>JAQQTP010000032.1:7232500-8482215 GCA_029884605.1 Ormosia emarginata | reverse complement strand
AACACAAACACTATTCCCTTCCATTGTGAGAACTCCTACTGTATTTTTTTGGATTAGACTGTAATATTAAAATCGATAAAAAATCAACAATAAATAATATGCAACATCAACAATAAATCACAAGTGAATCTTATGCAATTATCAAAACCTTAGATTTTCTAAAATACAACATCAACAATAAAAAGCTTAATTTACTTTATCTCAAGCCAGCTATAGCATTCGTACTTTTCTAACCCTATGTCTAAATAATTTTCCAAAAACATAATAATAATAATAATAATAATAATAATAATAATAATAATAATAATAATAATAATAATAATAATATAAAATAAAGGAAAAAAAAAAAAAAAGAGAATATTAATATATTGATTAGGTTAACTTGAGTTTTAGTACCATAAATAAGATTGACAGTGTCTGCTTGAGCTTGAAATTGAGAAGGAGCATAATCCCCATTACGCATCCATTAAAAATTTTCAATACAGATCATTGTAGCCTATTGAACAAAACAATCCAAATCAAGAAGTATTCCAATAATTGCCACAAAAACCCTAATTTTTTTGCATAAAAAGGATAAAGAATTGGGAGAATTGGCATGAAATAGTATAGTTAGTTAAAATCAACGTGAAGGGAATATCGGGGCTTACCTCAAGCACCATTGTAAATAATAACCTATGTAGAAAATTTTGGAATCTCTATTTATTATATTATTAAATTCAAACCCCAAATAAAAAAATAGAAAAAGAAAAAAAAACTTGCATTTTCTCCAAAGGATGCAGAATCGAGGAAGTTGCGACGAGTATCGAGCAAGCTCAAGTATCCATCCTCATCGAACAAATCAAGTATATGTGAGAATTTAGAAGTTTGCAAAAGAAAAAATAGAATAAAAATTAAAATTAAAAAAAATCAAAGGTTACCCATGTAATGTTTTTGGTGAATAAACAAAGGGGCACACTGAAAATCGAAACTTGAGAAGGTTAGATTGGGTTAGGTATAAGAGTGAGTACCTTGCATAAGGAGAGAGAGAGGGGGGGGGGTAGTGTTTTTGGTATTGTGTTATACGATTATAGCTCTAATTTCGTTGAAACCAAACACGAATCCATCCATGTGAATATGTAAATTAAATTAGATGTAACCCTTCGAAAAATAATTCACCACTTTTAGAATACGTAAATTATTATCCCTATTGAGAAAATTCAGCGATGACAATATACTAAGATAGTGATATAGATAAATAATTGATTCAAACATAATCAAAGAACTAAACCATTCGATAGAAAAAAGATGACAAAATCCACAAACTGAATAAATTCTATGATTATTTGGAGAAGAAAATATCAACGATGAATTGAGAATAATAAAACAAATGAGTTTTACTAATTGAAAATTAAATACATAAATTGAAAATATCATCTAGTATGCAAATTCATCTCTAGCCTTACTTGAAAATTTAGTTCTTCATACTATGATGATAGACAAAAAAACTCCAGAGAAAAAGCCTTCAAGTTTGTCGTGTCCTTTGCCCTAGCCTTTTCTTGTGCTGTAACCTCTCTTCCCATTGTCTATTAATAAAAGATTTTACTTAATAAGAATGTATCTTGCACAAAATGTCATTAATTGATTCCCAAATAATAAAAAGATATATATTGGATTTAGGAAAGTAAATTTAGGAAACTCAAACTCCTTAATTGGTCTCCAAATAATAAAAGAATATTGATTGAATTTAAGAAACTAATTTTAAGAAACTTAATCTCCTTTTTATTAAAAGTTACCAAATTTTTGTCTCTTTTTCTCTTTATTTATTGTGGGCCCAAGTTTTGATTTATTTCTTCAATTAAATATGTTGTCAAATTGTCATTATGTTGTCCAAGATTTTTTAACAGATTCTCTACAATTATCACAATAATTAAACTAATGATTTCTTTAAATAAATAAATCAATAGTACTATAGTCAATTTTGCACTAAAATATAAATGGAAAATATATTAGTATCCCAAAATAATTTATTAATTTGAAGTAACATGTGTGCATGTGTGTGTCATTGGGCTTTTTATTTTAATTTATTTAAATATGTTTTTAAAGACTTAAAACTACATATTTATCAACATATTGATTTACTTTATTTATTTTAGAAAATAAACAATACATTAACTATTTCAGTAATTATAACTTCATACTTTTCAGGACATCTATATGAATATACAGTAAAAATAAAAGAAAATAAAAACTAATAATAGCTACAAAATAAGTAAGACTCTATTTTTGCTAAAACAATAAAGTACATATGAGCAATGTTATTGGCATATCAAAAAGCTTATATCGAATTTACATTACATTAGTTTGGAAAAATAAAGACAAAAAGTGTGTGTTGTAATGTATATTTTTTTTTATTTTATTATCTAAAAAGAAAATAAAGCATGTGCAAATATCGTTTCTTGAGTAGGTATATAGAAAAGACTAGTGAAAGTAAAAAAACGTAAGGCATTCCGAAACTGGTTGACACACACAGAACAACTCCAACCCCCCATTATTCTTCTACACTCTTCTATGTAAACTCGCCTTGGTCACAACTCGGAAGTTTTACTCGCTCTGCCATCTCACGATTCTCACAGCATAAAAGCTAAAGGCAAAACGTTCCAATTAGGAGTACGGTGATGGCTTTGGCGAACTCTTTACAAGACCGCAAAGCAAGCAGCCATCTGGGATGTTGTACTCATCTCTGAGAGAACGTTCAGGGGACAAAACACTAATGTAGAGCTGTTGGCCCAGATAGCGATTTTCAGCAATCTCCGATCTCAGGTTCCACATTCCAGCATTGTCGAATGTCAACATGATGGCAGCCCAAGATTTGGGGAAGACCTGAATGGTGTATCTGCTCACGGCATCAAGAAGGTTATAGCTCTTCCTTTTCTCTGGAGTCCATGTGCCTGGCTCTATGCTGTAGATTCAATAACCAAAAGAGAAAGAAGTAAGTATTCATTCATTGCTAAAATGCATTATAACTAGGTGGGGTTCAGCATGAAGAATGAGAACTCACGCGACTGCGAAGAATGAGTAACCATCCAAGTGATATGACTGGATTGATTTTTCATGATTCTCAAAGATGATCTCGATGAAGTTGCGGAAGGTAATGTTTAGGACATTTGGTTGTATGGATACAGTGCTTCCAACGTTGGGCGATGGGTTGTCTGCGATAGTATCATATTTGAAAACCTTGTCCCCTATTCCAAAGTACTCAGCGAGCTTGACTGGAGTTTCAGGGTCTACGTGTGAGACACCGTTGAGGGCATAACGAAGCTTACTGTTTGCCCTACTTACCGAGTTGACCAACTTGATTGTGCGAGTGATGTTGATCTGACCATAATGGTAAGAACCCTGAGGGTTAGGCCTGGCAGCACTAGCAGTGAGGTTCCAGCGGAAGGAACGGAATTGGTTGAGAGACCAAGCCCAACCAACGGGAGCCTCGGGGATCTCGGGTGAGGCAGGACCCTTACCATTGGCATAGCGGATGATACCTTTACCTGATAGAACCGTCTTGGTGAAGCGGGTGGAAGCCACCATGTAGTAATCCTTCGGCTCCTTGTCAGCTGTGACAAGGACAGAAAAGCATTGGCCTACATGGACGTCAAGAGACTCGTAAGTGTTTTGTACGACGTGGGACCCTTCCATCTCGACAAGCTTCATGGGATGGCCTTGGATCCTGAAGTTGAGGGAGTTCTTAAGCCCAACGTTGCAGATTCTGTATTTGTAGGTCTTTTCAGGCTTCATGGTGAAAAGTGGCTCATCTT
The DNA here is from genome assembly GCA_029884605.1 of Ormosia emarginata. Taxonomy (NCBI): domain Eukaryota; kingdom Viridiplantae; phylum Streptophyta; class Magnoliopsida; order Fabales; family Fabaceae; genus Ormosia; species Ormosia emarginata. Next base: position 8,478,427 of record JAQQTP010000032.1, on the reverse strand, counting down.
TTCCGTCACCTTTAGCTGACTTGCCGTTAACGAGAACACCTTCAGGCCTACCAAGAGAGCGTCCACTATCCAAGAGCTGCCTTAGAGTGGAGTGGCTCTTGGTGTACCAGTCACCAATGAGAACGGTGTAGTCGTCCTCAGGATCTGCGTAAGGGACAGGAATGAGCAAGCGGCTGTTTACACGGAGGCCACCAAAACCACCAACTGCCCTATGCATGGCTGTGCTCGGGTAGTAGAAGTAGCTCCCTATCTGGTCCTTCACCTGGAAACGGTAGGTGAAGTTTTTCCCTGGGGGAATGGGGCAGTTAGTTCCGGCAACCCCATCTTGCCAGGAATTTTTCCTTTGTTGGATGCCGCTCCTGCAAACACAAACGCATTATATAACTTGAAGAAACTTTGCTAGCAATAAAAATAAAGGAAAGAACTTGATGAAGGGGGTACCATGTGAAAAGTAATGGCTCGTCAAGATTATTGAAGACATTAATAACTACGTTATTGTTGCTGGTGGAATTGATATTAGGTCCCGGAAATTGGCCGTTGATGAGAATGATTTGCTGGGGTACACCTAATGGAGAGATTGTGCCATATGTAACGTTCCATGTAAAGAAAAGGTAAGGGTCTTCACCCCGGACCACCAACATTGTCCCGGCCGAGAGGCATAACAAGAACAAAAACAATACCCCACCCATCTCCTAGATCTCTCCCACACACACTGTCTCTTCTTTCTTTATTTTTAATCTTTTCTCTTGAAAGCAGCTTCCTTTGTAATTACTACCTCTCGCGATTCTACAGTGGAAGAAGATTCTTCCTCTTCATACCATCTTCGGCGATCCCAGCGGGGCTTGCCTTATATACATGTCCTCCTTATTTATCAACCATTCAAACTATGCGCAAACATCTCCCACAACCCATTACTTATGCTCCTTGGAATGCGTACTTCCTCTCACCCCTTCCCGTTTTCCATGTCAAAGCCGTTCCTGTCCCTATAGTTAGGATGATGCCATATTAATTACCCAAAAATACGAAAAGAGAATGCAGCCATATTATTAAACTTATTATACTACTATCTTCATTCATTTTTTTTTTTAAGTTTTCGTTTAAGGAAATGATACAAGTATTAAGAAAATAATCTAATAATTTTATTTTTTAAAAAAATTATAAAGATAATATATTATTCGTTGACTCACTAAAAAAAATGTAATTAGCCATTAAAAGAAGTGATAAGGGAGAGATAAAAAATTAGATGAATAAATACTGAAAATTTTTAAAAGTTATATAATTAATAGAATAAGAAAAAATAATGGTAAAATTTGTATAAAACAATTAACTATATATTAAAATTATAAAATGACATCTAATATGTAACACAAAAATATTTCTAAAATAACATATAAAATAGAATGGAAGGAGTACCACCTAATGTGTGATATCCCATACATCCTAAAAGAATTTTCACTATATATAAACTTTCATTTTGCAGCCAAATACAAAATATTTTTTTATGACAATTTTTAATTAAGAAATAATTAGAGTTTTCACCAATTTATTTGTTAAATTATGTATTGTTGAAAAAAAAAAACAAATATGGTATCATATATAGTATCCATCCCTTGAAAACTATCAAATATTTTTATTAGCCATATTTTTGTGGATACGGACAACCAAAGAAGAAAAAGACATTAAAAGCAAAAAAAAATCTAAAATATACTTCGACCCTCAAAAGGCTATACTCTACAGCTCGTTCATCGTTTCCAGATAGAAATTTTCAAATTCTAGCATGATTCAAATTTGGCAAATGAATCAGCTGGAAAAAATGGTTTAAAAAAAATACTTATATTGGAGAAAATTATTTCTATATTCCATCCACAAGATTAGTGGAAAACATTACAAATAGAATCTGTAAGAGAAAAGCAATCAGGTTTAACCTGCAATAGAATGCACCAAAAGTTATTTATATTCATGTGGAAGGTAGACTAAAATCCTTTTTTTTATATAATAACTTAATTTTAAGGGAATTGTAGTAACTTAAGATTATCAAATTTAATGAAGAAAGATGATACAAATACATATTTTAATGATAAGAGAAAATTTGACTCATTTCATTACACAAAAAGGAAAAAAGTAAAAATAATAACTTTTTTTTTTTGTAAGACATAGGACCCACCCAGTGGACCTGACAGAAAGGCCTCCTACTGAGGAACCTAGAATGCCCCCTAATGGGGCATGAGGAAGGAGTGGGGGAATAGGGGAAGAGAAATTGGGATGGAGAGTAATTGTAGGAATCGAACCCCGCTACTCAACCTGCATGTCCTTAACACTTATCAACTGAGTTATCAACACTGAACAAATAACAACTTTAATTATTTTGTAAAAACAAAAATTATGTACAAATAAAAATTCTATAAGATATATATATATATATATATATATATATATATATATATATATATATATATATATATATATATATATATATGGGGGAATAGGAGAAGAGAAATTGAGATGGAGAGTAATTGCAGGAATCGAACCTCGCTATGCAACCTGCATGTCCCTAACACTTACCAACTGAGTTATCAACACCGAACAAATAACAACTTTAATTATTTTGTAAAAACAAAAATTATGTACAAATAAAAATTCTATAAGATATATAAATTATATATATATATATATATATATATATATATATATATATATATATATATATATATATATATATATAAAAGAAATGTATCTGGTGAGAGGAGTGTTTATTATAAGAGGTGAGAGGGGAATTTTGACCATTAGATCTTACATGAATAGATCAAGATTAGAACATAAATGCATGTGACTTTTTTAAGTGGTCACATGACCTTCAAAAAACTTTTAATCTTGACCATCCATGTATGGTTGTATGGTCAATATTTACTCTCTCACTCTCTCACAACAAAAACTCCTCTCACTAGATATGTCCCTTGTATATATATATATATATATATATATATATATGATCTTACTATGGTGAAAGGAGTGTTTCTTGTAAGAGGTAAGAAGAGTAAATGTTGATCATTTGATCTTACATGAATGGTCAATATTAGAATATAAATGCATGTGACTTTTTTAAGTGGTCACATGACCTTTAAGTAACTTTTAATCCTGACCATCCATGTATAATTGTATGGTCAAGATTTATTACAATAAAAATTCTTCTCACTAGATATGTCCTATATATATATACACACACACACACACACACATTAGGAAATGTATCTAGTGAGAGAAGTATTTATTGTAAGAGGTGAGAAGAATTAATCTTAACAATTGGATCTTACATGAATAGTCAATATTAGAATATAAATGCATACGACTTTTTTAAGTGGTTCGTATGACCTTTAAGTAACTTTTAATCTTGATCATCAATGTATAATTGTATGGTCAAAATTTACTCCTCTCACCCTCTTACAATAAAAAAACTTCTTTCACTAGATATATTTATATTTCCCTATATATATATATATATATATATATATATATATATATATATATATATATATATATAGAGAGAGAGAGAGAGAGAGAGAGAGAGAGAGAGAGATTTGCACACACACACACATTAGGAAATGTATCTAGTGAGAGAAGTGTTTATTGTAAGATGTGAGAGGAATTAATCTTGACAATTGAATCTTACATGAATGGTCAATATTAGAACATAAATACATGCGACTTTTTTAAGTGATTCATATGACCTTTAAGTAACTTTTAATCTTGATCATTCATGTATAATTATATGGTCAAAATTTACTCTTCTCACCCTCTTACAATAAAAAACTCATTTCACTAGATATGTTACATATATATATATATATCATTATATACTATATATATATATATATATATATATATATATATATATATATATATATATATATATATATAATAATAATAATTAATAAAACTAATTAATAGAGTTAATAACAAAGTCAGATTCTCTCTCTAGAATTCAAGTATTTTCTTTCTTCATTAAAGTGAGCCTCTGTTATTTTCTTTCTTTATTAAATGAGTTACTTTGAACTATTAGATCAAAACAAAATCAAAGATCAAATTTTAGTGTAAATTCTTAAATGACTAAGATACAAATAAGTTTGAATTGATTTTAAAAGAAATATAAGGTCATTTTGTCCCAAACAAAATATAGAGGTTGCTAACCTTCACATGAAGGTGTAGAGGTTAGCAATCTCCTATATATATTGAGAAATTATTACATAAACCTGAAGCACTAAAGTTGGGTACACTAGGTCATTCACAACATTGATAGATAGAGTTAATTATAATTATCTATTAATCAAATGTGGTAGTTATCTATCAATTTTAATGTTGTCATTGACCTAGTGTACCCAACTTTGATGCACCAAGTTTATGCAATAATTTCTCATATATATATATGGTGCATATGATGTGAGTATAAAATCTAGTTTGTTTTTTTTTTTATTTCATTTGGGGAAGGTAAGAGTGCTAACTTTCTACCAACGTGTGTTGGTTCAAATGGAAGGGACTCGGATCCCTTAAGCATATAGTCCTGAGTTCGATCTTAGAATTCATGTATATAGAAATAACACTATTAGGAGGGATCACCGCTTAAGCGCTTGACAGTATGTGGAAGATTGATAATGAAGTCATATTCTCTCTTCATGAAACTAATTAATTAATGGAGTTAATAATAAAGTCATATTCTCTCTTCATTAAATTATGATTCAAGTATTCTTTTTTCTCATTAAAGTGAGCCTCCACTTTTCTCGTTCTTTATTAAATGAGTCAATTTATACCATTAAATCAAAACAAAATCGAAGGTCTGAACTTAGTATAAATTCTTAAATTACTAAAATGCAAATAAGTTTGAATTGGTTTTAAAAGAAATGTATGGGTCTTTCTGTCCAAAACAAAATGTGGAAGTCATGTGGAGGTTAGCAATCACTTGAATGCTTTCTTCCAGGTACCGTTGGATGACCCACCACCAGTGAACCCACCCATAATAGTGTTGATGGTTCAGTTAGATTGAGCACGACGGTCATCGTTATCATCAGATGGAACATCCTGGTTCCGATCCTGCCGGTAATCAGTACGCGACGAGATGGACTCTGAGATCTTCTCCTAGGACTCTGGGTCCTTCTTCTTTGTCGCGTAGATGGGCTTCGCTGAGGGTTACGTTTCCTTTCTCTTTGTCCTCCGCGGCGTGTTCGCTCTTTTGCTTACTGCAAGTGCACGGATCGCACTAGTAATATAGTTAGGAGTCAGATACCATTCCCACGAGGATTATGGTTAAAATTAGTATTAACTATTAACCAATAGTTTAAGAACTTTTATTCAAGAACATATACATTGAGAAAAGGATATGTTTGAACTAATTAAAAGAACTTAAAAACTATAAACATAGATTAAGTTGATGATTAGGGAATAAGGAATTCTTTTTCACCTCCTACTTCAATTGATAACAAGTAATTCTTACGAGCAATATAAACGAAATGATTAGGTTAGCTTGAGAATCTAAAATAGTTAAAAGCCTATGTCTAGGTCAATTAACTTTGCTTCAGTTACCTAATTCACTATGTTTCCATGAGAACTAGTGTAAATCCACTCATTAAGATCTATTCCCAATAGTTACTATGCATGATCAATAGGTATATTTCTATCCTATTAACAAATCATCACATCCAAACCAATTGAATGAAATAGAATATGCATCAAGCATACATATGATCTCAAATCTAAATTCCTATGTCTAGGTTCATTAGATTTTATCAAATCACTTAAAACACTACAACAAAAAAGCTTTTTAGTGGCCATAAATATGACTTTTAGCTACAATAAAAATTGCCGCAAAAAAATTTACCGAAAATTAATTAATGATCGCTGTATCCAGTGTCGGTAAAAGTTTTCTCGGCCATTATAAAAAGTGTCGGTAAATATCCTTTTTATGACCAGTAAAAGTAAAGCTTTTTAGCGGCAATTATTTACCGGTAATTGTAATGGCCGCTAAAACGCTCCCCAGATGTGACTTCCTTACGTCTTTAACGGCCTTTGTTATTGTCGCTAAATATCATTTTATTGCCAAGAAAAAAATATACTTTTTACTGGTAATTGTAATGACCGCTAAAATTGTCTCTAGGTTTGCCTTCTTTTAAGGTCTTTAACGGCTTTTGTTATTGTCGGTAAAAGGTCCATGTTATTGAATGTTATTGAATATTGGTGTGGGAAAAATGGTGCCTTACCTTAATCAAATCAAGTGAAAGTTAGCCTATATCTAATTGTGTAATAACCGCTAAAACAATCCTCAAGTTTACCTCATTTTCTGTCTTTTACGACCTTTGTTATTGTCAGTAAAAACCCACTTTATTACCGGTAAAAAATGTACCTTTTAATGGCAAATATTATGGCTACTAAAACTATTTCCAGATTACAAAAAATATGCAAAACACTTGCCAACAATTACTATTGCCGGGAAATGTTATGCTTATGTGCCTTTAAAGATTTGATAAAATTCAAAGAAGTTTTTCCTAACAATTAATATTGTCGAGGAATATTATGCCAATTTGTCATTCAAAGTAAGATTTCAACGTCATTAACAAAAATTTTAGTGATAATAATATTTGACCTTAAAGAACTTAAATCATAACATACAAATGTTCCTAAATACAATATACTAAAATTCATTCTAAACAAAATATATTTCATTAAATTCACAATAAAAAAGAACATCCATAACTTTACAGTGTTAATAACAAAACATAAAAGTACACCATCTAATTATCAAATAGTCATAGTACAAGATAGTATATAGTCATAAACAAATCTTTAACTGTTGATCATAATAAAGTCTTTCGCATGCGTAATTTCTCAGTCTATAAAAAATTTCTCATACAATGCAACATAGAAAAGTTAACTAAAAATACAAATCTAAAACAAAGATGTCAGTCATATGCCTATACCACTCAAGAGGATAAGTCTAATGTTAAATACTTAACAAATGATGAAAATATCATAAAATTAGCACAATCTACAACAATATCAAGCACAATTTAAAATATGAACACTATATTAATATATTTTAAAGCAAGTGCAATACCATGAGGGGCTGTAGTATTTTCATCAACACTATGTAATTGAAATAGTCTTTGTGGTGCTTGTTCATGGCCATTATTGGCATCAGGGACCTAGTAAATATTAAGATGTAAGATAACAGAATAATCTCATAACATTAAATTTTAAGAAAAAGATTAAAATCTTTGAAAAGCTAACCTATCTGGCTGAGCTTCCACTGAAATTTTGAGGCATAGATAATTCCATAGGAGCAAATTTGCACATAACTTGTCTCACCCATGATAATTCAGACAATAGCCTATCTTGATTTTGTTTCATCAAACTCATTTCTTCATCATGCTTTTCCTTTAACTCCTTCATCTCTTGTTCTAACCATTGAGCAACCTCATTAAACAAACCATCCGCAACAATATTTCATAGGGAAGATTTATTACCCCACAATAGAGAAGGGGTTGAACCAAGTCCTATAACAATTTATGACATACTCAAATTCATATAAAAATATTTAAAATAATTTGAATACTACACATACTGAACTTGTGAACGATAAAATTGCATAAGAAATCTTACAACTGTCCTTGTAGACTCCTCATCCAATGGTCTACCATCCTTACGCTTTGTATGAGTTAATATGTAAATTTCTGCTTGTTAAGGCTTTATCCCATTTATAGCCTAATACAATTAAATTAATACCAAACAATTATACATGACACAAAAGGACTTTAAAATCTTATATTTTGTAATTTATACATGAATACCTTTTCATCCATCAAGGTTCCAAAGCTTTTGGATCCTCCTGTGTGAGGCATCTTTTGCTTGGCCCTATTGTTTCTATTTGCTTGGCTACGCTTCTATCATTGCACATAAATAATATCATATAATTGATCATATAATTTATGTATGAAAACTAAATACAAACAATCAAAGCACTATATAAAACATAAAAACAAGGCAACTCTATGTGTGTTTGTGTGTGTGTGTTTTAAGGCTTCTAAAGTTGATACCTTTGCTTTATCAGAAACCCAATAAGAGACAAGACCAGTCCACTGGTCCCTTGGTATGCGACTCGGTCTATTTTTCAGCAAGGCATCTTTGGTCTTATACTTTGTCATATATATACTCTTCAAATCACATTTGTAATCTTTCCATTTCTTCCCTAGTGACTTTTTGACAAACTCCTCACCATGTACTGGGATTGAGAACTTCTTCTAAAAAATAGAGCAAACATTTCCAAGGTAATTTCATGTATCAAATAAATAACACCAAATTATATTCACACCTATTAAAAATAATTATTTCATACCCTCACAAACTCCACCATTTTCTTCTTTTCTTCTTTGTCAAAAACTCTCCTATCTTCTATGTTTAAAGGTGTTAGTTCTGGGGTTCTAGCAATAATGCCTAGAAAGCTAGCAAGCTTTCGACCTTCCTTTCCTATGGTTTGGTTACTGATAACAATGTATTTTATTCATTTTATAATCCTCTCACTAGGCTTCTTAAGGTTCAATTTGGATTAATTAAGTTGATTTTATCACATTTTATGAAATTAAGCTTAATTAGATCATTGGAGAAATTATTGCTTGAATTATCATTAATTTGGGTGATTGTATTCTTAAGTAAAGTAACCACAATTTGAGTTGCAATTATCTGATTAATGTGATTCTGGTCTTGTTGGAAAGTTAAGATAATTCTCTAATAACTATTCGCTTGATAGCAAGAGCCACATTGATAATAATATATTTCATTTATTGTATAATCTTCTTACTTGGCCTTTTCAGTAAACTAGCTACAATTTGAGTTACAAATATCCGATGGATGTTATTTTGGTCTTGTTTTAAAGCTAACACAAATTTCTAGAACTTTCATGAAGGCCTCAAGACAGGGAACACACGTTTGGATAACTCAAATTGGAGTTGAAGCAAAATCTAGAGTTTTGAACCTGACAACTTGACCTCTATGCACTCATTAGGCTATATCTCGGGTTATAGGAGTTCAACAATTTTGAAATTTTGACAGTAGAAGGTTAAGACTCATATCTACAACTTTCATAGAACACAAAATTCAGTTTCGATTCCTTGAAGGTGATATTAGGCTTAGAAGTCAGAACAGAGGAGTTAAAGTTGGGTCTGACCCATGAACAGTAATTGAGTCATATATCGAGATGTAAGTAGTGGATTTGGCTAAACTTGGTGTCTATGGAAAGCTAAAACAATTTCCTAGAACTTTCATAAAGACCACCTGACCATCAAATGACGCATGCCATGAGTTCAGAAGTAAAACATTTCGGAGACAAGAATCAATCATTCATCATCATCAAACAACTATTTTGGCATTTTGTTCTCATTATCCATCAACTCTTTTGGCATTTTATGTTCCTCTAACTCTATAAAAGGAGGCAAGTGCTGATCATTTCGTGGTGTTAGCTTAGAGTTTACTTTCATATTTGTATGTTAATTGTTTCCTTTGTGTAATTTTCTATTGTTCTTAATTGAAGTTATGTTTGTCATCATCATCTTCTTCTCTCTTTCTTTCTTCTTGATTCATGAGTAACTAACTTTCATTTTGCTTGGGTGAAATGGTGAAACTCTTGGTAATATGTTGAGGTTAGATTAATTTCCTTCTTGTACTTGAATGACATATTTTTATGTAATCTTTATATGTGTTATATGTTGTTTCCGATCAATTTAGAAACTCTTTTTATATAATGAATATCTTGATTCATTGTAGACAAGACGTTGGTATAGTGGATGCTTGAGATCATTTACAAGTGTTGGTGGACAATTAAAGGAACCATAATATGATTACATATATAATCTTAACTTATATCATCTTTATTGTTGTGACAAATCTGCTCCTTACCTCAAAGAATTTTTCTTCACCAATTCCTTGTGGATCAACCTCGGACTCCTGAGAATATACTACTTGAAACAACCTGCACTTGAGTTTGAAACTTTTAATTATCCTATTAGTTACGACTATTGAATCGCACAACAATTGTCTTCCCTGGAGGTAAATTCCAGATATCTTTTAGTAACGTAGGCCCACGAACCTTCCTTGCCTCCAAAGGACCTAACATGAACCAGATTTAAATGTCATGATTTAGTTCAAGCAAATTTAAAAATCTAAAGCAATTGTTCATTAAAATAATGTCACCTGATTCATGGTTTTGCTCAGCCTCAGTGCCATCAGAATTATTCAATTCATCAGATTGATCGTCATGTGCTTGGGATTGAGAGCAGTTTGGGGCATTCATTAGTTGCTTAATATAAGGCCGCACTTCTTCATCATGATGTTGTTCAGTGACCAATCTAAGGCTATTTTGTCTAGGCATTATGATATACTGCCTGCAAAATTTACCTAAGGTGAATTATAATATAATTATAAGAATAAGAGGAACAAGATCGAATTGACTGCATGCAAATTTCCTGACTAAGCACCTTTAATTGAAAATTTTACTTGCATAGAAAACATGACAATTAAATCACTTTTTGTGTCAGGACATGTATATGATACTAATAAAGTGAGAAACAGTAATGAATTGGTTCAGGTAGTGTATTGAATGCAAATGTTAATTATACAATGACATCATTAGAATTAACTAGCATAGCTAAAGTATCAAGATTTAGAAGTACAATCTACATCAACAATTTTCCCTATTAGATACCCTGTTATTAGGATGACAAACTCATTGAGTGATTGTTCACTGGTCATCTCTATCAGGACACCAAGTCCCAATGCTGCTTGCTCTCTCAATTCAGCAGACCCACTTATGAGACCCTGAGAGCACAAATTATAGCTTAGAGAATTAATTTTATATGTAAATCCTCCAACTATATGTACATGACACGAAGTAAGATTAAGAAACCAGCAATGCTATATATAGAGAATATTTTTCAACTATGTAGCAAAGAAAACAAGAAGCATTTGTATTATTCTTTTTTCCTTTATGTAGAGATCCTACAGATTAGTATCAGTGGAAAAATACATGAAGAATAAATAGTAAAACACTTAAATATATGCAGAGATTGAATAAAACACATGAATTGAATAATATTTGATTGATTACTGTATGATATCTAACAACAAATACAACAGTACTTATGACTTTCCAGAGTTCTTAGTGCTCTTCGTCTTCTCTATAAAGGCACACTTAGGGTGCTCTTAGTGCTACTTCATGACTTCCCAGAGTTCCTACGTGACTATCACTTTACCTTTTGTGATGTTATTCCTCCAAGTTGCATATAGATGCGAAATATCATTCTAAGTGCATTTCTGCATAGTATGAGACTGCTAGATCCATCCACTCCCAATTTGAAGGTCTTAGAATATCCTATATTCACTTAATTTTTTTTGTTAAGGTTAAGGAACATTACATGTTGACTTGGTTGCCTTGTGCTTTTGTATGTAGTTTGATTTGCTTCAATAAATAACTCAATCACCTCACATTATTTCTGAGGTTGATGCAACACTTAAAGCAAAGCAGATGAAGGCTGATGTAGATGAATACCTTAAGGTTTACAAATAGTCCTTACTATAATCTGTGAATTCTTTGTGGTTAAGATTTTCTTCCTTTTATTTCTTTATTTGTTTACTACAATCTACTTTTTTCTCTGCTACTTCTGCATATTATCTTGCTTAGTTTAAAATTTATTTAGTTCAATGTTCATTTCTTTACTTTTATTTTTAATAACTATTCAATCATATTTTTTGCAGACAAGGCCTCAGAGTTCTCCATTTTTATCTGAAGAAAAGGAGAAGCTGCTCATTTCATCCAATGAAGCTGCCTCTGCTGGGACTCGTACAATGTGCCATTAATAAATACTAGGGACAGAAAGCAAGAATTTATTGCATCATTGCGAAGGTTTGTTGAAGTTGGTCTATTATATCTTTAGCAGTACATCAATGCAGTAACTAAAATTGTACTTCCCACTTCTTGCAGGAAAAATAGTGATTTTTCCAGGGGAGTTTCCATATACAGGGGCATTACAAGGTTAGTAATTTAAATGTTTTAACATACTATAGGGGTGCTTGGTTAAAAGAAGGGGAAATGTGCAGAAATGTGGCAGTTGGTCATAGCTTAGAGGCAGTGGTTGCTTTGTACTATGATTAACGTGAAAAGATAGCTTGGCGACTAATGTTTTTATTTGATATATCACTTTATTTATTAATATTTATTTTAATCACTTTAGAAGCTTAAAACTTTAAAATAGACTTATTTTGACTAACATAACAGTAATGTTAACTTGGATTAAAAATAATTTATATGAATATCACATACAATTTTAATAAACCTTCTTATTTTTCTAATGTAAAACATCATTTAGATATCTTAAACATGAACTTCACTTGTATCGTGGCTTTTTAGATTCACTGGAAGCCTATAAAGATGCTAATTGGGTTAGATCCTTAAACAGAACATTAATTAATGGGTTTTGTTATATTTCTTTGTTCCAATCCAATTTGTTATTCTATTCCGAAGTAGATAATGATTTTAGTGAACTCTACAGTAGCTGTGTATAGAGCTTTAGCTTTAAAAGTTACAAAATCAACTTGGATAAGACACTTATTGCAAAAGAAGTTACATATATATTCTTATAACATCAACACTTTCTCATTGTGACAATATCGACACCACATATATAGCCTACAATCCAATGTCGTCACTCAAGTTCTAAATAGAGAGATTGATCTATATTTTCTTAGAAATATATTAGCTCCTATAGTGGTAGCAATCAACCACATCAATGTGGAACTTGGTCGCATTTAATTTTAACATAGAATGCTGCTACAAATGTTTCTTATGCCCTTTTTCTTGGTTGTTAGTTGTATGTCTGTATATTTTAATAATTGGTATGAACAGGTTCTAAACATCTTAGACAGTTATAGAAGTCCTGATGTTGCAAAGGGAAATCTGGGTCTTCATAGACTAATAGAGGCTTTGAAACACATGTTTGCTGTCTGAATGAACTTGGGTGACCCCAACTTTGTAAACATTACTGGTACTGTATTTGACATGCTTTCCCCATCTTTTGCCAAAAAAATTCAGCACAAGATACTTGATAACACTACTTTCCCCCCAGAGTACTATATGACAGGTGTTGTCCACTTATCAAAGTAATTTAAATGAAAACTTTCCCTTTTGCTTGATATGTTGCCAAGTCAAAAAGATGTTAATATAAAGAGTAACCATGCTGGCAGGTGGAGTCAACTTAGAGATCATGGCACAAGCCAATTATGTATTGTGGATGCTGATAGAAATGTTGTATCAATGACAACAATTGTAAACTATCATTTTGGTGCTAGGGTTCTCTCTCCTTCTACTGGTATTGTGAACAACCATGCTCATTGTGAATTTTGCCACAAATGGCTAAAATTTGATAGGCAATGGTTTTTGGGTGGCACAATAGTTTTTCCTATACAAAATATGTCTTTATTAAGCCACCGGAAGTGGGTTAGTGGTGAGAGATTTGAGTAGTTTGCAATAAGTCATAGGTTCAAACCTTTGTGCCTCAACCAAGAAAAAAAAATACATCTTTACTTTTGGAGAGTAAGCTATTGTGTAATTTATGTTCCCCATGGCTCTATGTTCTGTACTTTTGGATCCTACAGGCATCATCAACAGGGTAGATGGTAAGCAAGGATAGGCCGAGTTGCAGAAAACAAATATCTATACCTAGGAACATTTGGTAAGTTTTTAGCTTATACTATTGCTAACTTTCTAACCCAAACAATCTAATGTCAAGTCTAACCTGTAACACCCACCGTAGGGTGCCACATTTAAACGATATTATTACCGAATTACCCCCAAGTTCATAAATTGTGATGTTATAATAAAAATACGAGTTGTAAAAATTCTTGATGTCGATAAAATAAACTTAGCAGAAAATAAAAATTATTATACATCATCACACATAATTTACATCATGTACATTACAGAAGTACTGTCGACATTATTTATATACAGACCAAGTCTCAAAAGTAGTTGTCATACTTAAATATTTAAACGACTCGCCCAAGTCTAACTAAACAGCAGAACCTTCAAACGGGTCCTCCTCAGATTCCTCAGCAGGAAGGAATCCAGCTCGATGCGAAGTCCTACGGACAGGTTTCTGAGCAGCCGACACAATACTAATCTCCGTTGGGACATAATACCTAGTATCCCAATATTGCCTAATTGACAGCGAAAATTCAACATGTATATAAATAGTTACAGAAAGGAACGAATCTCCATGAAATTCCTTACTTAGGTTGACCATCAGATTTCCCTGATAAATTAGCCCCCTCTCATTGGGACTAGTCCTCCATGCTCCAGCTCCACCATGGAACTGTAGTCTGACGTAACCAAAGAAACTAGGTCTTGATGTCATCTTATCAAAACTCCGCTTCCTCTGGAGTCTGCTCTTCTTCACCCTCTTGTTCAACCCCTTGTTCAGTATCTTTATAAATATAATTACAATACAAAATAGACATACAAAGAGGTGAGATCACTTACGTCAATATCAATATAGTAGCACAGAGATAACATATATCATATATCATACAGATACATCATACCATAATTACAATAATACCCTCAATATTATTTATCATCACAGATACAATAATTATAATCATGCCCTCAATCATTATTTATCACAACAAATATAATAAATAATAATACCATCATGCCATTAGCATTATTCAAATCACACGATAATTACAATAATGCCATCATATTATTATCATCATCATCATCATCCAATATTCCTCAACAGTTCAATTGTCATAACCAATATTCCTCAATTATTATATCATACAGATATAAATACTCAGATTTATGCATGTGCACATAGACTCAATTTCCTACTCCATGGAGCTAATACTCAGTTCGGAGAAATTGATCCGAAAGATCTGTCTGTACCAACATGCCTCAGACCATGTGCCACAATTCTCATATGTGTTTGCATATCTAGCATATACACGACAGTATTTACTAGATCTTGATTAAGAATAGTGTCTCGATCAGGATCATCAGTGTGTTATATCGGTCTAACCTAGGTACAGAAGAGCTACCAACTGCCCACTGTAGGCAACCCGCATCCCAATGCCCCCAAAGTCAACAAGTGACTTACATTACGCATATCGCACCCACTCAAGAGGTGTACGTCTCTCCTAGGCAAATAGCCTTATCCAGTCCATAAGACGTTTCCAATGCATGTTTAATGCACCAATGCCAATCACAGGCAAAATTCATCATTTTCTCATACAGTGTCCATACACTATTCCAACAGTAATCCTACTGTTAAATTCCTCATTTTCTCATACAATGTCCATACACTAGTCCAACAGTAATCATACACTAGTCCTCATTTTAGAACCAGTGACCCAGATATTGGACAAGGTGCAGGTCTTGATTCTTTAGTCCCATCAAATGACTTTGCATCATTTCGATATTTGTGCCCCGACTTCAAGAAACATCGATGACCTATATAGCAAAACTTTTTACCATGTTTGAGCCTTCTAGATTGAGTGCTTATGTTGTAAGAAGAGCATTCAAATTGACCATAAGTGCACCATCCAGGTAGACTACCATATGCTAGAAAATCATTTATAGTCCACATGAGAGCTGCTCGCATTTGAAATGTCTTCTTAGTAAAGACATCATAGGTTTTTATCCCCACGTCCCATAATTGGTTTAACTCTTCTATTAAAAGTTCCAAAAAGACATCAATATTATTTCCAGGCCTTTTTGGTCCAGGAATGAGTGAGAACAAAATGAAGAATTCTTGCTTCATGCACAACCATGGTGGAAGATTATATGGCATTAAAATCACTGGCCATGTACTATGAGTAATATGCATTGTGGCATATGGATTAAAGCCATCATTAGCTAATCCTAGGCGAACATTGCGGGGATCTTTAGCAAATTCTGAATGACAACTGTTAAAAGTTTTCCAACCTTCAGAATCTACAAGATGCCGTAAAACTCCATCTTTATTGCACCTGTCATCATGCCATCTCATCAGTTTAGAAGTTTTTGAAGACATAAATAATCTTTGTAGCCTTGGTTTCAGAGGAAAATATCTTAGGACCTTGGCTGAAATTTTTTTGTCAACATTTTTCCATCTAGAAGCCCCACAAACTAAGCATTCATTAACATCCTTACCGGCGAATGCATTCCTAAAAAGCATGTAATCATTGGGGTAAGCATGGATCTTTTCATACTTTAAGCCTAATCCCTCAACTATCTTCTTGGTCTCATAAAAGGAATGACGCAACCTTTCCTCCTCAGGCAATGCATCCTTCAATAGCCCAAGCAAAGTATTAAAAGACTCATTTGTCCATTTCAACAACTGTTTTATATGGTAACAATGCAGTAAAAATGATAGTTTACTAAATTTCTTGCATCTATGGTATAGTTCTTCATATGCATCTTTCATTAGTTGTTCAAACTTCTCCACCTCTGGATGTGATTGATCTCTTGATGAATGAGTAGTGTTTTCTTCAAAGGTTGGCTCCATCTCACCCCTTTCGCTAATGTTATTATCCACAAATTGGGTAAAGCCTACAAAAGCATCATGTATCATTCCTACCATATCATTACCCCTAAAATCTTCTTGTCTGCAATTAGTTTCTTCAACACAATTTGACATATTTATTGGCTCCCCATGACAAAACCAAGTATCATATGACGATATAATGCCATTAACCACAAGGTGCTCATATGCCACTGCCTGATTTACTGAATAATGGAGCACATATTCTTTATATGGACATGGAATTGTTTCTCCATCATGTTTTTCATGAAAAACATAGTCTAAAAACTTCTCTACTCCATCCAAATATTCTTTACTATCTCTATCACAGTCCATCCATCTCCTACTGCTAGGATTGTCCATGACCATGCAAGAAATCTTATCCTATTTAACAAAAGGGTTGCAACATGGTTAAGTGATGGAATACTAATAAAATACAAATACAAATATGATTACATAGCTAAGAAATGACCTTTAGATAATAAAAAGTGCAACATTTAAAACCATCCAAGCAAGTTAATAGTTAACATCTTCATATACCATACATTGCATATGTGAAAACAACATAATAGTTTCTCCAAAATAATGAAACATGCCATTATAACACCCAAAAGTGCAAAACTTGAAACTAAGGCAAAATCAAAAGTCAAACACATTTTCAGTTTAATAGTTGTCAATTCACATAGAAGGCCAATCAAATTAACTAGGCTAGTTTAGAGTGGAGTTATCTCTATTTTTGGTTCTCTTCATATGAAGAACAATACCAGGTTTCAATGTATAAAGAGGAAATTATAAGTTCTCTCATTGATAAATAATATATTAAGTTCTGAATGCATAAATCATGAAAAGCAAAAAAGTCTAAGACTTACAAATAAACTCATAGCTTTTCTTTTCATATCTTTGATTTTCTCAAAACAAATTACAAAGCAATGAAAATAATCATTAGTTTCTTTCCCTGTGTATATTTCCAGGTTGCATCCTTTACTGGGGAAAAGCAAGTAGTATCTACTTATAATAAATATCTTGTTGATGATTACCAATCACGAGCTCTGATATCAGTACATAGATTTAATGCAAATTTTCCTATGATTTAAGGGTGAATACACCCTTACTTGCTCACTTTACAATCAAACTCATTTTAGAAG
This sequence comes from Ormosia emarginata, assembly GCA_029884605.1. Taxonomy (NCBI): domain Eukaryota; kingdom Viridiplantae; phylum Streptophyta; class Magnoliopsida; order Fabales; family Fabaceae; genus Ormosia; species Ormosia emarginata. Next base: position 8,460,693 of record JAQQTP010000032.1, on the reverse strand, counting down.
AGCTTCTCCTCTCCAAAAAACCCAAAACTTGAGAATTTATAAATGTGCTTATCTTCCCCCCATTTTTATACATAAAATAAATGAATATATCAGCCACAAAAAACTCATTCAGAAACATCTTCTATGATCATAAATAAACAACAAGATTAAGTTTTAACAACACCTAAAAAGGCAACAAGTTTTACGTAAGAAAAAGGGAGTATTGATGCATAATACCTGGAGTTTGGGATCCACAGACTTGCTATCTGAGTTGTCTAGAAGAGAGAAAGCAACAAATATCAAGCCTAACCCAGATATTGAAGTCTACATGAAGGTGAGAAAAAGAAGCTATTATCAATCTTTATTGCAGTAAAAGAAGCTACATTTTTTTTAAAAAATAAAAATTTAAGTAATAGATTTAGTGTATGTTTGGATTAACTTTGAAAAAATATTTAGTTATTTACTGTAATAAATATTTAAGTAATAAATTTAGCTATTACATGAATAGATGATAGTATACAAAGAATAATTACTCTAAATCTATAGCCTAAAGGTTCTATGTTCACATTTGGCAAAGATGACATCCTAAGTACAAACTTTGTTTTTATCTTTTAAGATAACAAACTTTTCATTGCGTTATGAAGTCTCATATACTCATGCACCTAGTATATTTCAAGTCTCTTATTTTACTTCACAGGCTTGTTCTAAAACAGCAAATTGACTCTATAAGATCCATAGGTTATTAGCCACTCCTATATATTTTTCAGAAGGCTACATTTAATAAACAAAGATAATTTATGGATACCCATATAACAAGGTTATAATACATCTTCACACTTCCCAGGCCAATTTCACATATTCATCAAGTGCATGTTTTGTTATACATTCTAAGTTGAAATGAAAAGGTAAAAATCTGTGAAGTTACTTTGTTGTGATCTACTCATGAGCATGATAGGCATTATGCTTTATATTCGTTATTCAAACCTTCCTTGGCTTTGTACAATCTTTTAAGCCAAATGTAAGTTTTCTACCATCTATCAACATTCCTTATCAAGACAGGCTAATTTAAATAAAACCACAATGTTGCAAGTAAGGTGTTTCTAGATTATAAGTATACTATCTTTTTTTTTATTGGGTAATTATACTATCTTTAAAGAATTCATTATTTTTTAAAAAAATGCCAATAAAAGAAAAGCAAGTACAAAAATGATCTTATAGGAGGCCAACCCACATATTAAATAGTGAAACAGTAAAATTTAATAATGAGATTAATAAGCAAGTAGAATACCTTGATACAGAGAAATGTTGAAGAGATCCACATGCCTCGCAAACACTACATGGATAGTATTAAAATGGTGTCAAAAAGCAAGACAAAGAAGAAAATAGAAAGAAAAGAGTAAGTAAGTGCACAAAGGAAGAAACACAATTGTACCTATATGTAGTCTGTGAGCAGAAGATAATAGTGTAATCTGGAAAATAGAAAGTAAATTATGAAATTGGAAATTTGCAAAGGAAAATCACATAGTATTAATAGTTCAGGCAAGGAAACCAATATTAGAGACAGTCTGTACAATGTCAACTTCTATTAGAGAACTCTGTTAATCTGGCCACTATAGGTATGCATCATAATAAGGATAGAGTCATTGGTCAAAGATTGTTATATACATACATCCTGTACATCATATTCAAAAATTAAAATTTCATTTAAATTTAACATGATAGCTCACTTTTAACTTTTTCTCACTGACTCGGTGTAATATACCAAAAATATTAAAAGAAATTGGAAAATTTCAAAAGCAATTCTTTAAGTTAAAACAATGTTTGGTTGATTATCTTTGAGTATCATAGTAAGTTCAGCTGAGACATATGACTTGACTTAGATCTTGGAATGGAACAATCTCTTTTTTCCTAATCTTTTTATTATTAAAAAAAATTTCTTTTACTTAACCAAAAAAGAAAATGTCTTTCTTTGACAAAATACCAAAAAATCATTTTGATCTATAAATGAAGAAAGATAATCTTTAAAAAGTTTGAATTTTGTCATTTTGCAAAAGTTTTGGTTTTCAATGTTGCCTCATACAATGAGTGGATGACAACTAGTGTGATTTATCTCAACTTCCCTTTATTCTTTTTCATCTTTGATTTAAGGTGCAGTTCACATTGGACTTAAACTTTAGTTAATACAACATGATGCTCAAAGAGACAACCTCCACTAGTGTGAAAATTAATAATTACTAGTGGGGCTTTTTTCTCTTCTTTGTGTCTCTTTCACTTAGACACTAGCATTCTTGTTATTCACCAAACACCATTATTTAAGAAATTTGAGTTAGTATGATTGTATGAACTAAATGACTTCCAGTATTAAATACTTACCATCTACTTTTATTCAAACATCTTATTAGGCTCCTAAGAACAAAGGCACAAATCTTCATTCACTCGCTACATTTATGAAAGAATTCATATTACCCTCAGAATAAATTTATTACTTAACAACCACTAAAATATATATATAAGTTTAAGTGATAGAAAGAAATAAAAATGTTGCATTTTCATTCTTATGAAAGAACTTACCGTGATGGAACAAGTGAAGCATAAACTATGTTTGGCTCTACAATCTCACCAAGAACCAATATGCCCCCATCACTGTTATCTCCTTTCAGACAATGGAAGAACACTCTTGGAGCTATCCCTTGTGAGAAGAGCTGGGAAATGACATAGATGTCTTGTTGGCCAAATCCAAATATCCCATCAACTGCTCTATCAGGCTTTGTCAAGTCCCCAGTCTGGTTGTTGCTACAACTGCTCTATAGCACAAACACACAAGGTGATGCTTTCCAAGATTAAACCAACAAACATGAAAAAATAGGGATGTTATTCAACCATTTTAGACACATGATAGCTCACCCAAAAATTATAGGTACTGAAAAATTTGAAGTTATAGATCCCTCAAAAATAGTGTTAAAATATGTCAAAAAGGTCAATAACAGTCTAATGTTTATCCAATTGTATTGTATTGCTTAATTATTAAGAACAATTGAACAAAGAAGACAAATTAAGGAAAGGAGTATCTTTATGCAATTGCAATTTCTTAACGCACTTGGAGTAAACAAATCAAGATTCTTTAGAGGAAAAAACAAATTTATCCTATGAAGATGGCAAAATCAACCAATACAAGGTGGGAAAAAAGTTTAAATTTTTCTTGTTATTTCGACCAAATCAGAAAAACTATAAAAGCAGAACGATAATCACCATTCAATTGCCAAAGGTAGAGACCTGGCTCTAAGCTAACGTTTTTAACTCAAAGAACGAAAAAGGAAATGACACTTTCTCTTACACAGAGAAAGAAGAACAACAAGAAGGACAAAACACGATAACAAGAAATAGTTAGAAAGGAGAATAAAAAGGCACACACCTCACAGTTGCGCCTGAGCCTCTGCCAGAGTTACAACCCACCAAGCCCAGTTCCTTACCACTATTTGTTGTGTGAAAACACTGCTCCCAACTGAACTACCATCGCCAGCCGCCGCTCCAGCCAGCACGCGACTCCGTTAACCACTACACACCTACAACCACCATTCCAGAATCTGAAATCAGATTCGCCACCCAAATCCACCACCGCGCACCAGCGATTGGTTTTTTTTTTTAGTAACCGATTGGGTTTAGCGATTAGGGAATTAGGGGAGAATAGAAAATTATAAGAGTGGTCAGAGTTTTAGAAAATTATGAGAGTGGAGAGAGTTTCAGAAAATCTTATAGAGAATGGTGGTGAGAGTAGTCAGAGTTTCAGAATGGAGGGATTCAAAAAGCGTTCCCATAGGCAAATTCATTAATATGTTTACTGTTTAGAGACCATTTGGTATATTTGCCACCAAAATTAGAATTTTTAGCAGCCACTAATCATTTGTCGCAAGATCATTAATTTAGAAAAGGTATTACCAGCAATTAGTGTATGGCCTCTAAAGAATTGCCGGTAAAGCTCTTTTGTGTTGTAGTGAAAGCTGATCAAACATTCAAGAGCATTAAGCATTATATGATTGAACAAAACTAAATCATGTATATAAACTCAAAGGATTACAATATTATTCAATATCCATAGAAGGATCTAAAGAAAAGCCCTATCAATAACTTAGCTAGCCATGAAACCTAACATTATATCATAATAGATCATGATTATGGAGATAGAAATGAGAAAAGAGAAGAAATGGAAGAACAAAGCTCAAAGGTGATGATCCTCCAAGCTTGAATCTCCCTCTAAGGTGAAGATGGACTCCAAACTTGATCACTTCTACTTCCTTACAAAATAAAATGCGAAAACCTAGCATTTGTTGTCTAAAAATAACCTCTTTCCCTTCAGAAAGTTAATATAATAGTATTTATAGGGCTCAAAAAATATATTCATATCGCGGAATTCAACTTCTTACACCGCGGTGCGTGTTTAATTTTGGTCACCAAGCTGCGGCATTCAAATGCCACATCGCGGGGTGAAAATTTCGTAGCTCTTTGTCTAAAACAGGGGATGCACCACGCCGTGACATTGATATGTCTGCGCCGCGGTGTGACAAGCTGATCCTAGAACTTAGCTTTCTCTTGAAATACTGGTCTAAATCTTCTAAGTTTCACTTTGGTTGGAAACCTACCTGCCATAGAGAAATTACTAATTCAACAATAAGTGCAAATGTACTCAATCTATCAAAGAATTGGAAACATTTTCTCAGAACCATGATGAAAGACATCGAAATTGAATTACATGAATATTAAGCTAAAGTCTTCCAATCATGCATCAAAACAAGGACTAATCAATCAATATAGCACATATATAGGGCACAAATAACTACAATTTGTGGAGTTATCATGGCATCCAATGTTGTGGACATGGCTAATGTACTGATCTAGTTGCCCAGCCCTAATTAGGGACTCAATGGCGTCACAGAGTTGATAACAATCTTCTATTTCATGGCCGCAGCTCTTGTGCCATGAACAGTGCTTTGTGCGATCCTTATATGTGCATGTTTCTTCAATGGAACCGGCCTCTTTATATCCTGAAATTCAGTTGAAAACACTTCCCTCAGAATTGTTTCACATAGAGCATTCAGAGGAGTGTAATTTGAGTACTTAGGTTGGGGTAGATCATTTTTGGAGGAGATCTGGTGCTGGGAAGAATTTTGGTTACCTTTCTGGTGGGAAGACTCGCCCTTTTCCAAGCTCTTTTTAGTCCTAACAGCCTCCTCCAAGTTAATATACTTCTAGGACCATGCTCAAAATTCTTTCATATTCTCTGACTTCTTTTTCGCCAAAGATGGTAAAACTGAGAGTTAGTCCGGAGGCCGCTCCTGATGTAGTGGAGAGCAATCATTTCATCAAAATTCTCCACATTGATGCAGGTCGTATTGAATCTTTTAAAGTATTCGTGAAGGGACTGGTCGCGCCCTTGGAAAATCTTAGAAAGAGATTCTATAGACTTAAGTTGCTCATTGCTAATAGTGTAGTGAAGCAAGACACGTTGTATGAGATCTAACCAATTAATGACAGATCCCCATGGTTGGGTCACAAACCATCTGAGGGCAGCCTTCTTCAAGGAAAGGGAAAAGACACGACATAGTAACCGAGACAATCTCCCATGAAAGCATATAGATTGGACGCAGATGTCTATGTGCTCTTAAGGATCCGTAGTCCCATCATAGGGCTCCACGTTTGCAGGAAACTTAACGTTTCTAAGAACTCTATACTCCAAGAGTTGGGTTGAGAAGGGTTGATCTTGATCATCGAGGTTCGGGTTGTTATTAACAACATTGGAAGTTTTGACGTCAGCTTGTGGTATTCCCCTCTAATCATTACCCACTCTCCACCTTCCGTCAACACGGTGAGGTCCGGGCTTGTCCTCATGCACGGATCGCTCTAGATTTTCCAATCTATGACACTGCTCTTCAAGTATTGACGTTTGTCGTTGCACTAAGTCCAGCAGATGATTTTTGGACATCTCAAGTTGGATCGTGCCTTCTAGACGGGGCACGCAATCTTCTGCATCATCGTTCCTAGGTCCCAGGAGTAGTGCACTAGAATTCTAGGCCCTTGAACATTAGGATTGGTTCCATGCACATGGGGACGAACTCTATCCCCCGCAAAGACCCTGCACGATGGATATGAGCTTTTGTCAGAAAGCGAGGTTTCGTGCCCATCGTAAAGAGGTTCAGTGTTGGGTGCTTAGTTTCTCGCAGCGAATGTTTCAACAACTGGTGGTGGGGAGGATAATGTGCCACTGGTCTTGGCCTTCGGCCTGTGGAGGTTTGCACAACCTCCTCTTTCCTTGAGTTTTGTCTCGTGTTCACCATGGTTGAGTGGGAATAAAAGTTTATGGATTCCCACAAACGGCGCTAATGTTCAATAGTGGATATTGACTTGTACTTGAATAGGCATGTTCTGGTGGTTTTCCTCCTTGTGCAGCAACAACAAAGCGTGTGGGAACGGGAGGGGGTACTTGCATATGAACTCCAACGTTCAAGTCAAATTGTGCACAAGAAGGGTTATGCTGCAAATAACAAGTTACCTGTAGAAGCTGAATAAGTCTGGTATTTATAGAGCACAATTAGGGTTTTGGCTCCCTTAATTATAGTAGGAAATCCCTATAAGATCGAAACACTGATACTGCAGTTATGAGCAGTTATGAGCGTTATAATTTTGTAAGATCATGATTGACAGTTACAGATATATTAAGATTTATCCACTGCGCAAATCTTGTAATCGTGATGCAGTTGCCCAGTGCTGCGATTCAACATATGTGGTACTGGGGTCCTGACAGCGTGTCACCAGTGCTTAGTTGGGATGTCCATCGAGGACTCCGGTGGTACGCGTTCCAGATTAATCTATTGGACGTGGTCCAAATCACAATCCAAAACACCCACCACCTTGTGGAGATTTGGTGCTAACAGCGGAGGGCTCCAAGAATGTTGGCTTCTCATTTCCATCCATAAACATTGATGTATTTTTCTTTCCAAAGCCACCCTATGAACCATGGCAGTTTTCAAAGTCTTTTGTTGCAGTTTTATTGTTGTGGGCTAGGCTCTTGGCCATTCACTTTATAGTCATCGTTCACATTATAATTAACGAGTAAAACTACCATGGTATGTGCCAAGCCAAGAAGATATAAATCCAAAACTGCATAAACCTTGGAGAATGAATGTGCCAGTACCATAGCCTCAATCATAAGAATTTGGGATTGGGAATAATCAATTTCGTTGATTCATGAATTGAACGCTAGTAATTCAACCTCCAGTCACCACTGAAACTTAATCTTCAGATGAATGAAGAGCAACTCTCATAGCATTTTCTTGTTTTGGTTCGAAGTCAAGAGGGGGGCTTTTTTTCTTTCCTTTGATCTGGAGAAGACTTTGTTTAATATGGTGATAGGGTGTTGTTTAATAATAATGTGAGAAGTGTGCCAAATCTGTTAATTATTAACAGAAATTTAAAGCTGTGTTATTAGCACAATGTAAATAATTTAGGGTGTATTTTCCACTATTTTCAAACACGGGTATCTTGCACAATGGTTGATAGGGATAATTTGAATTTTAACCTTAATAAATAATCAAACTATACCCTAAATGATAACATGTATATTAAGTATATATATTATGTATATGTGTGTATATAAAATAATGAATGCAAGTAATAAAACAATCAATTAGATAACGTGATTCTTCAAATTTTAAATAATTAATGCATTATATTTTTCTTTTAACTCAAATCATTTGAAATTTGAATAAACTTACTATTTGAGGAAATGTTTTTAGTTAATTTTCCCTAACTGATAACGTAATTTTTCAAATTTTAAATTTTCAATGCATTATATTTTTTTGCTTTTAACTTAAATAATTTGAAATTTAAATTATTAGCTAACTTATTATTTGAGAAAATGTTTTTAAATTGGAGGAAAAAGAAAGTAAATGTAAAGGTGTCATGTATAAAAAGTTTCCTTAAAATGATTCTTGAAATGTATATTAAATATATAGATATAGATATAGAAATATATAAATACTAGAAAAAAATGTTTTTAATGACTGATTTTTGGTCACTAAATCCCTAAAATTGGTCGCTAATGCCTTAATTGCTAATTATTAGTGACGGATTAATTAAAATAATTAATCACTAATTTTAGTAAAGATTTGGTCATTTTTTAAAAAATAATTTGGAGACTAGCTTTTAGAAACAAAAAAATTAATCTTTAAATGCTGAATATATTTTATATATATATATATTAAAATTAAACACTAATTCGGTTTCTAATTTAGAAATTGAAAAATTAATCTCTACATCAAACTCTAAATGCTAATTATATTATTTTTTTTTAAAATCGATCGTTAATTTGGTCTCTAAATTTCAATTTTTTTTAAAAAAAATTGATCTCTAATTTATTTAATGAATTTATAATTATCTTAATTTATTAAAATTTAATTTTTAAAACACCTAATAAACAACAATAGACCTATAATTAACAATCACACACACACACACACACACAACGAAATACATAAATTAAAATAACAAAATATTATGCATTGTCTAGAATATCTCATTCCTAAAATATTTCAAATGTCAAAAAGTTCAACACAAACTAAACTCTAAAGTTCAACTAAACCCTAATTAGTCATCCACATCCTCATCTCCCTCATCTTCTTCTACTCCATATGTCTTAGGAAATGACTGCTACCCTAGAAATAGTTGATATCTCAGAAATGGCTTCGAAGGATAGAAATTCATCCTCGTCATCAACTCTGTAGCAGTTGGTTTGTCGACTCAAGCTATTGGTTTGTCGACTCAATCTGTCCCTCATTATTCTCCGATCTCGTCGTGAAGGTCATCCCTCTTTTTATTTCTTTAAGTTCTTCCCTTTGTATCCACTAAGATGATGAAGAACTTGAGCCGCGATATTGTGGTCTTCCAGCCAATATCATTGACTCTAATCTAAGACCATAGATTCTACATTTTTCACTCCATCCACATCACGAAACACGTCCAACTCATTTCGGGGAAGAGCTCCTTTATCATATGCTTTTTGGGTTCTCTATTGCATTTGATCTTCAAATGCTTCCTGTCAACACCAATTTAACAACCTAGTTAAAATATGCAAAGACCAATTACAAATATTCAAACTTAAGGTATATTTTCCTTTGAAAACATAATAGCGACTTTTTCCATGCAATAAACAATAATTTCAACAAGCTGAAAAATGGGCAACATAAGAATAAACATGGTTTTAATCACATTTTTAAAGTAGAATCCTATGATTTATCAAAAGAAAATCAAGAGGAATCTAAGCATGGTATTTGTAAACATACATATAAAAGATATTCATGCTTATATTTAGAGTTCCCTTTAAACATCAAGGCATCAACATGTTCATTATTCTACCATCCATGTTATATTCTCAATTCACACATATGCTTATATGCAAAGAAAACAGAACAAGAAATGTCATATCAAACCCAAATTAATCAAGCAATTTAAGTCAACTACTGTAAACCAAATAAGAACCTTGACTCAAGCATTTCATCAAACAACCTAAATACGATTACTAAACACCATGATATCAAACCCAAGAGAAGGAATTAGATGATTAATCATTTATGCATAGTAAACAATTCATCATACTAAAAGCCAAGCCATAAATTATATATGATATTTTTATTAACCTCAATCACAACTTCTTGCATCTATGTAAGTACAGCATACTAAAAGTCAAGGCATAAAGAAAATATTAAGTATGCATGTAAGTTGCTTACAGTTATATGAGATGATCACCTGTCTACCCATGTGTGATCCTTATGTTGATGTGTGTGATGAAACAAGTTTGATGGAGATGAAACAATACCAGTCAACTTAGTCTGTAACAAATGCGACAAAAAACAAATACAAAGAACATATTAGCTTCATAAAAAAGTAACATTTTAGTAAATTTAATCATATTAGACAAGTTCTATAATACTGCAAGATAATAGTAAACTTAACCAGATTAGTTCTATGTTAAAATGAGGTAATAAAATCACCAGCGTGCATTGAACCTCTGAATCTTCCACAATCAGATGCTCAATTTATTTTTGCAATTGCACTTTTCTTCTTGAAAGCATCACCTTACCAATGTTGAGACAATCTATCCCACAAATGGTCTCCAAGCCAACTTGGTTTTTCTATTTTCCTGCGAGCATTTTTCAGAACATTCTTTACCAATGTTGCACCCTTGTTTCTCAAAATTTGCTCGGGCCCAATAATGGTCTAGTGGAATGACAAAATATGTCCTCTGCAATAAATATGAGTAAACAAATTAAAAAAGTCAAAAAACTATAAGATCTTGAATTTTAGTATAAAATTTTGAAAATTACCATAAACTTATCAAACCACATATTTCTTGTGGTTTTAGATATTTTTTCTCATGATGTTCATGTCTCAAGATAATGGCCCTAAAGATTTCACTAAAGTCATTTGCCACAAGGTGCGAAGGCAAGAATCTCAAACATTACAGATGATTAGTTACAATATATCAAAACATACTCATGTAATTTAAAAAAAAATGATTACATACACATCTCCATCAAATTGTAACTTCGGTTTGTTATCACTCATTTGTGCCTCTGATAGATCTTGAGTATGACTGGATTCAAGAGCAGATGATACATCTGTTGAAGGGATAGATGATCCAACAATGTGAGGAGACTCCTGTATCGGAGACACTACATAATGAGATGATAGGCTAAAACATGATGATTGTGTAAGTAGGGATGGCAAAATTATAAATAAAATTTCACACGCATAATCGGGTCTCACAAATAATTTTTTTTTGTGTTTTTCTCTATCTTACAATTGATCACTTAAGAGAAAAAAAAAAACTTGAGAGCATCCTAATCCCATTTACATTTTACTTTGACAAAAAGACTAAAATCTTCTTTATAAAATAAAGAAAGGTTGCTTATTTTATGAACCGAGATTATCCGTGCTAAGATTTCGACCTCCTCTTTGGGTGCTAGGGGACGGGGCACCTAGCCATGATGGTCACTAGTGTTTAATAAATGAGAACGGCTAGGCGGGATTATCATGTAGTATCCGCCCGCGATGATTGTACTTCTTTTCCTCAAATGTTCAGGATTGGTTGTTGCATAACCTCAAGCATGGTTTTAAATTGCGGTCGCGGTTGCGGTTGCGGTCACTTCTGATTGCCCGTTTAGTATATATATTTTATTTAATATATATCATATATTATAATTCTTTTTTCTTTTTAACTTTGAGATGAGATTGAAAATACGTATATTTTATTATTTTAAAATAATTTTTTTATTAAATGAACCCATAATGATAAAACTTGTTGAAAAAATATATACTATTTATGTAATAGTTATTTATGTAAACTAATTATTACAAAATATAATTAAATTTAGTTTGTTATTTATAATATTCTTTACATGATAATTATTATTTTGTAAGAATCTTATATTGTTAAATAAAATTGTAGTATGTGATGTTAAAGTTTATTTTATTTATATTTGTTTTATAATTTTTGTAAGATTTTATTTTAAAGTAAGGAACCATATCCGGCCTAGAATATTCAATCATTAGGCGGATTATATGGAATCTCCTGATATGGATCATTTTACCTATATTCGTCATCCTCTTCATCATTATCATCACTTTTTTCGGATTAGCACCACGTTGATATCCCCATTTATCATCGAGACACGGGGATCATAAATGGGTATCAATTCTAGGCAACCATTCATCTAATACGGGGCCTTCCCTTTCTTCATCCAAGGAGATAATGGATCTTCTTCTTGAAATATGTAGTCAAGATTAATTGGATTGAAATTAGCTTCAATTTCTTCTTGACTTCTCCTTTCTTCATCTCATATTGTAATATGTGAAGACAAGTTTTGTAGCGGTTCCTTTCTTTGTATGAATGTAGCTGAATGTGCTCCAATTTCTCTCACAATTTGTAGGGGGAAGAACTTTTCACCTTATTACTCATATTGTTCATTATGAAGCACTATCCGCCCCCCCCGCCCCATTGCCATCCCTATGTGTAAGGGAGGATGAATGTGTAATTGACGTTGAAGATAATCGAGAAAAATAAAGTGTCTTAAGTGATGTAATAATAACTAAATCTTTCACTAAAAATCGATTTTCTAGTAGTGTATGACATATACAATGCATGAGTGTTGTAGCTTTGCATTACTCACGTGCTTACTCGCAATAAAACTCCTATCTTTACTCTTCCCATCCTCATCGAACTTCAATAAATGATCCCACTTTTTGTGTCTCTTCTCACTTTTCATGTGCTTAATATCCCCTCTCATCTTTTTTCCTTCTTTCTCAAACTAACTACAATAAATTGTCCCACTCATTTTCATTCTTTTCTAATTGCTTCAATAATTATTCCCTCATCCCACTCATGTAAATTTTTGTATTTCCTAATAGCTTTTACCAACTTTTTATAATGTATACGAGAAAGGGAAAAATATTTTAAATTCTTGTCAAGCGAAATCTCTACGGTATCAAGCATCAAGCATCAACGTATTTTAAGACAATTGTCAAGTTGCGAATTACAAAAATTCATAATATGTGTATGATTTATAATGCCTAATATCAGTAAATCGAAATGAAAATAGAATTTCAGAAGACTCCCTCATCTCTATCTTTTTTTTTTCTTTTATGGAGAAATTCTTGTATAAACTTGAAGTATTTAGTTGGATACACCAGATTAATCAAGACTTACTATTTTCATAGACCTTTGTGTTACATAATTAATTTCACAAAGATTTATAAAAATGTTAAGTCCTACTTGCCCTTTAATTTGACAATCTTGTAATGTCATACTTTACTTTTCCACAAAGTTTGTATGTAATATTGTACTATAAGTTTAGATAAAAAATTTCACTCTTTTTTGATCCATGCCTCAAACTTTGTATACGTGATTCATTTAATGCCTTTTCTTCATCCCAATGTTCTTCAACAAACAAATTCAAAATTCTTCATAGAATTATGATTGTTGCATTATCACTGAGTTTTTTAATATATGGCTCTTAAAAATTTCAAAGTGTTACACACATATGAAGATTGCTAACCTCCTTATAAAGATGAAGATGTTAACAACATTTACATGGATCAAAATATTCTCAATTTTTTTTTAATTTTTTAATTTCTCGCACTTTTCTATACTACTAATTATATTCTTTTAAAATAATTAAGTGGTCATATTGTAGGAGAGATAAAGACACAAAGGTTATAAATAAAATTTCACACGCATAATCGAATATCTCACAAATAATTTTTTTTCAAAGTTTTAATAATTATCTTACAATTGATCACTTAAGAGGAAAAAAAAACTTGAGAGCATCCTAATCCCATTTACATTTTACTTTGACAAAAAGACTAAAATCTTCTTTATAAAATAAAGAAAGGTTGCTTATTTTATGAACCGAGATGGTACGTGGAATTGGACTGTTGTAAAAGCCTTGGTCTTAAATCACATTTGTGCTAAGATTTCTGGTTTGTATCCTCCCTCTTTGGGTGCTAGGCAGGACACCATTGCCTGGGCACCTAGCCATGATGGCTCCTTCTCAATTAAATCTTCCAATATGGGTCTTACTAGTGTTGTTAGCTCTTCCTCGGAGCACCTTTACAGGTTAATCTGAATTTGGCAAGGTGTGGAGAGGGTGAGAACCTTCCTTTGGCTAGTTGCCAAAAATGCTTTACTTACAAATGAGCATCGTCTTGTTAGATATATGGCTCAGGCCCTCTACTATCAAGGATGTAATCAGCTTGTTCCTAAGAGCATTCTCCATGCCTAACGTGATTGTATGGTGGTGAGTTACTTTTGGAAGCGGATCCTAAACCCTGATGATTGGTTGCGTTTCTTTTCCTCAAATGTTCAGGATTGGTTGTTGCATAAGCTCAAGCCTGGTGCAACCTGTAATGGACAAGAGGGGCGTGTTATTTTGGCAGTCGCTCTGCACTTCCTTTGGCAGGCTCGAACTGAGGGCATTTTTTATCATGTGTTGTCGAGCAAGATGGACCTTTGCTTCAACTTTTGGGCTTAATTAAGAAGCTACACTGTTAGAGAGGAAGCTTTATCTGCTATCTATCCTAACAAGATCAGGCACAAATCCTTCAGTGCTTGGTCTTTTCCGGATGAAGTCTGGGTCACTTCTGTCATCGGGTTGCAGGAAGCTTCTTCTGGTGGTTTGGTGAAGGATGCGATGGGTTCCTTCTTGGTGGGTTTAGCTATTAATCTTGGTATCACCTCCATTACGATAGCTGAATTATGGGGGTGTTTCATGAGCTCTACGTGGCTTGAGAGCATGGTTGCCGTCGCGTTCGTATGGAGTTTGATTCAAGAAGTGCCTTGATGCTTATCAATTCTTGTAAAGACGCCAAGCGCCCTCCCTTTAATATTGTTCAGAGAATTCGTCTTCTACTGCAAAGGGAGTGGCATGTTGTTCTGCTGAATATCTTTAGAGAAGCAAATCATGCAACGAATTGCCTTGCTAACTTAGGGCATTCCCAGATGTTTGGCATTATGAAGTTTAAGGAGCCTCCTCCTTGTATTGTATTGCTCCTATTCTTCGTGAGGATGCGGCTGGAGTAGCTTTCTGCATATTAGTTCCCTAGCTTTTTTTTGTTGTGCTCTTGTTTTTCTTTTTAGGCGTTTGCCCGTGCTCTTACCGTATTCAGCTGGAGTAGCTTTTTGGATATTTTGCATGAACTTTGCCAAAAAAAAAAAGCTCTTTAGAACATTCAGTTCAAGAATAGATCAACTTTAATCACAATAAAGACATGTTCAAAAAATCAATGACGGGCTTATGTTTCTTTAATTTTATTCGTTTTCTTTGTAGTTTGAATTAATACTACAGAAATTAGTGAAATCTTTTCTTTAAAAAAATACAATTTTGGGTTTTTCCGTTTTTCTTTGTAATTCCATGTAGTTTAGCAACCGTTCAGGGTTTAGTAACACACTAAACTTAAGTGAAATTAAATTTGTCCCTTGAAAATGATAAATGATCAATATTCTACTTAAAATTCGATTAATATATTCTCTTCACTGCAAACCACATCAATCAACATGGAAGAAGAGATATAAGGAAGGAGAATTTTACAAATATTATTAAGGGGAAAATTAATTGAAAAGGAAAGGGTTGATACATCTGCCACCATACAAATCTATCATTTCGTCTTAATTACATATGCATGGCATAGTTAGAAGGGAATCACTCTAGTTGGAGTATGGTTGTGGCTTGGGCAAATCCTTGACGATGCCGCAAAGAAGCTGGGTATCCGGAAGGTTGTACTCATCCCTGAGAGAATGTTCAGGGGACAAAACGCTAATGTAGAGCTGTTGGCCCAGATAGCGATTCTCAGCAAGCTCCGATCTCAGGTTCCACATTCCAGCATTGTCGAATGTCAACATGATGGCGGCCCAAGATTTGGGGAAGACCTGAATAGTGTGTCTGCTCACGGCGTCAAGAAGGTTATAGTTCTTCCTTTTCTCTGGGGTCCATGTGCCAGGCTCTATGCTGCAGATAGAATAACCAAAACAAAAAGAAATTAATTATTCATTCAATGCCGGCAATGCATTATAACTAGGTGGAAATAAAAGAGAAATTCTTTTTTAAATTTAGAGTATTTAAATTAAGTGTATTAAGTTAATTATTATTTAATATTTTATAAATTTTATATTTTTAATTATATGATATAAAAATTTATAAAAATATTAAATTTTGATTAATTTAATAAATTTAATTGAATATTCTAAATTTATGCAAGATAAATATGAAGAATGAATCCTCAATACTCACGCGACTGCAAAGAATGAGTAACCGTCCAAATTGTATGACTGGATGGTTTTTTCATGGTTCTCGAAGATTATCTCAATGTAGGTACGGAATGTGGCATTTATGACATTGGGTGCGACGGTGATCGTCTTCAGATTGGCTGGTGGTTCATCAGAGATGATGTTGTACTTGAAAACCTTGTCAACAACTCCATAGTACTCGGCGAGCTTGAGAGGAGTTTCACCATCGACGTGTGAGACACCATTAATAGCATAACGAAGCTTGCCTTGAGCTCTGCTGACCGAGTTGGCCAACTTGATTGTGCGAGTGATGTTGATCTGACCATAATGGTAAGAACCCTGAGGGTTAGGCCTTGCAGCACTGGCGGTGAGGTTCCAACGGAAGGAGCGGAACTGGTTGAGAGACCAGGCCCAACCAACAGGTGCCTCAGGGAGCTCTGGTGAGGCAGGGCCTTTGCCGTTGCTGTAGCGGATGATGCCTTTGCCAGTAAGAACGGTCTTAGTGAAACGAGTAGAGGCCACCATGTAATAGTCCTTTGGCTCCTTGTCGGCAGTCACAAGGACAGAAAAGCATTGCCCAACATGGACGTCAAGTGAGTCATAGGTGTTCTGGACAGTGTGGGAGCCCTCCATCTCCACAAGCTTCATGGGATGACCTTGGATCCTGAAGTTAAGGGAGTCCTTGAGACCAACATTGCAGATTCTGTACTTGTAGGTCTTGCCGGGCTTCATGGTGTAGAGTGGTTCATCACTGCCGTCGCCCTTGGCTGTTTTGCCATTGATGAGCACACCATCTGGCCTGCCAAGAGAGCGACCGCTGTCCAAGAACTTCTTGAGAGTGGTATGACTCTTGGTGTGCCAGTCACCAATGAGAACCCAATACTCGTCCTCGGGATCTGCATAAGGGACGGGAATCAACAGACGGCTGTTGATCCGAAGGCCACCAAAACCACCGGCTGACCTGTGCAAGGCTGTGGTAGGATAGTAGAAATAGCTTCCAATCTGGTCCTTCACTTGGAAGTGGTAGGTGTAATTTGTCCCAGGAGCAATGGGGCATCCGGTTCCCAGCGTACCATCCTGCCACGAGTTCTTCCTTTGTTGGACGCCGCTCCAGGTCAAAAGGAATGGCTCGTCAAGGTTGTTGAACACGTTCAAGACAATGTTGTTGTTGCTGGTGGAGTTGATTTCGGGTCCGGGAAATTGGCCATTGATAAGAATACCCTGTTGTGGGACTCCTAGAGGAGAAATGGTGCCGTAGGTGACGTTCCAAGTGAAGTACAGGTATGGGTCTTCACCCCGCACTGCCGCAGCCAAGAGGCATAGCATCAACACGAACATCACCCCGCGACCCATTATCTTGTCTTTTCAATTAAACCTTCCTGAAGAATCAACCCTTTCCTATCTCCTTCCTTTATTTTTATTGGAAGAAGATAGTTGTTCTTCTTCTACCGTTCCTTATAACTCCTAACACGGCCCTTATATATCATTGCTCCAACCATTTTTAACCATTCAAAGTTTGCCAAACTTATCTCTGGTCCATCTTCTTTGCACCTTATAAATCGCTCTTCCTCTCATTTTTCACTCTTGACTTTTTATTCCTTCTCCATTTTTAGATTTTTCTTTTCTTTTCGCTATTATTTTGGCATTGAGGTAAGAAGGAAAAAAATACAAGAAATTAGCTGTATTCAATTTATACACCAATGCCTCTCTTCCAACAATTCAATTGCTGTACGATTATGACAATCCAACTGATAACATAACTCCAAATAATTTTGCACAAACTAATTTGAACATGCCATGCCATTGATTTGAATGGATCAGAAGTTTTCAGATATTTTTCTAGCTTTTATTTCCATACCTCCTGCATTATTAGCTATTGAATTATGCGTTACATTCCTTTATTTATTAGTTAAGAATGAAGTCAAGTATGTTTAGGTACAAAATAAATGAGTGCCGAGAAACTATTATTTCATAAAAACCAAACAAAACAATGGGTATTAATTAATATGCCTAAGTGTTATAATATTATAATAATGATCAAATGCTATTGTTTTCTAATTTCTTTACAAAATTTATCTATGAAGCTTATGTTAATCAAATTGAATGAGAAATAATTAACATAATAGTTAGCACTTTTTTTTTTGGGTAGAAAAATAGTTAGCACTTTTTTTTTCCTCAGAGTATCCCTCATCCGATAGATGAGAAACTAATTTTCGACATACTGTCAAGCGCTTAAGCGGGGATCCCTCCTAATAGTGTTATTTCTATATACATGATTTCTGAGATCGAACTTAAGACTATATGCTTAAGGGACCCGAGTCCCTTCCACTTGAACCAACACACGTTGGTAGAAAATTAGCACTCTTACCTTCCCCAAATGAAATAAACAAAAAAAAAAACCAAACTAGATTTTATACTGACATCATATGCACCAGATATATATATATATATATATATATCGTATTTGATGAGAGGAGCGTTTATTGTAAGAGGTGAGATAAGTGAATTTTGACTATATGATCTTATATGAATTGTCTAGAGTAGAATATAAATGCATGTGACTTTTTTACATGGTCACATGACCTTTAAGTAACTTTTAATCTTGACCATCTATATATGGTTGTATGGTCAAAATTTACTTCTCTCACAATAAAAACTTTTATATATATATATAGGATCAACTTACACTAGTGTAAGTCTTTTTTCTCTTACACTCATTTTCAACCGTTAGTTTTACTTTCATCTAATGGTTATATTTAATGAAATAATCTCAATCATTAGATGAAATATTATTCCTTATGTAATCACAATGTTACATAAGGAAGATAACTAACTTAAACTCCATAAACCCAAAATGGGTAGCTCAAGTGATAAGTAAATTTGAGTTTAGTAATTGATCAAAGGCTTCTATAATGTTAAGGGTTCTAACTTGCGGAAAAGCACTTGTAGGGAGGAATAACATCAATACTCTTATTTTGGATCAAGATCCGGCTCCCACATCCTTAGGGAACAACCCGGTCAACATAAGCATCCTGGCTGGGCACACTATATATGGAGCACGACCTAAGTCAATGCCATCTTACCAATGGTAGTTATACAATCAGGAGACAATCACTCCCAACAAATCCTATACAAATAGGAGTGTTTGTGGATCTCTTTACTAGCTATAACTATCCATCAATGACAATTCCAATTAGAATTTTCCTTTTATCCTGCTGAACAACTAAGCAACACTCCCTAATAAATACCATACCAAATCACTCAGGTATGGATTTGAACCCTAAACACTCTCTCCTAGTGCATAGTCTGACTTAAGCATTGGAGTGACTTTTGCAGATACATGATTCGAGTGTCAAATTCAACCAAATAATAAAATTTCAATTCTACCGATAACTTGTAATACAAGGCAGCGAACCGAGTCGTCTCTTGAGGATCAAGATACCAATCAAACCAAATCAAGATCACAAAGGGGGGATTATGTATGTAGAATGTAAACGTAATAATTAAATATAAGAAAGAAAATCAAATCGCAAAGCAACCAATCCAAGAAACCGTCAGAAATCTAGTTGGCTTGTCATCGATCACTAAACATGCATCTTGATTGAATTAATTAATTAATCTATGATTGACTGAAATCTCTGCATCAAACATATAGAATTCAACACAAGATAATCACCTAGAATTCAATTAACAAACAATTCATAAATCCGCAATTGTTAGAATCATGCAACCTATGTTAGTTTAACAACTAGAATTCAATTAACCCAGATTAACAAATCTGTCAACCTAGCCTTCTTCAATTCATGAGTCTATGGCCATTAGCCTTGAAGCACCTCTTTATAGTCATATCTTGAAGCTCAACTATAACATAAGAAAAAATATTAGTAACAACAAAAGGACCTTCCCACCTAAATCTCAATTTCTCGGGCATTAATTTAAGACGATAATTATATAAAAGCACTTTTTGACCAACCTCAAATGTTTTTCTCATAATCATCTTATCATGGAAGGCTTTGGTCTTCTCTTTATAAAATTTGGAACTTTCATATGCCTCCAAGTGGACCTCCTCCAATTCCTGCAACTGTAGCTTCTTCTCCACGCCCATTTGGTTTAGGTCCAAGTTGTACCTCTTCACCGTCCAAAATGCGCGATGCTCAATTTCCACCGGCAGGAGGCATGCCTTGCCAAAGACAATTCGATAACGGGACATCTCAATCGATGTCTTATAGGCAGTCTGATAATTCCATAAAGTATTCTCAAGCCTCATGCTCCAGTCCTTTCTGTTAGGTTGGATTGTCTTTTGAAGTATCTTCTTGATCTCTCTGTTGGAAACCTCAGCTTGCCTATAGGTCTGGGCCGGGTGGTAAGGTGTAGAGATTTTATGCATGACTTCATACTTCTTTATTAAAGCCTCTATACTTCGATTACAGAAATGCGAACCCCAATCACTGATGTTGGCCCTCGGGACTCCAAACTTGCAGAAAATCTGTGAACTAACAAAATCCAGAACAACTTTGGAATCATCAGTTCGAGTGGCTTTTGCCTCCACCTACTTAGATATATAATCAATAGACAACAAAATGTAAACAAAATAAAAGAAATAAGAAATGGTCTCATAAAATCAATACCCAATACATAAAAAATCTCTCAAAACAACAAAGGTTTCTGGGACATCTCATTCTTGCGAGAAATGTTCCCTATTCTCTGGCACTGTTCATAAGACTTATTGATGAACCTTTAAAAAATCATGTTTTTACGATTCAATTTCTAGGTTTTTCATTCTCTTTTAATCTGTTTAATTTAGTTTTGTCCTTAAGTTTTCATAATTTTAATATTTTTTTAATATTTTTAATTTAAATTATTTTTCTTATTTGTTATTTTCTTGTATTTTGATAGGTAAATGCAAATGATAGAAGAATGGAAGTGATTACATGGAAGACCTATTGGAAAAGCCTTCTGGATACTCAGCGTTCAAGAGCCAGCGCTTAGCAGAACGTGGAGTTCCTTTGTTACCCCAGCGCTCAAGCCCGCAAATGACATAATAATGTCAATTCTGATGGCCCAATGCTTAGGAGCTGGGGAGACAGCACTCAGGCGTTGGCATCAAGGCAAAATTTGGTTTCTGGTAACTCAACGCTCAGGCACTGGAAAGCCAGCGCTCAAGTGCTGGATGCATAACTGAACAGATTTCTAAAATTATAAATAGAAAGTTACGCTAATTTGTAACACACTCTGCCGCAGCCGTCAAGATAACTCAATCCTAATTTAGTGTAGGAGCATCAAGGCTTGAAGATTAGAGATTTTCTTCAACCTTTCCACTAATTAGCAATGGAGTTTGTCATCTTTCTCCCTTTGTTTTACTCTTTTCCTATGTGTAACTAATTTCCCTTTGTTAGGGGGATGATGGATCTTGATACTTGGATGATGTAACTTCTTTTATGGGTTTAATTTATGTTTCTATTTCATGATTTATGTGTTTATCTCTATTCTTAATGCTTTCTTAAACCTGATTAATTTAGGAATGATTTTTGGGTTTATGTATGATTTGGAAAAATTTGTATGAACTTGAACACGTGATAAACATCATAATTTTTGCAATCGCTAGGAATAGACGTTGTGGATTATGTGGTCTTTCTTTTAATTCCCTTGTTCTTGATAATGTCTTTCTATTTGGGGCTAGAGTAAGGGATTATTTAATTCTAAATAATGTAAGAGGATTAATATACCAAGGGATTGGGTATTGATTAATTTTAGAAATTGACCATGAATCTTTGAAATAGAACATTGTTAAACCAATATTTGAATGTGCATTTAAAAAGTTCAAGTGAAGTCTGAACCCTAATACTTTCCCATCATTGTTTTTGGTTTTTGCTTCATTGTTTTGATTTACTTTGTTTAAATTTAATTATTTTTATTTAATTGTTTTTATTCTTGCTTTTATCAAATCTCACCTTTTGTGAAACCTAAATAGTGTTAGTTTAACGAAATTGGTAATTGGCAATATAATCTTTGTGGGACGATACTCTTTTCATTACTTTATTACTTGTTGCGATTCGATGCACTTGTCGATTTTACACATCACTTATAGAACAAGTATGCATCGTGGAATAAGGTAGGCCAATATAAACCATAGTCCAAGACTTTCCTAGATGTACGTTTAGGTCCAAAATGTCCACCACATGCAAATACATGACAAAAACTAAGAACAAAATCTAACTCATGATCAGGTATACATCTCCTAATCATTTGGTCACTACAAATTCTCTACAGATAAGGATCATGCCACGCATAATACTTAGACTCACTTTTTAACTTATCAATTTGAGCCCTAGTGAAATATGTAGGCAATGCACTAGTAACCAAGTAATTAACTAAGTCAGCAAACCAAGGAGAGGTAGTCTTACCTCGCAGTTGTAAAACCTGCTCATTTGGGAAGGAGTCATGGATATGGCCAGAGGCTTCGAAGCTCTCTCAATTCTGTTCAAATGATCAGCCACCAGGTTTTCTACTCCAATCTTATCCCGAATTTCAATATCAAACTCCTGGAGCAGCATCATCCACCTAATTAATCGTGGTTTCGCTTCGGGTTTCTTCAGAAGAAACTTCAGCGTTGAATGATCAGAAAATACTACTACTTTAGAACCAAGCAAATATGATCTAAAATTGTCTAAAGCAAATACAATGGCTAAGAGTTATTTTTTTGTAGTTGTGTACTTGGCTTAAGCAGCATCCAAAGTTCTAGAGGCATAGTAGATCACATGAGGATCCCTCCTTACTCTCTGTGCCAAGACAGCTCCCACTCCATAATTAGAGGCATCACACAAAACTTAAATGGAAGTGCCCAGTCAGGGGGCTAAATGATGGGAGTGCTAGTCAACGCCTTCTTTAAATGATCAAAGGCATTTTTGGACAAAGACGAACTCCGCATCCTTTTGCAGCAAATTAGATTGTGGAAGAGCGATCTTGCTAAAATCCTAGATGAAGTGCCTGTAAAAACCTGCATGTCCCAAAAAAGAACGCACCTCCCGCATGCATGTGGGATAAGATAAACAGGTAATGACATTTATTTTAATAGGATCTATTTCAATGCTCTTACTAGAGACTACATGACCTAAAACTATACCCAGTGCTACCATGAAATAACATTTTTCAAAATTTAAAACAAGGTTAATTTTAATGCATCTATGTAGTACCTTAGCCAAACTATCCAAACAAGAATCAAACGCCATAAATAGTAAAATCATCAATGAATACATGCATGCACTCTTCTAAAAAGTCTGAAAAGATGTTCACCATACACCATTGGAAGGTGCCAGAGGCATTGCAAAGGCTAAAGGGCATCCATCTGTAAGCGAAGGTACCGAAGGGGTAGGTAAATGTGGTATTCTCTTGATCTTCAGGTGCAATATGGATCTGAAAGTATCCAGTGTAACCATCAAAGAAGCCATAGTGTGACTTGCCAGCCAACCGCTCCACCATCTGGTCAATAAATGGAAGGGGGTAATGATCCTTTCGAGTAGCCTGATTAAGCATTCTGTAATCAATTCAGACTCTCCAGCTATTATTTACTCTGGTAGGAATAAGCTCATTCTTCTGATTGGCCACAACAATCACTCCAGATTTCTTGGGGATAACTTGCACTGGGCTCACCCATTAACTTTTAGAGATGGGATAGATAATGCCAACCTGCAGCAGCTTGGTCACCTCTTTTTTCACTACGTCCAAAATTAGAGGACTCAGTCTCCTCTAGGGCTGCCTCACTAGTTTAGCATCATCCTTAAGTAAAATTCTGTGCATGCATATGGAAGGGCTAATGCTAGGAATATCCACCAGTGTCCATCTGATGTCCCTCTTATTCTTTCTCAAAACCTGTAGCAGTCTCACCTCATGTTCAATAGGGAGGTTTCTGGCTACAATCACCGGAAGTTGCTCATTATCTGCCAAATATGCATATTTCAAGTGCTCGGGTAATAGTTTTAGCTTCAATTTTGGTGGTTGCACTACATAAGGTAATAATCTAATGGGTTACTGCTGCTCTACTTCTGCTGCTTAAAACTCTACATATATAGCACCTATTGCACAATCTACGAACACAGGAATAGATTCATCATATCCTAAAAATATAAAAATTTCAGAACACACAGAATACAACTTATCACCATCACAACAAGCACACAAATCACCGCACATAGAATTATCAAAATTAGCAATATCAGGAAACTCCTCACACAAGTCAGCATAATATGAAAGATAAAATGTTCTTCCATGGGGTGTTTCATAGCATCAAGAATATTACACCTCACAATGGAATCTCCAAACTCCATGGAAAGAACTCCTACATGCACATCAATTTTCGTCTGTGCTATTTTGAAGAAAGGTCTCCCTCGAATGAGTGGAGCCTTGTTGGAGGGTGACTTCCCCTCCATCTCCAGAATGTAGAAATCTGTAGGAAAAATCAGCTCGTTTTCCCGGACCAGCACATCCTTCACCAAACTAGTTGGGTAAGCATTACTCTTATTAGCCTGCAAAAGACCAAGTTCAAGGGAATTAAAGATAGACATATGCATTACATTAATGAAAGTACCTAAGTCCAGCATGATATGCTAAAATATGTGATTTCCTATTATGCAAGGAATTATAAAAGTCCTAGGATCCTTGCACTTTTGCGGCAGAAGCTGAATGAGGGCTGAAACATTCTGTCCCATATTGATTCTCTCATTACCTTTTAGCCGCCTCTTGTGTATACACAGTTCTTTCAAGAACTTGATATACTTGGTATCTGCTTGATCATTTTGAACAACGAAATATTGACTTTCACTTTCCTAAAAGTCTCAAAGAGCTCTTTATCTTTCTCAGCCTCATGTATCTTTTTGGTCTTAATGGCTCTCTGTGGAAAGGGAAGAGTCATTGTAGGTTGCTACTGCTCATCGACAACAACTAATTTCTTCTTACCCTCAGATTTTTGGGCTGGTTCATCAGAAACTATTTTTTTCTGCTAGTTGATGCTTGCTGGCCGGTTGAGGTTCATGTGATGCTTCTACAGATTTTTCAAACCTCAATATAATGCACTCACATTTCCCTTTGGATTGGGAATTGTTTGGTAGGGGAGTTGTCTAGAACCTTGGGCTTGCAGCTGATTCAATCTAGAAGCCAATTGTCCAATTTGAGTTTCTAAATTTTATATGGTGGCCTTTATCCTCTGCTAGAACTGAATGTTATTTGTAGTCATTTGCTTCACCAAATCCATAAATGAAATCTCAGATTTTGTGGCTTCAGGACTTGGTTGTTGCATAGGCTGCTGGAATTGCCTACTTAGTCCAGCTTGAGGTTGAAACTGTTACTATCTCACTGGCTGTTGGAAGGGCTTCCTGTACTGTAATGGTTGTTGTTGTTGTGAGGCTGCATTGCCATATCTCAGATTTAGATGGTCTCTCCAACCAGGGTTGTATGTGTTAGAGAATAGATCATATTTAGGCTACTGCTGATATTGTGGTTTACCAAGAAAGACACCTGCTGCAACAACAGATTGATCTGGAAAAACAAAACCACCATCCTGAAGTGTATGACATGCATCTGTGGGATGTCAAGGACAAGAACAAATGCCACACACTTTTGCAGGCTCCTGCACAACTAATTGTTATCCCAGTGCCAATTGTCTCACCAAGGAAGTAAGCTCATCAAGTCTATGCTCCATTCTCTGTTTATCAGCATTAGAAACTTGGACTTTATTGAATTCGCTGGTTTGAGTTATCATTCTAGTACCAAATTGTTTTGAGTTGGCAGCCGTGTTTGCAATTAGGTCTTTGACAACAACTAGGGTTTTGTTAATTAGGGCACCTCCACTCGCAACATCCACCATGTTTCTGTCTATTGGCAACAAGCCCTCATAAAAGTACTGAATTAACAGTTGATCACTGATCTGGTGGTGGGGACAGCTTGAGCATAATTTCTTTAATCTCTCCCAGTATTCATATAAGGTCTCACCATCCATCTATCTGATCTCACATATATCCTTTCTGATTGCAGTAACTCTTGAGGCACGAAAAAATTTCTTCAAAAAAAGTCTCTTCATGTTATTCCAGCTAGTGATAGCTAATAGTTGCAAGTAGTATAATAAGTCCTTAGCTACACCATCTAATGGAAAGGGAAAAACTCTCAGCTTGATGTGTTCCTCTGTAATTCCTTGTGACTTCATGGTGGAACAGACCATATGGAACTCCTTTAAGTGCTTGTGAGGGTCCTCTCCTACAAGGTCATGAAACTTAGGCAGCAAGTGAATTAAACCATATTTAAGTTCAAAATCAGCATCCAAATGAGGATATTAAATGCACAATGGTTAATAGTTCACATTAGGTACAACTAGTTCCTTTAAGGTCCTATTTTGTATGCTACCAGCTATAGGTGTAGCATTATCAGGTGTAGTGTTATCAGCCATAGGTGCAGTGTGATCTATATGCTCACATTCAGTTTCAAAATCAATGTCGATCTCAACCTCATATGTTATCCTTTCACTAATCCTACGAATCCTATTCAATACATACAAGGTTCTTTCAATTTTAGGATCAATGTCAAGTATATGACTATCAGAAGACCTAGTCATGTATTAGATAGCACTATAGGGACTCAAAACTAACACAAAACACAAAAAAAAAACACAAAACAATGGTAAAAATCACACAAAAACTCAACAGAAACTATATATACAGATTTTTAAAAATTATAGGACCACCACAACATGAAAACTACATATTCTTTGCTTGAGGTAAGAAAAGTTCAAGTGTGGGAGAATTTGATGTGTGGATAAAATACACACATCTTATGCTTGATTTGAGGGGGATTTAGGTGTGCTTTGATTTATTTATGTTAGAATTTATGTCACATTTAATCTAATTATCCTTAGTATCTCATGATTAGTCTTTCTCTATGTTTTTAGGCTCAAAAGAGGTGTTTTGACATGGCACTATGAAGCTTTGGATGGATTCATTGTAATGAAGTTGAGTTAGGAATTTATATGGCCAAGATTCATAGAGTTTTTTACGTTTGCGCGATAAAATGTGCAAAACTTAAGCTACGTAGGTCAAAATGAGGTGATTCCGGTGGCATTGGAAAATAGAGACAAAATCCTTTAACTTTTTTGAAGATAACTTATCCAAAATCCAACCTTTGAGCAATTGAGGAGTTAGACACAATCATGTCTAACTCGAAAAATGCTTTTGTTCTCATACGGTCCTGTCTAACTTCAATGAAGCTTCTGTGTCGGAGTTATGGTCGTGTCTCTTAGACACACTGTCGCGTCTATTCTCACACGACCGTGTGAGGTATCATGAGCCTAAAAATAACAGTTTTTCACCCCAAACATTATAAACAGAGACAAATCCCTAAACCTAAGGGAAACTTTTTGGCTAAAGACTTGTGTGATGGCAGGTTTTCAGAGGCAAAGGCAAGGATTGGAGGCGAAGGCTTGGAAGGCAAGAGCAAGAATCATTGAAGTTCAACCATTGAAGTTCTTTTCTCTATCATCTTCTTCTCCATCTTTTCTTTTTGTTTAGAAATCATAGTTGTTTCTTTATCTTATGTTCTTGTTTGTGCCACAATTGCCATGAGCGGCTAAACCTTTTTTTTTCTAGGATTGTGATAAAACTCTTTATTTCTCTATGTTGAATTGTTAATTTGATTCTTTGTTAATGGGAATTATTGTTCTTGATTCATTCTTAGTATGCTTAATGCTTGTAGTATGTTGTGCGTCATATTTACATAATCTTAGGCCTTAGGTGAAGGATCAAAAGATGAAATCTAATTGCTTGATAATCTAAGAATTGAACTTAGGAATTGAGACCTAGACATAGACATAGGCTTAAATCCTTCGATGGGTAAACGGTTGTCATGAATCTTAATGGATTGGAACTTGGATTAATTGTCATGAGAATGGGATTGATGAAGTTTTAGCATGTTTTTAGTGCCAAGAAATTAGACTTTAAATAATTTAGGACAAATCGTCTTCAAGAACATAATTGAACATTAACAAAGATAGATTTACAATTTATCATAGGAGGTAGTGTAGTGGATTCCTTGTCATAGGCATTAAAACCTTTGTTGAATCTCATCTTTTCTTGATTTATTTGCTTACTTAATTGCTTTGAATTTTGTTTTGATTTTAATTTAGCTTTCACTATTATTTTTATTCGCTTAAATAATCAAAATCGCCATAAGAGTTAGTAATCAATCAATCCTCCTGGGAACGATCTTTGTTTTACTACTTATACGATCCGTGCGCTTGCGAAAATTCTTCAACAAGTTTTTGGTGCTATTGCCGGGGAATCGTATTGATATTAACACAAGCGGCAATTTGGTTTATATAAGTAATCTTTATTTTATTTTATTTTAATACTTATTTTATTTTAACTTTATTTTTCTTTGAATTTTCAGGTGTTGTTTGTTTCTCATGCGTAGAACGAAGAGTCAAGGAGATGTTATTATCCTCATTGATCTTGAGATTGAGAGGACTCCTTTTATCTCTTTCTTTCTCTATGTATAACTAGTTTCTCTTTGTTAGGGAAAAATCGGCAAGTGCATCGAATCACATTAAGTAATAAAGTAGTGAATAGAGTATCGTTTCATAAGGATTATATTACCAATTGCCAAATTCATTAAATTAACACTATTTGAGCTATCCAAACGATGAGAGTTGATAAAACCAAAAATAAAAACACAATTTAAGAGAGTAATTAAAAATTAAACAGAATAAATTCAATAAATTAAACAGGAGTTGAAAACAATAACAGGAAAGTGTTAGGGATCAGATTTTACTTGAACTCTTTAAATGCAATTTCAAATATTAGTTTAAACATGTTCTAAATAAATGATTTATGACCAATTCCCAAAATTAATGAATATCCAATCCCTTGGATTACTAATCCTCTTACGCTGTTTTAGAATTAACTAATCCTTTAGTCTAATTCCAAAATAGAAAGGCATTATCAAGAACAAAGGAATTAAAAGAAAGACCACATAATTCACAACGTCTATCCCTAGCGATTACAAAAATTATGGTGTTTATCACAGATCTAGGTTCATGCAAATTTTTCCAAATCATACATCAACCCAAAAGATCATTTTCAAATTGATCAGGTTTAGAAAAGCATTAAGAAAAGAGATAAACATAAATCATAAACTAGAAATATGAATTAAACCCATAAAAGAAATTACATCATCCAAGTATCAAGATCTATCATCCCCTAACAAAGAGAAACTAGTTATACATAGAGAAAGAAAGAAATAAAAGGAAGATTAAAACAAACTCCATTGATGATTTGAAGAAGAAGAAGAGTAATGGTTGCAGCCTCCTTTAGCATCCCAGCAGCAGTTCCCCAAATCTCCCGTAATGCAAAACCACGTTCAGCAGCATTCTCCTTTGTTTTTATAATTAATTGGAGGAGGAAACATCATCTTTGACAAGTTGGGAGGGAGACACGGCCATGTCTCCCATAGACACAGTCATGTCTCATTTAGAAATCACGTGAACCATGTCAGAAAACGCGTTAAAAATTGAAAAACTAATCAATAATTTAGGAGACACGATCGTGTCTTCTATAGACACGGCTGTGTCTCCCATAGACAAGGTTGTGTTTCATAGCCAGAAGATTCATATTAGTTAGATATGGCCATATCTAAGTCCCAAAATGCTTCTGAATTGACCTAGACCCTATTTAAGCTCAAAATGGTCCTTTTTTCCCCTTGAAAACACAGTATCTTTGCTTGCTTTCATTCCACATGTGTTTAATCTCTCAAATTCTGCAAAAAAAATAAAGATAATAATGAGGATCCATCAAAATTCATTAATCAAATTATCACAATTTGTCTATTTTAGAGCTATGATAATCACATATTTTATTCATTAAGAAACTCTTATGTTTAGTCATTTACACTCTCCATATTCTTAATTGATTGAGTTTGGTATGATTTTGTGAGTTTGAGCTCAAATTGGTCCTAATTGAATATTTTCAGCACTATTGAGATTTGACACTGTTTTTGTATTTTGGCCATAACTTGAGTTTCTGATATCTGATAATCATGAATTTTACCTTGTAGGAAAGTTAGGAGGAAGCTCTACAACTTTGATGAGAGCTCGAAGTCCAATTCAGATGTCTAAGGGACCTAAGTTTACATGGAAGTTAGAATACGGGTTCTGTCACTAGAATCCGAACGGTGTGCACTCATAAAATCATATCCCAAGCTGTAATAATGGAGATGGGCTGAAATTTGGACAGTTGATATTTAAGACCCAAATAAACAACTTTCATGAAGAACACTTTTTGAAAAAATGAAGTCTAATTAGTCAGTTTGAGCCTGCAAGTCAGAACAGAGGTGCTAAAGTTGGGTTTGAGTGACCTGCGGTATTTGGGCCATATCTTAGGCTACAGGAAGCCAAATTGGACGATCCAGATATGCATGTTATAGCCAAGACAAAGATCTACAACTTTTATGAAGAGTACTTTTCATGGATCTGAAGTATATTTGGTCGTTTTTGGCTTCCAAGTCAGACGTCAAAATTTTCGTCCTCAACCACTCCTCTCACCAACCCACTCAACCACTCCACTCACCAACCCACTCACCCACTCCACTCACCAACCCATTCAACCACTCCACTCAACCACTCCACTCACCAACCCACTCACCAACCCATTCAACCACTCCTCTCACCAACCCATTCATCCACCCACTCCCTTTGTCATTTTGTTACCCCCTAGACTTCTATAAAAGGGCACCATTGGTTATCATTAATAAAAAGTTGTATTCTCCTTCATTTCTCTCATAGTTTCTTCTTGTTTCTTCATAGTTTCTCATAGCTTTTGTATATTTTAATGCTCCCTTCTCATGGTAATGGAGGGCTAAGCTACTTTCTCAATTGGGACTCTTGAAGAGATTGTAGTTTGATTCTTGAGACCTTGGTTATGTAATGTATTTGATTTATATTTGAATTCCTCTTCTTTTCTTCTTCTTCTTCTTCTTCTTCTTCTTCTTCTTCTTCTTCTTAATCTTGAACGCATGAATAGTGATTCTGTTTATGTTTGATCTGATTTGATCTTGATTTAAGATTAAGATTTGTGATGAAACTTAGAATTGAGTAATCTAAACTAATCACATGACTTGAAGATTGAGATTTGTGATGAAGCTTGGAACTGATTGATCTAAACTAATCACGTAATTGAAGAGGTTAGGTTATTTTGGTGCCTAGGTTAATTGAATTCAAGTACTTAAATTGACATATATCTACATGAATGGTGCGATTACGATTTATGTTTATCACTTGTCAATTGAATTATGGACGATTGTCTAGTGTGAATTCTGGATCTAATGTTTGAGATCTCGGTTAGATCCAAGTTAACCATTCAAATGTGCTTCAAGTGTTTGTTGAAAGGTTTATGATTGAATCCACCCAATCTCTGGATAGATTTCTAATTGATTTGTTCTTCTAATTATTATTTCTCTTTAAATCTTGTCACCATGTGATCCTTGAACCATCAAAACTCCCTTTTTCTAACTTAACTTAATTTGATCAAATTGTATTTACGATCCTTGAGGAGACGATCCTGTTGTTCACACTATACTACAAGTTTAGATAATAACTTTGCTTATAATTTTGACCGAGTTTGGCATTTCTCAAAATTTTGGCCCGTTAACTTGGGGATTAGTAAGTGTAATCTTTTCATTTTAAGTGTTTTTACTAACTTTTGCTTTTTATTAACTTTTCTAACATTTTTATCCGTTATCTAGTATTGTTCATACTACACTAACAATTTTTTTTCTTAGATTTCAACTTCTCTAGTGAAGGAAATACGAAAAACCTGGTGATTATGGGTAGTTGATACAATTTTCGAATCAACGTGCCTTAAAAATATGTAACTTGGTCGGTGAAGGAAAACAAACGATAAACAAGACTCACAAAGTTCAACCATGTGAGGTCAACCTGATTTTTCAAAATTCTATCATTTAGACCATTTTTTTAATTTTTTTATTATTTTTTATTGCATTTTCTAGTTTCATTTTTATGTAGATTTTGTCCTGTGTTGCTCCCATAAATTTTAAAAATGTTTAGATACATTAACTAGATTTATTTTTGCATATTTTGAGTGTTGATCCCATACTAACTCTTTCTTTTTAATTTTTTCTTTTTCTTTCATTATCATTTTGTTGCATTTTAAGGATACAATGGACCATGTATAATGGAGTCAAAACTTGAGGAGTTGACTTCTTTGGTAAGACATATAATAGTGAGACAACAATCACTGATAATGCGGCAAAGCTACACTTGTGTGTAACATTTGTTTTTGTTCATCTCACCCCACATATGCATGCCCTACACTTCAAGATGGTAGTTTTGTTTTTCCAGAATTTGTTGCGAAGTTGGTTATTTTCCCGATGAACCACAGCCATGAAGAATTGAGTTATGACCCCTTCTTCAACACATACAACCCTAGTAAATACTATCCGGATCTGGGATATGGCAATACGGCATCACTACAACAACAATCATTTCAATATGAGCACCATTCCAATAGATAACAAGTCCATCAACCACAAAACTTGAGCCTTCATGGGAGGACTTGATGAAAACCCAAATTGAGTTCCAAAAATTTCACTGCCACTATTCAAGATTTAACAACCCAAATTGACCAGTTGACAACCACTGTTAATGAACTGAGATGTCAAGAGTCAGGCCAACTCTTTCCCCAAATAATTCCCAACTCCCTGCATTCTAATTGTCATATTGATTTACATACATACTTAGTTGAGGAAACTCATGATGAGTTGTGTGCTGAATTTCCTGATTTAATTAGTTTTGATGATTCTATCAATTGCAACTCATGTGCTGATCATGATGGTGATATAAAATGTGTTGTGTGTGCTTTGAAATTTCTGCATATTTAAAAACTAATGATTCTGTTTATGCAGGATCTAATGATATAGAAGGGTCTATCAACAATGTAGTTGCGTTTCTGAAACATATAGGGAGGTGGAGTTGAAGGCCATTGAGGAATTTTCAAAGAAAGAGGAAAGTCAGCAGATGCTAGTAACTACTTAAGTGGATTTTGTTTTTAGGCCATGGTCCAGCATTATCAATGAAAGCAGGATTGTAAAATTACACGTATTGCATGTCATTGGTGAAGTCAAGGAAGACCAATGAGACCCCAATGCGAACCCTCATGCTTCAAGCTTCACTTGGTCGTTACACTTCAACCAATGGGACCGTAGTGGAAGCTATCATGTTATGTTAACCATAACCTGGTCATCACGTTTCAACCAATGGGATCCTGGTGGAGTCTTTTCACCAACCTCACTTAATAAGACCAATGGACACCGCCTCAAACAAGATCATGAACTTCCAGAGAATGCGAGAAATGGAGGTGATGAACCTTCTCCATCCGCATTATGAATAAAAAAAATAAAATAAAAATAAAAAAATAGAAAAACAGAAAAAGAAAAAAAAAACAAATGTGCCTGAGCAATGAGGTAGGTAGTGCCATTAAATTTTGTCACTCAGAAGCATGTGGAGGTTTTTTTTTTTTCTTCAGCGACAACAATTGCGAAAATCTTGCAGTATTGATTTTATTGGCCTACTTTATTCAAGGTCTATTACACCTTTTGCAAAAGCTGCGGAAATTGATCAAAAAAGTTCTGCTTTGAGATTATCATCTGCACCTACTCCTTGGGAAATTGAGATCTAGGTGGCGCGGTTCTTTTGTTGTCAAACACGTGTATCCTCTGGGGCCGTAGATATTGAGGATCCTAGGAATGGTAATGTGCTCAAAGTTAATGGACAGAGACTCAACCATTCCTGGAAAACCAAGTTCTTGAGTTCTTTGTGTTGCCGGTTAAGTGGCGGATACGGTTTTATCTTTGACTCTCAAGTCGGTTTATTTTTCACTTTCTAAAATAACTGAACCCTTCTTCTCCTTCAAAATGGATGTCATTCTTTCAAACCTGAGAAAACATTTTCCTTCTCTTCCTCAAAATGCTCTGAGAAAGATCTACAAAGTTCGATGTGAAAGATTGAGACTGTTAATGCACAAAGGTATGCCAGAAGATGTACGCTGGATAATTGAAGCAAAGGTCCATTAGCGAGTAAGTCCTCAATTTCATTTGACTCATATATGCCCTGGTCTTGGAAGAAGTTCATATTCTAAAAGGAGAAGAGCAAAAAGGTTACAAGTCTCACAAATGTGGACGATGGAACTGTAACAAGCGATGTCGTACTTTGGGGATGGTTTCCGCAAATAGAGAAGATAAAATTTTCTTCATTAAGAATGGATCGAGTAAGGAGTCATTAGATGATATCTTATTGACTCTTGACGCATTCTTGTGGATTGGTACATCGAGAAATTCTTAAATTGTGGAATCTCTTCAAGGATGAAGAAAAACGCTACGATTTTGGAATCGACTCTAAAAAGACCCTGTTTGCCAATTTATAAGAAAATTGGATGGGAAGCTTATCCTCGACTCATAGAAGACGTTTAAGCCAATTCTTCTACGTTAAACCGAGGCGATGTGAGCCATATCCACAAACAATCAGTACATATCATTCTCTTCTTCTTCTTCATGTCATCTTTAAAAAAAAAAAACAAAAAAAACAAAAAAAATAAAAAAAAAATTATGTATACGTCTTAGGGTTGGCTTTGGTAACACAAACCGTGAATGGGGAAATACATGATCCTGATCCAAATTCTTAATTGAAAAACAAAGAAGGTAGATTGTATCCCACATGTGAGGCAGCCAGTCGTATTATGGTCACTTGTCCCTTCTGGGAGCCCTATGTTGCGCTGGTCTTGAATGGGTCGAATACTGGTCAACAATGCTTTGGCACAAAGCTGAAAGAGCAGACTACCTCCATCCCAATCTTAAGTAAGTATACACTCAATCTTAAGTACATACAGGTATGTCATCATTCTCTATTTCTTTTATCTTTGTATCATTTTGTTGTATTTTAATTTTTGTACAGACGATCCTTTGAGCAGGGTCCTTCAGGGGTTTCTAGACTTCTTTACCTTGATGGTTTTCTTGAAGTCAAAAAAAAAAAAAAAAAAAAGAAAAGAAAAGAAAAGATTCTGTGTTTCTTAATTTCAACCTTTTCTGACAACAGCCAACCTACCCTTATAGGTACAATTATTTCCCTTTCCATTCTTTTTCTTATTTAAACACTCCATTTTCTCCATTTTCCTTCAACTCAGAAACACTCAAAGGGAGGAAAAGTATAGAATGGGGCCTTCTATTCGTAACCTCAAAAATGTCTGTGTTTTTTGTGGGTCGAGTTATGGGAAGGGATTAGAGTTTGTGAACGTAGCACTAGCACTCTTTGGTCGATCACTTGTGCGAGGAATATTCATCTTGTATATGGGGAGGTTGTCGTGGGTTAATGGGGGCTTCATCACTTTGCTTTTTATAGGAGGCATCGTGTTTTAGGTGTTATTCCTAAACCTTTAGGCTGAAAATAACATCATTAGACAGTTGGAGAAGAAATTCGGGTAACCTCTATGCATGGACGAATGAAAACAATGGTTGATAATTCTCATTTCTTGTCTTACTATGGTGGTTTTGGTACTTTGGAAGAAATTTTTCACATTGTCTCTTGGGCCAACCGAACATCCACTATAAACCCATTGGTTTGTTGAATGTTAATAATTTCTTTGATCTTTTGTTATTTTTTCTTGACAAGTTGTGGAACAAAAATTTATCACTCCTTCTAAGCAAGACAACTTCTTATCTCTCAAAACCTCCACTATTGATGAGCTCATTGATAAATTAGAAGCTTTT
Organism: Ormosia emarginata; assembly: GCA_029884605.1. NCBI lineage: Eukaryota > Viridiplantae > Streptophyta > Magnoliopsida > Fabales > Fabaceae > Ormosia > Ormosia emarginata. The sequence goes on along the minus strand of JAQQTP010000032.1, from coordinate 8,425,076 downwards.
GAGTATGTACATGATCGCATTAGCTCGAGATAGATTGGTCAACAAGAAGCATTGCAAGGAAGTAACAATTGTAAAAAAAGCGGATCTAACTTCATCTTTAATGGGTTTGATTTTATTGAACTTTGTTTCTGTTTAAATTTGTGTCAGCTTTCTCCAACAGGTAATATCTTCTATCCTTTACTCATCTATATTTTAACATTGAGGACAATGTTGTGATCTAGTTGGGGGGAAGGATAGTTGACCCAAAAAAAAATAAAAAAAAATAAAAAAAATTTGTTATTTTGTTTGAAAAGTATGATATGATTGTCATGTACTTATTAAACTAATTAGTGATGGCAGAGTAAGGAGTAATTTTACTCTTGAGACGCATCTTAATTGGTGGCGAGTAAGGAGTTTTTAGGTAGAAATTAATTAGTACTAAAGTTTTATTGTTTGATTTCTTTTTAGAGGTCGATCAATCATGCAAGACTTTATGTGTTTCTTTTCTCTTGGCGTTGATTCACTTCTTATCAAGTTGTGTTGCTCTTTCTATATCTCTCTTTCACATTGAAGGCAATGTTATATTAAGTATGGGGGAGAGATTTCAGCATGTTCTTTTTGTAAAAAAAATCAAAAAAGAAAAAAAAAGGGATTCATTGCATGATTGAATAACTTGTCTCCCTTCTTGAACGGATATGCTTGGTGATGGATGATTGAATTGATGAATTGAGTTTGATGGATGCATACCTTGTGAGATTTTGAGCCTAATGGATGGATTCAACATTTATGTCATTCTCTTCTTTCTTGTGTGATTTTCACTCATGTTAATGACCACTCTAGAACTTGCTTTGATTCTTTTTGAGGCTACATTTCACTTGCATGCATGAACATGATTGAGGCCCTCTTTCTTAATTAGCTAGTTTAACCAAATAGCCAACCTTGTTTCTAATATGATAGCAAGCACTCTTTTGATTTCTTGAAAATTCTCTAATTCCTGCCAACCTTGTATATTTTCCTTTTCTTAACCCCTTTGAGCTTATTTGGTCATTCCTTGTTTCTAGCTCATTATGTGTCTTAAATGAAAAATTGTGTTCTTACTTTACCTTAGGGAATAAAAGAACATTAGCTTGGTTAATGGATGAGTTTTTGAACAAGTGTGGGGGTGTGTGTACAAAATGGTTGTTGAAAAAGGAAAGAGTCTTAAAAAAACACAAAAAAATGTATGTATATAGTTATGTTCATATATATATATATATATATAAATAAAATAAAAAAAAGGATTGTGAAATGAATATGTAAAGGGATATACATTAGAGTTGGGATGAACTTTATGCTTGTTATTTGAACTCAGCTCTCATTTGCTTTTATTCTCTTTGGTATTTATCTTCTCATATCCATTTTATCCTCTTCTGTTACCTTGACCTCACTACAACCTTGAATAAAGTCCTCATGATTTATGTGTGCATGTGTTTTGAGTAGTGGAGAAGTAGAAGATAAGCAAGCTTATGGTAGTGTAATTTTCATGGGTTGAATTGAGTGAAATACCTACCTTTTAAACACTTGAGAGATTGAGAGGGAATCTTGTGAAAATCTATCATTCTCAATTAATGTTGAAGATACCTTGCTTGTTGGTTTGAGATGTGGAGAATTCTTAATTCATGAATGTTTTGATCCCTTGAACCTTTGGTTGTTCTTCTTGATTGTAAAATTTTGGGCTCTTGAATGTCGTTGGAATTTAAATTTTTGTTAATCTCTTATGTCCTTGTTTTGGTCTTGAGTTTTGCTCAGGAGTGCAAAAAGCTAAGTGTGGGGGAATTTGATAATCACATATTTTATTCATTAAGAAACCCTTATGTTTAGTCATTTACACTCTCCATATTCTTAATTGATTGAGTTTGGTATGATTTTGTGAGTTTGAGCTCAAATTGGTCCTAATTGAATATTTTTAGCATTATTGAGATTTGACACTGTTTCTGTATTTTGGCCATAACTTGAGTTCCTGATATCTGATAATCATGAATTTTACCTTGTAGAAAAGCTAGGAGGAAGCTCTACAACTTTGATGAAGAGCTCGAAGTCCAATTCAGATGTCTAAGGGACCTAAGTTTACATGGAAGTCAGAATACGAGTTCTGTCACTAGAATCCGAATGGTGTGCACTCATAAAATCATATCCCAAGCTGTAATAATGGAAATGGGATGAAATTTGGATAGTTGATATTTAAGACCCAAATAAACAACTTTCATGAAGAACACTTTTTGAAAAAATGAAGTCTAATAGGTCAGTTTGAGCCTGCAAGTCGGAACAGAGGTGCTGAAGTTAGGTTTGAGTGACCTGTGGTATTTGGGCCATATCTTGGGCTACAGGAAGCCAAATTGGATGATCCAGATATACATGTTATAGCCAAGACAAAGATCTACAACTTTCATGAAGAGTACTTTTTGTGGATCTGAAGTATAGTTAGTCGTTTTTGGCTTCCAAGTCAGACGTCAAAATTTTTGTCCTCAACCACTCCTCTCACCAACCCACTCAACCACTCCACTCACCAACCCACTCACCCACTCCACTCACCAACCCATTCAACCACTCCACTCACCAACCCACTCACCAACCCATTCAACCACTCCTCTCACCAACCCACTCATCCACCCACTCTCCTTTGTCATTTTGTTACCCTAGACTTCTATAAAAGGGCACCATTGGTTATCATTAATAAAAAGTTGTATTCTCCTTCATTTCTCTCATAGTTTTTTCTTGTTTCTTCATAGTTTCTCATAGCTTTTGTATATTTTGATGCTCCCCTTCATGGTAATGGAGGGCTAAGCTACTTTCGGTCAATTTGGGACTCTTGAAGAGATTGTGGTTTGGATTCTTGAGACCTTGGTTATGTAATGTATTTGATTTATATTTGAATTCCTCTTCTCTTATTCTTCTTCTTCTTCTTCTTCTTCTTCTTCTTCTTCTTCTTCTTCTTCTTCTTCTTCTTCTTCTTCTTCTTCTTCTTCTTCTTCTTCTTCTTCTTAATCTTGAATGCATGAATGGTGATTCTGTTTATGTTTGATCCGATTTGATCTTGATTTAAGATTAAGATTTGTGATGAAACTTAGAACTGATTGATCCAAACTAATCACATGACTGAAGATTGAGATTTGTGATGAAGCTTGGAACTGATTGATCTAAACTAATCACGTAATTGAAGAGGTTAGGTTACTGATTGGTGCCTAGATTAATTGAATTCAGTGCTTAAATTGACATATATCTACATGAATGGTGCGATTGCAGATTTGTGTTTATCACTTGTCAATTGAATTATGGATGATTGTCTAGTGTGAATTCTGGATCTAATGCTGAGATCTCGGTTAGATCCAAGTTAACCATTCAAATGTGCTTCAAGTGTTTGTTGAAAGGTTTATGATTGAATCCACCCAATCTCGGATAGATTTCTGAATTGACTGTTCTTCTAATTGTTATTTCTCTTTAAATCTTGTCACTGTGATCCTTGAACCATCAAAACCCCCTTTTTTTCTAACTTAACTTAATTTGATCAAATTGCATTTACGATCCTTGAGGAGATGATCCGGTGTTGTTCACTATACTACAAGTTTAGGTAATAACTTCGGTTATAATTTTGACTGAGTTCGGCGCTCGTCAAGTTATAAAATATAAGCTCATCAAAAGGCAATCCTTTTTAATTAAGTATTGACAAATTTAGCATTTTATTTGGAAATTAGCCATGTATGCTTGCATTTTTTCTATCTATTAACTTGGCTAGAAAGTGAGTTTTGAGCTTTAATGATTAGATTTTTCATAAACAAAATCCTATTTTTCTTCTAGAGTAAGATTTCTTTTGATTAATGTGCGCTAGAACTTATTTTGATATCTGATTGAGACTTTATTAATTCACATACATACTTGAACATGATTAAGATAATTAAACTTAATTCTTTCTTGACTTCCAGAGTTGCATTGATATAATAATCCCTTAGTTTTCCCATTTGAGCCTGAGATTGATTTCTTTGAATACCAAATTGAATAATCAGGTTGGATTCTTCGGAACAACTGATGTGTTAATTGAAAAGTAATAAAAGGTTGTTTCTGTCTTCAAGGGTTTATTGCTAAATAAAAGAAAAAGAAAAAGAAATAAATGAAGAAGGAAAAAATAAAGAAAAAAAGAAAAGGATTGTTAGTGAAGAATAATAAGAATGTTAGGTTGAAAGTGAGAATCTGTTATCTCCTTGTGCATTATGTTTTCAACCTGATTTTGTTTTGTATCGATTTATCCCTGAACATTCTTTACCTTTATTTACCTTTTTCCTACCTGTCATTATTCCCCTTGACCCCATTACAACCAAAGGAAGTCCTTATGATTCTAGTGTTGTATGTGAACTTGGAAGTGGAGATGAGATTGATAACCAAGCTTATGGTAATACATTTTTTTAAGAGAAATTTGAGTGACATCTTTGTCCTTAAACACTTAAGCGATAGAAAGATAAATGATCTCAAATGGTTCGTAAAGAGAAAATGTGCAACCTAGACTCAAGCCTTTAATTGTATTAAGCGCTAAACTATCTTGCTTGATTGAATTAGATTGCTGAGCTTAATTGAATTTTTAAATTGTGAAATTTTCCTTGATTTGTGTTTCTTAAGGTTGAGTTTAATATTGTTTTTTATTCATTTTCTTTGCTTGAGGACAAGCAAAGTTCAAGTGTGGAGGAATTTGATGTGCGGATTAAATACACACATCTTGTACTTGTTTTGAGGTAGATTTAGGTGTGCTTTGATTGATTTATGTTGGAATTTATGTCACATTTGATCTAATTATCCTTGGTATCTCATGATTGGTCTTTATCTATATTTTTAGGTTCAAAAGAGGTGTTTTTAAATGACTCTATGAAGCTTTGGATGGATTCATTGCAATGGAGTTGAGCTCAGAATTTATATGTCTAAGATTCATAGAGTTTTTGACTTTTGCGCGATAAAATAAGCATAACTTGAGCTACAGAGGTCGAAACGAGATGAATCTAGTGGCATTAGAAAACTGAGACAAAATCCTTAAAATTTTATGAAGATCACTTATCCAAAATCCAACCTTTGAGCAATTAACGAGTTAGACACGACCGTGTCTAACTCAGAAAACGTTTTTGTCAAGCTCACATGGCCCTGTCTAACTTCAATGAAGCTTCTGTGTGGGAGACACGGCCGTGTCTACGTTGTTTTTCAAGCTCACACGGTTGTGTCGAGCTTAAACACGTGCGAGGTCTCCTGAGCTTAAAAACAACAATTTTTCACCCCAGACATTATAAATAGAGGCAAATCCTTAAACCTAAAGGAAACTTTTTGGCTAGAGACTTGTGTGACGGCAAGTATTCAGAGGCAGAGGCAAGGATTAAAGGCGAATGCTTGGAAGGCAAAAGTAAGAGTAATTGAAGTTCAACCATTGAAGTTCTTTTCTCCATCATCTTCTTCTTCATCTTTTCTTTTTGTTGAAAAATCATGGTTGTTTCTTTATCTTGTGTTCATGTTTGTGCTACAATTGCCATGAGCGGTTAAACCCATTTTTCTAGGATTGTGATGAAACTCTCTATTTCTTTATGTTGAATTGTTAATTTGATTCTTTGTTAAAGGGAATTATTGTTCTTGATTCATTCTTAGTATGCTTAATGCTTGTGGTATGTTGTGCGTCATATTTACATGATCTTAGGTTTTAGGTGAAAGATCAAAAGATGAAATCTAATTGCTTGATAATCTAAGAATTGAACTTAGGAATTGAGACCTAGACATAGACTTAAATCCTTCGAGGGGCAAACGATTGTCATGAATCTTAATAGGTTGGAACTTGGATTAATTGCCATGAGAATTGGATTGATGAAGTTTTAGCACGTTTTTAGTGCCAATAAATTAGGCTTTAAATAATTTAGGATAAATCCCCTTCAAGAATATAATTGAACATTAACAAAGATAGGATTACAATTTATCATAGGAGGTAGTGTAGTGGATTCCTAGTCCTAGGCCTTAAAACCTTGGTTGAATCTCATCTTTTCTTGATTTAATTGCTTTGAATTTTGTTTTGATTTTAATTTATCTTTCACTATTATCTTCATTTCTTAAATAATCAAAATCGCCGTAAGAGTTAGTAATCAATCAATCCTCGTGGGAACGATATTTATTTTACTGCTTGTACGATCTGTGCACATGTGAAAATTCCACAACACTTTTCTCTTTTTTGCGTGCGTGAGAGCTGCCCTGCTTTGCCTTTATTTTCTCTACTTTTGGAAGAATGAAAGAGTGAACAAAAGTGATGGAATTATCTAGAGAAATGGAGATTGAGTTTGGCAGTGGAAGGTAGGAAAATGTAAAGAAATAGATTGTGCTAGAACTTTTGTGTCTGTTACATACATTTTAATCTTCCAAAGTTGAGTTTTTAAGTTACCATAGGTCTTATGAAAAATTTTAAAACTTAACTTAGTCCTTGGATCCATTTTTTCATAACTTTTCATATACTATTATTTATCAGTTAAGCTTCATTACTCAATCCCACGTTGAATTAGACAGAGCGATTAAGTAAATATGCTTACTGATACTTCTAACATCCTATAAAACATGTTAAACTTGTAAATTATTACAGAAGTAGCTTAATACTTGCTTAACATGTCTGTATAATTTTGTGATAAATTGAGTTAGTTTAGGTACTTTGTTGCAACCTAAACGGTGAAAAATAACTTAAAATGACCCAAATATTTGCATAAATGGCCTAGCAAATGGAAATAGATGTGAATAATTTATTTCTAAGTCACAAATGTGTATTCTGTGATATGGTTAAAATTTAAGAATAATCGTAGCTAATTTGGTATTTTTAGGCATATTGATTGTGTGTTTTAATGCCGGATTAACTAATAATAGATATGGAAAAATATGATACTGGTGAAATGACTTTTTTTAATGAATCTTAATATTTATTTTAAAGTTGTTGGAACTTGAAAAACTTGATTTACCTAAATCTAGGTGTTTTTAACAGATCATGAAGTATCAGTATTGTATCTTATGGCCTTAAACCATCCACGGTTGCAACCTTTTTCTTTGACTTTTTTTGGTTACTTTGTATCTCATTTCTCACTTTTCCCTCTTCTCTTCACAGCTGAACATCGAACAACAGCAGAGAAGGAAGCTCAAGGTGAAGGAAAGGAAGGCAAGGAACAAAAGAAGAAAAAGAAATCCAAGATCAAATTGTGAGGCTTGAATCTCCATCATCATAGCAGCTTGAGGTAGGGGTTCTTGAGGTTAAAATACCATTTCTTCCTTATTTTCATGTTTAGGTTTGTTTGAGGTTTGATATGTCAAAATGAGATTTGATGGTGTTTTGAGTGATTTTCTTGCTTGGATAAGTTTTAAGGGTTATTTATGACTTGTTCATGTTAGAAGTTTGAATTAGAAACTTAAAACTTTCCATTTTGACCTAAAATGCTCAAAGTGAAAAGTTAGGTCTTTAGATGAGTGATTTTGTCCTTCGATCTAAAATTAGTGGTTTGAGTTAGTGATTGATGATTCATATATGTTAGTGGACTTGTTAAGGACCTAAAATCACCTAAAAATCATTTTGAAGTGGTTGAAATCTTATTGTTCCTCCAATGGAACAGTAACAAAATCTGCAGAATTTTACAGATTCTGTTCTGGTGTTTCAATGCCTAAGCGCTGGGAGTTGGGCACTTGAGCGCCTAATGCCCAGCAAGCTTATGCGCGTTACTGAGCTACCAGCGCCTAAGCGTCCATCTTGGAGTGCCTGAGCGCGCGTCGAGTGCCGAAGCACTCTTGTTTGAATGCTTAAGCGCTGAGACAATTCATGGGCTATTTTTAGCATATGTTGGTAATTAAATTCCCTACTTGATAGGATCATTTTTGCAAGTCTTTTAGGGTGTAATGAGACACTTTTGGGGATATTTATTGGAGAGAATTATCAATTTGCATATGTGAAAAGTGTGTGAATTCTTAGACATTCAAAGTGTGATATATATGCCTATGTTAGTGTTTAGAACCTTAATCAACATGAGGTTGATTTCTAAATCACTTGTGAAGTGATTGTGTGATGTTCTAGATGCTGGTTAGCTAGTAATATGAATCTTACTACTTTGTTGGATAAGTGAGGCTAAGATTCCTATGTACTATGTTTAAACTGTGACTTCAATATTTGGTTTTCAAACTTGGTATTTGCTAATTTCATGTGTATTATGACCTTAGATGGTGTGCACAACCATATGACCTGAGAATGAGGTATTGGATCTGAATTCTCCTTGTATTTATGCTTATATGGTCAGGGTTACCGGTATGGGAGTACAAGTAGTACTTTTACATTAGTGAGTGGAAAGTGTCTACCTATTACTAAGTGTGATTTAAGCTTTTAGGCTTATCCTGCTTTGTATATAGAAGAAATAGAGGTTTCTGAGAAATAAGTAAGTAACTTGTGTTTTCAAAAACTAAAAACTGCATTGGCATTGCATAATCATAATGTTAGGACATTGTTTAAGCATAATCATACTTCATAACATAAAGCATTGCATTGTTGACAATTGTATGGGCAGTTGTCTCGATTGGTTGTTTAGATGCTTGTTTGATAGTATCTTAGGATTGTATGAGCGATTCTCTGATATTATTGATTATCACATATTCTGTTACATAAAGTGTAAATGTGTGCTCAATTGGTTCATTTGTTGTTAAATAAATAACTGTTGGTTTTGGTATATTAATACTGAGAAATTGTGATTTCTCACCCCTGTGTGTTCTATGTAAATCCAGGTGAAGACCCTCCAAAGAGAATGGACAAGAAAAAGAAAAAGCAGAAGGCTTAGTTTAGTTGCTTTATTTCTTTTTGCATCAGCTTGTATTTATTTACTTTGCTTATTAGTTTGAAAAAATTTATATATTACAGTGTGGCTTTTAGCCAGTGATGTATATATATGACCTTTCTCATATTTGTGACTCTCTATAATGACTATACATGTTATTATGAATTTATGTTTTATGATTTTAGGAAGTGGCATGCTTAATATACTTTATCCTGAAATATACTGCTTATTTTATGATAATTTGTATTAGGGTGTTACAATACTTATCTTAGTTGGTATTTTATACTAAATTATTCTCCATATCTTACTTGTCATCTCCATGAAATTTCATAATTTTCTGAGATACTGAACTGATCCATAATTGTTCTCTTAATTACTCTTCGGTATCCTTAAAAAAAACCAAACTTGCTCAGTTGATTCTCCAAAAATTACTACAACTCTTATCAATGGTTTATCGCTCTGAAATAAATTTTTTATATTTATTTCCATCATATCAACTGTTTACGCAGAAACTTTAATTATTTCTTTGTATTTAGTGTTACATAATTACCCTTAAATTGGTCCAGAAAGTTATCTAAATTAATAAATAACTCTTACCAGTATTACTAAGCTATTATAACACTAATTATGACTATTAAGTTAGGGAGAATATTACAAATTGTAGATTAGAGAGAGTGCAAAATGTGGAGGATTTGGGCTTTATGCATTGCCAGTTAAAGACAATTTTGTCTAGATGAAAGATTGACATAAATCCCCCTACCCAATTTGCCATTAGGAAACTGAAACAATGGAGCATTTATTTTTACTTTGCAACTGGACTGAAGCAGTGTGCATCAATCAGATTTCAAAATTTGGTTTTTTTTTATGATTGTTGACATTAAGGTCCTAAATGATTAATTTTTTCATTGATTTAAAGTTACAAAGGCATCTACCAAATTGCCCATTCTTGTCATTTGTGCTATTAGTTTTTTAAAAACACGTTTATGCTATTTTGTTGTATTAGATTGTAACATTAAATTATGTATCCTTTACCAAAAAACAAAAATTATCTACCCTTTAAATATTACAAACTAGGTTTTTAAGCCTGTGCGATGCACGAGACTATTTAAAAAACAATATTTGATTATATTGTTATTATGATAATACGATTAAAATATATATTTAATTAAATAAAGAAATAATAGATTTAATTAGTTGTTAAATTAAATAATTGTATTGTAAGTATGATAATTTATTAAATTAAAACTATTAATGTGTTGTAGGTAGAACTTTATTTAATCACCACTCTTAACTCAAAATTTGCATAAACAATTACTATGTACTAAAAATATAACACACACACACACAGAGATGTATGTATGTATTATTTACTTACATATAGTTTGGATTAGAAGAAAAAATGAAAAAAAAAATGAGAAAGAAGAAAATGAATAGAGAGAAAATAGATAGAAAAGTAAAAGTAATGAGTTGTTTGAATGAAGTGAAATGAGAAGAAAGAAAATAAAAAGAAAGATTAGAATAGTATTATTTTTTATTAATTGACAATAAAAAATTAGTTTTTTTTCCTGCACATCACTTTTCCTTATCTCCTCATCCCCACCTTATCCACATGGCCACAACCCACTCCCATTCTCCAATGGATTGTTTTTTTGTTCCCTCACTTATTTCTTCATTCACTCCCACAGTTCCACCCCTTCTCCCCCTCACCCATGTCATGTCCATGGTCCTCACCCCCATCGGCCACCCCTACCTCATCCTCGTGCCTGAGGCCGTAGTTGATAACATATAGATGAGCCGACACTCCAATATTCTAGCAAGGAGGCCCAGGACTGCCACCACTGCCCCACCGGCTGCACTCCAAGATGGTGGGCATCATCTAGCTTATATTTTTTCCTACTTTTCCCCTTCAACCATTTGGGTTAGATTTGTAAAAATTAGTAAAAGTTAGATCTTTTGTTGGATTTGTTCTTAATGAAACTCAAAAAGGTATAAAAAGGGCATGTGTTGAACTAATTGAGAATGTACCTTGTTAGAAACATAAACAAAAAGACAAATATTAATAAATTTGTGTATATATTTTTGAATGAATATATACAAGAGGATTAACCTCTATTTATAGAATAAGGTTATTGCACAGAAAAGGAAAATAATAAAATATAATTATGTACTAAATCAATCAATTCTGTACTAATTCAATTACAATCATTCCTAAAATCAATCGTGATTAATCATAATCTCAATTATAATTAATCACGCTAATATCTTCTCTCAAACTCAAATAGGTATAAAAGAAACTAACTTGAGTTTGGAAACTAAATTGTAGAATTGACCAAGATGATGATTGAGTCTGGAGTCTGAAGTTTGGAAAATAAACTAAAAATATTTTCAAGTAGATATACGAAAATAAAATAAACTAAAAATAATATAAATTGGTAATCATAATCTCAATATAAAATCTAATTGAAATCATCGTGAACTCTAATATCGAAGTTTGGAATCTATGATAATACTCTCAAACTCAAATCTTAAAAGGTATAAAAATTTGAAATCTAAGACGGAGTTTCTAATGGAGTCTCTCGAGCGAAATCGGAATCTGGAAATTAAAATAGAAACTAAAAAGACGGAGGTTGTAGCAACTAAGTTTGGAATAGAGTGACAAAAAAACGATGACGGTGAGCGGAAGTCGGAAAGATAACACGACATGAGAGGTGATTAATCAGAGTTCCATATTTTCAAGAACTATGTAGCAGAATAGTGATGAGACAGGTCATTGAAGATGATATCTCTCTAATACCATCAAATGTTAATAAATTTGTGTATATATTTCTAATGAATATATGAGAATTAACTTCTATTTATAGAAGTTTTGAAAAAAAATAATAAAATAAAAATATTATTCAAATTAATCTATTTTATATTAAAAATAAAATCTTTAAAATTAAAAATTAATTATATATAAAAATATAACGTAAATAATAGGTGTGGATTCTATTTAAACTGTACTGATTTACTTTCTTTCCAGGATGATTTGACTGCTCTTCACAAAGCGGTAATTGGCAAAAAGCATACCACAACCAACTATCTCCTGACAAATTCAGCTAACCAGTCTATACAGGATAAGTGAGTATAAAATACTAAATTGTTGGGTTGCATTGTTGTAGTTGCATATGTGAGCCTTTAATTACTGAAAATGTGGGAATTTCCAAGAAGTATGAATTGATAGTTTTTTCATTTTATCTCATGAAAAGTGCAAATTGCTCTCATGCCATGGAACACGACATCATCGCCATTGTAAAGGCAATGGTGGTTATGAGATTGAAGACTTGCTAAATTTACTCGTTTATGTGCAATTTTGTGGAGTTGCATGAATCATGCCATCAAAACAAAGTTTTTCAAAGCAATCTTGATTTCTTCATAGTTTTGTTTCTTTTGAACATGTCAAAAGAAGACAAATTAAAATAAAATAGTATAGTCCAAGAAGTCATCATCGAAAAGAAACCATAATACTGTCATAAAATGACATCAACTATGGGTTTAAAGTTTTAAAGACACGATCCAAACTAAATGACATCAACAGTAAACACGATCCAAACTTGTAGTGGCTCCTTGAAGGAAGATTATGGATAAAGATCAAGATATCAAGCACATCTACACAGAAATTAAAAAAAATAACTTTAAAATATTTCACAAACATGTATATAGTTAAGACAATTGGTAATGATGGACATACACAACAATAAATAACAATTACCTAGTTAAGACAAATTTTCAAATACTTCCTTGTAGATCACATTAATTGTCATATTGGGATGAAGGTCTTCATGATTTTCAAATCCATAATCCTTGTTTGCTTTTAACCCTTGAAAGAGCAACATATAATTGGTCATGAGTGAAAACTGGCCTTGGAAGATACAGCCTAACATAAGAGAGTGCTTTTCCTTGTGATTTGTTAATTGTCATACAAAAACAAACACATATATTGAGAATTGTCTTCTTTAAAACATGAAAGGTATATTTTGACTATTTGGTATCATGCTCATCCTAGGAATGAGAACAGTCTCTCCAACTTTATTCCCAGTTAGTACCATGCCCTCAATGACATGATTTCCCAATCTTCTTATCTGTAGCCTTATTCCATTGCACAAATTATTAGATTGATCAATATTTCTTAGTAATATTACTGGCACTCCAACTTTTAAACATAACTTATTGTTGTGGATTTTTTGTAAGTACACAGATCATTTAAGCAGTAAATTAAGATTATTTTCATGAGAATCGATTTGAGTACTAACTTATACGATAATACCAATTATTTAAATGATCAAAAATAATTATGAAATTGCAGTTTTAAGAAAAATAAGAAATTAATTAATAAAGTAAGTAAATAGATTAAAAAGAGATATAATTCAACCAAGTTTTTAAAAGCTTAAAACTAGAATTTCACTGCAATACCCACTATGCTGAATATCGACTCTGTCTTTGCTAATGGTCAATTAAGTTCTTGAAGACGTTTTGTCCTAAATTATTTAAAGTTCAATCTCTTGGTACAAAAAACGTGTTAAAATCTTATTAATCTTATTATCATAGCAATTAATTAAGTTATAACTCATTAAGTTCCATGACAATTGTTTTACTCCTTGAAAAATTTAAGTTTATCTTTAAGTCTCAATTCATAAATTCAATTCTTATATTTTCAAGTGTTAGCGTGATTAATTGTGATTGATCAGTGTTATTTTTAAGAATGATTGTAATTGATTTAGTATAAAATTAATTTAATTTAGTACATAATTATAATTTATTTTTTTTCAGTATAATAATCTTCTTATATAAATAAAAATTAATTCTTTTATATTTATTCATTTAAAAATATATCCAAATTATTATTATTTATTTATTTTTATTTTTATTTTTAACTTAATATTAGAGAGTTTAGATTACCAGTCCAATTTCAGATTCTAGATTTTAAACTAAGATATTATTTCCTGTCACTGTATGTTGCTTTTGTGATCACTGTGCGTTGCTGTTGTGTTGATTTTTTGTGCTTCGTACAACGTGCCCACAAGACGAGAGAGTGAAGAAGAAGTCAGTCTCTGTGCGTTAATCTTCTGCACAGTTTCGTGCTTTATTTTTTATTTCGAACTGCATGCCACCTTCACCGTTCTGTACACAGCTACACCATTCACACGGCGTGCCAGTCCGTACGCGTGTGGCCCGCTTGGTGTGGGCTCAGTCAGCATTCCATACACATCCTTTGCACTGTTCTGTACGCCATGTGGTTTGTTTCGTGCACTATTTTTTGGTGAGATTTTTTTATTTTTTAAGATATATTTTTTGTTATTATTTTTTATTATTATAGAAAAATTTGATGTTGCACAGCTTATTCCAATTTTACTTAATGATTTAAACAACATTCATTGGGTTGAGATCATACATGACTTTCTAAAAAGTTAAAAATTTTGGCGATATGTCACAGGTGATGTTATTTGTCCTGTCAAAGCTAACAATGACACTCATAAGAAATATGTTGAAAAATCAGAAGATTGGGATAGTAAAAATTATCAGATTATCACTTGGTTTCGAAACACCTCCACTCCTAGTATTCATCTGCAGTTTAGACGTTTTAACACTGCTAAAGAGGTATGAGATCATCTCAAAAATAGATATACAATTTCTAATTTATCTCATCAATATCAGTTGCTGAAGGAACTCAACAGTCTGAAACAAGAACCAAGCCAAGTTGTATATGAGTTCCTGGTTCGGATGGAAGCTATTTAGGATCAATTGATTTTGTGTGAATCAATCTTGAAAAATGAAGGTGATGTCAAATTATATGAGGAGTACCGTAATCACACCAGACTCATCCAGTTTCTGATGATTCTCACTAATGATTATGAACCTGTTTGAGCTTCCCTACTACATCAAGATCCCTTGCCCACACTTAAGAATACACTTCCTCATTTGAAATTAGAAGAAACTAAATTGAGTCTTCTTCGATTTAAAGCAGATTTAACTTTTGCAGTTACTCATCAGAAAGGCACATTTTGTGGTTGTTGCCGCAAACTTGGTCATATTTTTACTGAATGTCCCAACGTAGAGTGCCGCAATTGTAAGAAGAAGGGTTATATTGCTCCTAACTGCCCTAATCGTCCACAAAGGTCTGATAAGAGAAAGTTTCAACCTCGTGCTAGTTTCTCCTCCAAGCTTGTAATTGCAGCTTAAGTTGTCGACGGTGCCTCAGATTCCCATATTTCTCTTTCCACTACTGATCTTGAGTCTCTTCTTAAGAAAGTCCTTTCTCATTCTAGTAATACTCCTACTGCCTTAACCACTACTCCAGATAATAATCGTTGGTATTTTGATTCTGCATGTTGTAATCGCATGACTTCCTCATCCCATGCATTATCTTCCCTTTCTTCTAGAGATACTATTCATTCCATTCATACTGCTGATGGGTCTCTTATGGAAATGAATCATAAATGTCCTATCTCCCTACCTACCCTTACCCTATCAGACACTTACCTTATTTCCAAATTAAACTTTAATCTCATTTCTGTTGGTCAACTGTGTGACCTTGGCTATATACTTATATTTTCTTCTCCTGGTTGTTCTGTGCAGGATCCACAAACGGGGCAGATCATTGGCAATGCTCGTAAAGTTAGACGAATGTTTGAGTTCACTGACCTTTATGTTCCTCTGCCTCCTGTGTCAACTATTTGTGCTGCTTCTACTACTTCTTCTCTTCAGTTGTGGCATAAACGTCTTGTTCATAGTTCTTTTAGTAAATTAGGTCATCTCGTTTCTCAAGGTGTCTTAAGATCTGTTAAAGAAGAATCTTTGCAATGTACGTCTTGTCAAACAGCTAAATAGCCTGCTTTATCTTTTATTAAAAGTACTTCTATTTCAGTTTCTTCTTTTGATCTTGTTCATTCTTATGTTTGGAGTCCAACTCCTACACCTACTGTGGGGGGTTGTTGATATTTTGTAATTTTTATTAATGACTATTCACGTTTCACCTGGATATATTTAATGAAAAATTATTCTGAACTTCATCAAATATACATTACATTTCCTATTATGATTAAAACTCAGTTTTCAAAGACAATTAAGATTTTTCGTCGTGATAATGCCGTAGAATATCGTGATTCAAAACTACTCACTTTTCTTATTAAACGTGGACCCTTTCTAAGTTTTCATGTCCTAGTACATCTCAACAAAATAGTCGTGCTGAAAGAAAACATTGGCACATTCTTGACTCTATTCGACTCCCTTTTTGTGCTCTTACTATTTTCTATGTTATCAACCGACTCCCTTCCTCTATTCTTAGTAATGTATCTTCTTATGAACATCTTCACCTAAGATCACCAAACTACAATTTCCTTAAAGTTTTTGGTTGTACCTGTTTTGTTCTTCTTTAACCCCATGAATACACTAAGCTTGAACCTCATGTTTGTCTCTGTTGCTTCCTTGGTTATGCTACTGAACACAAAGGTTATCGCTGTTGGGATCCTATCTCTCAGCGCATTCGTAATTCTTGTCATGTTGTCTTTTAGAAAGATACTTTACTCTACACATTGTCTCAGTTCAAGTCTATTCCTTCCACTTCTACCCCTTTGTTCACCACACCATCTATTGATCTTTTTCCATATGATTCTGATACAGAGTCTTCAGATGTGTCTACATCTGACACTGTCGTTCGTCTTTCTAGAGTGAGAAATCTTCCCACTTACCTTCGTGATTATCATTATTTTTCTACCATGCTTCACCTTTATGAACCACGGACATATTCAAAGGCATCCATTAATTCTTGTTGACAATAAGCTATGAATGAAGAATTGCAAGCTTTGGAGAATAATGGTACTTGGGAAATGTTGATCTTCCTTCTGATAAGGCTCTTGTTGGATGCAAATAGGTTTACAAGATTAAAACACGATCTGATGGGTCTATTGTTCGTTACAAGGCTCGCTTGGTGGCCAAAGGTTTTACTTAAGAATATAGGATTGATTATGAAGAAACTTTTGCTCTAGTTACTCGTCTTACTTTAGTTCGTACTCTTCTTGCTATTGCTGCCACTCGCAAATGGACTCTTAATCAGATGGATGTGAAAAATGTCTTTCTTAATGGTGACTTAAAAGAAGAAGTCTATATACGACCACCACCAGGTTACTTTTGTCCATCTAACAAGGTTTGTCTTCTTCGCAAAGCATTGTATAGTCTTAAACAAGCTCCTCAAGCCTGGTTTTCTAAGTTCAGTTCTACCATCAGTCAGCTTGGATACTCCTCTAGTTCTCATGATTCAACACTCTTCATCTGTAAAACTGATGGTGGTACTATGTTACTACTTCTTTTTATTGATGACATATTTATTACAGGTGACGATACTTCTGTTACTGCTGATCTTAAAGCATCTTTGAGCCACAATTTTGAGATGAAAGATTTGGTTCTCTCAGTTATTTTTTGGGTCTTGAGGTTCTTTCCTCTATTGATGGTATTTATTTGTCCTACGCTAAATATGCTTCGGATCGTATTTCTCAAGCCGGTCTCTTAGACAATCGCACTGAGTCTACTCTTTTAGAACCTAATGTCAAGTTTACACCTCTGGATGGTAATACACTTGATGATCTTACTCTCTATTGACAGTTAGTTAGCAGCTTGATTTATCTTATTGTTACTCATCCAGACATTTTATATGATGTTTATCTAGTCATCTAGTTTATGTCAGCTCCGCGCACTACTCATTATGCAGTTGTTTTACGTATTATTTGGTATATAAAAAGAACTCTGTTTCATGGGCTTTATTTCTCAGTCAACTCCTCCTTGGTTCGCCAGGCTTATTCTGATGCTGATTGGACTAGAGATCCCATTGATCTCCAATCCACCACTGGCTACTGTATTTATCTTGGTGATACACTTATCTCATGGCAAAGCAAGAAACAGACTTTGACTACACGTTTCAATACTGAAGCAGAATATCGGGCTCTAGCTGACAGTACATCTGAGATACTTTGGTTACGTTGACTTCTTGATGACTTAAGTATTTCTCAGTCCTCTCCCACTACTCTTTACTGTGATAATAGGAGTGCTATTCAGATTGCTCACAATGATGTTTTTCATGAGTGCACTAGGTATATTGAGATGGACTGTCACTTCATTCGTCAACATATTCTTCATGGAGCTCTTCGTCTCTTTTCCATTTGTACTTTTAATCAGCCAGCCAATCTATTTACCAAAGCTCATAATCCTGCCAGATTTTGAACTCTGATTTCCAAACTCAAGTTGATTTCTTCTACACCCACTTGAGTTTGAGGTAGGATGTTAGCGTGATTAATTGTGATTGATCACATTTGTTTTTAAGAATTATTGTAATTGATTTAGTACATAATTAATTTGATTTAGTACATAATTATAATTTATTATTTTATTTTTTCTATACGACAGCCTTCTTATATAAATAAGGGTTAACCCATTTGTATTCATTCATTCATAAATATATTCAGATTATCAATATTTATTTTTCTATTTCTGTTTTTAACTTCAAGCAATCAAATTTCATCTTTTGTTCCTTCACCTAATGCCTAAGATCATGTAAATATGACTCACAATATATCACAAGCATTAATAACACTAAGAATGAATCGAGAACAATAATTTCTCATTAACAAAGAATCAAATCAATAATTCAACATAGAAAAGTAAAGAATTATATCCCAATCCTGGAAATTAGAAAATTAGTCACACATGGCCATTGAAGCACAAACAAAAACAATAGACAAAGAGGCAATATGATTCAAACAAAAAGAAGAAGAAGAAGAACAAGAAAACTAGATGTCTTTGATGAATGCCTCCTTGAACTCGTGTCAAACCTTATACCTCGAATCCTTAGTAAAAGCTGCCCACCCTCCTTCTTCTTGTCTATTAATAAGAGATTTAACACAATAGGAGTGTATCTTGCACAAAATCTTCTTAATTGGTTCCTAAGTAATCTTAATTGGCTCCCAAATAATAAAAAGATATAGATTAAATTTAGAAAACTCAATCTCCTTAATTTTTCCCTGAATAATAAAAAGATCTTGATTAGATTTAGGAAGTCAACTTTTAGGAAACTTAACCTCATTTTATTGAAGGCTACCAAATTATCTTCTTTTTCTCTCTTTATTTTTCTCATCCTTCGGATGACAAATTTAGCCTTTGAGGTCAATATAAGAGTTGTTATATTTTCTGTTAGCTTTCCAACACAGCATGAATCACGTTGATCCAATCTCTGTAGCCTAAGATATGGTCCAAATATTATAGCAAGGTCAAGAAATATGAGTTGAATTCGAGATTGTAACAAACTCATTGTTCTTTAAGGATCCTTATCCAATCTTAAATTATCTTTATCTTTAAGTCTCCACACCTATTTGAGACTTCGGGTGAGACATAAAATTTAGATAAGATCTCTTCAAAATTATATCTTCAGGATTTTTATTTTATAAAAAATCCTCTATATTTATCTTGAAAATTATAATATTAATAAAAGATTAAGAAAAGAGACAATTATCTAAAACTCAAATAAAATAATTAAAATAAAAAATAAATAAATAAAAATAAATAAAAATTATAATAAATAGACCCAAAGATGTGTGTATTTTTACACTCATCACTTATGCGAAGAAAGTCCAGAACAATTTAGTGCAGTCAATACCTCTGGGGAAAATGCATCTAATTTGTTTTCAACATTTCTGTCTTCCTTGTGTTAAGAAATTTATGTTTTCTAATTAATGTTGGACATCATATTTAATTGACAATTATATTAATTATTTAATTTATTGAGCTTGTTATTAAGTGTTCTAATTTAGTGAGCCCGTAGACTTCATAACTTGATGTGAATTTAATGAATATATACCATATTGGCCCATTAGGAGATTATGAAAACTTTAATTGATTAATATACGTCAAAAATGGTTATGATTTTCAATATACCAAAATCATAACACAGTTTTTCTTCTCCCCATCTGGAAGAGAGATGACGGTCTCATAGAGAGGTTAAGACGATTTAGTTGAGGAAGATCACAAATCACCCCCCTTGTTCGTGATTGATTCCTATTAAGATTCCGTAACAGTTGGTGATCAATAGGTAAAGATCCAGGTATTTATGAAAATCCAAGAATTCTTGATATTTTGACATGATGTAAATCATAAGTCTTATGGTGTTTTGTTTCAGAGTGTATGCATTTAGAATTTATTTTAAAAATTAAAGAATTAAAGAATCAATATCTAATACGTTGCATATTGAATCAGAACTCAAATAAATCTTCTCTTCTCCTTGGATGCTTGTCATCATGTAATCATTTACTCTTCCAACTACTTCAAGAGCAGGGGCCAAAATTGTTCTTTCTTTGAAGTAGTTCATATTTGACATGTTCTGCAACAAATCGGGATAAGTAAAATGGACCAAATCATCAAACCCCATTGCAGAATTGTTAATAAGAATGTCATCTGGGATTTGTATTTCTGCTTCGCCATCATTTGGATCTCCTGTGTTTCCATCACCTATAGTTAACAGCCATTGTGAAAATTCAGATAAATCAGATGCATTTAAGTTTGATGATCTAATTCCAAGTCTTATGTTCTTTGTCAATTGAAGAACTTGACAAAAAGACCACAGGTATGAAGAATTTATTGTTGTATTTACCACATCCTGTCTGGATCCTCTAGGAGTGACAGGTAAGATTTGTCTACAATGCCCACCCAATATCACAACTTTTCCTTCAAATGGCAACTCAAGAGTTATATGAATCAGATAATCTCAGAATGTCTTTCGAACACTTATCTAAAGCTTCATAGCAAAACTTACTCATCATGGGAGTTTCATCCCAAATTATTAACTTACCTCTATTTAGTAATTTAGTATGAGGGCTGCCTTGTTTGATGTTACATTATCAATCTTCATACATTTTATTGGCCTCCAAGAAGTAATATTCCTTCCTTCTTGATAAATTTTATTGACCTCCATCCAACCTGGAAACATTGATTTCTTCATTTCAGCTTTGTCCATAACTTGGTCTCATTGTCTTTATACACAACACTTGGTTCATTTGGAAGAAGGAACGGCAATCTAACAACCGGAGGCTCTCTATAATGTATCTCAAATTCAAATAATCTCCAAGTCGTCTCACATGGAGAGATGTATCTACAATCATAATAATTTTTAATTTCATCAATGACTTCATTGGAATTTGCAGACTGATGAGTACGAAACAAATTAGTTGTCACTCTATCATTGCCCTTATGAACATATTTAAATAGGCATTTTGTTGAACTTGTCTGACATGTGTACTCAACATTAATGTGAGCTTTGTATATTAGAAGTAGCTTAGGATTGTATGGGACAATGTATCTGTTATCCAGCAAACACTTCTTCCTTGTGATAGTTCTTCCATTATCTCTTCTTCTGTATTTAGGAAAACATTCATCATCAATAATCGTTCTGGTACTGAACTCGTTAGGAAAGTATTTAGAACACTCTCCATTATTCATACACGGAGAACTTTTATTGTATGCTCCACATGGTCCATGAACCATATATTTTTGTACAGCTGCAAACAGGTTTGGATTTGTTCTTTTGTCTGGAATTTCTGCAAATATATCCTTATCAATATCTTCTGGTGTTTTGGGTTTGAGTTGTGGTTTATACCAATTTGTGATTAAAATATTTTTTTATAAAAAATTGTGATTAAAATATTTTTATAAAAAAACCTTTTTACAAAAAAAAATTGTGATTAAATTTTTTAATAAAAAACTTGTTTTTTCCTTTTTCATTATATAATAGATTTTGTAAATAGTTTAATTTTAATACATTGTTAATGTACAATTTTTTATACTATTAATTAATTATATATTATTACATACATAATTTCTAAAGTAATTATTATAAAAATTAAATATTTAATAATGTAATAATGTATGATTAGATAATAGTATAAAAAAAAAGTTCATTGATAATAATTCACTTAAATTAAATCCTTGTGTAAAAATAGAGAGCAATATAATTGAAAGGTATTACTATTAGTACTTTCAATTATCTTTCTACCTTTTTTGTTAGGCACTCATAACTTTTTTTAAAAAAAATTACAATTTTAATTAATTAATAAAAAATAAAAATAAACATTCTAAAGTACAAATAGCCTCACACGTAATTAAAATATACAATGACCCTACCTACCAACAAACTAATTAATTTAACGAAAGGAGATTACGCCACCGCATTAACAAACCGCATCTAGAAAATCGGACAGGCAAATAGATAAAGAAATTAAATAATTAAATAATTAAAACAATGAAATAGAAAAATCGTTTTATTTACTATTAAATATCATTTTATTTTATTTTAAGTAAAAATGTAAGAAGAAGAAACAGCAAAAAGAGAAAAGACGCGGTTGGGATTGAATGGTCCTTTTACGATTCGAGAGGAGGATTTACTCGCACCTGGCCAAATTCTATCTTGGATGTCTGTCAATCATCTTTTGCTGCAGCAGACAAAACCCACAATCTCACATAAATTATAAAATTGAAAAGGGCTTTGGCTATGACTCTTCATTGATTTTGGTATGTTTTCATTCTCGATCTCAAAACTTGACAATTTCATGTGATAAATAATAATATTTGATTATTTTTGTGCAACATTCTTTCTTTTTTTATTTTATAAATATAAATTTAATTGTTTATTTTGCGTGTCAAATACGATCATGTTGCTTTGCAGCTTCTGCGATCTTGTCCTTTACTTGAACTATTAATTGTCAACGATACATAAACATCCGGCTAACTTGCATTGTATTTGTATAATATACGGGCGGTGACGTGTTTTCGTCATGTCAAACAATGAATTTATCGATGCTTAAAGATCCTTCTTTTAATTCCCTGGATTTTTAATTTTTGCTTAAACCTACCGACCCGAGTTATTGTGTTTTTGCTGTTCAAAAAACCTCTCTCGACAAATAAATTATTGTAGCTGCTGCTATTTCTGTTCTTTGGTAAGGTGATGATTCGATTTTTTCTTTTCCTTTCTTTCTTTACTTTGATGATTTGATCTGTGGGGATTTTAGATTAGTTTCGGTTTCTGTGTTTAGGTCTTTGGGCTTTTTTTTTTTAATGGTGCCATTGCATATCTTAACGGTAAATGAAAGAAAAAATAATACCTTTCTGGCTTTCTGGTTCATGGGTTTCATTCGATTGCTAGAGTATTGAAGAACCCAAGTTTTGGGTTTTCATTTCAGAAAAAAATAGATGTGTTTTTCTTTTTCTTTTTCTTTTTTTCCAGAAATGGCGAGATTCGATCATTTCTGGATGAATTCATCGTGTGAACTCTGATGGCTGCGAGTCTATCTGTCTGTTTTTGGCTTTTGGTTCAAAGTTGTATTGGCTTCTTGTTTCAGGAATCAAGGAATAAAGCATCGTGATTTTTGGAGGACAAATTCACAAACAGAACATTATGGAGGAAGCAATGGCGGCAAGGTATTGGTGTCACATGTGCTCTCAGATGGTCAATCCCATCATGGAAGTAGAGATCAAATGCCCATTTTGCCAAAGTGGATTTGTTGAAGAAATGAGTAGCACCACCATCACCACCAGCAGTGACATTCACAATACGCCAGAAGCTGATTTTGGATCCAATAGGGCTCCCCTATCCCTTTGGGCACCCATCTTGCTAGGCATGATGGGCAATCCACGTCATCATCGAAGACTCAGACGAATAGAGCTTGATGATGATGATGATAATGGTAATCCTGATGACATTGATGGTGTAGCACGCCATGGCGGAGAAACTGAATATGATCAAGAGCTTGAGTCCATCCTTCGGAGGAGAAGGAGAAGCTCAGCTACCATTCTACAATTGCTCCAAGGCATAAGAGCTGGACTAGCATCTGAATCATATGAGAATACTGACAGTGGTGACCATGACAGGGAAAGAGAGAGAGAAAGAGAAAGAGAGCGTGTAATCTTGATCAATCCTTTTAATCAGACTATTATTGTTCAAGGTTCCTATGATTCAAACCAGGGTCAAGGCGATAATCATAGCCCCATTGGTTCTCTGGGTGACTATTTCATAGGGCCTGGTTTGGATTTATTGTTGCAACATTTGGCTGAGAATGATCCCAATAGGTATGGAACCCCACCTGCACAGAAGGAGGCCATTGAAGCACTGCCTTCCGTGACAATCAATGAGAATTTGCAGTGTTCTGTGTGTCTGGATGATTTTGAAGTTGGTTCTGAAGCTAAAGAGATGCCTTGTAAACATAGGTTTCATAGTGGGTGTATCCTGCCCTGGCTGGAGCTTCATAGTTCTTGTCCGGTTTGCAGGTTTCAATTGCCAGTGGATGAATCTAAGCAAGATTCTGATGCGTCAAGGAATAGCAGTAACCAATGGGAGGATGGAAATGTCGGACATGACAATACTGAAGAAGGAGATAGTGGTGGGAGAAGTGCAAGTGGGGGTAGAAGATTTACATTTCCATGGCCTTTCAATGGATTATTTTCTTCATCTAACTCTTCATCATCTTCTAGTTCCAATACAAACGGAAATGGTACTCAATCAGAAGACAACTGAGTATTCTTGCATCTCTGTTGTGTTATCATATACTGCCTTGCTTATGTACATAGTGTCTTACCAATTAAAGGATCCAATGTTAAGAGAACAAGTTGTGATTTTTAATGTGGCTTTGTTTTTGCTAAATTTGTGCTTCCTAGAATTCCAGTTGTTGCTATATTTCCTTCAAATTTTACCACCGAACTTGGTACCTGTATAATTTTCGTTGGTGGTGTTAATTTTCCTATCTCGTTAATTTGTTCTACTTTGATACATTGTATATTATGCTTGGCTTTGAAATACTCAACTTGTAAAATTCAATTTTTTAGGCCTTGGCTCGTGGAAAGTATTGGTGTAGGAACTGTTGCTCGCCTATAATAGGGTGGTGTTTGACTTTATTTCCGTTTTTATTTTCATTGGAATTTAGGAATTTTCAAATCAAACTCATAGAGGTGACTTTGTTTAAAAGAAAAGGGAAAATAGGGCGGTGGTCGGTTTGATTTTTGTTTTCATTTAGTTAATATATATTCATTGATAATTATAAAAATGGTACATTATTTTTTATTGTGTCATGTCTTCATGATATTGTGAAGAAAAAAGTGTGAATAACAAACATGATTTTGTGAATATTTTTATTATTTCTTTCACAAAATTCTGAAAATAAGAAACAAAATAAAAATAAAATGACATTTTTATATTATAAGTAAAATATATTAACTAAAAATAAAAATAAAAAGCATACTAAACACTTCACACAAGAAAAAAAAATGAAATATTTTAAGCTTTCCTTACTTCCAATGACACAGAAATGATGCAAATACTAACATATGTCAGTTCGAATGGAGAGTTTAGTTCTCTTAAACATTTGATTTTAAATTTAATTTTTAGATTTATGTATATAAAAATAATATTATTAAAATAAATTTTTATCTTAAAAAATTAACCTCTTACTTATCGAAATGAGTAAATATTCTAAATATTTATATATAAACACATATTTTAAGTTTTGCGCACTACTAAGTTCTAATGAGAGAGAGAAAACATATGCTTACAAAAGTTTTAAAAAACCCTAACTGTGAACTTCCTGGAGTACTACTTACTTCTGGGCAAGTAACACGGGTGAAACGAAAATCCCCATATGTTAAGTGATATTATTTGTCTTCGTTAATCTAATGAGATGAATCGACCTGAATATATATATATAAATTATAAAACTATTTTTAAAAATAAAAGAATGAAATACCTCATTGTGTGGCAAGCAGCCGCCAGCCATATAAGAAATTCTGTATGCTCCTATTTTATTCCCTGTAATATTTAGTGTGTCATTATTGTTTCATATTTTAACTACATTTTAGTACTTACCTGAAGGGAAATATATGTATTTAAAATTTTTTCTTTCTATATTATACCACTTATCTGCTCGTCCTTTTTGTTGTTAAAAAATATTGTCAGGTAGGAACTAATAATACTAAAAGAAATTAAAGTTTTATGTATAAATGTTTATATGATAATAATACCGAAATAATAAATAGTTGATATGTTTATATATATTTATTTGTAAAATATTATCTCAAAATATTATTATATTTTGTTATTGTATACTTGATAAATTGATAAAACAAACATTTAATTATGTAGTTCTTAATCTATATTAATATAATAAAATACTCACCAAAAAATATTAAAGAAATAGAAATAGATGATCTTTCTGGAACTGCTTTGAGTTTGCAACATTGAATGTTAGCTTAGGTTGATCATTTTTTACAACAAACGCTATTTGATTGTTCTGGTGTTGTGGAATACATAAGCCAACTTTTCATTGTTTTTCTTCTTGAACGACAAGTGAAAAATACTTCGTTAATTGGCGGTATTGGATCCACCGAAAGAAGCTAACCACGTATTTGAGCAAATGAATCATCGAGTCCCATTAAGAATGACATAATGTATTATGTTTGGCGATTGAACACTCCCACGAGAGTAAGAACAGAAAGGTTTGTAATTGTTGAGTTCTTACCAGATCGCCTTTAACTTGGTAAAATACTAACTGCTGACCTTGATTTAAGCTCGAGCTCTTTGTAAAGCAAGAAGATATAGGGGGCCATTCTTATGCTTAGAGTTTTTGACCAAACTGTCTTTTGTGACAAAAATATTTATCAAAATGTCATTATTTTTAAATTATTTTTCAAAATATCATCGTTTTGGCTACGGTGACATTTTTTATTCTTTGTTGGACTACGTAGGAAACGTCAGAGCGCTTGGCGTATCCATGTAGGAAACGCCAAGCGCTCTGGCGTATCCCACGTAGAAACGTCAAACGCTCTAGCGTATTGCCTGACAAAATTGACCAAGTTAGAAACTCTCTCCCCCCCCCCCCGAATAACCCAAGAAAATGGCTGGG
The DNA here is from genome assembly GCA_029884605.1 of Ormosia emarginata. Lineage (NCBI taxonomy): Eukaryota > Viridiplantae > Streptophyta > Magnoliopsida > Fabales > Fabaceae > Ormosia > Ormosia emarginata. The sequence continues at coordinate 8,398,300 of JAQQTP010000032.1, read as the reverse complement.
CTGAGTTAGGAAAATGCCAACCCGAAACTTACATGACCCGAATCGGCCGACTCGAAAATGGCCCAACTGGGACGGGCTCAAATGGACTGAGTTGAGATTGGCCCTAATGGGTTGGGACGACCCGAATAGTGAGAGCCCGACCCGAATGGACCGAGTGGATCGACCCGACCCTAATGGTGGGGCAGCCCTAATAATAGACGACCCTAATGGTGAGACGACCCAATGGGTTTGAGACGACCCGAATTCGAATGGGCCGGGCCGGGGCCCATCGAATAAATTTGAGACGGTCCGAATGGACCGAGAGTTGGGACCGACCGAATGGATTAGTGGACGACTGAATGGGCTAGGACTAACCCGAATGGGCTGGGCTAGGACTGGCCCGAATGGGTTGGGATGACTCGAATGGGCTGGGACGACCCAAATGGGTTAGGATTGGGACCTTACTAGATGGGGCGGATGACCCTAATGGTGGGATGACCCGAATGGAATTTGAGGCCCGACCGAATGGATCGAGGGCCAGAATGACGACCAAATGGGCTAGGACTAACCCGAATAGGCTGGGCTGGGTCTAGCCCGAATGGGCTGGGATGACCCGAATGGGCTGGGACGACCCAAATGGGGTGTGACGGTCTATTTTGACATAGTTTCTCACACATAACCATCTGGGATACGTGGCGAGAACGATGTGCTATGTCAAAACGGGCCGTCACAACCCATTTGGGTCGTCCCAGCCCATTCGGGTCATCCAGCCCATTCGAGCCTGGCCCCAATTCGGGCCGATCCCCATTCGGGTCGTCCCCTCACGGTCCGGTCGTCCAAATTATTAGTGGTCGGGCCGGTCTCATTCTCCATCGGATCGTCACATAACGATCTCGGGATCGTCGTCCCATCGGTCGGGCCCCAATCGGTGGTCCAAGGCCCATTCGAAATCGTCCCGGCCCTATTAGGGCCAGTCTCAGCTTAGTCCATTCGGGCCAATCCCAGTCCATTCGGGCCATCCCAGCCCATTCGGGCCAGTCTCAGCTCAGTCCATTCGGGTTGTCCCAACCCATTAGGGCCAGTCCCAGCTTAATCCATTCGGGTCAGTCTTAGCCCATTCGGGTCGTCCTAACCCATTAGGGTCAGTCCCAGCTCAGTCCATTTGGGCCCGTCTCAACCCATTCGGGCCATCCCAACCCATTCGGGTCGTCCCAGCTCAGTCTATTCAGGCTAGTCCCAGCTCATTCGGGTCAGCCCTAGCCCATTAGGGGTCGGGTCATTTTCAAGTCGGCCGATTCGGGTCATGTAAGTTTCGGGTTGGCATTTTCCTAACCCAGCCCAGCCATTTTGTTGGGTTATTCAGGAGGGTTTTTCTGACTTGGTCAATTTTGTCAGGCCACGTAAGATACGTCAGAGCGCTTGGCGTTTCCACGTGGGATACGCTAGAGCGCTTGACGTTTCCTATGTGAATACGCCAAGCGCTCTGGCGTATCCCACGTGGCCCAATAAAGAATAAAAAATGTCACCGTTGTAAAAACGGTGACATTTTAAAACATAGTTTAAAAACAGTGACATTTTAATAAATATTTTTGCCACAAAAGGCAATTTGATCAAAAACTCCTTATGCTTAAGCCTTTCAAGTCATTCCAGATTTTTCTTGGATTTGAACAAAATTCCTAATTTAAAAATTTTTATTGATAGTTTGATATTTTATTGTTATATTCATATCTTATAATTAATATTAAAATATGTAAATTATATGTGATAGGATATACAATATATGAGATTTACTTTTAATAAGAAACTAGAAAAATTATAAAGAATATGTAAAAGTTGTTTATCAAACAAGTTTTTGTAATTTATAAATATTTTTAAATTATGAGTAATGTTGCGGTATTCAACAATGTTACATAACAAAACTCATAATTGATTATTTGGCTTTTAAAAGCATGAAAACACTACATAAGTCATATGCAACTAAAGGTTTCAAAACAATTTCAAATACTTAAAAGCCATTTTGCTTGATTTTAAAAATATTTTTGACAATTTAAAAACATATTGTTTCATTAAGTGTTATCTTGGGTATTTAAAAAACGAATTAAAAATTTAGTGTAATTCTTTTTTATCTTTATATGATATCTAAGTCTTATATATTAGTCTTGAAAGATCTTGAACTTGATTTTACATATTTATTTTTATTTGTGATCATTAAAATCATTGTCATTTGTAAATTACAAACAATGGTTAGAACATAGTTATACCATTGATCTATGAATCAAATCCCTTCGCCGGTTCAATAACCAATGTGGCTTTTAAAACCAAATTATTACTCCTCCAAGAATTTAGCACCTAAGGATCAATATCACTTGGTTTGGGAATAAATCCATCATCAAAATCAAATTTATTATTGACAAAGAGTCATTTTCATGAATCGGCTCCAAAAATTATAATTCTCACATGTTAAAGGTTGAGAAACCAAGATCAAACATGGGCTATCTGAATGATGCAGATAAAAAGGGTTGAGAATTTATTATAGCAGTCATTGCTCATACAAGCTACATTCTTCAAGTTTTGTGAATAGAAAACAAAGTAAAAATAATGTATCATTTTTTTAAATAATAATAAAAAACATATTAGCTGAGAATAAAAAATAAAAAACAAACCACGAAACAAACCATCGCCCGCTTAAGTTTCTGATTTGTATGAAACGAATATTTTGATTAATTTGAGCTGAGAAAGCTGGTATTTATATATGTACACAAGAGAGCAAAGTTTAGTTGGAAAACTAACAGAAAAGCCAGATGGCTAAAAACTTTCAAACAAACCCAACAAATCAATTTAACTGTTTCTATGCTTAATATATGTTAACCCTGAAAACCGTTAGCTTAATAAACAGTCTTGCTTAACAAACTCAACATGTATCAAATTTCAAACAAGGAAAAATAACAAAACACACACACGGATCAGATCATATTCATATCGATTCCAGAAGAATCAAATATCGAAAATTCATACATCTTCGACCCTTAATTAAAACATATTAGAGTATTTCGCCACAGGAACAACTAACAAGGCAAATAACAAACAGTAAGGAAATTCATGCTCCTAATTTAGTAATTTAAGTTTTTGTATCCAATGAAGATTTGAAAAGACATGTTTCCAGGCATGATGAGACATCTTCCCCACCATCTCAAAAATTTGGCCGGAACATTTAAAGAACTCCTTTAATGGTTGATCATTTCACGGTCAAGATTTTGATGACAGATGCAGTGCCGACACGGTGCAAAGCCACAACAGAATCCCCATTCTTGCAGAGACCCTTTGCCTTGGCATGTTGAATAGCATACTCTATTGCCTCTTCGGTTGTTTCTGCATGAGAAGCTCTAGCAGATGCTGCGCTTAATATTGGAACCAACCCACGGAATATGAGGCTATGCCTTGCAGGGGCCTCATCACTGCATGACCAATCAAAGGTATCAGTTTTAATCTCAGGGACAACCACAGAAAGAATTGGCATGCCTGGCCTGTACTTGGCCACTAGTTTTGCAGTACTTCCTCCCCTTGTTAGAACCAATATAAGAGCTGCTTTAGCTGAGTTGGCTGTTCTAACCGCAGAAGAAGCTAGACTCTCAAGTGGGCTCATGGGTACTGGTGAGTGCTCCATAATCCTTTTAAACACATCTCCATAGTCCAGGTTGCTCTCTGCTTCAACACATATTTTAGCCATGGTTTGAACAGCAAGTTCTGGATAAGCTCCAGCAGCTGTTTCACCGCTAAGCATCACACAGTCGGTTCCATCAAGAACTGCATTGGCAACATCAGTAGCTTCAGCTCTTGTTGGCCTGGGAGATTTGATCATTGACTCCAACATCTGGGTAGCCGTCACAACTGGTTTTCCTTGGATATTGCACTTATAAATCATCACTTTTTGTGCGAGAAATATCTTCTCAATCGGAATTTCCATTCCAAGGTCACCACGTGCTACCATAAATGCATCTGAATTTGCAAGGATGTCATCAAAATTTGCAACCCCTTCTTGGTTTTCAACCTGCCACAAATATTTTGAAGTAACAGGCACAGAAAAAGCAACTAGAAACAAGTAATTAAATATAACAAGTAGTAGAGATGGCAAATATCAGTAGTTACTCATAAGATAGTTTCTTTAAAGAAAATTCCAAATTTTTTCAATGACGTCCAAAACACACAATAATGTGGAAAAAGTAGCCGTATCTATAAAATCAACAGGCTCCAAACTTTGTTAAAGAGCAAAAAAGTGGAAGGGCTGGGAAAGGAGAAAATCAAAAGATTCAAAACTGATACAGCACAAAGAAGATACCAACACATTTTTTAACCAATTCTAGAATCATTCATATTTTCCATGAAATAAGAGTATACCTTTGACATAAGAAGAATGTTCTTGGCATGCTTTCCCAGCAGTTTCCGAACTTCCACCAGGTCTGAACCTTTTCGAACAAAAGAAAGGGCAATCATGTCAATTTTATTGGGAACTCCCCAGGCCAGGATATCTTCTTTGTCTTTGTCTGTCAATGTTGGGAGATCCACTATCACTCCAGGAAGATTAACATTCTTTCTCTCGCCAAGAATGGCAGAGTTCTCACAGCGGCATCGAACTAAACCCAATTTTTTGTCACATGATAAAACTGTAAATGAAATTGTGCCATCGGAGCAGAGTATCACACTCCCAGGCTTCACATCCTCAGCCAACTTTCTGTAGCTCATACAGATCATGTTCTCGTCCCCCTTTATGCTATAGTCAGTTGAAATGGTTATTTCCTGACCCTGTTTCAGTTGGATAGGTTTTCCATCCTTCAGAAATCCAGTTCGAATCTCCGGCCCCTATAACATTGGAGATAAAATGAAAAGGAACTTCATAATGTTTGTTTGACTTTAAGCAAAGAGAAATGCCTTAAATGATTGAAAGCACTGCAAAGAGGAGGCAACATGCCTGCTTGTTTTCGCACCAAAGCACAATTCAGATAATATATCTCCTAAGAATTTCAGATGCAACTGGCAAACCATGTTTGATAAAACATGAAGCCACAAGTAGAAAGACGAAAAAATTTCATGTCAGGCAACTGCAAAATGCCATTCCATATAATAAAACATGCAAGATAGGAAACATAAATTTCCAAATGATCAGATTCTGTCATAATTAAATTTAGATGAAAAACATACCAAATTCTGAAAACTCTTAATGTAAAATCGATACAAAAACTTGAAGAGAATATGTACTATCATAATGCTTTAACGCTTAAGTTGTGATAAGATGTTTGGTACTTTCTTTTGTGAATAAAAACTAGAATGCTCCAAATAACAGATAGAGTGAAAGCAAAATGATTCTCAAGTCTTAAATAAAATACGATAACAAATCAAAATGGGGATCGAAATATTAAATAAAAACTAGTGAAAGGTGATAGAGAAGGAAGATCCGTATGTTAATCTCACCTATTGCAAGAAGCCTTCCTTGAATTGTTGCAATTTTCAGGATAACTTGCCAAACAAAATTTTTTGTAAATGACAGACATTGAATTGCTGCAATTCAATTGCTCAGTATTTTAAATTCCTTGAAATTTTAAAGTGCTCCGTCCAAACACAACCTTAAAGAAAAATAGATACAAAAACTTGAAGAGAATATGTACTATCATAATGCTTTAACGCTTTTAAGTTGTGATAAGATGTTTGGTACTTTCTTTTGTAAATAAAAACTAGAATGCTCCGAATAACACAATAGAGTGAAAGCAAAATGATTCTCAAGTCTTAAATAAAATACGATAACAAATCAAAATGGGGATCGAAATATTAAATAAAAACTAGTGAAAGGTGATAGAGAAGGAAGATACGTATGTTAATCTCACCTATTGCAAGAAGCCTTCCTTGAATTGTTGCAATTTTCAGGATAACTTGCCAAACAAAATTTTTTGTAAATGACAGACATTGAATTGCTGCAATTCAATTGCTCAGTATTTTAAATTCCTTGAAATTTTAAAATGCTCCATCCAAAAAATTAGATACAAAAACTTGAAGAGAATATGTACTATCATAATGCTTTAACGCTTAAGTTGTGATAAGATGTTTGGTACTTTCTTTTGTAAATAAAAACTAGAATGCTCCGAATAACAGATAGAGTGAAAGCAAAATGATTCTCAAGTCTTTAAAAAAATACGATAACAAATCAAAATGGGGATCGAAATATTAAATAAAAACTAGTGAAAGGTGATAGAGAAGGAAGATCCGTATGTCGATATCGATGGATATAAGTGAAAAGAATTGGCATCAGGTTCAGGTACCTTAGTATCGAGCATGACGGCGCAGAGAATACCGGTACTTTCCATGGCGGCCCTAAGGTTGTCGAGGGTTTCCTGGTGATATTCATGGGATCCATGAGAAAAGTTGAAACGAGCCACGTTCATGCCTGCGCGCAGTAGCTTCTCGATCATGGGCGGAGACCTAGATGCCGGTCCAAGCGTGCAAACGATCTTTGTCTTCGGCCTCTTCTCTATCACCACCTCTCCGTTTTCGTATAGCGCCATCTTAGATCGGAAATTTGATTGTTGAGTTGAGGTGAATAAAATGAATTGAAGAAAGAAACTAAACCAGTTTATTAATTAATGAAACTAAAAATGAACCAGTCTCTGGACTGGAGCCTCAGTTGACTTTTATAGTTCAAAAATTTTTATTTAAAAATAATATATATGAAGGTTGGGGCACTGCAATGTTTTAAAAATAAGATACAATGGACCAATTGAATAAGTAAACCATGAATTAATTATATCTTTAACTCAAATATTTTTTGGTTTAATTATTTTTTGGCGCAGGGAAGGGGGATGGCTATGGTGGTCCGGTGGTTAGGCGACGAATGGTACGTAGCAATGGTACTGCTTTATTCGGTGATTCTGGACGGCGGGCTATTTGAGATGATGGACGATGGCCAAGACGTCCAGAAGGTTTGGCAAATTTTACCAGTCCAGAAGGTTCCCGATCTTTGATCTCAACCTTTAATTTTTTTTTTATTAATAAATCAATGGTTTAAGATTGATGGTGCTTGCGTGCACCTTAATTTAGTTGGGGCATATTAGAACGCGCCCAAAATTTATTGTCACGCAATCAAAGAAGAACCTTGAGCTTTTTGCCTTTTCCTCTTGGCTATGATTCAGGTAGATCATAAAGCAAAAAATCAGCCAAGAGGCCCATGACAAGTCCAACAGCGAGAAAGAGAAATCATCACATTGAAAAATGAAATTGCTTAAATCGTTTATGGTTCAATTCGTTTAATCGACGGTGGAATTGATAATATATATATAGTTAGAGAAGTTTTTATTGTGAGAGAGTGAGAGGAGTAATTTTTAATCATATAATTATATATAGATGATCAAGATTAAAAATTATTTAAAAATTATGTAACTAAATCAAAATATCACATATATTTATATTCTAATTTTAACTATTCATATAAGATATAATGATCAAAATTTATGTCTTTCACCTCTTGTAATAAATAATTCTCTTGTGAAATACACTCCTTATATAATTATGTGTGTGTGTGTGTGTTGAGTAGTGTACTTAAAGTTATAATAGGTTCAAGCTTTTAATATCAAGTATATTTTTTTTAAAAAAATGTACAGGCTTTGTTAAAAAAAAGAAAATGTTGGATGAGATCATATTTGTTAGAACATTATAGAAGGAAATCCTCTCTCCTTATATAAAATAGTCTCACATTACTTGAGCATCTACAAAGAGGTGCAACTATATCCTTATAAATAATCCTACATTGCTTGAGCATATTAACATGGAGGTGCAGCTCTGCCCTTATATATAGCATAGGCACATGGCTATAATTTCATCATTTACTATACTTTTTCTTTTATGGTATAATAGTCATATAAGTTCTACATATTTTATCTTTTATTATTGGAAAAAGTTAAAATTTTAAACTAAAAATTGGTTGGTTCAATGAAACTAGTCAATTCATCGATTTTTTTTTGTTCAACCACTCGTCTAGTTTTTTAGGTGAATTAGGCCCGGTAGGATGGCTAATCTACAATTCAACTAGTCTAGTTGAACCGATTTTAAAAGTACTGGATAAAAGGTCACAAAGAGGTAATGAACTTAATTGTTGACCATTTTAGCAAAATCGATTCTTCATATAAGGTCTAGGATATGGAGAGATGCCTTGAAGCAATCCCAAGACTAATCCCTCGAGTTAAACCAGAAACTCTTATAGCCTATTTCTAATAAGGAGACAAAAGATGCCATGGAGAGCTTAGTTGATCTAAAGGCTCTTGGGTTGAGCTTAGTTGATCACAGATATTTGTGGTGTTGTATTAAGCTTTTTTAATGAAGGCTTCCTACCTGAGGAAGTGGATGACACTTAAGTGGTCCTTATCCCTAAAGTACCTTTACCAGAGGGGCTTAATTAATTTCACACAATTAGCTATTACAATTTTGTGTACAAAATCATCTAAAAAATCATAGTTTTGAGGTTGAAAAATCTTATGGGGAGTTTCACAACTCAAAATCAGAGTGTATTTATGGAAGGAAGACAAATACAAGATAACATAATAGTGGCCAAAGATTTTTTTTCACTTCTTTGAGAGAAGAAGAGAGGGAGCATGAGGTGTTGTTGTCAAGCTTGACATGAATAAGGCATATAATAGACTCAAATGGCTATTCCTGGAAAAGGTGCTTAAGGCTTATGGTTTTCATGATATGTGGGTGGAGTTAGTCGTCAAGATGGTTACAAGAGTGTCATACAAGTTCAAGATAAATGGTTTTTTGAGCTAGCGTGATAAACCCAGCAAGGGTCTAGGGCCAAAAGAACTCGTTGTCCATTTACCTATTCATCATAGTAGTCGATGCATTGTCTCACATGCTTGTAAAGGTTGGTAGGGAAGGAAGTATCTCAAGAATGAAGTTGTCAACAGGAGCCCCTAATCTTACCCACTCACGCTTCGTAGATGATTCTATGCTCTTCCTTAAAGCTTCAATAGAGGAGGCATATAAGGTGATGAACATCCTTAATACCTTTTTTGTTTGTTAAAATTAAAAACAGAAATTGAATCCAAGACAAAAACAGTAAATATGATTTGAAAAATCAATTAAAAGACAATGGTTAAGAGATGGAATTCACCACTAGATTTATATGATTATGCTAGCCCACATATCCTTTATACCAACATGATCAATCATGCTTTTATGTGATTGTGAGATTAATTCTCTGTTTTCCTTAAGTTTTAGTTAATTCAGCAACCGCTCAAATCAATCCTTAATCAATAGTTATTTGTAAAGCAACCGCTCTTACACCTACTTATTGATTGCATTAAGATTTAGAAAACCAATCACCAGTGTTAGTGTTACCTGATCCAAACGAACCATTCGAGGTGTACTGTAACGCTTCGTATCAAGGATTGGGATCTGTTCTTATGCAACATAGAAGAGTGGTGGCTTATGCTTCGCGACAGTTGCGAGTACATGAAAAGAACTATCCGACACATGATTTGGAACTAGCAGTTGTGGTTTTTGCCCTGAAGATATGGAGACATTTTCTCTATGGAGCAACGTTCAACATTTTCAGTGATCACAAGAGCTTGAAGTACTTGTATGATCAGAAGGAGCTAAACATGAGGCAACGAAGATGGTTAAAATTTTTGAAGTACTATGACTTTCAGCTGTTGTATCACCCTGGCAAGGCGAACGTCGTGACAGACGCTTTGAGTAGAAAGACCATCAGTGTTTCCGCCCTGATGATCAAGGAAAGAGACCTCATAGAACAGTTTAGAGACGTTTGGTCATTTGTTAAGTTGGAACCCGGAAGGATTTGTATGAACATGGTCACCATTTCAAACGAACTAATGGATGACATACGGGAAAAGCAGAAGGTCGATGAATTCTTGCAAGAAGTGAGAGGATGGATGAGGTAAGGTAAAGAAACGGAGTTTGAGGAAAGAACAGACAGAATTCTGAGATTCCGGGATAGAGTCTATATTTCCCGTGACCAAGAGCTTAAAAGATATATTGTGGATTATGCTCACACCAGCAAGAGAGAAGAGAGGAAGAGAAAAGAAATTGGTAAGAAGGCTTTGCAGGCATAGTTATAATTTAAATTTAGGCAGATTTTTTGACAACTCGATTTGCCACAAATTGACAAAAACTGCTGCATCGATTTTCATTCTTTTTTCGACTAATTTTCTAATGGCTCAATCTGCCGCAAACTGATTTCGACAGATTTTCTAGTGGAATTTATCTGCCAAAAAATTTCAAAAACTACCACATTGATTTATGTTCCTTTTCTAGCAAATTGAGCTATTTCAGGTAAATTTTTCCCGTGAAATTTATCTATTAGAAAATTTGAAAAAACTGTCGCATTGATTTTCATTCCTTTTTTAGCAAATTTTCTCACAGAATTTATCTGCCAAAAAATTTGAAAAACATTTCCATTCCTTTCTTGGTGAATTTTTTTATGGCTCTATCCTCCACAAATTGATTCCCGTTGATTTTCTCATGGAATATATATACCGAAAATTTGTTTAATTTTTTATATTTTTTTTGAAATATTTCTTTTGTTTTTCGGTAAATGTGTTTGTCAGAAAATAATTATTTATATGAGGATATGATTCCACAAAAAATGCTAATGGTAATATGCAAATTTCTTGTAATGCAATTGGGGAAGGTCTAATGGAAGGACTCTCTCTTGGATAAAAGACAAAGTGGTCGTCAAAATGGAAGATTGGAAAGAAAAGCTATTAAATCAAGCAGCAAAATAAGTGCTTATTAAGGTTTTCATCCAAGCTTTACATTCTTTTGCTATGTCAACCATTAGCGTCCCCAAGAATTTTTGCTCTTCAATTTGTTCCCAAGTGGCTTGATTTGGAGGAGACAAGGCAGAGAAAGGAATACATTAGAAGAAATGGGCCACTCTCATAAAAAGTAAGAGGAAGAAGGAATGTGTTTTAAGGAGCTTTTACATATGAACGTTGCCCTGTTGGAAAAGCAAGCAAGTTTGAGAGGTTTGAAAGATCCCTCGATATTATGGGTACAGGTTCTCAAGGGTGTCTATTTCCCCAATCAAGAATTTCTAAAATCAAAGAGAACTAGAAATGCATCATGGTTGTTATGTGGAAGAGATTTTCTCAAGAACAATGGGAGATGGCTGATAGCTAACACCTAACAATGAATCTATTGACATTTGGAAGGATAAATGGCTATGTAATGGGGAATCTATTCAAGGTTCTGGTACACAAGAACCTCTAAATGTTGGTGCTAGAATATACAGAGTTTAAGGACAAATTTACCTCTTAGATAAGCGATTCAAGCTCTACAAACTCCATTCAGGTGGATAGGAGGAAAGGATAAAATGACATGTCCTTTTACTAAATCAGGAGAATCATATAATCATATAATATATAAAGAGAAGATACATGGTTTGAAAAGTTGTAATGTGTCTTCCTTGTCAGCAAGTATATGATTTGATTTAATGACATGTGACAAATAATAAAGCTAAATTTTCATCATGTGTCATCTGATATGTTTTTTTTTCCACGTATAAAGTGACGTGGCCAATGCCACATTTACAAAAAAATATATATAATAAATTAATTAATAAAAAAATCAAATAACTCCAAATCAAAACACGTTTCAGCTTTCTGGTTTCAGCTTTCTTAGTTTTCTGGTAATGAAAAAATAAATTCTACTTCTTTGAATGAAATACAAAAGTATGATGAAACCTATAAAGACTCATTCTTTAGACGAAATAGAAGAATATTTTGAAACCTAGAATTTCTAATAAAATAGAATACTATGTTGAAGCCCCAAAACACATATCGGTCTTCTTCTTTATCATGGTTGCTTGATTTTTTTCTCATAGGTACAATATTGCGAGTCTTATGAATCGTACTAGTAAACAATATAAGAGACTCGTGACCTTGCGAAAAAATCAATCTTATGTAAAAATAGAGATAAAGAAGTGACTTGAGAAAGAAGAATAAGAACATATGAGGAATTATACCTGAGAGTGATAGTTGCTAAAGCGGACGAACAATGACTGGTGGTGGCGGACCTCCAACAACCTCTAAGTTCGGAGTGTGAGTAGTTGAGAGGTTAAGACATTCTTCAAAGTAGCTTTGTTACTTTTGTCAAAGACCACCAATTGTCAATCTCTGTAATTGGTAAACTTTTGAATTTATTGTAAAATTATTTCCAATTATTATATCTAATTCATTCCCATTATTGTAGAAGACTAACTTATGCTTATTTCTAATTTTTTGCCAACAAATCAATTGTAGGCTAGGTTATCAAATTTATTATATAAAAAAAGTTACAATTATTGGTTCCACCTAAAAATGAGAGAATTAGGAATTGATTAATATTTTGTGCGACAAATGAAACCATTTTGATATGATAGAATATATATTTGTAAGTTTTTACAATTTCTAATGCAATTTATTCAATTTCCTAGTATATATAGTGGTCAACATTAAATATTAAATTCAAATCAAGTAAAAATCATCCAATTAATTATCATCATTGTCATTACCATCACAAAAGGAATTTTTTGACATTAATATACATGTTTCATACCTTCAGAATCAACCATATAAGGTAAATTCAAATAAAAAATTAATTAACATAAATTAGGAAATTTTAGTACTTTCATAATTTACACATTTCATGCATTCATAAACAATTTCATATCAAAGTAATAACTATATATTAATCACATTAATATGGCCAATTCAAACGTATTTAATAATTAATAATATTATAAATTTTAAAATTCATAGTGAACATTTTAAAATTAATAACATATCTTGTCAATCCTAATAATTTGCTTAATTATCATTATCTACATAATAGGGGTGGACTCTTTTTAAAGAAAATAATGAAATTAATAAAGATATGTTTTATATATATTATTTATAATTTAATAATATCTTTATGACAAAATTATTGGAGGATTGACCGTTGTTTAAGGTAATTTTTAAATAAGTATTTCAAAACAAATGACAAATAAGATTATTAGCCTAATTAAAATAATATTTCAAAAGAAGTAATTATTAGCCTAATTTTTTATAAGACTTAAATTTATATGTTTTGTCTAAATCTCGAATTGGTCTCATTAAATGAGTAATGACTTGATCGGAAACATATGACTTCAAATTTTGTTATGTGTCATCCTATTCAATAACTAATTATATTTCTTTCTTAACAAGTGACATGTAGAGTAACTAATATTTCGTCATATGTCATCTTATGTGGTCATTTTATGCTGTATATGATCTAATATGACAACATGAGACATGTGATAAAGAAAATGTCACATATACAAAAATCAAATAACAATTTAAAAATAAAATTCAATAACCAAATAAAAAAAATGAATAAGAAAAAAATTACAAATTCTCAAATAAGTAAAAATAATAATCAAAATACTTTATATGATTAAAAAAATCTTTCATTCTCTAAAAAGAGGAATATCTTGTCATTTTAGTTTTGAGACTATACTTACTTAAGATACAGAAACTTTCATTCCCAAGTGCATTTTTGTCACACATTTTATAAATATTTTTTTAAACATATAAGTTATGAAGCACAGATATGGACACGGGACACGAGACACGATATAGACACGGATACGAGGACATACTAAATTCAAAAATTATAGACACGAGACATATATATATATATATATATATATATATATATATATATATATATATATATATATATATATATATATATATATATATATATATATATATATATAATTTCAAAATTTAAGAAAAAAATTCATAATTCATTAATATAATTTCTATAAACTTAAAAATTTATAATATTTTAATTATGTCATATGTGTCAATATTTGCTACCTAGTAAGTCTCTCCTAAAAAATATGAAATATAATTTCTATTGACATATTCTTAAAAATCTTCTAAACTAACTTCTCTTAATAAAACTAATCATGTACAAGTACGTATATGCATGAAAAAAAATAACTAGAGGAAATATTGGTGTGAGGCAAGCTTCGGTGACAACAAAGTGGATGACTTGGTATGAACAGAGGTAGAAGGAGCAGATAAAGGTAGTGGTATGTGAAAAGATAAAACTTAAAAGTCTAATAATGACATATGAAAAGATAAAACTTTAAAATACTGGTATGTGAAAATAGTGGCTTGAGACGTCAGTCATGTGATTGAGCTTGAGTAAGTTACGGACTTATTAATTGAACGTTAGTCATGAAAATTATTTTTTTTTAAAAAAATATTAATGGGTCGTGTCCAAGCGTGTCTGAGAAGTGTCTGAACATGTCCAAGAAATGTTCAAGCGTATCCGAGACGTGTCTAAACTGAAAAAATAATCTTTTTAATCGGACACATTCGGATACACAGGACATGTGTGTCGTACATATGTCTTCATGTATCTGATACAGACACGTGTCTGACACGTGGACACGCCTCATAATCTGCGTGCTCGTGCTTCATAGCATATAAGCTGTTTTATAATATTATATATTTAAATTCTTTAGTATTTATACTACAATGAAATCTTTTCATAAAAAAATATTATATATTTTTAAACTAAATTTATAAATATTTTTTATTTTATAAATTATTACCTATATTTCATTTAATAATTTTTTTAATTAAATTATATTTATTTTATTATTTAAATTTTAAATTTTAAATTTATCCATACATCTCACAAGTGCAAAATCTAATTTTCTGTTAAGACAAGGTACCGTGTAATTCGAATTGGTTCAATTAGTGTGTCCCTGAACCAATCCTCTTCACTACAGACATTAGATGGTCTGTAGAAAAAAAATATGGAGTTTGCACATTTCTCAAAAGATCAAGCTCTTTCTCTAGTAGGCATGCCACAATGTCGTTCCTATGATGGATAACCTCATCAAATAAGGTAAAAATGAAATTTTAATCAATTAATGTTTACTCTATAATTTTTTTTACTTTTTATCCTTAATATTTTTGTAGTGTTGTAAATAAAGAAGAGAAATATAGAAAGATCAAAACGAGAAAATATGGACTCCAAATCTTATTCTATATATCAGATGAGATACATATCTTTGAGATCTGACAGAGTATTTATAATAGCGTTTTAGGGTTTATGTAATATAATTATTTAGGATTAGTATCCGTTAGGAATTGTGATCACTTTTAACTAATTTTTGTATTTATGTGAAATAATTAATGTGCATACTATAACCACCAATCTTTTAAAATCAAATTAAAGTAGTCATCCATTACATGCTAAATGTGCATGTTTTACAATACTTTCCCTTGAATGACTATACATTATGAATATACCTCGTTAAAACCTTACTAAGAAAAATCCAGTGGAATAAAAACTTAGCGAAGGAAAAAGAATACAATATTCATAAGCAACTTCTCCTCCAATATATAATCAATTATGAAAGGTCCTTAAGTTGAAGCATTCCAATATTATGTATATGCTTCTTGAAAATTGAAGTCGGTAATGCCTTGTAAATAGATCAGCTAGGTTTCTACTTGAGCGAATTTTGCAAATATCAACATCATCTTTCTTCAAGAGTTCATGAAGGTAAAAAAAAAACTTTGGTGAAATATGTTTAGTTCTACCACTTTTTATGTAGCTTCATTTGATTTATGCAATACATGCTGCATTTTCTTCATGAAATATTGTTGGCTCATCATTTTCCTTTAATAATCCACATGCTCCTTTAATGTATTGGATCATAGTTCTCAACCATATATACTCACGACTTACTTTATGAAAGACCATTATTTCTGAATGGTTTGATGAGGTAGCATTAATTGTTTACTTTATAGACCGCCATGAGATAACAATATTTTCACATATAAATACATAACCTATTTGTGACTGAGTTTTATGTGGATCAAAAAGATAACCAGCACGAGCATATCATACCAATTTTGACTTTTCTCCCTTTGGGTAAAACAAACCCATATTAAATGTGCGGCAGAGATAACGAAGAACATATTTCACTCCATTCCAATGTTTTTAAGTTGGTGTAAAACTAAACCTTGCTAGCAAATTGACTGCAAAAGCAATATCTGGTCTAGTGTTGTTTGTAAGATACAAAAATGCTCTTATTGCACAAAGATATAGTGCTTCAGGATCAAGAATTTTCTCATCATCTTTCTGTGGATGAAAAGGATCTCTTTTTACATCAAGTGAACGAACAACCATTGGAGAGCTTAATGCATAAGATTTATCCATATAAAATTATTTCAAGATTTTTTTTATATAAGATGATTGATGCATAAGAATTCCACTTACCAAATGTTCAATTTGAAACCCAAGACAACACTTTGTTTTTCCAAGATCCTTCATTTCAAATTTCTTCTTTAGGTAGCAGTCTCAGAGCTCTCTTCTAGAGTCCTTACCATGTTTAAATCATCTTTGTGGCGACTCCTAAATTTTTATTTAAGTTGTGCTCCCGCCGCAATCCCGGTCGCGATAGTGACTATAACAAATCTAGAATTTATTTTTTTAATGAAAACAAAAGGACAAACAGGATTATTTTCATATCTATTTTTCAGTAAATATTCACTTAAAAGATTATATCACATGTATCCAGATTGCTTTAACACATACAAGAATCTTTGAAGTTTAATAAAGTATATGTGCAGAGGTTTTGAATTATATGCTTTTGGCATCTTAAATCCTTCAGGGATTTTTATATATATGTCATTATCCAATGATCCATATAAATAAGCTATCACAACGTCCATTAGATGTATGTCAAGTCCTTCAGAGACTATCAAACAAATCAAAAATCTAAAAGTAATTGCATCCATAACAGGGGAGTAAGTTTCTTTATAATCTATACCAGACCTTTGTGAGAAACCCTGTGCTACAAGTCGTGCCTTGTATCTCACAATTTCATTTAGCACATTTTTTTTGTACTCAAACCCATTTATACTCAACGGGTTTGACATCTTCAGGTGTCTAGACTATTGGTCCAAATACATTACGTTTGGCTAAACACTACAACAATTTGGCTTCTGGCAATGAAGTTTTTGGCAAGGTTTAAAAAGCATTGCCTAAAGTAGTATAGGCAACATTTTGTGT
The DNA here is from genome assembly GCA_029884605.1 of Ormosia emarginata. Taxonomy (NCBI): domain Eukaryota; kingdom Viridiplantae; phylum Streptophyta; class Magnoliopsida; order Fabales; family Fabaceae; genus Ormosia; species Ormosia emarginata. Next base: position 8,381,218 of record JAQQTP010000032.1, on the reverse strand, counting down.
AAGTTATTTTTAGTTATAACTTTAGGCCACAATTTTTAGGTAATGTTTAAAAAATGGTGCCATAACAAATATAGGCAACACTTTATACCCGTTCTCTAAATTTGAACATGTTTAGATAACACTTTTGACACAACATTTAATAAACATTTCCTTAAAGGGAATAGGCAACGGTTTTTAACTGTTGACATTACATTACTTTTCAAAATTAAGAAAAACATTGCTTAATTAATTTTTATATTATTATTTTTTTGAAACTAAATCTTAATCAGAAAGGCGCAAGTATGAAAAAATTTGGCACTATGCGAAAACTACTCAAACCCCAATCACACATTCCTTGCTCAGACGATGCCCTCTCCCACTGAATCATTATGCCCTCTTACACACGTTCCTCACATCACGTTCTTCTCGTCTCTTATCTTTGCCTCTTTCAACTCTACACCGTCGTACCATTGTTCACTAATTTTTGGTGTAGCTATCAATCCCTCACCTTACTCGGTTCAACGAAAGCATACCCTAATCACCTTCCTTGCTCCGCCACTAGCTCCACCTTGTTCCAGTGCTCACCGCGCTCTCCCTGTTAGAGGCACTCAGATGACACACCAATCCCAATCAAAACCAACCGCAATCGAGACCAACCCCATTCGAAACTAATCCCAATCGAGACCAACGCCGACCTCAAGCTCAGACCCATCGCCACTGCCACTCGCTTCACAAGCACGCCCAGAATCGCCCCTCGTAGTGGACGCGTCGTGTGCAAGGCTTAGGATACCACTGTTGAAGGTCAGCTTTCGTTTTCTTTGAAAAAAAAGTTGGATTTTGTTGCATTATTGTTGAATTGGTGAATTATTGAAAATAAATTGGAAAAATAATAGTAAACCCCAATTAACCCTTATCGCAGTATTAGCATTATTTTGGTTAGTTTTTTTTTCTTTTTTTTTAATAATATTTTAGTTTAATGCAGTGGTTATGTCAAAGTTTTCTATTTAAAATCAAGGGACTTGAACTTTGTGTATGCAGTATTTTAATTTTTCTTTCTGTTTAAATGGAAATATGAAATTAGTCTGGGTTGGTTTGTTGGGCTCCTTTGTCCTAATATCTAAATTCTCCCTTGTTAGTGACAATGTTTACTTGAAAGGAACAGATTGGGTTTGAGTTAGGTTCATTTATTCTTAGTTCTCTATTGTATCTTTATTGATTACCAAATTAAAATATTGTTAGACCAACTCCAATATCTTCGTGAATACTTTATAAATAGACCTGAGCCTAGCATATCTCAAACAAAATCATTTGATAAAAAAAAATTCAATGTATCTATAGTAAGCACTATCAATGATGGAAGATTACATTAGAATATATGATATACACATCTCTTTACATATCTCAAGTGAATCTCAACCTTTGGGAGTATATAGGCCAGGAATATCTATAAGTTTCTCATGGAAGTGACTTAAATAAGATGACATATTATAAGGAAGAGTGGAAAATAGAGCTTGCTCATAAAGACATAATCCTTATTTTCCTTAGTGGCGTTTATGGGGCCTAGGAATATATGCTAAAATTGACAAATGTAGCAAGCAATAAGTTTCAAAGAGTTAAAGCTTTCATATGTTTCAAATGTAGAAACTACATCTTGTTTTTTCTACTGTTCTTTTCTAAGAAGTATTTGCAGGGAGTTCTATTCCCCACTTGTTTGTTTGTTGGTTTAATCTTGTTTTAGGCCACCCTTAGAGTTTGTTTGGATTGGTGGGATTGAGTGGAATGCAAAGGAATGAAATGGAATAGAAATAAGTTCTATTGTTTGGTTATGTTAAAAAAAGATGGAATGAGATGTGAGTGAGTATAATGGATTCCATCTCATCCCACCCAAAACCATCAATTTTATTCTCCTTCCCCTAATTTGGGGGGTATGAGATGGAATTATCTTTTTTAGTATGAATGCCATCCCATGCCACTAAAAACCATTCACTTCCCAAACAATGGAACGTTAACTTTATTCCATTCTATCATAAAATATTCAAACAATGGAATGGTACTTTTTTCTCATTCCATCCCATTCTATCCCATCTCATTCCATCTCATTCCATTCTATTCCATCAATTACTAAATAACCAAACATAGCCTTAATGTTCTCAAGTTTAGCATACTTTTTGTTTGTCCCTTTATTAGGCCACAAGTACATGGGTCATTCAAGTAATACAATGAAGAGTAAAATTCGTTTCCTCAAGAATATTTGGCTTCCAATACAAAGTATTAACCAATAGCTTATCTAGTTTTATTCAAGAACATAAAGATAGGGAAAAGTGTAATAAAACTAATCTAAAGACAGAAAAACAATAAATGAAAATAAGATAATGGTTTAGAGATTTAGGGAATCCTTCTTCACCCTCTACTTCAATCAATGTTATGTAATCCTTATAAGCAACATTAATGAATAATTAATTTAGCTTGAGAATCTGATTTAGTTAAAAGCTTATGTCTAGGTCAATTAACCATAACTTCCTTCACCTAGCTCACTATGCTTCAATGAGAACCAGAGTGAAATCAACTAATGAATGATCTATTCTCAAATACACGCCATGCATGGCTAAGAGATATATGTCTATCCTATTAGCGAATCAACTTATCTAAGCCAATTGAACTCATCGAACATGCATCAACCATACATATGATCTCAAATTCAAATTCCTATGTCTAGGTTCATAATATTTCAACAAATCACTTAAAAGTTGGCCAAATATCAAGAGTATTAAGATCTATATGATTGAACATAACCAAACATCAATATATACTTAAAGTAATACAAAAACATCAATATTCATACAAGGATTCAAAGTAATCCCTAAATACAGCTCAGCTATATCATGAAATACGAAAATCTATCACAAAAATTATATTCATAGAAGATGGAAGAGAGAAAAGAGAAGGAAGAAGGAAGGAAGCCCATGGATGTGATCTTTGATGCTTGAATCATCCTCCATAAGGAAGATGACCTCCAACCTTGGCTCCATTGGCCCCCTCTCAGTCCAGAAATGAAGTTCTAACCGCAGCCTCTCTAAAACCTAAAAACTCTACTTGTAAAATCTATTAAAACATATTTATAGGCCCATAAAACAGAGTCACGCCGTGACATTCACATGACTATGCCGCGACGTGCACACAATTAGGTCACCACGCCGCGACATTAACATGCCTACGCCGCGGCGTGTAAATTTCGTAGCTCTCTGTCTAGATGCAAGGGATTCACCACGTCGCGGTATTAACATGCCTACACCGTGGCGTCACCTGCTAGAATGCTTCTTTGACTTTCTCGTCTAATTTTGGCTTAAATGCTCCATATATCTGCTTATCTGGAGCCCTTCCTGCAATAGAGAAATCACCAAATCATTAACAATTGCAAATCCACTTAATCAATAACAAAATAAGCACAATTTGCTCAATATCATATAAGAAATGTATCATAATTGAATATAACAAATATAAGCACAAAATCTTCCAAATATACATACAATGAGAATTTAAGTAATTAACGAAAGCACAGATATGGGGCACAAATAACTATATTTCATAGAGTTATCACACCCCCAAATTTAACCTTTTGCTTGTCCTCGAGCAAAACAAAGTATGACTAAGTACACTTACTTAACAATTTATATTCAAAATGCATTCAGCAACTCTTATTTCAATTTTCATTTAAACAAAACCTGTGTAGAATGATTGCATCAGTCCTCAATGAATGCAAAAATCTCACAATCAACTCTACACATACACAACCCTAAACATGTTAACAACCTAGTTTCCTTTCATGAAGATTACATTTTTTCACAAATATGCAAGATAAACTTCTCCTATTCAAATAATCCAAATCTGGATAAGTTTATAAGCATACATGCATATGAATCATATAATCCATAAAATTGAATCTAAACTCTCTCTACTAATGTAAACCACACATAACTGAAGATCAAAAGGGTCTTTAATAGCTTGTAATGTCAGGCCATAGTAATGGGCATATGAAAAGAAGAGAAATGATATACAATAAACATTGAGAAACATAAACATGTTATTTCAAGACTTGAGCCATCAAGTGATATTATCAGGGTATTTAATAGTGAAAGAAGAAAACTCGCCAGAATCATTCAATGCTTTTTATACGTTTCATTTCTTATGTCTTGCTTGTTTTTCTCTTTCTTTTTCTTTTTTTTTCACAAAGCAATGCTTTTCCTTTCATTTACTGCATCTGGTTCCTTTAGGCTCATTTTGTAATTGATAAATTCATACCCCTAATCACTTAACTCACTTCAAGAAATAACAAATAATGAACGCAACAAACATTGATGGTAGGAAGAAAATGCAATGCTTTCACATGCATTAGAATGGTTTACAGGTTAACGAACACAAGGGGTGAATAAAAAGCATATAAGGCCAAACAATTATAAGGCTTCAAAATAGGACCTAGAGATATCATCATATCATGGTAAGCTTGAAAATGCTCAATCAGTCCAAACAATGCCCTAGTGTGTGTTTGGATTGCAGTTGGTAAACTTAAGTTTAGTTGAAAGTGTGTTTGCAAACTTAAGTTTAGTTGAAAGTGAGTTTGCAGTAACTAATTTATGTTTGGAAACTTTTGTTTCAAAAGTGAGTTGGAACAACAATTTTAACACAAAGCAAGAATTTCTTGCTTCCAACTCAACGGACTTTTGGGTAAAAAATCAGTTGAAGCAACTAAATTTTTTTTTTTGCCAAACATCTTTTCACGCCATTCAAGAATTGCAAACTTGCTTTTGGTGTGTCCAACTACTATCCAAACATGCTCCTAATCATTTCCTCAGTCATGCACAATCTAGGATTTCACTTCAAGAGAGTTTAAAAACAACTTCTAGGATAATCGAAACTCTACATGTACATTCATAAACTTTCTCTAGACATGCACTCTTATCATACTCAAAGTTATACTTGCATCTAAGTGGAATGTAAATCATAAATAAAAAAGCAACTAAATTATTTCACATGCTTCTGATCACATATGGTTTCGTTAAAAGTAATTAAATTGCAACCATTTGTGTCATTGGATAACCAATTCCACACTAGCATTAGTTCAATCATGTATTAAAAATTAAAATTTTTTCTCAGAAACCCATTAGTAATAGTCAACCTCCACATATGATCATGATAACATGGTAACTATCATTACTGCATACTTAAAATATCAAAACATATTACACAAATTCAACATTATAATAGCAACAACATGTAATGATACTCCCCCAAATCGAAGTGAAACAGTATCAATGGTTTCTAGGGTACTTGAGCCTGAATAAATACTAAAAATGTGAGAATCGAGTATTAAAAACAATAATATTAACAAAAGAATGTAATATGAACAAGAAAAATTGAATATGAACAAAATATGTACAAAACAGGGTATCACACCGCGACGTATAGCATCCATATTGCAGCATTCAACAAAAACCCAGTAACGTCACGGCGTTTCAACAGCCATGCCAAGGCGTTGGGGCGAATATGGGGTGCTTTCTAGTAGCACCCAGAAAATGTGTTTTTTTTAAAAACAAGTTTTACAGGGGCGCCGCGACGTTGAACAAGACACGCCGAGGCGCTGAGCCCTCTGGAATTTGGCTCTGATGCGCATAAATAACTGTCACACTGCGAAGTGCAACAGACTTATGCCGCGGCATGAGAGATCAGCCTGCAGAATTCTATAGCAAACTCAATTTTGCTGTAGAATTTGCCTCAAAAAGGCCCTCAACACCTCTAAAACTTGTCCAAATACTTAAAACATAGTATGGACAATTAAAATATATAGAAACACAAAATCACACATATTAACCTACATATGACTAAAAACACCACTAAAACATAAAAACATAAAAAACAAACATACTAATTATAAAACTACAAAAATCAAACATACTAGCATACTTATAACTTAAAACTCACTAAGATCATAAAAACTAACACAACTACAAAAATCAAGCATACTAACCTATATATGACTCAAAAATTAACAAACACATACTTATTAACAAAAACATAAAAAACCTGGGTTCCCTCCTAAGACGGGCCTAAGTTATAGTCCCGGCAGGACTTTCGTAAGGCAAAGCTCCAAAATACACTTCAATGTGCATCTCCTTGGAGTATGGCCAGTTTGATCCCAAAATAGATGGATTGGATGGTAGGCCTTCTTTCGCCTAATTGGAGGTCTCCATTAGGGGTTCTCGAGCTCCCTCAAAGGCCTCGAATGATTAAGCTCATCTTCTATTTATTGTACCTAAAATTACAAAGAGTGAAGACTTAAATGAAAAAAGAACTATACAGCTTAAATTAGAACTAAATAAGCTTGTTATTGATATTAGCAATGTAGAAATAAATTGTCATCTTAGGCAATTGCTAAGGAATAAGTCTAAATTATATGGAAATAAACCAACATCCCAGGCAATGGTGCCAAAAACTTGTTTGTCCTTTTATTAGGCCGCAAGTGGACGGGTCATTCAAGTAATACAATAAAGAGTAAAGTTCGTTCCATCGAGGATGTTTGGCTTCAAATACTAAGTATCAACCAATAGCTTATCTAGTTCTATTCAAGAACATAAAGATAGGGAAAGGTGTAATAAAACTAATCTAAAAACAGAAAAGAGATAAATGAAAATAAGATAATGATTTAGAGATTTAGGGAATCCTTCTTCACCCTCTACTTCAATCAATGCTATGTAATCCTTATAAGTAACATTAATGAATAATTAAGTTAACTTGAGAATCTAATTTAGTTAAAAGCCTATGTCTAGGTCAATTAACCTTGACTTCCTTCACCTAACTCACTATGCTTCTATGAGAACTAGAGTGAAATCAACTAATGAACGATCTATTCTCAAACACACGCTATGCATGACTAAGAGGTATATGTCTATCCTATTAGTGAATCAACTTATCCAAGCCAATTGAACTCATCGAACATGCATCAACCATACATATGATCTCAAATCCAAATTCCTATATCTAGGTTTATTAGATTTCAACAAATCACTTAAAAGTTCGCCAAACTATCAAGAGCATTAAGATCTATATGATTGAATATAACCAAATATCAATATATACTCAAAGTAATACAAAAACATCAATATGTATACAAGGATTCAAAGTAATCCCTAAATACAGCTCAGCTACATCATGAAATACAAAAATCTATCACAAAAATTATATTCATGGAAAATGGAAGAGAGAAAAAAGAAGGAAGAAAGAAGGAAGCTCATGGATGTGATCTTTGATGCTTAAATCATCCTCCATAAGGAAGATGACCTCCAACCTTGGCTCCTTTGGCCTCGTCTTAGTCCAGAAAGGAAGTTCTAGCCGCAGCCTCTCTAAAACCTAAAAAATTCTACTTGTAAAATATGCTAAAAATGTATTTATAGGACTAGAAAATAGAATCGCGTCGCGACATTAACATGACTACGCCGCTACACGCATACAATTAGGTCACAACGTCACGACATTAACATGCCTATGCCGTGGCATACAAATTTCATAGCTCTCTGTCTGGATGTAGGGGATTCACCACGCCACGATATTAACATGCCTACGTCGGGACGTCTGCTGCCAGAATGCTTCTTTGGCTTTCTCTTCTAATTTTCACTCAAATGTTCCATATATCTGCTTGTTTGGTGCCCTTCCTGCAATAGAGAAATCACCAAATCATTAACAATTGCAAATCCACTTAATCAATAACAAAATAAGCACAATTTGCTCAATATCATATAAGAAAGGTATCAAAATTGAATATAACAAATATAAGCACAAAACCTTCCAAATATGCATACAATGAGGATTTTAGCAATCAATGAAAGCACAGATATAGGGCACAAATAACTACATTTCATAGAGTTATCATTTTTTTCCTAAATTGCAGACTCTAATCAGCCATGTTATTGCTTGAAACAAAAAAAAAATTTATACATATCCCTCACTTGCAAATGAGCTCCAAATTTTCTAGAAAGCACTTGTAACTGAAGTAGTTTCTAATTCTTTATTTTTCCTCAATCTGGCAGTCTGGCACCGGTTGCCTTTTAAGAAGGCTTACTAGCAGATGCTTTTCTTTACATCCTGCTTTCTTTCTGTGTTTTTTTTCCCTCTCTCCTTTATTTTAATCAATGGTATTTTGGGCTAGAAAATAACATGCGATTGATAACTTAATAAAATGTAGTTATTTATGCCCTATATATGTGCTCTATTGATTGCCAAGTCCTTATTATTAAGCATATATAGAAGATTTTAGGCTTAGATTCTTTGAATTCAATTGTGTTATCTTCCTATATAATATTGAGCAAATCGAGTATAATTCTTTATATGATTATGTGAATTTACAACTGTTACTAACTTGGTGATTTTTCTAATGCAGGAAGGGCTCAAAACAAGCAGAATTGTTGAAGACTTGGAGCTGCATTGGAAGAGGAAGGCTAAGGTGAAATTCAACATCTCACGCAGCAGTGCAGACATATGAAAATTACGGCGTGGTGCATTTAGATTGCTGCATATTGAAACCCAAGACTTGAACATTGTGGCGCAAAGGAATGAACGCCGCGGCATGCTGACCTAATTCCAACACGCGTTGAGGCGCAAGGTGGTTAACGCTGCAGCGTGATAATGAAAACCTATAAATACTATTCCATCAGATTTCTGCAAAAACTAATGTGGGATAAAGGAGAAAACGCATCTATGGTTACATTTCATCATTTTGAGAGCAACAAAGGGAGTGGAAGTGGAAGCCATCATTCTTCATGGAGGATTAAGTATCCATAGGCTTCAATCATAGTGTATTCTCTCTTTTCTCTTTATTCTCTCTTATTCTAGGTCATGGACATGAATTTTTTATGAGAATTTCGTGTTATATGGCTAGTTAAGTTATTTTTAGAGGTTCCTTTGGATCCTTCTTTGTATATTAGTAACTTTGTAACCTTTTGAGTTAATGATGATGTTTGGTTTTGTTCATCTATGTTTCTCTTAATGCTCTTGAGTGTTTGCTCAACATATAATGTGATTTGATAAAATCTACTAAACTAAACATAGGAATTTATGTTTTAGATCATAGATATGGTTAATGTACATTTAACTTCATTTAATTTATAGGGTGAGTTAATTAGATAATGGGATAGAAATATACCCCTTGGTCATGCATAGCATTTGTTTAAGAATCAATCTTAATGAGTGGAGTTTGCTCTAGTTCTCATGGACACATAGTGAACTAGGTAGATAACATATAGTTAATTGACCTAGACATAGACTTTTAGCTAATGTAGTTTCTTAAGCTAACAAAACCATTTCATGTATGTTTCTCAAAGGGTTGCACATTACCAAGTAAAGTAGTTAGTGAAGAAGAAATCCATATTCTTTAACCAATATATCTTACTCCCAATTTATTGCACTTTAGTCTTTTTATTAATTCACACCACTTTTCCTAATTTAAATGTCCTTGAATAGTATTAAGTGAGCTATTGGTTAATATTTGACTTTAGAGATTAACGTATATCCTTGTGTGAATGAACTTAACTTATCATTTTATTACTTGTGTGACTCGTTGTAGTGGATTTTCCGCAAGCGCACAGGTCGTACAAGTAGTAAAATAAGATTGTTCTCACGAGGATCGATTGATTACTAACTCTTACAGCTGTTTTGATTATTTAAGCGAATGAAATCGATAGCAAAGGTTCAAATAAAATTAATATGAAGAACAAAGCAATAAAGTAGATAATTGAAACTAGAAAAGATGAGATTCAACAATGATTAAAAAGCCTAGGACTTAGAATCCACTACACTACCCCCTACGAGAAATTGTAATCCTATCTTTGTTAATGTTCAATTATGTTTTTGAAAGCGAATTGTCCTAAATTATTTAAAGCCTAATTTCTTGGTACTAAAAACGTGCTAAAACTTCACTAACCTCATTCTCATGGCAATTAATCCAAGTTCCAACCCATTAAGATTCATGACAATCGTTTAACATTCGAAGGATTTAAGCCTATGTCTAGGTCTCAATTCCTAAGTTCAATTCTTAGATTATCCAGCAATTAGATTTCATCTTTCAATCTTTCGCCTAAAGCCTAAGATCATGCAAATATGGCGCGCAACATATCGCAAGCATTAAGCATACTAAAAATGAATCAAGAATAATAATTGCATTAATAAAGAATCAAATTAACAATTCATAATAGAGAAATAGAGAGTTTCATCCTAATCCTAGAAAAAGGGTTTAGCCGTTCATGGCCATCATAACACAAATAAGAATAAGGATTAAAGGAACAACCATGATTGATAAACAAATAGAAAAGATAGGAAGATGGAGATGGAGAAAAGAACTTCAATGGTTGATCTTCAAAGAGTCTTGCTCTTGCCTTCAAAGCCTTCGCCTATGAATCCTTGCGCTTCTCTTCTCAAAACCTACCGTCACACAAGTCTCTAGCCTAAAGTCCCCTTAGGATTGGTGTTTTTGCCCAATTTATAATGATTTGGAGGCAAAATTTCCCTTTTTCACATCAGAGGGACTCACACGGCCGTGTCTCCCTTCGACATGGCCGTGTGAGCCTTAAAAACAATGTAATTTTAATGTTCGGGGGAGACATGACTGTGTGTCCAAGAGACACGACCGTGTCTCAAAGTCAGAAGCTTCATTGGAGTTAGACAGGGCCGTGTGAGCTTGACAGAAGCATTTTTCAAGTTAGACACGACCGTTTCTAACTCTTAAATCGCTCAAAAAGTCATTTTTTTTGGATAAGTGGTCTTCATGAAAGTTGTAGATCTTTTTCTTAGCTTTCTAATGACACCAAGATGACCTCGTTTCAACCGCTGTAGCTCAAGTTATGCTCATTTTATCGTGCAAAGGTAAAAAACTCTACGAATCTTAGCCATATAAATTTCGAGCTCAATTCCATGGTAATAGATCCATCCAAAGCTTCATAAAATCATGTCAAAACATCTCTTTTGGACCTAAAAATATAGATAAAGACCAATCATGAGATACCAAGGATAAATAGATTAAATGTGGCATAAATTTTAACATAAATCAATCAAAGCACACCTAAATCCACCTCAAATCAAGTACAAGATGTGTGTATTTTATCCACACATCACTCATGCACTTGCGGCCATAAGAGAGACAAATAGCGATCCATATGAATTTCATGAATGTTTGAATTTGGCTGCGAGCAGAATATGTAGTTTATAGCTAGTACTGTAGGACAATTTGTGGTGTTATTTTGTTTATCTCGTTCAGAAATGAAAGGCAATAAAATTATTGTTTATTGGGGGGAAGTATCCCACCAAATATTTAAGTATTTTATCAAATTTTATTTGAGATGTATTTTTAAGAAAAAAAAATACTTGTGCAAACTATATGTGAGGCAAGTTTACAATATGAATCATTAATAAAAAGTTACATTAAAACAAGGGTGTGATTCAATGCATAAGAGCATGTGAGGAGCGTGTGAGTGTAAATTTGTGTAAGTATTATTATTTATTATAAGTAATATTTGAGTAATGTATTTATATAGATTTTATCTTTACAAACACATCATAATTAGTTTGTGCCAGTTTCTTAGTAAAAATATCTGTTAAACTCATACAAAAAATGCTACTGAAATTATTTGCCTCAGCATAATCCCTCATAACTATAGGTATGGACCTAATCAGTTTGGGTCTATCTATAGCAAAGCAAAGCACTTATCAGAATTGTGAATTAAATAAGTCATCAGCATAACATTTTTTTCAGAGCCACAGTTTAAACAAAAAACATGGGTATTTTTTAGAGCCACACTTTTTTTTTTCTTTCCCTTGGTTAGAAATTAGACACCACCAAATAGTGAATTATTTGTTTGGGTGCTTAAATTATAGAAAGATTAAATTACTGTCAGTTTGAAGTGTTAATGGTGGATCTAATGTTCAAAAGCTTACTTGGATATTGTTTTTCTTTGGTTTTTGTGTACTTTCACTGAATGAATATTGATAAGTATTAGATTTTGGGATTTTAGAACAAGGCATGTGATGTATGCTTTAGAACTTATAACAGATCAGAGAAGCAACTTTGGTGTTTATTTTAAGCATTAGATTTTGGAATTTTAGAACAAGGCCTCTGAATTCAATTAAGGGATTTTATAAAATTTGGTTTTTGTTTGCATGCAGCCATTGAAGGATGGATTATTTTAGTCACCGGTGTGCACGAGGAATAATCTACATTTGAATCTTGATCGTTGCAATGGTTTTGTCAAAGTAAGTCATAAATCAATAATTATTCTTTGCCTAGATGGATCTTATCATCTTGTTGGTTTGATATTAGATTGTTCTTTGCAAGTAATTTATCATTTGTTTTCTTGAGCAACTAGCTAAGCTTCTGGTTCTACACTTCTAGCCATTAGTCTAACGAATGGAATATCTAGCTTTCATTATGTACAGATGCATCTTTGGTATTGGCTCTTTCTCTAGTCATAAACATTGTAATTGTAAAGATTTGACTTGTGACAGTCTTTTCATATAGCACCGCAGGGGGGTGACCCATAGCTAATGCTTTATATTATGTCTTTCTTTTATTTTTAAACTTTAAAGTGTTTATTCATATAGCATTATTCCTCTAAGATTATCATTTATCTATTTGTTATAGTGGTCCAATGACAGAACAAATGCATTAATGGTGTGTTTCCTAGCAAGTAATAAAGTAATAGCGACAGACCTCGTGGTATGCTAGAACTAATATGGAAAAAATGGGTTCAAAACTTATCAATTAAGGTCAATGATGCAGTTAAAAGGTCAATTAACCTTGGATATAGAGGTGACAATTGCTTTCTGTCGAGTACTTTAAAAGTTGTTTCACCTATCACTTAGCTTGGAAGATACAAATCTGACTTGTCATGAGCAGTCATCAGCAGTTTATATATATATATATATATATATATATATATATATATATATATATATATATACATTTACCTGTGTGTGTGTGTGCATGTTGAAGTCAAAATCTTCAAATGTTGAACGATATAGCAGCTTCAAATTCTGACTTGTCATGAGCAATCATCAGTGTTTTCCTTATCTTCCAATTATAAGCTAACATAGCCACCAAAGGAGTTGTAATTGGGTCTAAAGCAGTTATCTCTTATCTAAGTGGTCTGCAAGTCACTTGTTATGCAGTAGTTTAGATTATTTGCATGCCCATGCCACCTACTGAAGTTTCTTTTTTTTCTTTTTTTAATGCATTATCGTGGTGATATTTTTTATGGGCACCAACTTTTTTGTATCTTAAGTGATTGCTTCATTATCTAGCGTACAACCAGACCTGTTTGTATGGACTTTAAATGTTCTATTTGTCCTCTCATGTGTAATATTAACTTCGGATTTTCATGCTTGCATCAAACCATGTTCTCTACCATTTTCTTTTAATTAATGTTCTCAACATAGAATGGGCTTTAATCTTTTTCTGGGACATCATTTCAGTCTAGAATTTTGTGGTCAGTGATGTCATCTTAGAATTGTTTTGATCTAAAGCTCAACTCCCTCTAGGTTTTAAAAGATTGGTTGTTGCTTGTTTTTGTGAAGTTCAAGTTAAATTTTGTAATATATAGTTTGATGATAAGGCTAATAGTATTCCTCCCCCTCCCCCAAAAGCAAGATTAATACCAAGTATTCCCCCTTCTTTGATTGACCCGGTTCCTTTGCATCTAAAGCAAGCCAATCTCCTCAGATTGTCACATCACTTGCACATCCCCAACGAGCTGCAAATAAAGGGTTGCAGCAAATCTGTAAAAACTTAGAAGTAGATGAAAAACCTATGTCTCACTATAGAACTTGTTTACAATATTATTCTTATCATAATTATACAAAATCTACAAAGTTATTTATCTTACTATCATAAATTCTTATTCCACAGCTACAACCATTTTTGAGGATTCAAACCACATCACTTGTTGTCCAATATTGGAGCAACTTTTCATACATTGCCTTAGGAGGAATACTTATATGCTTCAGAATATTTATTTACATATATTTATTTTTATTTTATTTTTTTGTAATGAGAATCTACCAAATAAAGCGAAACAAAGACATCTTACATGTAGATACAATTACAGAGATTTGCCAAGGATATTCAACTTTAGTTTTTTTGTTCTTTCATTTGTGTTATGTGATCAAGAACAATCACACCACTTTTGTACAACAATAGTATATGACTTTGTTTTCTTAGTTTTGGTGTAAACAGTAAATACACTTACATAATTTAGTATATTTTATTTGAGAAGAATTGATTTTTTAATACATTATCAGTTTTTTAATACATGATTTTTTAATATGTAGGTAAAAAGTGTTGCCTAAAAATAAATATGCATAGGTAACATTTTAAAAAAAAAAGCCTATAGGCAACATTTCATACTAGTTGCTTTATAGTATATTTAAAAGCAACAAAATTAAAGTGTTGCTTAAAGCAGTACTTATAACCAACATGTAAAAAACATTGCCTAAAGCACTACCTATAAACAATGTACAAAAAGCATTGCCAAAACCTAAAGTCGTATAGGCAACGATTTTTAAACATTGTCTTATGGCATACTTAAAAGCAATGGCAGGAAATCGTTGCCTAAAGTAGTACCTATAACCAACATACAAAAAGCGTTGCCAAAACCTAAAGTGGAATAGGCAACGGTTTTTAAACGTTGTCTTATGGCATACTTAAAAGCAACGATAGGAAAGCGTTGCCTAAAGAAGTTCTTATACCCAACATGTTAAAAGTGTTGCCAGAACTATCCATGGACAATGTTTCAAAAGCATTGTCATAAGATATGAATAGGCAATGTTTTTTTTTAAGTGTTGCCAAAAGTTTGCAAAAACGTTGGTAATTGTAATAGGCAATGGCAGAAGAGGCAATGACTTGGAAATGGCTGAAAAGCATTGCCATAGACTTTAGGCAACGGTTATTGACCAATGGCAACATTTTTTAACCATTGCCAAAGGGCAAAATTGTTGTAGTGAAAGAATCTAACTCAGCTTGTATTGCTTCTTTCTGTAACATCTCCGGGACTGCCTGCAGGATTGACGAGTGTCTCCACAAACCAACACGGGTCTTTTCAGCATGCTTTGTCCTCACTCACACACATCCTAAGAAACTTCCCAGGAGGTCACCTATCCCATAATTGCTCCAGGTCAAGCACGCTTAACAATGGAGTTCTTATGTTCTAGGCTCCCGAAAAGAAGTTGCAACTTGTTGATATGGTTACGCCTAATCAATTCCTTTAAGCTATCTTCAACTATGCAGTCCCATACCTGCACAGTCTCTGAATCCCTCTCATTCCGGTGCGTATTCAGTTCATTCATGAGACCCTTCGCCTAGAAGCATGCCAGGAGCCGCCCATTGTACATGCTTCAATTCGCACCAGCGTCCACTCCCCGCCCTCATCAACCCCGGGACACCACACTTTCCATTTTGGCCAATCACTTTGATGTTGACATTCTTCTACATTTTGAGACTCAAGCTCATTATCATTGATAATTTCAGAAGCAATTGCATATGCAAAAACATTATCAATAACAACTTCAACTCTTCCCCTTATATTTCCAGATTTTAATGAGATCTCATAATTTGTTCGTACCAGAACTACTTATGGGGTTACTTCCCTAGAAATATGTGGTTGTTGATCTATATTGCTTTTGAGCTCTTCAAGAGTGTCAATAACCTCTTTTAGAGTGTCATTTTAAAGTTTTTTCATTTCCTTCCTTTTTAGAGGAATAGTGTCCTTTGCACCAATAGGTCAACTACGCTTCTGACGTGTTTTAGATTCATTAGCTGTCATATACACATGATGTCTTGTAAGGACAACTAATCATGCAGAAGTACTTGCAGCTGACACATGTAATTTAGTGATCTTTTGGGTATCAACAAAAATATCTAGCAATTGATTTGCGGCATTCTGTAAATGAATTATTCTTTGAACTTCAAGTTCACATTCATTTGAGCGTGCATCAAGATTGGACAATGTTAGTGTGTTCCAACAAATTTCTTATACTTTGGACCCTTTACCTTTTTCTTTTCCTAATGACGAGAAAGTTGACTCATCATATTGACAATCTAAGAATCTTGCTCTAAAAAGATCACAAGTTAAAGGTTCAAGATATCTAATGATAGATGGGGAGTCAAAACCAACATAAATACCAAGGTGACATTGAGGGCCCATTTTAGTTTGTTAAGAGGGGTGCAATAAGAACATAAATAGTACAACCAAAAATTCTAAGATGAGATATATTAGGTTATTAATCAAACACATGTTGTAAAGGTGAAAACTTGTGATATGCAAATAGTCGGATGCGAATCAAAGATGCAACATGAATTATAGCATGTCCCCAAATAGATGTAGGAAGTTTTGATTTCATAAGTATAGGTCTAGCAATAAATTACAAATGCTTAATAAAAGATTCATCTAATCCATTTTGAGTATGAACATATGCAATGAAATACTCAACACTAATTCCTATTGACATGCAATAATCAAAAAAGGCTTTTGATGCATTATCTAAACGATTTGACTTGATATGATGGTCAGGAAAACTTGATCTTAACTTTATAATTTGGGCAAGATATTTAGCAAAAGCAACATTACAAGTTGAAAGCAAACAAACATGTGACCATCGAGTGGAAGCATAAATTAAAACCATGAAATACTGAAATGGTCCACAAGATTGATGGATTGGGCCACAAATGTTACCTTGTATTCTTTGTAGAAAAACACGAGACTCCAAAGATAATTTGGATGGGAAATGTTTAACAATTAATTTATCTCGAGCACAAGAAGTACAAAAATAATGATTAGGCAGAAGAAATTTCTAATTCTTTAAAGGATTTCCATGTGTATTTTCAATAATACGTTGCATCATAATTGAACTTGGATGGCCAAGATGATCATGCAAGAGCATAAAAGTTTTAGGATTTGAGCACTTTTGGTGCATATAATTTAACTCAACCACCCTTATTTTTGTAAAATATAATCCATATGAGAAACTTGAAAGTTTCTCTAATATGAACTTTTGGTTCAAAATTATAGAGATTATATATAGATATTCTACATGTCCTTCATTTTTTGTTTCAACATGATGCTCATTGTGACTTATATCTTTGAAACTTACTATATTTCTTCGGGATCTACTAGAATATAACATATCATCAATATACAATTTTGTCCCATTTGGGAACATGATTTGGACTCTTCCAGAGCCTTCAATTACATTTGCAGAATCAAATATGATATTAACATTAATTTCAGCAAATGTCAATTATAATAAATATTTTTTATCACGAAGAATTGTATGAGTTGTGTTATTGTCCACTAAACATATGTCATCCTTTATTATATCAAGTTTATTTTGTATTATCTAGTAATACAAAAATATATTTGTAAGAATTAGAAAGAGACAATAAACAAGAAATATGCAAATAATTGATATTCATATTATAAATACAACTTTAACGAAAAATTACAAATGATAAACTTCAAAATAACATAAACATAAACTTAACATAAACATAAACATATTTCAATAGTGGACATTTCCAACCCTAATCAGATGATCAATCTTGCCACTATTGTCTTAAAAAAATCAAAAACATCAAAATTAACATTCATAGGAGACTCATCATCATGAGTAGGATCAATAGATTCAGAAAAATTCACTTCAACATTTTTTCCTTTTCTTTTAGTGATGTCTTGTAAAATTCAACTAAGTGTTTTGGAGTGCGACATATGTGAGACCAATGACCTTTTGCTCCACATCTGTAACAAATATTATCATTATTTTACTATTTTCCAAGATTTCCCGCATTTTTGACTCATTTCTTTTGGTTCATTTCAGCACCTTTGCTTTCAAAACTTTGAGGAGGATTAGCACGAGTCTAATAATTTTTTCTACCACGACCTTGAGAAAATGCCACATTCACTTCAAGGAATGGTGCTGAGCCAATTGGATGAGATTGATGATTTTTCATCAAAAGCTCATTTTTTTGTTCAGTCACAAGTAAACAAGAAATTAGCTCAGAATATTTTGTGAATATACACTCTCGATATTACTGCTGCTGCATGAGCACATTTGATGCATGAAAAGTAGAGTATGTTTTTTTTAACATATCCTCATCAGTAATTTTTTATCCACGTAATTTTTATTGAGAGCTAATCTTCAACAAAGTTGAATTATATTCACTTATGATTTTAAAATCTTGCAAACGTAAGTGGGTCTAATCATAGCGAGCTTTTGGAAGAATCACCATTTTTTGGTGTTCATATCTCTTCTTCAAATTATTCCAAATGGCTAATGAGTCCTTAATAGTAAGGTACTCTGTTTTCAATTCTTCGTGCAAATGATGTCGAAGGAAAATCATTGCTTTTGCACAATCCCGTAGGGATGCTTGGTTTCCTACTTTTATAGTATCCCCAAGATTCATAGTATTAAGATAAATCTTAGCATCAAGTATTCATGATAAATAATTTCTTCCAGAAATATCAAGGGTGAAGAATTTAAGTTTCGTGAAAATTGACATTTTAAAGACACTTGAAAAAGAATAAAAATTAGATAGATAACTAAGAATTTAAACAATAAAAATACTTTGATCATTCAATAAAGAACATATGCATAATTGATAATCTGCTAGATTATCTGTTTTCCAAAGTCTTTTGAGTGGATTTCACCGCTTAAGCCCAACTTTTGATGTTGTTTTGACCTTAAAATAGTTTTATTTTGTCATTTTAGTTAATCCATTTTAGTTTGTTAGATTGAGTTCATTTTGATTAGAATTATTGGTGCTTTAGCTCATTTGCCATTGTTTTGATTGTAGGCACCAAGAGAAATATGATGAAGCTCAATGTGGCAAAGAAAAACACTCAAAGAACAAGAATTAGGAGTCTTGGAAGCGGATTAGGAAGCACTTTTTCTGAACGTTGAGCGCCTAGGCACTCAAAACTAAGCCCCTAGGCGCTCATGCTCATGACAGCAAAATGCGTTCTGGACGTTCAGCGCTCAGGCGCTTCAGACGCAGCGCTTAGGCACCTATACCAGAGTATAAATTCATCTTTTCTGACCTAAAAGATGGAGCTGCGTGGAGAAAAGAGGGGGAGCCGTTTTGGAGCAGAGAAGAACCCTATTTTGAGAGCTATACGGTGGATTTGAAGAGAAGAAGAGTGGGAACTCAGATTTTCTTCAATCTTCCATGAGTTTTGCATCTTCTTCCCTATTGCTTTAGTTTCTACATTTAATTCTATGTCTAACTAAACTCTCCCTTATTGGGATTAAGTGGATTTCGATGGAACTTGATTGTTTTTGACATTGGATTCAATTAATATAAGTTGTTATTCCTATTTTGAGTTTATAATCTCTTCTCTTAATGCTTTCTAAAGATTGATTCTCTTTAGGATGAATTTAGGATTGTATGTTGAATGAAAATTTGATATATAATTTGTGCTATGAGATTATGAACCTTGCTTATCTCTAGGCTAGGAATAGTCATTAATTTGCTTGTTACCTCTTTGAATTCTAAACCATAATGCTTGTTATCTCTTAGAATCACCTAAGGAATTAGGGTTTTTAATTGGAAACAAAGGGTTAACTACCTAAGGAATTAGGAGTTGAGTATTTTAGAGAATTCGGTGACAAAATAGGAATAGTAGCTTGTATTAGTTCCAATTGATATGCAACAAGTGAAATCAAATAAAGCTTGATCCTAACTCTTTTATAAATTGAATTTCAATCATTTTGCATACCAAGTGTTTAATAAATTGCCAACTATAAAAACCCAAAAATATTGTCTTTGCTTTTGTTTCTTTTGATTTTGTTATTGTTATTGGAACTCACTTAAATCCAAATCTTAGTTTAAATAGCAGCTAATTTCGTGAATTAACATTTGGCCATCGATCCCTGAGAACGATATCCGGTTTCTTACCATTTTTATTACTTGACGATCCGGTACACTTACCGTGGTCTCATCAATAATACATGTTAAAGAAAACAAATTCTTACCTTGATATATAAAAAGAAAATTTGGAAGATTTAGCTACACCATAAATACTTGATCGTGCTGATAATGTGTTGTAAATAGAGAAGGGAAATATATAAAGATCAAGACGACAAAATATGGACTCAAAATCTTATTCTATATATCAGATGAGATATATATCTTTATGATCTAACAATGTATTTATAAGAGTGTTTTAGAATTTATGCAATGCAGTTATTTAGGATTAGTATCCGTTACAGATTGTGATATCCTTTTAACTAATTTCCTTGTTTACGTGGGATAATTAATGTGCATATTATAACCACCTATCCTTTAAAATCAAATTAAAGTAGTCATTCACTACATACTAAATGTGCATGTTTTAAAATATGTGGAGATTTTCATCTTTGAATTGTAATTATATACTTCCTCCATTTCAAAATATCTATCATTTTAAAAAATGAATTTGTTTCATGTTATTTATCGTTTTATAAAATCAAGAACGCATTAATTATGTTTTTCCAACTTTATAATTAAGAGTATTTAACTAATTTTTTAATCTTTATACAAAAATCTTAAATGATAAATATTTTGAACAAGAATAGTATCATATAGCCTAACAATATAAAAATGTTTACAGTGATATTGAATTCAAATTTATTTTTTTAAAAGACAATAAGTTATATCACCTCGTAAATTTTTTGTTTGAAACCAAACCAATCAATAAGTGACATATTATCATTTTTAATGTAAAATAATTATGTGACACAAAAATTTATATAATTATTTAAGTACTAATTGATTTAATCTATACAACTGAATAAACATATTTACTTAAGTCTTTCTCCTTTTTCTCCCACTCTGTCACTCTATCTCCCATGGAAAATTTAGAATTTAAAACGATGGTTATGTATTGAGGTCCAACTAAATATGCCTTCCGAAAGAAAAAAGAAAGAAATAAATAAAGAAAAGACGTGCATTATCTCACCTTATTTTTTTTATGTGAACTACAACCTAAATACAAGATTTTATTTTTGTATCTGCTAAATACAAGATTGTTTGATTACGAAAGAAAGAAAAAAACGTATTTAGACATGTGGAAAGATAGAGCCGACACAGGAGCCAAGCCAAAGTTTAGATAAAGATGTGCCTGCATACTGCATCGCACTTGTAAACTTGTGCTAGGAGAAACTCTTATATGATCCTGAAGTAAGAAATAGTTATTTCAAAGCAGACGTGGTACTCATTCATAGTAACAATTTTTTCTTATTCTTGGAGCATCTAAAATTAGTATGAGTAGTAGTTGGATCCGTCAAAACCAGAACCAGAGGTATTGTTGACACGTACAGCCAATGGACTCCTGACATAATGGAAGCCGTCTGACCAAACTATCTCTCCAAAATCATACCTCCCTTGGGATTCCTTTTTCGGCTTAAGGGTCACATAGTATGAGTTTTCTTGCTTGAACCATGAGAATATTAGGATCTTTGGCCATATCACAACCTCCACTCCACAGGGTTCGAGGATGCTAACAAAATATATAACATTTTTGTTTCGACCCACATTACGAACGGTCCTTTTGATTGTTATTGTAGACTTGAGGTTTGAGAGTGTGATTGATGGGTAGTTTAGAATGGCATTGGTTTTGGCTACTAAGTGTTTGCAGCTTGTCTCAGCAGGTTCTGGAGAGGGAAGATTAATGATCTTGTTTATCTGCTCTTGGGTGAAGCCCATATTGCAGAGGAAAATAATGTAATCAGTAGGTTTTATGTCGTAGACTAGCCCAGGATCAACTGCTTTTGAAGGGTCAATGTGGCCAGCACCCATGTCAAAGGGATCCGCTATTTCCATTGATCCGCCAGCAAGAATGCTGTCGAAGGTTGTGTCCAGAGTATATGCTGTATGCAAAAGAGCACAGCAAAATTAGAGCACTATCTGTCCAAAAAGCTAGCAGATATAATTGTGTCGTGCTTACTCTTTTAGCTGCAAACCATGTCAAGTTTGCACGTACGTGGGCTCACACCAAACTTTTCCCTTATGGTTTAATGAGTGCACTATGCCATGCTGCTTATTACTACTATAGGGGTCTTCACCTTGTACTTTCTTGATATAATATATAAAGTTAACGTTAGAGATGACATAAATCGTTTAATACTCTTCTAGGTCTCTGATGTGGTTTCATGGCCTAATGCTTCAACATTTGCATATAATTAAATTTGTTGAAAAAGGGTTCCGGTGTTGCTAGCTGCATTTTTGTTTCTCACCTGTTGTCATAAGAGCAGACCTAATGGCAGCAGGAGACCAGTTTGGATGTGCTGATTTGATAAGGGCCGCAACGCCGGCTACATGAGGGCATGCCATTGATGTTCCTGATTGAAAATTCCAGCTCACAGAACGTCCGTCACTGGATGATGGCGAGGGAGGAGTTTCGGGAGGCCATGCTGCTAAAATGTTTACTCCTGGAGCACTGATATCTGGCTGTTGAATATCCAAAATAATTTGAATTACATATGAAAAGTAAACATCTCTCACTTGAGTTGGGTGTTCGTTCAACTGTTTATTGCAGCCCAAAGTGCCGTTCGTATTATTTATGTGCATTTTGATGCAATACCATGCCCGATGGGAATGGGAATTGATATTGTTTAGCAAATGGAGGGATTTTTACCTTGAGAATGTCGGGTGTGATTGAGCTTGGCCCTCTAGACGAAAAATATGCAATTGTGGGTGCTGGTACCTTGCTAATGACTGTTCTACTTGGTTCTATCTGCACTTTTGGGAGCCTTCACATTGATTCAACATTAATTGTTCGTGTCAATTAAATTCCATATGGCTACAGTTGTTATCCTTGAGATTTATCCGAGAGGATAATGAAAAAAAAAAAAAAAAAGCCAAAGGAAAAGAAGTACTTTCATGAGTTCATCTCATGGCAATGATTATACCTGGGAGATTCAGCAAGATAATACTTAATTTTAGTCCCTTGATCAAAATTGACCAGGACTGTGGGAATGACATCAACATCAGGTAATTGCCTTGACATAGGTTCCACAAAGATCAATCCCGTTGCATTCACTGCCTTAACTGCTGTTGCTGCTTCTTGACTTAATTTTGGTCCTATTGTAGAGAAGCAGAGCACAATCCTCCCTGCACCTGATTTTGATGGCTTAATATAGTCCATCTTGCAGATCCTAGACAAGTAATTAGAGGCAAAGTAACACTACCAGTCATATACCATTGCAATATATATATATACACACACACGCAGACACACCAGATGAAATATTCCACAACTTAACCAAGAGAGGGAGAGAGAAATCACCCATTGTAAAAATATGTGCTTGCATCCGCCAATTTTGCCTTTATTTGTGTGGTAATTAGGCTTTCTCCCTGTACAAATAGGAAATACCACAAAGAATCCGTGAAAATGGTTGGAAATATAATCCTTAAAATTTACAAATCTCACATAGTAGCTAGTTCATAAAAAGAAGAAGAAGAAAAGAAATCACAAATAATTAAAAATTTTGGCCCCAGAGCCGGTGCAGCAGCTAGAATGTTAGTAACTAGTTATACCATGTAAAGATTATCACCAATGATTATTTTTGTGGGGAAAGTTCTATCTACAGATGAAGCGGCCACGCAGATGGACCATGGTTCAACATTTCCAACTAGAGATGGTTCGGGTGACTCATCATAGTTTCCCGCGGAGAATACCACTGTTACACCCAGCTGCATGGCATGGAACGAACCGATACTGGAACTGTCTTTGAAGAAGGGAACCAGTGGTGGAATTGGACCAAAGGAGGCCGAGATAATGTGTACTCCATCATGCAAAGCGTCATCAAAAGCTGCCATTATATCTGCTTCTGAGCATCTTCCATAATATTCTATGTTCCAGCATACTTTATAAACAGCCAAACGAGCCCTTGGAGCACCACCCCGGGCAGTTCCCTTTCCTAAATAAAAGAAACTTGTATCTTCCACTATGGACCCTACTGCTGTTGAAGCTGTGTGTGTTCCATGGCCAACAAAATCTCGAGGTGATTGGTACTCGAAGTTCTCTGTTGTATTTAGTGGTCCATATTCTTGTTCAAAACCTTTCAGGTAGTAACGAGCACCAATTAACTTCTGGTTGCATGCTGTTGCAGGGTTAAATCTCTCCCCCACAACACACTCTCCCTTCCAAGTTGACGGAATAGGACCGATGCTAGGGTCTTCCTGGAAACTTTCAGATTCTGGCCATATACCTAGTCACAAACAGAGCCACATGCATAGAAAGAAATATAATTTGAGCAATCAAGTTCTCTTTTTAAGTTTTCTTATTTGTTCATTTTAGTATATAAATGAAGGATCTGGACCACGTAAGATCAGAAGTATTAGGTTCAATGCCGTTAGTTACATATTTGTATTGAACCTTTCTTGTACAAAGAATTGCGAGTATATTTCTTGTTTAGTTCTTCAATTGGGATTTGCATTCAAACTAAAGCATTATATTATACATCATATTAATCCTTACAAACTACGCTATATTTCTTATGCAAGTGTGGAAGAACTTGGGTGACGTATTTTTTCCTTCAAAGAGAACTTATAGTTACAATCGAGGACACCCTAATACAAAGTACTTTTAAAAGTTTGAAGTGAAAGGTTTATAGTGAGAATTAAATTTAAAAATATTCTTGGTCACAGCTATTTTTACATTTCAAGTATTCTATTATCCTAGTATAGAAATCAAATTTCATGGAGCATGCTCTTAACCAAGTAGTGAGCTGGACTTAAAATTGATTAAGTAGTACCAGATGCTGAGCTCAGTTTGAAGGATTAGTATGCTAATTGTTAAAACTAACACGAGGAGAAACACTGATTATTGATGGAAATACCTGTGTCTAAAACTCCAACAATGATGTCCTCACCATAAATTAGCTGCAATGGAGTCACTTCACTATTGTCCAAGGTAAGGTCCAGGAAGTCCCAGCTTCTAGTTGTGTGTGACTGTGATGACTTGCTCCTGAAAACTGACACCACTTCTTGCATATCTGCAAGTTTTGTATTTAAATCGTTATTTTTATAGTAAATATGTAAATCGAAGTTACTATTAACATTAAATTGGGAATGCTAAAAGGAAAAATTACTAAGTTCATTACTAGCTAGTGTGTCTGCTTGGGTTGAATTAAGCATTGCTGAAAACCCCGAGAAACTATACTTGTAGCTGTAGAGAATCGAACGTTCAGCATCTTTTTCACTGAAATGTAGTGGGTGCAAGAAGAGAAATGAGTTTAAGTAATGTCTGCAAAGAAAGCTTTTGGAAGAAGCATGGCATTAAATATATTTAAAGTGACCATGTAAAGACAGTAGATAGAAGTTGAAGGTGGTAATGA
This sequence comes from Ormosia emarginata, assembly GCA_029884605.1. Taxonomy (NCBI): domain Eukaryota; kingdom Viridiplantae; phylum Streptophyta; class Magnoliopsida; order Fabales; family Fabaceae; genus Ormosia; species Ormosia emarginata. Next base: position 8,355,838 of record JAQQTP010000032.1, on the reverse strand, counting down.
AAAGTGAGGCCAGGATCGTGAATATGGTTGAGTCCCAAATAGACTATATAGACCTGCATGTAAAGAAAATAAATAATTAGATATTTAAGAAAAATATGTTATTAGAGAAGGGGAAAAACTATGCTGAAACACTTGGTGAAATTAATTTTACTTGAGGAGTTGACGTTGATTGAACAAAAGAAATTGAACATGAGAGAAATAGGCCCCAGAAACACTGAAAATAAGCAGCCATTCTGCCTTGGAAGAACCACATGGTTGGGTGGGATTATATAGTGTTCTATGAAGCGTTGACTTTTGATATCTGAGTCTAACTAAACAGTGTTGTTATCGTGCGTGCATTCCAAGTATTTCAAAACTGACATAGCACTGAGATACGATCGTGGTTCCATAATGATATTTTCTCCTCAAAGCTAGCCAGCTGAAATAGAGAGGACATTCCACCTCCCCACTTTTCCCGAGTTATCCTCCATTGAATCTTTTTCCTTATGTAATCACTTCTGTTTTAGATGTGGTATCTATGACCTTTCCAAAGTAGAATACTGAAGAACACTACCTTGACATCATAGTTACCATGAATACCTTAAAGGAAAATGCAGGTGCCCTTCATCATTCTTTATATATAAAAAAAAAAAATGCATCACCCTTACTTTTTTTAAAATTAATTAATGAGCAATCTGCATTGCCGCATTGGATACTTGAAACACATTTCTGATACGTTCAGGAAATGCCATAAAGTAAAATGTGTTTGCCCTTTATCATTCTTTATATAAAAACACAATCTGTTCAGCATGTTTCTTTTTTACTTGGTAATTATTTAACAAGTTATACTACTTCATTAGATACGTAAAACTCATTTTTGATATGTAAATTTTAAGAACATATAGTGAAAAACTTAAGCTCAACAATGTTCTAAATGGTCACTACATGAAATTTAACTACTGAAGGTTGGAAGTTAATTCAAGTTCACAGCAGGTCAACATGAGAAGTTGAGAGCTTAATTACAACATCTTCTTTGTAAGACTGCAATCCTATATATAGTTGCATGTGATCAATTAATCAATTGCTTAATTATTTATTTTTCTATGGCTTTATTTGGGTGGATGAGAACTCATTTTAGTTTAACTCTAACTTAATCATACATAATCTTCTGACTAGAATAAGTACATGTAGTTAGCTAGTAAGCAGGATATCTTAGTATTGGCCCTAGCTACAGAGATGCTTGCTTGAGTAGATTAGGTATTTTTTCCTACCCTTTAACAAAGTATACTTATGAGTCATACTTTTATAATAATTCTAATTTAGCTATCTAAGACAACTAGGTTAAGTAATCACAGTATATACACATTGGCATACTAAGTTTTCCTTTTTTTTTTCTCTAAAAATAGAAGTCTAAAGGACTAGGCATAGACAATAGAATCATTATTTAACTAAATTCTTCCTAACAATTTGCTTAAAATGAGCTTAACCTGTTGCGTGATTGGGGGTTTACAATCAAAACCTAAGACTTATGAAATACACTTTATCATCACAAAAATTAGACTTCAAATCATGAAAAATCTTTTATATGAATGCTTAAAAACTTACTTTGTCATTTGTCATCAGTATTCAGACACAACTTTCTATTATTGCTTCTTCATGTATAATAATTTGAAGCTGATCGATCAGTGGGCAGGTGGGACACAAGACGATGCCTCCCAGCCCAACTTCCATTATAATGCCATCCTGCTTCATAGGTTGGTAGCAAGTTGTGTTAATCAATTTTACTTGGGACAGAAAAAAGTGTTGGAAAAATCCTTTTTCTTGACCAAATGAAAAGGGTATATACTACAATATATAAATGGGGTTCACTTCCGTATTCCATTTTTTGGAGGGAGTAGAAAACCAATACATTCACAGCCACACATATACTGCATGAAAAAAGATACTCTTATATTTTTTTTTTAGGCGTAAATATTGTACATATCTTTTTTAAAAATATGTAATTAAGTAAGAAAAAATAAAAAAAAATAAGTATGATAAATAATATTAAATGAAGTGTAAAAAGAGGTGTATGTACTATTTACGGTAAAAATATCGAAATTGATACTAGATATGTTGGAAAGATAAAAAAAAGGTAATGATATGACGTTGACAAAATAACAAAGAGAAATAAAGGTGGAGGGGTGAAAAATGAATAGCATTATTCGTCCACTAAAAATATTCTAATTTTTTTTAATTCATTCATAAACTCATTTTGTATCTTGCGAGAATGTTACAGTTATATACAGTCTGATTTGATATCTTTTTCATATAAATTTACGGTATAAATATGATGTGCGTATTTTAAGTGTACGAATAATATTAAAAGAGAGACAAAAAAAGGTTTTAGATTTTGCTAAATTATCCTAGACAAGTAAATAAATAAATTTTATTATTTTTTGAGTTAAAAAATTGTTAGATTTAATGAAGCATTAATTATGTAATTGTAAAAATAATTATAAAAATATATTGTGTAAAATATAATCTTTATTCAAAATATCATAATAAATTTTTGGAGTATTTATCCAAAGCATTGTATAGATGTTAATTTTTTATCACAAATAAAATAGTATTTATATTTGTTTAACAATATTATGTTATAAAGTTAAAAAAATTGAATTCAAACATTACACATAAGAAAACATAATCTTCTTTATGATATTTTGGATTTTTTTATATTTGTGAGAAAAAAAAATTAACAACATGAGAATCATGTTTTGGACAAAGCACTCCATATATTTTCTATTATATTTTCTTTATAATACTTTGAATAATAAATGTATTCTACAACATTATTAAATGTTTCTATAATTTTTCACATATTTACATAATTATTAACCCTTAAAATTCTACACAAATAGTTTTCCTTTTTCCTTTATTCATGCAATGCATGGGTTACAAATCTATCATTGATATACTTAGTGACTTTAAAATATACAGTTAACCTTAATTTTTTCAGCATTATCCCTGATTAATTATATTTTATTTACTTATTTTTTGGACTCTTAATTTTTTTATGTTATTAATTTTTTGTACTGACATGTAGTACTTTGAAACTCTTATCCTAACACGTGTTGCTTTTTTCATTCGGTAACTTCTTTACATATATATTAGATTTGTACCTCGTGCATTACACGGAGAAGGAAAAAGAAAAAAAAATGACTTATGGTTATATCTAAGTACAATTATTTAAATATAACTTTGAAAAATCAAAACATAATTGCTTATGATAAATAGAAAGATGTAAACTATATGTGTCATATATACTAGTCCAATTATTAATTTATTAGTTTTGCATTAATTCATATATAGTCCATATAAGATTGTTAGTTATTATAAAAAGTATGTAAAATGAGTTTCTTCATAAATATAAATTATATCATTTTTTAAAAATAATATTATTATTTTACATAAATATAATTTAACTATAATAATCATGTTTAACATTAGCGCTTGTTGGAAATTATATTCGATCGAGGTCTCTTATACTACACTACGGACTTGTATAATGTTAGAGAAATTAGAGTTATAAAGTAAAAAATATATTATTATGTAATATTAGTCAGTTTCAAATGAATTGAATATTATAGGTTTTGAAAATGAAAACTGAAAACTTATTCAATACAGTTTTCAATAAATAAATGAATGAAAAATATATGATAATAGATTTTCAATAATTTACTCGGATTTGGAGTTTTGTTATTCAATTCTTAAGAAAAGTTACTCCAAAGTAAAGAAAAGTTATCTTCGGAGAGAGAAGTTATTTAAATCTAACCAAGTGTTACTTAGAAAGGGCAAAAAATTACTGAAGTTTCACCAAAAGTTACCCCCGAATTTGGGGTTTTGTTACTCAATCCTTAAGAAAAGTTATCCCCAAGTAAAGAAAAGTTATCTTGGGAGGGAGAAGTTACTTGAATCCAACCTAGTTTTACATAGTTGGAGGAAAAAGTTACTTCGTTTTGGATAAAAGTTAACTAGATTTGGGGTTTTGTTACCTAAATCTGAAGAAAAGTTATCCCAAAATGGAGAAAAGCTACTTAGGGGGGAAGTTGCTTGAATCCAACCAAGAGTTATAAGGTTAGAGGAAAAAGTTACCTCACTTTGGCATAAAGTTATCCAGATTTGGGACTTTGTTACCTAAATCTAAGGAAAAGTTACCCAAATTTAGAGAAAAGTTACCTTCATTTAGGAAAATTACGTGGATCCAACCAAGTGTTACTGGGGAAAAAATTTGTCTCACTTTAGCATAAAGTTACCCAGATTTAGGACTTTGTTACCCAAATCCAAGCAAAAGTTACCCAAATTCGGAAAAAATTTACATTCGTTTAGAAAAAATACATGAATCCAACCAAGTGTTACATGAATGAAAGAAAATGTTACCTTACTTTGACATAAAGTTACCCAGATTTTGGACTTAATTACTCAGATATAAGGAAAAGATACCTAAATTTGAAGAAAATATACATTCGTTTAGAAAAATTACATGAATCCAACTAAGTGTTACATAGCTGGAGGAAAAAGTTATCTCACTTTGGCCTAAAGTTACCTAAATTTGAGACTTTGCTTCTCAAATTCAAGTAAAAGTTACCCAAATTTAGAGAAAAGTTACATTTGTTTAGAAAAATTAAATGAATCCAACCAAGTGTTACACGGATGAAGGAAAAAGTTGTCTCACTTTGACTTAAAGTTACCTAGATTTAGGACTTTGTTACCCAAATTCAAGGAAAAGTTACCTAAATTTGGAGAAAAGTTACCTTCGTTTGAAAAAATGACATGAATTCAACACAATGTTATACTAATGAAGGAAAAAGTTACTTCACTTTAGTCTAAAGTTACATAGATTTAGGATTCTTTTTTAACCTAAATCTAAGGAAAAGTCACCCAAATTTAGGGGAAAATTACTCAAATTTGGAGAAAATTTACCTACGTTCAGAAAAATTACATGAATTCAATCAAGTGTTACATGAATGGAGGAAAAAGTTATCTCACTTTAGCTTAAAGTTAATTAGATTTAGTATTTTGTTACCTAAATCCAAGAAAAGTTACATTCATTTGAAAAAATTATATAAATCCAACCAAGTTTATATGGATGGGAGGAATAAGTTACCTCACTTTGACTTGAAGTTACCCAGATTTGAGACTTTGTTACCCAAATTTAAAGAAAAGTTACCTAAATTTAGAGAAAAGTTACTCTCATTTGGAAAAATTACATGAATCTAACCAAGTGATAGGAAAAAAATTACCTTACTTTGGTCGAAAATTACCTAGATTTTGGATTTTGTTACCTAAATCCAAGTAAAAGTTACTCAAATTTAGAGAAAAGTTACATTCGTTTGGAAAAATTATCTTAATTCAACAAAGTGTTAAATGGATGAAGAAAAATGTTACCTCACTTTGTCTTAAAGTTACCTATATTTGGGACTTTGTTACCCAAATTCAAGGAAAAGTTTCACAAATTTGGAGTGACCTAAAGTTACCCAGATTTAAGACTTTGATACACAAATCCAAGGAAAAGTTACCTAAATTAGGAGAAAAGTTACCTACATTTAAAAAAAAATGCATGAATCTAACCAAGTGTTACACGGATGGTGGAAAAAAATAATCTCACTTTGGCCTAAATTTACCCAGATTTAGGACTTTGTTATCCAAATTCAAGGAAAAGTTACTCAAATTTGGATAAAAGTTACATCTGCTTGAAAAAAATACATGAATCCAACTATGTTATACAGATGAGAGAAAAAGTTACCTTATTTTGACTTAAATCTATCCAAATTCGAGACTTTGTTACCCAAATCCAAGGAAAAGTTACCTTCACTTGAAATAATTACATAAATTCAATCAAGTGTTACATGAATGGAGGAAAATGTTACATCACATTGGCTTAAAGTTACCCAAATTTTAGACTTTGTTGCCTAAATTCAAGAAAAAGTTGCCCAAATTCTGAAGAAAAAAAAGTTACCATCGTTTGGAAAAATTATAAGAATCCAACCAAGTGTTACATAGATTGGGGAAAAGCTTCCTCACTTTAGCTTAAAGTTACCCAGATTTAGGATTTTGTTATCCTAATCCAATGAAAAGTTACCCAAATTTAGAGAAAAGTTACATTCGTTTAGAAAAATTATATGAATTCAACCAAGTGTTACATGGATGGGGGAAAAGTTACCTCACTTTAACTTAAAGTTACCCAAATTTGGGACTTTATAACCCAAATCCAAGAAAAGGTTACTCAAATTTGGAGAAAAGTTACCTTCGTTTGGGAAAATTACATGAATCCAACCAAGTATCATAGAAATGGAAGAAAAAGTTAATTCATTATGGCTTGAAGTTACCTAGATTTAGGACTGTTATCCAAATCCAAAGAAAAGTCACCCAAATTTGGAGAAAAGGTATCTTTGTTTAAAAAAATTACTTGAATCCAACCAAATATTACACAGATGAGGAAAAAAGTTATCTCACTTTGGACTAAAGTTAACCAGATTCAAGGCTTTGTTACCCAAATCCAAGGAAAAGTTTTCCCAAATTTGGAGTGACCTAAAATTACCTATATTTGAGACTTTGTTACCCAAATCCAAGGAAAAGTTACCTAAATTTAGAGAAAATTTACTTTCATTTATATAAAATACATGAATCTAAACAGGTGTTACACAGACGAAGGAAAAAGTTTTCTCATTTTGGACTAAATTTACCCAGATTTAGGACTTTGTTACCCAAGCAAAAGTTATCCAAATTTGGAGAAAAAGTTACCTTTATTTGAAAAAAATACATGAATTTAATCAAGTGTTACAAGTTTGGAGAAAAAAGTTACCTCACTTTGGCCTAAAGTTATCCAAATTTTTTACTTTGTTACCCAAATCCAAGGAAAAGTGACCCAAATTTGGAGAAAATTTACCTTTGTTTGGAAAAATTACATTAATCCATCTAAGTATTACACGATTGGGGGAAAAAGTTACTTCACTTTGGTCTAAAGTTACTCAAATTTGGGACTTTGTTACCTAAATCTAAGGAAAAGTTTCCCATATTTGGATTGACTTAATGTTACCCAAATTGAGGACTTTGTTATTCAATTCAAAGGAAAAATTACCCAAATTTAGAAAAAACTTACCTTCGTTTGGAAAAAAAATACATGAATCCAACCAAGTGTTGCATGGATGGAGGAAAAAGTTATTTAATTTTACCCTAAAGTTATCCAGATTTAGGATATCGTTACCCAAATCCAAGGAAAAGTTACCCAAATTTAGAGAAATTTTACATTCGTTTGAAAAAATTATATGAATCCAACTAAGTGTTACACGGATGGGGAAAAAGTTATCTCACTTTGACTTAAAGTTACCTATATTTGGGATTTTATTACCCAAATTCAAGGAAAAGTTACCCAAATTTAGAGAAAAGTTACCTTTGTTTAGAAAATTACTTGAATTCAACAAAGTGTTACAAGGATGAAGGAAAAAGTTACGTCATGTTGGCCTAAAGTTAACCAGATTTGAGACTTTGTTACCTAAATCTAAGGAAAAGTTACTCAAATTTGGATAAAAGTTACCTTCGTTTAAAAAAATTACTTTAATTCAACTAAGTGTTATACGGATTAGGAAAAAGTTACCTCACTTTGGCCAAAAGTTATCTAGATTTGAGACTTTATTGCCCAAATTCAAGGAAAAGTAACTCAAATTTGGAGAAAAATTACATTCATTTGGAAAAAATTACATGAAGCTGACTAAGTGTTACATGAAATGGGGAAAAAGTTACCTCACTTTGATTTAAAGTTACCCATATTTAGGACTTTCTTACCCAAATCCAAAGAAAAATTACCCAAATCTGAAGGAAAATTACCTTCGTTTAGAAAAATTACATGAATTTAACTAAGTATTACATGGATGAGAAAAAAAGTTACCTCACTTTAGCCTAAAGTTAACTAAATTTAGAACTTTGATACTCAAATTTGGGACTTTATTGAGGTGAGTAAACCACATGCGTACTACCAAACTACCCATTCTTACCTTGAGATATCTTCAGAAGTGAAAGACTTTCTACCTCGGCATGCTAGTGAAGAGGAGATCAAATTGGCTACTTTTGCTATAAGGGCTCTTTGGCTCCTAAATTGAATGGTTTTCTTGTTTTTTTCTTCCAAAGTTGTAAGGATATAGTTAGTAAAAATGTTATTCAATTCCTCCAGAATGTTTGGAGGGAACTTGAAGCTAATGGGGAGGTGAACAAAACAAATATTGTGTTTATTCAAAAGGTGACTATGACTAAATTTGTAAACCAATTCAAACATATATCCTTATGCAATGTAATCTACAAAGTGGTCTCTGTGGAAATAGGTTTGCCCCAATAGTTTAATATGTTAAGTTTTGATGATGACAAATAGAAGACAAAAAGAATGATGCTTATGCTTGATAGATGTACTTTATAGATGACAAATGCAAAAGAATATTGATCATGTTACATAGATGTGCTTAAAGAGATATATTGTATCATGCATATGAAGATATTAAGTTATGAATTTGGACTAATTATGCTTGTGTTAAGTGAGTAATACCTTGTAGGTTAGTCCAAGTATCAATAGTGAACATTGCAACTAAAAAACAAAAGATCACAACTATGCTCAACTTAAGAAGAATGAGAATGATAAAGATGTTCCAAGCAATTTACCAGATTTGAAGAGAAGAAATTTGTGGAAGCTTGAATTACATCAAGAAGCCTAAGGACTAGAATTGATATATTTTTCTTTTAGGTTTTCTCCTATGTAAAGATAGAGGTTTTACAAGAAAAGAGCTCAAATATGTTTTTTAAGTCTTTAAAAATGATTCTTACATGTTTAAATGCCCAACAAACTGTTTTGGGAAAGTTAATCTTGGTGGTAGTTCACACCTTTGAAAAATAGTCAAGTTTGTATTTTACAAAACTAATATTTAGTTACTATTTTGATCATAACTTTCAAACTACTTTGAGTTTTATTGTGAAACTTATTTCATAAGAAAATAGACTCAAATATCTTTTCAATGAGTGGTCATTTGCTTTAAACGGATAAGAAATGAAGAAGTTATGATCATTTAAAGTCAGTTTTCAAAAACAGTAAAGTTTGAGTTTTGAAAAGCTAACCTTTGATTACTATTTTGATCATATATTTCAAAATACTTTTAGTTTTGTTCTGAAATATATCATTTGAAAATAGACTCAAATATCTTTCCAATGAGTGGTCATTCGCTTTAATCGGATAAGAAATGAAGAAGTTATGACCTTTTAAAGTCAGCTTTCAAAACCAGAAATGCTGTAATCGATTACGCAAGTCCTATAATCGATTACAACGTTGACAGAAGCCATGTAATTGATTACTAGAAGTGTGTAATCGATTACCAAGTACGCAGAAACGTCTCTAACGGCTATAAACGGCTAGTTTTCATAAAAAATCATTTCTAAACACTACCAACGACTATTTTATCACTTAGGCTCTATATATAAGTGTTGTATGAAGCTTATACACCTCTTAAACATTTGATTTGATTCTTGAATCACCAAAATCATATTTTGAGCTCTTTCTTACAAAATCCTTCTATTCCTTTGTTCTTCAATTTGTATTATCCACTCTTGAGAGAGTTTCTTATCATCCATACTTTGTTCTTCAAGTTGTATATCTACTCTTGTGAGAGTTTCTAATCTTTCTCTTCATCTTGAAATCATTGTAAGAGGGTGAGGTATCCCTTGTTTGTAAAGAGGGTGAGGTATCCCTCAAAGTTATAAGAGTGAGGTATTCCTTGTTGATAAAGAGGGTGAGGTATCCCTCAAAATTGTAAAGTGTGAGGTATCCCTTGAAGTTGAGGCTCAAGCACAAAGGTTAAGGTATCCCAAGGTGTGGTGAGTGCTCTATTATGTAAAATTTACAAGCACCCATTGAAGCTTGAAGATATAGAGGAAGATCTCGAGTGATTGCTTGAGGACTGGACATAGGCCACACGTGGATTGGTGATTGAACCAGGATAAATCTTATGTTTAATCTTCTCAACTCTATCTCTTTACATTTGTGCCTTAATTATATATGCTTGAGTTGAATTTGATATCTAGTTTATTTACTTGATTTATCCTATAGCCCAAGTAGTATTTGTGAAATCTCTAATAGTTGCACCTTTATTAAACTCATTCTGCTGCATTTATTAATTGAATTATTCAAAATGTTTAATTTCTCAAAGTTGCATTAAAATTTATAATCACCCAATTCACCCCCCTCTTGGGTGATGATTGCCATGGCTAACAGTCTTCAAGGTCATTGTAAATAGACTTAAGGCTTTTTTGCCTAAGGTCATTTCTCTTTTTTAGGTGAGCTTTGTGCCAAATCGTTATATTCATGATAACATTTGAAGAACAAGTACCAAATGTGAATGTTTATGCCATAAAGAACATGGATGTTTTTTATGATAACAAAGCCAAGTCGAAGACCAAGTCTAAAGGAGGTACTTTTGGTATAGTTTATAGGACTTAGAGTATTTATGTAAGAAGCTCTCAATATATCTCAAAATATTTTTGAAAGGTTTCATTTTTAAAATCAACTCTTAGTTGACGGAGTGTTTTTTAAGAAATGTTATTTTGATCTTGGATAATGAAAATTAAGTTTATATCTTGAAAATCCAAAATTTCTAAGTTGGAAATATTTATCAAGCTAAATTGGGCTAAAAAATGGGTTCAATGATGATTGTAATTTTATCTAAAGGCTTAGTAATCAATTAACACCTTCTTTGGAAGCTAGTAATCGATTGTCAAGGCGTGATAATCGATTACAATCATGCGAGAATCCATTTTTCAAAAGGCAGAGGCTTGGTAATCAATTACATAAGTCTTGTAATCGATTACAACTCTGGCAGAAACTTGGTAATCGATTACATAAACCTTGTAATCAATTATCTCCTGCCCAAAAAGCCTAAAACGTGTTCTAAAAGCTATGTAATTGATTACAACATTACTGTTATCGATTACCATAAGCTTGAAAGTCAGCAACGACTCTTTTCTTAGCATTTAATATGATAATAAATTACTCCCAACGGCTCTTTTGGACAGAACATTTTAAATACACGTTTTTAGGTCATCTTTTAAAAACACCCAACAACTTGAAACACATCTCTTTACTTTAATTTGTGAAACAATCCTTTCAATCAGTTTGTGCTATGTTTTTTTATGAATTCTTAAGATATTATTGAAGGGCTTCATAGGGCTTCTATTTGTATTACATACTCTTGTGAGAGTTTTTGCTTTTTCTATACTTTAATTCTTTGTAACGATGGTGAGGTATCCCTCAGATAATTTGTAAGGGTGAGGCATCCTAGAAAGTTAAGGCTCAAGTACAAGAGTGAGGTATCCTAAGGTGTGAAGAGCGCTCTAGTTTGTAATGGTAGCAAGCACCTGTTCAAGCTTGCATTGATAGTGAAAAATCTCAGGTTGTTACTTGAGGACTGGACATAGGTCACAAGTGGTTGGTGGTTAAACCATGATAAACACAATGTTTGCTTCTCTAAACTCAAACTCCTTTATATTTGTGTTTTAATTTCATATATTTACTCGAATCCTTTCTGTTTGGTTTGTTCAATTGTGAGTAAAACATTCTATTTTCTTTATTCATTCACTTCAATCGATAAATAACTTTAAAGAAAATTATTTTTCAAGTGTTGTTTTCAAAGAGTTTTTATTTACTCAATTCACCCCCTCTTGAGTATTGAGGCCACTTGATGACAACATTATCATTGCCTAGGAGATGGTACACTCAATGAACATGAGAGGGAGACGTGTTTTTTTTGCAATCAAAGTGGATTTGGAAAAACTTACGATAGAGTAAGATGCAGTTTCATTAATCAAATCTTGCTTGAGATGGAGATCCCGAGTAATATTATTGTCATTATTATGTAATGTATTTCAACAGTGGAGATTAATGTCTTATGGAATGGTATGGGTATAGAGGAATTCAAAACAATAAGAGGCCCTAGACAAAGGGACCCTTGTCTCCTTACTTGTTTGTTATGTGCATGGACAAACTTCCTAATCATATGCTTGATTGGAAGGTTGCAGATTTAGTGGACACTAATGGTCAATGGAAATGGGATGTTTTGTAAAAGGTCTTACAAACTTCCTAATCATTTTCTTGATTGGAAGGTTACATATTTAGTGGACACTAATGGTCAATGGAAATGAGATGTTCTGCAAAAGGTCTTGTAAACTTCCTAATCATATGCTACTAGGAGAATTGGTTGTGGTGGTTTGCTTCGATATGTGAATTGCTAATGGGTGACAAGGTTCATGAGAAATCTTCGTTTTACAACAACATACGTAGCTGAGCTTTGGGGAGCCTTGGATAGGTTGAGTGTGGCTTAGTCACTGGGTTATAGAAGGGTGAAACTTCATCTTGATCCTATTGTGATGGTCTAAGCTATTGTTGGTGGAACTACAGGGAGTGCCACTAGTCACATGCTTATTAAATATACTCATTAGTTACTTGAAAGAGAGAGAGAAGTTATAGTTCAGCATGTCTATCGTGAAGCTAATCATTTATCGATCTCTTAGCAAATAGAAGTTGTAACTTAGCTCCAGGGTCGGTTGTGTTAGACAATCCTTTTCAAGACATGAAGTGGTTGTTATTAGCTTATGCTCATGGAGTTTATACTTCTAAGATAGTTTCTCTGTGTAAGGAACACGTATTCAACCCAGAAAAAGTAATGAAATACCTTTGAAAATTGTATTAATACTAGAATAAGGAAAGTGCAATGTCGTAATCAAATCTAATAATGGTTGCTAGTATAAAGTAACTGAAACAGAAATAGAGAAAACATAGTATAATCCGAGAAGGAAGAGAAGAGGAGGGATAAGAGAATCTGAGAATGACTTCACACACTTCACACCCTTTCACATCATTATCTTCCCATTATATCATGTATTCCTTCTTTGTTCTGTTAACTTCCTTCACTCTCCTACTTTTCCTCACTCCCTGGATTCTTGGATCACATGCCACCTGTCCCACACCACTAACTAACTCTAACCTCACCAAATTTCTAGTTTGGTTACAAGTTATTCCCATATTGGCCATGTCAATTGGCCAAGTAATAATACTTTCCCCATTGAAAGAAACCACGTCCTTAAGATTTAGATTGGGGTAATCAGTTAACAATGAATGACAATCCTCCTAAGTGGCTTTAGCAATTGATAAACCTTCCCATTGTACTAATACTTGAGGAACTTACTGATTACCTTTCATGACAACTCTGGATTGTAGCATAGAGATAGGTAATAGAATTTGACCTTGCTCATTAGTCGACAATGGCAATGGTACATATTGTTAGTGGTGATCTCCTTGGCAAGGTTTCAGTGAAGAAACATGGAATACTGGGTGAATTTTGGTTGAATGTGGTAACAATAATTTGTAAGTTATTGCTCCAATTCTTTCAACCACAGGGAATGAGCCAAAATACCTTAAACTCAATTTCTGAGATTTCCATAGTGCTACTGAGTGTTGCCTATAAGGCTATAGTTTGACAAAGACCATTTCTCCAATGTTAAATTTCACCTGCCTCTTGCTTTTATCAGCATATTTTTTATAAATTGTTGTGCCCTGAACAAATTAGCCTTTAGTTATTGTAACACTAAATCCCTTTAAAGCAACAATTCTTGTAAGGAAGAAGGATCATTGGTATTCACTAAACCCGGTGGATCATTACCATACACAACCTTGAAGGGTGTCATGCAAATGTTGTTGTGATAGGAAGTGTTATATCAAAACTCTGCCCATGGTAACAACTTTGACCATGATTTTGGATTCTCAAAAGTAAAACACCTTAAGTATAGTTCGAGACATTTGTTCAATGCTTCCGAATATCCATCAGTCTAGGGGTGATAGGCTGAACTCATTGCCAATGTGGTGCCACTCAACTTAAATAGTTGTTGCTAGAATTTATTTGTAAAGACATTGTCCCTGTCTAATATAATGTTCTTAGGTAAGTCATGCAACTTAACAACCATGTTCATAAAAGTTTCTACAACTTAAATACTAGAGTAATTAGCTTTCAGTGGTGCAAAGTGACCATATTTTGAAAGTCTATCTACAACCACTAATATAACAATGTATTCATTAGATGTAGGTAATCCAGTAATAAAGTTCATAGCCAAGTCCTCCCACACTTGGTTTGGATTTGACAATGGTTGTAGAAACCCTACTAGTAGAGCAATGGGTGACTTTACTTGTTGGCAAATAAGATAGTGTCTCACAAACAAATTGATGTCCTTTTTCATGTTTGGCCAATAAAACTGACTAGTAATTCGAGCTTTAGTTCTGATAATACCCGAATGTCCCCCATAGGTGAAGAATGTTATTCCTTGAGAATCTTATCAATTAAATCCTTTTGTTGTGGTAAAACCAGTTGTGACCTCCAATATAACATGTTGTCTACCACTGTATAGTTAGGATTAAGAAATTCTCCTTGTAAGCATTTTTTTTCTAATTTCAGTAAGGTGAGGATCAATAGAAATGACATCCTTAATTTGCTATAATATGCCATATGTAGAGGTTGACTATGCCATGTAAAATGATTGAGACAGTGCATCTGTGATAACATTATCCTTTCCAGGCTTGTATTTAATAGTAAAATTATAGCCAAAAAATTTATGCAACCAAGCTTGCTGTTATGGGGTTTGAATAGCTTACTCAGTGAGGGATTTAAGACTTTTTTTGTCTGATCTTATGACAAATTTATGGCCTAATAAGTAGTGTCTAAACTTGGAAATGACTTCAATTATAGTATATAATTCCCTTGTATAAACAGATTGCCTATGCATCCTAGGAGTAAGCTTGGAAAAGTAGGCAATAAGATGTTTAAATTGACTTAGGACAACTCTAATACCAGTCCCATAAGCATCTATTTCCAGTATGAAAGGCTGAGTAAAATTAGGAAGAGCTAACACGGGTGCTCGAGTGATTGCTTCTGTTAGATTATTGAAAGCCAAAGTAGCTTGGGAATCCCACTGAAATCCATCCTTTTTTAGCAAATTGGTCAAACGAAATACAATTGTAGCATAGCCCTTGATGAATCTCCTATAATAACCTGTGAGACCAAGGAATCCTTGAAGTTGTTTGAGAGAAGTAGGCTTAGGTCACTCCAACACTGCCTAGACCTTACTTTTAATCATTTCCACTCCCTGCCCTAAAACTGTATGGCCTAGGTAGTCCACCTTCCTTAAGCCAAAATTACACTTGGATAATTTGGCAAATAAGCTATGTTGTTGTAGAATCTGCAACACCTCTTCCAAATGCAACAAATGAGTAGACCACGAAGCATTGTATACCAGTATGTAATAAAAAAAATCAAAATTAATTTTCTCAATTGCTTCTAAAAAAATATGATTCATGAGGCTCTGAAAGGTTACAGGTGCATTTGTCAGCCCAAATGACATAAGTAGCCATTCATACAACCCTTGATCTGTCATAAAGGTTGTCTTATGTATGTCCTCAGGTCATACCAATATTTAGTGATACCCAAACCTCAAATCAAGTTTAGAAAAGTATATGGCACCAAATAATTTGTCCAATGGTTCATCAACAGTAAGAATGGAAAAGCTATCCTTCACTATGATAACATTTAAGGCCTTATAATCAGTGCAACAATGCCATGTTCCATCTTTTTTCTTTACCAATAGGATTGAGGAGGAAAATGGACTGGTACTTAGTTCAATAATTCCTTCTACCAACATGTCCTGGACCATCTTTTCAATTTGCTCATTTTGACTGAATCTGTAATCGCCGCGGGTATTGTACACCGCCCATTTCTATACGGGCTTAGGTGGGGCACAGGGCACAAAAGAAGCGGCCCAGCCGGCGCAGCTCTAGCGTCTTCAAGCAGCGAAGGAAGAAAAGAATTGCGTAACTCTACCAAGAAGGATGTGGCACAGGGCGGCACGCACAAAGACAAGGCTCGCGCGACAGGGTGCTATCGAAGTAGCCCCATTTATTGCATGGATAGGAAGGCGCTTCTTCGATTAGGTGTCTCGTGGCAGGGGCTGTGCACAATCAAAGAGGGGCGGCTACTTTCCAGCTTGCTGACTTCACTATGACCTTCCCCACCTAATCTTCCTCCATATAGGCAGGGTATAGGATAACTGTAGGGCCTAACCTTAACAGGATTGCTTCCTTTGATTAGTGAAATGACATGATTATGTTCTCTACATAGAGGTAACCATGTAGGTTTGTCAAAAACACTTTTAAAAGTGTGTAACAACAGGGCTAATTCAGGTTCCATATTTGTTGGCATGTCCAACCAATTGTCAAGAGCATATTTTAGTTGTTGAATTTGTAATGCAAAGAATTCAGTAATAGAATGGGTGTTATGTAGCCTCTTAATGTGATGAAACTGGGCTGGACTGGGTAACTACAGTTGTTCACCATGTAGAGTAACAAATTTATCACCCAAATAGAATTTAATTGTTAAGGCATTGTAATCTACAATGTGTGGTCCTAAAGTGGCCAACCAAGCTGCTCCAAGTACCAAATCAGCACCTGCTACAAGTAATAAATAGACAGGTAATGTCAACATATAACCATGTACTTGAACTTGCAATTCTCCGATAAAGCCCTCAGTTGTCGAACTATTTCCATTTCCCACTAAAACTTGAAATTTTTAAGTAGGCTCAACAGATAGCTTAAAAAACTGAGTCATCCTAGGCTGTAAAAAGTTATCATAGCTTCCATTGTCCAGCAAAATCTAGAACTTCAAGCCTTGAACTGATCCTTGGAATTTCATGGTGCCTAAGTCATTGGAACCTTTAAGAGCATTGAAGGATAAATGATGGTCAAGATCAAAGTTCAAGCTATCATGATTTTGTAAATCAGGAGGGTCAGGTTTAGGTTGGTTATGGTCCTCATCTTCAGTTTGTAAAATCAAGTACCGCTAAGGAAATTTTTTCGTCACAGGTATACCAAAGTCCTTTTTCTCTCCTTAGCTGCATTTCTGTTAGGGTCATTTTTTTGACATTTGGAAATTTAAGTGGTTGAGGGAAGGGTTTTTGAGGTGGAGTAGGTAATAATGGTGGTAGGCTGGTGTTTCTAGTTTGTGTTTGGTTTATTTGGGTGTTATATCTATTGCTGATGGAAGTGTAGTATGGTCTAGCTTTAGGAAGATATTTTTCTTCAAATAATTTGGCTAGTGATATTACTTTTAACAGAGAAATAAGGCCTTGTGCAAGGACATCTCTTTGAATATCTAGGCTTAAGGCCACTAAGGAAACAATCTAACAATGTATCAGAGCTGAGTCTATAAACTCTACTGGCTAAGGAGCTAAATTTCAAATAATAGTCATTCGTAGTTCTAATTTGTGTTAACTTGAATAAATTGGATCAAGGACATTCATAAGGAGAATGGCCTTCAAGTCCTAGTGCTCTAGTGAATAGCCAAGATTGAGAGGGGTTATTTCTGCTCATCATTTGGAATCATGGCACTACATCTTTTTCTATATGAATTGCAACTACAGAGAGACACTGCTCATCAGGTGTCTTGTAATAATCAAATAATTGTTCTACCTTAAAGATTTATTGCAAAACCTCCGATCCATCAAAATGAGGAAAATCTAATTTTATATTCCTTACTTGAAATGACTTCACACTTCACACCCTTTCACGTCATTCTCTTCTCATTATATGACATAATCTTTCATTCTTCTGTTAGCTTCTCTTACTCTTCCACTTTTTCTCATTCCCTGGATTTGCCGGATCACGTCACCTATCCCACACCACTAACTAACTCTGACCACACCACTAACTAACTCTGACCTCACCACGTTTCTGGTTTGGCTGCCAGCTATTCCCTTACTAGTCATGTCAATTGGCACGTAACACTAATTTCTCTCCTTGATTTGGGTGTTTGCTCCACTCATTGACCAAAATTTTAAAAAAACTCTTTTTTGAACAAAGTGATATATAAATTATAAATTATCAAAGAAGCATAGTACCCAAAAAAAAAAAAACATGAATAGAAAGGAAGCCAAAGAACCGCGACTTAGAGGAGATTTGCAGATGTGATAGACGAGTTCAATTCAAGCAAACTGCCATAGCAGAGCATGAGGAACATTTCAAAAAATTAAGAGCTTCAATGACCTTGAATTGCATTCATGCTACATTAAATGAAAAGCCATTAAATAAAGAAAAAAACGTGTTCATCGCAAAGGGTTCATATAACCATTCTGTACAAGAATTAATCAACGCCAGAGAATCAAAATTAAGCATAAAAATAGTTATTGGCATATTATTGCCTTACAAAATCTAATTACAAAGGAAATGAAATTCCGTAGACCCCAATACTACCAGAGAGAGAACTAAGGTATTCTATGCTACAATTAACAGCTTCTATCAATCATGGTAACCTCGGTTAAAATCAGTTGTTCTAGAAAGCTCATGTACATGCTCAACAATTTCCAGTCATACCTACAATTGCTAAATCTATTTCTTCCTGGAACACATCAGCAAGCTTTACATTTACTTTACATAGAATCACAGTGGATCTAGTATGATACAGTCTACTCAGCTCAGTTTGGCTGTCTTTCCTCTCAAACCAATGAGCCAAGGGTTTACTCGCCATCAATGTATATATAGTATAAACTGTAGTCAAGATTTCTCTGACTGCTTGGAGAGCTCTTTATCAGCAAAGTGAAGAAGTCTCCTTAGTCTTAGAACCATGTCACAGTGGAAGGGAAGTGCTGTTCGTCGCTCTAAGTATGTGGGGCTCACCGTCATCCATGACAAGGCATGAAGCTCTGCTGCAAGAGACTCCATAACCAAGTGGGTCTCAATTTCAAAATCTTTAGCATCCCAGCTCGAACTTCTACCACCTTGCTTGTTAATTCCTCGGACAATCTTCTCTTGGGGGATATTAGTACCTCCATAGTAATCAATAAGGCTCACTGAAAGTACTGAAGGCCATTCTTCTTTCAGGTTGCTTCTATAGTCCTTCCTCATGGAAGGTACTGCTTTTGAGACCACAAATCCTGTGGAGAGCGGAAGAGCAGAACCCTTGCTGTGAAGCAGATGAGCCAGTGGTGGAGATTCTGCAGTGAGGCATGTGGGGAGTTGAAGAGTTGTTGGAGGAAGGAACCGCATACTGGGAGAAGGAATTAGAATATACGCAGAAGACGTAGAACCAAGAGACTTCACAGGAGTGAAACCTTCAATGTAACCTAAAATAGACATCCCACCACCGATTTCAGTTCCTCCAAAAGTTTTTGCTATCAATACTTAAATGAAATAACTTCATAAAGAATATTTAAATATGAATTAGTAGCAAGACACAAATTCAAAATTCTGAACTTATTTTGGTTACTTGGGAAATGCTAAATTCCATTCTCTTGTGCTATTACATGAATAATTATAACTTACTATTCAGAAACCCTAAGTTGAGAATAATGATGAAGTCTATCATTATCACTAGCATAATGCAAATCCATAATAGGTTCAAGTCATTGATGGATGCTTGTCTGAATTTCCTTTATTTATACTATCATATATGCCCAAACTGGATTTTGTGTCTTGGTCTAATGTAACTATTGAAAAATGTAAAATATAGTCATTGTCATAAATGAGTGTATAGCTATTAGTTACTTGGCATATTCCTGATAAGGGAGTGGAATGGAGAGAAAGAAAGGGGTCGTAGACCAACCAGCCATCAGCTTTTTGGCCAGGTGGTGCCAAGCTTCTGTGGTCTGGTTGGTATTCAGTGTACTGAAAGTCTGGAACTGTTCTCAGCTAAGAAAATTGCCAACTTGAGAAATTTATCAAGACGCCTCCTCTGTTGAGATTCCATCTCAGAATGTATGCAATCCAAATATTTTTTTTATATAAAAAAAATCATTAAGAAAGAAGAGGATTACAAAGATAGAAGGATAAGATACTCTCCACCAGAAAACTACTAAAAAATAAAGTTACAAAGAAACCAGCAAAAGAAAACTTGAGTAACAATGCACAATGGCAGCCCACTCTCTTTGTAGATATGAAATGGCAACCCTCTTAAAAAGACCATGGGCTGAGCACCAAAGAGAAGCCAAAAACCTTACTCTATCCTACAACATTTCTATAGACACCGAAACACCTTGAAAAATCCGAGTATTCCTCTCCAACTAGATGCGCCACAAAATAGCAAACACCGCACAGTTCCACAAATTCTTGACCTCTTTTCTTCTTCCAAACAAATATATGGAAACAGTTGTTTACTAGATTGTCCCTGTCCTTAAATGTTTTATTCTGTCAAGAACCAACTCTCCTAAAAGCTTAAGCTGTTAGGTGAAGGGTCATAAATGGTTTTATAATTAACACCCCCCCTTATGCAAGAACCCTTTTGGCTTGAAGTGTGGATAATACATAGACGCACCCTACCTTGTGCTGAAATTTAACTTCTATTTAGAAGAAAAGAGGTGGCAAGGATCGAACTCCTAACCACTTGCTCATACAGGCTCTGATAACCATGTCAAGACCAACTCTCCTAAAAGCTTAAGATGTTAGATAAAGGTTCAAGAATAGTTTTATATCTAACATATTCATATCAACTTGCAACTAGCTATCTGTCTGCCTTCAATTGAACTGTCATTTACTAAATTGTATCAATTCATCTGACATACGGTCATGAAATATGTTATAAACCCTTCAATTTCTGTTTAGAATGAACAACCCCCCTCCCCCACCCAGCATGGGCAGTTTCAGTTGATAGAAATAGTATGCACAGATTGAGTGTACTAAATCATTTCTGTCTAATATCACCATTATTTCTATTATTAAGAATTGATTATAAAAATAGTATACACACATTTGAGTGTATTAAAACATGCTCTTGAATTTCCAAGAAGTTAGCAGTTCGAAAATAAGTAGAAGATGGAAACCAAACAAGGTATTCAAAACAGATTTGTAAGCGGATGTGTCTTAGTTACTTGTCCTAGGATCAAACTCAACGCCACACAAATTGCTAGAGAGATGGAAAAGATAAAGACAATATAAGAACATCAATCGTTTTTCCATTAATCCAAAAGCTCCAAGAAACGTTTGTCATTTGCAACAAGATTATTGAAAAAACAACTAAAATGCAACTTGAATCTTCAATCCGGAGAAACTATGTAGGGATAGGTTGAGATGTACATTTTCCAGGAGATTCAATTGATTTGGTAAGAAACAATCATACTATTTTATACGCTTACAAATACAAGTGTGGGCTAGAGGC
Source organism: Ormosia emarginata (assembly GCA_029884605.1). NCBI lineage: Eukaryota > Viridiplantae > Streptophyta > Magnoliopsida > Fabales > Fabaceae > Ormosia > Ormosia emarginata. Next base: position 8,334,608 of record JAQQTP010000032.1, on the reverse strand, counting down.
AAAGCGTGCTCCATCCTTTGGCCATTTTACATTGTTTCTTTTTCTTTGTCTATCTCTCTCACTCTTCCAAACCCTTATTTTTCTCTCTCTTTAATTTTTTATGAAGAAAAAGCTTTTATAAATTTTTGCCACAACAGTCTCTCAATATCCCCTGCCCTCTCCTTCCCCAGGTCAGAAACACCATTCAACATTTTATTTTTTTTCCAACCAATGGCTTTAATGCTCAATGCAATGTAATGAAATAAGAAAAAAAAATAGAAATGAAAAATATCGTAGTAAAGATAACTCACCAGGAGAAGATGTATCAGCTGGGAGAACAAGCTGTAACGTATGGTCCATAGAAACTGCAACAAAACTAATGCTTTGTGCCCAATGAAGCAAACCCCTTGAATTGTCAACCATAGAATGTCCACCCATAAGCTGCTTTCTCACAGCAGGTTGCCCTAAACTGCCTTTCATAAAACCAGTGGGTTTGGTATGAGGGCTGTACAAAGGACTCGGTGAGGAAGGAAGAGGTCTTTCTGGGATCAAATTCATCTCTGGTTGTTGCAAAGAAGAACCATTACTAGTTGTGGACACCCCATCGGACATATATTTCCGCAGTTGTAGGGGCCATCTCTTCATCTCAGATCCACCAACTGAATATATGGCTTTCTGCCACTCTGTTTGAATAAAATAGCAAAGTAAAAATGCATATATAAAGGCAGACATATGAAGTGAATATACTCCAATCAGCTATATTTAGCATCCATTGACCACTATCCCAAGAATAAGGAAAACACAAATTTACAACTATATTGCAATTTACAACCAGTTTGAACATAGTCTAAAAGCAGACATTCAAATACAACTTGGACAATACCTCTGTTTAACTTTTGGCAAAATTCAAAATTATCAATAGAAGCAATAGGACTCATTTTGCTAAGCTAAACAGCGAATGACCCAATCATAAAGTATAAGTAAAATTAAAGTATACAAAATGCTAGACTCTGTTATGTATCACATGTTAAAACATAAAAATATAACTAGCTTTAACATAAAACAGTAGAGATAATGTATTTTCTATTTTCTTTTCTTTTTCCCCTTCATGAGGTGAAATCACTTATATTTATACAATACACACATTATGAAGGAATAAATATTAGATAATCGGAAGTGGCTTCCCCTTCCATCCAAAATCAATTTTTGTGAACGTACTAAAACAAATGGAGCCAGCTGAATTTCATTTGAGTTGCTCACTTGTTCTGACATATTGCTTCACACAATTCATAGAGGTATGCTATTTGCACACCACTTCTACATCTACACATGGCAGCATCTGAACTTATCAGGACTTACACTGGACCCACCTAAATTTCAATGGAACTGGTTTTAAATTTTAGGATAATTATTGAGAAGGACTGGTGGGGTGCAACATTATAGAAAAATGACCCGTCAACCACTTCATAACATGACTAACCACTCAAATAACAACACCAATAGGTACTTTGCAATAATTCTCCCTTAACGCCAATGTGCTTGTAGCTCAATTGGCATCGACCCTGGTCTTGATGATGATGTCTGAGGTAAGTGGGGTTTGATCCTCCACCACGTCACCTATCCCCTCCCTAACTTTTTCCATAGTTTAGATTTGTGCATGCCAGTTTCTACATACTGACACATACTAGTAAGGTAAGCTTGGTATGGCCAATTTTAGCATAAGTTGGGGATGATATGCACTCAAACCTATAACATTGTATAACTATTAAAAGGCCATTCACTTGAGGATGGTAGAAGTGTTTTTCAATTAACTTTTTTACAAAGTCATCTAAGAAAATGTCCTTGCCAAGGTTATCAGCCATGTCCATTTACAAGTGGGAAAAAGGTTATTCTGGAAGTTAAGTACATCCGTACATCTCTAAAGTATGCCTTCATGCAATCTCCAATTGTTTTTTCAGATTGGGTCTGCTATGCCCCAAACCCATGTATGTGCATCACAATATGGCAGAGGCAGAGACACAAGACAGAAATCTTACCAAGGTACTCAAGCTCATAGAAACCTCCAATTCGTGCTATCACAAAATCTCGAGGCTTTGCTAGACCAGTATCACAAGATTGAAGTATTAGACAACCTTGCTGAAGAACTTGAACAAAGAGGCACTGCAGACCCTTTGTATCCTGCCTACTGCTTATTCCACCGAAGGGGAAAATATTGCAGTCAAGCAATTCTCCCCTTGAATCTGTCCAGATGCATACAAGCCAACGCCAGTCCTCTGTCCATCCATAGCAACAATGAAGGCTTGGAGGATTCTTTTGATCAGACCCAGATCCATCAATGCTTGAAGCAGAATCCACACTTCCTGCTGTACTTGTACTCTGCATATAGTTACCACTACTGTCATCTGCCAATGCCTTTGAAGATTCAGAAGTGGGGCTACCAATAACTGAAATACCATGCTCTAGAGAACCTGGTTCTGCAAGAATGAAAAGGGGTTCAAACATGTAACGAATTTCATCATGAAGAAAAATATCCCCAGATCTACTTGGATCACAGCTCAACCCCCCAGTCCTCGTCGGTTGCCAAGAATTATCCCAAGTACCAGACCTCAAGCTAGCATCAATGTCACCCTCTCTTGGAAGAGAATGTCCTGCTATTCGAGGACCAACACAGTCTTTCCACATCCCAGAGATGGGAGAAGGCATTTGTGTCAAAACAGAATGAGATCTACTTGAAAATGCAGATTGAGCAAAATCACCAGATACTCCCCGTGAAATTCGACGAGCCTTGCTGTATACAGTAAAGGCAGTCTCTTTCAAAATGACAAGCTCACTCACTGATGGACTTGTTACTCTGAAAATGGCATCAACTGTAACTATCTGCAAGACCAATTTTGGAATACTAAACCCAGAAAGCACAAGGATATTAGATGCTGAAGCTTCATCAACAGTTGCCAAGCCACTTAATGCCTTCACAACCTGACTATGCAACGTAGATCTCCTCTCTCTATCTGACTGTTGGATAACCGATCCAATGGCAACAGAAGATTCAATTACAGTTTGCAAAATTGCAGTAGGATCAGGAAAAGGGCACACCACATAGATTACCTAAGTGCAAGGGAAATTAAAAATGGATGAGACCAAATACATATAGACACATAGAACTACCAATTAAAAAAAAAAAAAGATAAATATACTATGAGAAAGTTATTTTCTTATGTGAACAGTGCCATGCCATTAATGCTTGAATCCGAACAACCAACGAATAAAAAACTTGGCTGTTAAAGCATCGTCATAATTTGATCTAATTAGCAGCTAGGGACACATAATGACCATTCAATCTACAGAATCAAGCCAACAAACAAGCCACTTACCATAGATGAACTGTTACTTCCTTCACTGGGGTTCGCGGAAAAGCAAGAACTAAGTTTCAAAGCTCTAAGTGCCTTCGAAAGAGACTTGAGATAACTAGTCAGGTCCCAACCATTAGATAAAGATAAAAAATAATCACTTATTGAACCAACAAGAGATGCATTGCTGCTCTCAATCTTCATTGATTGGGGGCAATCAAGTAAAACAAAACCACAAGACGACAACTTCCCAGACTCTATCTCCATCTGATTCCCCAAGCCTTGAGGTGAATGAGTACCTAGCTTGCATGTCTCATAGACTGAAAAGAATAAAAGCAAAATACGACTGATAGAAATGAGAAAAATCTGAGTGAAGGAACAAAATATGATGAAACTTAAATTAGCAGTCAAAGTGCACAGAAATCAGGAAGCATTTTGCTGGCACAGCATTGAGCTATTGCTACATTCAATTAGTATGACTAATAGGAAAGTCCAGAAACACAAACTGCTCTAGGAAAGTCCAGAAACACAAACTGCTCTAAGCACGTCAAATAGCCACTATCTCCATTTTATAAACTAAAATAAAGAGAGAAAGAGAGAGAGAGTGAGAGACTTTTATTTCCTAAGAGACAGGATCCAACTATAGTTTCTCCCACATTTTCTTCCATCCTTTTATTGTCAGTAATCCATCCATGATAAATAATAGGGCATAAATATAAAAATTTGCTATAGCCAGAACATAAAGGATAATCTGTTTCACATGTGCGATCTATCAAAAGTCCTCATAGATCAATTGAAGCATAATTACCACTACTTACCTGTTCCTAGTTGTTGAAAAAAATCAGCAGCAGCAGAGGTAAGGGGATCAATGTCAGGACATACAACATGATATGTAATCTGCAACCAACAATGCATATAATGATATAAATGAAAGCAAGTTCTTAAACTCATTACCCGCAAGGTAATTAAGTCAGGATATATGGTAGACAACAAGGTTCCACTAGTAACAGCAGTAATTGGTTATTATAAACTTACAGGTTTCTGTAGAGCATAGGGTTCTAGAGGAGCCTTTTCCCAGTGCTGCAGACAGTTTGCTGATGTCTTGAGCCAATCGTCCTGATACCTATTGGACATGTTATATTTGCATGAGAGGTTAACTAAATGCCAAACATTAGTACAAGATGCCAGCTGTCTTAGCTAACTAATCATATTTAACATATGATGATGCACCAGCAAGCAAGGGATAAATCTACTGGGTTATTTGTAGCCAAGGCTCAGATAAGCTTGTTCTTTTACTTAACAAATACAAGCCTAGAGGAAGGACAAATAACTTGAATAAGTCAATTCCAAGCTTCATACATAATTAAAAAAAAAAGAGGAAAAATATTACTACTGTTTGTGCCTTTTTGAATAGTGCACAGTGATCTGTTGTTGGAATTTTTTGCTTATTGGATTTTGATAGAAAACTAGATCAGAAATGTATTAAAAGAACACTGGGTAACAATCTGAACCTGATATCAGTTTGATATCAGTCCAGGAATAGCAGGAAAAGTAGGGAAAGAAACGTAAGATAACCAGACACTTCGAGGGGTCTGAACCTCCTTCCCAAATATCACTCAAAACATGCATGCCTCACTCATTTCCCATTCCCCTTTATATCATCCTCTGTCATAACCGAATTCTCTCCCTTTTCCACTATCTTCTGCCAGCTCATCATTCTGTTATGGTTTGGCATGTTGACCTGCCCATTCTCTTCAAATTCCATTATACCCTTGCTTCCCACGTGTGCAGCTCCAACAGCTCCACTCTTTCCTATTTTCCTCTTTCTCAAATACACCTTAGTGATAGGGGGTCTAACAATACTTCCCCCCAAGAGTTTCACCTTGTCCTCAAGGTGAAAATTGGGAAAATTCTGCTGAATTGTTTCAAATGATTCCCAAGAATTCTCAAACTCTGGTAGATATACCCACTTGATGAGTACTTCCATAGTTCCATTTTCAGTTGTTCTCACCTGTAACACTTCAGCAGGGCTCAACTTTAGTTCCCAATCTTCTGCTAATTGGATAGGTAGGGGCTGACTATGGGCATTAGCTGTTACTGATTTCTTGAGCCGAGAAACATGAAAGACTGGATGTACTCTGCTGTAATCAGGGAGCTGTAGCTTGTATGCTACAGTACCAACCTTCTCTAAAACCTCAAAAGGCCCGTAATACCTTGGACTCAACTTCTCATTAACTTTTTTAGCCACGGACTTAAGTCTGTAAGGCTGAATTTTCAAATATACAAAATCTCCTGGTTGATACACCACATCTCTCCTGCCTTTGTCAGCTTGAACTTTCATTTTGTTTTGAGCTTTCACCAAGTTGTCCTTGAGCTCATCTAGCATGGTGTTTCTCTCCACCAACAATTGATTAACTTTTTCAACAGCGGATAGATCTCCTGAACATCGAAGTAGGAATGGTGGGTCTCTTGCGTACAAAGCTTTAAATGGTGACATCTTAGTTGAGCTATTATAGTTGGTGTTGAACCAATATTCAGCCCGACCAATCCACTTACTCCACTGTTGCGGTTTGGAACCTATAAAACACCTCAGGTAGGTTTCCAAACAGCGGTTCACCACCTCTGTTTGGCCATCCGATTGGGGGTGATAAGCTGAACTCATCTTAAGATGAGTTCCGGATCGTCTGAATAATTCTGACCAGAATTGACTGATGAAGACCTGATCTCTGTCTGACACAATAGAGGAGGGAAGCCCATGTAATCGGACTATCTCATTAATGAACAACTCAGCCACTTCTTTTGCTGTGAAAGGGTGACTTAAGGGTAGGAAATGAGCATACTTAGTAAGACGATCAACTACCACCATAATGGTGTCAACCCCTTTTGATTTAGGTAGTCCACCTATAAAATCCATGGAGATGTCTTGCCACACTTGTGTCGGTATGGGCAATGGTTGCAGCAGACCAGTAGGAGCAAGGGCTTGATGCTTGTTTCTTTGGCATACGTCACAAGCAGAAACGAATTCTTGGACATCTTTCTTCATGCCTTCCCAAAACAGAACACCAGCCACCCTTTTATATGTTCTAAAAAAACCTGAATGCCCTCCCATGGGGGAGGAGTGGAACTCCTTGAGCAAGGTACATATGCGCCTCGATCCTTTAGGCAAGACCAACCTTCTCTTATACAACAAGTGGCCTCCTTTCCTTTCATAACCCGGGTGAGACTCCTTATTTGACATTAAGTCTAATAGGATATTTTCCAGCCTTGTATCTGATTGAACTTCCTCTAGGAATGAGTCTGTGTCAGCCAGGAAGGCAGTAGATAAAGCACCAAATTCCATCCTCCTGGATAAAGCGTCAGCAGCTCTGTTTTCACTCCCTGGCTTATACTGAATCTCAAAATCAAATCCCATCAGTTTAGACATCCATTTATGTTGCTCTTCTCCCATCAATCTCTGCTCAGTCAAGTACTTGAGGCTTCGTTGGTCAGTTTTAATGATAAAATGACACCCCATTAAATAATGCCTCCATTTTTGGACTGCAAGAACAATGGCCAACAGCTCCTTTTCATAAACTGACTTTGTTTGAGCTCTATCTGATAAACCTTGGCTGAGATAGGCTATAGGTCTGCCTTGTTGCATTAAAACTGCTCCTATTCCCTTACCTGAGGCATCCGTCTCCACTATAAATGGCTGTCCAAAATCTAGAACAGCCAGCACTGGTAGAGAAGTCATCGCTGACTTGAGGGATTCAAATGCTTCTTGAGCCTCCCCTCCCCACTCAAACCCTTCCTTTTTAAGCTGCTGTGTCAGAGGTCTTGCTATTCTCCCATAATCTTTCACAAATCGCCTGTAATAGCCCGTGAGTCCCAGAAATCCTCTTAGGCTTTTGATGTTTGTGGGTTTAGGCCAAGATACCATTGCCTCAATTTTTTTTGGATATGCTGCAACTCCTTGGCTTGATATAATGTGCCTTAGGTATTCCAATTTGGCTTGACCGAAACTACATTTCTTCTGGTTTACAAAAAGACAGTTTGACTCTAGAGCATGTAAAACCTGCCTTAGGTGTTCCAAATGAGATTCCTTGTCCCTGCTGTAGACTAGAATGTCATCAAAGGAAACAAGCACAAATTTCCTCAAAAATGGTTTGAATACCTCATTCATCAGGAATTGAAAGGTTGAAGGGGCGTTGGACAGCCCGAATGGCATCACGAGGTATTCATAATGGCCCTCATGAGTCCTAAAAGTTGTTTTTGGTATGTCCTCCTCCCTTACACGTATTTGGTGGTACCCTGATTTTAAATCTGTTGATATTGTTTGATTTAGATTTGATATAGTCTGATATTGTTTGATATAGTTGTTAATAATCAATCCCTAAAATCAAGGGATTTTGTATTCAATTGTTGTAACTTATCATTCTATAAATTAAGGAGGCTGAGAAGGTTATTCTAAGCCACTCAGCTATCATAACTTGGTATCAGAGCTAGGGTTCGATTTGGTCAAGAACCGCTCTTCGGCGATCGTCTCCGGCCGCCGTCTCCGATCACCAAAGTAAGGTGACCGGACAACTCAGAAAGCGCCGGCGATCCGTTTCCGAGAAGACCCACCTCCGTTCTCTGCCGTCACGCGCCGCCACCGTCCGCAGATCTCCGCGCGCGTGAGCTCCACGCGCCGTTTCGTCCGCGAGTCATCTCCGTCTTGTTCGCCGGCGTCCTCTGACCTCCTTTTGACTCTCAAAGTCCAGTTTCAAGAACTTTCATTCTTCTCCTTCTCACCATGTCCGATTCAACCACCGGCTCTTCCAAAGGTTCTGACGTCAATTCTGGTGCTGGTTCTGGGTCTACAGGGAAGGGTTTCATCTCTTTTGCCTTCTCTGGAAGTCCCATTATCACATCGGAAAAACTCAATGGTAAGAATTTTATGGATTGGTACAATGCGATTGAAGTTTGGTTTTTAGGTCAAGGGCTTTATGAACATCTCACCAAGAAGGAAGCAGAGACTGATGAGAAAATTCGTGATGAATGGAAAAGGGCAGATTATCAGTTGGTCTCTATTTTATGGCAGTTTATTGATCCGAAGTTGATGGTACACTTTCGCCCGTACAAAACTTGTTATGAAATATGGAAGAAAGCTCAAAATGTCTATTCCAATGATCTAAAACGTCTCTATGCCTCTGTCCACAATTTGGCCACTCTTCAGATGACAGATCATGATCTTCCCTCTTATCTGAACAAAGCACAGTCCGTCATTGATGACATTAAACGCATTATAACAGGTGATGATCTTACGAAGGTACTAGCAAAACTTGATAATATGTATATGGTCTTTGTTCTTCACGGTTTACATAAGGACTTTGAATCATGTCCTAATCAAGCTCTAACTAATCCTAACATCCCCACGGTGGAGGAGCTCATTGATCGTCTTCTACGAGTTCCGTCACCAGTGGAGACATCTGAGATTGGCTCCCAGACAGCTTCAGAGTCCTCGGCCTTCGTCTCTAATTCGGCAAACCGTGGAGGACGAGGCTGTGGGCGTGGTGGAAGAGGTGGTCGTGGTAGAGGTAATCGTCCTCAGTGCTCTTATTGCAAGCGCGTGGGTCATACCCAAGACAAGTGTTATTCTCTTCATGGTTTCCCAGAAAAGTCAGCTAATGTGACGCAGTCTGCTGATCAGAAAGTCGAGGTTGTGTATGATAATCAGATAGGTCACGATCAGAACAAATTTTCAATTGATGAATATAAGGAGTACCTTCAGCTTAAGGCAGCCCACCAAGCCTCATCTTCAGCAACTATAGCTCATTCTGGTAATTCTATGGTTTGTTTCTCTCATTCATCTCCTGTTAGTTCCTGGATTTTGGATTCTAGTGCTTCTGATCATATTGCTGGTAACTCTTCTCTCTTTTCTACTTTATCCCCTACTAAAACACCACATCACATCACCCTTGCTAATGGCTCTAAAACTCAAGCCACTGGTATTGGTCATGCTTCACCTCTTCCCTCTCTGTCTTTAAATTCAGTCTTATTTGTACCTAGATGTCCTTTTAATTTAATTTCTATTAGTCAACTTACTCGATCTCTCAATTGTTCCATAACCTTCACTTCTACTTCCTTTTCTATCCAAGACCGGAGTATGGGGAAGACAATTGGAGTAGGATTTGAGTCACGCAGTCTCTACTACTTACAACCTCCATCCTCCACCATATGTGCTGTCACAGAGTCGCCTAGTCTTCTTCATCGTCGTTTTGGTCATCCGAGTTTGAATAAATTAAAGAAAATGGTCCCTCATCTCTCTAATTTACCTGCATTGGAGTGTGGGCATGTCAGCTTGGAAAACATGTTCAGGCATCCTTTCCAAGCAAGGTTACAGGTCGTGCAGAGTCTCCTTTTAGTCTTGTTCATTATGATGTTTGGGGTCCTAGTCGTATTTCTTCTTTCTTAGGATATAGATATTTTGTTACTTTCATTGAGGATTTCTCTCGTTGTACCTGGTTATTTTTAATGAAAGAACGTTCTGAGTTATTCACTATTTTTCAAAAAATTTGTGCTGAAATACATAATCAATTTGGACAAACTATTCGTATCTTACGCAGTGATAATGCCAAAGAATATTTTTCTGCCCCTTTTAATTCTTTCATGGCATCGCACGGTATAGTTCATCAATCGAGTTGTCCTCACACACCTCAACAAAATGGTGTGGTGAGCGCAAACATCACCATATCGTTGAAACATGACTCGTACTCTCATGTTACATTCTAATGTTCTGTGAAATTTTGGAGTGATGTTGTTCTCACTTTGCAGTGATTTAATAAATCGAATGCCATCTTCGTTCTCAATAACCGGGTTCCTCACTCTATTCTATATCCTCGGGAACCCCTTTATACTTTCCCCCTCGTGTTTTTGGTTCCATATGTTTGTCCACAATGTTGCTCTAGGTCTCGACAAACTTCTTTGCTCGCGCCATTAAGTGTATCTTTCTTGGTTATTCTCGGGTTCAAAAGGGATACGATGTTATTCTCCATCCACAAATCGTTCTTACATCTCGCGAGATGTTACCTTTTCGAGGATACACCTTTCTTTGCCTCACAAGTCTTGTCGGAGTCTGTTTCTCAAGTCTTGCCTATTCCAGTCTTCGATTCTCCCGTTTTAAGTCCACCTGTCTCACATATACAAGAGGCTGCCCCTGTTGCTCCTAAGTACCCCATGGAGCCATTTCATCTCACTTATCACCGTCGTCCTCATCCTACTACTCTGGAGGCTGCACTTTGTGGACACCAGTGACTCACCTCCTGCTCCTCCGTCTCCGTCGATTCCGGTCCAACCTGAGCCTACCACTGACCTTCCCATTACACTTCGCAAAGGTAATCGTTCTTCTTGCAATCCTCATCCTATTTATAATTTTCTAAGTTATCATCGTTTATCTTCCAACCATTATGCCTTTGTATCTGCTTTGTCGTCCATTTCTATTCCTAAAACTGTTCAGGAAGCACTATCCCATCCAGGATGGCGACAGACTATGATTGATGAGATGACAGCATTGGAATCTAACCACACTTGGGCTCTTGTTCCCTCTCCTCCAGGGAAGTCTACTATTGGTTGTCATTGGGTTTTTACTGTCAAAGTTGGTCCCGATGGGACTGTAGATCGCTTGAAGGCTTGTCTTGTGGCCAAAGGATATACTCAGATTTATGGTCTTGACTATGGTGATACATTCTCTCCTGTTACTAAAACGGCATCTGTTCGTCTCTTTTTATCCATGGCTGCTATCTCTTGCTGGCCTTTATATCAGTTGGACATTAAAAATGCCTTTTTACATGGTGAGTTGGAGGAGGAGATTTATATGGAGGAACCACCACCTGGGTTTATTGCTCAGGGGGAGTCAGGTCTTGTTTGCCAACTTCAGAAGTCATTGTATGGGTTGAAACAGTCACCTCGAGCTTGGTTTGGGAGGTTTAGTCAGGTCATACAACAGTTTGGCATGATTCGTAGTGAGGTTGATTACTCTATTTTCTATAATCATTCACCGTGTAAAAAGGTCATTTATCTTGTGGTATATGTGGATGATATTGTAATTACAGGTGATGATCATGAAGGGATCACTAGACTAAAGCAACATCTGTTTCAGCATTTCCAAACCAAAGATTTGGGCAGGTTGCGATACTTCCTTGGTATTGAGGTTGCTCAATCAAAAACGGGCATTTCCATTTGTCAAAGGAAGTATGCACTTGATATTTTGGAAGAAACTGGGATGCTAAATTGTAAGCCGGTGGATACTCCTATGGATCCGAATGTTAAGCTCATGCCAAATCAGGGGGAGCCGTACTCAGGTCCAGGCAGATATCGAAGGTTGGTGGGAAAGTTGAATTATCTCACTATGACCAGACCAGACCAAATATAGCCTTTGCTGTTAGTGTTATGAGTCAATTTCTTAACTCTCCTTGTAACAGTCATTGGGATGCAGTGACTCGTATTTTAAGGTATATTAAAGGATCTCCTGGAAAGGGGCTAATATATGAGAACAGAGGTAACACGAGACATTGTTGCCTATACGATCTGATCAGGCGGGATCTCCAAGTGATAGGAGGTCAACTTTTGGGTATTGTGTTTTCATTGGAGGTAATCTCATCTCTTGGAAGAGTAAGAAGCGAGTGTAGTTGCAAGATCGAGTGCGAAGCGAGAATATAGGGCTATGGCTCTTACAACATGTGAACTTATATGGTTAAAACATCTACTTCAAAAGTTAAAGTTTTGCAAAATGGGTTCTATGCAGCTGATTTGTGATAATCAAGCAGCCTTACACATTGCTTCTAATCCTGTCTTTCATGAACGAACTAAGCATATAGAGATCGATTGTCATTTCATTCGAGACAAGATTCTTTCAAAGGAGATTAGTATTTCATTTGTCAATTCTAATGATCAACTTGCAGATGTTTTCACCAAGTCTCTATGAGGCTCACGAATAACTTACATATGTAACAAGCTGGGTGCTTATGACATCTATGCACCAGCTTGAGGGGAAGTGTTGATATTGTTTGATTTAGATTTGATATAGTTGTTAATAGTCAATTCCTAAAATCAAGGTATTTTGTATTCAATTGTTGTAACTTATCATTCTATAAATTGAGGAGGCTGAGAAGGTTATTCTAAGCCATTCAGCTATCATAACTAAATCCAATTTGGAAAAGATTGCTGCTCTGGCTAATTCATCCAACAGTTCATCTATGGCTGGAATTGGAAATTTATCAGGCATGATCACTCTATTCAAAGCCCTATAGTCCACACATAGACGCCACCCTCCATCCTTCTTTCTGACCAATATAACTGGACTTGAGAACGGCTGGTGCTGGGTTGAACAATTCCACTTTGAGCATGTCTCCCACAAGCTTTTCTATTTCATTCTTCTGGTAGTGAGGATATCTATAGGGTCTAATGTTAGGAGTTTGAGCCCCTTCCTTTAGTATAATAGCATGATCATGTTTTCTTTTTGGTGGCAGGCCTTGTGGTTCTGAAATAAGTCTTCAAACTCACCAACAATGTATCCAGCTCCTGCCACTGAGAATTGGAATGCTACTCTTCTATTCTCATTGATTGGTACTGCACCAAGAATCCTTCTCCCACATCTTTCAAAGCCTTACAAACTGTTTTAAGAGATGCTAAGGCTCTGGACAGAGACGGTTCTCCCCTGAATGTCACTGCATTGCCTCCCCTGAATGTCACTGCATTGCCTCCCACGTGCACCTTCAAGGTCAGCTGCCTGAAATTGGCCTTTATTTCTCCCAAGCCCTCTAGCCATTCCAACCCCAATACCACATCAGCACCTCCCAGCTCAAATAAGTAAAAATCATGGCTTATATTAACCCCTTGGACCCGCATCTTCATACTCCTGCAAACTCCACTACATCTTATTTTATGTCCATCCCCTACCTCCACATAATACGCTGGAGTATCTGAAACAGGAAGTTGTAATTCACCCAACAATTTCTTAGATATGAAATTGTTGGAAGCTCCACAATCAATGAGAACCACCACCCTTCTACCTTTTATTTCTCCCCATAATTTCAAGGATCTTTTAGATGTTATCCCCATTATACTACGGAGAGACAGCTGCCTTGCCTCCTCTTCAAGTTCCTGTTCTTCCCCTTGCCCCTTTTCCTCTGGAAGATCCTCCACTCCCTCTTCTGACTCTACCAGCAGTAGATGCAGCTGTTTGTGTTTGCAAACATGCTTCGGGCTGAATTTCTCATCACACCGGAAGCATAGCCCCCTCAGCACCTTGTCCTGCCATTTAGCATCAGACAATCTTTTGAAACCTCCTCCCTTCCTTGTGTTGCTTGTTCCATCTCCACAGGCCTCTGCAGTGGGGCACACAAAGCTTGGAGGTCTGGAGACTTGAGTAGAGTTAACAGATCCTCCTTTCCCCACATCGTTAGTTAAGCCAGACCTGAATCCATTTCCTCCCCAAGATGTCCTAGTGGGTTGAAATGATCTTGCTGTTCCACGTTGGGCATGGCCCAAACTTCCTTTTCCCTTGGCCCAATCTCTCTCCTCAACCAATATTGCTTAGTCCATCACGTCGGAGAGACTTTCCAGTCGATGGAGCTTCACTTCTGCTCGGATATCCTCACGCAACCCGATCATGAAGATTCCCCTCAACATCTCTTCATTTGCGTGTTTAAAGGGGCCAGAGATCCTTTCGAACTGATCTCGATATTCAGCCATTGTGTCCGTTTGCTGCAAGCTCAGCAACATCTCGTAAGGATTTTGGGCAAGTGAAGGTTGGAAGCGTCTCACTACCGCAGTTCTGAAAGCTTCCCAACTTGATTCGGGATTTCGACTCTCCCACCATTGGAACCAGTTTAAAGCACGATCCTCCATCACCACCATTACCGTCGGCACCTTCTCCTCCTCTTCGACCGAATTCACCAGAAAATATCGTTCAACCCGGTTGACCCACCCGTGTGCATCGTCTCCGTTGAACATCGGAACCTCCAGTTTCCTCAAACCTATCGTCCGTAACGTGGTTTCGATTGGTTCTGAACGAACTATTTCCCTCATCTTCCTCGTCTTCCCTGTTTCCATGTGTTTTGTTTCGTGATTTCTCTAGATCTTTCCCTTCCAGAAACTGCAACAATCGGGTTTGCACTTCTTCGCTGCATTTCAGCCTAGCCTCCTGAACTTCTCTCTCAGCTAAGTTGTCCATTCTCCATCGTTCCATCTCCTTCATGATCTCGTTAATCTGCCCAAAGTTTTTCTCAAGAGCTTCCAATCTCATTTCCATTCTGGTGTTAACCATCCAAAGCTCCCAAGAACGGGAGCTCTGATACCAGTTGATAGAAAACTAGATCAGAAATGTATTAAAAGAACACTGGGTAACAATCTGAACCTGATATCAGTATGATATCAGTCCAGGAATAGCAGGAAAAGTAAGGAAAGAAACGTAGGATAACCAGACACTTCGAGGGGTCTGAACCTCCTTCCCAAATATCACTTAAAACATGCATGCCTCACTCATTCCCCGTTCCCCTCTATATCATCCTCTGTCATAACTGAATTCTCTCCCTTTTCCACTATCTTCTGCCAGCTCATCATTCTGTTATGGTTTGGCATCATGACCTGCCCATTCTCTTCAAATTCCATTATACCCTTGCTTCCCACGTGTGCAGCTCCAACAGCTCCACTCTTTCCTATTTTCCTCTTTCTCAAATACACCTTAGTGATAGGGGGTCTAACAGATTTGAACATGGTTTCTGCAAACAGCCTGTTCTTATTCAAAAGACTTCGCTGTATTTGTTTCTCTCCAAGCATGTGCTGATTTTCAGATATCACGCAAGTGCAGATGCTATAAGCACCAAAGGAGATGAATCAGCTGGAGAGGGAGCTGATGAACATAATCCTTGGTGGGTGGTGCAAGCAACCTACAAGAGTCTGATGTGTCCCCTGAATTTACCCACCTATTTCTCTTATTAACCTTGACAATAATGGATAGGGCTCCTCTAAAGTGAGCTTATCTCTAAAGTGAGTAAGTAAGGGTGTATCCACCTTTAGTTTAATGTAAAGTGCATTGGGATCTTAACCTTTAGTAAGGGTGTATCCACCATTAAATTTTAGTGGGTTAAGATCCCAATGCACTTTAGATTAAACTAAAGGTGGATACACCCTTACTTGCTCACTTTAGAGGAGCTTTTTCCAACAATATTAACCCATGTTTAAGCTTGAGTTTGGCTTGTTTATGCTTTTATTTCATCCAGCTAAGCCCAAGCTTCTCTGAATTTGAAGCCAAGCTGCCTTATAGTTGTAGTTAGCTTAATTATTGGGAGAATGACTCACTTAGCCAGAAGAGCCAGAGAAAAAACGTTACCATGACTCTGAGGGAACTAGCAACTTTAAAGGAATAAGTGTAATTCTGTAAACACATTAACTACATGAGTTAGCTAACCATACTTTCCTGGCTCTTTTCACTCAGTCATTCTCCCTTAATTATTTAATTAAGCCATGCTTATGCACTCAAATTAGGCTTAACCCCAAGTACCATCTATTCATCTTTACATGTCATAAGGACAACCTTAAACAGTATCATTAATCATCTAAACCACCAAGTGCACTCAAATACTATCAGGAGCCTTGTGCACTATGTAATTATTCATTCAAATTTGTTGTAGACCAAAGAAGGAGGGGGGTTGGGTCCTAGTAAATTGGTGTCCAAGAATATTGTTTTGGCATCTTAGTGGCTTTGGTGTTTTCCTTTACGATCTTCTTATTTATGGCATCAAGTTAAGAATGGTTTGCATCCAAATGGGTGGGACACCAATTATGCGAGTAGAGCTACTCATGCTAGTCCTTGTAAGTTTATTTCTCAGGGATTATCTTCTTTTAGATCTCTCATCCTTGACATTTGGTGATGGGTCCCATATTAAATTCTGGGAGGATATTTTGGTTGGAATTGTTCCTCTTTCCAAGGCTTTTCTAACATTCTGCCGCATTTCTTCTTTACATAATGCCCCTGTTTGTCAATTTTACTCCTTTACTTTGTCTAACCTCTCTTGGAATTTTCATTTTTTCAAGAACTTGCATGATAGAGAGGTTAGTGACTTAGAGTTTCTTTTGCTTTTACCAGAATCTGTTCATCTTTCCTCCGATCCTGATAAAAGAATTTGGACTCTTGAATCTTCGAGGGTTTTCTCTTGTAAATCTTATTTTTAGTTCCTAACTCATTCTCCTAATAGAGACATATTTCTTTTGGATAAACCCATCTAGAAATCCAAAGCTCGCTCTAAGGTCAAATCTTTTGTCTAGACCGTTATTCTTAACAGGATTAACACTAATGACTTACGACAAAAGCACAGAACTTTCACTACTTTGTCTCCCAGTGTGTATAATGTGTTGTTCTAGTTCGGAAACTGGGGCTCATCTCTTTTTGCACTGCTCTGCAGCAACTTTTCTTTGGAATAAGCTGTCTGGGATTCTTGGAGAGTATTGGGTCTACTGTATGGATTTGCATTAAGTTTCTCCTTATTAAGTTTAGAGGGTTTGGCTCTCGTAAAGAAGCTAAGATCCTGTGGCAGTGCTCTTTCTTTGTTGTTCTCTGGTGTTTATGGCTAGAAAGGAATGTTAGAATTTGCAAGTTCTTAAGCCTAGATTTCATTTGGGATAGGATTATTTTTTTAGCTTCCCTTTGGTGTTCTGCTCATGGTCCCTTTAGAGGTGTTTCTTAGTTAGACATGCAAAGAGATTAGCACGCTTTGTAACATGAGTCAATCTTATAAGTTTTAGTTGTTTTTTGTTGTTTTCTTGTGAGGATGTCTTATCCTCTTTCTTTGTACTTGATGAAATAATGTCTAGATTCATTATATAGGCTAATTAAATCATAACCAAATTATGTAATTATGGTAATTAGGGCCTTTTGTAATCTTTGTATTTATTACAATAACTCTATATAATTCAGTCTCTGTTGAGTAATTCAGACACACGATTTTCTTCATATGTCTCTCTCTTTTCTCTCTTTCAACATGATATTAGAATCAAGATCCCATCTCCGTTGCCTATTCTGCTAGGCTTCTCCGTCGCCTATTCTGCTAGGCTCTCCTATTCCGTCCAGGCATCTGTGGAGGGAGGTGTTAGAGTCCCACATCGCCTACCTCAATCTGTCGGGTGCAGTTTATATATCTGTTAGGTCACTCCACTTATTGCCAATTGGTTTTAGGTCATGGTATCAGAGCCTAAAGAGAGGCAATCCTAAAACCATGTACGCCCAGTGAGTCCACTGCTCTACAACAACAACAACCAAGCCTTTTCCCACTAGGTGGTATCGGCTACATGGATCAAACGACGCCATTGTGTCCTATCATGAACCAAGTCTTCAGAAAAGCCATTCAAATCTAGATCTTTTTTAACCGTTTCACCTATAGTCTTTCTTTGTTCCTCTCCTCTACCTGCATTATTGAAATATTCTCCACCGATCTACTCTTCTTACAGGGGCTTCTACAGGGTCTTCTCCTTACATGTCCAAACCACCTAAGGCGAGATTCTCCCATCTTTTCCACAATAGGTGCTACCCCTACTTTCTCTCTAATGCATTCATTCGTAATCCTATCTTGTCTAGCATGGCCACACATCCAACGCAACATCCTCATCTCCGCGACACTGATCTTGTGCTCTTGTTGGCTTTTTACCGCCCAACATTCAGTATCATACAACATTGCGAGCCTTATAGCTGTGCAGTAAAATTTACCCTTGAGCTTGAGAGGCACTTTCTTATCACAAATAACTCCTAAAGCACTCCTCCATTTCATCCATCCAGCTTGAATCCTATGGTTTACATCTCCTTCTATCTCTCCATCATTTTGTATGATGGATCCAAGATACCTAAACTGTGTAACTTGTGGTATGATATGATCTCCAATTTTTACCACTAAGCTAGCATTAACATGTTTCTTGCTGAACTTACATTCCATATACTCCGTCTTACTCCTGCTTAGACGAAAGCCATGTTCTTCCAAAGCCCGTCTCCATAACTCTAGCTTCCTATTTATTTCCTCTCTCGACTTTCCAACTAAGACTATATCATCTGCAAAAAGCATGCATTGTGGCACTGGCTCTTGGATATGCGCAGTAAGCACATCCAAGACCAAGGTAAAAAGATAAGGACTCAAAGTGACCCTTGCAGATCACTATAGTTATAGGGAACTCTTCTGTGACCCCACTCCTTTCGGTTTCTCACACTAGTTTTAAATTTCATCATCATACATATCTTGGATTGCTCGAATATAGGCAATACGAACTCTTTTCTTCTCCAAAGCCTTCCACAAGACCTCTCTCGGTACCCTATTGTAGGCTTTTTCCATATCAATGAAAATCATGTGTAAGTCTTTTTGCTTCCTCCGATACCGCTCTGTCAATCTTCGTAGAAAATAGATTGCTTCCATGGTTGACCTCCCAGGCATAAAACCAAATTGATTCTCTGAAATATGAGTCTCTTGTCTTAGTCTCCTTTCAATGACTCTTTCCCATAACTTCATGATATGACTCATAAGCTTAATCCCTCTGTAATTTGCACAGTTTTTGTATATCTCCCTTGTTCTTATAAATAGGGATTAAAGTGTTTCTCCTCCATTCATTTGGTATTTTCTTAGACCTCAATATCTCGTTAAACAGCTTTGTAAGCCAGCTTATACCTTTATCTCCAAGGCACTTCCATATCTCAATAGGTATATTATCCGGTCCGACCGCTTTTCTATTATCCATCCTCTTCAATGCTTCTTTTACTTCAAACTCCCGAATTCCACGATAAAATGTTTTATTTTAGTCTTCCTCTCTAGTGTTTAGAATGTTTGAGTCCCCTAATGCCCCGTGTTCCTCATTAAATAACTTGTGAAAATAACCCTTCTATCGATCTTTGATGTCTTGTTCCGTAACCAAGACTTTACCCTCTTCATCCTTAATGCATTTCACTTGATCCAGGTCTCTTGTCTTCTTTTCCCTACTTTTAGCAAGCTTGTAGATATACCTTTCTCCGTCTTTGGTGCCTAACGATTGATATAACCCATTAAACGCTTTAGCATTCGCCTCGCTCACCGCCTTCTTAGTATCTTTTTTAGCTGCCTTATATTTTTCTCAATTTTCATCATTTTTACATACGTGCCAAACTTTATAACATTCCCTTTTAACCTTAACCTTATCTTGTACACTTGTGTCCCACTACCAAGATGCTTTATCCTTGGGTCCAAAGCCCCTTGATTCACCGAGTGTCTCTTTTGCTACCTTCTTAATCCTTTTAGTCATCTCGTTCCACATATCATTAACACTCCCTTGTACTTCCCAAATCTCTTCCTCCATAATCCTCTTCTGAAAGAGCATTTGTTTTCCGCCCTTTAGTTGCCACCATTTGATCATTGGCTCTCTGTCTTGACAATTTCTCCTTACTCTCATCTTAACTCGTACATTCATAACCAAAACCCTGTGTTGGGTAGTCAAGCTCTCTCCAGGGATGACTTTGCAATCCATGCAAATCTTTCTATCAAATTTCCTTAATAGAAAGAAATCAATTTGAGAGAAAGAACCTCCGCTTCTATATGTGATAAGATGCTCTTCCCACTTCCTAAAACAAGTGTTAGCTATTGTAAGATCAAACGCTACCGAAAAATCTAGAATCGCTTCGCCCTCTGCATTAACTACTCCTAGACCATAACCCCCATGCAAACCCTTATACCCCCTAGATTCGCTCCCCACATGACCATTTAGGTCCCCACCTAGAAAAATCTTCTCTCCCAATGGTATTCTCTGCACTAAACCTTCTCTCCCACTGCTCTCCAGTGAAAAATTTTTTTCAGCGAAATCGTGTTTCCACTCCGGTTTGTTGGCCTTTCTCCTCCTGTTGTGTCCTCTTTCCAGCAGAACCATCTCCTTTGTTGCTGTCCACCGCTGCCTGCCGTTGTCTGCCGTCGTGTCTAACTTTCTGGTCAACGACCCCACCACCGAAATCACCTCTCCCTATTCGGCCAAAACCCAAAAGCCTGAGCCCAGAAACCCTATGACGCGCCTCCACGCTCCGTCACAAGTTCCAACGCACAGCTCCACACGCCGCTCTTTGACCAGCACGTGATGGCACATGGGCTACCCCCTCCAGCTGCCATTTGTAGCGTCGTGCTCGCCCTTCTCTCCTCTCTCTGGGTCTGCCCTCGCCTTTTGTGTTCGTGACCATTTGTCGCGACCCCCTTTTGAATCGGTGCATTCAAGTACTATATGGTTGTGGTTTTTTTGGCACTTTGTGTTCTGATCTATGGCCCCCATTGCTTCGACAAACATCGTAGACTCATCTGCCCAGCCAAGACCATCTCAAGTTGAGTATGCAGATGTTTTATAGTGATTTGCACAACGTAAGTCCTCTGGTTCCTCTGCTCCAACGGATGCCTATGCCGACTTTTTGAAGTGGTTTGAGCAACGTCAGACCTCTAGTTCCACTACCTCTGTTACCCATACTGGTACTTCATTTGCTTGTCTCTCTAGTTCCCCATCCATTGGTACTTGGGTTCTTGATTCTGGTGTGATTGACCATATTTATGGTAATAAAACTCTTTTCTTCAACCTTTCTCACAATGGTTATTTGTCTACTGTCACTTTAGCAAATGGTTCCAAGTCCCAATCCCAAAAGATCGACACTACCCATCCCCTCCCTTCCTTTTCAGTAGACTTTGTCCTTTATGTTCTTGGGTGTCCTTTTAATTTGTTTTCCATTAGTCGTTTGACTCGCTCTCTTGATTATATGATTATCTTTACTAAAGACTTTGTGATTATGCAGGACCGGAGTTCGGGTCGGATACTTGGCACGGATGTGAGTCCTATGGCCTCTATCAGCTCTCCAATCCCTCCCGTGTTTGTGCTGTCAAGGATTCCCTTCTCACTATCCATGCACAGTTGGGTCATCCTAGCCTTCCCATACTACAAAAATTGGTGCCTAGCCTCTCTAAATTGTCGAGTCTCCCTTGTGAGTCATGTCAACTAGGAAAACACTCCCGTAGTTCGTTTCCCGGTAAAGTCAATAGTCAAGCGTCATCTCCTTTTGCTTTAGTACATTATGATGTTTAGGGTCCCAGTCATACTATTTCTATTCTAAGGTCCAGATATTTTGTCACTTTCATTGATGATTACTCTTGCTGCACTTAGTTATTTTTTATGCAAAATCGGTCTGCATTGTTTTCAATATTTCAGAATTTTTATCATGAAGTTAAAACTCAATTTGGTGTTCCTATACGTAGTTTGTGTAGTGATAATGTCTGTGAGTATTTGTCTCAACCATTTCAATCCTTTATGGCTTCTCATGGCATTCTTCAACAAACTTCTTGTGCCCATACCCCTCAACAAAATGGGGTCGTTGAACGTAAAAACCAACATCTCGTAGAAAGAACTCGGACCTTTTTACTTCATGGTAATGTTCCTTTCCGCTTCTAGGGCGATGCAGTTCTTACTGCCTGTTATCTGATTAACTGCATGCCCTCCTCTGTGCTTGATCACCAGGTCCCTTACTCTATTTTATATCCCCATCAACCTCTGCATTCCCTACCACCTCGTATATTTGAGTCTACTTGTTTTGTTCATAATCTTAGGCCTGCACATGGGTCCAACCCGACCTGGTGACCAAACTAACTTGACCCAACCCGATATAAAATATCCGAGTTGGTTCGGGTAATCAGGTCTGTTCGGGTCAAAACCGACCAACCCGTTTACTTATTGGTTCGGGTACCGAGTTCAATAAACTAACCTGATGACCCGACCCGATGACCCGAACAAAACGACGTCGTTTTGGGAAAATATTTATATACGTTTGTTACGTTTCTACTTCTACCCAAAGTCTCACACTCACACAGCTACATCCCCATTCCCCAAATTGAAACCCTCACCTCCCCTAACCCTCAGAGGCAGCACTACCGTCGCCTCTACTGCTGCTCTCATTTCGTGCTCAAATTACACACACACAGCCACCATTGTTTCCTCCCAAGCCCAGCCAGCACCCATGATCACGCATTCATGCCAAGGTCTCTGGTGGTTGTTCCTCTTTGTCGCCACATTTCCGATAGTGAACCCAAACACCAACTCGAACTTGAACCCAAACGTCGACAAGCAAGCATTGCGACATGGTGAACCAGATCTGGAAGGTGGCCAACGCTAACCCCGCCCATCGGAAGATCTTTGGGTATTGGGTTGAAACCCGAGCCATCAGGGATTGGGGATGAGGCAGGCTCCATCGATCATGTCGCCGTCGGGATTCGTGGTGGCGTCGCCGCTCACAAGCAGCCCCGACTCCGACGATTGGTGCGATCCGACAGGGGTCCACGGCTTTCGGTGGTGGCAATCCTAGTTTTCCTCTTCCTCCGTTCCTCGTGGGTTTTCCTCTAGGGACGGTGAAGTTATGCTTTGAATCACAGAATCAGTGTTTTTTTTTTTTTTTGCTGATTTGAATTTTGAGTAACCTTCTAAATTTGCATTGTGGGTTTTGCATGAATTTTAATGTGGATTTCTTGTTTGGTTGCTTGGGGAAGTTGTGGAGTGGGAAAGGGTGTTTGAATCTGAGATTTTCCTGTGTTTATGACATGGTTTGGGTTGGGTTTTTTGCTTGTAATGTTGTCTGTTGTTCTCAATTTTCTGTATACCCTAAACCCGACTATCCGATCCGAACCAACCCGATAGTGATCGAGTTGGTTCGGCTCGGGTTACCCGAATTTTTTTGCACAAAACTGACCCGACCTCAATTGATTGGTTTGGACATTTTTTACCCTTAAACCCGAACCAACCCAACCCGTGTGCAGCCCTACATAATCTCACTCCTGGTCTTGATAAACTTTCCGTCCGATCTATTAAGTATGTTTTTCTTGGTTACACTCTGTCCCAAAAGGGTTATTGTTGTTTTTCTCCTAATCTCTGATGTTACCTCGTCTCGGCCGATGTTACCTTCTTTGAGTCTGTTCCCTTCTTCCAATTTCCTTCCTCGACTCTTGAGCCTATCTCTGAGGTCTTATTCGTTCCTCTTCCTCTTATCACTGTTGAGTCAGATACACCTCCAACTCCCCATGTCGAGCAACCCACCACTACTATTCGCCCCTTCCAAGTCTATCATCGTCGGCCACAGTCACCTCCACCGCCCCTACCTCCACCAGAAGTTGCAGAGGTCAATATAGACTCTCTTTTGACACCAATTCCTTTACCAGCTCCGACACTACATCCTGAGCCTGACCTTCCCATTGCTCTCCGAAAAGGTATACGGTCTACTCGTAAACCTTCTCCCCACTATGTTACTTTGAGTTATCATTGCCTATCTTCTTCGTATTATGCTTGTCTTTCTTCCTTGTCTTTTGTGTCTACTCCTAACTCTCCAGGCGACGCTTTATCTCGTCCTGGGTGAAGACAAGCTATGATCAATGAGATGTGTGCCCTTTAGAGCAGTGCTACTTGGGAACTTGTTCCTCTTTCTCCCGAGAAGTCTTTTGTAGGCTATCGGTGGATTCATACGGTCAAGGTGGCCTTGATGGCAAGATTGATTGCCTCCAGGCTCGTCTAGTGGCAAAAAGGTATACCCAGATTTTTGGCTTGTATTATGGGGACACTTTCTTGTCCATGGCGAAGATGGTTTCAGTTTGACTTTTTCTGTCTATGGCTACTATTCACCACTAGCTCCTTCATCAGCTGGACATCAAGAATGTTTTTTTCCATGGTGATCTAGAAGAAGAGGTTTACAAGGAGTAACCACCAGGGTTTGTTACTCAAGGAGAGTCTTCTGGACTAGTTTGTCGTCTTCACAAATCTCTATAAGGCCTTAAACAATCTCCTAAGGCTTGGTTTGGCTGATTTAGTACTGTAGTTCAACAGTTCAATATGACACGGCGTGAGGCTAACCACTCTGTCTTCTATTGCCATTCAGCTCAAAGGTGTATCTATTTGATTATGTATGTCGACAACATTGTTATAACTGGCAATGATCACCATGGCATAATTCAAGTAAAACAATATCTTGGTCATCACTTTCAGACCAAAGACATTGACAAACTTCAATACTTCTTGGGAATAAAGGTGGCACAATCCAATGATGGTATAGTAATTTCATAGAAGTAGTATGCCATTGACATTCTTGAGGAAACAAGTTTGTTGAATGCAAAGCTTGTTGACACTCCTATGGATCCGAATGCTAAACTTCTACCAAATCAGGGGGAGCCACTCTCGGATCCAGGAAGATATAGAAGATTAGTTGAAAAACTAAATTACCTCACTGTTACCCGTCCTGACATCTCCTTTGCAGTTAGTATGGTAAGTCAGTTTCTAAATTCACCTTGTGATGCACATTGGGATACAGTGATTCGCATCCTAAAGTATATTAAAGGAGCTCTTGGAAGAGGCCTTGTCTATGAAGATAAGGAACACACTCAGATTGTTAGATACTCAGATGTTGATTAGGCAGGTTCTCCTCTTGATAGAAGATCCACTTCTGGGCATTTTGTATTCATCGACAGTAATTTGATATCCTGGAAGAGTAAGAAACAAAATGTGGTCGCAAGATCAAGTGCTAAAGCAGAATATCGAGTCATGGTCTCAGCTACTTGTGAACTCATTTGGTTAAAACAGCTACTTAAAAAGCTTCGATTTAAGGAGAATATGCAAATGGCCCTCATTTATGATAATCAAGCTGCATCACATATCGCCTCTACTCTAGTGTTTCATGAGAGGACCAAACATATTGACATAGACTATCATTTTATTAGAGAAAAGATCCTATCTGGAGACATCACCACTAGCTTCGTCAATTCAAATGATCAACTGACAGATGTTTTCACTAAGTCTTCGAGAGGTCCTCGAATAAGTTATATTTGTAACAAGCTTGGTGCATATGACCTATATGCCCCAGCTTGAGGGAGAGTGTTGAAATAGTGTCTAAATTCATTGTATAGGCTAACTAAATCATGTAATTACGATAATTAGGATCTTTTGTAATCTTTGTATTTTTTATAATAACTCTATATAATTCAGCCTCCATTGTATAATTCAGACACACGGTTTTCTTCATATGTCTCTCTCTTTTCTCTCTTTCAACAGTACTCTTCTCTTCTTCCTTAATAAATTTTCTTTTTCTATAAAAAATAAGTTGAAAAAAAAAACTTATTTTTAAACACAGATGACAAAAAGTGTACATACCCTACAAGTATAGAAGGAAATGGAAGAGCAATGAGGGTAGGTTTTAGCCGGGAACAAGGCTGCTGGTCTGACTCTGAACTGCACATATCTTGGCCAGATCTCCTTTGGGAAGTCTCATCCACCTTAGCACTATCCATCATGCCAGGCACTGCACTAACAGTCAAATTTTATTAGTATACTGAAAATAAAAACTTCCATCACTGATGTAAGAGCAAACTTCTACCCTTAATACTGGATGATCCACCAACAGATGACTGGGATGGACTCATTGGTTCTGAAGAATCCCTACATTCACTAATGCTGGACTCAGTAGAAACTCCATCAACTACGCTTCCAGCATCAACCAATTGATTGCGTCCTTTGCACCAGTCGGTCACAGATAACGGCCCTTCCAAATTGGAAAATGCAGATTTTAAAGCAGTTTTTATGTCAGACTGCAGCAAACTGATCACAGTAGATGCATGAACCTGAAAATTCAGAATACTGCAAATATAAGTATAAAAAATGAAACAGAAACCAATCAACAACCCCATTGGGTGCAAAATATTATTAGCCTAAGTAACCCCAAAAGACTACCAAAAAGTAGTAATGATAGGAAAGGACTGTGACAAAGAATTTACAACATCTTATCACAAATCTTGGGTCCTCACATCAAAAACAGATTGCTTATTTGCTAAACAACAACAAAAGCCTTTTAGGAAAAGGCTGAAAGGCATTAGTTGTTTTGTTGCCAATCTTTACAAAGTTGGTCTCAAGCCCGGATCAGTGTTATTAATGGCGGATGGCGGTTGATGGCGGAAAGCCAAAAATCCGCCATACAAATATGGCGGATGGCGTTGCGGTTAATGGCGGAAGCCATGGCGGCTATATATATATATATATATACACACACAAAAAATACTAAAAAAAAACTAACAACATATATCAATAACAATAAAATTAGAAATATATTCTAAGAAATAAAATTCACCAAAAGTATAACTGTTATATATAATTTGAACTATATAGGATTTACATTTATGACATTATGTTACTTATAATCAAAGTCAAATTCTCCATGGTGGCCACCATAACCGCCTATGGCGTTCTGCCTGATTTCCGCCCCGCCATGGCGCCATGGCGCCGCCATAACCGCCTTTGGATAACACTGGCCCGGATAAATGAGGAGAGTTGTGTTAGGCAGTCAACAGCGAACTTAAAACTTAGTCGAATCCTAATGACATGGACAGAGAATTTGCTTATTTGCTAAACAACTCAGTAAAACCAGAATATTCAAAAGATTACATGAATGTGTCAATGTAAGTATAGAAACACAGAAATTGGTTGGAGAAGATGTCCTAGATAAGAAAGAGGATCAGCGTGTTATGTGAAGGCATTCTAACATGAAAATCTAAACACAAGCTACTCATGCTATGAATCATGGACCCAAAAGAATTACAATGCAAAGGAAAATCCATGCCACATTTTTGCAGGAACACAATTTACATTTACAAGGTTTCAAACAATATATGCAACATTTTTCTATCCCATAACTACTAAATGGCATATCATTCTCAGAGTGATGGTAATAGATAACAATTTTCCACCCTTAGGAATGCTATGAAAGTCAACAATGAATAGCATCATGTCATAGAACCAACATTTTTGCTTTAGATAATTACAACCATCTAACACCACTCAATGCATATCCACATCAAATCAAGGATTCCAAATTAATTGATTTTGGACCTGAATATTTCTACACACCTCAACAAAGATAACTTCAAAACATCCAGCTTATCTTAGCATTAGCACTCCACTTTAATTCTATTACCAAAGACCAAATCCTAAACCCCTGCCCCTAAAGAGAGAGACATAAGTGGTTCTTGGATTAACAATTTTACATGTAGTACCAGAAGGAGCATTTTAGAACCCTATACTATAAAAGCTTACATCAGCAGAAAGTGGATCCACTAACTCCACGCCAGCAATGTCCAATGAATGAGAAGAAGCAAGAGTTCCCCCACAACCAGCATGGACCATGGATGGCCCACAACAAAATCCACGCCTCCACTGTTCTTGCAATGCAAGCAAACCATAAGGACCATCACCACAGTCCACATCCAAGGCCAGATCAACGAAGGAAATAGCTTGTTGGACAAGCAATGCAATCCCATCAAGAAGCTCCTGAAGTGGTTTCCTTTGACTATAAGAAAGGATACCTTCTTCATTAAATGAATTATGAGAAAAGGAAGGACCAACTTCCATATTTGGTGAATTTGAAGGTTTTACAACTTTAGAAACTCCTACAGTGCGCCAGACACCAACAGGTGCATTGAGGTGCCCATCAACCATTCCTCCATCAGTATCACCTGCAATTCTAACCGGTATATTTTCTTTCTTCTTCACCTCATACTTGCCAGATATGTTGTCTGTGGTGGTACTCGGGTCACCAGGAAGCTGATTCAAAAATGTAACCCCAGTTGACCTACTCAAACCAACAGGCATGAGGTTACTGGAGGATAAGAGAATGTGTCGTAGCCTGCACATAGAAGCTTGCAACATAACACATGTGACATCAGTTGCTAACAAAGTTTTTGCAGATAGAAGGAAATGCTCTGCTTCGAGTGTGCCTTCAGTCATCTTCCTTAGACCAGACTTGACAATAGCATTAGAACCAATGTTTGAGAACGGTGGTACTATCCCCTCAGATTTAGCAATGCTGTTATCATTACATGTAACTGGTTTTTTGTCATTTATGTCTTTCCTACTCTCCACATAAGTATAGTAATTTTTTGAGTGGAGACTCATACTTTTATCATGTTTTCCAGAACATGTTTTTGTATTGATGCCCATTCCATTCTTCCCCTCTGATCCTTCAATGTAGGGAGAAGAGGGTGGTGCTGCACCATATAAGTAATTGTTTGAACTTGAATTTGAACTCTCCGCTTTTCGAGATTTTGGAAAATATGGGCTTCTGAATAATGTTGTGGACAAGTCACTAGTAGGGGTCTCAACAGCTCCAAATTCAGGAGCAAATGTCATCATTGCTTCAGCTTTCATTATATGATCAAACTCCCTCGTATACAACATTTGAGTTTGATTGGTTGGACCCAATGTCATGGAGTTATTCAAGTTATCTTGATCTTTGCTGAGACATTCCTCCATGGCTGCTGGAGGAGGTGGATTAAAGCTCTCAAAGGAAGGAAACCCAACAGGCAAAAGCATTGGATCAGAAACATCCATCACTCCAACTGGACTGCTGTTGACATCTCCACAATCCGGGGCAGAAAACATATGTGCCTGAGATTCCGCAGTTCCTGGGGGCTTTGCCAGAAAATTGATCATACAATAAGATACCAGCATGTAAGAGACCAAGAAGCAGAGAGAAAGAACTATAATGTTAGAATAATAAAAAGGAGGAGCTTATAAATTTGCAGTATCCATGCTCTAGTGTTAAACAAGATTCTGAATTAACTTTGGAAATTGTACAATCTATGCAATCAACCAAAAGACAATGTTATATTCAAACTTTATTATTAAAAAAAAAATTCACCAAGAAATAAATGAAAGAAGGTTCATTAGTTTAAGAGAGAGAGAGAGAGAGAGAGAGAGAGAGAGACTATTAAGAAAGGAAAGACAAGGTAAAAGAAATTAGGAGGAGATCTTACACTCATAAACATTGACAACAAAAGAGAAAACAAAAGTTAACAACCTCATTAAGTGCAATAAGGATGTACAATCCCTCTTCATATTTGAAAGGGGAGGCTCATATTGTAGTATAGCAAACAAACCAAAAGTGCAAAGGGAAGTGTGTGTATTTTTACCCATAGGAGAACCAAACTTTTCCTGTTCCATTTTATACAGAACAAGAATCAAGAAAATGCATAACTATCATTAAACTTATTTTTTATTTTGAAAATAAATTGAACAGAGTTAAAAGTTAGCTTTTAAATATTTATTCTGCTTGAGGAAATAGATATTGAAGGATTGAAGTGTAACATGTAACTATTTGAACACAGCTCTTACTACAACTCAGGATTTTAGGGAGAAAAGAGTGGACATCAATAGAAGGAATCCTCTTCATATAGTGGTATAGATATTCAGATACCTCTCCAAAAGGCAAAACATCATTTTCAAAGAAGTCACCAAAATCACCAAACTCAGATAGAAGAGCTTGAATATCCATGCCTCTATCATCATCATCCCAGTCCCAGTAAGACCCAATTGGCTCATTTCCTACTCCTGTAATGGCTGAATTGTTGACTTCCATGGAACCAAAATCAGACATGTATGCATCTTGCACATGAACATTTGTAGCTGTACTTAATGACTCTGTCACCGCTGTTCGAGACCGCTTAGAGCCCTGCACATGAATTAGAGTTGCTATAATGCTCAATTGCACAAAACTAGGATCAGCAAACAGGAAAATTAAAAAGACTCCTTCCTCCAAAAAACCTATGATACAATAATATGATCACATTGAATAATGTTTAAGAATCTTTCAAATTTTCAAGAAAAGAACTACATAATAAGCATTTTTCTCAATTCATTTTAAAAAACACAATAATTTAGCCATCTTCATGTGCATAAAACCAAATAAGTGCTTATGAAGTAAGAAGCATGTATGAATTCCTATGTTGCAGGGGTACCGCTAAATTGGCCAAGTACCTGTATCCAGAACTTAGGGATACTTGTATCAGCACCATTATGAATACGATACACCATTTATATTAGAATTTTTTTAAAATTTATCCTGGACTCGTACCTGGTACCTGAGGGTACTGTTACTACTCTCACCCATATCAGTGCAACAAAGATGGATTCAATACATTATATTTCAGAAAAATGCTACACCACGACCTTGCTTTCTTTTAATTCAGGAAAATGCCATCACTGCCTACAGCCCAAAGATGAGTGCATAAAAAGGGGGGGAGGGGGGGGGGATTTTGGTGACTCGCTTCAGTGGTTTTGATAAAAGTGAAGAGGCTAAATTTTTATGCCAATGTGCAATCTATGCTACTATTTGGTGCATTTGGTTGAAGGGTAACATTTGCATTTGAAAGAGTAAACTCTTAAATTGGTCCTCCAAAGATTGAAGTGTCACCACATTAATCCTTCAAAGAATTTTTTTCAACAAATCAATCCCTCAAAGATATAAAAACTGTTGAGAGAGAGAAAAAAAAGAAAGACATGTACTGAACCGTATGTTTCAACTACACAACGGAAGCTGAATATATACTCAATAAGTAATAAATAATTACACAATTTACATGATGTGGGACTAACAGTTGTACAACTAATTACACCTAATTACATATGTTCCAACACTCCCCCTCGAGCTGGAGCATATAAATCATATGCACCAAGCTTGTTACACAAATAACTTATTCGTGCACCTCTTAGAGATTGGGTGAAGACATCTGCTAGCTGATCATTTGAGTTGACAAAGTTTGTGATTATGTCGCCTGATAGAATCTTTTCCCTGATGAAATGACAGTCAACCTCAATATGTTTAGTCCTTTCATGGAACATTGGATTAGAAGCTATATGCAAAGTAGC
Source organism: Ormosia emarginata (assembly GCA_029884605.1). Classification (NCBI taxonomy): domain Eukaryota; kingdom Viridiplantae; phylum Streptophyta; class Magnoliopsida; order Fabales; family Fabaceae; genus Ormosia; species Ormosia emarginata. The sequence continues at coordinate 8,303,574 of JAQQTP010000032.1, read as the reverse complement.
TTGATTGTCACATATGAGTGTCATTTTCATAACCTCACCAAATTGAAGTTTTTTAAGGAGTTGTTTCAACCAAATGAATTCACAAGTGACTGAGGTCATAGCTCGGTATTCTGCTTCGGCAGTAGATCTTGCAACTACATTTTGTTTCTTACTTTTCCAGGAAACTAGGTTGCTTCCAATGAGTACACAATACCCAAAAGTGGATCGTCTGTCAGTAGAAGAATCTGCCCAGTCAGCATCTGAGTATCCAACGACTTGAGTATGTCCTTTATCTTCATAGATGAGGCCTCTTCCGGGAGCTCCCTTAATGTATTTGAGGATTCGTATCACTACATCCCAATGGCCCTCACAAGGAGAGTTTAGGAATTGGCTAACCACACTGATTACGAAAGAGATGTCTGGCCAAGTAACAGTGAGGTAGTTTAACTTCCCAACCAATCTCCTATACTTTCCGGATCCGATAGAGGTTCCCCCTGATTTGGTAGAAGTTTGGCATTTGGATCCATGGGAGTATCAACCGCTTGGCATTCAACAATCCTGTTTCTTCAAGGATATCTATAGCATATTTTCTTTGAGACACCACTATACCATCCTTGGATTGAGCTACCTCAACTCCCAAGAAATATTGAAGTTTACCCAAGTCTTTAGTCTGAAAGTGAAGAGAGAGATGTTGTTTTAACTTACATATGCCATGGTGGTCACTTCCAGTGATGACAATGTCGTCAACATACACGACCAGATAAATACAGCCTTGGGCTGTGTGGCGATAAAACACAGAGTGATCTGCTTCACTCCGAATCATACCAAATTGCAGAATCACAGTGTTGAATCGTCCAAACCAAGCTCTAGGAGACTGTTTGAGACCATAAAGAGACCTGTGGAGACGACATACTAGGCTAGAAGACTCCCCCTAAGCAACAAATCCAGGAGGTTGCTCCATATATACCTCTTCTACTAGATCACCATGCAGGAAGGCATTTTTAATGTCAAGTTGATGAAGAGGTCAATGTCGAATGGCAGCCATGGACAAAAACAACCGGACAGAAGCCATTTTAGCCACAGGAGAGAAAGTATCCCTATAATCTAAGCCGAAGATCTGTGTGTACCATTTTGCCACAAGACGGGTTTTGAGACGATCAATTTTACCATCAGGACCCATCTTGACTGTATAGATCCACCGACAGCCAACAATAGATTTCCCTAGAGGAAGAGTAACCAGTTCCCAAGTACCACTATTGTGAAGCGCACTCATTACATCAACCATTGCTTGTCTCAATCCGGGATGGGATAAGGCTTCACCTGGAGATTTAGGGATGGAAACAGAAGACAAGGAAGAAAGACAAGCAAAGTGCAAAGAAGAAAGGCAATGATAACTTAAAGCAATATAATGAGAAGAAGGATTACGAGTAGACCAGATACCTTTTCGCACAACAATGGGAAGATCAAAGTCATCTGGCAGTGCCGGAGCTGGTAAAGGAGTTGGTTCCGGAGAAGAGTCCGCAATGATCTCAGCAGCAGTATCGGGAGGAAGGACATGGGGCACTGGAGGTTGTGGTCGGCAGTGATAAGTGTGGAAGAAACGGTCAGTGGTGCTGGGGACCTGTATGGGTAGTGCTTGGGGCAGTTCAAACTCAATAGTGACAGGGACAAGAGGAACTGGAAGGACCGCAGAGATTGACTCGAGAGTCGAAGGAGACGACTCAAAGAATGGTACACACTCGAAGAAAGTAACATCGACCGAGATAAGATAACGTCGTAGAGTAGGAGAATAACAACGATAACCTTTTTGGGACCGAGTGTCACCAAGGAAGACACATTTGAGGGATCGGGCCGTGAGTTTGTCTAGACCAGGAGATAGATTATGGACAAAACAAGTGGACCCAAAGACGTGAGACGGAAGAGAATGAAGAGGCTGATGGGGAAACAAGATGGAATGAGGGACACGATTATCAAGCACAGAGGATGGCATGCGATTGATAAGATAGCATGCAGTAAGGACAGCATCACCCCAAAAACGAAAAGGAACCTGACTATGGAGTAAGAGAGTCCGAGTTGTTTCAATAAAATGTCTATTTTTACGTTCAGCTACCTTATTTTGTTGAGGTGTATGGGCACAAGATGTTTGGTGAAGAATGCGATGAGAAGTCATAAAAGTCTGAAATTGATGAGATAAGTATTCACTGGTATTATCACTGCACAGAGTACGAATAAGAACACCAAACTGAGTTTTAATTTATTGATAAACTTTTGAAATATGGAAAATAACTCAGACCTGTTTTGCATTAAAAATAACCAAGTACATCGAGAGTAATCATCAATAAAGGAAACAAAGTACTTTGACCCTAAAGTAGAAATAGTACGACTAGGACCCCATACATCAGAATGAACTAAGCTAAAAGGAGACGCAGCTCGAGAACCGAAATGATCAGGAAACGAACTACGGGTGTGTCTCCCTAACTGACATGACTCACAAGGAAGACTTGATAACTTGGAGAGGCTCAGCACCATTCTCTGTAGTTTGGCAAGGCTAGGATGACCCAATTGAGCATGAATGGTAAGAGGGGAATCAGTGGCAGAGCAAACACGAGAAGGGTTGGAGAGCTGGTAGAGGCCATTGAACTCATATCCGACGCCAATCATCTGTCCTGAACTCCAGTCCTGTAGAAGAACAGAATCTTTAGTGAAAGTAATGGAACAATCAAGAGAACAAGCTAAACGACTAATGGAAAGTATATTAAAAGGACACACAAGAATATAAAGAACCAAATCAACAGTGAGAGAAGGGAGGGGATTAGCAGTGCCAATCCCTTGAGATTGTGTCTGAGAACCATTAGCTGAAGTAACCATAGGCAAATAACCAGAAGTAGAGAGTTGAGAGAACAAAGCCTTATTACCAAAAATGTGGTCGAATGCATCAGAATCAAGAACCCAAGGGTCAAGGGATGGTGACTAAGAGAGACAAGCATAGGAATTACCAGTGTGCGCAACAGAAACAATGGAACCAGAAGATTGACGCTGCTTAAACCACTTCAAAAAATCTGCATAATCAGCCGGAGAGGCTCTAGGTGGTTCAGAAGGCTCAGGAGTGTCTGGTTGGGTAGTCTGTACAACATTAGCAGTACGGGGAGAACGACCATGTAAAGTCCAACATTTTTCAATAATGTGACCCAAGTGATGACAATGATCACATTTCGGACAAGGTTTGGAACCTGAGTGACCCCCATGGGAACAACCACAACTGTTGGTCTGAGAGACAAGGGCAGATGTGTCACTGGTGATAGGAGCAACAGGAAAATCAGAATTGTGCTTAGCAGGAACCCGAAGCAAGGTAAAACATGTCGTAGAAAGAGTAGGAACAGTAAGAGATCCCAAAATCTGATCACGGATAGTGGAGTAATCTGCAGGTAAACCATAAAGGCCCAAAAGCATGAAGAAGGTGTTCCGTTGTTCAAGTTCCTGTGCCGGGGTATCCGCTGGAGGCAACAATTCATTGAAATCATGGAGCACACCATGAAGTTTGCCCAAGTAGGCGGACATAGGGCCATCAAACCTCCTCGGGGCAATAAGACTCATAAGATCATGACAAACCCCATACAAGCGCTGAGTGTCATTGGTGTATAAGACCTTGGCTTGCGCCCAAACTAATTCACATGTCAAATGAGCCCGAAAAATCTGCTTCAAAGAGGAGTGGATGGTGGACTTAAGCACACTGCACAATTGAGCATCAATCTTTTTCCACTTGGGACGGTTGGCCTCAGGAATAGAATCAACCTTGGTAGTGAGATGATCCTCGTACCCTTTTGATGTCGGAGGCCTAGGAATCCTAATTAGTGCCATCCAATTTGTCAGTGGAGAGATGAGCAAGCCAAAGTTTGATGTCTCGGAGGCCTAGGAATCATCTACTGGGATGGTGCCATCCAATTTGTCAGTGGAGAGATGAGCATTGATATAATTAGTGAAAACACCAGGTTCCACCTTCGAAGCATCTCAAATGAGCCCGAAAAATCTGCTTCAAAGAGGAGTGGATGGTGGACTTAAGCACACTGCACAATTGAGCATCAATCTTTTTCCACTTGGAACGGTCGGCCTCAGGCATAGAATCAACCTTGGTAGTGAGATGATCCTCGTACCCTTGATCGGTAAGCCAAAGTTTGATGTCAGAGGCCCAAGAATCATAATTAGTGCCATCCAATTTGTCAGTGGAGAGATGGGCACTGATATAATTAGTGAAAACACCAGGTTCCACCTTCGGAGCATTTGTAGGACTCAAGGAAGCCATGGATCAGATGACAAATAACCCAAAAAACATAATGAACAGTACCTAAAACGGATATGGGTAGGTGTACGACACGTCTGAAGAATGCGTTTGGGGAGGTGGAGGACTAGGCTCAACGGAGGAGGGGCTGGCGAGCACGGTGGGGCAAACGGCGGCCGGAAAGGTGGCGGGACTAGCCGTCACGTGCGGCTGGAGAGAGGCACGTGGGTGCAAAACGCAGCCCACTGAACTGGCGCGTGCGGGCACGTGACTGGGTAGCTGGGCCTACGCTTCGGGGATCGGGCCGAGCAGAGGAAGGCACTCCGAGCGGTGGTGGCGATGGCCGGAAAGGACGTCAGCGGCGGCGGCAGGGGCTGAAATTGGCCAGAATGGAACACAACATAGGAGATTCGGTACTCAGAGTGATGACACGGGTTGCCGGAAAAAAAAAAATTGGCACCAAGGGATAGTAGGTCCTCTGGGTAAGCACGGTTTTAAGGTTGCCTTTCTCTAGGCTCTAGATACCATGTTGAGAGAGAAAAAAAAAAGAAAGACATGTACTGAACTGTATGTTTCAACTACACAACGGAGACTGAATATATACTCAATAAGTAATAAATAATTACAAAATTTATATGATGTGAGACTAACTGTTGTACAACTAATTACACCTAATTACATATGTTCCAACAAAAACATCACCAAATTCGTCCTTGAGGGATTTATTTGATGAGCAACATAAGGACAAATTTGGTGATGTTTTATATCTTTGAGGGACTTATTTGATGAAAAAATCTTTGGAAGACTAATGTGGTAACACGCCAATCTTTGGAGGACCAATTTTAGAATTTACTTAATTTTAAAGGAGGTTTCATTGGCTCAGCAGCTGATTTGGGATAAGAGTAGGCAATTGGCTTCTGTTTGGTGTAAAGTACATGGCCTTTTTAAGGGGTCCCTAGCAAATATGAAGAGGGATTGGGTATCTTTGTTCCATTGATGTTTTCTCTTTTTCTTCATTGCTTTATTTTTCCTTTTTTCGTCTTGGAAGATCAATTATCCTCCAAATTCCTTGTAGTTTTCTTTTCATCTTAATAAACTTTCATCCTATGTCCAAAAAAAAATTCGAAATTACTTTTGCAAAAGTAAATAATCATATACCAATTTGGGGCCATCACTTTCCAACTGATCACCAGAAGATACCACAGACTGTCTACATGTTAAAGAATCAGCATCTGCTTCTAGTTCACTTGGTCCTGTAGTCTTGTAATCACTATCACTAGAGCTGGCACTTAAGCTACTGATACTGCTACTATTGCTATTGCTACTACTATCATAACTATTTTGCGTGCGGGTTCCATTGATTTCAGTCCAAGGATCTTCAGTAGAATCCACATTACCAGCACTGCAGAAGACAGAAGAAAATTTGAGAGTATAAGATATGAAAATTGAAGCTTTAACTAAAACCAGAGCAAATATACCCTAGCATATTTATGTGTTCAAAAAAAAATAACCAATAAATTATAGGGATAAGATTTTGCAGAGGAATAGAAGTGAGAGAAGGTTTGTCCATAAACTGATTGCTGCATGTCAACGAATCTTTTCGTTCTAAGAAAAAGAAACTTAATAACAGAAAAGAGGAAAAGTACAACTAGGGAGAGGATAAGATATGCACCGAAACAGAAAGTTCTATAGAGACAACAAGAAACATGAAAAAATTAAAAAAGCAACAAGGCTGCCTAATCTCTCTGAATGCCAAAAACAGTAACTCCCATGAAACAGCCATCAGCAGAAGACCAATCAGAAGCCATAAATATAATACAGGCCTCACAATTAACATCATTAATCAAAGATGTAAGAATGCATGAATGCAGTGAGAGAGAGAGAGAACGAACCAGTCAATAAAGGAAGAGGAACCAGGCAGGGATGGTCCCATCCAATTCTGCAGCCAAAATCTGGATGTTGCACATTAATAGAGTAAGAATCATACAGCTCTTTTAGGAATTGAAATGCAATGGTTCATGTGACAGGATAACCACAATGTACAAATAACATATTCATCTGACAAGAAAATAAAATTGTTGCAGCTCAAGTGGCACCAATTAATAAAGTAAAAATCAAAAGTAAAGCTGGCTGTACTGCATGTGAAACAGAGGAAACCATTGGAAACAAAGGAAATCGTTCAAAAAAGAGATGAAAAGGCACTGTGGCTTGTGGACTAAAGGCTGGCTATGAGACTTCAGCCTTCAGGTTCTGGACAAATGGATGATGGGTACTCCGACCTAGTGGCTACAGAATAGAGGATGGTTTCTAGCCTGCACCAATAGCCAGAACTATAATAGCGGTCGCTATGGCCGTTATTCAAGCGGCAACCAAGCACTATTGCAAACCACCGCCACAATGGTGAAACACTTCACCATGAGCATTTGGGAGCGGGGAGGCTGTGCTATACTCTGCTCTAGCTACCATTAACTACTCTTGTGCAATCCATGCTACTATTTGGTACATTCGATTGGAGCATAACACTCGTATTTTTTTTAAGAAGATTTCTTTGGCTAAGCAGCTGAACTGGGATAAGATTAGGTGATCAGCTTCTATTTGGACGCAGTCTTTTCAAGGAGGATTCCCTAATAGATATGCATAGGGATTGGGCAACTTTGCTCCATTGATGTTTTCTCTTTTTATTTGTTGTTTTATTTTTCCTTTTTTCGTTATGGAGGATCCCTTATTCTCCAATTTCTTAGTATTTTTCTTCTCTTTGTCTCAATGAATTTCGTCTTTTATCAAAAAAAAAAAAAGTGATTATATTACATCAACAAAGAATCAAGCAGGAAAACGAGCTTGACCAGATTGTCATAACAGCCACAGAAAGAACTTAATCAAAGAAAGTGAGAAAACAAAATAAGATAACCCAGAAGCATATATACATAGAAACAAAAATACCTTCTAAGAGAAGACCTTGCTAATGACGTTCGTAAAACTGGTACAAGCACTGCCTCAGCTGAATAGAGAAATGTTTTCTCATAATCTGACAAATGATCTGGTGATCCCTTGTGATAACTTCGTCCCACAACAGGAGATTCAGCAACATGAAGCTTGGGTAAATTCCTGACACTATTTTTGTTTGGCTGCAATGCCTTGTCAGTTCCAGATCTAGGGAAGCCAATACTTACTTCAACATAACAATTCTGCCCCCTCAGCTGGCAACCAGCACCCTGGGAAACATGATATGGGAGACCTATAATTCCATTTGACGCCCTAAACTTGGTAGAACTGATACAAAAAAAATAAAAAAATGAATAATGGAATTCAGTCATGGGTGAAATTTTGATATATCAAATGTATATGTAAAAGGTTGGAAAAAGGACCTGAAATAACTTTGCTTAACAAGATCACTTGGAGAACAACCAGTCAGGCTGCCACGTATTCCATGAGGAGAAACAATCACTGCCACATAATAATGTATAAACAAAATCAAATATGGTCCCAAGAAAAGCCATCCCGAGAAATCAGATGAACTTAGTAACCCTTTCGGATATTGGTAACTAGTAATGCACATGCATGAACATATGATATGACACCTAAAAACAGATGATTGACAATAACTTGACATAGAGATAGATAGAGAAAGAACAAACTGTCTCCTTTTTTTTTCAATAGTGTTGAAGAATTAGGGGTTTAGGGTTAAGGAAAAAGTAAAGGAGATGAAAACGGCCAATACTAAAACAATGAATATATTATTGATAGGATGAGATGTGATACAAAACCATAACCTACTATCCTATATATACTAATAACTAGAGCAAATACTTATACTACCAATACAAGCCCAAGCCCATTAACCATAAGACTAATAACCTAATTAAATAAGAAAACAAATCATGAAAGATACTCTAAGATAATATAACGATATTCTTAATATTCTCTAACAAATAGCAAAGAAAGAAATTTTATTGGGAGGAAAACAAGATAGTTACACAAGTGTGGGACACATGCCCCTTCAAATTATCTGAATATCTGTAACAAATTCTCTAAGAAACAAAACTCAGTACAACAAAGCTCTCCAATGCCTCTGAACTTTTGTAATACACCAAAAAAGATCTCAATCATATTAGCAAAGGTATGCAAAATGCTATCCCAAAGAAAAGGAGTCACCATAAGCCAATCCTTGAAAATCCTAGCGTTGCTCTCTATCAATATGCACCAAACAAAAGCAAGCATAAACCAAATATTTTGGCACCATCAAAGGCAGACGGTAATTCTGAGAACTGACTTCAAACAAATAAAAATTCATGCACATAGAGCATATCAACCTGGAAGTCTATATGTGGCCTCCATAGAATGTTTTAATACTTTTTCCAGATCACCTGTGGAAAGCGTCCGGATATGCCTAATAAAAAGGAGGGAAAACAATAGGTAAATATTTCAATGCAAGATAAGGTGGCGTTTGGTTTGTTTTCTGTTTTCATTTTCAGCTGATATATTTTCACTAATAATTACAAAAATGCAACCTTATTTTCACTTTGTTTCTTATTTTCAAACTTTTGTGAAGGAAATGGTGAAAACAAGGTGGCATTTTTGAAATTATTAGTAAAAACATATCAACTGAAAATGAACACAGAAAACAAACCAAACATCCCCTAAACTATTGACCACTAAAAATTTTAGCACCATCATACTTTGAGGACACTATGACATGTAGAAAGATTGCCTCCTCAGTTGCAGCAAAGACAAACTCAATTGCAGGTTGTCCTCTCCTGTAAATATCAGAAACACGCAATAGCAAATTCAAATTATGAAATACTAATCAGATAACAGGGTCACAGTCAGAAAGCAGTGAAGAAGCTAGATCACACACAATGCATACAAATTGCATTGTCCATTCAATCAGCTTTGGTGGGATTTGGATTTCGCAATTTTGAGGTCAACGCAAACATGCCTAATCTAAATCTATAAAAAACTTAAGGTCTGCTGGGAAAGAAGCCCATTATCGTACAGTTTACAGTTAGGAAAGTTGTTCCTACGTAGACTATGTTGAGTTAGTTAGTTAGGTTTACAAAGTTATACTAACTCGTATGTACTACACAGTTGACTTGTGCTATTATTGAACTGATGGCTGTACACAGCTCATTCTTATAGTACAAATAAGAGTATAAGACAGAAACATAACAAATGCACGCATTACACAAAAATGGTTCCTGCCTACATCCTTCATGTTGTTTGAATTACATCTGGCTTGAAAGAATACAATTATGAATTATCTAAACAATGTAACCCAAAAAAAGAGAATGAATCTTCAAAATCAAAGATAAGGAGAAACCAGGAAAGAGGCCAGAGAAGAATATGGTTACTTTACTTTCTTCATGCTACTCTTAGTAGGCTAATTTACTTCTTTAGATTTACTTATCCTTGAACTTCAATTTAGAAAATTTGTTTCCTTTCTTTTGTCCACAGTTTTCTTTTCTTATGTCACTTCTTTTCAGATTGGGGCGTAATTTATTTTTATACTCAATTAATTTAGCTAATGCTTTGTAGGCACTTTATAATGTATCTTTCTTATTATGTACAAAACTGAAAGTTTTTCTAATTTGACTGAAAAATAGAAAAACACTGGAAATTGTGTCATATTGCATGACAAAAGAATGATGATGCAACAAAACAAGAAAGGTTTAAGCTGCTTATATGGCTGTTTGTCTTTGTTCTAGGTGCAGGTCAGCCAAGTAACAATATACATGCTCAATATTTTTTTCTGAACATTGGGAGAGTAGGCGGTATAAGGAGGAAAAACTAGCATTGCACAATGGAGAAGAAAACAATGAAAAGAATTAGATCCTCAATGACTTCATGATCAGTTACATTTGAATTTTTTCTCCACATTCTGGAGTAAGTTGGTTGATACCAGGAATAAATTGCAGCTATGAATTGAAAACCAATGCCATCTACTGAGTCAATCAATTTTGTTTTAGCTATGCTTTCAATTCAAATCTATTAATTCAAGGGGTACTTTTGCCAGCCTTGCAATTGCAGGATTTGAGACATAATTGTAGCCAAAGGTCATATTTTGTGTGGTTACACATTAACTGTTAAATAAAGGAACTTTATGATTATATTCTTGGTATGTGTAGTCGAGATTCCTAATGGGAGAAGGATATTATAGATTTTATACATTCTTAACCTAACCTAAATCATTTGTTTGGTCTATCACTAGAAGTTATTATTCTACACAACAGTACTAAATCTAAATATAGCTAAAAATACCTGAACAGTTCTTCACTTTGAAATTGATGAAACTTTGAGAAAACATCTCCAAATCTCATGTAATAAAGCCCAATCAGTGCTCTGCCAAATTCAGTAAGATAAAATGTCAAGATATGACCAACATTAATTTCACTTTGAAGAGTTAGGAAATAAACCTTTCTACACAATTCCTTAAAGCCTGAGAGAGAGCAGCTGCAACCTCTTCTGAATCCCCAGGAGCCAGCCAGAGCCCAGATGCAACAACTTCATTCAACAATTTTTTCCCAAGTAAAAATATAATCAGAAAACATAAAGGTGGGACAACTCCAATTCCATTACCTTTGAAGAAGGGAATGTATAACCATTACAAAATTTCAGTTACATATGATACCTCTTAATCCGGATACTGCTGGCTGAGCAGTCTCAACAACTGATGAATAACGCCCCGGAAGAAAAAGCCACAGCTTAATCTTTTCGTCTGCATATTTGGTATAGAAGGTAGAAATTTAGGTAACGAGAAAATGGGTGGATATTTCCACCCTTTCCTTGTAAAAAGGAAATAAATAGCACATGATTACAAAACTACTAAGTCAGCAATCTCTACCAGGATTATGCAAACCCTGAGATGGATCCCAGGGTCCAACAAAGGAATTGGTCCATGTGCTGAGAAATCCTTCCTTCTGCAATTGCAGATGTGATGAAAGCACCAGTAACATAGCAGCATCCTTCTGGTCCAATTTTACGCTGTTTGAACAGAAGGCCTTAGTACTATTAAAACAAAGAACCAAAAAGAAAAAGAGAAAATATGTCAAATCTAACCTTTTGTCAGGTAGAGGGTTCAGATCAGGTTCATGAGGGAGAAACTGAAACCATGATATCTGATGAAGACCTCCCTATACAAATTTCCAACAACAAATATACATATATGAAGACATATATGAAATTTTTCATAAAAATGGAGTAGTTAGGAATATATTAATTTATGGTAAAAGCTAACCAAAATGCAAGCTTTGAGCTTTAACCTTTTGTTCCTAATTTATGTCTATTTTGACTTTCTTTGAGGTGATCTCTGGTCTTAAGATTAATTGGGCCAAGAGTAGTTTAGCAGGTGTGAATGTGGATAGTCAAATTGTGACCATTTTTGCTACTCTAGCAGGATGCCAATCTCTTCAATGGCCTCTCAGTTATCTCAGCATTCCTCTAGGAGGTAGTCCCCATGTCCTATCTTTTTCAGATCCCATGGTTTATAAGATTTCCAAGTGGTTAGATAGTCGGAAAGGTGCGCTTTTTTCTCTAGGGGGTAGGATCACTCTTATTCAGTATTGTTTGTTCATCATCCCTTAATATTTTCTTTCCCTTTTTCGCATTCCCATGGTTGTGGCACAAAAAATAGAGAGAATTATGCGGGATTTCCTCTGGTCGGGGGCAGGGGAAAATAGTAGGGATCACCTCGTTAGTTGGGAGGTTTGTTATAGACCTAAGAAGGAGGGGGGTTGGGTCTTGGTAACTTGGTGTCTAAGAATATTGCTTTGGCAGCTAAGTGGCTTTGGCATTTTCCTCTTCAACCGTTTTCTTTATGGCATCAGGTGATTAGAAGTAAATATGGTTTGCATTCAAATGGGTGGGACACCAACTCTGCAGGTAAAGCGAGTCATGCTAATCCTTGGAAATTTATTTCTCAGGGATTGCCTTCTTTTTCTTCTCTTTTATCCCTGCACCTAGGTGATGGATCTCGTATAAAGTTTTGGGAAGATGTTTGGGTTGGTAGAGTCCCTCTTTATGAGGCTTTTCCAAGGCTTTGTCGCCTTTCTTCCTTACACAATGCTCCTATTTGTCAATTTTATTCTCAGATTAATCTCTCTTGGAATTTTCATTTTTTCAAAAACTTGCTTGATAGGGAGGTTACTGAGCTTCAAACTCTCTTGTCTTTGCTTGAATCTGTCCATTTTTCTTCTCTTCCTGATACTAGAACTTGGACTCTTAAATCTTCTGGATCTTTCTCTTGTAAATCTTATTTTTTAGTTCTTGACTCATTCTCCTAATAGGAAAAGATTCCTTTTGGAAAAGCCCATTTGAAAGTCTATTCCCTTAAAGGTTAAAGCTTTTGTCTGGACTGTTGTTCTTAATAGAATTAACACTAACGGCATGCTTCAGAAACGCAGACCTATCACTGCTTTGTCTCCTTATATGTGCTTAATGTGCTGCTCTGTTTCGGAATCACGGGATCACCTCTTTTTGCATTGTTCTGCAGCAAATTATCTCTGGACTAAGTTGTTTGGTTTTTTTGGAGAGGCATGGGTCTTCCCTAAGGATTTGCATCATTTTATTCTAACTAAGTTTAGAGGTTTTGGCTCCCACAAAGAAGCAAAGATCCTTTGGCAGTGCTCTGTCTTCGCTATTTTGTGGTGTTTATGGTTGGAAAGGAATGCTAGAATTTTTAAGGGGCTTTCCTCAAGTTTAGACTTTATTTGGGATAGGGTTCTCCTTTTGGCTTCTCTTTGGTGTTCAGCTCATGGTTTCTTTGTTGGTGTTTCTTTGACAGACATGAAGAGAGATTGGCTTGTTTTGTTGCATGATACAATCTCAAAGGTTTTAGCTGCGTTTTTTGAGAGGATTACTTATCCTCCTTCTTTGTACTTTTCTTCTCTCTTCTAATAATATTTATTTTTCTATCAAAAAAAAATGATGTTGCTCTTGGAGAGGGGAGATTTGACCTTGAGATCTCCCACTAGACCAATAGGTCATTTTCTTTTTATTTGAGATCTCTCCCGCAAGTTTTTAAGTCTCAGTTATTTTGTGCTTTTCTAAGAAAAGGGTGAGCTTAGGCTGAGGCTGATATCCATCTACACCACTAATTGATAAGATGGAGCCTAGCATGCAAAAGAGCCTCTTTCGTCTTTTTCTACTAATGGGGATCAAAAGGAAAAGAAAGTCTTATAGATAAGTTGAGTTCACTTCTTGATCAGGCAATTCACTTGTCCAGGCAACTAGAGTGATATATAAATCCAGGTAGCTGTTGGGCTTGGCTAGAGACACCAGACAGAATGTAGTTCGATTCAATGACACCAAACATACTAATAAACATATAATCTTGTGTGTTTCAGGCAGCACACAGCAAGGGTCCAAGGATGCAGTTATTGTCAACCCTTGATTGGAAAAATCCCAATTCCAGTATTCTTCGATCAAATAGGAACATACTCAAAGTGAAGAGAAGAGAAGCTAGTCTTGTCAAAGTCTCTGGGTATCATGTAATGTCTTGTCTTTAAGAAAATTTTATACGCTCACAAACCAAGCCAACTTCAAAAAGCGGGACACCTTATATGGGATAATTTACAATGCTTTTAGTTCTCAGTTTTAAGATTAACGTGTTAGTTTGCAGGCGATTTATAAACTTATTCATGCGATGAGTACAAACAAAGTACGAAGTCAGCTTCGAGAGACGAGAAGGGGGTAAAATGAAATTCGACCCTAAATTAATGATATGTAATCACAGATTGAAAAAATAAATAAATAAGGTGAGAAGTAGAAAAACGTACGATTTTGAAAACATTTGTCCACATAACTGGGATATGGTGACGAAGGGTTCGGGTGGAATTGAATTAGGGTTTGAGCTGCGAATACGATGATGCGCTCGATCTGTTTGTTTGTTTGTGTCAGAACAGGAAGAGGGTTTATGATATGAGACCTACGTTTACTTTACGTGCTTCTGCTCCTTTCCTTTGCTGCACACTCAACTCACATCACAGGCCAACCAAAAATGCACCCCATTCCATTCGAAATTCCGAATTTGATTCTGATTCATTGCACCACCGATCCTACTTACTTTGCCTTCGCGAACCACCAAACACCAATCACACGCCCACACCACATCACAGGCGCCACTATAAATGTAAATATAATAATAATAGTATTTATTTTTATTTTTATTTTATATTATTATTATGTTACTATTGTTAGTATTGTGAGGAAATTTCCTGATTTTAGCGTCTAATTTTTTTAAAAATTACTAATTACTTACTTTAAAATTTTAAAAAAATAAATAACTAATACATCTTATTAATTATTTAAAAATTTAAAGATGATTATGATAAAATAATAATATCTTATTAATCATTTAATTAAATATTTCAAGATAAATACAATTATTTAAATATTTTTTAATCTCCTGTTACAATTGCTTTCAATACTTCTTAATTTCTCAATATATAATTTATAATTTACTTCAAATACTCTTTATTTTTATTTATTATTTATCTTAACAAAATAAAAAAAAAATGCATGTGTAATATCCCTTTGAGTCATGTTACATGTGATGATGAACCGTATTAGTTTTTTTTTTACTCGAAGGGCAATTTCTTAATTAAGAATGCGTATAAAATAGCATGATCTAGTGAAATGGACGAGAGGAAACAAAGAGGGGTAATTAGTTGATGGACGAATTTAAATCACATGACACAGACTATGGAAGGGTCTATGGAAACTTAAAGTACCACCGAACGTGAACATATTTTTATAGCAACTGTGTAGAAACATAATAACTAACGAGCTCGATTATCACACGTGGTCAAGAATGTTGTTGTTATGGGAGTATGGATAGACGCATCTTGGTTGGAGTTGATGAATGAGTACATTCATAAATTATCTTTGGGACAGGCAAAGAAAATTATTATGGTTTGGTATAAGGTTTGGAGAGAAGGAAACAAAACAAGGAGGAGGTGCTCAACCTATGACTGCGGACCATATTAGGTGGAGTGTGGAGGCAATTTTACAAGCATTTTCTCGAGCTACAGACGAGCCCCAAGGTCTCATGCTTGTACCGCCAAGCGCTAATGCCTGGTGTAATTAGCCACCTCTTAATTTCTATAAAATCAATTTAGATGTTGTTGTGTTTGATGAGCACGGTGCATGTAGGCGTTATCATACGTGATTGGAGGAAACATTTTGTTGCTGCCAAGGAAGACAGGCGCAGGATCTGCACATACTGGTAAGTTATGGGCTTGAAGGGTCTTGTGTTCGCTTGGGAGATTGGGTGCAAAAATGCAATCTTTGAGGAAGATGCCCAAGTTGTATGGTTAGAAGGAGCACTAGCAGGATTTCTCATACAATGGATCTATAGTTCAGGAAATGTGTTGTGGGTCATATTTTCGAGTTTTGATTGTAATAATGTTCCCAGGAATTCCAATTCGGTGGTGGATTTTCTAGCAAACTATGTTAGAGATAGAGATTCTTGTATGTGGCTGAAGAACCCACTACATTTGTATTTCTTGAACTCTGATCTGGCAATGGTATAAAATTTTAGTTTCAGATCAAATAAATAAATAAAATGCAAAAAAACAAATTGACAAACACATAGTGCTCCACTAGTATAAAAACTATGAAACTTCTAAAAGTTTTGACTATTAGGAAAAAAATTTATAATTCAAAGGTATAAAGATTAAAAACATTTGTTTAAAATAATTAGGTGAGGAGAGGTACCTTATTTCAATGTTATGATATGCCACAAGCCCACAAGTCGCATCAGGAGCTTATAATGTTATTTATAAAACCTTTCTATCAATGTTATCCAGAGTTAACCCTCATTGAAATAAATTTGAAACATTTTAATTAAAATATATTCCATATTTAATTTTTCATTGAACAAATGATAAACTATTGTAATCTTTCATTGATTTGCATTATAATAACCGTAAATTTTTTCTTAATTTGTTAAATATTGATTTAACCATGTTTGGTAAAAAGATTAAAATTTAATATATTTATCTAAACAATATTTTTTACGTAATTTTTTAAAAAGTTTCATTATTCTCTTTTTTAATTTTTGTCAAATAACTATTTTAAATTGATTATTATAATTGACTAACCATTGTTAGTTGGCTTTAAAATTATTTAAACTTAAATTGAGCTGATTATGAACATCTCAACTACGTTAAATTGACATAAATAAAATGTTACCAATTCAGACAAATCAATCATCTTTATTCATAAAATAGTTAGAAACAAGTAGATCAACACTTACATGATGGTTTAGGACTTCAATGCAAGTGATTTATTAAGATAAGAAGAAAATATTGCATATAACTCGCTGGTTATCTTGCCTATAACCTATTGAAAAGTAAATATAGCCGTAATCATCAATTATTGAAAGCAAATCGGGTATTGACTTGATGAATTGCTCAAGCTATTATAGATTATGGAATATGTGAATTTTTTAGTAATTATAATAGAATTTAACTTTGAAGTATTGTGAATATAAAAAAGTTTTACACACTTATTTAATGATGTATTAATATATCATATAATAAATTTAACGTCTTATATAGTTATTAATATATATAGTTATTAATATAGTCAAACTTATTGAATAGAGTCTCAAAATAAGATTTAATTATAAATTTTGTTTATAATGATAATACATCAAAATTAAACTTATTATAATAGTACTTTAAATTTTATATTGGACATATGAAATTAGAATCATAGTCAACACTACTAACATATTATTCAAAGTCTAACCTTGAATTCAATTGACAATGTTCATCAATCCATAGGATTCACTCAATGTATTGAGATTGCACTTTTTACAAATACTTTTTTAGGGGCTCGAACCCCTTAAATCTCATATTGTACATGTTTTATCTCACTTAGGAATCTTTTAAATCAAGTTTATACAATAGTTAATTACAATCTTAAAATGAATATATTATCTCATATAAACTAAAAATTATGTTAAGGATAAATGCTAAACTAGTGAATATATATACGTCAATATAATTAACATTATTAATAGTTGGCCAAGGAAATTCACATTACCAATAATATTGTTAAGGACGACTTCTGGTATATGTGGTACAATTACTGAGATTTGGGTGTGATGACAACGACCCTTGTGCTCCATTGTTAAGATCCATCCTTAGGATCATGAGGCATGACCTTGTGGCTTAGGTGTATCATGCTTACTGAGAGGTGAATGCTTGTACAGATGTTCTGGTGAGATATGGCCATTCCTTGGAATTAGGTGTTCATAAGTTTGATCAAATTCCTTCTTTCTTATATTTAAACATCCTAGCGATTGTACAATAAAAAAAAAAATCTCCTACAGCTAATGTTGCTAGCACTATTTTTGCTAGAGTTGGTAGATAGTTCTGCTTGTTTTGTGGGTATGTAACCCAACAAAAAAAGAAAGGTAAAATAAGAATAATGTTTATTTATATGAAGGAGCCGGACGGGATAGACATGAATTGACTCTAAATCCACACTCGCCCATAGCAAAGCGGGTTTTAAACTCAACTTGTGCGAGGTGGGGCAGGTTGGATACTTGCCACTCAGTGGGAGATTGCAAACTTATCCTGATATTACATAATGTCTCTATAATGTATTAAAAAAAGTAATAACGAAGAGAAATAGGACTTTTTATCATCTCATTATTCTGTATATTTTATTCGGTTGCTATCTTATTCTCTTTGTTATCTCTCGATACTATGAAAGAAGATGAGAGAGACACTTTGGTGGACTTCACTTTTTCTTAGTCGAAAGAACCATTTTTCACATATTTCAAGTTACTCATATATTTTCCCTTTGTTTTCTCTGTAAATTTATTTACCACATTAGCCATAGTGTACTTATCTTCTTCCCAGTAAATGGAGTATTAAGTGGAATAATATTCTTTATCACCCAACTGTTATTGACGTCACCGAGTGGTTCACAATAGATAGATAAAGCTTCTCTTAGTTAAACCCATGCCCCTTCATGGTGAAGTGTAGCTTGAAGCTTATATGAATGCTTAAGGTAATCAAAGTTAATTTTAGAATAATGAACAATTTAGACTTTGGGGTGGTTATTTTGATAGCTATTGGGATTGAAATTACTGCCTCATGTTTTCAGCAATGTTAAGAAGATTTTTTTTTAAGGCAGTATATAAAGAAGCTATCAAAAGGGATTTGATAAATTGAAGCAAACAATACATATGTTTTTCATCAAACCTTGAGTCAGAAGATAATTTACATTGTCACTTAGCTCGAAATTCTTAAATTTATTGTAATGTATTTATGTTTTTCCTAGGAGCATTCCAAACCAAGTTTTCTCTATTACTTAAGAATTAAAAATTTAGAGTTCTTTATAATAGCTTTTGTTATTCAAGATTATTTTTATATATAGTCTCAATTTCATATTTTTGTGAAACAATAATTTTTTGATTATGTTGAGAAGCTCAATGAATTTACTTTATGATGATTATGTCCTTGGAGTTATAGTTTTATTGACTTTGTGACCTATTGAATTGTTACTTATGAAAGTTAACCTATGTTGGTTTTAAATTTTATTATGGGAATTGAGCAGTGAGGATTGCATATTTTGGATTGGATTTGATTACCATGTTTTGAACTAATTTTATATTTTAAATATTGATAGGTTTTGTGATAGAATATTGTTAATCGTTAATGTAAAGATATATAATGGCCTAGTGCACCTAGTAGATACCTATTGGGTGAGTGGACCCGTAGCTCGTTTACATGGTTGTAAGGTGACTAGACCTTAATTAGCCATGAGATTTGTGTTGGGTGATGTGAGGTCCTAGGCTTGAAATGATACTTATTTGGTTATTAGGTGAGCGAATCCTTAGACCTTTTACATGATTGTAGTAGGATGAAGGGAGCTAAGCCATGAGATTTGTGCTGGGTGAGGTGAGGCTCCTAACTTGGTATGTTTATAAGATTTGACTTGTTGGATGGAGATGACTCTCCAACTTGTATTAAGGTTCTTGTGAGTGATATCCATATGAATTGCTCTTTTAATAACTATGTTTTAAGTATACATTGGAAAAAAGGGGAAACCATTTGATATATTCTTATATTTATTTATAAATTCTATTTATAAATTGCCATATTTTTTAAAGCTTTGCAAGTTTAAATAATCGTGCTTTTACTTGCTTCTCCTTCTATTTTACTTTATTTATTATGCTCTCATTGAGTCTATGTGTTTCACTCCATTATGTTTTTAACATACTAGCATGTTGTTGATTGAGTAGGTTGGTTGTTAGAATTAATAGGATTTATACTAGGAATTAGAATACTATAATAATGATTAATGAAATTGATAAATCGCATACTTCTTGAAAATATATTGTCAAGAAGCGATCTCATCGATTTTTAAGCAGAAGTACATACACAATCGTATACGATAAGAGCAGTCTACCACTTTAACCCTTTATCCCTACAATTCACACTTTGATGGAGTTGTGTGCAATCAAAATGTGCCAAGAGTGAAGTGGGGATCCTATCTTCTCAATAATATATTGGTAATCTAGTCTATCCATCATAGTCTATAGGTTATCAGGTCTAAACCGCAATCCAACACACTCACCACTGGGCCCAAGCCCAACAACAATAAATATGATGATCCTCAAACTTATAATGAATCACGTAATTAATATAGTCTTCTAGGAAAAATACTAAGTTATACACTCAACTCATTTTAATAAAATAAAAATGTGTTGATCAATAGAAGCCCAGTTGTAACAGGTTAGGATTTGTTATTCATCACATCCAATATCTTTGGTATGCATCTAACTTATTTTGGCAGATGTTATTTCTAATTTCAGAGCCTGGACTTATAGGTTGACGGTTTAGATTTTTTTTTTTTGTTGAAAGCGGATTTGATATGTCTATTGACATTTGGATTGTGATAGATATTTCGATAAATAAATTATGAATTATATTGTCAAGTGTTGTATTTTGAAAAATACTGAATTTTCAAAGGAAATTTTGCTAAATTTTCTATAGAAAAGTTGCATATAATAACTATGTTTTTATCCTTCACTATTATTGGGCTTACTAGGCTAAATTGAATTTTGTATATTTAGCCTATGCATCAGTCACGGATCTTGAGGTAGGTTGTGACATATTGTAGATACTTTTCAATGGCTAAGCTTGCTTACTACTTAAGTCCCTCCTTAAATATCCTACATTAAATAAATAATTTTAGATAATTCTAAACTTGTATATTTTATTAATAAAAGTAAGATAAACAATTTTTATTATTTTAATTTTAATATTTTGCTGTTATACTTTTAATATTCACAACACTTGTTTTCTAAATTCATTCTTGTCTAAGAGAGTAACAAAGAATTTTGGTTAACTTGTAGGGCTAGCTTAGTATCCAATATTAGTTTAACATTCAAAAAGTGTAGACAAACTAGACAACAACAACAAAAAATTAACCAGAAAAATTTGAAACTTATAAAACTCTAATTTATAAAATATTTTTCCTATACTGAAAACCCTTTATAATAATTCTTATAATTAGACAAGCCAAAATAATACCTCTTAGGTCATTTATGATGGTAACTCATACTTTAGTTGCATTAGTGTTGTTATTGAAGGTAACTTCAATCAAATTTATAAACTATGTAAGAAAAGTCTCCATTAATAAGAGATTGAAGATAAAAAAGTTGATACTAATATTGTATTTAGTAGTATATTAACGTGCTTTGATGAAGTTAAAATATAAACTCTTAGCATGCTTAAGGGTAAAAACAATTAAGACCTTCATTAAAAAATAAAATAATTCCTTTTGTGTGTGTGTATAGAGAGAAAGAGCATAGATAGATGTCGAAAAAGTTTAGTGAAGCGACCGAAAAGTTTAGATCATATTACCAAATATATATTATAATATGTATCAATAAGAAAAATTGAGGTAGTAACATTTACATATTACATGTTAACCCTAATTATTTTGTTCTTTTATATAGCAACATTTTTTTCTCCTCTTTTAAAAAGAGATTTTTAACTAGTGCATTACACTTAATAATTAAAATTTATTTAAAATTAACCTAATGATATAAACTTAATTTACTTTGCCAATGTTATGTTTGCATCTTGTATTTATTAAAATAAAATAGTTACATCTTAATGTCATATTGACATTAAAAAAAAAAACTTTTGTTTCATTATGTAGTTTTATTATATATAAAGCTTTATGTAAAGAGTGAAAAAAGAATAATTAAACAAATATTAGGCAATAAATGCATCACAATAATATGTGTCTTCTATATCATGGCCTATAGGAAAAATGAAATTTTCACATGACAAGATTATTATGTAAAGAGAGAGATAACACAGACTTAAATAGTGGGACTCTCTTAAAATTTGTGAGACCTTATATTAGAATTTTGTGTCTATCTCTCTCTTCACATAATAAGGTCATGTGAAATTTCACATAAGAGGATTTATTCCTTTTTATGTAGAGGCTAAAAATGGATTAAAAAAAGAGCTATGGTCAATGTATAATATATACACCTATTTTTGTCTTATAGGAAATAAACTATTGGTACCTTTTAAAAAAAAATTGGCAAGAACCAAACAAGGCTCATGCTCACCCCTTTAAATCTGTCATGAAAGTGTGTATGAGAGATAGAGAGTGAAAGGAGTATTTTATAATAAGAGGTGAAAGAACCAAATAATAACCATTAAATCAAAATGAGTGGTTCAGATTAAGTCTTTCATTAAAAGCCCACATGTCCCTTTCTTTTACTCACTCATGCACCTTTATTTCTTGCTTCCCCTTTGACTCTCCAACCCAGCATCAGAATTGTAGGAGAAAAAGGAAAATCAAGCGATCTAACAAGCCTAGGATTTTGTAACTAGGCTAGCGTTTGGACATAAAAGCAATGCTCCCATTTTTCAGTAAATCGCTACAACACCATCACTAATGAACCTGCAAAAATTCATATTTTTATGGTTCAAAATCTTGGATTTTCATCCTCTTTTAATCTCTTTGATTGAGTTTTGTTCTCAAGTTTTAATATGTTTTTATTATTTTAAATTATGTTCTTTTTAAGTGTTTCACTTATTTTTGATAGGTAAATACATATGGAAAGAGACTAGACGCTTAAAGAAGTAAGAAATCAGAGAAACAAGCTTTCAGGATAAATCATTAGATTTTGTGCAAAAATAAGAAATTCCTAAAGATAAATATTTGAAGGATTCTTATCATATTCTTATATCCTAATTAGAGTTCTAATTGGATGCAAAATCTTAAATAAGGATTAAATTGAAGATTGGATAAGGATTCTCAAAGATATTTAATTTGGAGCAAAATTCAGATTCCCGCACTATCGTGATCATTTCTCATTAATTGAGTTATATCTTGGACTACAGAAATCAGATCGATGCATTGTTTGCAACATAGGAAAGCTAACAAAAAATCCTACAAATTCTTTGTTGAGATCGAGGGCAAATTCGATCATCTAGAAGGTGAGAAAAATCGTGCACGTCAGATACGAAAAATTGACAACTTTTTTATAAAAAAGGAAAAATAAGTTTAGCAAATGAGCTATCTTTTTGCACATAATTTTGCAATCGTCAAGGAGCAAAGCGAAGGCACAAACCCTAAAGTGGTGTGGGAGCAATTAGGCTTGAAGATTAGGAATTTTCTTCAATATTTCCACCTTTCTACAATGGAGTTTGTCGTATTCTTCCCTTTGTGTTCTTCTTTTTCCATGTGTAACTAAACCTCTTTTGTTAGGGTGATGATGGATCCAAATACTTGGATGATGTAACTTCTTTTATGAATTTAATTTATGTTTCTATTTCCTTATTTACGTGTTTATCTCTATTCTTAATGTTTTTCTAAACCTGATCAATCTATGAATGATCTTTTGAGTTAATGTATGATTTGAAAAAAATTGCATGAACCTAGAACATGTTATAAACACCATAATTTCCGCAATCTCTAAGAATAGACGTTGTGAGTTATGTGGCCTTTTTTTTAATTTCCTCGTTCTTGATAATGTCTTTCTATTTGAGGTTAGACTAAAGGATTAGTTAATTCCAAACAGTATAAGAGGATTAATATACCAAGGGATTAGGTATTAATTAATTTTGAAAATTAATCATAAATAATTGAAATAGAACATAGTTAAACAAATATTTAAATGTGCATTTAAAGAGTCCAAGTGAAGTCTGAACCCTAACGCTTTAATACCATTGTTTTTCATCCCTTTGATTAATTATTTTACTTACTTATATTTCTTTTTGATTAAATTTGCAAACAACTCTCTTTCTTTGTTAGCTTAAATAGTGGCATTTTCAGCAAATTTAGTAATCAATAACTTAATCCTCGTGCGACGATATTCTTACTCGCTTTTTATTACTTTTGTGATCTGGTGCACTTGCCGATTTTACAATAAGTTTTTGGCGCCGTTGCCAAGGATTATTGTTATTAATATTAAATAGTAGTTGAAAAGACATTAATCATAGGATTCAAGCTGGATGAATGAAATGAAGAAGTGCTTCAGGAGTGATTTGTGATAGAAAAGTACCTCTCAAGCTTAAGGGTAAATTTTACCGCACAGCTATAAGGCTCGCAATGTTGTATGGTATTGAATGTTGGGTGGTAAAAAACCAGCAAGAGCATAAGATCTGTGTCGCGGAGATGAGGATGTTGCGCTGGATGTGTGGTCATATAAGACAAGATATGATTAGGAATAAATGCATTAGAAAGAAAGTAAGGGTAGCACCTATTGTGGAAAAGATGATAGAATCTTGCCTTAGGTGGTTTGGACATGTAAGGAGAAGACCCTTAGAAGCTCCGGTAAGAAGAGCAGATCAGGTGTAGGATAGTCCAATAGCTAGAGGTAGAGGGAGACTAAAAAAGACTATAAGTGAAACAATTAAAAAGGATTTAGATTTGAATGACATTTCTGAAGACTTGGTTTATGATAAGACACAATGACGTCGTTTGATCCATGTAGCTGACCCCACCTAGTGGGAAAAGGCTTGGTTGTTGTTGTTGTTGTTTGTTTGTTTGTTTTTTTAATTTTAATTTGTGTTTCTTTTATTTTTTAGATAATTATTTTTATTATTTATTATTTATTTTTCTTTATTTAATTTTATTTTTAATTTATTTTTTTAATTCATTTTTGTTTTCTTGGTTTATTTTTATTTTTAATTTTTAATTTATTTCTTTTTATTCATTTTTCTTTTCTTGGTTTATTTTTATTTTTAATTTATTTTCTTTACTTCATTCTGGTTCGCTTGTTTGTTTATTTATGCAAGGTTCTGTAGAGTTAGAAGAATTACTCTTTAATAAAGAGATAACAAGAACAGAAAGAGCAATCAGAAAAGCAATCAGAGAAAGAAAGAGAATTGAAGAAGAAAATATGACTGAGAACACTACTGTATAGAGTAGACGCATTTTAGCTGATTATGTTACTCCATCTTCTGATAATGTCTTAACTAGTATTGTGCGATCTGCTATTCAAACTAATAATTTTGAAATTAAACCAACTCTTCTACAGTTGGTGTAACAGAATCAGTTTGGGGGAGGTCAGGCAGAAGATCCAAACTTGCACATTGCTAATTTCTTACAACTCTGTGATACCATCAAATATAATGGAGCTAGTGATGATGCCATACGGTTACGACTTTTTTCATTTTCTTTGAGAGATAAAGCCAAGAGCTAGCTACAAGTCCAGCCTCAAGGAAGCATCTCCACTTGGGATGATTTGGTTAGTAAGTTCCTCACTCGGTATTTCCCTTCATCAATGTTTATGAAGATAAGGAGTGAGATTGCTTGCTTTACTCAAAATCAAGGAGAATCTCTCTATGAAGCGTGGAAAAGATTTAAGGAGCTGCTTAGAAAATGTCCTCATTATGCTTTCGAAGTTTGGAAGCAGGTGCAGATCTTTTATAATGATTTGAATTATTTCACAAGATTTATGGTGGATGCATCTGCAAGTGGGTCTTTGAACACAAAAACTCCAGAAGAGGCTCATGAATTATTTGAGACTATGGCTACCAATGAATATCAGATGCCTAGTTGGAGAGCAGTAGTTAAATAGGGAGTCATGGACATTGGCACTCTCGATGCCTTACTTGCTCAGAATAAAAGTATTGTGCAGCAGTTAGCCAACCTCACCAAGCAAGTTAGGAATATGCAAGTGAATACATTTAACCATTAGGCTCTAATTTGTGATTTCTATGGAGGTAACCATGCCAATGGTGGATGCAAAGCAAGCATTTCAAGTGTTATTCCTCAATAGCAGGTAAATTATATGGGTAATCCTTTGAAACCACAAGGTAACCCATATTCCAACACATACAATCTGGGGTGGAAGAATCATCCAAATTTTTCATGGACTAATCAGAATGTGCTAAGACCACCACCACCTCCCTCTCAACAACCATCTTCACAATCTCAACAAGAAAAGTTATCTAATCTTGAAAGTATTATTGAGAAACTTGCTCTTAGTACTAGCACTTTTATGGATATGACGATGACAAATTTTAAAAATCAAGAGGCAGCCATCAGAAGTTTAGAAAATCAGGTGGGACGGATAGCTAGATATCTCACAGAGAAACCTTAAGGTAGTCTTCTAATTGATACTGTGGTAAATCCAAAGGAGCAATGTCGTGCAATCACTTTGAAAAGTGGTAAGCAATTGGAAGAAAACGTGAAAGTAGCATCTAGTTCTTTAGGAGCTGAAAAAGGAAAAGATGATATCCTTATTGAAGATGCCTCACTTCAAGATGTCTCAATGCAAGCTGACAATGAGGGAGATGAGATCGAGAAGGAAAAAGCTAAAGAGGAGTAACCAAAGTGGCGGAGAGAAAAGAAGGAACGTGAGCATAACAAACCTATTGATCCTTCTTTGTATGCTAGGCTTCCCTTCCCTCAACAGTTGAAGAAAGACACTCAGGAGAAACAAGAAATACAATTCTCGAAGTTCCTGGATGTGTTTAAGAAATTACAGATAAATATTCCTTTTACTGAGGCACTTGAGCAGATGTTTTCTTATGCTAGATTCATGAAGAGCTTGCTATCTAAGAAGAGAAAATTGGAAGAAAATGAGATTGTAGCACTTACTGAAAAGTATGTGTCTTTATCTAGAGGAAGCTACCACCCAAGTTAAGGGATCTTGGAAGTTTTAACATCCCTTGTACCATTGGGAAGTTGAATGTTGATAAAGCTCTATGATCTAGGAGCTAACATTAATTTGATGTGATTGTCCATCCTTTGCAAGCTTGAAATTGGAGAGGTTAAGCCTATTATGATTTCTCTTCAATTAGCAGATCGATCTAAAAGACATTCATATAGTATTGTGGAAAACGTACTAGTGAAGGTTGACAAATTCTTCTTCCCAGTTGACTTTGTGATTTTAGATATAGATGAGGATGTTGATATCTCGTTAATTCTTAGAAGACCATCCTAGCCACTTTAGGAGCATTGATAGATGTACCTAGGGGAGAGCTTATTTTGAGGGTGGATGAAGATTAAGTGATTATCAATGCCTTTGATAAGTTTTCACTAACATCAGATCTTTATGTTCCCATTAATTGCATCCAAGGTAAAGTTCAAAAGGAGTCTACTAGTAAGAACTGTGCACCACCGATTAATATTGATTCTGCTACCTCTAAGATGATAAAAATGGAAAAAAGTGCTCCTAATTCTCAGAATTTCTTGCAAGCTGATCTGAAATCTTTTGACAAGTTGAAACCTGACACTTTACCTGCTGAAAAATTGAAAATCCCATGGCCTAGTGGAGTTATAAATGCTAAAATGTCTTCTGGACAAATAAGTACAACTCCAATTAGGAATATTTTTGGAGAGGATTCCAAGGGCAGTGACCGAGTATTGAGGCAAAGATCTGACAAAAGAAATGTATCATCTTGCTTCTTTTGCTTCAAGCCACCATAAATAAAAGGCAATATCGAGCTAATAACATTAAACAAGCGCTTTTTGGGAGGTAACCCAAATTTTTTTTTTTTATTTACTATTTTATTCTTTTAGTTTTGGTTTGTTATTTTTTTTGTTATTTCTTTATTTTATTGACTGACAAAATATTTATGTTTTTGTTTTGAAGGTAATGTTAAGTCAGCTTAAGTATCTCCCTGAGTTCGGAGTCTTTATAGGGGAATGTATATAGTTGTTGGCCGCCAAAAAGAGTTTTTCTTTTCCTTTCTTTCATATTTTATTTGTTCTTTTTATTTTATTTTGTCATCATCACCCATTTTGTGTTTTGAGTCGTTGTGTTGAAATTGTGCATGCCGATGTGTTGAGTTGAATATCCAATGATTGTTTGAATTATGGATTGATCTAATTTCTTGAGATATCACATGAAAATCCATGAGTTATGTTTATCTTTATTGTTTCAATTGTGTATAGATGTTCTTCCCATCTTTATGTTTGATAGACCTTCGAAATAATTGCATGTCAGGCTTATAGAAAGTTTATAAGAATGCATATGTGTGGATGATTTGCATCTAGAAGTTGTTAGATTCTCTCTTGAGGTGAAATCTTAGGTTGTGCATGATTAAGGAAATGATAAGGGCATTCTTTGGACCGTTTGAGTCTTTCAAGCCAACATGTGAACACAGTATATCATTAGGTCACTTTTTATAGTCTTGATATTGTTTGGCCTCTATTTCTTTTCTTTACCCACATTTACCTTTCCCATACCTACATAAAAAAAAAGTTTCTCTCTCTTATATAATCTTTGTTAAGTGCATATCGTGTGTTATTTTATTATTCAAGTTATCATTTTTTGTGTACATGGAGCAGTTATGGAGTTGAAAAATAATTCAAAAAAAAATAGAAAATTCACCCAAAGTTTTGCAAATAAATAAGTTTGAGGATAAAGGTTGTTGAAAAAAAAAGAATGAATAAAGTGTTGATTCTTTTGTTTCGTTTTGCACTTGTTCTACATTCTGTGACTTGAATTTTGAATTATGCATGATTATGTAGACTGATGTAAATTCTTTTTATGGGTTTAATCAATGTTTTTATTTCATGATTTATGTGTTTATCTCTTTTTCTTAATGTATCTCAACTTTTGTTTTCATTATCATATCCCTTCTTTCTTAACCTTCACCATTGGTCTTGCATTACAAGCTTTAAAATTCCTTTTTGATATTTGGTTATGTATTGTTTACATTAGTGGATAGAGAGATAAAGAATAACCCTATGGATATGAGTTTTGTAACACCCCAATTTTTGATAAATTATAGTAACGACTAAACTGTACTGTTTTGTATTTTTTTTGTGTTGTAAATTTATTTTAACTGTTATGTGAATGTTTTGGATCTTTGTGTATGAATTATTTCCGAGTCTTAATAATTTTCCCAGCCGATGAATTTTTGAACTGCTCAATGTAGGGATCTTACTAAACCCGAAACCGTAAACAAAACGATTCGAAAATCTTCCTTGTTTGACAATTTATCTAGATACGCGTTATTATTGAACCACAGTAAAAAAATTTAATTTTTACCGCAGTAAATTTTAGACAATAAAAATTAGTTTTACCGCAGTAATTTTTGTCAATTTGAAATTAACTACAAGTTAAAATCTACGTAGAGAAATAGACATAGGTAAAATTATAAATCTATTTACCTTAGGCAAAATCATAAATCTATCCACCTTAAGTTAAAGTTATAAACCTATTTACATTAGGTTAAAGTTGTAAATTTATCTACTGTCGGTTAAGTTATAAAAATTTATTTACCCTAGGTTAAAGCCATAAATCTATTTACCTTAGGTTAAGGTTATAAATCTACTTACCATAAGTGAAATCATAAGCCTAATTACCTAGCCCTAGTAATTAAGTTTTCTATTTACCTAGATTCTATAATCATGTTAGTGGACCTAGATGTTTAATGTAAAACCAAAGAGGTAAAACACTTTGACCCACGTACAACTCATGCATTTCATTATAACATGGAATGAGATTCTTTTGTTGGTGAATTCCACCAAGGCCACATGGCCATGTCCATCAAGAAGGTGAATGATTCTTCAAATAATGCATAATAATGCATTCTATCATTTATGATCACTTGAGTTTAGTCATCCTTTAACTACCTTGTCTCCCACTCAAATATTCAATGAATTTCCATCCATTCACTCCGTGTAACTCCAAGACAATGCACATGATTTTTAGCTATCATTTTGATTCCATCACACTTAATCATACACTTTATGAGCTAAGATGCACCACCTTGTCTCCTTGAGTGCTCCACCAAGCAATTATCACAAATCATTCCACCCACTCCTCCAATGCACCACATGGCTATATATAGTGTAGGAGACCTCTCCACTTAATTTTCCATCACTCTTATCTATTCTCTCCATTCTCTTTCTTCAAGAACATAAGAACTCAAAGAAGAACTTAATCTTTTCTCCATTTCTTGAGCCATTCGGCCACCACTCCTAAATCACACTTTCACTCTTCAATAATTTTATCCAACCTCATTTCCTAAAGCTAAACACCATTCCAAACATCTTTCATGTTGTGAGTTTCTTCGAAATCAACCATCTTGAGCTTGGAAATCAAGGTTGAAATTTCTATCCTATTAGGTAAATTCTTGTTTCCTATTTCTAAATTTGTTTTTAAATTTCTAAGCCATGTTTGATCCATGGTTATTCTTTCTCAAGCTTAGTTTTGTATTTTGTAAATTGTTTAAGCTTGATAGGTATTTTCTTGAAGCCACACAAAATTCTCCAAGGAAGCTTTTAAGAAGGATAGTCTTCAAGAGGTAAGAGGGAGATTTAATCTCATCAACTATTTTGGTAGTATGAAAATGGATTGTGTGTGGTGAAGAATCCATGAGGATTCTTTACTTGAATGTTTATAGTTTTACTTTATTGTATGATTGATTTTGATGTATGTATTTTCAAATGCTTGATTTGTTGAAGACATAGTAAATTTCGGTCACATGTCATTCAATATACTTTTAATCTAAAATTATTTTTCAAGTATAGATTTTAGAGGATTAAGTAACAAATAATTGGATTAAATATTTTTACAAAGGAAAAAGGAGATAAGAAATGATTATATATTTGGTTATGAAAAATAAATTAATTTTGGGCTAACAAGTAAAAAAAAAAATTGGTGTTTAGATTAAAATATATATATATATATATATTCTTAAAGGTAGTTTTAAAAGAATTATTTAATGAGAACTCAATTTAGTAATTTTTATTATGATAATTGAGAATACATTTTAAAATTTATTTAGCGCTTCTAAGTACTTTATTAAAAAGGATTTTAATTTCAGAAAGTTTTCAAAAATTAATTTAAAATGTCAAGAAATATTTTATACGGTGAAAAATGATTTAAAAATGTTACGTGCTTGAGAAAATCATTTAAAAATATTACACGAATGGGAAAATGATTTTAAAAACGTAGAAAAATAATTATGAGATTTGGAAATGTTGAAAAATATTTACGTAAAAAAAATGTAGAAAAATACCTACGCAATTTGAAAACGTTGAAAAATAATCATGAGATTGTGAAAATGTGGTAAAATATTTACGCGATTGAAAATAACAGCGGTATGCTGTCGGGTTGGACCCGGTTATATTGAATGATGGTACTGTCGAGTTATGGCACTTGACCATGTGATTTGATAATATTATGATATATGTGAATTTTTGAGTCTTGCACCATGTATTGAGGAATATGTTGTTTTTGGTATCATTGACAAGTTATACCTAAGAGGATGAATTACACCCCTGTTTGGGTGCGATAGGCGTAATGTTGTTCATTTATTGAACTTGGAGGCATTGGTGGGCGGAAATTCCACACGTGGACGGTTGGTAGCTCCTCCGCAGTAGTGATGCAGAAATAGCATGACACACTAGTGATCTTGACAAAGCACTATTCTTAATCACGATCTTGTTGGGGACAGACTTGTAGAATGCCTGTAGTACACTATGAATTTGACTATGTATTGTGCGAGCCACGACGAATTTGACCAGTAGCACGTGGCCATGCGACAGTATGAGTTGATGACAGACAGTTCTTCCGGATCATTCCCTCTGATTGGTTGTGTTTAGCTCCATGGAGTAGGTTTGTGTTGTGTACATGTGCATTATGAGTCTGCATATTATATTATTCTGATATATTCTATGAAATGTTATATATGTCATAATAACATGTTTTGATGACATATCTGGTTGTATTTATCGTTTTCTATACTGCTTTGATGGTAATGATGATGAGTTGTCTCACCTCTTTGTATGTATTTTTGTGTTATTATTATGTATGGTAAAGACGGTGAAGAGGATCAACCTCTTAATTATCTGTGAGAGAAGCAGCAACCTGAGGACCAGCACGAAGGAGGCGAGCCGTTAGATTATCCTTACTGGTTGGCTTAATTGTTCTGTGGTGGTTATGTATGTACTGTATTTTTGGGTTTTCTTAGTCTGTTGGACTTGGGCAAGTCTGTTATCTACTCTTTTGTGTCAAACAGTTTATGAGTAAATTTTTAATATTTTTTTTAACAAAACCATATGGATATTATGGTATGTATGTAATAATGTATTTTATTTCATGTTTTTTATTTTATTTAGTAATGTTTTCCGCAAGAAGAAATAGCCATAGGACGAAGGTTGAAACAATAATGGAAGATGATTGGATTTGTATAGGATGATTATTGATCTTCTTAGAATACATAACTAAAATTTTACAACTCGTGTTGTACTTATTATCAAACGATTTATAACTTGGGAATGTTTTTATTTTAATTTGTCGTAAATGTGACGCCCTACATCGGGGTGTTACAGGTTTGATGTGCATTTGTATTTTTATAAACTTATCCAGACTTGTACTTTTTGAGGAGATTGAGTCTTTTATTCATGTTTTTGGGAAGTCATTTTTGCATAAGAGTTACATGTGAGAGATGATGTGATAAATGGATTGTGCATGTGTAACACTTTGAAGTTAGATTGTGAAGCAGTTTCTAAGTATATGAATGATTTTCAATAACCGATGTTGCCATGTTTGAGTCTTGGTGTTTTGAGTTTTTCTTTGTTTAGTCTTTTTGTTTTGTTTTTGTTTTTGTTTTTCTTTGTGCTTGAGGACAAGCAAAATCTTAAGTTTGGGAGAGTGTTGAACTTATAAAAATTCATATTTTTATGGTTCAAAATCTTGAGTTTTCATCCTCTTTTAATATCTTTGATTGAGTTTTATTCTCAAGTTTTATTATGTTTTTATTATTTTAAATTATGTTCTTATTACGTGTTTTATTTATTTTTTATAGGTAAATACATATGAAAAGAGACTGGACGCTTAAAGAAGTAAGAAATCAGAGAAACAAGCTTTCAGGATAAATCATTAGATTTTGTGCAAAAATAAGAAATTCCTAAAGATAAATATTTGAAGGATTCTTATCCTATTCTTATATGCTAATTAGAGTTCTAATTGGATGCAAAATCTTAAATAAGGATTAGATTGAAGATTGGATAAGGATTCTCAAAGAGATTTGATTTGGAGCAAAATTCGGATTCCCGCACTATCATGATCATTCCTCATTAATTGAGCCATATCTTGGGCTACTAAGATCAGATCGACGCACTATTTGTGGCATTGGAAAGCTAACATAAAATCGTACAAATTCTCTGTTGCGATTGAGGGCAAATTTAGTCATCTAGAGAGTGAGAAAAATCGTGCAAGTCAGATAAGAAAAGTTGACAACTTTTTTATAAAAAAGGAAAACCAAGTTTAGCAAATGAGCTATCTTTTTGCACATAATTTTGCAATCGTCAAGGAGCAAAGCGAAGGCACAAATCCTAAAGTGGTGTGGGCGCAATTAGGCTTGAAGATTAGGAATTTTCTTCAATATTTCCACCTTTACAATGGAGTTTGTCGTATTCTTCCTTTTGTGTTCTTCTTTTTCTATGTGTAACTAAATCTCTTTTGTTAGGGTGATGATGGATCCAGATACTTGAATGATGTAACTTTTTTTATGAATTTAATTTATGTTTCTATTTCTTTATTTGCGTGTTTATCTCTATTCTTAATGTTTTTCTACCTGATCAATTTGTGAATGATCTTTTGAGTTAATGTATGATTTGAAAAAATTTGCATGAACCTAGAACATGTTATAAACACCATAATTTCTGCAATCTTTAGGAATAGACGTTGTGATTTATGTGGCTTTTTTTTTTAATTTCCTCGTTCTTGATAATGTCTTTCTATTTGAGGTTAGACTAAGGGATTAGTTAATTCTAAACAGTGTAAGAGAATTAATATACCAAGGGGTTATGTTTTAATTAATTTTGGGAATTAACCATAAATAATTGAAATAGAACATAATTAAACAAATATTTGAATGTGCATTTAAAGAATCCAAGCGAAGTCTGAACCCTAATGCTTTAATACCATTATTTTTCATCCCTTTGATTAATTGTTTTACTTACTTATATTTCTTTTTAATTGAATTTACAAATAACTCTCTTTCTTTGTTAGCTTAAATAGTGTCACTTTTAGTGAATTTAATAATTAATAACTTAATCCTCATTGGATGATACTCTTATTCACTTTTAATTACTTTTGCGATTCAGTGCACTTGCCGATTTCACAATAGTCACTATGATGAAGGCATTGGTATAGTCGAGATAGAGGTGGCTTTATCCAGGAAAAAGACGATGGGGTCATGAATGATGACAATTCTGATGGAAACATGATGATGTTTGCCACCATAATGACCTTCACTATCGTGCTGCTGGTGGTGCTGTGGAGGTCCAATTAGTTAGAGAGCTTTAACCATGGTTTTGAAAATCGGACTGGACCTGCCGGTTCAACTGGTTAGACTTGGAACCGGTCACATACTCGGTCCAATTATGTCATAAAAATTAGCATGGTCAAAAACCAGTAAACCAATCTTGAACCGGCCTAACCGGTCAACCTAGTACCAATTTGACAAGTCAAATGGTTCAACAAAATTCCTAAACACTACCTTATAATGAAGTTGTCTGGAAGCTTTGAAGTTTTTTTTCAAAAAAAAATTAAAACCCAATAACAAGCCTCGTTTGAGCCAATGACCTTGGCCCATGTTTGACATGCCAATACAAGGCAATAAGAGAAGTAGAAATGAGACCTGACTATTGCCTTTTATAAGTAGTATGTACATGAGTGATGTTTCAAATCTTCGATGTGGGAGTTTCTTGTATGCAAGCATAGGGTTAGAAATAAGTCAGACCGCCTCTCAATGACTTACGGCTTGGCTTAACCTATTTATTAAACAAGCAAAAAAAACCTATTATTAAACAAATGTAGTTGAATACTTTTTAAAAAGTTATTTTTAAAATAAAAAATCAATTTGTAACACTTTTTAAAACTCAAGCCATCCAAAAGACCTTTTAGACTTTAAAAGTTCAATACTGACATGCACATTTAACCTATTTAATTATATGCAATATAATATATATTATTATAATTATTATAATATATTATAATTATAATTATAATTTATTTTTATTTTTTAATTAAATTTTAATAAAAATAAAAACTCAAAAAAAAAGTAAAAACCCTAAGTTAGTAAGCTAGATTCAAAATAGCAACTTCAAGTCTTCAACCATTTGCTGGCAGCACCGCTCCCGCTCCCTGCTCCCCGCTCCCATATTGCAGCGTTACTCCACCATTTTCGATTAAGATCCAGAACCAGGCGAGTTAGATGGTTATAGGACCACCAACGACGTCATTTGGCATCCTGCGAGCACTTCTCAGTAATTTAGTGCTTCACTGCCTGAGAGCTCCATCGGCAGTCCACCGGGTAATTTAGCATTTCTCACTTCTCAGTAATAATTAGAGATTTTTCTCTGCTTCATTTAGCATTCCAACTTTTTTTTTCTCTTTTAGTTTGATTGAATTTCTATCATCTTTCTAAGTTGTTAAGGATTTCACCTTGTGAGCTTCAGAGATGTTCTGTTGCTTTATGGTTATTTGCTTATTGCAGAGCACCCTTTCTATTTCTGATATGTAATTTTGTGTCTTTTGTTGTGAGTCTCTTCAAAACATGGTTTTCTTTTGTTGCTTTGGCTTATCTTTTGGGCTTCTTTGATTCTTACACTTCAGGAAGCATTCTTCTTCTTCTTTTTACTTTCTACTTTATTTTATAAGAAAAATCAGTTTTAGTCATTAAGGTAGATATTCCAATCCTTTTTTTATATAGGATAAAATTAATGTTTCCTTCAATTTGATATTTTTACATCTACTTATATTTTAGTTGCTTTGGTTACCTAGATTTTCCTAATTTCTTGTTTGGCAGGTTGCTCTTAATTTATCATCTTGTTCACTGTGTAGCTCCTAATGTATATCTAAGGCTCATAATATTTTTTAGGAAGAAAGAAACATATTGTTACTAGAGAAAAAAAAAAGCCATTCTACCTTCCTTTTTTTTTATCAGAATGAAAGAAAAACAAGACAAACTAGGCTCTAAGCCTCACAATGCCTTCCTTAAGTTATATATAATTTATCCTTCATCGTGAAATTTCTCACTTTCCTGGTGGGTTTGTAATTTACTTCTCACCTTCAATTAGACTTGTTAGACTTATGCTATTGAATTTGACTTTTAATTTATGTCTTAAAAATTGTACACTTGTTGACCTATTTAAAGGCCTAAGCCCGTTGGCTTATTTCAAGGCTTAGGCCTGTTAGCTTATTTAAAGATCTTATTGCAAAGTAGACCTTTAAATATGTTTTTAGGTCAAGTCAAACTTTTAAAAAGTCAGACCAGGTATTAAATCGACCTATTTAAAGCTCATAAGTTAAGCTCACGCCTTATATTTGGAACACAAATTAGACCTGTTTAAGGCAAAGTCTAGCTTGACCTGTTTCTACCCCTATGCAAGAGTTAGCCAATTAACTTTGTCTCTTTGTGCAATTTAATAATGGAAGTGGCGTACTGGACCTTCCATTCTTCCTATCATAACCTTTAATATATATAAATTATTTAGTATACTAACTATTAAGTACTAAATAATTTATTTATAAAAATTAATTTTATTTATATAAATAAGATTATATATAAATTATATTTCGATTTAAGCACGATTCAACTATTAAACCTTGAATCAGTTCTTTGACTGGTTCAATGACCAGTTCGATTTTCATAACCTTGGCCTTGACTTGAACTTTTCAGATCGAAAGTCTAACTCTTGTGAATCTCTTGGTTTTGAGAAGATCATGATAATTTATGCCTCCGTGCCTCTTGGTTTTGAGAAGATAAAGAATCATATATTAAACAAGTTCTCATTAATAGTTAACAAAATATGTTCACAATTTATGATAAAAATGTTGTAGGCAACTGAATTGTTGTGGCCATTACGTTTATTTTTCTCTTTAGCAATATAAATATGGAAGTGTTACTATTATATGTAAAACCTTCATTCATTTCCTTTTTCTTTTCCTTTCTTGTGAGTTTTTTTCCATTCCACATTACCTCTCTCCTCTTTGGATACAATACCACATTACTTTTCTAAGCTTCCATTCCACAGACTACTTTAGCACAATCTTATTCTCATTAGCAGCTAGTTATTGTCCATCTTAAACCATAACACTTGTTTGACACAGGCTCACTAGAGTTATACTTGTTAGGATATCAAAGATAGATACATTATAAGTTTCTTAAACACTTTATGAATATGAGTGGAAACAACTCAAATTTGTGAAGAATAACTGATGAAAAATAAAGCACTATATTGAAGGATAAATAGAATATCTTATCTATACTCTCACACGCAAGAGACACAAAATATAGTGTTTCCTAGTGAGACTATTTTCTACTACAATTTTAGTATTATAGACAACTAGAGAGTATACCTAAAATTCGCCATGTATAAACTCACAAAACACTCATGAAATTTCCTCACATTGCATTATTTACTTTGATCTCACTACCACAAGCTCTCAATTTCACTTATGCATGTTGTGTTTTTCAAATGAAAGATTTGCTCTATATTTATAGAGTTCTTTTGCAAGCATTACTATTAACGCATTAATTAACCATTTGTCTCCCACTGGCCAATTATCACCTTCCAACTATTCATCGAGAAACATTCACAACTAAGTGAAAAAGTCTTCTTCCTTTTGTTGACTAAATACAAGCCACACCATAACAATTCTTCACCTTGACTAGCATTTTATTTGTCTTAAGGAGTCTTAACTCTGCAAATATTGAGTAAGTTCAACCAATGCTTGAACTTATCAATTAGCAATGGTTTTGTCATCATGTATGCTGGGTTCTCAATTGTGGTTATATTCTAAACTACAATTGTGTCATTATTGACATATTCTCTAACAAAGTGGAGTATGGCATGTATGTGCTTTATCCTTTCATGATAGACTGAATTTCTAGTTAAATGAATTGCACTTTGACTAGCAGAGTATATAACTGGTACTTGTTGGGCTAACCCAAAACTAC
Source organism: Ormosia emarginata (assembly GCA_029884605.1). Classification (NCBI taxonomy): domain Eukaryota; kingdom Viridiplantae; phylum Streptophyta; class Magnoliopsida; order Fabales; family Fabaceae; genus Ormosia; species Ormosia emarginata. The sequence continues at coordinate 8,265,891 of JAQQTP010000032.1, read as the reverse complement.
CTAAAAGACTTTGCACCAATATGCTCTCTTTAATAGCCTCTGTCAGTGTCATGTACTCAACTTTAGTAGTTGATAGTGTAACTGTAAACTATAAGGTCACCTTCCAATTAATAGCACATACAAATATTGTAAATTTATAGCCTGTCAATAACCTTCTCTTATTTAAGTCTTCTGCATAGTCAGAATCTACACAACCTACTACTCTTTGAGTTTGTTGACCATCAAACACCAAGCAAACATTGGTAGAACCTCTCAAGTACCACGTGATCCATTTCATAGCTTCCTGATAAGGCTTTCCAAGTCTGCTCATATATCTGCTCATTACACTTATAACATGTGAAAGATCTGGGCTATTGCATACCATAGCATGCATAAGACTACTAACATCACTAGAATATGGTATCTGAGACATATGTTTCACCTTCTCCTCAATTTTTGAACATTCCTTTAAAGATAACTTGAAATGTGCAGTTAAGAGAATGCCAACTGGCTTGGACTAATTCATATTGAAGTGTTGTAGGGCCTTCATAATGTTGCTTTGTTGTGATAAACACAGCCTGCCACGTTGGCTCTCCCTATGAATATCCATTCTAAGAATCATTTTTGTTGTGCCTAAATCTTTCATTTCGAACTCATCTCCCAACTTAGTTTTCAACATACTAATTTCAGCCTTGTTATGTGTTGTAATTAGCAAATCATCTACATAAAGTAGTAAATAAATATTGGAACCATCTAGATGCTTCTTGGAGTACACACAATTATCATATTAGTTTTTGTTGTATCCATTTCTAATCATAAATGCATCAAACCTTTTGTACTACTACCTAGGGGATTGCTTCAAGTCGTACAATGACTTCTTTAGCAAGCACACACGATCCTTCTTATCAGGGATTGCAAACCCTTCTAGTTGACTTATGTAGATTTGCTCATCTATCTCTCTATGTGTCTTCACATCAAGCTATTATGGATTCAAGTCAAACATGCTCACAATGGCTAATAAGATTTGAATAGAGCTATGATTTACAACATGAAAGAATACTTTATGAAATTCAATACCCTCGTTTTGAGTATAGTCCTTAGCTACCAGTCTTTCCTTGAGCATCTGAGGTTCAGTACCAAGGATTCATTATTTCCTTTTAAAGACCAATTTGCAACCAACTACTCTTTTCTCCTTTGGAAGTTGTACCAACTCACACGTTTAGTTTTCTGAAGAGATTCAATCTCCTCATGCATTGCCATCAGCCACTGTTGTGACTCCTTACTTTCTATTGCATCATGGTAGGCAAGAGGTTCATCATCTACTACATCATTTGCCATAGCTAATGCAAAAACTATAGAATCTGCATCAGACAAATTAAGTGTACATGTGATAGAATTTAGATATCTTTAAGGTCTTCGAATCTTCCTATTCTTTCTACTCGTAGCAATACTATATAGTTCTGCTCTTTTCGTGTCAGCATCTCTGTTTATGCTATCACCATCCGTGTTACATGATTCGACTTGTTGTTCTACTTTAGGTTGAGCAGTACCTGAAATGCTCGACTGATTTCCTTCATCTTCATGCTTTTTCTTCCCTAAGTCAATTTCTAGCTCCACCTGTTTTCTAGCACCATGATTTGTTTTTACTTGATTTCCTACAAATTCCTGGTTCTGATTTAACATTTTCGCCTCATAAAATATAATATCTCTGTTGACAATGATCTTGGGAGAACTTGTTTTTTCTATGCACCACAGCCTATAGCCCTTCGCCCATCGTGCATACCCTAGAAATATATACCTTGTTTCCCTTGCCTCAAGTTTACCATCACTCATATGGGTATACACAGGGCAACGAAATATTTTTAAATTAGAATAACTTATTGGTCGATTGGATCATACCTCCTATGAGAACTTCTGATCAATTGCAATTGATGGATATCTATTTACCAGATATATAATTATGTTGACCGCTTTAGCCAAAATGATTTGGGAAGTTCAAGATTAATTCCAATGTGTCGTGCATACTCTGATATGTGGGTAGAATTCACACATCTTATGCTTAGTTTGATATGAATTTAGATGGATTTTATGAGAATTTATGCGACTAATGATCAAATTATCATTGGTAATTTATGTTTACTATTTTTTCTATGATTTTAGACTCAAAGTAGATGTTTTGGTATGATTTTGTGAAGATTTGCTTGAGTTTATTCCAAAGAAGTTAAGTTGGAATCAAGATCGCTAAAATTTATGAAATTCTTGACCTTTGTGCTGTAAAATAGAAGTAACTTAAGCTATAGAGGTTAAAACGAGGTGATTCTAGTGGTGTTAGAAAGCTAAGAAGGATAGTTACAACTTTTATGTAGACCACAAAGTCAAATTTTTACTCCAGGGAATCATATGGAGTAAAATAATAACTTATATAGCCTCGTGTTAGGTGTCAAAAGCCAACTCATGTGCGTTCCCGCAAGTTGCATATTTTTTATTTTTTTTAAAAAAATTAATTGATATCTAATAGCTGTCGAGACCATCAAATTATATCAATTTGTAAGTCGATTCACTAAATTATTTGTAGTATAAGGCTTAATCAAGTCAAGCCTTCGGATCACTTTAATTAAGTAATCAGATTAAGAAGTTAACAAAAGGAGAAAATTACAGAATTAATTAAACAAAAGCAATTAAAAACTATAAACAAAATTAAGTAAACAACCAATCTAAGAAAATCAACTAATCTTGAATTTAATTCATCCTTGATCACTAAGAATCCATTCAATTACTAACCAAGTTCTTGGTCTTAGATCACATCAAGAATCTTTAAAATGATCCATGAATTTAATTAATCAAGGTTAAATGAATTAAACACTCATCTAATCCTAAATTAATCTAAAACCCAGAATTGAACCATGCTAAACAATCCTACAAATAACTTTGATGTATTGTTTAGTCTCTATAATCCTCATTAAACACGTGGTAATGATGGAATTATCACATCAACATCTAAATCAAATTAAACAATTCAATTCATATTTAACAAAATTAAAAATGGTAGAAGAGAAACTTGATTAACAAGTAAAAGAGAAACTTGATTAACAAGTAAAAGAGAAACTTGATTAACAAGTAAAAGAGAAACTTGATTAGGAATTAAATGTAAAACAATCGAAACAAGATATCAAAATTAAACATCAAGATTGTCAATCCCTAGGATTGATTAGAAAGAGTCCAATCCTTCATGAATGGAAAGGAAAAACAGAAAAGAAAGAAACTTAGAAAGAAGGGAGAGGAAGACAAATGAAGAGAGGAAGTGCACACAAAAGTAGTTAGGAGAAAATTAGGGTTGAGTTTCGTGGTTGCTGCTGTTACTTAAATAACTATCTCTAAAATTAAAAATTCAAGTTGCCCTTAGCTTAGGTTAATCCTCTTCTTCTTAGCTTTAATTGGACACCTAATTTGCATAATTGAGCTTATGATGAGAAAATTATATCCAAAATATTCTTAACAACTCTCTGAACCCGTCAGCCGACTTGAAAGTGTTACCAAGTGGCTTCCAGTACTCAAGAGGGGGGTTGAATTGAGTAACAAAAACTTTCGCAAAAGCCTTAAACAAATAAACTTTGCTGAATTTAAATATTAAAGGACGTGAAAGAGATAAGAAAAGGAAGAACAATTAATAATTAAATTGCAGAAATCAATAAATAAAGTGCAAAAGAAAAGAGAATAAGGGAAGAAAAACAAGCAGCACGATTTATCCCAGGTTCGACCACCAACCACTTGTGGCCTACGTCCAGTCCCCCGAAACATAGTTCGAGATTTTTCACTATTCAAGACAAACTTAAAACAGTGCTTGCAATCGTTACAATAAAGAGCACTTTTCACACACAGGGAAACTCTACCCTTGTGCTCAAGCCTCAATCAATCGTGGGATACCTCACCCTTATACAATCCCGAGGGATACCTCACCCTCAATATACGAAATAAAAAATAGATGAAGAAGAAACTCTCTAAGAGCAAATAATCACAAATTGAAGCACTAAGGAGCTTTGTCACAGATATCTCAAAGATTCAATATTAAGAGCATAGAAAAAGAGAGGAAATTGTGTAAAACTCGTTTTTAACAAAGCAAGAATTAATCAGAATGTTCGGGGGTTGATTAGAGTTATCCCAGGCCTCTATTTATAGAGCTTCGTATGAGAGAGAGCCATTGGGAGCATTAATTTGATATTAAATGCTTTTGATTCTCGTATGAATTTCAAACACCCAAAGCTGATTTCCGTGGGTTATTCGAATACCAGCAGGAGGTATTCGAATACCTCTGTCAAAAGCTTATTAAAAAACTGATCAAGTTGGGGTTATTCGAATACCAGTCAAGGGTATTCGAATACCTCTTTTAAATAGGTATATTCTAAAATCAGGGTATTCGAATACCATAGATGGGTATTCGAATACCTCAGTTAAAAACAGTTTGAAAAACCTTTCTAAATTGCTTCGAAATGCTTATTTTCAGTTTCTAAAAGCTTTGATCTTTCAAAAGCTATTTTAAAACTTCAGTTTAATTTAAGGAGCAGATTATTTTAGATCTTTTAAGATTAACCATTGAGATATCTAATTGACAGCTCTATACATGATAGATCCTAAGTCCTAAAAATAATCTTGAAACACTTGGACTTGGTCTTCTCATCATCCTCATATTTGTTATCATCAAAATACATCTTCATTGTTGCATAGTGAACACTTTCTCCCCCTTTTTGATGATGACAAACTATCATTGAGAAAAGCATCAGTACAGAAATAATTGTAATTCACAAGGTAAGAGACTTACATTCCTCTTTACACGAAGAGGTATTGATATCGGAGATGTGTGTGCGCAGCTCCCCCTTAATGTTGGAATCCAATATTAGTTATTTTAACCTGTCTTTTCTCATAGTTATATTTTTCTCCCCCTTTGGCATAATAAAAAAGATATGACAGATATGAAATGCATAAAAGGAAGCAAAAAGCATAAAGAGAAACTGATTTTATTAAGAATGTTGCCAATATACATAACATAATAAAAGGATAAACAGCCAATACAAGAAACATCCAAACAAGAACAAAGCTTAGAAATAGGCATCTAGCGGAGGAGGAGGAGGGGAATCAGAACCCCTTGAAGATAGCAAGGCATACAAGGAAGCTTGCTCATGCTCAACGCCGTCAAGTCTGTCAAACAAGACAGAGAAGGTGTGCTCCAGATAAGCTCGGTTATCCTCCATAAAAGCACGGTTGGCCTGTAAGGTGGCCATGACTTGATCCAAGGTAACTGAACCAGCAGCAGGAGCATGGGCACTAGCAGCAGAGGCAGCAGGGGCTACGGGGGCAGCAACAGGGGCAGCAGGGGCTACTGGGATAGCAACAGCAGGGACAACAGGATCAGTGGGGTCGTACTCATCATCGTCAACTTCAACTGGGAATACCCAGCCTTCATTAGTCTTTATCATCTTCATTCTGTTCAGCGTATAGGCACCAAACACATTATGATGGGTCTGCGGAGTTTTGCGCTCGGTCTCCATAATCTGAGGATACTTGCCTAGGAAGGTAGTGATGATAACACCGTAAGGTAACTTTGATCGATGTTTTCCTTTAGCTCGCATCATGTGCTTCATGATGAAGACGGACCAGTTTATCTGGTATCCTTTCTTCAGGATCCATAGCATAAACACATCATCTTCACTCAGGTAGGCGTAGTTCCCACCTCTAGGAGTGAGGATGTGGGCATAAGCATAATGTAAGAGCCTGTCCTGGCTCTTCATCATGCCCCCTTTGACTCCCTTTTGAGTCGGAGGTAATGCCAACCCAGGTCTAAGCACATCTTCAATGGCTCGAATTTTGTCAAACCGCTGGACAAGCTCTTCACTGTCTTCGTTGTTACGGCTAGTAGATTCTAATCCAAAGAAGTGAACCCAGTCCTAAGAAGTGATCACAATGTGCTGATCACTAACATCAGAATGGAGTTCCAGACCCTCAATCCGCAGGTTGCAGTAGAACATCTTTACAAGATCAGGATAGAGGACCGCCTTATAAGAGCAAAAACGAAGCACGCCCTGGAGGTTCAGTTGGTGTAGGAAATCAAATCCTCCTTCTTTTTCGAAGAACTCCAAATCAAGATACTTTGGTTGCACAAGGTTCCGATCCCGGAAGTGAGAAATGAACCGTCCAAAGGTTGCGTAGTTGGAGGAGAGTCTTCGTAGATCCAGCGGGTTGTTGCATGGCACGGTTTTTGTGCGAGCACCCTTGGAGGAGGATGCCATTGATGGAGGTTTGAAGGTAAGAGAGTGGGAAAGATGGAACGGTTAGGTGGATGGAGGTATTCGAATAGGGGGGAGGGAAAGAAGGAGTGAGTGGGGAGGCCAAGAGTTTAAAGAAGGAATGAGTGAGGAAACGGGTTAACGAAATGGGGGGTTTATATAAATCTAACCCAAGGTATTCGAATGCCTCAATTGGTATTCGAATACAACTGTTTGGAAATGCAAAAGATAGGGCCAACTAAAAAGAGTATTCGAATACCTCTTCAGGTATTCAAATAGATTGACCAATATGACTTGGCCCCAGGTCTTAGGGTATTCGAATATTGCTTAAGGTATTCGAATGCCCAGAAACATAAATTAAAGACTGATAGCAAGAGGCTTCAGGTTATTCGAATAACCACTAAGGTATTCGAATACACCTGTTTATAAATCATGAAAATATACATGCAGATGATGGTATTTGAATACCTTCTCATGGTATTCGAATAACTTAGACAGAAAAGCATAAAAATTAAGTACATAATGCATTTTTGAAGAATAAAAGCTTACCCAATTGAATGAGCACCTGCAAAACACAATTGAGGATATCTTCGACGCTCAAGTCAGTAATAATTAAAGATCAATAAATCAATAAATGAGCAGCAAAGGTAGGGTTTTAAATGCACGATTGATCCAAAATGCCAAGTTTTCTTCTTAAATGAAAGAAAGAATCTTTAGGTAATGGTTTTGTGAAAATATCAGCAAGTTGATTATTAGTTTCAACAAATTCTAACACACAATCACCTTTTTGAACATGATCTCTTATAAAATAGTGCCTTATCTCAATGTGCTTAGTCCTAGAGTGCATAATGGGATTCTTTGTCAGATTGATTACACTAGTATTATCACATCTTATAGGGATGTGATTAAGCTGAAGACCAAAGTCTAGAAGTTATTGCTTCATCTATAGGATTTGAGCACAACAACTTCCGGCTGCAACATATTCAGCCTCAACGGTGGATAGGGCCACATTATTTTGTTTCTTGCTATGCCAAGAAACTAAGGTATTGCCAAGCAGGTGACATGTTCCACTAGTGCTTTTCCGATCTAATTTGCATCCAAAGAAAATCGTCAGAGTCGAATAACTAATAAGACTACAAGTGGCACCTTTGGGGTACCACAAGCCCACTTGTGTAGTGCCACCAAGATATTTCATAATTCGTTTCACAAAGACTTAAGTGCGACTCTTTAGGATTAGCTTGATATCGAGCACACATGCATACGCTAAACATTATATCAGGTCTACTAGCAGTGAGATAGAGAAGAGATCCAATCATACCTCGATATTTAGTAATTTTTACAAAATTACCTGCTTTGTCTTTATCCAAGTAACATGAAGTACTCATTGGTGTAGCCATATGCTTTGAGTTGTCCATCCCAAACCTCTTGAGAAGTTCTTTGCAATACTTTGTTTGGCTATTGAATGTTCCACTCCTTGTTTGTTTGATTTGAAGTCCAAGGAAGAAATTGAGTTCTCCCATCATGGACATCTCGAATTCGCTTTGCATGATTTTAGCAAATTCCTTGCACAGAATTTCGTTAGTAGCACCAAATATAATATCGTCTACATATACTTGTACAAGGAGTATGTCATGGTTTTTATTTTTAATAAAAAGAGTCGTGTCAACCTTACCTCTTGTAAAATCATGTTCTAAAAGGAACTTACTTAACCTTTCATACCAAGCTCGTGGAGCTTGTTTTAAGCCATACAAAGCCTTTTTCAATTTGAAAACATGGTTAGGTAGATCATAATTTTCAAAGCTTGGAGGTTGGTCAACATATACCTCCTTTTGAATAAAGCCATTTAAAAAAGCACTTTTAACATCCATTTGATATAATTTAAAATCCATGATGCAAGCAAAAGCAAGTAACATTCTAATAGCTTCTAATCTAGCTACAGGTGCATCGGTTTCTTCATAGTCTATACCTTCTTCTTGATTATAACCTTTTGCTACAATCCTAGCTTTATTTCTTGTTATTAGGCCAGTTTCATCAAGTTTGTTCCTAAAAACCCATTTAGTACGATAATAGGATGATTATTAGGTCTAGGAACTAGTTCCCAAACTTGATTTTGTTCAAATTGATTTAATTCTTCTTGCATAGCTAGAAACCAATGTTCATCATTAAAGGCTTCATTGATGTCTTTAGGTTCGATTTGAGAAACAAAAGCTAAGTGGTTACATGCATTTCTAATGGAGTTTCGAGTACTTACACCTTTGGATACATCACCGATTACTTGATCAAGCGAATGATATTTTGAGGTACGCCATTCTTTGGGAAGATCCAAAGCTTGTGAATCCTCTTGTCTTTGTTTGTCTTCTTGCTTCTTGATTTCTTTTTCCTTGCTGTCCAAATGTGTTTCCGCTAAGACTTCTGCAATATCATCAATAGCAAGATCCTTTCTCGATCCATTTGGGTCAGTTTTATCAAATGCAACATGTATAGATTCTTCAATAGTCATAGTTCTTTTATTATATATACGAAAAGCCTTACTATGATTTGAATAACCAAGAAATATACCTTCATCAGACTTAGCGTCAAACTTGCCTAGGTTATCTTTTCCATTATTTAAGATAAAACATTTGCATCTAAAAACATGAAAATGTGAAACATTTGGCTTTCTTCCCTTGTATAACTCATATGGGGTTTTCTTTAAAATAGGCTTTATAAGGGCCCTGTTCATTACATAACAAGCTGTACTTATAGCATCTGCCCAAAAATACTTAGGAAGAGCAGCCTCATTAAGCATAGTTCTTGCCATTTCTTCTAAAGAACGATTTTTTCTTTATACAACTCCATTTTGTTGTGGAGTTTTAGGAGTAGAGAAGTTATGATTAATGCCATGTTCATCATAATAATTTTCAAAAACATTGTTTTCAAATTCGCCACCAAGATCACTTCTTATAGAAGAAATTTGAAAACCTTTTTCGTTTTGAATAACTTTGGCAAGTCTTTTAAATGCTAGAAATGCATCATTTTTATTTGCAAGAAATAAAGTCCATGTAAACCTAGAAAAATCATCCACAATCACTAAAGCATAGTAATTCCCACCAAAGCTCATAGTTCTAGAGGGACCAAATAAATCCATGTACAAAAGTGGTAAAGGTCTAGTGGTTGAAACTATATTTTTTGCTTTAAAAGAGACCTTTATTTGTTTACCCTTTTGACATGCATCACATAATTTATCTTTAACAAAATTAAGCTTTGGTAGTCCAATTACTAGCTCTTTAGAGACCAACTTCTTTAAGTGATCCATGTGAATGTGTGCAATTCTCCTATGCTATAACCATGAATCATCATTCTTACTTAAAAGGCATTTCGCATCATTTGAAGATTTATCGTCAAGACTAATCATATAGATGTTATTTATTCTATGACCAATGAACTTAACATGCTTATCATTTTTATCTTCAATTATGCAACAATTTGAATAAAAAATTACCTTATTTCCTTTGTCACATAATTGGCTAATACTAAGAAGGTTATGTTTCAAGCCTTCAACAAGCAACACATTTTCAATAGAGGAGTTGGGGTTCTTACCAACTTTGCCGATTCCAAGAATTTTTCCCTTATTGTTATCTCCATAAGTAACGTGTCCATGATTCTTGGGAATAAACATGGTGAATTTTGAGTCGTCTCCAGTCATGTGCTTAGAACAGCTGCTGTCGAGATACCAATTTGAGCTCCTGGCTTTCAAGCACACCTATAACACAATTTTAATTTTTAACCTTTGGTACCCAAGTTTTCTTGGGTCCTTGAGTGTCAGTTTTGGGCAATGTATCCTTTGGAACCCAAACCATTTTTGTCTCAATTTTTGTGTTAACATTCTTTCTTGCATTGCATGTTGAAGCACTGTGACCCTTCTTTCGATAGTAAAAACATTTAATAAATGGACTACTAGAAGTACTTGAATAAACAAAGGAATTTTTATAAGATTTATGCTGATTTTTCGGGTTATAACCAATTCTATCTTTTTCAAAAACAACCATTTGTTTTCCTAATATGATATTTAGATCATCTCTCCCAAAAGTGAATTTAGCAAGGGTGTTCTTTAAATCTTCAATTTCTTTTTCAAGCAAATGACATGAAGAACAAGACGAAGAAGTAGAAGCATGTAAGGAATGAGATGGGCATGCATCGATAATTCCCAAAGTCTCATTTTTAATTTTTAATTCTTCAATTTCTTTATTTAACATAAGGATTTTATTTTCTAATAAAGAAATTATTTTCTTAGAAGAAGAAATTAATTTAGTAAGCCTAAGTGATTCATTATGTAATTCTTCGAAGGCATCTTGTAATTCATCATAAGAAGGCAATAAGTCAGAATTTACCTCGTTGTCGCTATCTTCCTCTTCTTCTCCTTTGGCATAAGATATAGATGAGCTTCTTCACTTTCTGAACTGTCAGATGAGTCCATGTCGTTGTCATCCCAAGCTATGTAGGCTCTTCTTCATTTTCTTTCCTTAAATGGTTTCTTTTCGAATTTCTCCATTTTCTTTTGATAAACTGGACACTTCATTTTCATGTGTCTGGGTTTTCCACATTCATAGCATGTTGGAGTCGAGGAAGTTCCTTCCCCTTTATTGTAGGTTTTCTTTGGAGGAAAAAGGTGGTCTTCTTTGTGTCCCCTTTTTCTTTAGGAACTTACCAAATTTTCTTACAAGGAGGCCGAAGTTTTCTTCATTGATTTCATTATTTTCCGTGCCTTCTTCATCCTCGTCATTATTGTCATCATTTACTGAGGTGATGGCTTTGAGAGCTATCCCCTTTTTCTTCTTGTCGTTTTCTTCACTTTGACTTAGTCTGTTTAGTTCCAATTCATGCTCATGAAGTTTTCCAAAAAGGGTAGCTAATGACATGGTTGTCAAGTCCCTTGATTCTGAAATTGCTGTTACCTTGGGTTGCCAAATCCTGCTTAAACACCTTAATACTTTGTTAATCAAATCTTCGTTAGTAAAACTTTTTCCTAAAGATGCAAGATGATTAACAATGTAGGTGAACCTCTTTTGCATTTCTTGAATGCTTTCTCCTTGGTTCATTCTAAACAATTCATACTCGCGAGTTAGAGAATTGATTCTCGATCTCTTAACTTCACTAGTACCCTCATGGGTAACTTGTAAAGTGTCCCACATTTCTTTAGCGGTTTTGCAATTTGAAATTCTAAAAAATTCATCATACCCCAAGGCAAGTGGTAATGATGTTTTTGGCTTTTAAATTATGTTGAACTTTCCTTTTATCATCATCAGACCATTCACTCCTAGGAGTTTCAGTCTTTACACCATCGATCGTTTTTGTAGGTATAAATGCGCCGTTTTCGACAGCATCCTACACATCTAGATCAAGAGCTTCGATGAAAATTTTCATTCTTTCTTTCCAATATGCATAACCATCCCCATTGAAAAAGGATGGTCGGTTTATGGAAGATCCCTCTGAAAAGCCAATTGAGGAAGCCATGTTCTCTTGAAGCGGCTAAGCTCTTTATACAAGAGTCTAGCTCTGATACCACTTGTTACGAAGTGGCTTCCAATACTCAAGAGGGGGGTGAATTGAGTAACAAAAACTTTCACAAAAGCCTTAAACAAATAAACTTTGCTGAATTTAAATATTAAAGGACGTGAAAGAGATAAGAAAAGGAAGAACAATTAATAATTAAATTACAGGAATCAATAAATAAAGTGCATAAAGAAAAGAGAATAAGGGAAGAAAAACAGGCACAGTATTTATCCTGGTTCGACCACCAACCTCTTATGACCTACGTCTAGTCCCCGAAACACAGTTCAAGATTTTTCACTATTCAAGACAAACTTAAAACAGGTGCTTGCAACCGTTACAATAAAGAGCACTTTTCACACACAGGGAAACTCTACCCTTGTGCTCAAGCCTCAATCAATTAGGGATACCTCACCCTTATACAATCCTGTGGGATACCTCACCCTCAATATATAGAAATAAAAAATAGATGAAGAAGAAACTCTCTCTAAGAGCAAATAATCACAAATTGAAGCACTAAGGAGCTTTGTCACAGATATCTCAAAAATTCAATATTAAGAGCATAGAAAAAGAGAGGAAATTGTGTAAAACTCGTTTTTAACAAAGCAAGAATTAATCAGAATGTTCGGGGGTTGATCAGAGTTATCCCAGGCCTCTATTTATGGAGCTTCGTATGAGAGAGAGCCGTTGGGAGCATTAATTTGATATTAAATGCTTTTGATTCTCGTATGAATTTCAAACACCCAAAGTGATCCTGTGGGTTATTCGAATACCAAATGGGAGGTATTTGAATACCTCTGTTAAAAGCTTATTAAAAAACTGATCAAGTTAGGGTTATTCGAATACCAGTCAAGGGTATTCGAATACCTCTTTTAAACAGGTATATTCTGAAATCAGGGTATTCGAATACCATATAGGGATATTCGAATACCTCTGTTTTTGGAAAAACAGAAGGTATGAATTATGAATCAGGTTATTCGAATACCTCAGTTAAAAACAGTTTGAAAAACCTTTCTAAATTGCTTCGAAATGCTTATTTTCAGTTTCTAAAAGCTTTGATCTTTCAAAAGCTATTTTAAAACTTCAGTTTAATTTAAGGAGTAGATTATTTTAGATCTTTTAAGATTAACCATTGAGATATCTAATTGATAGCTCCATACATGATAGATCCTAAGTCCTAAAACTAATCTTGAAACACTTGGACTTGGTCTTCTCATCATCCTCATGTTTGTTATCATCAAAATACATCTTCATTGTTGCGTAGTGAACACAGAAAGGGTGAAAACACCATCGACACGTCACACTGTTTATAAATGGTCTTCATAAGAAATGAATATATATATATATACATATATCTATGTCTTAGCTTTCAAATGTCACCAGTTTCAAGTCCATATCACACCTATAGCTTAAATTATGACTTAGTCTTTGCACATCGTCCAAGTTCCAACAACAACATCTCTATTCTAACTTAGTGGCCCAATCTGACCTACTAAACATCTGATTCAGCCTTCGAGCTCTCATAAAAGTTGTAGAACTTTATCTCAACTTTTCTACATAGTAAAATTCATAATTTTTAGAAGTTTAGAACTCAAGTTATGCCAAAAATACAGAAATAATATAAAATTCTCAATAATGCTGAAAAATACAATTAAGTCCAATTTGAACCCAAACTTATAAAATGTGGCTAAAACTAATCAATTAAGCATATAAGAGGTCTAAGAGACTAAATATGATGGTTAAGTAATATATAAAATTGCGTTTATCAATATCTTTCATTACTTGGAGGCCAATTAAGAAATTACTTGGGGATCAATAAGGAGGTTAAATTTCCTAAATTTAGTTTTTCAAATCCAATCAAGATCTTTTCATTACTTGAGAACCAAGTAAGGAAGTTAAGTTCTAAGACAACTCATTTAGGGTTAACCCCTTATAAATAGATAAGAGATAAGAGCTTTAGGAGAGCTTCAAACGAGCTTCAAGGAGATTGGAGGCAACAAGAACTGAAGAATAAAGGTTGAAGGCAAGATTGGGGGAGAAGAGACATCCATTGAAGACATCATTCTTTCTATCTTCTATTTCTACTCTTATTTTCTATTTTTCTAAGATTGATTCAGGGTTATATCTCTATCTTTTAATCTTGTTTGTGTTTTAATTGCCATGTGTGGTTAAATTTCATTTTTCTAGGGTTAGGAGGAAACTTTTTACTCTCTTATGTTAAATACTTGATTTTTCTCTTTATTAATGACATAATTACTGTTTGTGATTTATTCCTAGTGTTCTTAATGCTTGGGGTATGCTGCTGACCATACTTATGTGATCTTAGGTGTTAGGTGAATGATTGAGAAATAAAGTCTAATGCTTGATAATCTAGGAATTGAACTTGAAAATTAAAACCAAGAGATAGACTTGATCCTTCAAAGGTTAACGGGATACATTAGAACTTAATGGGTTTTAACCAACTTAATTTCAATGAAAATGTGGTTTATTTAGTTTTAACACATTTTTAGTGCCTAGAGATTGAACTTTAGATAATTTAGGATAGACTGCCTTCAAAAACATAATTAATCATTAATGAAGAGGAATCAATATTTATCATAATAGGTAATTGTAGTGGATTCCTAATCCTAAATCTTTGATCCTTGGTTGAACTCTAATTTCCCTAGAACTTGTTAGTTTTATTGCTATCTAATGATTTTCAATCTACTTTATATTATTATTTTCGTTCACCTAAACAATTAATATTATCATAGTTTGGTAATCACACAATCCTCGTAAGAATGATACTATACTCATCACTTCTTAACTTGTTGACTACCTGTGCACTTGTAGATTTGGCATAACATACTCCAAAAGTATTCTACTCATATGTTCCACAATTCCAATTTACTGTTATGTTCTAAGTACAGTATTGTGCCTCACTATACCTGCCTTCCTGTAAAACTCATCATATTATTTACTGCAGAACTCGTTGCCATTTTCACTTCTTAGTCTCTTGACGGATTGCCTAATTAACTTCTCAACCATGGCTTTCCACTGTTTAAGATTGTTAAACACTTCATCTTTGTGTTTCAGAAAGTAAACTTGAACTTTCCTAGAATAATCATCAATCAAAGTAAGAAAATAACGAGCTTCACCCAGTGAGTTAATAAGGGCAGGACCCCAAGCATCTAAGTGAATATATTCCAAAATGCCCATGCTCATATGCTTTGCAGTACTAAATTTCACTCACTTCGGCTTCTCGAATACAATTCTCGTATAAACCAAGTTTACGATTCTTTATGCATTTAAGAATCATTTGCTAGCAAGTATTGAATTTTTTTCTTGCTTATATGACCAAGCCGCATATGCCACAATTGTGTAGCATCACCACACGATCTTTTAGAGTATAAAACGATAGCTATCTCTGTGCTTCCTAACAAAAGATTGATCCTGCCCTGCAACTTTCCTTTCATCACCGCTATAGAGCCTTTAGTCACCTTTAACAACCATCATTTCTAGAGAACTTGTACCCTTGATTGTCTATGGCACTAAAAAAGATTAGGTTCCTGTCCAATTCTGGTACATACTATGCCTAAAATGTCCTTATAGTTCCATCATCCATTCTGACCTACACCTCTCCTCCACCTACAATAACAATTACCTTATTATCCCTGTTCTGACCTTTGCCTCCTATTTTTGATATGAAAAGAAAAAGTTTCTATTAAGTGTCATATGAAATGATGTGCTATAATCTAACACCCAATCGATCCCTTAGTCACTAAACAAGACTATTAAGACTGACTTAGTATCACTATCATTAGAACTTTCAACTGTTACATTAGTAGAATCTCTTATTTTCTCTTTCCTCAAAAGGCAGTTTTTAAAAATATGCCCTATCTGATGACAATTAAAACATTTCAGGGAGTTGTGACTTTTAGACATTGATATTCTCTTGCTTTTACTTCTCGATCATCTTTCTTAATTGTGCCCTCTCGTTATGAATAATCTTTTTGCTAGTTTATCGGTACTGGATCTAGTTACCAATCTCTATTGATCCTTTATCATCAATGTCTCTTTGACAGTTTGACGAAAATAAAGGTCCTGCCAAACATAATGGTATCACAGAAATCATCATCCGACGGGGTTAAAAAAGTCAACAAGATCATTGCTTGAAAAATATCTTCCATTTTTATTCTAGTTGCCTCCACACAAGAAATCATCCTATTGTAGTCATCTATATGGTTTAAAATTTATTTCTCTCCCATAAGCTTGAATGTGTACAACCTCTTTCTTTGATACTGCAAGCTTGACAATGTCTTTATTAAGTACTTTTCTTCCAGAGCCTTCAATAGCTCATCTGTAGTCTTTTCGCTCATAATCTCACGTATCACATTGTCTTCCAAGCTTAGTTGTATTGTACTACAAGTTTTTCCCACAATCTCCTCCTTTTTATCAAGAGTCAAGGTTTTTAGTAATTTTTATATGCCTTCCAACACCTTTGATAGGCCTTGCTAATTTAGCAAAGCCTGCAACTTTAGCTTCCATAAATTGAAGTTGTTGAAACCATCAAACTTCTCCACATCAAATTTTGGTACTGATATATTGGATTTGAGATAAGGCTAGAGCTTAGTAGCTCTGATACCACTTGTTGGGATATAAGAGACAGATACACCCCAAGAATCTTAAACACTTTATAGATATAAGCTGAAAAATGCTCAAATTGATGAAAAATAATCCATTATATCAAAGAATAAATACAATATCTTGTCTACACTCTCACACATAAGAGAAACAAAATATAGTGTTTCCTAGTGAGACCATTTTCTACTACATTTTAAGTATTACAGAGAACTAGAAAGTATACCTAAAATCCCCAGTGTATAAGCTCACAACACACTCATAAAAAAATTTTAACACTGCGTTCTCTGATTTTATCTCACTACCAAAAAAGCTCTTAATTTCACTTTTAGATGTTGTGTTTTTCGAATGAAGGATTTGCTTTGTATTTATAAAATCCTTTTGCAAGCATTACTTTAATGCATTAATTAACTATTAATCTCCCACTAGCCAACTATCAACTTCCAACTGTTCATAAAAAAAATTCACAGCCAAGTGAAAGGTCTTCTTCTTTTTCTTGACTAAATACAAGCCACACTGTAACAAGACTTTAGGTCTTTTTCAATTTGAGAAAGAATAAATGTAATGTGGATTTGAGCAAGATGTGTTTCAAGCTTCATATGTGAGGAAAGATGTTGGAAATGTGGAGAGAGGCTAGGTTGGAGAAAGGAAGAGGAAGAAAAAAATAAAGGTCCGTGGATGAGAAAAAAGGGGGTCATGCGAGCTTTTAATGAAATATTTTATTTGAACCATTCATTTTGATCTAATGGTTATTATTTAGCCCCCTCACCTCACATGATAAAATATTCCTCTCACCTGATATACTATGTGTGTGTGTGTGTGTATGTATGTACGTATGCATTATGTTAAATATTGTATTTTATTAAAAAAATAAAGGTATAAAACTGGTGGGTCTCTATGTTTAGGTGTTTGTGCTTGCGAGAAAGCACATGTGAGAGAGACGGTCCTAGTATTGAAGCATATGAGTATTCAAAAATCTAAACTAAATTGAACACACACACACACACACACACACACACACATATATATATATATATATATATATATATATATAGGGGGATCGGCTTACACCAGTGTAAGTCTTTTTTGACTTACACTTATTTTCAACTGTTAGATCCACTTTCATCTAATGGTTGAGATTATTTCATTAAAAGTAACCATTAGATGAAAGTAGATCTAACAGTTGAAAATGAGTGTAAGTCAAAAAAGACTTATACTAGTGTAAATTGATCCTCCCTCATATATATATATATATGGAGTGTATCTGGTGAGAGGAATATTTATTGTAAGAAGTGAGATGAATGAATCTTGACCATTTGATCTTACATGAATGGTCAAGATTAGAACATAGATGCATGTGACTTTTTTAAATAGTCACATGACCTTTAAGTAACTTTTAATTTTGACCATCCATGTATGGTTGTATGGTCAAGATTTACTTCTTTCACCCTCTCACAATAAAAACTCCTCTCAATATATATATATATATACCTCAAGCCAAACTTAATTTCCTCTCTTGGATTTGACATGTATTAGAATTAACAATTAATTTTGACTTGTATTTAGATTCTTAGAGATTGAGTTTGTATTTTGATAAATTAATTTGAACTTATATTTATTATATTTTGATGAAATAGTTTAGACTTGTATTAAATGTGTTTTGAAGAACTTAGATTTTTGTTTTGATGAATTTCTGTATTAAAAAGACTATAACAAAAATTTTAAAAATCAATCCAGCATTAACCAATTTAGATCAAAATTCAACTGGATAATATTTATTTTTTGAACCAAACCGGTCGAATGATAATATAAAAAAACTAATTGGATTGGGTCAGTTGGCTTTTTTCCTCAATACTAATCAACCCAATCTGTAAACATCCTCATTCAAGCAAGGATTAGACTCATATCTAAGGGGTGTTTTCCAAACTCTAAAAATTGGATAACTAGATGCAATGGAGCCGATTTTAAAATGTCAAGTGTTTTTTTAAGTACTAAAAACTTTAAAAACTAGCTCTTATTAATCCATTTTTAAGTCAAAACTAGTTCAAAAAGAAGAAGAAGAAGAAAAACCAATATAATGTTTATTTTACTGTACTCTATTTTTATTAATGGCTCATACTTTTTCTCTTGGATTTTTGTTTGATTTTTACATTATCTCTTTACTTATCTATTTTTTGTTTCTCTCTCTACATTTAAATTTTAAATTTGGTTATGATTTCAAAATTTTAAAACTAGTTTAAGATAAATAAACAAACTAAGAATAAATTAAAACTTGTTATAAAATAACCTGAATTTATATGACTAGTTTATCATAAACAAATTTAAACCAGTTTTAAGAGTAGCCAAACTGCCCTTAAAGTGGATGAGAAAACCTTGTACAATGAAAAAAAAAAAATAACTACAATAATTTCATATAAAAATAAAAGTACATCTACATTTAAAGAGTTAGGCTGCCTAATAGATAGAGAATATTTACATTTATTTTTTATTTTACTTTTGTGCTAGGTAACTTATCAATATATAAGGGAGATAGAAGAGAAAGGTAGAGAGGGAGAAAAAGGGAGCACAGATGGAGGTGAGGGATGCCTAGATATGAAGGTTAGAAGTACTCGCATTATGTTGGTACTAGTTCGAGGCCTTGGTCGTTTGAGGAAGGAGGTTTTAGTGCTGGTGTTTTGTTCAAAGATAAGGTGTTAGGAGGTTGTGCATCTTTAGCACCAAGGGAACGAGTGGATCTTCTTTAAAAGAATCTCATTAGGATGGTAATAGGTTGCTTCCATGTATACATGTGGATGATATAGTTATCACGGAGCTTTTAGTACCTTGGAGGGATATGTTTGTTGTCAAACTCTTGGGGAAATCTCTTAGGTTTTCAATTATGAGAGAAAGGCTTAAGTTACTCTGGAAGCTTTCTGCATGGTTCGATGTTGTGGATGTTGGGAATAGTTACTTTATAGTGAAGTTTGATGTTGTTGTGGATCCTGAGAACATAATAGGAGGATATTCCTGGATGTTATTTGATCATTATTTGGACGTTAGGGAATGATCCCCTATGTTCAATCCAAGCGTTGTGTAGTTAGATCACACTATGGTGTGGATTTGTTTCCTAAGTCTTAATTTATTATATTATGATGAGAGTATCCTTATGGCAATTGCTAGAGTTATTGGCAGATTGGTTAAAGTTGATCTCACTACCTTGAGAATATATAGAGGTCGTTTTGCAAGAATTTGTGTGAAGGTGGATATTTCTTTACAAGTTGTGGGTAAAGTTTGGATCAATGACACACAAGGTGGAGCATCAAGGTCTCCACACCATTTGGACATGTTGTGGATATTATGGGTATGTCTCTAGAAATTGTCCAAAGAATTATGTTCCAAATCATAAATCTAATTCTTTTGAAGATGGAGGTCATGACACTTCCTAACAGCAAAATATTGCTAAAGTTGGTGTTGAAGTTGACATTCATTTGAATTCAAATTTAGATACTACTCATGTTTTGCATGTTGAGCGGATTACTATTAAGAAAAAGTAGCCTGATTGGGGACTTGAATGAATATTTTTGAAAATTGTTATTGCTTGAAGTTCGATTGTACATGTATGATTTACATTATATAAGCTTATGTCAATAATTACTTGCCTAGAATAGAGCTAAATTACAAGAAATAAATATGTCCTAATACAAGAATCAAATCTATCTTAATAACAGAAATAAGGAAATAAATCAAATTTGTCTAAAGAACATAAATAAGGAAATAAATCAAATATATCCTAATAACGAAAATAAGGAAATAAATCAAATATGTCCTAATAACGGAAATAATAAAATATATTTGTACAATAAAGTTCAACACTCCCCCTTAAGCTGGTGAATGGATATCTATCATTCCTAACTTACTAATAAGATCCTGAAAGCACTCTGTGAGTAGTCCCTAGTTAATACATCTGACAACTGATATCCTGAAAGAACGTATGTTGTGGTTATAAGTCCACTATTCAATTCCTCTTTGATAAAGTATCGGTCTATCTCAATGTGTTTTGTCCTGTCATATTGAACCGAATTATGTGCAATGTTTATGGCTAATTTGTTGTCACAAAACAGCTTCATAAGTGCTTCATGTTTTAGTCTCAGGCCATCTAATATGATCTTCATCAATAGCAACTCACAAACTCCTTGTGCCATAGCTCAAAAATCATCTTCTGCACTTGACTATACTACTACGTTTTGTTTCTTACTTCTCCATGTTACTAGATTTCCAACCAAAAACATACAATAACCTGATATTGACCTCTTGTCAGTAACTAAATATGCATAGTCATAATTTATGTACACTTCCATAGATAGGTTTCCCCTCTTTCTAAATAGTAATCCTCTTTCAGACGTGGTTTTGAGATACTGTAGAATTTGATTCACAGCCTGTATGTGTCTCTCTTGCGATCATGCATGAATTGACTAACAATACTGATAGCATATGTTAGGTCTGGTCTGGTATGTGTCAGTTATATCAATTTTCCTACTAGCCTATGATATTGAGCTTTATCCATCTTGGAGCTCTCTTCTTCACTTCCTATTTTGTGATTCTGCTCAATGGGTATACTGGTAGCCTTACATCTGAGCTTTCTAGTCTCTTTGAGAAGATCTAGAATGCATTTCCTTTGAGAAATGAAGATACCTTGCTTAGAGTAGGCAACTTTAATCCCAAAGAAGTACTTTAGTCTTCCAAGATATTTTATTTCAAACTCATCTGCTAATTTCTCCTTTAGGAGTTGCTTCTCAACTAGGTCATCATTTGATATAATGATGTCATCAATATACACAAGCATAACTTTGAGTTTACCTTCTTGTGAATGTTTAAAAATGAGAGTATGATCACCTCGACTTTGTTAATGTGATTGCTTATGCGACAATGAAGATTAGTTTTGATGATAATAAACACGAAGATTATGAGAAGACCAAGTCCAAGCTCTTCAAGTGTAATCATTAGGACTTAGGATCTCTTGTACAGAGACTTTTTAGATATCTCATTATTTTTTCACAAAAAGATACAAACGTCTTTAGATTAATATTCCAAATTCAAAGAACATTTTCTTAAATATTTAACTGTTTTGGAACAGAGCTATTCGAATAAACTCTAAAGTATTCGAATAGACCTTACTTAAAATGTCATACGTTTTTCTACTTTTCAAACGGTATTCGAATAAGATCACTTGGTATTCAAATAAACAAAAGCTCTCCAAAATGTGTTTCTAATTGATCTATTTGAATAACTCACAAGGTATTCGAATAGACTTTTTTTTAACTGAAAGCTTATTTAGCATAGGTATTCAAATAACTTAACATGTATTCGAATAACCTTCTTTAAAACTATTTTTCACAAGTCTTTTCAAATAGTGGTATTCGAATAATCTCAAAAGTATTCGAATAGCCCAAGGGCTCTTGGTTTGAAATAATACGAGCTTTTTGATATTAAACATGGTAATTAATGCTTTCAACGACTATTTTCTTAGAAAGCTCTATAAATAGAGACCTTGGGTCATCTTTGTAAGCTGCCTAACAATCTGAATTATTACTTGCTTGTGTTAAAACGTGATTTACATTTTTTCTCTTATTTTCTATACTCTTTTCGTCAAAACTTTAAGATATCCTTAGAGAGCTCTATTAGTGCTTCAATTTGTATTACTTGCTCTTTGTGAGAGTTTTTTTTCATCTATTTTCTGTTGTATTTCTGAGAGGGTGAGGTATCCCTCAAAGGCTTTGTAACGAAGGTGAGGTATCCCTTGAAGGTTTGTGTAAGGGTGAGGTATCCCTGACAGTTTGAGGCTTTAGCACAAAGGTAGAGTTTTCATGTATGTGAAAAGTGCTCTTGATTGTAACGGTCGCAAGCACCTGTTTAAGCTTGTATTGAATAGTAAAAAATCTCGAATTGTGTTTCGAGGACTGGATGTAGGCCACTAGTGATTGGTTGTCGAATCAGGATAAATATCGTGCCTGTTTTTCTAATCCTTAATCTTTTATTTTTTGACATTTAATTTATTATTTCCTGCAATTTATTTTTTAGCTATTCTTAGTGTTCTTCTTCTCTTCCTTTAATTCAGATTTTTTAATATTTTATTTCAACATATTTAATTTGTTTACGCTTTTGTGAAAAGTTTTTAATACTCAATTCACCCCCCTCTTGAGTACTGGAAGCCACTTGGTAACAAGTGGTATCAGAGTTAGACTCTTGTTTAAAGAGCTTAGCAGCTTCAAAAGAACATGGCTTCCTCAAATGGCTTTTCAGAGGGATCTTCCATAAAACGACCACTTTTTCTCAATGGGGATGGTTATGCATATTGGAAGGAAAGAATAAAAATTTTCATCGAAGCTATTGATCTAGATGTGTGGGATGCTATCGAAAACGGCACATTTATACCTACACGAGTGGTCGATGGTGTAAAAATTGAGACACCTAGAAGTGATTGGTTTGATGAGGATAAAAGAAAAGTTCAATATAATTTGAAAGCTAAAAACATCATTTCCACTGCCTTGGGGTATGATGAATTTTTAAGAATTTCAAACTACAAAACTACTAAAGAGATGTGGGACACTTTACAAGTTACCCATGAGGGTACTAGTGAAGTTAAGAGGTCGAGAATCAATTCTCTTACTTATGAATATGAATTATTTAGAATGAAACAAGGAGAAAACATTCAAGAAATGCAAAAAAGGTTCACCCACATCGTAACTCATTTAGTATCATTAGGAAAGAATTTTTCTAACGAAGATTTGATTAACAAAGTGCTAAGATGTTTGAACAGGATTTGGCAACCCAGGGTAACAGTCATATCAGAATCAAGGGACTTGTCGACAAAAACACTAGCTACCCTCTTTGGAAAACTCCATGAATACGAACTGGAGTTGAACATATTAAGCCAAAGTGAGGAAAATGATAAAAAGAAAAATGATATAGCTCTCAAAGCTACTGCCTCAGCAGTTGATGATGATGATAAGGAGGAGGAGGATGGAGAAAGCACAGAGAATCTTAAGCTAAATGAAGAAAACCTTAGCCTTATGGTTAAAAAATTTGGTAAGTTTCTCATAAAGAAAGGAAACCAAAGAAGACCACATTTTCCTCTAAAGAAAACTCATCATAAGGGGGAAGGAACAACTTCAACTCCAACGTGCTGCGAGTGTGGAAAATCTGGACACATGAAAATGGAGTGTCTAATTTACCAAAAGAAGATAGAGAAATTTGAAAAGAAACCCTTCAAGGAAAGAAAGGAAAAAAGAACATACATAATATGAGATAACAACGACATGGACTCAACTGATAGTTTAGATAGCAAGAAAGCCCATCTATGTCTTATGGCCAAAGGAGAAAAAGAAGAAGAAAACGACAATGAGGTAAATTCTGATTTATTACCTTCTTATAATGAATTACAAAATGCCTTTGAAGAACTACATGATGAATCTCTAAGGCTCACTAAAATAATTTCTTCATCTAAGAAAACAATTCCTTCTTTAGAAAATCAAATTCTCATTTTGAATAAAGAAATTGAAGAATTAAAAATTGAAAATGAAACTTTGGAAATTATTGATGCATGCATAACTCATTCTTCATATGCTTCTACATCTTCATCTTGTTCTTCGTGCCATTTGCTTGAAAAAGAAATTGAAGATTTAAAGAACACTCTTGCTAAATTCACTCTTGGAAGAGATAATTTAAATATTTTGTTAGGAAAACAAGGAGTTATTTTTCAAAAAGCCAGAATAGGATATAACCCAAAAAATCAGCATAAATCATATAAAAATTTCTTTGTTTATTCAAGTACTTCTAGTAGTCCATTTATAAAATGTTTTTATTGTAGGAAGAAAAGACACAATGCTTCAACATGCAATGCAAGAAAAATGTTAACACAAAGATTGAGACAAAAATGATTTGGGTTCCAAAGGGTACTATGCCCAAAATTGATATTCAAGAACCCAAGAAAATTTGGGTACCAAAAGTTAAAAACTAAATTTGTGTTGTAGGTGTGCTTGAAGACAAAAAGCTCAATTTGATACCTCGATAATGGATGCTCGAAGCACGTGGCCGAAGATAACTCAAAATTCTCATTCCTTGTTCCCAAAACTCATGGACATGTAACCTATAGAGATAACAACAAAGGAAAGATTCATGGAGTTGGTAAAGTCGGTAAGAGTCCTAACTCCTCTATTGATAATGTATTGGTTGTTGAAGGTTTGAAACATAACTTGCTTAGTATTAGTTAATTATGTGATAAAGAAAATAGAGTTATATTTAATTCAAATTGTTGCATAACTAAAGACAAAAATGACAAGCATGTTAATTTTATTGGTCATAGGGTTAATAACATTTATATGATTAGTCTTGATGATATATCTTCAAGTGATGTGAAATGCTTTTTAAGTAAGGAATATGAGTCTTGGTTATGGCATAGGAGAATTGCACACATTCACATGGATCACTTGAAAAAGTTAGTTTCCAAAGAGCTAGTAATTGAACTACCTAAGCTCAATTTTGACAAAGATAAATCATGTGATGTATGTCAAAAGGAAAAACAAGTAAATGTCTCTTTTAAAACCAAAAATATTATTTCAACTACTAGACCTTTGTAACTTTTGCATATAGATCTTTTTGGACCATCTAGAACTATGAGCTTTGGTGAGAATTACTATGCATTAGTGATTGTAGACAATTTTTCTAGATTCACATGGACTCTATTTCTTTCTCACAAAAATGATGCATTTCTAGCCTTAAGAAACTTGCCAAGTTATCCAAAATGAAAAATGTTTTTCAATTACATCCATAAGAACTGACCATGGTGGTGAGTTTAAAAATCATGTTTTTGAAACTTTTTGTGATGAACATGACATTGAGCATAATTTTTCTGCCCCTAGAACTCCACAACAAAATAGAGTTGTAGAAAGGAAAAATCGATCTTTAGAAGAAATGGCAAGAACTATGCTCAATGAAGCTTCTCTTCCTAAGTATTTATGGGTTGATATGGTTAATACCGCGTGTTATGTAATGAATAGAGCCCTTATAAGGCCGATTTTAAAGAAAACTCCATATGAGTTATACAAGGGAAAAAAGCCAAATGTCTCACATTTTCATGTTTTTGGATGTAAATGTTTTGTTTTGAATAATGGAAAGGATAACTTAGGAAAGTTTGATGCTAAGTCTGATGAAGGTATATTTTTAGGCTATTATATTCATAGCAAAGGTTTTAGAATTTATAATAAAAGAACTATGGCAATTGAAGAATCCATTCATGTTGCATTTAATGAAACTAATCCAAATGGATCGAGAAAGGAGTTTGTTGTTGATGATGTTGTAGAAGTTTTGGCAAAATCACATTTGGACAACAAGGAAGAAAGGAAACAAGGAGAGGACCCCCCAAATCAAGAATAGTCACAAGTCATAGAACTTTCTAAAGAATAGAGGACATCAAAGCACCACCCTCTTGACTACGTGATAGGTGATATCTCAAAAGGGATAATTACTAGAAACTATCTTAGAAATGCATGTAATCACTTAGCCTTTGTTTCTTAAATTGAGCCTAAGGATATAATTGAAGTTTTTGATGATGAACATTGGATCTTAGCTATGCAAGAGGAATTAAATCAATTTGAAAGAAACCAAGTCTGGGAATTAGTTCTTAAGCCTAATGATCATCCTATAATTGACACTAAATGGGTTTTTAGAAACAAACTTGATGAAAATGGCTTGATCACAAAAAATAAAGCTAAATTAGATGCAAAAGTTTATAATCAAGAAGAAGGAATAGATTATGAAGAAACCTATGCACCTATAACTAGATTAGAAGCTATTAGAATGTTACTTGCATATGCTTGCATCATGGATTTGAAGTTATATCAAATGGATGTTAAGTGTTTTTGTATATGATTTTATTCAAGATGAGGTATATGTTGAACAACCTCCGGGTTTTGAAAATCATGAACTACCTAATCATGTTTTTAAACTCAAAAAGACCTTGTACGGCTTAAAACAAGCTCCTAGAGCTTGGTATGAAAGGTTGAGTAAGTTTCTTTTAGAAAATAATTTTTCAAGAGGAAAAGTCGATACTACCATTTTCATTAAAAACAAAAAGCATGATATTCTCCTTGTACAAGTATATGTGGATGATATTACCTTTGGTGCTACTAATGAATCCCTTTGCAAGGATTTTGCTAAGTCAATGCAGAATGAGTTTGAAATGTCAATGATGGGAGAACTTAATTTCTTCCTTGGGCTTCAAATTAGATAAACAAAAGAAGGGACATTCATAAGTCAAACCAAATACTGCAAGGAACTGCTCAAAAAGTTCGAAATGGACAACGCTAAGCACATGACTACACCAATGGGCACTTCTTGCTATTTGGATAAAGATGAAGGAGATAAATCTGTAAAAATAATGAAATCTAGAGGTATGATTGGATCTATTCTTTATCTTACTGCTAGTAAGCTGGATATTATATTTAGTATTTGCATGTGTGCTAGATATCAGGCTAACCCTAAGGAATCTCATCTAAGTGTTGTTAAAAGAATAATGAAATATCTAGTAGGGCACTTCACAAATGGGTTTGTGGTACCCTAAGGGTGCTTCATATAGCCTAATAGGCTATTCCGATTCTGATTTTGTAGGATACAAAATGGATAGGAAGAGTACTAGTAGGATATGCCACTTGCTTGGTAGCTCTTTAGTTTCTTGGCATAGCAAGAAACAAAATAGTGTGGCTTTGTTTACCGCTGAGGCTAAATATGTTGCAGCCGGGAGTTGTTGTGCTCAAATTCTATGGATAAAACAACAACTTCTAGATTATGGTCTTTAGTTTGATCACATCCCAATAAGATTTGATAACACTAGTACAATAAATCTCTCTAAGAATCCCATTTTGAATTCTAGAATAAAGCACATAGAGATAAGACATCATTTTATCAGAGATCATGTACAAAAAGAGGACTGCATTCTTGAATTTGTTGAAACATCTAAGTAACCTGCAGATATTTTCACTAAACCCCTAGCAAAAGAAGCATTCTTTTATATTAGAAGAGAATTAGGCATAATTGATCAATCTAACATATAATTGCTTGTAATTATTGATTAATTATGGATTTATCTCTCTTGAATTATTACTGACTTGAGTGTTGGAGATATCCCAAATTTTATTTTTGCAGCTACTTCATCATTGGGTAAGTTTTCCTCTCTCAAAATGCACTTTTACACGTGGTAAATGTGTTTTTCCTGATAAAATTATTTGAATAACTCTGAAGTTATTCGAATACCATTGCATTTGTACGTGATTTCTTATGATTTTCTGATAAGTCTATTCGAATAGACCTGTGGCTATTCGAATAACCATATATCAGTCTTGAATATTCCATGTTTTATAAGCTGGTCTATTCGAATAACTCAATAGTTATTCGAATAACCTGTTGCTTGTTGATATTAGTCTCCCTCATATGCATCTGTGGTATTTGAATATATGACCCTCAATTCGAATACATCCTTTTTCAGGGGTTTCTATTTCTGTGCTGGGTATTCAAATACTCAAAGAGTTATTCGAATAACCCACGGTTGGAAGCCAATCCAAATTGGCCAAGCTATTCAAAATAACTACATAATTATTCGAATACCTTCTAATTGAACGTTATGTCTCTTGGATTTCCCAGCAAGCCTATTCGAATATAATTTATGTTATTCGAATAGCTTTTGGGCCTTCTTTATATACCCCTCCGTACCCTTCTGTTGCCATTCTCTCATTCTCTCAGTTTTTCAAAAACACATCTTCATCTCCCTAAACCTCTCTAAAACCTCTCACCTCTTCTTCCACCATTGTTCAACCTTCTACCATCTCTCCCACCATCTCCATTCAACCATGGCATCCTCCTCTTTTGGACAAAAATGTCCTTGCACGAAGACGGCCCCGTGCAACAACCCGTTGGACTTGTGAAGGCTTTCCTCTAACACTGAGGAGCTTGGTCATCTCATATCTCATTTTCGGGAGCAGAATCTAGTGCAACCGAAGTACCTTGACTTGGGGTTCTTCAAAAAATAAGGCGACTTTGATTTTTTGAACCTGCTAAACCGGCCAAGTGTGCTTCAACTCTGCTCCTTCAAAGTTGTTCTCCATCCCGACCTGGTTAAAATGTTCTACTACAATTTAAAGATTAAAAGTCAGGATCTTCACTCTGATGTCTGCGACCAGCACATTATGATTACTCCCCAGGATTGGGTTCAGTTCTTTGGGTTGCAGTCTTCTGGCCGCAATATCGAAAAAGATGGCGACTCGTTTCTCCAGGAGTTCAACAAGAATAGAGCTAGAAGGCGTTTTGAGACCTAGGTTGGCATTGCCTTCGACTCAAAAAGGAGTCAAATGAGGCATAATGAAGAGCCAGGATAGGCTCCTACATTATGCCTATGCTCACATCTTAGCTCCTCGAGGTGGGAACTACGCCTACCTTAGCGAAGATGATATTTTTATGCTGTGGATTCTTAAGAGAGGTTACCAAATCAACTAGCCTATCTTCATCATGAAGCATATGATGAGGGCTAAAGGTAAAGAGCGATCTGAATTGCCCTATGGACTGATCATCATTGCCTTCCTTGGAAAATATCCTCACATTCTGGAAACTGAGTGGGCAACTCAGCTGACTCATCATCATGTGTTTGGTTCCTTTACGCTGAATAAGATGAAGATGATCAAGACAGACGATGGCTGGGTGTACCCAGTTGAAATGGAAGATGATGTGGAAGAACCTCCTGCTACCCCCGTTGTTGATCTTGGCCCTGCTGCTGCTGGTTTAATCACTCTTGATCAAGTTATGGTCACCTTACAGGACAACCGGGCCTATTTGGAGAACAACAGGGCCTATTTGGAGCATACCTTTTCTATCCTGTTTGATCGGCTCGACGGCATTGAGCGTGAACAGGCTGCTCTTCGTGCCTTACTGTCTGGCAACGAGCCTGCCTCTCCACCTCCGCCATCAGATGCCTATTTCTAGGACTCACTTAGACTTAGGATCTGTTGCTTTTATGTGTGTTGGCTGATTGTTTTGCTATATAATTGGATCTATATTTCTTTTTGGCTAATATAATTTAATAAAATGAGTACTTTTGCTGCAAATTATCTACCTTTCATATATATTTGATCTATTATTTAGTTTTGTTATGCTTTTTGAACATGCCAAATAGGGAGAAAATTAACCCCTAAAATTTGAGAAAAGACAAGTTAAAAACTAGATAAACACTGAATATTGGACTCCAAAAGAAAGAGGGAGCTGCGTATGTCTCTGATATTAAAATACCTTTTATGAAAAAAAGGAGAGTAAGTCTCTTACTTTCAATTTGTGAATTCCAATTTATCTAAACTAATGTTTTTCTCAATGTTAGTTTATCATCATCAAAAAGGGGGAGAATGTGATTGTCTATGTGACAATGAAGATTAGTTTTGATGATAACAAACACGAAGATGATGAGAAGACTAAGTCCAAGCTCTTCAAGTATAATCATTAGGACTTAGGATCTCTTGTACGGAGAATTTTTAGATATCTCATTATTTTTGCACAAAAAGATAAAATATTTTTAAATTAATATTCCAAATTCAAAGAATATTTTCTGAAATATTTAACTGTTTTGGAATAGAACTATTCAAATAAACTCCAAAGTATTCGAATAGACCTTACTTAAAATGTCATATGTTTTTCTGTTTTTCAAATAGTATTCGAATAAGATCACTTGGTATTCGAATAAACAAAAGCTCTCCAAAATCTGTTTTTAATTTATCTATTCGAATAACTCACACAAGGTATTCGAATAGACTTGTTTTTAACTAAAAGCTTATTTAGCAGAGGTATTCAAATAACTCAACAGGTATTCGAATAACCTTCTTTAAAATTATTTTTCACAAGTCTTTTGAAACTGTGGTATTCGAATAATCTTAAAAGTATTCGAATAACCCACGGGCTCCTGGTTTGAAATAATACGAGCTTTTCATATTAAATATGGTAATTAATGCTTTCAACGATTATTTTCTTGGAAAGCTCTATAAATAGAGACCTTGGGCCACCTTTGCAAGTTGCCTAACAATCTGAATTATTACTTACTTGTGTTAAAATGTGATTTATATTTTCTCTTATTTTCTGTACTCTTTTCGCCAAAACTTTGAGATATCCTTAGAGAGCTCTATAGTATTTCAATTTGTATTACTTGCTCTTTGTGAGAGTTTCTCTTCATCTATTTTCTGTTGTATTTTTGAGAGGGTGAGGTATCCCTCAAAGGCTTTGTAATAAGGGTGATGTATCCCTTGAAGGTTTATGTAAGAGTGAGGTATCCCTAACAGTTTGAGACTTTAGCACAAGGGTAGAGTTTCCCTGTGTGTGAAAAGTGCTCTTGATTGTAATGGTCGCAAGTACCTGTTTAAGCTTGTGTTGAATAGTAAAAAATCTTGAATCGTGTTTCGAGGACTGGATGTCGGCCACAAGTGGTTGGTGGTCGAACTATGATAAATATCGTGCCTGTTTTTCTAATCCTTAACCTTTTATTTTTTGGCATTTAATTTATTATTTCTTGCAATTTATTTTTTGGTTGTTCTTAGTGTTCTTCTTCTCTTCCTTTAATTCACGTTTTTAATATTTTATTTCAAAGATATTTAATTTGTTTACGCTTTTGCGAAAAGTTTTTAATACTCAACTCACCCCCCTCTTGAGTACTGGAAGCCACTTGGTAACAGTTTGTATCCCATGGACACCATTGTTTTTGTGAATCTTCCAAACCAAGCACGGGGAGACTGCTTCAACCCGTATAAAGCCTTCTTTAACCCGCACACCTTGTTCTTTCCACTAGTGGAATCGTATCTAGGGGGAATTTCCATATAAACTTCTTCCTCTAAGTCTTCTTTGAGAAAGACATTTTTAACATCAAACTAGTGTAATTCCTACCCAAAGTTGACAGGAAGGGAGAGTAAGATTCTTATAGTGTTCATCTTAGCTACTAGAACAAATGTCTCCTCATAGTCAATTTCATAAGTCTGAATATATACTTTAGCCATCAACCTTGCTTTATACTGGTCTAGAGTACCATCAGACTAACATTTCAAAGTATATATCCATATGCACCCCACTGACCCTTTGTCACCTAGTCTTTCATCAATCTTTCATGTCCAATTATGTTTCAATGCACTCATCTTCTCATTCATGAGTTGAATCCAGTTCTTATCCTTCAATGCTTCTCGTACTAATGTTAGCATTCTAATAGAATTTATGGCTGAAATAAAACTCCAATGTTATAGGAAAAGATGTTTAAAAGAGACAAATTGAGAAATAGGGTACTTGGGACAATATCTTTTCCCTTTCCTCAATGCAATGAGTGAGTCATCTGGGTCAGGTTTACAATTATTCAAAGACATGTTATCAGGTTCATAAATAGTATTATCTGGGTTAGATTCATAATTATTCAGAGGAATGTTATCAATTTCAGAAACAGGAGGTTCAGAGACAGGATAACTTGTATTTTCAGTACTTACTATTGGTTCAGACGCTAGAAGTTGTTGTTGGGCCAGTTCAAGTTTCCCTTTTGGTGTGCTGGCCTTGACCTTGACCTTAGTTGGTTCAGGTGGGGTACCAGAAGAAGATGTCAATTCTTGTGTAGAGTCAAATGGTAAATAGTAAAGGAAGGAAGGACTCAGGAGAGAAGGACTTAGCTTCCTAAGTGTTCTCACCCTGAAGTTGAGGAGGAGTAAAAGAGGACTCACGTTCTCTCTTCATCTTTCTTCTTCTCTATTCTCTCTAGGTTTGTTTATTTTATGTTTTTCTTCCTTCTCATCCATGAGGCTGATCCCTCTTATCCATGAGGATGAGAAGGAAGAACCTTTTAATCAATCCTAGGAATTGACAATCTTGATGTTTAATTTTGAGATCTTACTTTGATTATTTTACATTTAATTGTTGATTAAGTTTCTCTTTACTTGTCAATCAAGTTTCTCTTTACCTCTTTTGATTTTGTTAAATCTGAATTGAATTTCTTAATTTGGTTTGGATGTAAATTTGATAATTGCATAATTACTACTTGTTAATGAGGATTAAAAAGACTAAACAATGCATCAAAGGCTTCTTGGATGTTATTTATTAAGCTTGGTTAAATTTTGAGTTTTAGATTAATTTAGGAGTAGATGCGTGCTTAATTCATTTAACATTGATTAATCAAATTCTGGGTGCTTATCTAGTAGAGAATTCATTGATCATCTTAATGCTTCTTGATGTGATCTGAGACCAAGAATCTGATTAGCAATTGAATGGAAGAGATTAAATAATGCATCAAAGGTATTTGATGGATTGTTTAGCTTGGTTGAATTATGAATTTTAAGTTAGTTTAGGATTAAATGAGTGCTTAATTTGTTTAACATTGATTAATAAAATTCTAGATGCTTATCCAGTAGATAATTCATTGATCATCTTAAGGCTTCTTGATGTGATCTAAAGCCAAGAACTTGGTTAGCAATTGAATGGATTCTTAGTGATCAAGGATTAATTAAACTCAAGAATAGTTGATTTCCTTTGAATGATTATTTACTTAATTATGTTTATAATTTTTAATTACTTTCTGTTAATTAATTTTGCAACATTTCCCCCTTTTGTTAATTACTGAATCTAATTGCTTAATTAGAGATATCCAATGGCTCGACTCGGTAGTGCCTTATTCTACAAGTATTTTGGTGAATTGGTTTATAAATTGATATAATTTGATAGTCTCGACAACTATCAAATTTTGGCCCCATTTCAAGGGATCATTCTAAGTTTAATCAATCATATTAGGAATATAATTAACTACTAACCATTCACTAACCCTTGTTTCTCTTGTTTCAAGTAGTTTTCAACACAATTATGGTCTTCATGTGCAAGAACAAGCAGCCATTTATATAACTTGATAAGGATGTTTCTTCCATCTCTCCTTTATTTTACTTATCCTAGATTTGTTGATGCTATTGATGGTTTACTAATGATTTTTGAGCTTTACATTAAGGATAATGTAAAATTTACGTATGGGGAAAGAATTTTAGCATTCTATTTTTTCTGTTGTTTGCTATTTTTATTTTAACTATTTTTGTCGCTTTTATGATTGTGTTATGTTAATTTACTATTACTGTGTTGTTATTTGCTATTTACTATTTTTCTGGTTATAATTATGTTGTTTCTATTGTTTTGTTGTTTATTTTGTTGTTTTATATTTCTGTTTCTATTTTCTATTTTTAATTTCTATTTTTATTTTTTTAATTCTATTTTCTATCTTTAATTATGTTTTTATTTTTTATTTTTTTTTGTTTTGTTTCAAATTCTTTTACATTCTGTTTTTTATTCTATTTTTCTTATTTTTAAAAGAAAAAAATAAAATATAATTGTGTTTTCAATTGCTTTGCAATGAAACTTTGAGTTTGTGAAAGTTGTGAGCATGTATAAATTAAGGTTACATAAGTGAATAAATTGTCTCTCATCATAAGAATAACTAGTTTGGTAATGAAATTGAGTTGGTAGATTAAGTTTGATAGAAACAAATATTGTGAGATTTTGAGCCTTTTAATGAATGAATTGAGCATTTGTGTCATTCTATTTTTTCTTGTGTGATTTTTACTCATAGAATTGTTACTCTAGAACTTGCTTTCATTCTTTTTTAGGTTGCATTTTCACATGTATAAATGAAAATGATTGAGACATTTTTCTTGAATTAGCCGCTTTAGCCAAATAGCCAACCTTACATATTTTCTCTTAATTAACCCCGTTGAACTTATTTGACTATTTCTTGTTTTTAACTCATTACATGTCTTAAATGAAAAACTATGTTCTTATTCAACCTTAGAGAATAAGAGAGCATTGACATAGTTATTAGATGAGTTCTTGAACATGTGTTGGGTGTACTAATTAGTGTGCAAAAGGATTGATGAAAAAAGAAAGAGTGGCCAGATAAAATTGAAAAAAAAAAAGAATGAAAAGAAGAAAAATTGTGTTAAGAAAAGTCATTAAGGCAAAAGGAAAAAGAATATGTAAAAAGAATTTGCATTACATAGAGTAGAGATAAAACTATCATTTGGTTATTTGGACTCAACCTTAATGCTCTTTTATTCTCTTTGGTCTTTAACTTGTCATATCCATACACCTCCCCTCTTTTACCTTGTCCCCATTACAACTTTGAATAAAGTCCTCTTGATTTTTGTGTGCATGTGTTTTGAGTAGTAGAGAAGTAAAAGATAAATAAGCTTATGGTAACGTATATTTTCTTGAGTTGAATTGAGTAAAATACTTACCTTTTAAATACTTAAGAGATTGAGAGTAAATCTTATGAGGTTCTATCATTTTTTATTTATGCTTTTCAACTGAAGTTATTATGCTTGTTGGTTTAAGATGTAAAGAAATGTTACTTCATGAATGTTTTAATTCCTTGAATTTTTGGTTGCTCTCCTTTTACATTCTTTAACATCATTGGAAAGTGAGTTTTTCATGAGTTTTTAACTTTAAGTTTGTGTTGTTTTTCCTTTGTTCCCTAGTGGTGGATTTCTACTTTTGCTCGAAAGTGCAAAAGTTAAGTATGGAAGAATTTGATAAATACAATTTTCATATATTAGTTAACCCTCATATATAGTCTCTTAGACCTCTTATATGCTTAATTGATTGGTTTTGGCTATATTTTATAAATTTGAATTGAAATTGTGCTTAATTGTATTTTTTATCATTATTGAAAATTTTATACTATTTCTGTATTTTGGGTATAACTTGAGTGCTAGATATCTAAAAGTTATAAAATTTACCTTATAGGAAAGCTGAGATAAAGCTCTACAACTTTGATGAAGAGCTCGAAGGCTGAATCGGATATCTAGTAGGTCATATTAGGATACTAAGTCAGAATAGAGATGTTGTCATTGGAACCTGGATGATGTGCAAAGATTGGGCCATAATTTAGGTTGTAAGTGTGATATGGACATGAAACTAGTGACATTCGAAATTTAAGACATATATATTCACTTCTTATGAAGACCACTTATAAAAAAAAAGTAACATTTTAATGGTGTTTTCACCTTTTGAATTCGGCTAACGGGTTAAGAGAGCTGTTAAGAATGTTTTGGGCATCATTCTCCAATCTTAAGCCCAAATTATGTAAACTAGGTGTCCAATTAAGTTAAGAGGAAGATGATTAACCTAAGCTAAGGAAAAACTTGAATTTTTAATTTTAGAGATAGTTATTTAAGTAGCAGCTGCAACTACGAAACTCAATCCTAATTTTCTCTTAGTCGTTCTTGCTTGCACTTTCTCTCTTCATCTTTCTTCTTCTCCCTTCTCTCTAGGTTTCTTTCTTTTATGTTTCTGAAGAACCTTTTAATCAATTATATTGATTGACAATCTTAATGTTTAATTTTGAGATTTTCTTCTAATTATTTTTCATTTAATTGTTAATGAAGTTTCTCTTTACTTGTCATTCAAGTTTTGCTTTTACTTGTTAATCAAGTTTCTCTTTACCTCTTTTGATTTAGTTAAATCTGAATTGAATTGCTTAATTTGGTTTAGATGTTAATGTGATAATTTCATAATTACTACTTTTTAATGAGGATTAAAGAAACTAAACAATGCATCAAATACTTATTGGATGTTATTTGTTAAGCTTGGTTAAATTCTGAGTTTTAGATTAATTTAGGATTAGATAAGTGTTTAATTCGTTTAACCTTGAATAATTAAATTCTAGGTGCTTATCTAGTAGAGAATTCATTGATCATCTTAAGGCTTTTTGATGTGATCTAAGACCAAGAATCAGATTAGTAATTGAATGGAAGGGATTAAACAATGCATCAAAGGTGTTTGATGAAATGTTTAGCTTGGTTGAATTATGGATTTTCAGTTAATTTATGATTCAATAGGTGTTTAATTCATTTAACCTTGATTAATTAAATTCTAAATGCTTATCTAGTAGATAACTCATTGATCATTTTAAGGCTTCTTGATGTATTCTAAAGTCAAGAACTTGGTTAACAATTGAATGGATTCTTAGTGATCAAGGTTGGAATAAACTCAATAATAGTTTATTTCCTTTGATTGTTTATTTACTTAATTATGTTCATAGTTTTTAATTACTTTATGTTAATTAATTCTGCAACATTTTTCCTATTTTTTAATTTCTAAATCAGATTGCTTAATTAGAGTGATCTAAGGGCTCAACCTAATTGTGTCTTATACTACAAGATTTTGGTGAATTAGTTTAAAAATTGATATAATTTGATAGGTTCGATATTTATTACAGTTAAAACAGCTTCCCCCTAATATGAGCTAAGAATAGATATTTGGAATAGTAAAGCTCTAGTAATTTCAAGTAAATGACGATTTTTTCTTTGTACAACACCATTTTCCTGAGGAGTATCAATACATGTGAGTTCATGCACAATACTATGCTCTTTAATAGATTTAGATAAATTTTGGTTAACATACTCTTTACCATTATTAGAACGCAAACATTTAATGGACTTTCCAAATTGTGTCTGAACTATGCAGTAAAACTGAACAAACAATTGCAACACATCTGATTTGTCTTTCATTAGAAAAAGTCAAGTTACTCTAGTACAATTATCAATGAATGAAACAAATCATTTAGTGCTAGAAATATTAGAAATAGATGCAAGATCCCAAACATTAGAGTGGATAAGTGCAAAAGGCTCAACACTTTTATTAGAAATAGGTGAAAAAGTTACACGATGGTGTTTAGCACACTCATAAATATCACAATGAAAATACTCAACAGATTCTTTTAAAAATAAAGACGAAAACATAGACTTAAGCAAAGAAAATGAAGGATGTCCAAGATGCTTGTGCTATAACCAAATTTGAGAAGCAAGAGACTCAGAACTAGACTGATGATAAGAAAGTCATAACTTTTGATCAGGACCACCATCAACTTGCATATTAAGCAAATAATATAACCCTCCTTGTTTTTTAGCAACTCCAATCGTCCTCCATGTGACAAGATCCTTAAAGATACAATGAGAACGAAAAAAGATTACGACACAATTATTGTCTTTAGTAAGCTTATGAATGAAACTAAGATTATTGGAAAGTTTGGGAACATGGAGCACATTATTTAAGTGCAGGGAGGGTTGGAGTTCAATAATACTAGAGCTCGCAATTGAGGTATGAAAGTCATCAGCTACAGTTATATGATGCTTACTAGAAGACAGTTTATAAGACAACATATATGGAGAATAAAATGTCATATGGTCTATCGCATTAGAGTCCATAATCCATAAATTCTCAATACCAGAAGCATTAAAGGATTGAAAACACAAATTTTTACCGGTCATGGTCAGAGAACAAGAGCCATAAGGCTTATTGCAAGATTCAATGAGAGTCTGCAGGTGACAATCCACAACGATGAAGGCTGATTTAAACCCAACGATAAAGGTTGGCTCTAAACCCAACGATAAAAGCTGGTCTGATCAATAATGAAGACTGATTGCAGTGGAAATAACAGAGGCTCTAAGATCAGGAACTTTGTTACCAACTTGAAAGAATATTTCTAAGCATTGTTATTGCTAGAATTTCAATTGTACATGTATAATTTTCATTATATAGGCTTATGCCATTAATTACTTGCCTAGAATAGAGCTAAATTAAAGAAAATAGATTTGTCATAATACAAGAATCAAATCTCTGCTAATAACATAAATAAGGAAATAAATCAAATATGTCCTAATAACATAAATAAGGAAATAAGTCAAATTGGTCCTTATAGCAAAAATAAGGAAATAAATTTGTACAATAAAGTTCAACACAGGGGAAGCGTAGTGCAAAGGTTTCTAGCAAGTTGAATTCTAAAGCAAAGATGATCATGCTCGTGATAAAAGCCAAGTGAAAGTCTTGCAAGCTATGAAACACTGGTACAACTCTCAAGTCGTCGTACTAGTGTCTGGTACATACTGGAAACAGAGATGAGTACGGATCGTCGAAAAATGTACGGACAACTCCTTTTTTTAACACGTTCTAAAACGCTCTGAAACGTCCCAAAATGGCCAAAAACGCGTAAATGGTCGGTAAATCAAATCAATTCAAAAAATTTGAGATTTTTTGGGATTAAACTTATCCAATAGATTCAGCCTATTTAACTCACCTTAACCCTATATTTTGAGTTGAAAAACACCAATTCACCTATGATTTTCTAGATTTGCGGCTTTCTTCTCTGATCTACGACAACAACTTTTCCATGACTCTCTGACCTCTGTCTTTGACCTCTTCTGCGTGTATGTCCGTGACACATTGTGAAGTAGCTTGTTGCAGCACTGAAGCTCATCTCGTCTCTCCCTGCTCGAAGCTCTCTCACTCTGTTACTGTTTCAATGTTTCCTCAAAACAGAGACTTTCCAATGGAAGCTCAAAAGTTCAAAACTATTTGTTAGACTTTCCTTTCCACTTTTTAGGTAGAAGAAGTGAAGCTCAAATGTTAGTTGCGGACAACTTTAAGCCACTTATCTTTTCTTTTATTAATATTAAAGTCTTTACTTTTCAATTTTTAGTCTGTCACACTGTAATGGATTGACTGAAAACGAAAAGCTTTCAAGTTTACTCGCTTCTTGGAACTAGCAATTTAATTATGATTAGAAAACTTTTAACTTTTTAATGACTCTATATTTTGGAACTATTAATTTTTTAATTTTTTTATCATGACTTTTTTTTAGTTATAATTTTTAATTTTTAAATTTTTTTATGATTGATAAGTTTTAATATGTGACTTTAATTTTATGATATTGATTAATTTTATAAATTATAATTTCTTCTTATCAGTAGTATCATTATCTATTTAGAAGAATTACTCTTTGTCTTATAATTTTATGAGGTTGACTCGAGTTTTTTATAAAAAAAAATCCAAAGTTTAATAATATATTTTTAATATTTAAATGAATTATAATTTTTTGGTTTAATTTTTAGTTTCTAACAAATTTTTTTAGGTCAATCTCTAAGAATGTTTGAGTTTAATAACAGTTCTAACAACATAATTAGTAAATTTGTTATTGATGATAAGCAAAAAACAGCTACTTCTCTTTGGGCTTATGTCATAAGAGATGAAGTCCCTATTCTTGGGGGTGGTAGAAATAGAGGATGTGTATGTAACTTTTTCCAGAACCATTATTATGGTTTACATACTAGAGTAAAGGCTCACTTGCTTAGACTTATTGGTCTTTGAATTGATAGATGTCCAAAGATGAATGACAAATACTTAGCTGAAATTCAGAAAGTTGTTGAGTGTGCTAAAGAATCAAGAAAACTAAGAAATGTTCCCCTTCGTCCTACATCTATTATTGATAACTCATTTCAACAATCATCACAACCTGTGTCAGGAAATAAAAGAAAGGCAAGTAACCCTTTAGATAAAGCTTTCAATATTGGAGCTAGAGAATAACTTAAGTCTGAAATTACTAGGATGTTTTATTCTGCCGGTTTGCCCTTCAATCTTGCGTGCAATCCTTATTACATTAGTTCATATTAGTTTGTTGCAAATAATTCTATTGCTGATTTTATTCCTCCTGGTTACAATTCTCTAAGAACTACATTGTTACAAAAGGAAATGGTACATGTTGAGAGATTACTTGAACCAATCAAAGGGACTTAGAGTAAAAAGGGAATAAGTATAGTAACTGATTGATGGACTGATGTGCAAGAGAGGCCACTGATTAATTTTATGGCCACTTCATATGGAGGTCCTATATTTTTAAAGGTCATTGATGGTTCTAAGGAGATAAATGATGAGAATTACATAGCAAGCCCAATTAAATACACCATTGAAGAGGTTGGACAAAAAAAAAGTTGTCCAAATTATCATTGATAATGCCTCTGTGTGTAAGGAAGCTGAACTTCTTATTGAAAATGATTATCCTCATATTTTTTGGACTCCTTGTGTGGTGCACACACTCAATCTTGCTCTGAAAAATATTTGCGCAGTTAGAAGCACAGAGAAAAATGAGGTTGTTTGTGAGGAATGTCATTGGATCACTTTAGTTCATGATGCTATGTTTATTAGAAATTTTGTCATGAACCATTCTATGAGGCTTACCATATTCAATGAGTTTGTGACTTTAAAACTACTTTCTATTACCGAGACAAGGTTTGCTTCCACAATAGTCATGTTGAAAAGACTAAGGCTTATTAAACATGGTCTTTAAAATATGGTTATTAGTGAGAAATAGAACAACTATAGGGAGGATGATGTTGGAAAGGCAACACATGTGAAAGTAATTATTCTTGATGATTCTTGGTGGGACATAGTGCATTATATTTTGTCTTTCATAAGGCCTATTTATGATATAATTCGATTGTGTGATACTGTTAAACCTACATTTCACTTGATTTATGATATGTGGGACTCAATGATTGAGCAAGTGAAGACTATAATATTTTACCATGAAAGGGTTGAAGAAGGAGGGGCATCATTCTTCTATGGTGTTGTTTATCAAATTCTTATTAATCGGTGGACAAAAAGTTGCACATCATTACATTGCTTAGCACATTCACTAAATCCTAGGTAAATTCAAATGATTCTTTTTTAATTTTATTTTTTTAAATTTAATTTACTGCATTTATAGTATTAATATTAATTAAGTTTTCTTTTTATTAAATAGATATTATAGTCAGGAATGACTTCAATAAGGACCAAATAAAGTTCTTTCACACAGAGATCATGAGATTTCCACTTAGAGACAAAAATGCTTAAGAAGATATTTTATTGATCCTGATGAAAGAAGAGAGGTAACAAGAGAGTTTCCTAAATTATCTGAAGAGCTAGAAGAATTCGGCCTTCAAGATTCTTTAGCAGATAGAGCTCTTTTGGAGCCAAAAGAGTGGTTGATTGTTGGACTTTTTATGTACCGTAAGTGCATGAGTTGTTCGAGTAATACAATG
Organism: Ormosia emarginata; assembly: GCA_029884605.1. Taxonomy (NCBI): domain Eukaryota; kingdom Viridiplantae; phylum Streptophyta; class Magnoliopsida; order Fabales; family Fabaceae; genus Ormosia; species Ormosia emarginata. The sequence continues at coordinate 8,224,568 of JAQQTP010000032.1, read as the reverse complement.
AAGAATAAGATTTATTCCCTCGAGGATAAGGTTACTTGCAGTGCTAAATATCAACTAATAACTTAAATAATTCTATTCAAGAGCATAAAAATAGGAAAAAAAGAAATAAACTAAAGACTAAAAAGTAATAAATGGAAAACAATAAAGATAATGGTTAGAGATTAAGAAATCCTTCTTCACCTCCCATTTCAATTAATAATATGCAACTCTTTAAGAAACATTAATGAATAAGTTAAGTTAGCTTGAGAATCTACTTTAGTTGAAAGCCTATGTCTAGGGGTCAATCAACCATGCTTCATTTACCTAATTCACTATGTTTCCATGAGAACTAGCGCAAACTCCACTCATTAAGGTCTATTCTCAAACACGTGTTATGCATGGCTAAAAGGTATATTTCTATCCCATTAGCGAATTAACTCATCCCACCATTAGAATGAAATCAAACATGCATCAAATATACCTATGATCTCAAATCCAAATTCCTATGTCTAGATTCATTAGATTTTATCAAATCAGCTTAAATGTTGATTAAGCACTCAAGAGCATTAAGGTCGATATGATTGAACAAAACCAAACATCAATATAAACTCAAAGAAGAACAATATCATTAATAGTAATAAGAGGATCCAAAGTATTCCCTAAATACAGTTCAACTACTCAATGAACATGAAAATAGAATCACAAAATATATGTTCAAGATAATGAAAGAAAATAGAGAAGCAAGGAAGCTCATGGATTTGATTTTTTATACTTAAATCTTCTTCCATAAGAAAGATGGCCTCCAACCTTGGCTCCCCAGGCCTCCTTTTAGCCTCAAAAAGAAGATCTAGCGTAGCTTCTCTAACCCTAAACTGTCATCCCTTCTAAAAATCTAATAAAATAGTATTTATAGGCTCAGTTTGCCGCCTTACACAGCAGCGTGACATGTCTTGCGTCGCGGCACGCAAAAATTAGGTCACAACTGCGGCGACATTCAATTTCCTCACATTGCAGCATGAAGGCCTCAGATGTAAGTGTTGATAGCAGGTGATGCGCATCACACCGCAGCGCAAACTTCTTTGGCTTTCTCCTCCAATGTTGGGCCTTGACTTGCATCAATCTCTTTTGAGCCTATGCTACATTAGAGAAATCACCAAGTCAAATATAAGTTATAAATCCACTTAATCACTTAAGAATATGCATAATTTACTCAAGATCATATAGGAAAGTGTCCAAATTATATTTGACAAATATAAGCTTTAAACCTTCCAAATATGCATAAATACAAGAACTAAGCAATTTATGAAGCACTGATATAAGGCACAAATAACTACATTTTGTGAAGTTTTCATGGATAACTTATGGTTCTAGAGCCTCATTACTTCAAGGGATTGCCTTGAAGCTTCTTGGACAACCGAGCTCATCATCATGTTGTGGACAGAATTAGAGCACGTACTCTTTCATTCACTCTATGAAGAGAAACAAGATTAATCCTAAAAGGGCTAAAGATTTAGTATATGTACATACAAAGCTTTGTCTTTTGTCTAGGAAGAGCGAAAAGTATAATAGTGGAGAGAGCAAAATGTAGGATCTCGCTAGAAATGAATGGATGTTGTTTGATGGTGCTGAAAGCCTTGAGGTTGCATCTTTATCACTTGAAGAACCGGAGTTAGAGAAGTAGTTATTATCCGAGGACAATGAATAGTTTAATTTTCAACAATGATTTAAGTATTTGATGAAACTATTTATTTTGTACTTTAGATTCTTTTTATAATTTATCTGTTGATACTTAATACTTTAAGTTATTTAAAATGATATGTTTTATGATTTCTTATATATATGTTATATCGTATCCTATCGTACTTGTATCCTAATTTTTAAGTAACTGTCGTATTCCTATACCATACTCGTATTGTATCGGATACTCATATCTGTATCTGTGCATCATTGCTTGCAAGGGAATATTATGACTAATAAAGGCAAATCTCTTCAAGATAAAGATACTTCAAATTCTCCAAATCAAACTTCTGTAGGAGTTAATGTTTCTAGACTTGCTATGATATTCAGTGCTGCTAAGGTGTACAATGGTCAAAGGGGGGTAGGATTATAACTCCTCCTATAAATTAGACAGTTAGTAATAAAGCATGATCCAACCCAAAAGAGTTGGGTTCATAAAAAAAAAGCAAGGTTGGAAGAGGGTAAGGTATCACTAAATTTACAGAGGATTTTGGCCCAAGATATTAACCTTACTGTTAAGGAGTTAGGAAAGGACAAATAGGGATCCTATAACAGGAGATGATTCTGTTGGTTAAAAACACATATTTTTACACATATTGCATGCGATATGTGTAAATTTGCAGTATGTGCAATTTTTTTTTTTACTTTTCATTGCGGTATGTGCAAAAATACATATATATTTTTTACTAACATGATCCTCTCTTGTTTTTTTTGTTAACAGAAGAGGATCCCAATCTGGAAAGGATATGCATACATCTAGTGTGTTAGACGTAACTCATGCGACTATCATTGGGGAAGGTAATTCCAAGTCTGAGCAAGGCATTGGACTTTCTCAAGATTGCGTGGCTAGGAATGAGGGTCCTATTGGAGGTGGGATCTCCAAATGTTTCATATTCATAATTTGTGGGTCTAATATCAACTTAGACTACAAATCCACACTTCATATTGTGATTATGTCTTCTTGTTGTTTTCAATATTTTATTGAGCAATCAATGAGCAAGCTAATAAGCTGTTGATTAAAAATAATAATTTGAAGTTAATAAAATTTTGGTGGTTATGAGACATTTGATATGGATGTAAGTTATGGAAATTATGAGAATTATTCTATGAGTAATGAAAAATTATGGTGTGTCATTAGGGAGAATTATTTCATGAATTAAAAGAAAATTATTATTGTTAATTAGGGAGAGTTATAGAATGTGTAAGATAAATAAAAAAATTTTCAAGTGTCTCTTCTATTATTTTTCTATACTAACAAAGTGGTATCAAGAGCTAGTGAGATTTAAGTGGTGGCAAATAATGGAATGGTTCCATTTTAATTCCCTCATCTTACAAAAGATACCTATGAAACTTGGTCTCGTCGCATGAAAGCATTGCTTGGATCATAAGATGCTTGGGAGATTGTAGAGAGTGGCTACACTAAGCCACAAAACAATGTCACTTTACCTCAAAATGAGAAAGAAGCATTGGCAAAGTCAAAGAAAAAGGACCAACAAGCCTTGTCCCTCATCTATCAAGGTTTGGATGATTTGATGTTCGAGAAGGTGAACAATGTGTCTACCGCAAAAGAAGCTTGGAGAATTTTACAAAAGTCTCTCCAAGGTGCAGACAAGGTGAAGAAGGTGCGACTTCAAATTTTACGATGTGAGTTTGAAGCTTTGCGCATGATGGAATCTGAAAGTTTTTCGGATTATAGCTCAAAGGTGTTGGCCAATGTTAATCAAATGAAAAGGTATGGTGAAAACATTGAAGATGATCATGTGAAAGATAAGATCCTTCACTCTTTGTCTCCAAAGTTTGATTATGTGAGTTGTGTTTTTTAGAATTCAAATGATTTAGACATCATGACCATTGATGGATTGTTTGGGGCTATACTAGCCAAAGAAGAAAAATTGTTAAAAAAGCAAAATGAGCCTTTGGAGCAAGCCCTCAAAGCCAAGGTTACCAATGGTGGTCACAAGTTAGTTACCAATGTTTACTATGTACCCAAATTAAAAAGTAATATTTTGAGTTTGGGACAACTTATTGAGAAGGGATATAAAATTCATATGAAAGATTGTTATCTTTGGCTTAGAGATCATAATGCTAACTTGGTGGCTAAGGTATCTATGATAAAAAATAGAATGTTCATGTTAAATCCCAATACAATTGAAGTAAAGTAATTGAAGCAAAGTGTTTGAAGGCCAGTGTTGAAGGTGAAGCATGGTGTTGGCATATGAGATTTGGTCACTTAAATTTTGAAGCACTCAAAGCCTTGGAAGAAAAAAAGATGATGAAAGGGATACCCTCAATTAACCATCTCAATCAATTATGTGAAGCGTGTCTCCTTGGCAAACATGCAAGAGAAAAAATTCCAAAGGAGGTAACTACAAGAGCAACTAAGCCATTGCAACATGTTCACACCGATGAGTGTGGCCCAATCAATCCTTCCTCATTTAGTAAAAATAAATATTTTTTCTTTTTATTGATGATTATAGTATGAAGACTTGGGTTTATTTTATAAAGTAAAAATCTGAAGCATTTGTTGCCTTTAAAAATTTCAAAGCTCTCATAGAAAAAGAGAATGGTTATGTAATCAAATCTCCAAGATCCGATAGAAGAGGCAAATTTACATCTAAAGAATTTAATGAATTTTGTGAAACAAATGGAATTCGTCGCCCTCTAATAGTTCCTAGATCACCACAACAAAATGGTGTAGCGAATAGAAATAAATAGAATTGTTCTTGATATGGCTAGATGTATGTCGAAAGCCAAAAATATGCCTAAAAAATTTTGGGCCGAAGTTGTTTCTTGTGCAGTTTATTTGCTCAACCACTCTCCAACAAAGAATGTGAAGGATCTAACACCACAAGAAGCATGGAGTGGGACCAAACCCAATGTCAATCATTTGTGGGTTTTTGGAAGTGTTACTTATGTTCATGTACCTGATCAAGGGAGATCCAAGCTAGATGATCAAAGTGTGACTCATCTTTTTATTGGCTACAATCCAAATTCCAAAGGCTACAAGTTGTACAACCCAAGCAATGACAAGATAGTTATGAATCGAGATATGAAGTTTGATGAAAAAGTCATTTGGAGATAGGAAGCACAAGAAGAAGGAAGTTATAATTTCTTTACATACTTTGAAGATGAAGAGCAAGAGACCATGATACCTCTTCAAGAAGAGACTCTGCCATCATCTCCCATTCATGAAGCATCCTCATCTTCCGAAGAAAGTTTTAGTGAAAGGGCAAGAAAAATGAGAAGTATTGAAGAATTGTATGATATAACTGAGCCTTTTGATTTGTTTTGTCTTCTTGTTGACAATGAACCTTTAAACTTTGATGAAGGTTTTAAAGACAAAAGGTGGAGACAAGCCATGCAAGAGGAAATTGATGCCATTGAAAAGAATAACACTTGGGAGTTATCATCTCTTCCCAAGGGTCATGAGGCAATTGATGTTCAAGATAAAGAAGAATGTCAAATGAGATTTTGAAGAAGTTCAACATGTTTGATTGTAACTCTGTGAACACACCCATGGAATGTGGAGTTAAATTGTCAAAGTTTGATGATGAAATGAAAGAAGATCCCACAATTTTCAAAAGTCTTGTGGGAAGCTTGAGATACTTGACTTCGACAAGACCTGACATTCTTTTTGCAGTTGGAGTAGTGAGTTGCTACATGAAATCACATACTTTTACCCACATGAAAGTTGCTCGGAGGATCCTTCATTACCTAAAAGGTACAATTGATTTTAGGCTATTTTATTCATTCTCTAATGATTTCAAGCTTTTGGGATATTGTGATAGTGATTTTACAGGAGATGTTGATGATAGAAAGAGTACTATCGGTTTTGTATTCTTTATGGGAGATTGTGCTATTTCATGGAGTTCTAAAAAATAATCAATTGTCACACTTTCAACTTGTGAGTCTGAGTACGTGGCGACAACTTCTTGCACTTGCCATGTTATATGGCTTAGAAGGTTGTTGAAAGAAATTTATTTTCCTTAAGAGGAAGCAACAAAGATTTGTATTGATAACAAATTCGCATTATCTCTTGCTAAAAATCCAGTGTACCATGATCGAAGCAAGCACATAGACACAATGTTTTATTTTATTGGAGAGTATGTTGACAACGAGGTGATTGAGTTCAAATCTGTGAAGACACAAGATCAAATTGCTGATATTTTTACTAAGCCTCTCAACTTTGAAAAATTTCAAAAATTGCGAGTAAGACTTGGAATGAAGAAGAAGACTTTAAATTAAAGGGAAGTGTTGATTAAAAATAATAATTTGAAGTTAATAGAATTTTAGTGGTTATGAGACATTTGATGTGAATGTGAGTTATGAAAATTATGAGAATTATTCTGAGTAATGAAAAATTATGGTGTATTATTAGGAAGAATTATTTTATGAATTAAAAAAATTATTATTGTTAATTAAGAAGAGTTATAGAATATGTAAGGTATCTTTCACTTCTATAAGTATCTTATGTACTTTGAAGTTTATTGAGTAGAAGATCCAATGGCTGGGTGGTGAAGTTATGCAAGGTGGGAGTTCTAGTAGCGTCGTTGCTGGCCTCTTTCTTGATGGTAAGGGAGACATTGTGAGTGTTGACAAAAACATGGGGGGCCAACCCGAGGGGCACAAAAATGCTTAGTGTGATGTGGGGTCCTTCTTATTTTCTTTATTGGTCAATCATGATTGGCTTCACAGATTTCTCAATTATCAGTTGGTGTGTTAAGGGCGCTATTAGTGCGCAGGGTAAAAGGCACATTTGTGACTTGGTGAAGAGGTTTAAGCCAGACTTCTTTATCCTAGTTGAGATGCATTCGGTGTTTGATAGGGTCAAAAAGTTTTGGAGCTCTCTGGGTTACTCTCCCAGTGCAGTGTGTGGAGCTCAGGGATTTTCAGAGGAATATAGTTGATATCTTTGAAAGGTTTGTACTCTTTTGAGGTTCTTGATATCTTTCATCAAGTGGTTACTGTTAAAGTCAGCTTGGGTGGTAACAGTTGGTTGTGCCCTGTAGTTTACGCAAGCCATGTTCCCTTTGTCCATGAGGCTTTGTGGGAGCATCTCACCTTTGTAAGAAATGCCATTTATCTTCTTTGTTCGTGAAAAAACAAAAACAAAAACAGTGAAAAAAGTCGTGTTTCTTACTTTCAAACTTTTCTGACAACAGCCAATCTACCCATATAGGTGTTATGATTACTTTTTCCCTTCTTTTTCCTATTTAAACACTCCATTCTCTTCACTTTCCTCTAACTCATAATCATTCTAAGGGAAGGTGGAATTATGGGACCTCCTGTTCGTAACATTAAAAATGTCTGTGTTTTTTATGGGTCAAGTTATGGGAAGGGTTTAGAGTTTGTAAATGTAGCAAGCGCTCTTGGTCGAACACTTCTTCATTTTCTTGAGGAATATTCATGTTGTATATGGAGGTGGTTGTCGTGGGTTAATGGAGGCTATATCACTCTCTACTTTGTAGCGATATCGGAGTTTTAGGTGTCATTCCTAGACCTTTAACTCAAAATAACATCACTGGAAAGACATTTGGAGAAGAAATTCAGGTATCATCTATGCATGGACGAATGAAAAAAATGCTTGACAACTCTGATGTATTCATTGCCTTACCAGGTGGTTTTGGTACTTTGGAAGATATTTTTCAAATTGTCTCTTGGTAAACTAAACATCCACCATAAACCCATTGGTTTGTTGAATGTTAATAATTTCTTTGATCTTTTGTTATTTTTTCTTGATAAAGCTGTGGAACAGAAATTTATCACTCCTTCGGCAAGAAAATTTCTTATCTCTACCTCTACTATTGATGAACTGATTGATAAATTAGAAGCTTTTGTTTATGAACCTAATAAAGTCCTAGCTCAGATAGATTGGTCATCGTGAAACTTCTTTAAAAATAGCAGTGAGGAAAAGAAGAAAAGAAAGCGATCTGACACTTCACCTTTAATGGGTTTGATTTTATTTATCGTACTTTGTTTCTATTTAAATTTGTGTCAGATTTCTCCAGCAGGTAATATCTTTTATCCTTTACTCATCTATATTTTAACATTGCGGACAATGTTGTGATCTAGTTGGGGGGAAGGATAAGGATAGTTAAATAGTTAAAAAAAAAGTAGGGAAGTATGATATGATTTTCATGAACTTGCTAAACCAATGAATATTGACAGAGTAAGGAGTAATTTTACTCCTGAGACGCATTTTAGTTAAAGAAAGTATGTTTAGTAAGATGACTGTCAGAAACCTACAACAAAACCAATTAAGGATGACAGAGTAAGGAGTAAATTTTACCCTTAAGATAATTTTACTCTTGAGATGCATCATAGTTGAGAAAAAAAATGGTTTTAGAAGTAGCAAAAAGCATATCTTGGGTCATAGCATAAATTTTCTTCTTTCTTAAAAATCACATGCTTGGATTTGAATGTTGAATTGGTGAATTGAGAATGATAGAAACATGCCTTGTGAGATTTTGAACCTATTGATGAATGGATTGAACATTTGTACCATTCTCTTCTTTCTTGTGTGATTTTTACTCATGAAATTGTTACTCTAGAACTTGCCTTGATTCTTTTTAAGGCTACATTTTCACATGCATACTTAAATATGATTGAGGCATTTTAAAATAGCTACTTTGATCAAATAGTCATCCTTGTATATTTTCCCTTGTATAACCCCTTTGAGCTTATTTGGCCAGTTCTTGTTTTTAGCTTATTACGTGCCTTAAAAAGAAAAAAAAAGAAAAAATAACATGTTTTTACCGACCTTAGGGAATAAGAGAGCATTGACTTTGTTCTTAAACAAGTGTGGGGGTGTGTGTGTGTAAAAAAAAAAAAAAAAAAAAAAAAAAAAAAAAAAAAAAAAAAAAGAAAAAAGTTGACCATCCGATACACTATGTGACATAAACATATCTAGAATAAAGATTGATGCTTTGAAACAACAGGAAGAAAGGAAAACGTTTATGCCTAACAATGAATTCAACTCATCAATTTGGGATTAATCTTCAACAAAACATTAGTCAAATATTGGTCATTGTCCTTATTGATGAATGTTCTCAAATATCTTTTCCACTCTAACCTGCATGTAAATGCTTTCTTTTATTCTCTTTGGTATTTATCTTCTCATGTCCATATTATCCATTTTCCTTTACCATGACCCTGTTACAACCTTGAATAAAGTCCTCTTGATTTTTGTGTGCATGTGTTCTGAGTAGTGGAGAAGTAGAAGATAAGCAAGCTTATGGTAGTGCAATTTTTTATGAGTTGAATTGAGTGAAATATCTACCATTTTAAACACTAGAGGGATTGAGAGTAAATCCTATAAGGATCTTTCATTCTTGATTCATTTTTTTTAACTGAAGTTTCCTTGCTTGATGATTTTAGATGTGAAGAAATATTTAAAAAAAATGCTTTGTTCCCTTGAATGACTAGTTGCTCTTCTTGTTTCATTAAATCTTTTAGAATTTTTAGCTTTTGAGTCTATGTCGTTTTTCTTTGTTTCTTAGCTTTGGTCTTATATATTTTGCCCAGGAGTGCAAAAGCTCAAGTCTGGGGGTGTGATGAACCTGCAAAACTTATAATTTTTATGGTTCATTGTGTGTGTTTTTCATTCTTTTTAATCTTTTTAATTGAGTTTGTTCTTGAGTTTTGTTATATTTTAGTATTTTAAATTATGTTGTAATTATGTATTTCTATGTATTGTTGTTAGGTAAATGCAAAGGATCGAAGAATGGAGTTGATTGCATAGAAGATTTTCTAAAAAAAAAAATAACTGTAGCATCAAGTACTGTAGCATGATGTCATGGATGATGTCAGAAATGATGTAAGCATGATGTCATGGATGATGTCAGAAATGATGTAAGCATGATGTCAGGAATGATGTCAGCATGATGTCATGGATGATGTCAACAATCGTCAAATCATTAGCACAAGCAAGCATCACGTAACGTCCTTGTAGCATCAACGTAGCCCGTAGCTCTCGTAGCAAATTTGCCTATAAATAGGCAATCAAATTCTGAAGGTTTGGGGGGGCATTCGGAGCGTTCTGTTATTTTCCTTTTCTTTTTCTTTGCTTCTTTCTTATGTGTAACTAATCTTCATCTTGCTTGGGTAAAAAGGTGAAGCTCTTGGTAATAAATTAAGGTTAGATTAATTTCTTTCTTGTACTTAAATGATATATTATTAAGCAAATATAATATGTGTTGTATGTTGTTTCCAATTAATTTAGAAACTCTTCTTGTATAATGAATATCTTGATCCATTGTAGACAATAGGATTGACACATTGGATGCTTTTGACGATTTACAAGTATTAGTAGATAATTATTGGAACCATAATATGATTACATGATTGAACTTTAAATGTTAAATCTTCCTATTGGAATCTTCATTATGCATGATTTCAATTGAGTTATAAAACGAAATAATCTTATTTTTAATTTATTACCAAGAGTGGATCTCCTAACCCAAGCAAATGCTTTTCATTTGTGAACAACTTATATCACCTTTAATCTTGTGACACATCTTCTCTTTACCTCAATTAATTAGTTTTCCTTCATCAATTCCCTGTGGATCGATCTCGAACTCCCGAGAATTTATTACTTGAGACAACCTACACTTGGGTTTGAAACTTTTAAATATAATTATATCCCATCAAAAAAGCAAGAGAAATACTTGAACCAACGCTTGTCATGGCTGCACCAGCTGATAATAGACCTCTTAAAGAGTATGCAACCCCTAATGCTCGGGGTTTGCGTTCTGGAATTGCTCGGCCAGACATTGAAGCTAGACAGTTCACCATACCACCTGCTTTACACTCCATGATAAGGCGAGAACCAGTTTGGAGGATTGCCATCGAGGACCCAAACGATCATGTGGATATGTTCTTGGAATTCTCGTGAGACCCTCAAGATTGAAGGTGCCTCTGTTGATGCTATTCGCCTTCGCTATTTCCATTATCATTGAGAGATAGAGCTAGGGCTTGGTTGAAGTCGGTTCTGTGAGACCATCACTTCTTGGGACCAATTGGAGCAAGCTTTCTGAACAAATTCTTTCCACCATCCAAGACCGCTCATCCGAGGACCCAAATCACGAGTTTTGTTCGGAAAGATGGTGAATCATTGTCTAAGCTTGGGATAGATATAAAGCTTTCTTTGGAAGCCCTGCCACACCATGGGTTAGAAAAATGGTTGATCGTCCACACCTTCTATAATGGGCTAGAATATTCTTCAAAAGTGTCTCTAGACTCCGCAGCTGGTGGAGCTTTGATGAACAGAAGACTAACAGAAGCTTATGAGATCATTGAGAGTGTTGCCACAAATCATCACCAATGGGCAAATGAAAGAGGTAATAACCCAAGAAAACTCTCGGGAGGTAAGTTTGAGGTAGACGGGATTAATTTAATTATGTCAAAATTTAATTCTTTGAATAAACGTTTTGACATGCTTGAAAAAGCTCATCTTAATGCCATAGGTGCTTCTAATAATTTTTGTGAGATTTGTGGAGCACAGGGACACATAGGTGCTGAATGCCAAGTTGGAATTGGCTTCTCACAAGGTGCTCCGGTGGAGCAAGTGGAATTATGCCACAATTTCTATGACTTCAACCAAAAGAGGAGGAATGATCCATATTCTCAAACTTACAACCCTGGTTGGAAGTCACATCCCAACTTCTCCTATCGGAATAGTCAATACCAAGCAGGGCAAGGTAGTGCTAAACCCTCTTCTGGATTCCAACAGGTACAAAACTCTAAACTTGAGTCTCTTCTTGAGAATTTTGTTGAGAGTCAATCTAAGTAAAATGAGGAGTTTAGGCAACATGGACAAGTTGTGACTGAGGCCATTAGAGAGTTCAATATTTTATTGAGCATCTAAGGTTGAAAATTTGGCCATTCATAATAAGTTGTTAGAAACTCAGTTTGCCCAACTTATGACACTTCACACAGGAGAACAAGGTAAGTTTCTGGTCACCGGAAATGAATCCAGGTAATGAACATTGTATGGTAATTAGTTTGAGAAGTGGTAAGAAATTAGAGGATCCCAAGGATAAGGAGGTGAGTGACAAAGATGAGGGAATGAGGAAAAAGACACTAAGACACATTTGAGGAAGAGGAAACTAACGAAAAGGTGTCCGAGTATGTATCCCCTTAGAACCATACCAACCCCTGTGCCATTCCCTCAAAGATTGGCCAAGGCCAAGCTAGATATGCAATTTGGGAAGTTCCTAGAGGTCCTTAAGAAATTGTACATTAATGTACCCTTCATTGAGGCATTGAAACAAATGCCTACCTATGCTAAATTTCTTAAGGACATTTTGTCTAATAAGAGAAAAGTTGAGGAATATGAGACCGTAGCTCTAACTGAGGAGTGTAGTGCTTTAATTCAAAATAAATTGCTTCCTAAGCTAAAAGATCCAGGTAGCTTCTCTATTCCTTGCTTGATTGGTAACACAAATTTTGATAAAGCTCTGTGTGACTTGGGGGCTAGTGTCAGTCTTATGCCCCTTTCTATGTGCAAGAAGTTGGAGGTGGGTGAGCTGAAACCCACAACTATTTCACTTCAGTTGGTGGATCGGTCCGTCAAGTACCCCGTAGGCATCTTGGAGGATGTTCCTATTAGAGTGAGTAAGTTTTTTATACCCGTTGATTTTGTTGTGCTTGACATGGAAGCAGATGCTAAAATGCCACTCATACTTGGGCGACCATTGCTCGCCACTGGAAGGGCAATTATTGATGTCCACGAAGGGAAATTGACTTTACGATTGAACGATGAAGTAGTTTTTAATGTCTTCAATTCTGAAAAAAAATCCTAATTCATGTAATCGCATAGATGCTACTGATGTTGTGGACAGAGTTGTACTTTCAGATATGCAGGAATCTGTGACTCATGCTATGTTAGAGGAGACCTTGCCCAAGGTTGCTTCTAAGTTCGAGAAGGTCAAGCCCTGCAAGAAAGGACCAAAGAAGCGAGATGACAAATGTGTCAAGAAGCGTGAATTTAAACCACGGGATAAAGTTCTTGTTGATAACTCGTTTCTACGTTTCTGTCCAGGTAAGTTGTGGTCGAAATGGTCTGGACCATATGAGAATGTTCGAGTCTTATCCTATGGTATGCTTAAGGTGAAGATAGAAGGCCAGAAGACATTTATGATAAATGGCCAGAGAGTGCAACACTATGAAGAAGGAGTGGGGACTGAGTACCACTCCATTGACATCACCTGAGCATAGAACCAGCTCATAGTCAAGCTAATGACTATAACTTAGCGCTTCTTGGGAGGCAACCCAAAATTTTCTCTCTTTTCTTTATTTTCTTATTTTTATTGACTAACAATCTTTTCTATTTTTTTTTTTTTTCATAGTTAGCTAATGCTGAAGCATTTGTTGCCTTTAAAAATTTCAAAGTTGTCGAGTCGATCAAATCCTCCCGAGTTCGAGCCTTTCTAGGGGGATGTATATAGTAATCGGCCGCAAAAAAAAAAAAAAAGGTTTTAGACAGGATGTTCGAGTTCATGGCTACACACCTCCTTTTCCACCACCAAATGAGTTCTTTTCATTTATTCCTTCCATAGTTTTAGATTTTTACATTGGGGACAATGTAAGGTCTAAGCTTGGGGGGGTATTTTTCATTTTTATTTTTATCTTCATGCATTCCCATGTCTCATTTTGCATTGCATCTTCTTGTTACATTTTCACACCATTTTATCTTTCTGTTTTTTGGTTGAACTTTGTGCCCCTCTATTTTGAGGATTTTGAGATGATATTGATTTGGAACCCAATTTATTGATTCTTGTGGTAAGCAACAGGCATTGTCTTTAATTGATAGTGGAGGTGATTTCTTGATAGTTGATAATTAGCATATGTTCTCTGAATTTGTGCTTCTCATTGATTTTTGAACCTCTAAAAGTAAGTTTTGAGCCTGTATGGGATTTATGTACTATATGTTTTTTCATCTCATTCTTTGTGTTGAGTGGTCATTCCTCATTGATTTTGTGCTCTAGAACTTGATTTGAAACCATTTTGAGGCGAAATTTTGGTTTGCATGCTTGAATGTGATTAAGGCATCTTAGGTATTTTTCTGGCCTTCTGAATTTGTTACACTTTCATCCACTAGTTGCCCATTTTGAGCCTATTGTATAATTATTTTCTTGATGCCTATGATGATACATTATCGGTGATCATTTAGAATATTGAATGGAGCAAATTGAGTTTGAATGTTGTATTAGTAATCATGTGTTTTGAAAATGAAGTCTCTCCCCCAAAAAAAAAGGGGAAAGAAAATGAAAGAAAAGCATGAGATGAAAGCTTGAAAAGAAAGGAAGAAAATGTGGAATTATACCTTGATTGAAAAATGTCTTTGCTCCATGTTTGTTCTATTGGGTTCTTGTGCTTGTTGAAAACATTGTTAGCCCTTTGTGCATTCCTTCCTTTCTTTATCCTACCTGACATCATTCCCATGGCTCCATTATAACCCTTGAAAGACCTTTTGATTCTTGCATGCATGCTGATTATTAGTGAAAATTTGGTTTCTTATCAAGCTTATGAAGTGCTTTTTCTAAGAGGAATTTTGAGTGAATTGTCTTCACCCTTAAACACTTTGAGTGTGGTTAGCAGTGTGAACTTAATTCATGAGGATGCATGGTTTCAAGCTTAGCCTCTAATTGGACTTGATTTTGATTACCTCTCTGCTTCTTGGTTTGCCTTTGCCTATTGCTTGGTCGGATGTTTCCTCGAGTTCCTCATTCATTATTGTCTTTTGATCCCACTCCTTGGTTTGGTCTTAGTTATTGCTTGGGGACAAGCAAAATCTTAAGCTTGGGGGTATTTGATGTATGTGAAATAACATCATATTTTGTTCTTGTTTTACATGCATTTTTATGCATTTTAGTTTCCATTTTTATTTGTTTTTCCCTTTAGTTCGGATAACTGCGGTGTTTTTGGTGTTGTTGTGCAGGATTGATGCTTAATTGGCCTTGAAATGGATGGAAAGCTTATACAATTGAAGTTGGAGCTTAAAAGGTAGCAATTTAGGACAAAAAGCTCACTCTAGAGGGTACCACGGCCTGCCCGTGGACTGAACCACGGCCATGGATCGAGCAGCTGCATAAAAAAAGCAAAGGGGAAGTCCAGAGAATACCACGGCCTAGCTGTGGACTGAACCACGACCGTGGTTGTCAAACAGAGACAACCACGGCTTGGCTGTGGACTGAACCACGACCGTGGTTGTCAAACAGAGACAACCACGGCCTGGCCGTGGAATGAACCACGGTCGTGTCAGCTGTTTAAGTCCGTTTTTCTCTTTTCTGATGGGCTTGGACTAATTTTAACCCATGGGGTATATATAGATGTTCTGAAGACAACATTAGGGTTCGAATTTGGTTTTGGAGAAGGCACATAGGAGGCTCTTGATCTTCATCTTCCTCTTTTTCTCTTGGATTACGGTTTGGATGTTCTTGATGTTGAATTTCAGTTTCTTCTTCTCCATGTCTAAGTAGTTCCTTTTGTTTCTAGGATTGGGCAATGCCCTTTGATACATTGATGATGATTAAGTGATATTATTTACCCTTTTATTAATCTTGAATGTTGTTGATTCGATCCTTATTGCGATTATTCATGTGAATTTGGAGCCAGGGATTTTTGCATCTCATAGATATCTAGAGACGTACTGAAAAGTGAACCTAGGTGTTGGAACTATAAGAATTGAACTTAAAGTCTAAATCACGAGAGTAGGTTTAACCTTTCGAGGATTAATGAATTACCAAAAAGCGTAATAGGTTCAATTTAGATTCAATTACCACGAGAGTAGGAATTGGTTTAATTGGACACGGTTCTTGTATCTTGAGAGGGAACATTTGTGGGAGCATCTCCCCTCTCTGAGAAATGCCATTAATCTTCCTTGGATGCTTATTGGCAACTTTAACAAGATTCTTGTGCTTAGTAGAGTTAAGGATGGATCTTTTTCCGTGGCAAGAGCTAATCGTTTTACTGCAGTCCTTGATTGTTGCAGTCTTATGAATATTGGCACTGTAAGTAGTTGGTTTTCATGGCACCAGCAAACTCGAGCAGCGTTCAATGGCTAAAAGGTTGGATAGAGTTCTTGTGGATATTACCTGGAGGAGTAAGTTTCTTAAGGCTTTTCTAGAGACTTTTTGTAGAAAACATTCAAATCATAATCCTTTATTGCTCATGTGTGGTGGTATTACTCCATCCCTGGTAGTAGACCTTTCAGATTTGAAGCCTCTTAGACTATGCACTCGAAGTTCCATGATGTGGTGAAAGGTGCACAGGCTCGTGGTAATCATAATGTGGTGGATGGCTTGCTGGGTTTTAAAACAGAATCTTTGCTTTTTAATAAGAATGTTTTTGGCAACATTTTTTTGACGAAAAAAAAAGGTCAAGTGGAGGCCAGAATTCAGGGTGTTCAGCAGATACTTGAAACTGTAGACTTTCTCTCTTTGGCTCAGCTTGAACGATGTCTTCAGAAGGAATATAATGATATTCTTATTTAGGAAGAATTACTGTGGTTTCAAAAATCTAGAGAGAACTGGGTAAGGTTTGATCAGAACGTAACTTTTTTTCATGCTTAAACAGTTGTTCGAAGAAAGAGAAATAAAATCAGTGGCTTGTTTCTTCTGAATGGATCCTAAGCGGAGGAGAGCATTCTTCAACAGGAAGCACTTGCTTTTTATAAAAAATTTCTTGCTCTTTGGAGAATGTTGATTTGTGTTCTCCGCCTCCAGGTGGAGTTCCAAAGCCGGACCAAGATGCCTTTTCTATGTTATTAAAGCCAGTGCAAAAACATGTAGTGTTTGCAACCTTGAAAAGTATAGGCCTCATAAGTCGCTGGGTTCGAACGACTTCCAACTTTTCTTCTTTAAAAAGTATTGGGATGTAGTGGGAAATGATGTTTGGAGGCTAGTCAAAGAAGCGTTTTCCACTGGCTCTTTTCAGGAGACTTTGGCAGAAACTTTGATTGTGCTTATTCTGAAAGAGGATCACCCCACTAAGCTGCAGGTTTTCCGACCAATTAGTTTTTGTAACTTGGTTTTCAAACTGATTACAAAAATCTTGGTGGATAGATTACACCATCGTATGGTAGCTCTTATTGGTCCTTTTCAAAGTGTTTTATGCTAGGAAGAGGAACTCAGGATAATGCTATAGTTGCTCAGGAAGTGATGCACTACATGCAGAAGTCTAAATGAATAAAAGGTATGGTTGCCTTTAAAATAGACTTATAGAAGGCTTATGACAGATTAGATTGGAGGTTCTTAGAAGCTACTCTTCGATTTTGGCTTCCCTAAAATTATTGTTAAGTTGATCATTTCTACGCTTCTTCTTCTTCTTTATCTACTTTGGAATGGTTCAAAGCTTCCTAGCTTCGTTCCTTGATGTGGTCTTAGACAGGGCGATCCAATGCCACATTTCTTGTTTGTTTTATGCATGGAAAAATTAGGTTGTTTGATAAATGATAAGGAGGGATTTGGAGAGAGGTTGCTAGTATCTAAGGAAGGACCTCTTATCTCCCATTTATTCTTTGAAGATGATATTATGCTATTCTGAAAGGCTCCTTCTTCCCATGTTCGTTTAATTGGAGAGGTGTTAGAAAACTTACGTAAGGCTTTTGGGTTGAAGGTCAATATCGCTAAGGCCATGTGTTCTGCTGATGTTTCTAGGAGAAGAAAAGAAGCTTTTTTCTGGAATTTTCGTCTATTCGTTTTACTTTTAACTTGGGGAAATATATCTTGGGTTCTTTCTTTTTATAAAAAACTGAAAAAAGATGATTTCATGTTTATTGTTGAAAAAAATGAGAAATAAATTGGCCTCTTGGAAAGGAAAGCTTCTTAATAAAGCAGGTAGGCTAACTCTTGCTTAATATGTGTTATATTCTATTCCTTTATACCCAATGCAGACATTTTGGCTTCCTCATGGGATTTGTGATGAGGTTGATAAAGTTACAAGGGGTCTTTTTTGGAGCAAAAATGATATAAGGTAGGGTTTACACCTTGTGGATTGGAATTTTGTCACCTTGTCTAAAACTTGTGGTGGTCTAGGCCTTAAAAAGGCAAGTTTGGTTAATGTCTCTCTTCTTAGAAAGCTAGTTTGGAGCATGAAACATTGTAAGGGCAAATTATGGGTTCACATCCTTTCACATAAATACTTGACAGAAAGTTCTGTCCTAAATTGTCGCATGACTTCAATGAGCTCTCCTACCTGAAAAGCTATTTGTACGGTGACTGGCTTGTTGCGAAATGGTTTTTGGTGTGAAGATTGCTCACTGTGGTATGATTTGTGGTTGGATGATGGCCCATGATGTCTCACTATGATCATGCCTAAAGTGGGGTTGTGCCTCGTGCAATGCTTCTCTGAGTATTTCAACTCGCATCTCTTCAGTCGTTGCAGCCACATCCTCGATTATCTGTTAATGCACAAAACACATTAGATGCACAAATATCAAATGTTGACGAAATATTAACATACAAAAATTTGTTTCTTACCAAACATGTTACTAGAAAACTAATTCAACCATGCTTACCAAATTGTGTCGAAATGCTCGATCAATCTTGTCTTTGCTACTTCCCACGTTTTGCCAATTCAGAAATCATGGAAAAGGAAACAATCGGGGGTTACTGTCTGTTTTCCACATGGACAGGTGGTCTAAAGCCCAAATCTAGATCAAGCAATGGTCAGATGTAAGTATATAGTTTTACTAGGAAGGTTAATATAGATATATGCCTATAAAATTCATGCATGGGAAAAAATTACTACAATTTTACAAATATTATAAATATATATCTGAAGGATAGTTGCACATCCTGTTATATGTCTTTGGCTTGAATTCTCACCCATTTTCACAACAGAAGCTGCTACGCTTAAACTATCAACCAAGAAATCATATACTGCTAAACCCTAGCAATAATTACCAAGAGCATCCAAGTCATCTAACATCTTAATCATGCCACTGTACACATATCTGCCTATTCTTGAAAAATAGAACACGTCAAATGCAAGGAATATATACAATCTACAAAAATCATCCACCTGATGGTCACCTTGATACGCATGGGGCAGTTAGACAATTCTATCAATGGTGACAGCTTCACCCTCAAACAAAGACAATGTTTGACATTCTCCTCCATCGTCAGGTTGGACACGTTCACCTCCGATGAGCAATCCAAGCGCAAAACATACATCGATGGGATTAAAATCGACCACCCGACTTCTAACTCTGAACCCCTTACTTTGGTCATCCCATCGGCAAGCTAATTCCCACAGTAGTATGCTAGAAATTTGTAAATTGTCTGACATATTTACAAGCGCTTTGAATGGAATGGCCTCAATTCGGGTTCTTTGCACAGTAGACAAATTATTGTTAATGTCAACCAACACATTGGGTACGCAGACATGCCTCAAACGTAATTGAAAAATGTAACAATAAAGTTCATGTTAGTAATAAATAAATAGCATTCATGCAAATAGTAAAAGCAGTTCATGTGTATTATACATTTTGCTTGTTTGAACTTGTTGAACCCTCCTTCCTTCTTGATGGTGTCATGCTCCAAATTTTTATTTAGGTAACACACTTTATAAATGAAACAACAACACCTGCAAAATGATGGACAACATTTTAGATATCAATAGTCGAAAGATTTTCTAAAGTGACTTTAAGTCATGTTATAGGTCATATCATCTATCCTGAAAGCAAGTTCGTGTATATGTGATGTGACAATAAAAAAGACAATTCTTGCTCCCAAAGGTACATATCAACTAAATGAGTCCTTGAGTAGAAATAATAAGATCCTTATACATTATTTTTGTATTACTATTTATTCCAGTCTAGAGATATGTCCTCCATTGCTCCTCTAGTAGCCATATCTTTGCTTATAAGAACCTATCTAGTACATGTGTACGTATCTATATAGTTATGTATCTTATAGTTTGAACATCATAAGAGCTCTACCTCATCATATCAGTACATACTTGCTCACTAAAAGCTCTGCCTCATCATATCAGCGCATACTTGCTCATAAGAAACCTTGAAGACTATTTAATATATAATTTAATGTATTTGATTATGTTGATTATGGTCTACTTTTTTTCTGCTTCATGTGTTTACATGTCACATCAAAGAACACAGTTGTAATAGTCTTTGTATTCATAATTCAATAAAGTGATGGTGGCTGGTCATAGCCATGATAAGGAAATAACGGAGAAGATTGTATATGAAATTTTCAGAAACATGAATAGTCAAAAGGAATCAGGAAAAAAAAGATTTAGTTTTTACCTCTTTGGCACTAGTTATGACTGAAAATAACACCATTTATGTTATTCAGGAAGCTGTCATGCAACTAGAATATATTAATGGCCAACTGACAAAGGATATTGAAGAGAGCACCTCTTCTTCAATGGAGTTGGAAAAGGTTGGAGACATCCAAAGAAAAAGAGTGATAGAGCAGGCACGAAGAAGTTCTGAACAGATAGGAAGGTTGCATTTTGAGGCGTGGAACATACATACATGTTTTACTGAAATTGGCCGATGAGAAAAACAACAAAGGGAAAAATAGATTATCAACACCAACAGGTGTCTTGCTGAGGGACTTTATTCACATTGGGAAGAAAAATAGCAAAAGGCCAAGTAAAGTGTGTCTCTGTGGATGTTCAAGGCCTTCAAGGAATAACGACTAAGTCAGAAAATTTAGAGACTATAGGTTTTAACTTTTTTATCGAGTTGGGATGTGTCTACAACTAGTAGCATATTAATTCTTAACTTAGCTAGTGAAATGGAAAGGACTACCCTTGTCTTTCTTTACTTCTATTTTGGCTTTTTGACTATATATTTAGAAAAACTGCATATAACAACTGCATAGGAGACTTTATGTTTTTAAAATTTAGGATTTACGATTTTCACTGCACAATTGTTATATTTAGTTTTCAAAGACAAGTAGATGTTTTCTGCAACCAAGGTTCACTTGTCTTGTTAGGAAGCTAATATGTAGGTCTTTAACCTATAAAAATTTTAGATTTTTTGCCTCTTTCATGAAATATTAATATGCAAAAGTGGAGATATTTTTCTGCATAATTTACTCAAACTTTGTTTATGTTTGGATCAAGGCATTCTTGTGCCCTGCAGGTATTTCTAGACGCAATAGCACTTCATCTTTAACTGGATACTGTGAGCATCTAATTTTGTCTGGGTAAAAAAAAGATGAAAAATAATAATTGTCTACATTTTTGACAAAATCATCTAAGCATATCTTAGCCCATTTATTTATCACTTTGTCTTATTTTATGTTAAAAAATAAAAATAAAAAATAAAAAAAGGATCTTGGTTAATTTTTTTTAAAAAAAAGAAGTTTATGTTTCTGTTTTGGGTTTCCTACGATTGCAATTCCTTCACTCAAAGACCTTCAACAAGAACCATGTTTTAACTATTAGTTGAAATGCAACTGAAAACTCATATCAATCTATCACCAAGTCTATCATATTTCACATATCTGCTAGCCTTTTGCAAACTGAAAGTTGAATGGAAAAGTAAAGACAAAAATGGTAAATTGGCAGAGGTTTGAGGCTTGGAGAAGGTCAGTCACAAGGAAAATACATAGAAATAGAAATTGTGCTACACTGCAAGAGGCCACCCTACTGCACAATCTCTTCTCTATGTTCACACGTATTGTTTCAGCTGGATCTACTCTCATAGTCTATAAAAAAAGAGAGAACAAAGGATAAGGGGATTTTTTGGGGGTGAAAAAAGCAAAGAAAAGAATTTTCGGGCTCAGTCTCTAATCTAGTGATTGAAACAAAAACTGGAGACTCTGGAGGAATAAGGAGAAAGTAAGAATCAAGGAAAGAAGAAGAAAGAAGAAGGTGATTGAAAGAGGAGAGGTCTTTAGCTCTTATTTGTCTTTCTTTGTGCTTCAAAAAAGGTAAAAACCTCATATTTGTTTTAACTCAAAATATTTTTTTTAAGTACCATATATGAAATGGAATTGGCTTTCATTTGATTAATAGAAAGTCACACTTTGTTTAGCTATACATACATTTTTTTTAAGTACCATATAGTAGAGAAGTAAAAAGGAGTAATAGAATAGAATTTGAATGGAGAATAAAATAGAAGAAAAATAAAAAAGGGTTCGAGGAGCAAGAAGTGAATATTCACACTCAAAATGCTTGCACAGAAATACAAACTCAGAAAATCCACCATGAAATTTGGAAATGGAAAATGAACTCCATCATCACCAAGCTATAGACCACACCTCCACCATCTCCATTCAGATCTACCACCCACGGCTGGCCACCCATCACCGTGCACACTGGGACCTCTCAGCACTTAAACACCATCCCCTTGCAACCTTCTCCACTTCGTTGTGACCAGCCTTGACCCAACCACCATACCTTCATCTCCATCAAGCCACCACACAAAACTCCTAAAATAGCAACAAGCCCCACTTTGAAACTAGCTCACCCTATCCCATCCCCATCATCATCTTCATTTCCTTCACCAAATTTCAACCTTCCATCCACCACAACCTCACAAATCGCATAACACCCCCACACCGTAAGCGTCCCTAGCCACCGTGTTCACCACCACCTAAACCGAGAACCCTCTGTGTGCACCACCACTCCTCTGCTAGTTGAAGCGTCGTGCCACCATTTGCAGGATTCAGATCTGGGCAGCCACCACGCACTCAGCTGCACCACCCAACCTCGCAGCACCCAACCCGTCATCACCGTGCCATCTCTGCGTGCAAACCCAGCCATCAAAACGGACCACCATTGAAGGCCACTACCCCTTTTCACCCATTACGGTTGACACCTCCCAAAGTTTCAATTTCTGATATGCTTCCAGAATCCTCTTTGCCTTGCTATCTTTTTAATTGTTTTTTTTTTTTTGGAGCTAGGCTAAATCACAATAATTGGGCCAGCAGTGCATTTACTTAGGAAAATAATTCTCTTACACCCATTTTTAGGGGTGTATTACTATTCACACCTTGTTTAAGGAATGTGATTGAGTGAGAGAAAGTGATAGGAAAAAGTATGTATAATAAATGATATTAGATGGAGAATGAAAAAGAGTGTATGCATTATTTGATGTAAGAATATAAAAATTTATTTACTTAAAGTTGTTTTTTTTTCTAAGTAAGAAAATATGAAAAAAAAAAAAACAAAATGAAATAAAAAATAAAAAATATATTTGAGTTTAATGGTTTGTGTACTTAGTTTAGTTCTTGTTTGATGGTGTTTAATTTATTTAATGTTATGTTCTCTAACTAATAAAAAATTTAAAAATGTTAAAAATAAAAAATAATTTTGTTTTGAGTTATTTGATTTTTTATTTTTATACTAAATCTTGCTTTTTTAATTTACCTAGCTCTTAGAAATTTTATGTTTGTCCTTGTATTTTTTTAAGAAAAAAAATAAAAATTCATTAAAAAATAAAAATCTTTTAATCAATGCAAGAATGAATAGTTTGGATCATAATGGTTTATTGAGTAGTTTGGTGCTAACTTGAACCCTGTGCAAGAATGAATTTGGATCATAATGGTTTATTGAGTGGTTTGGTGCTAACTTGAACCCTGTGCAAGAATGAATTTGTTTTTTTTTAAATAAAAATCTCTTTTCCAAAAAATATTTTTAAATTAAAATTAATCAGCTCACACTTATTTTCTAAAGAATTACGTAACTTTGAGTTCGTCATTGCACTCGGGGATACGTAGGAGCAGAATCTTTATTCTGTCAAGCTAAAAATTAAATTTTCATAATTTTAATTTTTTTTCTTTCCTTTCTTTTTTTTATAAAAGAAAATAAAATACAAAAATAATTACAATGTGTTTTGTAAGAGGAGTAAAATAAATATATTTGAGATTATCAATTTTTGCACAACTAACTTAAGGTACCATCTTAGGACATGTGCGTTAGGGGTGCTGTGGAATTAAGTTTCCACCTTTCTCTATCCATAACCAACTCCTGAATCCAATCTGGTTTTCAAAGACTATTTTCAAATAAAGGTTTTCCAATTTTTCCTAATTCAAATAAAATTAGTGGCGAATCTATTTTCATCATTTTTAAAATCCAGTGAGTTGATATTTCACCCGGATTCTGGTCGTGACTAATGGCAACTCCACTTTCCATTTTCATCTTTTAAAATCTCGCGAGTTGTTATTTCACCACGATCATGGTCGCGACAGATGGCGACTCCATTGGGGAGACTTGGAGAGTCAAGCTTGTTGTTGTTAGTTGTACAAATTATTAATAATTTTTATTTATTTATTTTACCATTTTTTCCTTGTTTTAGTTTTCTTATTTGTTTGTAAATAGTTTTTGTTTAATACTTTGGTGTAAATATTTGATAGCATTATCTTGTACATATTTTGACTTGTATATATATTTTGTGTTGAATTGTTGAAACCTTAGGATAGATGATTACTGACTGGTTGTTGTATATATATTTTGCATGTTAGAGGGTAAATTTTGGTCTTTTTAAATTTTGGTACAGGTTTGTATGCTCCCTCACACACGTCACTATCACTTACCTCATACATTGTTTGGGCTCTATACTCGAGTCTGTGCTAACCTGAGAAATAGAAGAGGTCTTGACTTTTGTTATTGAGGGGCTTCATGCTCACTTGACATTGGTTGAGACACCACTCAGATTGTTACTAGTATCATGGACTAATCATATTGAGAGGATTTATCCCTACTTATGATTAATTTATGAATTGGGTCCTTGTCTTTCGAGATAGGGGCAATCTGGGGACCATAACTTTTAGAGGTCTAGATCTGTCCTAAAAAACCTTGCACTGATAGATTAAACATAGTGGCTATTAAAATTAGAGTCGTGACTTTAAGGAAATCCAACCTTTAAGTTTCACCTGATTAGGGCACAAAGGGAGTGTACTTCTCCTTTATCTATTCATTTCTCATATCATACATTCTTGCATTTTTTAAAAAAAAATCATAAAAAAGGGGATGTTTCAGCTTGCATTTTCATATCATTAAAAAAAATTCAAAAAAAAAAGAAAAAAATACACCATCCTACATTTGCATGACATTCATAACATTTTTCAAACAAAAGAGAAATAAAAAAGACATGCATTATCTTGCACTTGCATGACATTCCCAAAAATAAATACATCATTTTACATTTTTATGTCATTTTCTTGCATTCTAAAAAATATATAAAGAGGGCATGCATCAGCAAATCATACGTAATCATTTGGGTTTACGATCCTATAAGGATTTCTCTATGTAGGTTGTTAGCGTACATTTTAGAGTTACCTCAATAAGGGGTGTCCCTAGGATGCATTCTTCATTCTTCTGGTTTACTTACATTCTTTTTACTTTTTGTATGGTGAGTTTACTTAGTAAAGTGGAAAGATTAGTACTCATTTAATAGCAATGAATGGAAAATATATGTCAAAGGAAAAACAACAGCAATGTAGTTGATCTCAAGAGGAATATGAAGATTACAATAAATGACAGTGATTTGAGGCGTGTGAAGGACATTACCCAACAAATGACTCCTAAGGCTCAATCAGAGTTTTCAAGCAGTTATGGATAGATCCTAGATTTGTTGCGCATCCTTGTTGAAGAACCTGTCTTGAGTGGCCTTGCCCAATTTTGGAATTATTCTCTGAAATGTTTTGAGCTGCCTGATTTGGATATTGCACTGACTATAGAAGAGTATACCATCATATTGAGATTCCCAATGAGCAAGTATCCTAATGTTTATC
Organism: Ormosia emarginata; assembly: GCA_029884605.1. Classification (NCBI taxonomy): domain Eukaryota; kingdom Viridiplantae; phylum Streptophyta; class Magnoliopsida; order Fabales; family Fabaceae; genus Ormosia; species Ormosia emarginata. The sequence continues at coordinate 8,199,138 of JAQQTP010000032.1, read as the reverse complement.
TTTATGGAGGGCATTATGTGTCAGAAGGGAAAATAACAGAACTCATAAGGGTTCAGGCAAATCAGTTAGGCATAGAAAAGAGAGGAGGAACACAAGGATTGGAGAAGAGTTACCTGGAAGCACATCTTGAGCTACTAGCACAATAAGGAAGGTGGGATCTCTTTAACAAAACATTGGCGCTAACCATCTTTGGATTAATGCTATTCCCATTCATCTCAGATGTAGTAAACCAAGTAGCAATGGATGTTTTCTTCAAATTTGAGAATCATAGGGCAAATTCAATCCCTGCTATTCTCGATGATACTTTCTTGACCATGGAGATTTGCCACAAAAAAAAAGATGAGGGATGATCCGATGTTGCACACATATGTTATATGTTTGGATCATAACGCACATAGATGTACACAATCGCCTAGGCCTCCTACCTGATCCGCTAAGGATTTTGGTCGCATACTAGTGAAGCAGTAGAAAGCCCATGAATAGAAAAAAGAGTTCATGAAGATGAGATCAAACTCTTTCAAGTGGGTTTGCTCTTGGTATCACGGGGAAGAGATAATGCTCAGTTATGGTGACTTTTCTAATGTTCCTTTAATGGGCGTGAGAGGTTGTGTATCATTTTCACCGGTCATCGTGCTCAGACAGCTCCAATAGACTCAGCATATGCCCGATGAAGCACAACTTAGAGGATTCAACTTTTTATATGAGAAAGATAGAAGCATTACCAAGTAGGAAAATGAGGTCAGGGATGCTTGGAGAAACATTCATAGGACAGAGGCAAAAGAATTGAGAAAATGTGTGGTAATTCCTACTCCTGAATATATACAATGGAGAGAAACAAGGAAAGCGCAAAATAGTACCCCTCAGGTGGTGTCAAGCAATGAAAATCACTCCCAGATTATATCTCAAATGACCACCCAGATAAAGAGGATGAAAGTGCAAATGCAGTTTTTGGAACAAGGGAAGGAAGCTGTTGAATTAAAAGTCGTCATTCACACAAGTCGATGCCAGAAGTTAGCCAATAAGATTTAAGAGTTAAAAGATGTACAAGCTGATGCTACTGAAGCCTCGAGTCGAGTAAAAAGGACAAGAAAAGAAAAATAGGTGGAATTAAATAAGACCACATTAGAGGTCCAGGAGCTACGAGTGAATGTAAGTGCTCAGGAAGAAATAATAGAGAAGGTTTTGCAAGAGAAAGAAGAATTGGAACTAAATACTAGAGCACAAGACCAAAGGATGCAAGCTCTACAAGAAGCTCTGTTTGAAGTTAAACGACGCTCCGATCAAAGACAGGTTTTGGCTGCAAAATATTATGATTTGCTGAAAGAAGCAAATAGGAGAGTGAAGCGTTTAGAGCTGCAAATTCAAGAGTTAGAGCAAGAAAAAGAGCAATGGAGACTTGAAGCCCAAAAGCAACAAATACAAAGAGAAGAAAGTGAAGGCATGTGGCAATGGGCAGCTCAAAATGAAATGGCTCAAAAGGAGTATTGGATGAAGAAATATGAGGACAAGTCTGATAGCTTGCAGTATCACACTACGCAACTAGTTGGTCGTTTTGATGAGGCGGACCTATAAATTTTCCTAAATCCATTGCTATGGCTACCACAAAAAATAGCCGAGTTTCTGAAATATTGTCGAGGTCTTGCTAAAGGTCTTAGGAAGAAACAAACAAAGTTGTTGATGTAATGTAGTTTATGTTATACTTTGAAGAGATTGAGACCTTGTATTGATTAATTTTGAAATAAAATGAATGACCAGTTACAATGTTTTGCTTTGAATGTTGATTTTACTATTTTTCATTCAGGAACTATTCATTGAGGGGTGAATTGCCCCTTGAATAGGTTGTCAACCGTGCTTTCGCCCTGAGATAATTTGTCCTTTAGCGAAAATACAGGAAGCTTGGTATTTGGTGAAAGAATGATTGCATTGTTTGTGAATATCCATGAAGATGGCGTCGTTAGTGAACTTGTTAGTGCGAAATCTGGGATCCTACCTTACTATTGAATAGCCATACGAATCTTTCCATAATCGCCAAGCATCCTCACATTAGTGCTAACTTCTTTTATCTCTTTTTTATTTATTTAATGTGTTTTTGTTTTAATAAATCAATTTGGTTCAGGAATCATTACGCGGCCTAGGAAAGAAGAGACTAATCTAACTCGAGTTCACAATACCAGATCTCGGACCAAAATGGTTGTTGATAATTTTGAGACAGGAAGAAACTTAAGTAGGGGGGTCGATGAAATGACATGGAGAATAAATGAGGTGTTAGATAACCAAGCGAGGTTGGAAGCGATATTACAAGATATAAGGGAGTCTTTCGACTTAATCAGTGGAAATAGAAATGCAAATGGGGTTGAAACGTATGCAAATGTGCCATCAATAACTGCTCCGATTGTCTCGGTCGTAACCTCAAGCATCGTTGCAGGAATCCACGAGCACCCACCTCAAACAGCATCAATAGTCATGCCCATTGGGGAGGGGTATCGCGCCTTAGAAGTGTTATCTAAGTGACTTCTTTACTCAAGAGGGGGGTGAATTGAGTAGTTTAAAAAATCTTTGAAAACTTTTTACAAATACGTTAAGAACAAAATTTGTTGAAGCTATTTATTAAGGGAAATAAACGAACCAAGAAGATAGAAGGATTCAAGTAAATTAGCAAGCCAATAATAAATTATTTAATCAATATTATAATATTTAAAAGCAAATATAAAGAGTAAGGGTCTAGAAAAGTAAACACTGGAGTTTATCCCGGTTCAGCCACCAACCACTTGTGACCTACGTCCAGTCCTCGAGAAACCACCCAAGATTTTTCCACTATCAATGCAAGCTTCAATAAGTGCTTTCTACCGTTACAAACCTGAGCATTTTTCACACCTTGGGATATCTCACCCTTGTGTTTGAGCCTCGACAGCAGGGATACCTCACCCTTACAAATTTCCTGAGGCATACCTCACTCTCACAATTACTTGAGGGATACCTCACCCTCGTTACAAATTACTTGAGGGATACCTCACCGTCATTACAATCAATCAGGAATGAAACAGAAGGAAATTCTCTCAAAGAGTGTGTATTACAAATTGAAGAACTAGCAAGCTCTCTTAAGATATCTCAAATATTTAGAAAAACAGACCAAAAAAATGAGAAATATGAAACTCAGATTAAAAGCAACCATAGGATGTTTCTCAATCTGTGTTCTATGTAAAAGATGACCTAGAAAGGTCCATATATACCCTTTTAAAGAAAAAAAGTTATTAGGATATTTAATAAAAGCATTAAATGCTACAGAAAATATGTTTGTGCACTTACAACCCTGTTGTAATCTATTACAATAACAATGTAATCGATTACATTGTTCTTAAAACGTATTCTGGGCTTTCTAGGTTATGTGTAATCGATTATAGACTTAATGTAATCGATTACATGGTCTCTATCAGATATATAATCGATTACAAGTCTTATGTAATCGATTACGAAGCCTCTGGAAACAGTGTAATCGATTACAAACCTCATGTAATCGATTACGAAGCTACTGACTTCAGAAAAATTGATTCCTGCATAGATGTAATCGATTACCAAGTCATTGTAATCAATTACAAGCCTCCAAAGAAGCCATAAACTAATTACTAGACTTAAGATTAAGATTACAAACATGTTTGAATTCATTTTTAAGCCCATATAACCATAAAACATATTGAGTTTAATAAAACTTGGATTTTTAAAGAAATAAGCTTGATTTTCATAATCCAAGATTGAAAAACCATTTGACTTTTGAAAAAGCTCTTTTTAATAAAATACTTGAAATACTAAGAGAGCTTCTTACTTAAAGATCCTATAACCTAAAGATTTATCAGCTTTGCATCTACATCCATTTGTACTTGGCCATATCAGCTTTGCATCTGGTCTTGCATCCATTTGTACTTGGCCATCATCTTGAGTTTGTTATCATCAAAATCTTGATGAGTACGAGTTCCATGACATAAGCATTCACAGGAAGGCGCTCATAATGAAATCCTTGGTTATGCGGACCTTACTTGGGAACCACATCATGTGTCTGTTCCGGGGCAAGCGACAATGCCTTATTCTGGGAATAGTCGCATAATGATTGAGAAGGATAAGACAAAAGAAGAGTGGATGGAGAAAATGGAGGAACAGATCAAGGCAATAAAGGGCCCCAATGCTTATGGACCTATGAGGATAAAGGAGTTGTGTTCTACCACGGATATAGTAATCCCCAAAGACTTCAAGATGCCCGATTTTGTGAAGTATGACAAGAGCGGCAACCCTCGTTTCCATTTGATCAGTTATGGGACTAAGATGGCTATTTGGTCCAAGGATGATAAGTTCCTCATCAGCTTTTTCCATGAGAGTCTTACAGGTCCCGCCCTAGAATGGTATCTTCAGTTAGATCGCTCAAAGATCTCGCATTGGACAGAATTGGATGACCTATTTATAGACCAATACAAGTTCAATCTGGACGCAGCCCTAACTCGGGAATAGTTAAGTTCGATGTAGAAAGGTAACGAGGAACCTTTCAAGCAATATGCACAGAGGTGGAGAGCCCTGAGGGCTCAAGTCCAGCCTCATTAACACTATCTGAGATGTGTTTGTATTTTTGGGGAACCTTAGGACATTCTTTTATTGGGGCAATGGTTGGGGAAGCCTATATGGATTTTGAAGACTTGATCACTACGGGGGAAAGAATTGAAATTTTGGCCAAAGCTGGGAAGTTGCCGATGAGTAGCACAGAGAATACTGCTTTCAAGAAGGGATTCCAGCCGAAGAAAAAAGAACCTGATGTGAATTATGTCCAACGCTAACAGAATTTCAGACCTCGATATAGCTCAAGTCATCAGCCACCATACAACCCTAACCCTCAATTTTCATACCAAACACCTCCACTTCCTCATTATCCACCCCACCAAATTATACCGGCCGCAAACATCACCCCAACCTCATAATTCCAAATTAATAATGTTCTTACGCCGTAATCATATACACTAACTCGCCCAACCTATACCTCCATACCCACTTGCACCTCCACAGAATTTCCCAAATCACCCACAACCTCGGCTGAACCTCCAAAATCAAAGCCGCTTTCGTCCCCAAAACCTCCCCCCTTTTTTGAGATTGTCCATTCCGAATACAGACTTATTCCAAAGGTTTTTTGATGCTCACCTCATTTCGGGAATTCCTGTGCATCCCATAGAACCCTCATTCCTAGCATGGTACAACCCGAACTTAACCTGCAAGTATCACATGGATATCCTAGGGCATTCAATTGAAGATTGCACTGCCGTAAGAAAGTTAATTACCTATGCGAAGCTTGATATCCAAGAAGAGGCTGGACCCAGTATCATTAACAATTCAATTCCTAATCATAGTGGAAGGAATGTGGTGAATGCTTTAGAGATGGAAGGATCATCCATAAGAAAAGTCATGAGCTTGTGTACGTCGATGGCAAGGATATTCGAATGGTTGAAGAAAGTTGGCTATAGTATCACTGCACCAGCTGCCACGATGAAGGAAGAGGAAAAGCACAATCAAGAGTCAAATTATGATTATCATTGTGGGGGAATAGGACATGATGTTGAGGATTGTTGGGACTTCAAGGTTCGAGTCCAAGGATTGCTCACTTTGGGAGTAATACATGCAAGACAAGGGTTAGCTACCTCCGAAGAGGTTAATGTTGTCGAACGCTTTGTGCTTTAGGTGCCACCTCTCAACCAAACCTCGACACCAGGGAAAGTAGTGGTACCAGTCAAGAATCTAACGTCGTTTGCTTATAATGATACTCATTCAGTGTCGTGGAGTTATGAAACCAGGGTAGAGACAAAAAGAGTCAGGGAAGAGACTTCGAAGACCCAGGTTGCTGAAGTACATCAAGAGGAAGAGTCAATGACTAATATAGTTAGGGTAGGAGGAATTACAAGGTGTGGGCGATGCTATAGCCCAGGAGAATTAGAAAATGAGAAAATTGTTAAAGAAATGAGTAAAGAGGAAACCTCAAAGGAAGAGGAGAAAGGGAAGGAAGAGGAAGAAGAGTTCTTGAAGATAATGAAGCAAAGTGAATATGACATGATGGAATAGTTAAAAAAGACTCCAGCCAGAATATCTCTATTGTCACTCATCTTGACATCTGAGATGCATTGGAAGGCGTTATTGAAAGTTCTGAGCGAGACCCTATGTTAAGCCTGATGTTACCCCAGAAAATGTTATTAACATGGTGGACCCAGTGAAATGTGTCAACATGATCACATTTACTGATGAAGAGATCATCTCTCGGTCGAAGAAAAATTCACCAGCCTTGCACATAACCCTCAAATGCAAAAGGTATATAGTCACAAATGTATTGATTGATTGGGGGTTTGCGTTGAATATCACCCAAGTTGACTCTGACCTCATTATCAATAAGTAAGGATGAACTATCACCTCGAGAAATGATGGTGCAAGCCTTTGACGGAAATAAGAGAGGCATTATAGAAGAGATGGTGTTACTACTAGAGATTAGTCCAAGTAATTTTCAAGTACTGTTCTAAGTCATGGATATTGAGCCTAGTTACACCATGCTCCTGGGGAGACCGTGGATCCATGCTGCCGGTGCTGTTCCTTCCACCTTGCATCAGAGTGTTAAATATATTAAGAATGGGTCGGTTATCACCATACATGGAGAGGAAGAAATTATGTTGTCAAAACCAGTTTCAATGCCATATGTGGAAAGTGCAGAGAAAGAGGAGGAGAATATGTGGCACAGTTTTGAAGTAGTTGAAACTGGACTTGGTAAAAATAAATCTCTCACACCAAGTGTGAATTAGGTAGTGGCCCGGATTATGGCTAATAGTGGATACCAGGAAGGAAAAGACTTGGGCTCACAACTGCAAGGTACCCGGTCGCCGGTGTCATTCCCAAAAAATTCAGACAAGTTTGGGATAGGGTACGAAGTATCTTTGGAGGAGAGAATAAGGAGCATGACTTTTGGAAGAAAGGCTGACAAGGGCAAGATAAAGCACATTCCCCACCTGAAGGAAACATTCCCAGTACCGGCCGAGGTAATCATGCTTGACGAGGTCATTTGCCCCCGATGTCGTCTCACTATCAATGCATTGCATGAAGAGGGCCCAAAAAAGCGCAAGGCAATCCATCTTCTTGCTGATGAGGAGCCGCTAAAGAATTGGCAATCTGAACCAATTATTGATATGATTGTTTCAAAGTAATTGTCTAGTCATATTGTGTTAAGCAGATGTTTAAGTTATTTTGAACTTATGGTTTATGTTATTTGAGACATTAATTAAATGAATTTGCATGAATATTCACCATTCCTCTTCGTTGCACCTTTTGACTTATCCTTTTGCATTTATCAATTTTCTTTTTACATTTATGTACAATATCTTGTTCTTCCTTTATCGTTTCTACTCTATTTTGCTTTTCCAACTTTACATAAAATTACTTTCCAGGGATCTGAGTTTCGTAGAAAGTTGGCCTCATGAAAGGGACCTCAAAAACTCATCAATTGATTCTCTTGCAATGTTTAATGAAGAAGACCTTGGATCTGATGAAAAGGAAGAAGTTGTTAAAAATTTTGCAAAAGTATTGGAGTACTGAGAGAAGGGATTTGACTTGAATGGCAAGGAAGCAGAGGTGGTCAACAAGGGGACAGAGGAAGAGAAAAAGGAATTGAAAGTAGTGGAAAATCTAAAGTTTGAAGAGATTATCGCGCTATTCAAAGAGTATATGGATGTTTTTATTTGGTCTTATCGGGATATGTCTAGGTTAGACCCAGAGATAGCATCGTATAAAATCCCACTATACTCGAATATTAAGGCAAAGAAGTAGAAGTTAAGGAGGATACATCCTGATATGTCCCTAAAAATCAAGGAAGAGGTGACTAAGCAATTGGAAGCAGGATTTATAGAAGTGTCAAGACACCTAGAGTGGGTAGCCAATATCGTGTCAGTGCCTAAGAAGGATGAAAAAAGTCAGAATGTGTGTGGACTACAGAGATATGAATAAGGCCAGCCTGAAGGATGATTTCCTACTCCCTCACATTGTTATTCTGGTCGATAACACTACTAAGAATCATAGGTTCTCATTCATGGATGGATACTCAGGGTACAATCAAATTCTCATGGATGTCAATAATAAAGAAAAGACCATTTTCATTACTCCTTGGGGAACGTTTTGCTACACGGTGATGCCGTTTGGATTAAAGAATACTAGAGCTACTTACCAATGCGCTATGGTGGCACTGTTTCATGATATGATGCACAAAGAGATTGAAGTGTACGTGGATGATATAGTAGCCAAGTCAAAAGAACGAGAAAGTCATATGGCAGTTTTGCGTAAGTTGTTTGAAAGACTCAAAAAGTATAAGCTGAGGTTGAATCCTACTAAATATGTTTTTAGAGCATTTACTGGGAAATTACTCGGATTCATCATTAGCAGAGAAGGAATAAAGGTGGATCCAGATAAAGCGAAAGCAATACAAGAGATGTCTGCCACTAAGACAGAGTGTGAAGTGAAAAGTTTCTCGAGAGACTCAATTACATTGCTAGATTCATTGCTAACTTAATCAGCACCTGTGAGTCTATATTTAAGCTGTGAAGAAGCATCAACCGGGGAAATAGGATGAAGAATGTCAATAAGTTTTCGACAAGATAAAGACTTATTTAATGAATCATCCCATTTTGGTACCCCTTACACTGGGTTGCCCTTTGATTTTGTACCTAATAGTACTACAAACCTTGATGGGGGCAATGTTGGGGCAGCATGATGAATCAGGAAAGAAAGAGCAGACAATTTATTATTTGAGCAAGAAGTTTAATGACTGTGAAGCCCATTACATGGCTATTGAGAAGACTTGTTGTGCTCTGGTATGGACTTCAAAGCGACTAAGGCAATACATGCTCTATTACATTACATGGTTGATCTCCCGAATAGACCCTCTAAAGTACATATTTAAAAGTCCTCATGTATCATTAAGAGTTTCAAAATGGCAGGTGATGTTATCAGAATTCGATATCAAGTACGTGACTCAGAAATCCATCAAAGGAAGTGCGATTGTTGATCATTTAGTTGAAAACCCTATTAAGGGTGGGCAACTAGTGACATCTGGGTTCCTTGATGGAGAAATACTGATGGCAGAAGAAGAAGAAGAAGAGGAAGAAGAAGAAGAAGAAGAAGAAGAAGAAGAAGAAGAAGAAGAAGAAGAAGAAGAAGAAGAAGAAGAAGAAGAAGAAGAAGAAGAAGAAGAAGAAGAAGAAGAAGAGCCTATTTGGAAGATGTATTTTGATGAAGCAGTTAACATGCATGGTAGTGGCATAGGAGTCGTGGTGGTTTCACTAACTGGAAAACAATACCCAGTCACTATCAAGCTGGATTTTGAGTGCACTAATAATGTTGTGGAGTACGAGATCTGTGCTAATGGTTTACAAGTTGCAATCGGCTTGGGGATCAATCATCTAAAAGTATTTGGTGATTCAGCACTCATCATTTATCAGGTGAACGGTGAGTGGCAAACCAAAGATCCAAAGTTAGTACCTTATCAAAAGTATTTGATCCAGTTAATTGAGAAGTTTGAGAAGGTAACCTTCTCCCATTTGACTTGAGACAAGAATCAGTTTGCGGATGCTTTGGCCACTTTGGTTGTAATGACCAAGTTGGATATTCATCATAATGTCCAATCCATCCAAGTGAAGACACACAATGAGCTTGCGTATTGTGCAAATGTGGAAGACGAGCCAGATGGTAAACCTTGGTATCATGATATCAAGCAGTACATTCAGCATAGAGAATACCCAATTAGGACAAGTGAGGTGAATAAGAAGACTATCTGCCAGTTGGCAATGACCTTTTTCTTGAATGGAGAAGTTTTGTACAAAAGAAGTCATGATGGTACTTTACTTAGGTGTGTGGATGCTCATGAGGCTCGTATAATTATGACGGAAGTTCATGAAGGAATCTGTGGAACTTATGCCAATGGTCATATGATAGCACGAAAAATTCTAAGAAGTGGTTATTACTGGTCCACTATGGAAACAACCTGCATAGAGTATGTACGAAAGTGCCAAATGTATGTAGATCGAGTCAATACACCTCCCTTTCCTTTGCTTAATTTGGTATCTCCATGGCCTTTCTCAATGTGGGGAATCGAGTCATCGGGCCCATTAATCCCAAAGCTTCTAATGGTCATCGCTTCATTTTGGTGGCAATTGACTATTTCACCAAGTGGGTAGAAGCTTCCTCCTATGCTAGCATTACTCAAAAAGTGCTTTTGAGATTCCTCAAAAGGCATATTATCTGCAGATATAGGATTCCAAAAAGGATAATCACAGATAATGGTACCAATCTCAATGGTGTTGAAATTAAGAAGTTTTATGAAAATTTCAAAATCAAGCATCATAATTTAGCTCTCTACAGGCCTCAGATGAATGGTGCAGTTGAAGCAGCAAATAAGAATGTCAAGAAAATTGTTGCTAAAATGGTCATGAACTATAAAGATTGGCATGAAATGTTGCCCTATGCTCTGCATGCATATCATATCAATATACAATCAAGCACTGGGGCAACGCCTTTCTCTTTGGTGTATAGGATGAAGGTTGTCTCTCTCTTAGAAATTGAGATCCCTTCTCTAAGGGTTCTGATGGAAGCAGAGTTGGAGGAATCCGAATGGGTGAGGACTCGGTATGAGCAATTGAATATGATAGAAGAGAATAGATTAATAGTTATTTGTCATGGGTAATTATATCAAAGCAGAATGGCCAAAGCCTTTAACAAGAAAGTCCATCCCAAGGAATTCTGTTCAAGGGATTTGGTTTTGAAAAAGATTCTCCCTAACCAAGAGGATGCCAGAGGAAAATGGGCTCCGAATTATGAAGGCTCGTACATAGTCAAGCAGACATTTTCAGGAGGAGTGTTAAGTTTGCAGAATATGGATGGAGAAGAATTGTTAAGGCCCATAACACTAATGTTATCAAGAGATTCTATGCCTAAAAAAAGAGAGAGAAAAAAAAAGAGGTTCGTTAGGTTGAAAACCTGAAAGGGCAGCCTAAGCAAAAGTTAGAGCAATCAAAAAAGAAAGAAAAAAAGGGACCCGTTAGGCCAAAACCCCAAAGGGCGGCCTAAACAAAAGTCAGGGCAAATAAATAAGCAAAATCTCAAAGAAAGTGGGCCTAAAACTACTCAAGGGATTCACCAAATTGGGACAATTTTTGATGTACGTCCAATCAATTACACAAGGGGGCAAGCTCGTTTGCATTAAATTGGCCATGTTGGGGCAAAAATTTTTGAGGAATTAAAGGGGACTTGTGTTGAAAGAAGTATCAGCAAAGATAGTAGTTGAATTGTCAAGCATTTGCAGTGAATCAATTGAATGAGGAACAATGAACTAATACTGGGGCTAATTTTTTATTTTTCTTACAACTTTTCTTTTGTCTTTCAAGTAGGTGTCTTATCCAAAGTTCATGTACGATTACATTACCAGAGTAATAAAAGGAAGTTTGTTCATTCAACAAATTCCTGTTCATTCATGAATGCATGTTTACTTATTAATTTATGTCTCAAATAAAATAAACTTAAGGTCAACAATTTGATCTGACAATTTTGCAGCAATCCTTCAATGATTGATTTGGATTAAAAGATCTCAGTAACTCAAGAAACAGGTTGCAATGTGTTGCCAAGAAGAACAAGCTGGTCAGAAAAATGAAAAAATGAAGAAGGGAAATGAGCAAAACCAGGGAATTCCTAGCCAACCAAAGGTTCTGATGAAGAAAAGCACGTGAGCAAAAGGGTTTGATTGGCTAAAACTTTCCAGAATCACCGTTGGTTCAGATGACCTTTAATGAATAAATGGAAAAAATGAAAAAAAAAAAGAGTAAAAATAAGAAGAAAAAGAGAAGAAAGAAAAATTTTCATTCCATGTTTAACTGCATAAGTACATTTTCTATGCATTTTAATTTCTGTTAAGCACATCGGCTCCTTGCATTTTAATTTTCTGTTGAGCGCATCGACTCTATGTATTTTAATTTTCTGTTAAGCGCATCGGGTCCATGCATTTTAATTTTTGTTAAGTGCATCGACTCATTGCATTTTAATTTTTTGTTAAGCGCATCGGCTTCAGGCATTTTAATTTTCTGTTGAGCGCATCGACTTCTTGCATTTTAATCCTTGCATTTTAATTTTCTGTTGAGTGCATCGGCTCCATGCATTTTAATTTTTGTTGAGTACATCAGCTCCTTGCATTTTAATTTCTGTAATTTCCTTTTGAGCACATCGGCTCCTGTCATTTATCTTCGAGTGCATCGGCTCCATGCATTTTAAATTCCTGTCATTTACTTTTGAGCGGATCGGCTCTTGTCTTTTATTTCTGAGTGCATCGACTCCATGCATTTTAATTTCTGTTGAGCGCATCGGCTCCATGTATTTTAATTTCTGTTGAGCGCATCGGCTCCATGCATTTTATTTCTGTTGAGCGCATCGACTTCATGCATTTTTATTTCTGAGCGCATTTGCTCCACGCATTTTAAAATTCTGTCATTTTCCTTTAATCACATCAGCTCTTCACATTTTATTGTTCTTGCATTTATCACCTTTTGCATTCCCGAACAAAATTCGAGTTCATATCTTTACTCGTTCCTTACGTTGATAATATGAAAAACTTTAGTTATTCTTATTATCTAGTAAGAAACAAGCAAAGAGAGGGGGCAACTGTAAACACCTAATTTTGTCCAGGTAAAAAAAAGATGAAAAATAATAATTGTCTACATTTTTTACAAAATCATCTAAGCATATCTTAGCCCATTTATTTATCACTTTGTCTTATTTTATGTTAAAAAATAAAAATAAAAAAAAGATCTTGGTTAAATTAAAAAATAAAAAAGGAAGTTTATGTTTCTGTTTGGGGTTTCATACGGTTGCAATTCCTTCACTCAAAGACCTTCAATTAGAACCATGTTTTAACTATTAGTTGAAATGCAACTGAAAACTCATCAATCCATCACCAAGTCTGTCATATTTCACATATTTGCTAGCCTTCTGCAAACTGAAAGTTGAATGGAAAAGCAAAGACAAAAATGATAAATTGGCAGAGGTTTGAGGCTTAGAGAAAGTCACACTCACAAGGAAAATACATAAAAATAGAAATTGTGCTACACTGCAAGAGGCCACTCTACTGCACAATCTTTTCTCTATATTCACACTTATTGTTTCAACTGGATCTACTCTCATAGTCTATAAAAAAAAGGGAGAGAACAGAGGATGAGGGGATTTTTTGGGGGGTGAAAAAAGCAAAGAAAAGAATTTTCGGGCTCAGTCTCTGGTCTGGTGATTGAAACAAAAACTGGAGACTTTAGAGGAATAAGGAGAAAGTAAGAATCAAGGAAAGAAGAAGGTGATTGAAAGAGGAGAGGTCTTTAGCTCTTATTTGTCTTTCTTTGTGCTTCAAAAAAGGTAAAAACCCCATATTTGTTTTAACTCAAAATATTTTCCTGTCTCTCCAATATGAAATGGAATTGGCTTTCATTTGATTCTGGTTGATTTGAGGCTTTCAAAGTCACACTGTGTTCGCCTATACATACATTTTTTTAAGTACCATATAGCAGAGAATTAAAATGAAGTAATAGAATAGAATTTGAATGGAGAATAAAACAGAAGAAAAATAAAAAATAAAAAAAGGTTTGAGGAGCAGGAGGTGAATATTCACACTCAAAATGCTTGCACAGAAATACAAACTCAGAAAATCCACCATGAAATTTGGAAATTGAAAATGAACTCCATCATCACCAAGCCATAGACCACACCTCCACCATCTCCATTCAGATTTACCACCCACGGTTGGCCACCCATCATCGTGCACACTGGGACCTCTCAACACTTAAACACCATCCCCTTGCAACGTTCTCCACTTCACTGTGACTAGGCTTGACCCAACTACCATACCTTCATCTCCATCAAGCCACCACACAAAACTCCTAAAATAGCAGCAAGCCCCACTTTGAAACCAGCTCACCCTATCCCCATCATCATCTTCATTTCCTTCACCAAATTTCAACCTTCCATCCACCACAACCTCACAAACCACACAACACCCCCACACCGTAAGCGTCCCTAGCCACCATGTTCACCACCACCCAAACCGAGAACCCTCTGCGTGCACCACCACTCCTCTGCAAGCTGAAGCGTTGCGCCACCACCTGCAGGACTCAGATCTGGGCAGCCACCACACACTCAGCCGCACCACCCAACCTCGCGGTGCCTAGCCCATCATCACCGTGCCATCTTTGCGTGCAAACCTAGCTATCAAAACAGACCACCATTGAAGACCACTACCCCTTTTCACCCATTACGGTTGACAAGCCCCAAAGTTTCAATTTCTGATATGCTTCCGGAATCCTCTTTGCCTTGCTATCTTTTAATTTTTTTTTTTTTGGAGCTAGGCTGAATCACAATCATTGGGCCAGCAGTCCATTTACTTAAAGTTGTTTTTTTCTAAGCGAGAAAATACGAAAAAAAAAACAAAATGAAATAAAAAAAATAAAAAATATATTTGAGTTTAATGGTTTGTGTACTTAGTTTAGTTCTTGTTTGATGGTATTTAATTTATTTAATGTTATGTTTTGTAACTAATAAAAAATTTAAAAATGTTAAAAATAAAAAATAATTTTGTTTTGAGTTATTTGATTTGTGATGTTTATACTAAATCTTGTTTTTTTTTAATTTACCTGACTCTTAGAAATTTTATGTTTGTCCTTGTATTTTTTTAAGAAAAAAATGAAAATTCATTAAAAAATGAAAATCTTTTAATCAATTCAATGATCAATGATGATGATTGAATAGTGAATGCTATCTTCAATATCATTTGGATCATAAGAGTTTATTGAGTAGCCTGGTACTAACTTGAACCCTGTGCAAGAATGGATTTGTTTTTTTTTTAAATAAAAATAAAAATCTCCTTTCCAAAAAATCTTTTTAAATTAAAATTATTCAGCTCACACTTATTTTCTAAAGAACTACATGATTTTGAGTTCCTTATTGCACTTGGGGATACGTAGGAGTAAAATCTTTATTCTGTCAAGCCAAAAATTAAATTTTCATAATTTAATTTTTTTTTGTTTCCTTTCTTTTTTTTCTAAAAGAAAATAAAAATAAAAAAATAATTACAATGTGTTTTGTAAGATGAGTAAAATAAATATATTTGAGATTATCTATTTTTGCACAATTAACTTAAGGTACTGTCTTAGGACAGGTGCGTTAGGGGTGCTGTGGGACAGATACTTATTTGTTCAGGGTGGGAATTTAATTGATGAAGGTACTGCTTCCTATATTCCACTCTTAGAGTTGAAAAAAGTTACTAATAATTTTTCAAAGAAAATTGGCAAAGGAAGTTTTGGATCTGTCTACTATGGGGAAATAAGAGATGGAAAAGAGGTGGCATTTAAGACTGTGACTGCAGATCCATCTAGCCATGGGAGCCAACAATTTGTGAATGAGGTAGCATTTCCATATTTGAATCCTGATTGAGAATGAGTTCTATACAACCAGTTTATTAGTCTCCTACTATAATTTTTTACATGTAGTTCAATCAAAAGAATTATATTCTTTGAATTTCATTAGTATAACATTCTCTTTAAAAAAAATGCAAATATATCACTGCTCTAATAGCTTAAGAAATTGAAACTATGAAATCTTCTTAATACCAACTTAGGCCTAACTGCAGAAGACCTACTTTAGAACATGAATTTCTTAAATAGCTAAGGGGGACAACGAGAATATGAGAAAATCCAAATTTTTCAGCTCAGATTCATGTTAAACCTTTTGTATACCGCAAGTGCGTGGGTCATTCAAGTAATAAAAATGATGAGTAGAGGTCGTTCCCTCAAGGATAAGTTTACTTCCAATGCTAAGTATTAACTAATAGTTTATATAATTCTATTTAAGAACATAAAAATTTGGAAAAGAAACATAAACTACAAACTAAAAAACAGTAAAGATAATAGTTAGAGTTTAGGGAAATCATTCTTTACCCTTTTACTTCAACTAACAATATGCGATCTTCTTCATAAATATGAACGCAATAATTAGGTTAATTTGAGAATCTTCATTAGTTGAAAGTCTATGTCTAGGGGTCAATTAACCATGGTTTCGATTGCCCAACTCACTATGTTTCCATGAGAGTTAACACAAAATTCACTCATTCAAGTCTATTCTTAAACATGCGTTATGCATGGCTAATAGGTATATTTCTATCCAAATAGCGGATCAACTCATCTCGCCATTGGAATTGAATCGAATATGCATTAACCATACATATGATCTCAAATCCAAAGTCATATGTCTAGGCTCATTAGATTTTATCAAATCAGCTTAAATGTTGATCAAGCATTCAAGAGCATTCAGCGCAATATAATTGAACAAAACCATACATCTATACAAACTCAGAGGAGAACAAAATCATTGATATTCATAAAAAAGATTCAAAGTATTTCCTAAAGCAACTGCTACATCATTAAACACGAAAATACAATACAAAAATTCATGTTCAAAATCAAAGAAGAGAAGAAAGAAAAGGAAGAAAGGAGTAAAGACTTATGGATGTTGCCATTGATGCTTGAATCTCCCTCCATGAGAAATATAGCCTTTAACCTTGGCTCCTTTTGCCTCCTTCAACCTCAGAAACAAAGACCTACTGCAACTTCTCTAACCCTAAATGGCCCTCGTAAGAAAATCTGATAAAAATCTATTTATAGGCTTAGTTTTGCCCCTCACTCCGCGACGTGCACTTCCTTGTGCCATGGCGGGCATGCCTCGGATGTAAGTACTGATAGCATGTGATGCACATCATGTCACGGCATGACATACCCAGCGTTGTGGCATGCTCTGCTGGAATTCTTTCTTGGTTTTCTCCTCCAATGTTGGGCCTTAGCTTGCATTAATTCATCTCTTTTAAGTCCATCCTACATTAGAGAAATCATCAAGTTAAATATAAGTGGCAAATCTACTTAATCGCTCAATGAATATGCACAATTTGCTCAATAACATATAGGAAGATATCCAAATTGCATTTGACAAATATAAGCCTAAAATCTCTCAAATATGCTTAAGAATAAGGACTAAACAATCAATGGAGCACAGATGTAGAGCACAAATAACTACATTTTGTGAAGTTATTAATTCAGCAGGTAACATAATCTAAAGGATCCCTAGAAAATATAGGAATCTAGTAATTAAACATTATCAAATCAATTATTATTAAGTTACACAAGCAATTAAATTAGCTCTTATTGCAAACTTATCTGCAAATTGCAAAAGACAGATACCCATCAAGTAAGATGGTGTGACCAGCACATTGAAATATCAGAGGATATTGTAACTCTTGGTATAAGAGAGCTTTATATATATGAAACGAAAAAAGTATGGAAAAGAGATAGACAAAGTACCAACAAAAGAAAAGATAAGATATTGATACCTTTTCTATCACAGAATTGGTATTAAAGAGTCAGCTCATATGGCTGAACCAGAAACCTTCAGTGAGGCTATGTGGGTCTCTCAGAATCATAGAACTGGTGGTGAAGCCTATATGTGCTCACCCAATCAATTAGGTTCCCCTACATACCACAAACCACAAAAAACCAAAATGATTTTTATTCTATTTAGCCAAAAACCAATGACTGAACCATAAAGAAAGAGACAAAAAAATTGAAAACAAAAACTCAAAAAAAAAATATTCATTTCAAGAAGCAAATTGCATTTGAAGAGCCAGAAACACACAATAAGCAAAGGAATATTCAAGCCATTTGGGAACCTTGAAACTTATATGAGAAAGATTCCTATGAAAAGACAATGTGATACCAAAAAGGCTGCTGGTGGGTTGCTAGCACGCGAGGGATGGGGGTTGCGCAATGAGATTGGGGGAAGAAGATGAAGACGGTGTGTGCTCTTCGATAGGGGCGGTGCAATGAGACTGAGGGAAGAAACACAAGCAACGCAGCGGAGTGATGGAGTGGACTCACAGAACAGTTGTCTACGACTCAGTTTGGTGCGAAGGGGAAGTGAGAATGCCAAATGAGAGGGACGGGACAGAAGGACAACTCCAGGGTTCATAAAGTCGAGAAATAGGGAACGAAGAACGTAACAGATGGAGGGGGAAATGTGGAGAGAGTATAGGGAAATTTGAGAGGGAGAAAGGGACAAGAGAAATGGAGAATGAGAGGGAAATGAAAAGGTAGAAAGAAAGAAAGAAAGAGAGACAGACAGAGACAAATGATGACTTTTTGGTTGAAGTATGTATTCTGTACGTACAGTGACGTCAACAAACATACGGTGTGAAAATTAGTGTGATACTGTTTGCGATAAGAATATCGGCATTGATATTTTTCTCATCAATTATCACGGATTTCAATAGTCTTAAAAAAATTTCAATTAAATTTTTGGTGCCCATTTATCTTTGCTTAATATATATTTAAAAAAAAAAAAATCATAATAAACTTATTGGGATTGGTTGCGGGCGGCCATCGCAAATTGTTGTGTTGCTGCTCAAGTATCTGCGTCGAAGAAGGATAATCTTAATCGACCAAAAGTGAAAAAAAATGCAAGCTCTGTCGCTGACGCTGAGGAAGAGGCTCTCCAATTCCATTCCCAAGCCTCTTTTCCGACGACTTTCATTCTATTGTTTATATTATTCTATTTGCTCTCCGCCACCGTTGAACTCACTACCTTCACCTCCTTCTGCTTCCTCCAACTTGTTCACCGCTCCATGGTCCACCCTTCAATGCCGGGGAATCAAAGTCTCTGGTTCTGATGTACGCATCGTATCTTTCAACTTCAACCATTTTCCATTTTATACTTTATCAGATCATCATTAGGCTAGGCTAGATGCTTCAATGTCTAGTTGTTTTTCTTGCGGTGCAGGTTAGAGTCGGAAATATCATTCAAAAACAAGGGCGCATTTACGAGGTTCTTAAAGTAGATCACTCTCATGAAGGAAGAGGAAAAGCCACAATCAAGGTTTATTCTGAGATTTCCTTTTTTTCTCTCCCCTGACTGAACACACATCTTATTCAACATGACCTGTTCCATATTACTCTTTTTTTTCCAGCTGTTTGTTGTGGAATATTGTGTTGTGTGCACAGGTGTATATATTTAACTGCCTTAAATAAGGAAAAGACAAGTAGCATGGTGAATACTAACATGTCATTTTGCCTTTTGAAGGAATTATTATTTCTGAAGGCTATAATGTTTTAAATGATGGAAAGGCTTTTTGGCCATTATGTATAGGAAAATTGTCTTTGGGCATTTTCAGTACTTGTATACTTGACACATAGAACCAACTCCTTGTTGCACAATATAGTATGCCTTGATTTTGTACTACACCTCACCTCTTCCTTTGGTAGAGGAAAAATTTCATCAACAATTCCGAGAACTTTCTTCTTTTTCCCTACTTATTATGAGAAAGGTGGTGAAGGAAGTTAATAAAAAACAGTAAGTTGCATATATAGGCAAATAAAAATTTACTTGTATAGTGATAATTTCTCTTTCTCTCTCTCTATATATTGTTTTTGTTGTTGTAAATGCTTGGAGACTGACAAGTTATTCTTCATAATGAAACAATATATGCATAACCAGAAAGATTTTTTTAATGATTTATGGGATTTATGGGCTCGATCCCAATTGTTAGAGATGTATCTATAAAGCTGTTTGCTACATACACACACACTTGGATTGTATTGAAAAAAAAACACACATAAACAATAGGAAAACTGTTTTCTATAGAAGCAGCCTCATTGAAGAATTTGGATCAACTACTAACTAATAAATTAATAATTTTTCATGACATTTACCATAGATGTTAATACAGAGTTCCGAAGGGTCATATTGTTTGATTTGATTAAGTAATGTTGTTTTCCCAAGAGGTTGTTGATTTAGGCTTTATCCTAACCTACTATTTCTTCTTTGGTTGTGTTTAAAAACTTGTTAAATGGCTTTATGATATTTGGATAATGGCACTTGTATGTCAATTTTTATTAGTCAAGTGCCTATGGTTAAAGGAAATCTCATTTTGCTTGGTTTGCCCAATGCTTAACTTCTTTGTGCTATTGTTATTGGATATAGTTGTAAGTTGTAACTTCTGGACTCTTACTTTTAACTCCATTCCTAACTGAAAATTGTAGTTGTTTCTGATAATAGGTGGAACTTCGTGACATTGGCCAGGGAAACAAGGTAACACAACGAATGGGTACAGATGAGGATATTGAAAGTATGTCCCTCAGTCCCTATATATGTAATATGTCAAATGCAAATTTCTGAGTAATATAACCATTATATATTTTGTGTATTCTGTGGAGATTGTCTATTTAGTTGTCGATCCAGATACCATTCTTAGTAATTGTTTGTTATGGCCAGCATTCTTTTTTAAATCAATTAGATTTTTATGTAGCAAAGCAAGTGTTAATGAAGCACAACCCATGCATGCAGGTTGTATTAAATAGTTAGTCATAGAAAGAGATTCTTGGGAACAGGGAGAGAGACGCCAAAAGCCAATTACAGCCTAGAGTTGAGAGGTCCTAAGATTCTAGATACAGAGGAACCCATGATAGAAGTGGATAGAGATTGCTAGAATATAATAATGTGTTAGTGTTTTATAAGTTATGGGTTGGACTTGTACAAGTTGTACTAATTTTGTACCACTCCCAAATTACTAGTATAAAATTATAAATACACACAGAGGGAGCCTAATGATCATCGAGTTTGTACGTACTGTTAAACAACTACCATTCTCTCTCTGTGGCCTCTCTTGCTCTCTTTCTTTCATCCTACATGGCATCAAAGCAAGGTTTTGAACCTAGGTCAGCAGTCAATTTATCCTCCCTTGATGCATTGATAAATTTTCCTAGCCTTGCTATTGAATATTGTCATTCTTGGGCACACAGGTCATCTATGTCTTTCCTATTTACATTTATCTTACTGCATTCTGCTATGGATATATGATAACCCAAAATTGATGGATAGTGTTATAAATTGCTAGTGAATGTTCCTTTAAATAGGAATTTGAGTTGTTCCCCTTTCAATCTTAAAGTTTTCCCCCTTATAATCTGTCATTAATCAATTCCATTGTGAAATATGGTACTGTGTATTAATTTGTAAACTTGTAATAGTATCAGCTGAAGCTCTTGAGGCATATATGCATCAAGGACTCAGTTGTTATTCTTTGGTATTACTTATTTTTGTAATTTTGAGAATATGATGTATGAATGTGTTTAGTTTAAGGTAGGCTGCCACAGCTAGGAAGCAGAGATACCAGTAGGGCTTAAAGGACATTATACAATAGTAATATGGGGATACACCAATTATAAAAAAATCTAGATACAGTGTGTTGCGTTTATCGTAAGCTATACATATTCGTAGACAGCAAAATCATATTTTGAATCATAAAAATAGCGCTAGATACACCACACCATATTTTAGATACAGACTTACAGCAATGTAGCAAATTAAGAGGTTGACACTTTGAATTCTACAAATTTGCATCAATAGCAAACACAAAGTTAACTAAAGTTAGAGTGTTTATTATTTATTTTTTTGATAAACTTTGTAATGGGGAGTCCGTGAAGAGAAGAGGCAGATATTGGAATAGAAAACTGATTAAGCATAAAGGAGTTAACACACCCATATGTGGCAATGGCATACACTGCGAGCAATGCCCTTCGGAAAAAAAATGGGGAGCTTTTACCTTTTGCAGGTTATTTGGGGCCTTCTGTGTTTAGCATGCTTAAATTTGAAAATTCGCAAGCCTGAGAAAAGACATTGTTTTTTTTAGAAACAATGTCCAGGCATATGCATGGAGTACTGAACTAGAAACATTGTTCTATTTGCCAATTTGTTTCTCACGATAACTTCTCTTGGAACTTCCATTTTTTTAGAAACTTGCATGATAGAGAGGTTAGTGAGTTAGAGTCTCTCCTGATTCTAATTGATTCTATCTGTCTTTCTTTTGTGCCTGATTCTAGAACTTGGACCCTTGAATCATCAAGAGTTTTCTCTTGTAAATCTTATTATCAATTCTTGACTCAATCTCATAACAGGGATAGATTTCTCTTGGATAAACCCATCTGGAAATCCAAAGTTCCCTCAAAGGTCAAAGTTTTTGTGCTGCTGTTCTTAACAGGATTAGCACTAATGACATGCTTCAGAAATGCAGGCCTCTCACTGCTTTGTCTCCAAATATGTGTATTATGTGTGGTTCAGATTTGGAATCCGGGGCTCATCTCTTTTTGCATTGTTCTGTGGCTAATTATCTTTGGAATAGACTATTTGGGATCTTTGGAGAGTCTTGGGTTTGCCCGATGGATTTGCATCTTTTTCTCCTTACCAAGTTCAGAGATTTTGATGCTCGTAAAGAAGCAAAGATCTTGTGGCAGTGCTCAGTTTATGCTGTTCTTTGGTGTATTTAGTTGGAAAGGAATGCTAGAATCTTCAAGGACTCCTTTTTGACTCTAGACTTCATTTGGGATAGGGTTACCCTTTTGGCATCCCTTTGGTGTTTTGGTCATGGTCTTTTTAGTGGTGTTTCTTTAGTAGACATGCAAAGGGATTGGCATGCCTTGTTGCATGATTTTACCACATAGGTTTTAGTTGTTTCTTTTTGTTTTTTTGTGAGGATTCCTTATCCTCTTTCTTTGTACTATCTTCTTCTCGTCTAATAATATTTCTTCTTTTATAAAAAAATATATATATATATACTTACTGTCCCCAAGTAATCTCAGAAGTGTGCTCAAGTTAGAAGACATAACTAAAATAATCCAGATCCAGGTTATATACAAGACATAACTATGTTGGGTTATGTAGGCATGTGCCTTACTACCCAAGCATAACTTTGCTTCATACATGTGGAGGGAGAAATGATATACACTATTAGGAATATTTCCCCCATTCTGATTGGCCTAAGAGATGCTATGATGCTATGAAACAATTAAGCTGTACTGCTGTACAATATTTGGGGGTAGATTGGAGCTTGGAAAGGGAAACATTAATTTTCATAAGTTGATGGAGCCTGTGAATCTTGATTCCCTAAATTGTCCAGCACTCTATGTGCTGCATATTTTTGTTAAATTTAGTGTAATTGAATTAGACAATCATTACCCACATATATGGCTTCTTTAATTTGTTAGTGTGGACTCACCCCTACAAAGGAAAACAAAGAATAGAAGGACATTAAACAGGCAATCCTCCATGGGTGTGTGGGTGTGTGTGTTTGTTCTGCAGATCCAATCAATCTGTATTAAGGCTGTACTTTTTCTACACTTATGCCATTTTTTAATTTATAAGATAGGAGGTGGGACAATATTTGCTTTATCTGATTAGTAATGTTAGGACACTTCATGCCTGCTGATAATTGACTTGTAATCCTTTTCTGTGCTTACAAATTATAAATTATTACAGGGGTCTATGTTCGGGAAAAGACTTTCATGTATATGTGCATGGATCATGATGGAACTGTAGTATTAATGGAGTGAGTTTTTACATCTTTCATCCTATTTTGCTGTCAGTATATTGTGCTATGCTGTTGGTTGCAAGAAATTCTTGGTGAGCAAAGTTAATTAATGTGGTTTTTCTATGTTATTGTGGTCAGCCCTGATACATTGGATCAAATGGAAGTTTCCAGAGACTTGTTTGGCAAGAATTGTTTATATCTACAAGGTGGATAAAAGCTACCACTGTTTCCATTCTTGGTCACTGCTCTTTTTCTGTCAATTTATATGGAAAATTCAGGAGGTTTTCAAATGTGCTTAATGCTCATACTCTAAAAGATTGCATCCTTGTCTCATTAAACTACCAGTTTGCCACCAATTATTTTCTGATTTTGTCATCAATGGCAATTGCTATGGATTATTGTGAAATCCACTATTCTTTCTTTTTTTTATTTTATTGGTAGATATCAAATCCACTATTCTATTGCTGCATAATCAATGTCATTACTAGTGCCCAAGTGTTTTCCCTGAATTTTGTGCTACCAATTTTCAATTTTCTCATTTACTTAGACAACCACTTGCTGATGTAAGCAGTAGGCGTTCAGTGTTGTCTCTCCTTCCTATAGCTTCTTAACCATTAAGTATCTCCTCCGTGGCTTTCTTTATCTGATGCGTCCATAATGCATAACATTTGAAGGTTTGTTCTTTTCAATGTAGTGTTCTAATCACATGCTTGATCACTATCATTAGTTTTCTTCTTATTTCTCCCCTTGCTGTTCTCTGGTGTATTTAGTTGGTGCCATTCCCTCATTTTCCAAGTCATCCTTGGTTGCCTTTACATATGTTATGGGACAAGCTTGCGTTTGTAGCATATCTTTGTTGTTCTGCATTTATGGGATAAGTTTGCTCTCTACTTTTTTGTGTCTACAAGGCACTTCCTCCCCTCCCCCCCTTTCCTTTCTTTAGTGTCTATGTTTGGAAGGACCTTATCCTCCTCTCTCATTGTATTTTCTCCTCTGTTCTCTCTAATAAAATTTCTTTTATCAAAAAATTTATTTCAGCCCCTGTAGTCATTAGGTAGCAATTTTTAGTTTCATGGATATAACTAGGACTTAGTTCAATTGTCCCTTCTATTACTAGTTAATTATCATTTTGTTGCCTGGTTAACAGATGAAATGAAAGTTAAGGTACAATTTTATGATGACAAACCTTTATCTGCATCTGTTCCAAAACGTGTAACATGTACTGTTAAAGAAGGGATCGCAGCCACTCCGAGGTATATGGCATTATCTATTATTGCATTTAAAAAATGTACTTGATCTAGTACCTTCTCATTAGCTGTTGTTATTTTTTTTTTCCTTTTATTTTTGTGTATGTCTTGGAACATTTTGTGATGAAATATAGCTTTATCTTTCGAACTGCCCGCTTATTGATTCAAACAGTTTGCCTATTTCTGTGGACTTATCTTCTCCTTAATAAGGTCATGACTTCAAGTCTCCACGCCACATAATAGAGTATTCCAAAAGAAGCTATCGTTAATTCTGTTAGAGTTAGTTTCTGATTCTGTTAGAGTTGGTTTTCTAAGTTAGTTTTTCTGTTGTATAGTTAGCAACTATGAGCTACTATAAATGCTCATCGTACACGTGATTGAAATATGAGATAAGTCATAGATGAAATGAAAAGTTCCAGAATCTTTCTTTTCTTTCTCTGCAACTTTTCCTTTCTTGTTCGTTCTCTCTTCTCTGTCTTGGATATTCTTTCATGGTGATCAGGGCTTTGATCCTTGGAAACTACTTCTACTGCTGCGTCTTCTTTTAATCCAAATCTTGTTACATTTTCTCATTCAATTTCCATAAAGCTAGATGAGAAAAATTTTCTTCTATGGAAACAGCAAATTCTTGCTTCGATCAAAGGCCATAAACTCATAAAGTTCATACTTGGACCTGATGAAGTTCCTCTTGAGTTCCTCACTGCTGAAGATGAAGCTCTTGGAATTGTGAATTCTGAGTTTCTGCTTTGGGATCAACAAGATCAACTCCTGCTGTCCTGAGTTTCACAATAATCGTGGTTCAATTGTTTGTCAATTGTGTCGAAAACCTGGTCATGCAGCAAATTTTTGCTACTACAGATATGATCCTGCCTATCAAGTTCCGTCCTTATTTCCTGCACAATTTCAGCAACCAGTTTCTACTCAATACCTACCTTCTTATCCTTCTTTTTTTTCTTCACCACAAATTCCCTATGCCTCTTCCAGTCATCAATTTCGTCCTTCTTCTAGTTCCTATCCTGCATCCACACCTTCCTCATTTCAGCCAACTTCTGCTCCATTTCAAGGTCCTGCTCAGGCTATGATTGCTACACCTGATCTGTTAAACAGCCCTGCATGGTTTCCTGATTCAGGTGCTACAAATCATGTGACACATGATCATCATAATTTGATGGAGAGGTCTTCTTTCCCTGGTACTGAGCAGATCTTAATGGGGAATGGTCAAGGTGTGCCAATTCAACATATTGGTTCTTCCTCTTTATATTCTCCATTTAACTCTACTGTTTCATTGCATCTATTTGATCTATTACATGCTCCTTCCATCACAAAAAATCTAATTAGTGTAAGTAAGTTTGCTAAAGATAATAATGTTTATTTTGAATTTCATGCCACTTTTTGTGTTGTGAAATCTCAGGACACTCGTGAAGTCCTTCTACATGGCAGCCTTGGTCCTGATGGCTTATATAGATTTGATCAGTTCCCTCTTAAGCACTTACCTACCACCATTAAGTCTTCTTCTTCAGTTGCTAATAATCAAATAAATTTGCACTCTGGTGCTAGTTTGACAGTTAATAATGCAGAAACTGTACTTCACAAGTCTGTAAATAGTGGTTTACCAATTTCTGCTTCAGAGTCTGTATCCAATACTGATTACTCTTTGTTTAGTCTTTGGCATAATCGCTTGGGGCATCCTCATGCCTTGGTTGTAAAGCATGTACTCAAATTGTGTAATGTACTTGCACCATCTAAATCTTTGTATGACTTTTGTTCTGCTTGCTGTTATGGTAAGTCTCATAGATTGCCATCTGCTTCTTCTCAGAGTGTTTACACTAAGCCTTTGGAACTTGTGTTTACTGATCTTTGGGGACCAGCTCCAATTATTTCTTCCACTGGTTTCAAGTACTACATTGCCTTTGTTGATGCCTTTTCTAGACATACTTGGCTTTATTTCTTGAAGCAAAAGTCTGATGCCTTTTCTGTTTTTCTACAATTTAAACAAGCTGTTGAGCTTCAGTTCAATTGTAAAACAAAATCTATTCAAACTGATTGGGGTGATGAATTTCGTTCCTTTTGCACATACCTACAATATCAAGGTATTAATCATAGAATCATATGTCCTCACACACACCACCAAAATGGAGTGGTTGAGAGAAAGCATCGACATATCACAAAAATGGGGCTCACTTTACTTGCTCTATCCCATTTACCTTTACAATTTTGGGATCATGCCTTTTCTACAGCAGTCTTCCTTATTAATAGAATTCCCTCTCCTTCTCATAACAATGCTATTCCATATACCATGTTGCATAACTCAACTCCAGATTTTTCTTTCTTCAAAGTGTTTGGATGTGCTTGCTTTCCTCTTTTAAGACCATATAATAAGCATAAACTTCAATTTCGTTCTGAGGAGTGCACCTTTTTAGGATATTCTACTAATCACAAAGGTTACAAATGTCTTGCTCCAAGTGGTAGAATATACCTATCCAAAGATGTCATTTTCAATGAACATAAGTTTCCTTATTCCAAGTGTTCATCTACTGTTTCTTCATTTCCTTTACATCCTTCTCATCATATTTCAGCTAGTCCACCTACTCTTCCATTTCCTGCTCAGCCTGCACACTCACCTCTGCCTCCTAATGTTGCTTCTTCTTCCACTTCTTCACCTTCTTCTGATCCTCATATTGCATCACCTCTATCTATTTCTTCTTCTTTATCACAACCTCCTTCTGTTACTGACCTGCAGCCTCCTCAACTTTCTGTTATTGAGCAGCCTCATCATCCTATGGTTACACGTTCTAAAGCTGGTATTTTCAAGCCAAAGGTTTTTCTCACTCAGTCCTTACCAAAGTCCATTCCTCAGGCTCTTGCTGATCCAAACTGGAAGCTTGCTATGGATTCTTAGTTTCAAGCTTTACTTAACAACAAAACTTGGTCTCTTGTTCCCTTACCTCCAAACAGATCAGCTATTGGATGCAAGTGGGTTTTTCGTGTTAAAGAAAAACCTGATGGTACAATTGACAAGTTTAAGGCAAGATTGGTTGCCAAAGGTTTCCATCAACAACCTGGTTACTGAAACTTTCTCCCCTGTGGTCAAGCCTACAACAATTCATATTATTCTTACTTTGGCCTTGACTGCTGGTTGGTGCATTCAGCAAATTGATGTTAACAATGCCTTTTTAAATGGCTTGCTTCATGAAGAGGTTTATATGACTCAACCTCTAGGTTATGAGGGTCCTGACAAGTCATTAGTTTGTAAGCTTCATAAAGCCTTGTATGGACTAAAGCAAGCTCCTCGAGCTTGGTTTGAAAAACTTGGCCAAACTCTTCTTGCTCTTGGTTTTTCTTCAAGCAAATGTGATCCTTCACTTTTTATCAAAATTACTTCAGCTGTTTGTATTTATGTGCTGGTTTATGTTGATGATATTATCATCACTGGAAATAATAGTATGGCCATTCAGCAACTTATCTCCAATCTCAATACTGCATTTGCTTTGAAAGACTTGGGAAATCTACATTATTTTCTTGGCATTCAGGTCACCACTTTATCCAATGGAAGTCTGCACCTATCTCAGTCTAAATATATTCAAGATGTTCTCAGTAAAGCACATATGCTTGAAGCTAAAGGCATTGGCTCTCCTATGGTTTCCGGACTCAAACTAACTAAAGAAGGATCTAATTTTGTTGCTGATCCAATCCTTTATTGTTCTATTGTGGGGGTTCTTCAATATATTACCATTACACGGCCTGAAATTTCATACAGTGTGAATAAAGTTTGTCAGTTCATGCACAATCCTCTTGAAGAGCATTGGATTGCTGTCAAACATATCCTTAGATATCTTAAAGGCACACTTTCTTACAGTCTGCTGCTTAAACCCGCCTCTAAACTTGCCTTGTATGGTTTTAGTGATGCTGATTGGGCTTGTGACCCTGATGATCGTCGATCCACCTCTGGTTCTTGCATTTATCTTGGTCCAAATTTAATCTCCTGGTGGTCTCGCAAACAGCTTGTTGTGGCGCGGTCCAGCACAGAAGCTGAATATCGCAGTGTTGCTCAAACTGCAGCTGATATCTTGTGGATCCAATCTCTGTTGCAAGAGTTGCATGTTTCTCTATCCACTGCTCCTGTTATATTTTGTGACAATATGAGTACAGTCTCTTTATCTCATAATCCTGTGCTTCATTCTCGCACAAAGCATATGGAGCTAGATATCTTTTTTGTCCATGAAAAGGTTCAGCAGAAGCAACTCTTTGTTAAACATATTCCAGCTACTGATCAAATTGCTGATGTGCTAACCAAACCCGTCAAAGCCTCGATTCTGCTTTCTTCATGACAAACTCAGTGTGGTTAGCTATTCCTGAACCTCACTGTGTTTGAGGGGGGCATAATAGAGTATTCCAGAAGAAGTTATCGTTAATTCTGTTAGAGTTAGTTTCTGATTCTGTTAGAGTTAGTTTTCTGAGTTAGTTTTTCTGTTGTATAGTTAGCAACTATGAGCTACTATAAATGCTCATTGTACACGTGATTGAAATATGAGATAAGTCATAGATGAAATGAAAAGTTCCAGAATCTTTCTTTTCTTTGCAACTTTTCCTTTCTTGTTCGTTTTCTCTTCTCTGTCTTGGATATTCTTTCACCACTACTTGTGATGCCTAAGGAATGTTAGGAATTCCTGATGTGTTTTCTTCAATTTGACATCCTGTCCAGACTTCTTTCTTGACCACCTAATTCCTTCTGGCTTGAATCTGCTGTAAAAGTTTCAAATCTTCAACCTTATTTTGCAGGTACTGTTCTCTGTACCCATACGGCAACCAGTTAGATCTTTAATCATTATTTAGTTTTTGTGGATCACTTTGTGTCCTATGTACAAGAAACATTCTTTTCCTCTGGTTTCTTAGCCTTGATCCATCCTAAAACTCATTGCTGTCCAACATCATCCATTGTTATGTAATCCGTGTAGCCATACTTTACAGTCATTCATATTATCGTATGATATACAAAAGTTCACAAAGTCAACTTCTGCCGCCATCTTCATCAAATTAAAGAACAGACTTGCTGGGATAAGAGTTTTTTGTTGTCTTTCCTCTAAATCTCTACCTTATGTAGCAGATGAAAACCCAGAAAGCAAGAAAAGAGAACAGACAGAAGAAGGAAGATTTTTTGCCCATGTTAGGTTTTATTATAATTCAATTCCCAAGTGAAATTTTCTTTTGATAGAAAAGAAATTGTAATAAAGAGAAGAGAAGGAAAGTACGAAGGTGAGATAAGGTATCCTCTAAAGCATAAACTAATAAAAACAAAGAAAAACTAAGAATGAAGAAGGGTTGCCTAATCTCTCTGATTGTCGGAAATGGTATCTCCCTTAAAGCATCGATGGGCAGAACACCAAATATAAGGTAAGATCATAATGCTATCCCAAAGCAAATTTAAGGGAAAGGAATTGTCCTTAAAGGTTGATTTGAAGGAAAGTAGCTGCTTTACATTGCAAGAATAAATGTCACACTGTTATAGAGCTTGAGTTGTACATAACACACGTCAGGGGAGAGAGCAGTGTGAGATCTACCAATCTGTATCAAGTCATTTGTGTTTAACGTGTTAAGTAATGCTGTCCAAACAAAAGGCATGACCTTAGAGGGAGCTTTAGACTTCCAAAAGATTTGATTAAAGAGTAGTTCCTAAATTGTCTACTTTCATACCTCATGTAACCAAGAATAACTAGTTATAAATTACATTCCATGTCGTACACTTATGATATTTCTTGAAATGTTTGATTCTCAATTTGTGATAGGATACTGATTATTTGTTTTAGTTTGTGTCTGATTAATTTTCTGTCTCTGTATCAACAGAAATTTACTTGCTAGTAATTTGAATGTGACATTTTGCATGATGACATTATTATACATATCAGTGATAAAGTTAACTTCTGAGATGGAGCATCTAAACTTCTCTGTAATCTGCATCCTTTGGCTTGTGAAATGTAAAATTCATGTACTAATTTTTCCCCCCTTGATTCAAGGAATAAAAAGGTAGTACTGGACAATGGCCTTACAGTTGAAGTAAGTCAAATGATTCTTTCTTTTTCCTTCAACATTTCTTTAATAGTATAAATAATTGGTAAAAATTTACTCGTGTGCAACCAACCTTGGAAATCTAATTATTATTTCATGCAAAAGTTACAAGCGATATTTATTTGAGATTTTTTTTTAATGTTAGAACCTGTATTTCTTTGGGAATTTATTTACTTATTATACTTGGGGTCTGTTTATGTCCCCTTAAAAATGAGGGTGAAAAATTAGAGAGACGAGTTTTATATGAAAAATTGTATGAAAAAACAATCCCTGAAATTTCACGCCCAATTTTAGGGGGATATCAAACTAACTCTTAGTGAAATATGATTGGATTAATATCTCTAAAATTATTTTCATTCAAATATATTTTGTATCCATGATATAATTTAGGAAAAATTCTAATTTTGTGCCAATTAATAAGAATATTTGTGTTAATTTTGGATTTATAACTAAATAATTTATCCTCTCAGTTATGGAATGAACAACAATGTTAAAGCCTAACCAGTTTATGTGTTCTACTAGTTACCTAACCATCTGGCCCTTGCGCGGTTATCTAATTGCTAGTAAAAATATAAAAAACTGGATAAGTCAATATCAATGGGAAAAAAATTTTGGCAGCTTTGATGTATTTAAGCCACAGTCTACAAATTGGGTGAGACTTCATGCTTAGTGAAATACGTCTCAGTGAATTGCAAATTTGCATGTATGGAAGGCCCTTGGTAACAGATAGTTGTTTCAGAATGTAGAGTCTATCAATAAAGAGTAAGCCAGCTGCCATCAAGTCAAGCAACTTGTTTTTGTTGAACTTAATTCTTGTAATGCTAGCAAGTTGGAATACATAGCTTCTTTTTTTTAAAAAAAAATGAAATTTCGAGTGCCTAAATTTAATCTATTTTAGAACTAAAGATGAAATGCTTTCCCATGCCTTCAAATGAAAGGATGTAACTAATGAATTGGTTATTTACAAATTTATATGCCCTTAACTTTGCTAGAAATTCTTTCCATTTGAATTACCTACCATGAATATTGGAAGTAGAATGGAATTAATTCAATATTCGACGCTGGTAATGCTAAATGCTTATGTCTTGTTTGTTTGTATGACCAACGACTCCCAGGTTCCGCCTCACATTATAGCTGGTGATGCCATAGTTGTTAATACAGAAGATGACTCTTACATCGAAAGGTTAGTTGGTGTACTATAATTCAAAGCATCCAATGATAAAATTAATGATATTTTCTATTTCGTTAAGCATCATTCACTATTGTATTGATGAGCTTGATTGTTATTACCTCTTTTTGTCCCTTTATTAAGGTGGATATCTTGTCTCCCTCATCTTTTGTACTCCATTCTTCTGTCTCTTTCTCTTTCTCCAAAAAAAAAGTCATCCTGTGTCGTGAATTTGACATTCTTCAGGTAGCTAGATTTTAAACTGTGATTCTACTTGGAACCATTACTGTCATTTTTACATTAGCTTGAAGCCAAATTGTTATTTATACTCTTGCAAATTGTTTCTCATGATATGTTCTTGTCTAGAGTGATGGGGGAAGTTTTGTGGTTGAACTCGATCTTTAACAACCATTTGTATTCCTGTGTTTAGTGGCATCCTTATCAGTTATCACTCACACTCCTTCTGTTTACATTTTTTTTTATAATTGTTGGTTGCCGCGGGGGGGGAGGGGCGCTGGATCATAGGATAAAAAAATTTCTGTAAGAAAAAAATAAAACTAAGCAAGCGTATCAAATTCCTTATTATAAAGTGCTTTGTTTCTTCCTTTTTTGTTTTTGTTTTGTATATTAGGCATGGGCAAGGAATTGATCAACATGCCCACTACTACTCTAGGTTCATGTTGTTGTGGGTTGGATTTTTTTTTTTTAAATGTATCAAAGAGATGATTCTATTTACTCTTCAGGTTAATATTATATAGCTTGATGTTGCCAATAAAGTTTGTATTATCTTTTCATTCTCAGGGCTAAGGGATAGTGTGACTTCTGCCAGGATTTGAGCAGAGACCTATGTAATACAAACATCCAATATAGAATTGTCGATCATGACTTTTTAAAACCCATGCCCCCTCTCTTGATAATAAGCCTGTTTCGATTGTTTAATTGCTTGTTTTCTTGTACCCACGGGCAATGAGTTTGGATGTATATCCGTATTTTCGTGCTTATACTGATTGTTGGATCAGTTTATGCACGGCTAAAAGAGGCATTAGAGAATGGTCGTAATTAAGACTTTAGATGATAAAAAAACATTTAGACAATTATGAATTTCATTGAGTTTACGTTGATTGAAATTGGTATTTTGTAGACGGGCTTCCGTTATTCTCATTTGTCTATCCATTGGTGGGGAGGTATCTAAAGGAACGAAACAGTTTCGGTGTTAAGTGAACCAAGCAGTTGAGTTGGCTCATGAAGGATAGATATTTTTTAAAATTCAATTATGTGTATAAAGTATAAAATTTCACGATTGCTCTTTTTTTTTTCTTGTACTATTTTATATGATGAGTTTAACTATGGTAGGATTTTGCAAGGAATTGTTCTATTTTTTTTTCATTTATAACACAATTTTCATCATTTATATTTTTTAGACAAACCTTGTCATATTATTTTTATTTAAAATGCATGTATAATTAATCATTTGACTTTCTTAGTAATATAGAATGGATAAAAATTGGAGTACAGTATTACACTTTTTATTTGGATAGTATCAAAGCATATGCTAAACTATTCTGCTCCAGCCACACCCTATGAGCTACTATAATTCAAGGTACGTCAACTCCCCGCTGTGGACTGTTCCATGATTAATTCATTAAAGGTGTGAAATTGCCAAACAACACAACATATGATGCCCATCTGTATCACAATTGTATTCACAACCCAAAGGATTTCTCCAATTTCTGGATCTGGTTGAGGAAAATCCAGGTCATCTGCTCACGGAAACAAAGGCATATCAGAAGGTAAACTTTTAAAAAAGAAGAATCACAGTATAAAGAATGCCATACCATGACATGAGGAGCAATTCTGACAAAATAGACAGGGAATCCTGTATAAAATTTCAACGGTCCACCTGATTTCAAGGTTTTGACAGCACAATCAAGAGAGCCAGTGTATGGATATTTTCCATCACCATCAGGTTGCATCTTCTGAATCTGTGTCTTCACATAGTCAAATGGCAGACTGCAAGCCGAAGCAAAAAATCCTGAAACCGTACTTGCACCTAAAAAGAGACATGTTAGTAGCAAGTAAAACTCCGAGAATAAATCTGGGCAAGTATAAAAGAGATTTTCACGTATGAAGTTTATACTACACATTCACATTAAATGCCACTGATTTCTATTTGTTAGAAAATGAAAATTAGCTCAGACTAAGAATCAAGATATATGAGTGTAATGTAATCTTATATAAGCTTCTGTTGAAATTATTGGGAAAAAATGGAAAGGAGATAAATTATACTAATTATTCCAGGTCTGTAATACAATCGGTACAAACCTAGCCTAATAACGTACTTCTAATATAATAAGAAAACAGCTTCCAGAATATACTACAAGAAAACCAAGACTCCCAATTAGTTCTAGAATTTCCTCTTGGAATGCAGATAATTGAATTAAAAAGCATCAGATTTGATTAGATAAAGTGCATGAGCACGAATGAAAACGCAAGTAACTAGCAAAATGTGAAAATGCAGTGTCCCCTTGGGTTCATAAGAGTTCATGAACACCAACTATCAGATATTGACTGGATGAATAACCAGATTCGATGTTCCAAAGAAAAATGAAGCAAGTGTTTAACTGAGAAGATGAACCTTTAATTTTTTGCAATGTGAATAACAGACTTAATGCAACAAACCATGATCAATAAATGTCATAAACATCATACCTTAGTCCTTACTACTGCTACCGCCCTTGTCTTACGAAAAAATTCTAGCATGGAGAATCTCTATCATTGATTTTAAGCAAACTTACATACTATTAGGTCACAAACTTAAACTTAATGATAGAAACATGCATTAATTAGGCACGACAAGTTATCTATTATTCACTTGCATTTGAAAAAGGAGCTATTCAAAGCTAAGAACTCAAAACATTAAGATATTATTTTAATGTCATTTATTTGTGTTAGATGTGAGTTTGTAACCTTTGCAGATGAAGCCCCTTTTTTGTTTTTTTGTTTTTTTGTTTTTGCTTTATAAACAAACATCACGCTAGAAGAAACAATAATATCCTACGATAAGCCACATACAAAGTTACAATAGGGCTAAGCTTTGCTGCTGCTGTGTTTTGAAAGGCTGTGACATGGTCCAATGCCAATCAGCAAGGACCATCAAATCCTATTAAATTACTTCAGCCAACTTAAGATGAGTGCAAATTCTCTAGACTATAGTTTGCACCAAAATCAAATAGGGTTAAAACTTCAACTTTCACTGATTTGAAAAGATACCCCCAAACTTTCAATTGTTACAAATTTGCAATCACACCCCTCGTAGTCAAGCAAGCCAAATAAACCCATCAATTTACCCTGTAGGGGTGTGATTAAAGCAATTGAAACTTGAGGGGTATCTTTAAGAATGGGCAAAATTATTTCAGTTTAATGCACCAGTTTATAGCCAAAGGAAAAAGAAAAGAAGAAAGGATTTACTCTGTAATTATCATAATACAACATATGTTCTATGTGTGTGTGTGTATATAGTTGGCTGGTTAAACATATATAATAAGGGAAGGGTCACAGAACTGAACCTAGAATTATTCTCACAATTTTATCCAATATAAGGTTGAATTGTTTTGGAGCCTAAGAAAGTCAACTTCAATAGAACATTATAGATTGAATAAAATAACCAATGACATCTAAGGCATCAGAGAGAGCTTTATGCGAAGGGGTAAATGATTATGGAAAAATAACCCTCTTTCAAAACCTAGCACAATATTAATGTGGAAATTGATAGCAGATTCAGAGTGATATATAAGGAACTATCAAGGGAGTGTTTTAACATAGACAATGCGTTAAGGTTTAAGGATGAGATGTCAAAACTGTTGGAATAGCACCTAATGTGAGTGTGCGAATGTATGTGTTGTGAAATGGAATGTCCCACATTGAAGAATTTATAGAGAAAGGTGAATTATAAGGTATGGATGGGCCAACATTCTAGGGCTAGTCTTTTGATAAAAACGATTTCCTCCAAGATGTTAACATTTTAATCAAGCCAAAATACTTCTCCACATGGCAAACACCTTCCAAGCCCAATGCCATGCTAAAAAATCCAACAACAACTTGCTTAACAACACATCTTAAGGGTAACCAGTACTCTCCCTCTGTTGTCTATTAGACCATTTTTAATAGTTTACGAAGTAGAGTTGAGTAATTGAGTTCATTGTCCCACCATGACAGTGTAAAATGATTATTTACCGAGAACAGTAGCAGCTTCACCTAGACCAAGGGAATCCTTGAAGAACTCAACACTCTGATCATAAGAGGCAAGCATCCCCATGTTCAATGCCATGGCTCTTACTACAGTAGGGCCAGCACCTTTCCAAAGCGCCAAAAGGCCTTCATCTTCAAGAATACGATAAAGGGCATGGAAGGCATTTGTGTAATTTCGGCGCTGAGCAGCAGGTAAAGTTGCATCTGCCTGCATACGGATGAGTGCCAAATCTGCTGGACTACCCACAGTTGCTCCAATAGCACCCGCAGTCAAGCCACATAGAGCTTTCTGATAGAGTGGGAGGGGTTTGCCATCATTAGCCTCAATTGCTTTGTTTGTCAAAATTCTAAAAACCATTAAATTAAAAGTTAAAGCCCATTAAGTAAGAAACTAAGAATAGAAGATTGCGGTTCTGGTCATAATTGCAGAAAGAAAGAATTCAAAGAAAAGGAAAATATTTGGTTTTTGATAGATTAATTAAGACAAATAACAAATGAACTCACTTAAATGATCCAAGTCGAGCAGTGGTGTAGGTAGCCTGTCTGAGTAATCCTGCTGAAAGACCCTGCATGCATAAAGTGATTGGTGAAATTGAGAATGAAGTGAACAACATATATAAGCACATTGGAAGAACAACAAAATTAGAATGAAAGCTAAAGCAATAAATAACCTTATAGAATGCAGTAACACCCTCATTCTTGAGCATGTTAGATGTGACCTGGGCAGCGGATCCTTGACCCAGTTGAATCCTCACCTACATATTATAATATATTAAAAAATCATCAGAGACACAGACAGATACATTCATTTCATGTTCATATTCATACATACATAGAAAGCTTTTACCTTAATCATATCGACGGGTTGAACAACACAGGTGGCGAGCATGCCGGAGACTCCGCCATTGACGAAAGGCTTCACGGTAGGCCACAATCCACCTAGTTTGGCTTTCTGAGAGTCTCCCATTTCTCAGTTTCTTTCTCTATAATATAACAAGTTAAGCAGTGCAGTGAAGAGGCAGACAAGGCAAGGCTACCACTCCTCTCTTCACTTCCATCCAACCAATGCCAACTCTCCACAAATTTCATGTTTTCATTTTTCTTTCACCCCATCGTTACATTCACCTCACCTTTTCCCATAATTTATGAAACTAAGTTTTTAGTTAAAAAAATAAATTGATTGCTATATATTTGGACTGGACAGGACAATGGACATTTTATTTATGTACCTAAATTTCAAAAGTATTATCATGATCAATTTGAGTAATTAGAATTTGCTAATTTGTTTCAGATTAATTTGTATGTACTAGGTACTTTACTGAATGTTATTAATTAAATTATTAACGTTGAGATTGAGAGATGGATGGTTCTTGTTCTGGTTCTGGAAAGTACAAAAAGCAAGATATTGAGAGCATCTAAGACCATTCAGTCGGGTTGGATCTCCCTTTGCTTCCAGTTGCAGCAGAGATGAGATGAGGTGAGTGAAGTGCCAACTAATACCAACTTGTGGAACTGAAACCTCCGCTTTGTCAATTTGTCCTCGAATTAGGATAGGAACACGACACATACATATGGTGCACTATTTTGCAGGACCCAGTGCCACTCAAATTTCAATATGGAGATTTCAATCTTGTGGGGTACAATTTCCTTCCTCCTACCTCCTTCACAATATTATAGAATGAGATATAATTCTTATTATCCTAAGTTCGAAAAGTTAAATCCGCATTTCTAAAACAAACACCACAATATTAACATGACAGAGATGAGATATATAACCAAAGCCAAGTCAGGTATATAACTACATATATTACACCAGTTAAAAAAAAAAAAAAAACTATATATATTACACAGACACTGAATACTGACAGTGAAAGGCCTATATATATAGCGGGCCACAACATTACACTTTATTTATTTATTTTAGGAGCCAAAGCAAAGAGAAATTAAGAGAGCTAGTTGTGTTGGCGTTGGTGGTGGTGTGTTCCAGTTCCAGGAATCTTTTCTTTGATCTTGTCCATTATTCCTTTCTTCTCGTGGTGGTGCTCGGCCGCAGCTTCATAACCACCAGGTGTGGTGGTGGACGTTGCATGAGATTGATCATGTTGCTGGCCAACACCTGGTATCTTCTCCTTTATCCTCTCTTTCACCCCCTTCTTCTTCCTTCTCACTCCATGCTCATCCTCCTCCGACTGCACAATTATAATTATTAATTAATGTAATAAACAAATTTATGTATATATGAATCATATGATGAATTAATGATGATGGTGGTACTGGTGAGTTAATTAGTTATCGATCAGTATTACCGAGCTAGAGCTGGAGCTGCCAGAGCCAGAACGATGGAGACCGCGAGTGGGGGTTGTGGTTGTTCCATACCCGCCAGTGCCAGTGTCAGTGCCAGCGGTGGCCGTGTGATGGACTGGGTTGCCATACTCGTCCGTGGCTGGAGGTTGACCATACTGGTGACTCTGAAAGTGTGCCATTTTAATGAGCTTGGTAATTAGTATCAGTCACAAACGTAGATATATATATATATATTGTGGATGAGCTAGGATGATCGTAGCTCAGAACCTAGTCTTTCATATATATAGGCAGGGATGTCCAATGCAAAATCTGGTGGAAGTGAAACAAACAAGTAACCTCTGTTCGGTGCACCATCTTATAAGTTCGACACGTCCCATCTGGTCTCTATGCAACTGCCACCTGCAAGACACGTGCAGACATTTTCAGTTTTTACATAGAATCGTGTCAATTTCGATAAGAATAACACCATTACCAATAGACCGTCAATATATCAGATTTCAATAAACTAAGGAGTATGACCTCATCCTCTCTTCTAAAATGGACTTATATAGTCAATAACAAACATGATTTATAATCAGCATTTTATTTTCATGATTCAAAGTAAGACTTCACAGACAATAGAACATACAATTACAATAAGAATAAGAAGTAATATGTGGAGGGTCATAAGCTTGTTTACTAACAATCACATAAAGGAAAGGATAAATCTCCAAAGGAAACATCAATGTTCAATCTTCTAAGTTCTAACTCAACAAAATTAGTAAAAATTATCATATGTTCCATGTTAGATAATGAGGTCTAAGCTAAAAGGATGAACATAAGAAAAAAAAATAGATGAATCAGTGATCTCCTATTTATAGGGAGAAGGAGATTCTTTATCCAATTGACTAGCATGGGATAGGATCCTTTTAATTGGGGGCGGGGGGAATTCTTATACACTATGAGAGTATTACTCTCAATAATTTTACAACCATTCAAATTAAATTTAATAATATTTTATTTTTTAATCTAACAACTGTATGGTTATTCAATCTCCATGTGTCACTTTTTTATTGGACGAGAGTATTACTCTCAAACTACACAATAACTTCTCTCATTAGGGGCTGCCACGTGTCAGATAAGATCTCTTGGGATCAGGGTTTATGCTTTTCGTAGGGATTGTTCAGTGTGCTCCTCCATAGGTGGGCCAGTGTGTGTCCAATGCCTTGGTGGCATTGGGCCTAGACATGGTCCCAAAAGGGGTCATACGATCCATAAGCCCTCCAGATGTTGCTTCCTTGCTGAAGCTGACTCTCTGCCTCTTGCAAACCATCTTGATATAGTGTTAATGACTCCACGGATCTGACCTTGACTCTGCAGAGCCACCCTTTCATTGGTTACTTGCCTAGTTGGCCTACTTTCTTCAGGGGCGGGAAGTCGCCTTTGGCCTTGGTTATTGTTGGCCAGTTTCTGTTGCACCTTTCTTTCTCTTGCCAAGTAACGGTCCAAGTATCCCTTCCTAACCAGATCCTAGATTATGCCCTTGAGGGCTTGTCATTCCTCCGTCGTATATCCACATGAACAGTAAAGCTCGCATCGTTTTCTCCTGTCGACATTTGGACATTAGAATGTTGGGGTTGTCGAGAATTTTACTAGGCCGGTTTTGTAAATATCTTTGAGGATCTCCTCCCTTTTGACAGCTAAAGGTGTTTAGTCCGAGAAACGAGGGATTCTCTCTGAGGGTCTTGTCATCCTTAAGGGTTGGATTAAAGGGGCTTTGGGAAATGTCTGCCTTCTGTTGTTTGCCTTACGGGAAATAGGCCTCTTATCGATATGTTTATTTCTCGTTCCACTGGTTCGGTTAGGGTTTAAGAGCTGAGGTCATGCTTGTTCTATTTGGTTAGCTGCCATGTTGAAGCTGCTTCTTCTATATTAATGAATGCTACCGCTCTTGCACATAGGTCATCAAGGTCAATTGGGGACTCCTTGGCCAGGGAGTTGGCAAAAGGGTCAGACTGAATACTTGCTATTATGGCGTGAAGTGCGATAGTTGGGATAAGGTCGTGGGTTTGGATGGCTTTTTGATTGAAGCGGGCCATGAACTCCTTCAGCGACTCTCCAGGTGGGGCGCATTGGTTCTAGTTTGTGTTTCTTCCTTCGTTGTGTGCTTGAACACAAACCTATGACTTTTTTCCTCTTCGCCATTTTTGACTTCTAACTCCTCTTAGCGGCAATTATCCTTCACCTCTTCTTCGTGTCGGTGGTTATCCCTTCCTTTAAGTTTTGTAATCCTTTGTTCTAGGTGTCTTATAGTTTCTTGGGGATCCGTTGAGGGAGGTGATTGTTGTTATTGGTTGTTGTTGTTGTTGGTTGTAGTGGTGTTGAGGGTGTAATGGACAGCTCCTTGACTACGAGTTCTAGCCATGGTGATTGGGTGTTAGGGTCTTTGTGGTTAACCAATGGATAGAGAAAATGAAAAACATTTTATGCACTTTCCACAGATGACGCCAGATGTTCCATGTTAAACAATAAGGAGTCTAAGCTAAAAGGATGAACCTAAAAAAGAAGAAAATAGATAAACCAGTGTTCTCTTATTTTTAGGGAGAAGGGGATTCCTTCTCCTAGGATATGATTGGCTAGCATGGGGCAGGATCCTCTCCATTGGGAGGCTGCCACATGTTGGACAAGATCCCTTGGAATCATGATTTATACTTTTTTCAAGAGCTGTTTAGCATGTTCCTCCGCAAATGGTCCAGAGTGTATCCAATGTCTTGGTCGCATTGGGCCAAAACATAGGCCCAAAAGAGGTCATACGGTCCACCATAATAGACAGCGGTTAGTACATGAAACAAGAAATACTTGCTATGATCATTGGACAGTGGCTATGAGGACTTGATAATCCGATGAAGATCTGTATCCATTAGCTCATAGACCAAGTAGACATCCTTGCAACTGGTTCTCAGAATAGGCATCATAACATCCTTCAAAGCAATTACATTATCGTGCTGAACATGTCTTAGCAACTTCAGCTCCCTCAAAGTTCTCAATGCATCAATATGATTGTCAAAGATATTACCAATCTTGTTAATTGCAACTTTCTCTTTGGTCTCCCTATTAATGGAAGAGCACACTAGGCCATATGCTCCTCAGTCAATGGGCTTTATTGGAACGTACTTTGTATCAATCTCAAACAATGTTTTCCATAATGAATAATAACGCTCCCCCTTCGGCTTAATTTTCCTGGGGTGCTCAACTAAAGTACCATATTTTACTTAATACTAACCAAACAAAACTTATTCTAAGAATATAATTTTTAAATAATTAATCTTAAATCTTAAATATATAAAACTTTAAAAATTATTCTTTCAAAACACGTTCCACTCAAATAATTTGTCACCAATTATCTAAGTATGCACTTATCCCTATACTGATAATTTTCAGTTTTAAATAATATAATATTGTGTATATATAAGAGGGAAATTAACTTACACCAGTGTAAGTCTTTTTTTCTCTTACACATATTTTCAATCGTTAGTTTCACTTTCATCTAATGGTTGAGATTATTTCATTAAAAGTAACCATTAAATGAAACTGGATCTAACAGTTGAATATGAGTGTAAGAGAAAAAAAACTTACACTGACATAAATTGATCTTCATATATATATATATATATATATATATATATATATATATATATATATATATATATAGGTGATAAAACTAAGAGGAAAGAGACACTAATCGGGGTATAGAAGCCCCAGACGCGGTTCCTTTGAAGTCATAAATTTACTTCAAAGGCAAAAGTAACCATATCTACACCTTTCAAATTTTTAATGGGTGAGATATTGACACATAATAAAAAAAAAAAATAGCAAAGAAACGAAAGTTACCGTCTGAAGTTGAAAAAATATAGATATAAATATTATTAAATTATTAAATTAATAAATAAATAACAAAACTTGACTTTTAAACCTTAAAAGATGTATAAGAAAGACGAAACCCAAATTTTAAGAGATGGATGCAACTCCTCCATGAGATATGCGGCTCCTTTAAAGTAAAGCTTAACTTCTTCTTAATCATATTTGTGAAAAAATGGGTGAAAACAGAGCATTATCACCCTTAGTGAATCGTCCATGGCTAGTTCAAGATATTGAAGAAACTCAATCAAGTCAACAGTGTAATCTGAAGCTCTCTTTTTATTCCAGGTTAGCTTGTAACATTAGATTTTAAAGAAATAAATAATTCTGGTCATGGATGAATAATTATTCCATTATAGATGATGTTACTGGTTCTTTGCAACCATGGCTACCTAAAACCCCTTCTTTCATTTCTTGAAATTGTCAAGCTGTGGAATGAGTTACTAATATTAATGGATCAATCCTTCATTCTTTTCAGATTAGTCAGAGATGCTACTGAAGTTTTCTGAGTGGTTTTGCATCCAAACTTGGATGCACTTCGATTACTGGGTGGTTTCACCCCTTCCCTCATTTCACGATCAATCTTGCTTGCTGGGGTTGCTGCCTTAACTTCGGCACTATGTTTCTTAATGATCCTTCTTTATGTATTGCAACCATTCTTAGAGATGCTGTTGGTGGTCTTTCCATTCCTAAATTAGTCAAAATGTGACAAAATTACTTATGTCCACTTATTGTTCGATAGAATGCCTAAGAAAGGAGTGGTTGTTTGGGAAAATGCTTATAATTGGTAACACTCATTGAATGGTATCATGGATTCACATCACAAGCCGTTGAAACTTGTACTAGTGACTATGACTGTGTGAGATAGAAAAACTTGGCAAAATTATGGAGAGCCATTAGCATTTGGAGCATTTGGTTCATGTTTGTGGCAAAGGAGACAATGTTATGTCTGCACAACAACTATTTGGTACAATGCTAGAGGAGAGTTTCATGTCATTCTTGACTAGGAATGAATG
Organism: Ormosia emarginata; assembly: GCA_029884605.1. Lineage (NCBI taxonomy): Eukaryota > Viridiplantae > Streptophyta > Magnoliopsida > Fabales > Fabaceae > Ormosia > Ormosia emarginata. The sequence continues at coordinate 8,155,719 of JAQQTP010000032.1, read as the reverse complement.
ATTATTAAAGCATTTGCTAGATAAATTGTGTAATGTTAGTGAATTGGTTATTCAAGGGATAAGCATTCCTATGTAAAACTTGAGTGATAGGAAAGTGTAAAGTTGTGAGTTGTATGGTGAATAGTGAGTTTATTGAGTTGTAAGCAAAATAGCATTTGAACACAATGTTTGTTCAATTTTTTTTTTTTAGCTGTTGTAATATTTACCTTGATGATAATTAGACTGTGTATTTTATGAGTTTGAACCTAACATTTTGCTAGTAGAAAATTTATGTGAGCAATTTAATATTATTAATATATTGTGCAACTTTTGATTTTAGAGTTAATTAATATAAAACCAAAACTCATATACCATATAAAAGCAAATATTTGTACCAAAAAAAATTTTAAAACATATACAAGTACTAAATTTTGCAAAAAAATACTTCAATACATCAAAATAGTCATGCAATAGAACTCTTGTCAATATCTCACATCAAAACTCATCACAAAATCTTGCAGAGGCAAAATTCTTGCCAATTTTTGAGTTCATCTTACCCAATACTAACTCCTCTTGAATTTAACTTTAAAAAATATAACTTTCAAGTATAGATTTTAGTCACAACTTGCAAAACAAAAAAATAATAAATATTGGATACTCTCAACAAAGTATATTATTAATTTAACTTTTAACTTCAAAATATTATCCTTACCATTCAAACTCCTAACTCCTGGCCAACTAATTCCAAGGCACTCAAGAATGATGGTGTAGTATAACTTGAGATGATAATGGATTAACATTGTTATGAAATGAAGCTTGTGATGAAAAAGTATTATTCAACCATGGAATTGAAATAGACATTTGAGAAAGATTTTCTTGTAAAATAAATAATGATTTATTATTTAAAAGACAAATACTATTCAAAAATGAAAACAAACATATTTAAAACTATTACCTGAACTTGTTGGTCTTGGGATTGTTTTATGTCCGAAGCCTTCCTTTTCTTGGATTGCTTTTCGAGCCAACTTTTCAATCTTTTTTTACCTTTACATCTTTCTATCTTCTTTAAGCCTTTTACATTTTCAAAAAGACTCTCCATTGACTTACCATTTAAATTTGTGCTACAAATTCCTTTTTCATTCAAAATATTTGGATCAACTTCATTTTGTTCTGGTAGCTGAAGTTTAGCAAACACATCTACCTTTCTATACAATTCATTTATAGCTTGATCAACAAAACTATATGTTTCTTCAAAATCAGATGCTCGAGTAGCTAATTTGATCAATTTTGAACAAAGCTTTTTGTAGCGTTCTGTGATATTGAATCTCACATTAGCTTCAACAACTTTTTCCATTAGTGTCATGAACTACCATCTCTCTTGCTTCTCTAGTCCATCTCTTCAAAATGTATTGATTTGTAATTTCTTTCATATCCCACACATTAAATACTTTCAAAACATGACAACATAACAACCCAAGTGTTTCAAACATTCTACAACTACAACCAATTGTTCCATCTTTCACATTGCCAATGACTTCATATTGTCCAATTTTGTCATAAATTGAAACTAAATATTGACTCATTTGATCAATTTCATTGCATGCAACAATATAAGCAGCAGAACTCCAATCAAACTCATTTTGAAATAAATCAAATGCAGCAAGAGTATAAAGATGTCCAGCATGTTTCAACAATGGTGAGTGCTCCATCTTAAGCCGAGGGAGCTTTTTCTTAGCATTGTACTCAACTTCCAATTCTTTATACCGCTTAGATTCTACAACCCTCTCAAAATGCTTGAAAAATTGTACTATATCTAAGCTTGACCTCACATAATTTTTTAAGTCACCATTAAACTTTCACTAAGCTGAGTGCTTCGCATTCCAATGGTATAAACCTTCTTCATATAACAATGAGCCCATTTTTCCTTCACTCTATATATACCCTCTAACCAATTGTTTTTCTCAACTTTATATTTATAAAGCAAAGCATCCCATGCCTCATGAAATTTTGATTCATCTTCACAATTATACATGCAAGCTTTAAAATCTTTCAAAAAACAAGAACCGTCCTTCATCATATTTCCTAAATGCCTTATACCATTTTGCATGATATGCCACACACATAATCCATGGTATGTATCTGGCATCACCTTTGCTAAAGCATTTGCCATAGCAGGATCTTGATCAGTAAAAATAGTTCAAGGCTTTTTGTGGTTGTGAGCTACTAATATGATTCAAATAACCACATAAAAGATTCTGTTGTCTCATCATACAAAAGTGCAGCTCCAAATATTACAGTTTCTTGATATTGATTAAATCCACAAAAAACACCAAGTGGTCTACTATTTTTATTTGTGCAATATGTGGTGTCAAAAGTGAATACATCACCAAATATAGCATAATCAATGACCATTCTTGCATCAGCCCAAAATATATTTGTTATTTTTTCCTCATTATCTAATTGTGTAGCATATTGAAATGATGGATTACCTTGTAATTGGCGTTGAAAGTATCTTAACAAGCTTCCGGCTTCTCCATAAGCTAACTCTCTCTTTCGTTTGCTTCGAAGATAATTCTTTTGATCTTGTTTGGTGTATCCAAGGACATCTTTCCCACCTGCTTGCTTACTAATTAGCTCATGTATTTCCTTAGGCCTTATACCAGAGTCATCTGCTAAATCTATTTACAAAGCTTGCACTTCTGAGATCTTTCTTTGTGAAGGCATCATATGGCTAGTTTCTGTAGTTTGCAAAATATGATTGTGATTCAACTCAACATCATAAACTACATACTTCCCTGTTTCTCGAACTAACTTGAGTGTCATTCTTACTTGACAATCTGTTCTTGTTTCTGCACGAGGAACTTTAGTTAAATGGTCTCGCTTATCTTGTCTTCGATGACCCTCATTTGCACAAACAAGCCTAAAGTTGTTCACATAATTATTTATTCGACTTTTATTTGCATACAATTGTCGAATATCAAAACCAGTCATTCCACCATAACTTGTCCAAAACTCTCGAGCTTGGTGCATTGTATCAAACTCCATGCCTAATTTAGGTATTTTTTCTTCAGCAATTGACATAATTAAAACAAATATAAAATGTTTTATTACTATTTCCAAAACCATAAAAATAAAAAGGCCATTTCAAATCCAACCATTAAGAATAAACTGTAAAAAAATATAAAAATATCAATAAATAGAGTTTTCTACAGTGTGAACATACTTTATGTATATACTCAGATTGCATGTATGAAACTTTATGAAAATGAGCTAATAATCATAAGAAAAAAATAATTATTTATCTCTTTAAAATCTAATGTTACAAGCTAACCTGAAATAAAAAGAGAGCTTCAAATTACACTGCTGACTTGATTAAGTTTTTTCAATATCTTGAACCAACCATGGACGATTCACTAAGGGTGATAATGTTCTGTTTTCACCCATTTTTTCACAAATATGATTAAGAAGAAGTTAAGCTTTACTTTAGAGGAGCCCCGTATCTTATGGAGGAGTTGCATCCATCTCTCAAAATTTGGGTTTCGTCTTTCCTATACATTTTTTAAGGTTTAAAAGTCAAGTTTTGTTATTTATTTATTAATTTAATAATTTAATAATATTTATATCCAGATTTTTTCAACTTCAACAGTAACTTTCGGTTGCTACTATTTTTTTATTATGTGTCAATATCTCACCCATTAAAAATTTGAAAGATGTAAATATGATTACTTTTGCCTCTAAAATTTATTACTTCAGAGGAGCGCGTCCAGACGCCCCAGACAAATCACTGTCTGTAAATAAGCCTAGCTAACTGAGGAGGGTTCTTTAAGCCCCAAATCCTGCTGCAAGCCTCAACTCGCCAACCAATCTGCACATGCATTTCCATCTCTGAATGTGTCTCGGAGAGACTTGCCACTCCTTATGTAGCCATCCCAGAATTCTGGAAATGTGCTTATTGCAAATCTCTAATATTACTTTTATTCTTTTTTTTTTCGGTCCACGATCTCTAATATTACTAAGGAGTGTAACTATCAAAGTAGAGTCGCTTTCCAACTCCAACTTCCTGAAATCCGACGCCCAAGCCATCCACAAACCAACCATGATTCCCCAAAACTAAGCATTAAACACGTTGCAGTGAACAATATGCAGTGAGAAGCCCTTTATCCAAACTCCGTTGTCCTCTCTAAAAATCTCCCCACAGCCTGCTTCCCCAGGATTTCCTTTAGAAGCCCCATCTATGTTAACTTTGATCCACCCTTCATTTTTACTAAATTAAAAATTCGTAAAAAAAAATGCAAATAAATGAAAAGACTTCACATTATCCCTAACAATGAATAGAAAATATCTAAACTGTAGATAATTATCTTACATTCGTGTACTGAATATTAATATCTTACTCGGACATATAAGATACCTTCAGAACATGGGTAAACAATTGTCTGCAACCTTAACGAATGACATTAATATTTCATATGATACATTACATAATATATTATATTAAAAAACAATACCATGGACCAAAACTGCTAGAATTGCCTCAGACAACTCTATATTCTCACGCACCATCTGCTAAGAAAATCCCAAAAGAAAAAAAGAACGACAACCTCCCACACCACCACAACTGGCTTAATCTTTTCTTTTGGACTCAATCGCACTATTAACCCTCGTAATATACACATTCTACAGAAAGTTCCCTTTCCAATCACAATTATGACTCCGCATTCTCAAAACTTTAGCCAGGTTGAACACCATGCAAGAATGAATGATGGAAACCATCTTATGTCAAAGAATGGGTAACAAATTGAGAACACCAAACTGGTCAAAACATGTTTCCAAAAATAGCGACACACCAACTACCAACCCAGATGCTATGAAGAAAGGATGGATTGTAATGCAATCTGTTGCTGCGGCTGCAAAGATGACCAAGTAGAAGCAAGGGTAGCTGGTGGTAAACTTTGCTGAAGCTGTCTGAGCAAATTAATCATTCGGCCAGCTGTTTGTTCTGTTGCAAGGTCCTTACCAGCACACAAAACCTATTACATGTTACACAATTACAAGTAAACAATCCATTCATATACATGAAAATAATCATACAGTAGTAAACAATTATGAAATGATATTTTGACATTCTTTCATAAGTATCTAGATGTTTCACAAACGTTAGACCAATTTTTTTTAGGTTAGATTACTGTTTAAGTTCCTATAGTTCTTAAAAAAATTCAAATACATCCCTGTAGTTTGAAATTTGTAATTGGGTCCGCTATAGCTTCCAAAAAAAAATTAATTGGTCCCTGAAACGACCCTACCATTACTGATATAAGACCCAATTAATTTTTTTTTTTAAACTACCCAATTACAATTTTTAAACTATTGGGACCTATTTGAATTTTTCCAAAAAGTACAAAGACCTATAAAGTAATTTAACCTTTTTTTTTATAGGTTAAATTAAAGTTTTGGTTCTTATACTTTACACTCAATTTAGTCCCTATAGTTTTTTTCTTTTCAATTAGTCTTCACATTTATAAAAGTTTTCAAAATAATCCCCATCATTAACTTTTGTTATAACACTTTCAGTTGACTAACAAAGTAAGTGTTTCTTTATCTAATAGGGGCTCCTTTAAATGCTTGTTTTATCTGTAAAACGTCAAATAAGTGCTCCTTCATTCTAGTAGGTATTTATTTCTTCTGAATAGGTACTCTTTTGTCCAATAAGTACTTTTTTATATGTTCTTTTTTACTCAATAAAATGTCTAGTAATGACTAAATTAACGGTATTATAATGAAAGTTAATGACAGAGACTATTTTGAAAACTTTTACAAGTATGAGGACTGATTTGAAAAAAAAATAAACTATAGAGACTGAATTAAAAATTAGTGTAAATTATAGAGACCAAAACTTTAATTGAACCTTTTTTATAATGTCTCCATATCAAATCTTAATAGTTTGTTTCTAACCGTAATCAAAGCAAGACCTTAACATTATCATCCAGTTTACCAAATCAGTGTGCTTGGTACACTGTTTTCACTTTTCTGGTGTCCGATATTATAGCAAATTTCTCGTGTTTTTAATTAGAAACCTCTGACCTTGGACCTACTAGGGGACAGGGTTTTGTAATGTTTTTAGCACATGCTTTTTTAAGGCAAATCCCTTGGTTGACATGCAGAGAGATTGGGCTATTCTATACTAATTTTGGTTTTCTTTAGGGAGGCAAGCTTATATCCTCCTTCTCCTTTGTATTGCTTTCTTTCTATTAAAACTTCATCATCAAAAACAAAAATTATATTCATGTTTAGACTCAACCTACTCCCCCCTTCAAAAGACCCTTTTTTTTGTACCAAAAGACCTTTTTTTTAAAATAAAAGCAGACAGAGATTACAAAGTGCCAAATTCATGATGAAAGCCTAACCTCGGCAAACACTGCAACAATTTTTGGAAGGTATTGATTGTTTGGGCCCAATAGCTCCCTGTCAGACCTGCAGAAAAACAACAAGGAGCACAATCAAAACATCTGAAAAAAATATGCAAGTGCACATCTGAAATCTGGAAAACAAAAGTTGATCCCCTAACCTCTCAACCATTGAACAAAGTTGATCATGAACAACTTTGGCCTCAATCAAATCACCTTTTATTGGTAAACAGTTCAACCATGCAGGAACTACCTGCAAAGTACAAACATAATAGGAGATTTAGCGAACACATTAACTAAACAAAAGGCATCACAAAAAGAAAAAATTTAACCCCCACAAAGAACAGATCATAACAGTGCCAGGCATGATTCAGAAGTAAAAGCACAAAAGTGGTCATAAACAGGGCAAAGGTGCAAAGACCTGGACACAATCTATACTGTCACGGTGAAATTGGCAAATCTTTCCCAGAGCAGAAACAGCATTGTCATATGCCATTACATTATCCTGCTGCAGAGCATTAGGATGTTGGATCACAGCATTTATCCTCGAAAGAGCCTCTGCAATAAGCCACTAACAACTTGTCAATTCTCACCTACGTTGCACGGGTACGGGTACGGTACCGGTACCCGGTACGGGTACGGGACGAAAATTTTTAAAAAACTAGGGTACGGGTACGGCATATAGATATATATAAAAATAAATTTTATATATATATATATATATATATATAAAAACTAAAATCTCACACAATAAAATATGACAACATAACATAAAAATTAGGAGCACACAAATTTTAACATAAAACACAGAAAAGAACTTAAATTGTTCAACCAAGATAACATAGATTTATATGCATGCTAAAATTGTAAGTTGAGGGTTATTACTTAGTTCTTACATTATTTTGATAGGTAGCAGCTTGCTAATAAAGTTTATGAACAAGTGCAATTATACTGAGTAACTACAAAACAAAAGTCTTTTTCCCTTGCAAGAGTCATAAATCAAGCTTGTTAAAAACTCACAAGGAACTTGTGATAACTGACAATGTTATTTTTTTTCTGGGTCTTGTTTAGTGGTTACAAAAGTGGGCCTAGAATCCTAGAGGCCCAGAGGACTTAACACAGAGAAACAAGAAGAAAGACAACATGTATAAAGGAACCCAACCGAGGGGGCATAACATAAGCAAGTATTGGCTTACTAGTTGATCAGGCGAACGGAATATATTTATATTGGTGGAGGCCCAACCCAATTGAAGGTGGGATGGTGGATGACACACAGATTTGCTTGGTAATAGCAAGTAAGAAGTTTCTTGGTCTTTGCTCAACTTAAAATAAATAACTAAAGGTGCTTGTGAAAGAAGGAAAGAGGAAAAAAAGAAGTAAAAGATGTTATGCGCAGCGTGGGTCGTGCCTCGCGTTGCACTAATAGTGCCGCTCGGATGAGGGGGTGAAGATCTGAAATAGAAGGCAGAGAATGCACTGAAATGAGGGCAGAGAACGGACTGGGTCGCGCCGCAGGTCGCCGGAGCTGCAATAGCCGGTGCTGGCTGAGACGAGTTGGTCGAGTTGGTCGCCGGAGAAGCAGAGACGAGTTGGTCGCCGGAGAAGCACAGAGGAGTTGGTCGAGAGATCTGGTCGAGAGGGACTTCGAATGAGGCAGATACGGGTGATGGCTGAAGTATGAAACAAATAAAGCCAAACGACTGTGTTTTGGCCTCATTTAGGTGGAGCCATACCCAGCCAACAGGGGCGCCGTACCCAGCCGCATGGAGCCGTACCCAGCCACACCAGAGCTGTACCGGAGCCGTACCCAAACTAAAAAAAATAAAAAAAAATTATTGGGTACGTACCAGGTACGTACCCATCGCGTACCCGTACCCGGTACGTACTAGGTACCGGTACTCCTCCCTGGGAGGAGTACCCATGCTTCAGAGGTTCTCACTCTCATAGAATACATCTTTTCGAAATTTATCACTGTATAATGCAGTACCTCCAACCAGAGATTTGAACACAGATCCACCAAATTCTGCACAGACACCAAGACCATACACAGCAGCCTACAGAAAGAGGAAGAAATACCAAAAATAACAATCAGACATCTCACAAAATAGAAATGGTGTTTGAAACATCAACCAACATAGCATGTCTAATACTGACCTGTCTGACATCAGGATTGTCATCATTACAAGCCTCCAACAGGAATGGAAGATATGTATCATAATACCTGATCAATTGGCAAATAGAAAAATGAAATTGATTACACAGGTTCTTGAAAATTATATTTCACACTGAAATTCGACTTGCGCAGAAAAAAATGCTTACTTTAGGGCTGCTTCACGACACTGCTCTGCAACATCATCAAAAATGCAAATTGCAATCCTTCTCTCTTCAGGGGTCTTGTCTCTTCCCTATATGCAAAACATAAAACTTAAAATTCAAAACATTGAAATAAATGTTTTAGCTCTTCAAGAAAAAAATTAGAATTAAAATAGTCCCACATGCATAAAATCTGTATGAAATCAGCTTGACATAAGAGATTAGACCAATCAAATTGCAGAATGAACATGACATTATTCACTCTCACTGCTTTTTCACAATTCAATGAAAAGCTCTCATTTAATAGACGAGCAACTCTGGCAGGTTGAGGCACACTGGAGAATAAAGATGAATTTTTGAGTTTAGAGATGAAGTGTTAATACCAGAAGTAGAACTCAAAAGATGGATTTGTAAAAAAGTGCTTTACTTGTACTGCCAAAGTTTATCTCCAAATCTCTTTCTAATGTGCACATAACTACCACTTAATTTACAATGCCAAAGCAAGATTAAAGATTTGCCATTGAATTGAAACTTTCATCAGAGTGAATTGAACTGGGTAATCATTTTTTTTGGCACAAAAAAGTTTAGGGGGAGAGGAGGTTGCCCCATTCCAGGTCAAGGCATGCCACAAGCCTCAGCAAGGGCTTCCAGTGACACTTATAGATGGCCTACCTTAAGTACACTTTAACAGCCTACACCATAATTAAATGAGAAGATAAGAGACAACAAAGAAAGGCATTTCTAAGTTACTTTGCATTAAGATTTTTTAAAAATATGACTCATGTAACAATCATTTGCTTGACTGTGCAGTATCTTGATCAGATTCATAGAGCAAGTGAAAAAATAATTACAAACAAGCAGCGTTATATCTAAAGACTGATTAACTAAATGGCTTTGATGATCACATCTATTCAGAATAGGTATACTATTATATTGAGGTTCCCCCCACCCCAAAAAAAAAAACGAACAAAAGCGTAAGGTTGAAGAGCTAAATGATTAAACAGAATTACATACTAACAGAAAAATTAATTAAATGATACAGTTGGTTGATTTCGGTAAGAACATACCCACATAGGAGTAAGATATGATGAAAGTTCATCAAAGAAAGGCAAGAAGGAGGCTTTGAAGGTTTTGATCAATGTTCCCAATATCTCACCCACCTGGGACAACATATAAATACATTAAAGGATGACAAGGAAACTGAATTCCATAAACTTAAAACACATAGATAGAAGCCCAGCACTCATGATGATTTAAATTCTTTAGATGAGATTAAACAACTAACTTGGTCAAAAACTTCTTCTTCTTGTTCATTTTCCTCTTTAATCAGTTCCACCTCTTCAGCATCAAAATCTTCAGCTTTGGCCCTCTCTGCTCTCTCACTCTTTCTACTTGAACTAGCTGTGATCACCTGTTTTATCTCATCAACAATGGATTTGACCTGGCTTTCATCCAAAAGCATCCCACAGATCTGAAAGAGGAAACATAAAACTCAGACTCAGAACACATCCCAAATGGACTTGTACTAAATACACCATGTCAGAGGCAAGGGCAGGGAGAGAAGAAAGAAAGACACAAACAAAAGAACAAAAAATTACTCGTTAGCAACATCTAAGAAAACAACTACTTAACTACTCATGCACAGTAATCAACAAAAGCATGCAATGCAGTTGAATTGAAGGAAGACGAGATACAAATGCAGAAGACAGAAAGAAGTGAAGACTACATGGGAAACCAGGGAAAAATTATGTGACAATGGTTCCCACAATAACAAGATTAGTAGTTGAATATGAAGTATGAATATCAATAAAGTGATAACAAAAAGGATGAGTGAAATGAAATAAAAGATAAGCAGCAGTGAAGGCACAACAATTTCCAGCATGGCATTTTATTCTGTATAAATAAAATTACAAAATCCACTATAAGTATAAAGTGGGGTGAAACTTATAGCAAGCATTGTGGAAATAGGCAATTGTTCCATGCAAACACATATTACAATGAGTTGTTTTTTATAATAAATTAGACTTGTGAATTAAAATAACAATTTAAATACTCACACAAACCCATCATAGAACAGGAAGTAACCAAACTTTTAAGTTTTGTTTTTATACAAACACACTTTGACTATAGTTTGCATAGATAGCATCAATTATAACATTCACAATTAGTAGCGAGGCTCTTCATTGAATTTCATTTCCAACAATTAACAAAGAATGGTAAGTATCAAACTTCAATTATGACATTGACTATGCCAAGGTATATTCAGTAGTCTTAATTTTGTCTAATACAGAATAAAAGAAAAAAGGAACCACAATGAAAATGCATAATTTTCTTATTTAATGATACTAACCTGTAAGCTTTCATTTAATGAATCCAACATACTTGCACAAATCTCCGTATCTGGTTCCTACAAGCAAATTGAAGTGGGAGCACTTAAGCACTAGAACTGCCAATGTGCGACACTCTACCTAGTCAGTCAGAGTGCACACAAATATCACTGAGATTAAAAATTCTGGACCCAGTCTGCTAAACTAGTAAATCAAAAGATAACTATCCACATATATAGTTCCTGCTAATTAAACCAGAGTTACCACCCATCACCAGCATCACATAGAAATTCCACAGTAACACACCTAGAATGGGTACACTTGAATAACAATTACCTTATGCAATGCTTCTGCCAAAGCTGGGATAATACTGTCAGTCAAAAACTTCAAATAGGAAACATCCCGACCTTGAGATTGCCCTTTTTCTATAGCTAACTTTGCAGAATGTAATAAATCCGGCATTGCTAAAAAAATATTAGAAAAGATGAAATATTAATGATAATAAAGCACATTTATTGTACAAGGGAAAATAACAGTCCAAAGTTGCACATGAACAATAGTTTTTATACCTGACACAGCTGCTTTTCTAACCTCCTCATGGAAATAAAATTTAAGCAGCGGAACTAAAATTCCTGCAACCTACATAACATACAAATTATTAATCAGAAAAAAAAAGTAAAGTAACACTTAAATTATCCATAATATGTAAAGGTCTTTTATAGTACTGTAAACCTAACCTGATCAATCCATGGAAAGAATCCTTCTTTCAGCTCATCAGCGTAGCAACAAAGCATGTTACAAGCTGTAGCTTTTTCTTCCAGGACACTAGTCTTGATTCCAATTCTTTTGTCCCCAAGAGTGATGGTCTCCATGCTATAATGGATAAATAAAACTTAGTTGGACTTATCTTTCCTAACAGTGAAAATATATCAATGTGTGCTTATTCTCCAGTAAAATAAAAATCATGAGGTAGAATCCAACCACAATATTAGCATGTTGAAGCAAATGCAAATATTCAGCAATCAGATAGTTTGTGTGCTTGTCCATTTATGTCATTGTGTGCTTGCCCATTTATGTCATTGTGTGAAGTGCATGCACAAGTGATTTTGAAAGAATATCAAAAAAGAATAAGAAAGGAAGCACCCTATTACAGGATTAGTAAAGCTACAAAATGTAAAAGTCCTAAGGCCTAAACAATTAAAGAACATACAAAGCCAGAATTAACATTTGACCAAAATAATGACAATGCACGGATTATCTTTTAATTGTTCAAAATTCTAGGAAGAGGACAACTAAAGCTGAGACCTTTCGTCATCAGAATCCTCGATATCATTGTCCGAATCTGTTGATGTAATAGTTACATCAGGCTTAAGTGAAGCAGACCGAAGCAATGGGGGCATGACAAACTCCATATAAGGAAGGAAATCTTGACCCAAACACTTGCAGAGTCTAGCCCATGCCTGTAACAAATTAGAATTAAAGTGAGTTTGTGACTGAGCAGAGTCCAATTGCCTTTTTATTATTTTCTGTATACACTATAAATAAACTAAAAGGCATACCTGTAGCATGTAACTTGTTGTTGGATCATCTGTCTCCATTTGAGATACTTGCAAGGACATAAGAACTTCCATAACCTAGTAAGAAACAGCATATGTAGGATAATAAAAACATACGAGATCTAGCTTACAAAAGAGATAGAGAGAGAAGTGCTTTACAAAAAAGACGAGATGCAAGGTTCATTTCATTAAACAGTTAACTTCATGTTCTCCTATTTTGGACCAACTATTTTTCTAAATAATTGTAAGGTTGTTTAAGAAGAGGAGCTTTGGCGCAACGGTTGGAGTTGTCACCATGCGACCTGAAGGGCACAGGTTTGAGTCGTGGAATTAGCCTCTTGCAAATGCAAGGCTAGGTTGCCTACTATAGACCCACATATTGGGTCCGACCCTTCCATGGACCCCATGCATAGCAGGATCTGTATAGCACCAGGTTGCCCTTTAATTGTAAAGTTATTTAAAAAAAAAGTATGCAACAAATCATCCATCCTCAACCCGCAAAGTTGCAGCATATCAATTTCAGAAATATATACAAAATATAAAAAAGGAGAAAAATGATCATCTACCTGCTTAGCATCAGCTCTAAACTTCTCCTTCCCAACAGCCATTCCAACCAGACTTATACATTCCATAGATTTGGCACGAAGCATACGGTTAGACTTGTCAGTGGCATTAACCAATATAGCCTTCAGGTACGGCATAACTGCATCATAATATTTCTGAAAGTGTTCCTATAAAAGACCATGGTTTAAAATAAGTTTTTTTTTTTTTAACAAAAGGTTTAAAATACGTAATCTCCAAGAAAAGAAATTATTTATGCTGAAGAATGCAATTTATATAAAATACCTGAGATGAATCAGCTACTGATGCCAAAGCAGTTAAGGCACCCTCTTGCACCATTTGCTTCCCATTCTGCAACACACATGGAATATTCAAAATTGAGGGAAGGAAAAAGAAAGTCATATGATGATTCAAGAAAATTATCATAATAGCACTCTTCTTGGGAATAAAATTTTTGTAGATATACCTGAAGAATTACAAGCAGTTTGCTTACTATTCCATCCAAGTATGGTGTTAAAATATCAGGAGTGCAATTCTCACTGAAGTTGAGCACTGCTGAAGCAGCATGTGCCTGTGTAGACAATATTATGAGAATATTTATACTAGAAAACTTATTTTCAATAAAATGAGATGACTTCAGAAATAGTACTCTTAAAAATCAGTTTGACAAGAAAGAATAAAATAAACAAAGGAGATATCATTCAAAAAAAAAACACACACACACACACACTCAGAGACACAATTGATAGGAAGAACACTGCTTGCATAAACATGTAATAAAGACGTCTAATCTCTTTGCATCAGTGTTAGAACATAAAAGGTCTCATGAAGCAACCATGAGCAGAGCACCGAAAGGAGGCCATGGAAATAATCCTATGCCAAAATAAAAATGTAAGAGGAGAGAGACGCCCTTGAAAATATGGACATTTCACTCCAACCAAATGCACCAGAGAACTGCATCGACTGTATACAACAGAAAACTAAAAACGCAACATTCAAAGTGCGTACTTTGTCAATCCTACCTCTTTCCAATTAGTAGTTACATTCCCTCTTCACAAACAATGGGTCCAAGGAAGCGGGAAATTGCCCGATATAATTATTTATGGTTATCTAGAATTCAATATTGCAAATAAACCAACTGTATAATTAAAATATAACCAATAGTTCGTATTAGTCCAAAGTTACACATTAATTATGGGTTGCATTTCATTTAAAATAATCATTTTTCACTCAATGATGATAGATAGGACCCAAAGCTCATTGGTGAAATCACATATATTTTCATGTCAGACTTACATGTAATGATTGAAAAGAAATTCATGGTCAATACTCAAGAAGAATCAAAACTAGTTCAACGGAAGTGGCTAACTAACCTGTACGCGAGGATTCTGAAAATCATCCATCGAAGCAGCTAGCGCTGGCAACACCCTTTGATGGTATTGAACTTGCAAATCCGGGCCCAAATCAGTAGAAAGTTGCCCGATTGCATTAATAGCTGCCCACCTCACACGGGGGTGTTGATCTTGAAAGGAGTTCAACACCATCGCCACCACTTGCTCCAAATTTTTTATCATGACCTGCAGCAATTGGAAGATAGAGGAAAATGAAGGAAAAGGGATCCCTAGATCATGGACAGATAGACACGCAATGAATGAATGAATGGGAGCATCTTCATTCCTCACTAGTAAATCACACTACCTTTGAGCAACCCTCCGCAATCTGGGCAAGTGCAATCAATGCAGCATGGCGTTTTTGCCACTCGGGTGCGGCCAAATAAGCAGGCAATTGCTCAGAAGCAACGGGTACAATGGTATTTCCACCCAAAGAGATAGAGAGCCTATCCAAGCACTCTTGGCCTACGCCATAATTGCTCGTTTCACCGGCATCCTCGTCTTCGGTCTCGGCACTGTGCCAAGCGTGATCATCCTCAATATCCAAAAGCATCTTCATCAATATGGCAAACAATCTGCTTATGAATTGCGGCAACTTCCTCATCATCCCGGGTGCCCGCTCCCTGGCCTCCGAAAGGGTGATCACGAACTCAATGGCCAAATGCCTCGTCCCTTCTTCCAGAGACTCCGCCTCTGCTATCTGCAACATGGCTCCCACCACATCCGCCAACTGCCTCCGTAGGAACCTCGGCTCAGTCCCAGCCAATTCGATCAGCAATTCGAGCGCCTCCTGCGCGGTGGCCTCCTGCCCGGAATTCAAAGCTTCGGTCAAGGTGCGCATCATGGCCGGCAGCAAGTCCTGAAATCTATCACGTTCGGCAGAGGTGGACAGACACTGAATGAAGTTGATGAGTGCATTGAGAGCAGCAATTCGAACGTCAGTGGAGGATGAGGAGGATGTGAGAGAGTGCAAGAAGACGGCGTGTAGATGCTTGATATGGGGAGTAAGGGAATAAGCGATGTAGTCGGACAAGTGAGCAAATAACAAGAAAGCAGACTCCTGAAGTTTGGGGGAATCAGAAGAGACGCATTGAAAGATGAAAGGCAACAATTCGGGCCAGCCATTGAAAGGAAGAATGGCGGATGCGAGCTCGGAGATGGTATCGCATAATTTCTTGCAAACGGACTTGGTCTGCTCGGTTTGAATGGAGGAGAGGAGAATGGATTTGAGGGAGGATTGGGTAGAAGGGGTTAGATGAGGCCACAGATAAGAAGAAGAGTCATCGGTTGTGTTAGAATTAGTGAGCAGCTTCCTCAGGAGGATTGCAGACATGGCACGAACCTCCACGTGCTGGGAGAACTGAAGAACATGAGCCAGTTTCAGATAAACAGAGTTGGGATCGCTCTGCTTGCATACGTTGAACACAACCTCCGCCTGTGAACGTTCTTCGTTCGAGGATGACATCAGCTGCCAGATGAGTGTTTCCATTGCACCTGGATCGGGGCCGAGAACCGCCGCCACCTGAGTCGAATCGGGATTCATGGCGACCAGACTGAGTTAGGGTTTGATGATCACAAAGAATTCAATTCAGATTTCAGATTTCTCTTCCCCAACCCCAGTCCCTCCTCACTGTCACTCCTTTTACAGTTGCGGGTTTTAATTAATTGTTAATTTCAGAATTCAATAGGAGAAATAGTACTAATACACTTATTTGAATATTTATTTTATTATTAATTTAAAAATAAATATTATTAACTCTCTTAATAATTTTTTAAAAATATATAAAATAAATCAATAATAAAAAATATTAAAATAATTATATTACTAATATTTCTCCTATCGCAATGCAAGGGGTGTGAGCAGCGAGCGTGCGACTTGTTTTACAGAATTAAAATCATGGAAATGGAAAGGCATCACCATTTTTTGACAAAAAGAATTATTTAAAATAAAAGGTGCGGGCGGGCCAGGATGGTGGAGTGGGCCTATTTAGGGTAAAGCAACTCGTACTGTATGATTGATTAGCTGTGTTTTGTTTTTGTACCTCATGATCATGATTAATGTTACTCTGCATTTTCCTTTTTCTTTTATTTCCACTTGATATATATATATATATATATATATATATATATGTACACTTAACTCCTTATGCTCTAATGACGAATGAAATGCACCTCAGTCTAGAAAGTCATGTCCGTAGTGTGAATGTGAATGTGAATGTGAATGTGAATGTGAATGTGAATGTAATTTGCCTTCGCATTTCTTGGACCACCCATTTTCTTATTAATAATATGGTGTTCATGATTAAAATTGATTCCATAAATTCCAAAAATTTAAATTGAACTAATTACATTGATTCGAATTAATTTGAGTAATTGGGTTACTTCAGATTAAATCCAATAAAAACTAATTATGATTGATTCAATTTTCGAATTCATAATTTTTAAACTTGAGATCCAATGACCTATTATGTCTACTCGAACACTACTTCTCTTTCTCTTATTTTAAAAGGTGCCTAAGCTATATATGTCATGACTGAAACATATGTTTTCAGTTTCATCTTTTGTTCATTTGAAAACACTTTTGTTAGTGCCCTAGAGGAGTAGCCCCTTCCCCCATTCCGCCATCATTGTTGCGATTGTGACCAAAGTGCAACACTAACGAGTTGTTGCCAATGACCGTGGCCTGAGAAGATGTTGATAAGCTGCTACCTGCAATGAACTGGGATGATGCAAAGGGGTTGCAAGTTGGGCGCCTGGACCCTCGACGAACTGTCGCCGATAGCTAGACCTTCGAGCTACGAAGCACCGACGCCAACATGTTTATGGCATTTGCCTTCTTTCAGCTCTCTGTAATTGTGTTCTGTTTTGTGTTTATTTTGTGATTTGTGTTGCCTTTTGCTTTTGTATCTCTTGTGATCTATGAGGTGTGAGCTATGATTTGTATCAAGAAAATTTCTTCTCTTGTGACATGTGATCTGTGTTGTCTTCTTCATTTGTGTTTAAAAAAAGTTTTCAAAAAAAAGAAGGACCTAATTACCCAAACCAAACTAAACCCATGGTTCGGGTTGGCAGAAAATAATTTTTAAAACTGAACCAAATTAATTTAATTAAAATTAATTGATTTGAATTTTTTTTATCAAAATCGAACGACCCGTAAACACTCTTATTTATCATAGAAGGTTGAAATGTTCTTTCACTATTGAACGGTGCCAAGCCTGCCATACTAGCGTGCCTTCGACTGTTGCTTGCTGGCTGCAACACTCTTTCTGAGATCCATCCCTTTGGCTCCCAAGGCTTTTTCTCTATAGTTTGGTGCCCTTGGGCTTAGAAATGAACCCAAATTCTGGGAGAAACCAAAGCTCTTCTTCATGACATTAGTCAGTTTTGGAGTTCCTTTTGGTTGCCAAGCCCCTGGAGAAGCACTTGTTTTTCCAAGCCCTTGGAGATTGCACAAGCCTTCTATCGACGATGGAGCGTCGACACCAGACAAGGCGAAGCAGAAGGAGAAAGTAAGATTAGTTGAACGTCATTGATAATGTGGCATATGTGCACCAGAACGACGCCGCGGCGGTGTAGAAGATCCTGGAGGAAGATCCGTAGCTGGTGAAGGCCAAACTAGGTATTACTACTATCCCATGCCGCTCCACCTGGTTTTGCTCCATGGCTGGGTTGTGATGAAGGCAAAAAACAAAACGAAAGGAAAGAGGAATAGACCGGGTTTGCAGTGGTGGCTGTTGGAGCTGCTATTGAAGCTATCGGATAATGCTTATTTTTACTGATTTTTTTTATAAAAATAAGTATTATTATATCTCATTATATTTGATTTTAGAAATTTTATAATATTATTAATTTATTTATTTAAAGAATTTATTAATTTAATTATTATGATAATTATAAAGAATCTATTAAAAAATCTTAAACAAAATAATAATAATTTGACAACAAGTTTAATTGAATGAAGAAATCAAGACTTGAAATTCACAATAAATAAAGAGAGAAAAAAAAAAAATTGACAATTTTCAATAAAATGATATTAAATTTTCTAAAATTAATTTTCTAAATTTAATCAATATTTTTTTATTATTTGGAGACTAATTAAGGAGATTGAATTTTCTAAATTTACTTTCCTAAGTCTAATCTATATCTTTTTATTATTTATGAGTCAATTAAAGAGAAGGGAGGCTACACAGAGGGAAAAAGAGAGGATGCGTAGAGACAGCAGACTTAAAGACTTTTTTTTTAGAATTTATTTGTCTATCATCATAGTATGGAGAACTAAATTCTCAAATAAAGATATGGATAAACTTGCACACTAGATGATATTTTTAATTTATGTATTTGATTTTCAATTACTAAAACTTCTTTGTTTTATTATTCTCAATTCATTGTTGATATTTTCTTCTCCGAATAATCATAGAATTTATTATGTTTATGGATTCAGTTATGTTTTTTCTATTAAATGGTTTAGTTCTTTGATTATATTTGGATTAATTATTTATCTATATTACTTTACTTCTTTGCTGCAATATCACTCCCTAAGTATATTATCATCGTTGAATTTTTTCAATAGGGATAATAATTTACGTATTTTAAAAGTGGTGAATGATTTTTCAAAAGGTTACATTTGATTTAATTTTAGTTTATAAATCTATACTTTCCGATTGGAAATTTTAGAAATTAAGTTCCCAATTGAGTTATTCAATAAATTAAGAATAATTAAAATATCAAATTTGTACAAAGATTCTTGACGATTTATTATTCTTCAAATTTGAGTACTTTTTTCGTTAATCACTTTGTTTCACTTTAATTTGTATTTAAAATTAATATTTTATTTAATATTAATCATTTAATATTTTTTCTTTAGTTTCTTTGTTCTTTAAATTTATTCTTTTAATTTGTCTTTCTATGGAATTGACATCCATAAGTTGTCTTCTGATTACCGCGTTATTCTTTGAACGTTATCAAATTTTGGCATCGTTGTTGGAGATACGATAGAAGAATTGCTAATCAAATTTTTCTTTTTATTAGTTTGTAAAAGTAGTAACTTCGTTCTCTCTTTTATCTTGATGTATCTTTATTTTCTTTTCTTTTTGTAGTTTTTTATTTTATTTATTATTTATTATTTTAGTGTTGGATTTTTTTCTACCTTGCATGAATAGGTATAGAAATTCATTGGGTCAATTTACTTCTAGATCTGTGTCAAATTCAAAGTCAGAGTCTGATTTTTCTATTCATTTATTTGATACTTCTAATTCTGAAGAAATGAGCGAACACAAAGATCAACCCACCAGGACGTTTTAGGATTACCTACACCCTACACGCATAGCCACACCATCTTGCATCATGTTTCTAGCTAATACTCCCCGACTGAATTTTAATATAGGGATGATACAGTTATTCCCTACTTTTCATGGCTTAGAAAATGAAAATCCTTATTTGCATATTAGGGAGTTTGAGGAAGTTGTTGTGACTTTTCATAGTCAAAATGCAAATTATGACTTTATGAGACTTAAGTTCTTTCCTTTCTCTTTGAAAGATAGAGCTAAAAGTTGGTTATACTTGTTAATACCACGATCTATTGGGTTATGAAATGAGATGACTCAAGCCTTCTTTAATGAACACTTTCTCCAACATAAGACCAATGTTTTAAAAAGGTAAATCTCCATCTTTGCACAAAAGGATAATGAGATTATGTATCAATCTTGGAAGATATTTAAGGAGTTGTTGAGTATGTGTCACTACCATGGGTATGAGAATTAGCGCTTAGTGAGCTATTTTTATAAGAGACTTACACCTAGAGAGCGCTAATTTGTAGAAATGATGTGTAATGGTGAGTTATTACAGAAAGATACTAATAAGGTCATAGAATATCTTAATGAGCTTGTTGAAAAAGCTCATACTTGGATTGGACCTAGTGCTACTAAAAATACAAATAGGTCACAACCTGCAGCAAAACCCAAATGGTGATGGAATTTACCATCTCAGGGAAGATGATAACTTAAAGGCTAAGGTTGAGATGCTCACTAGGGAGTTAAAAAGGTTAAAGACTAAGGACTTAAAGCCAACACATGTGGCTAACCATGCTAAGTCTTTTAAACCATGTTTTGTGTGTGGCAGGGTAGATCACCTCGCCCAAGAATCTCTCATATTTGTTGAGATGAGAGGAATGTACAAGGAACAATGTAATGTCTTAGGTATGTACATGAAGTCTTTTACACCTTTATCTGATACATATAATCCAGGATGGTGCAATTGCCCCAATTTTAGTTAGAAGTCTAAAAATCAGCTGCCTACACAACCTCCTAGATTATATCCTATACAATATCATGCACCTTCATCTTCTAAGAGTTCTTTAGAAGACACTTTGCATGCTTTTATTGATGCATAAAGTAAGACTAACCAAAAGATTGAGTCTTTGATTACGCAGGTTGTTGAAATAAACAAGGAGATAAATAGTCAAGTGTCCAAATTGATGTACTTCTTGAGTGTGAATGAGCGAGGAAAATTCTCTTCTCAAGCTCAGTCCACATTCCATGGTCAACACATAGGGCAAAAGAATTTTAAGGATGTAAATGCCATTGTGACACAAAGTGGTACATTATTACACATCCCAACAACGAATAAATCAAAGGATATGGAAAAGAATCATGATACACTACAAGAAAAATTGATATTTGCGAAGGATAAACTCGCTGCAAATCACCTAAAATTCACCGCAAATTGTTAATTTGCGGCAGATTTGTTGTGGATTCATGACCGCTGCAAAAATGGTCGATGCAATATACTTCGCGGCAAATTTTAATTGCCGCCGCAAATTTGCAGTTGATTTCTTCGCCGCAAAACTCTCCAGGAACATACCGGAATCGTTGTCGGAAATGGGCTAATTTGCGGCTGATTTTTCTGCAAAAAATGGACTAATTTACGGTAATTTTTTTTGCTGCAAATTAGCGGCTGATTTTTTCGCCGCAAGCCGCAAATTTCTACGAGGATTTGAGGCAGATTTTTCTGCCTCAATTTGCAGCATATTTTGCGGCATATTTTTTTGAGACTGATTTTCGACAGATTTTTCCGCTACTGATTTACAGTGGATGTTTCCACTGCAATTGTGGTGAATTTTGTGGCGGATTTTTCTGCCACAAAATTCTATGCAAATTTGTGATGGATATTTCAACCACAAATCTGCTGCAAAATTTTTTGAATTTAAAAAATATTTAAAATCTACAATATTACTGCCAAAACATACAACACTTAGACATCAATTTCAACCTGTTAATGCATTTAACCAATCCATAAAACAAACATAACAAATCACATACAACATAACAAATGTCATTGTTCAAATACAAAGTTTAAATAACAAACATAACAAAGTTTGTTCAAATACAAAGTTTAATAATCCTCATTATCATTGTCATCTCCATCATGATCATCTTCACTATTCTGATTATCTTCTTTTGTTAGTTGTAGTTGCTGGCTTGGCTGAGTGTCAGCAGCTTGTACATATGATTTCAGCTCTTTAATCATTTGGTTCTATTGACGTTGGTATTGTTCAAATCGCATTTTCCACTCCACCTCACGTTGTTGGTCACGTTGTTGGCTCTGCTGCTCTATTTGCTGTTGAATCTCCTAAACCCGATCCAACATCTCCTATTGCAACTGCTCATTAACCTAATTAATATATGTAAACATAAATTCATTTCACGAATAATGAATTAACCAAAAATATGAAAATTAAAAAGATTAACTACATCCATCAAAATACAAAAATCAATTAATAAAAAATATTGCAGCTATTACTTGACTTGATCAACAACGTGCTTAAGAACTTGACTCGATCCAGGCCTTGAGGAGGATGAATCTCCATGGTCATAAATAGATGCTTGAGAACCAAGGCCATAAACACGACCCTTCTTAGGACTGCCAACAGTTTTAATCCAAAGCTCTGGACTAGTCATTTGTGTACCAGATGCCCCTTCTTCATTTGAGCACTTAGAAGATTGTTCAGATTCCTTTGCTTTGAATTCCTCCTAAAAATGAAAATAAAAAACCTCTTATAGTTGTTGTTATAACATGATTGTAGTATTAAATTTTATAATTTCAAAAGAAATACTAACATATAAATCCTTCGCTTTTGTAGAAACCCATGCAGTACGGTCTTCTTTCCTCAAATGTACATGACAAAATGTCTCATCAACTGTGGGCTCTCTACCCCAAGCTTTAGCCTGTAATAATGAGAAAATAAGTTAATAACAAAATAATAAAACATATTACTGAACAACTAACGATAATAGTTACCAATTTCTGCGCATAGATGCCTGCAGAAATGCAACCACCAGTGTGCAAGCATCCACCAGTGTCAGAAGTATGATTCATCTTTACTTGTTGACATTTCTCCTTATACATGCTACTAGCCCAGTGCCTGCATAAGTCTTCTTGCCTTCTCAAATCCAAAAAGGTATTTCATTTAAGTTGCGTGCCTGCCCCAGCAAATCTGATAATCTATTCGAACTACGATTATTATATGCCTTCCACATATGGTTATGATGCTGAGGCATCCACCAAACATAACCCTTCAAAAAGCTATGTAAATAACGTTAAAGTTAAAAAAATTGCATTATTACAAGACAAACGAACATAACAAGATCAGGCAGAGTTACAGTACATAGCAATAATCAAATGAAAATTGATTATGGACAGTCATTTTTTTCTAAACCCGGTCGTGAACATGTGATCAAACTCTAAATCTACAATTCACAATGACTCTCATGTTCCCAAACTACTATCAAGAACTTGAAACTACAGAACATACTCTATTACTATGCCTTTGGACCCAACCTATGTGGTTTGGATCACAAATCCAATAGGTTCCCACTCCCAACAATATTACAATTGCATCAATTATATGGTCAATTTAGAAAGCCAGAAACGCAAAAGTGTTCTCCAATAAAAGTCCAAATCCTATGCATATATTATACAAAGCCTAACTTTTAACAAAAGACTACGCAAAAGCAATGCAAGTTAATTAATACTAATCAAAACGAAGAAAGAGTGAATCAGAAAGTAGATCAAAATTGGAGACTACCACACCGCACCAGTTGGAGATCTCCTCCTCAAGGTATCACAAAATGCAACGTGATGCTAGTTTTAACAAAAACACAAATGTTGAATCAGTTCTCACGGTTGCTCGAAATTGGAAAGGGAGAGTGGAAATGGCTTTGCAAGAAAAATCAGTACCTGTTGGTTGGTGGTTCAGGGGTCGCCGGGGTTGGGGTGCGCGTGGCGGAGTCTGGACAGTCGGTGACGTTGGGGTGCTGTTAGGGCTATTTGGTGCCGCAGTCAGTTTCAAGGTAGGGTCGCAGCGCCAAAGTCAGAGTCAGGGTGGGTCGCAGTGGCAGTCGGGATCGGCATCAGGGTCGCGGTGTTGGAGTCAGGGTGGTAGTCGGGATAGGCGTCGTGGTCGAAATGCCAGAGTCGGGGTCGGTGCCGGAGTCGTGGTGCAGGTGTCGTGGTGCTTAGGCTCGCGATGGCGGTCTTTGAGTCGAGTCGAGGTCGGTGGAAAGGAGAGAGGTGAGAGAATTAGAGAAGAGCAAAAAATGACATCTAATAAATGAAAATGGCAAAAAGAAGGAGATGAAGTATATCTAATTTTACGGCAGATTTTTTGTGGTGAAAAAATTTGCCACAAATGTATTTTTTTAATTGAGACAAAATTTGCGAGGGATTTTTTCTCACAAATTTTTTTAATATTTTTTTATGAATTTTTTATTCTCTTGATCAATTTTGCGGTGGAATTTAAATTTAAATTTGCGGGGGATTTTGCAGCATATTTTTTTAAAAAAAATTTATGAATTTTTTATTCTTCTGATCCATTTTGCGGCGGGTTTTTTCCCAGTAAATTTATTTTTTAAATTGCGACGGATTTTACTACGGATTATTCAGCCAAAATTTTTTTAAATATTTTTTACGATTTTTTTATTCTACTTATCATATTTGCTATGGATTATTTCACCGCAAATTTAAAATTAACGTTGCGACGGATTTTGTAGTAAATTTTTTTTAATATTTTTTATGAATTTTTTATTCTACTGATTAGTTTTGTGATAGATTTTTTCGTCACAAATTTATTTTTTAAATTGCGACAGATTTTGCGATAGATTTTTCAGCCATAAATTTTTTAAAAAATTTTTAAAGAATTTTTTATTCTACTGATCAATTTTGTGGCAGATTTTTTCACTGCAAATTTAGATTTTTTTAATTGCGGCCGATTTTTTCACAGCAAATTTTTTTAAAATTTTTATTTTTTTATTTTTCTCCTGAAATTTTTTGTTATATTTATTAATTTTGCGGCGGATATTTTTGCCGCAATTTTTTTTAATCCAAAAAAAAATTTACCATAGAAATGTCGTTGGAAAAATTTAGCGGGAAAAAATTTGTCGCAAAAATCTGTCACAAATTTATCTACCACAAATTGAAACAGATTTTAATCTGTTGCAAAATCTGCCGCAATTGCAGCGAATTCAAATCCATCGCAAAAAATCTACAACAAATTCACTGTTTTTCTTCTAGTGATAGTAGCGGTGTCGAGTTACCCAAGGAACCTGAGGTAACAAAGAATCCTATTAAGGTACAATTCCCTCAAGCTTTAAAATTAAACAAGCAAATTCTGAATCCTAATAATGAAATCCTAAAGAATCTAAGGCAGGTAAAAATCAATCTTTCTTTTTTGCATGTGATTAAACAAGTTTCTACTTATGCAAAAGTTCTCAAAGATTTGTGTACAATTAAAAGGAAACATCATGTGAATAAGACGGTGTACTTGACACAACAAGTTAATGCTCTAATTGAGTAGTTGATTCCTCCCAAGTACAAAGATCTTGATTGTCATACCATTGCATACAGCATCAGAAATCATGAGTTTGGACAAGATTTGCTAGATTTAGAAGCTAGCGTGAATCTAATGTCATATTCTATTTATTTGAAATTGAGGTTGGGAGAAATCATACCAACCATTGTGTTATTGCAATTGGTTGACCGTTCAGTCAAAGTACCTTGGGGTGTGGAATTGACAAATTTTATTATCATGTTGATTTCTTAATCCTCGATACTAGCTCTACTATTAATACTACAAAAATTCCTTTGATTTTAGGTAAGTCTTTCCTTGCCACTGTTAATGCTTTTATTAATTGCAAGAATAGGCTCATGAAGCTATCTTTTGGAAATATGACTCTCGATGTGAATATCTTCCATATTGCAAAACAGCCAAAAGATGATGACGAGGGCCACAAGATATGCATGATTGACTCAATCATCACTACTAAAAAAAATTCGATTTAGAGATGGAACAAATTTTATCTCTAACAGAGATGGAAACAGAGACGAATTTAATGATTTAGAGAGGGAAAACAAAATTGAAAACTTATAGACGGAATTTAGAGATGTAATTTATCCATCTCAGAAATTTTTATCTCTAATTTTATCTCTATTTAGTCAATTTAAAGTCAAATATGCTTAGAGACAAAATTTAGAGATGGAATTTGTCTATCTCAGATTGTTTCATCTCTAATTCTGTCTTTATTCAGTCAATTTAATATTTAAAAAATTTAAATATATTTAGAGACAAAATTTAAAGACGAAATGTATCTATCTCTAATATTTCATCTCTAATCCATGAAATAATGATTCCAAAAATGAAATAATAAATTTTTATAAAAAATAAGACGGACATATTCTATCTCTAAATAAATATTTTTTTTTTAATTTTTATAAAAAATAAAGACAAAACACGTTTGTCTCTAAATAAATAATATTTTTTTATAAAAAAATAGAAACGTACGTATTCCGTCTCTAAATAAATAATATTTTTTTTTTATAAAAATAGAGACGGATTGTTTCCGTCTCTAATGTTTTGTACCTAAATCAACCCTAATTCCCAAATCAGGAGCCAATCTTTCTGAAATCTCTTGTCACTCGTTCTGAAGTCGCTCTTGGTCTCTGTCTCGCTCAATCTGTAAGTTCCCATCCTTCCTTCTACAATCTCGCGCTTTTCTCGCTCCCTCTCAACTGTCAATCTCGCTCTTATCTCAGGTTGTTCTCTCTCGTTCTCGTTTTCATTCTCTCTCGTTCTCATTCTCGTTCTCTCTCGTTCTCATTCTCGTTCTCTCTCGTTCTCGTTCTCTGCCATTTGGGTCTTCACTTTCACTACACTTTTTTTTTTTTATCAACTACTGTGTGAAATGTAAATGGTGTATTTTTTACGTAGGTTGTCAGATCATGGCATTTGGTGTCATATTGTGCTGAGGAAGGGGTGAGAAATCTTGGAGAAGGAAAATTTCTGGTCTCAAATAGTTTTCCAGGCAACGAAAGAACCAAATATTGTCTCACTTCCAAGGTATTTGACCTACTCTTTAATTTAACCAAATACTGTGAAATGGCTCTGAAATGGTTTAATACTAACCATATATGTGAGACTTATGTTATACACACCTAATACTGACCATTTATGCACAATATTCACTTGCTTTCCTTGCCTAGTTTGACTTGCTATAAGCCATTTAGGATATTTGAAGTGGATTCTTATGGTTTATGTTGTTTGTTTTCCTCCCATTTTGTTTTTGTCTAGTGATGTTGCTATTGCATAATCAATTTTCTCTGAAATTTGCGGCATCCTCATTGTAGCTGATTAATGTATTTGGAAGAGCAGATTATTGTAAAATCTTGTCTCTCGGGATTGTTTAATTTTCGTCAAACTCTATGGACTGACTGTAGAAGACTTTAAAGTAAATCAAATTTTTGAGCAATTTCTGTTTGTATTCTGCAGCCTTTGTTCTGTTCTTGTTTTTCATTATGATTTGTGGACTTAAATTGTGAATGACATTGACGATGGTCAAACATTTTGTTTTGTTCCCCAGCCTACGATTTGCGTCATAAAAATACGGTCTTACAAAGATTTTGCTATAGCATTTGGGCTTAAAATGTATTTAATATAATCAAAATCAAAGTTTCACACTTCACAGCAAATAATATACTAGTATCTCTCCCTTGAGCCATGCATTGTCAAACACTCAGAAGAATTGAGAATATCACAAGTTATGCAAGCTTAGAGAGAAGTCTCAGAGTATCCAAATCCTCTAGTATGTTGCTCTGTTTGTTTGTTACAAAAAGCAGGTACAGTGCTTCTATTGGCTGGTAACCATAGCGTACATTCTCAGTCTCAACATATGTGTGTTGCTTTCCAGTACTTATCAACTTGGGAAACGTTGCTAGAAGACCCTCAATTCTTATACGAGACATATCCACAAATTGTCTAGACTTGGAAGCGTTTTTTGCTTCTTATACAAATACTTTACTTATTACATTGCAAATACTTTAATCATTTTTTTCAATTTCCTTGATATATGGTTCTTAGTGTCCATGATTTATTTATTTCTTACTATTGTGTAGGGCTTGTTATTAAGCCAAGTCTTCCAATTTTTATGATGATCTTCTTGTGATAGAGTTGGTTTGTTATGAATTCTTGGAGTTGCGTTTCTAGTTAGATATGCTTACTATGAGCTTTGCAAGCTTTATTCAAATTTATTTCTTATTGATCCAACTCTGAATTGGTGAATTGTCTTTGGCAATAATTGATATATAAGAATGTCAATTGAAGGCATAGTTGACGTTTAGCTTTAGTCTATATATATCTCTATATCTTTGACAATGGCCTTCGGTTGCTTCATCCCTTTATGCCATTTGTTAGGGAAGAATTGTAGCAGCGCCTTCCTTCACCAAGGGAGTGCAAGAGAGCAGAATCTTTCATGATATGCAATTATCCATCAACTGTAGAGGTTAGTTTAGTTTGATATTTTTCTATTCAAATTACTTGTCAATTTTCAGCATGCTTTTTGTTTAAATTCTCTTTGATTTACTCTTCATGATTTTCTTATGTATGAAATACAAATGCTACAAAATTGTTTTTTTTTTATTCTTGTCTGTTGAAAGTTTCAAGCATGACTTAGGAATGTTACCTCCTACATTATTATGATATGGGTTGTTTGACATGCTTACGGTATTAACTAACATAGATAATCTTTTCTAACAAAAAAAAGGATAATCTTATCTGGTTTCAGTTTCTAATTAATCTGTTTATTTTTAATCTTAGTGCTGGAACAATGAAAGGGTGGAGGATGAGATGGGACTTGTAGAGTCTGTTGTTAAGTCTCTCAGGTCACTGGCAAACGAAAGACATGGCAGGTATGTGGAAGCAGTAGTAGTAGTTGATTTCTCCACTATTTTCATCTCAACTTCTTCCATGTTCTTCTATATCTCAACTACAGCAGAATTTTGATTAAGTTGATGTAGGAACATGTTCTCAAATTCCTCTTTAGCAGTGCAAACTACATATTTCTGGAAATATAATCTTTGCTTTCTCTTTAAATGTTAAACATGGTTTGTATTTTTTTTGTTCTCCCTTTTGTGGTTTATTATTCAATAGCTATCTTTTAGTACAACTCCAGTGTTGTATTTTATCTGCAAAAGAAATTAAAGGAGTTTGAATTGATTTGTAATTGGCATTACTTCAGTATATTAATGTTATACTCCTTTGGGTTTTCCTTTTTAAGGATGTATGTTCATATTTTCTTTTTGCTTTTTGCATATGTATCTATCTCCTTTCTTATGTATAAGTCAAAAAGAGTTATAATGGCTTAAAACTATGATCTTAAGTTTGTTTGCTTTTCCATTATTCCTTTTTTTTTTAGGGGTGGGGTGGGGAGGGGGGATCATTTGCTATATATAGCACTATGAGTTTATTTGTGTCAAATTTTTCACTAATTTCTTCACTAATTAGATTGTCATTCAATCTAACATGCTTTTCTAATTCCAAAATTGATTCTTATGTTGTTAAGCGACAAGCTTTTGCTGTCTGCCAAATGTAGGTAGTGGCAGAGATTATTAACAGATATAAAGTGGAGATTGTAACTCAAGCAAATCTATCCTCTTTGAATGTAAGTTTCATAAGTTTTTTGAAGTGACTCTCTTGAGTTCTCATTTCATGCATTTTGTTAGTAGATTTAGTAATTTTCTTTTGTACCATGGAAGAATGAGCCTTCATTGGAAATATGATGGATGATTCAAGAACAAGTGACTTGAGGTTTTCTTGTTTGGTTATTAAATGGTTAGATTTCTAAACAGCATTGGCTATGACACTTAATCACATGATCTAAACCCCCACCCCCACCCCCGCCCCTTTGTTTTTTTGTCATGGATTAATATGTGATACACTCAGTGTAAGAAAATGTTCACATTAAATTTCTCAAAATTATATTTTGAAATAAAGAAAAGAAATACTAAGTATGACAACCTTTCTAAAACCTCTATCATTTGATTTTACATATTTTTTAAGTATTAAAAGTAAATTTTGATACAATATTAAAATCTGAAAATTCAAGTCATCCTATTTGCCGAATTTCTAATGTATAAACCTGTCATGGATTAATATGTGATACACTCACAATGAAAGAAAATGTTCACATTAAATTTCTCAAAATTATATTTTGAAATAAAGAAAATAAATCCTAAGTATGACAACATTTCTAAAACCTCTATCATTTGATTTTACATATCTTTTAAGTATTAAAAGTAAATTTTGAATACAATATTAAAATCTGAAAATTCAAGTCATCCTATTTGCCGAAATTCTAATGTATAAACATTAGACTTTGATATTTGTTTTTCTAAGAAGTTAGGACAGAAATGAGATTACCCATATTGTATGTAATGTATAGGTGTTGCAATTTCTTTCAACAGTGTAATTGCATATAAAATTGGTGATGGTGTAATCTATTTCTGTACACCTGTATTAAATTTTAACTCCTCTGTTATAAGCTTCCCTTTTATTAATGTTCACGGGATTTATTTTTACACCATGCAATTCACATGACTCTTACAAATTTTGTCTTGTTTGTGTTTGGATATTTGAGGATATGACATCTCTTTCAACCATGTTTCACATTATCACACTTTTACATGCACTTCTGTGGAAAGTGAGAATATTATGACTCTAAGGATGTCAGTTATCATAATGTACTGTGGTTTTACGTTCATATCTACATTTGTAGAGCATACTAAAAGATAATTAGAGATGGTCGTTTTCTGTCTCTGATTTTTTTACTTTATTTTAGGAATTAGAGATGGAATTAGAGATGAAAAAGTGTCGTCTCTAATGTAATTATTATTATAATTTTTTTCTTTATTTTAGGAATTAGAGACGAAATTAGAAACGGAAAAGTGTCGTCTCTAATGTAATTATTATTATATTTTTTAGAAAAAAATAACAAATTCCGACTCTAATTAGAGACGGAAGTTGTTATTTAGAGACAAAAAAATTTCATCTCTAATTTAGAGACAAAACTAATTTTTTGTCTCTAATTTAGAGACAGAACTAATTTTCTGTCTCTAAATATCAGCAATGCCACTTTTACTGATGGATCAATTTCCATCTCTGATTCTGTCTCTAAATCGTTTGAGATGGAATTTCGGCCTTTTAGCGATGGAAAATTCCATCTCTAAATCTGAAATTTCTGGTAGTGCATGGATAGGGAAGTTTCTATAGCCCATGATTTTGATCCCCTTGCGTATTTTTTTGTTAATTTTAAGTTTGATTCTATCAGTAATCCACCTGATGTAATTGATATTAGTGCTATTTTTTATAGAGCTAAGGATCATGGCACTCAGACATGACAACCAAAGTTTGAGGAGTTTCCTGAGAAAGGTTGGAGTATTGCTGATATAAAAGGTGTGCATCCCCTGGTTTGTTTGCATAAAATTAATTTGGAGGAAGGTAAATGGTCAGCGGTTGAATTCGTAACTTGAGTTAAAGGATCTAGATATAGAAGAGACTTTGTAGACAATTCTATCTACCAAAACTAAGGTAAATTTTTTGTTTGAGTTTTTATTTTTATTAAGTCAGCTTAGGTGTCTCACAGATTTCAGAACATTTGTATGAGGATGTAAATAATGTC
Source organism: Ormosia emarginata (assembly GCA_029884605.1). Taxonomy (NCBI): domain Eukaryota; kingdom Viridiplantae; phylum Streptophyta; class Magnoliopsida; order Fabales; family Fabaceae; genus Ormosia; species Ormosia emarginata. The sequence goes on along the minus strand of JAQQTP010000032.1, from coordinate 8,124,188 downwards.
GACCAACAAAAAAAATTAAAAATTGAAAATAAAAAAAAATTGTTGGTGCTTGTTTATTTCATTTTACTTTATTTTATTTTTGTTATTTCTGTCATTGCTAGCTATTGTCAAGGTGTAGTTATCATGTTCTCGTCTTTTTCTTTAATTGCTAAGCATTTTAGGTATATGACTCCTCCTCATTACTTTGTTTATTTTTATCCTAATAATTTATTTGATGCATATTGGTGATTACTTCTTAAGTCTGAATTTAATTTGAAATATTGAAGACAATGTTTGGTTTTGATTGGGAGAGGGAGTTACTTGAATTTCAATTATGTTATCATTATGTCACTTTTGTGATGATTTTTTTTTTATCATCTTACTCAACTTGTTTCACATTATTCATTGCTACTTCTATATGTCTCTTTGTTGAAAAATTGAAATAATTAGAAAACTTGATGAAAGCATATGGATACTATATTTTTGCCGAGTGAGTTTTGAGTCACTCATTTTTATTATGAGAGTGCTTTCTTGGTCATCCAATGTTTATTGTGGTACTTATGATTTTTGTGTTTTTGTTTTTTTATTTCACTAGATCATTTTATTATTGTTTTGGCTAAATAGAAATTGTATATCTCACTTGCATTTAATTTGATGTCATGGAATTTGGTAGAATTGTGTGTTTCTTTAAAAGATGATATTAGGTCATGTTTTTTATTTTAAGCCTTGGAATAATGTTTTTTGTTTTTTCACATGTTGTCGCTAGTTACCCATTTGAGTATATTTATTGAGTCTTTCTTTCTTAACTCTTTCCTAAAGTATTTCAGGAAAGAAATAATATTATTGCAATATGAGAAAGTATAAGGGAAGAAAAAAATGAAAAAAAGAAGGCAAAGTGAAAGTGTAAGAAAAAAATGAATAATATTTTTTTCAAAAAGCTACAAAGTTGGAAAAAAAATTAGAAAAAAAGTTAAAAAAAATGTTTGGTTTGGGAGTTAAAAAAGGTGATTTAAAGAAGGAAAAGAAAATTGCGTTGTAAGTGTATAAATCAAGCTTCTAAATTTTTTTGAAACACTTTTGATTTTTATTGTTTTCCTTAGCTTTCATATTTTCCTATATACTCACATTACAAGCTTAATAAAGTCATTTGATCTTAAGAGATCGCATGATTCTTCTAATATACATGATTAATCTTAAGGTGTGATGTAAAATATTTTTACGACATTTTTTTATGAAACGATATTTGTTCTATTTTTTCAACGTTCTTTCTATTATTTTATATATGAGATATTTGTTTTGATTTGTGCCTACTATTCTACTCACATATACTTACTATGAGTGACACCATACTTCTGAGTGATTTTCATTGTTGAGTACAATTCTTGTGATGATTGTATATGGTTGAAAGATGTTTTCTGATGGGGGTTCTAGTTGTGATATTTGGAGACAATGGATATATGTCATGATAGTTATATTATTCACACACTTTGAGTTTGATGATAATAGAATTTTTGTGGTAATTGTAGTGTTCTGATGCATGATTGATATTCTTGAGTTAAAATAAATTAGATTTGATTAAATTTGTTAGAGATATTGTTCATTTTAAGCTTTATTTTAAGTCGTTTTCATTGTTAGGGACTAGCAATAAGCTGATTGGGGGATGTGATAATACCTACTTTTTATCTATTTTTTCTTATAAAAATATGCATTATTATATCTCATTATATTTAATTTTACTAACTTTATAATACTATTAATTTATTTATTTAAAAAGTCATTAATTTAATCATTATGATAATTGTAGGGAATCTGTTAAAAATCTTGGACAAAATAATGACAATTTGACAGTAAGTTTAATTAAAGGAAGAAATCAATACTTGAACTCACAACAAATAAAGAGTAAAAGGACAAAAATCTGACAGCCTTCAATAAAAAGAGATTAATTTTTTTAAAATTGATTTTCTAAATCCAATCAATATTTTTTTATTATTTGGAGACCAATTAAGGAGATTGAGTTTCTTAAATTTAATTTCTTAAGTCTAATCTATATCTTTTTATTATTTGAGAGCTAATTAAAGAGATTTTATATAAGATACACTCCTATTAGATAAAATCTCTTATTAATAAATAAGGAGAAGAGAGGCTTCAAAGAGGGAAAAAGAGAGGACACGTAGAGACGACAGATTTAAAAGTTTTTTTCTATAATTTATTTGTCTATCATCATAGTATGGAGAACTAAATTCTCATGTAAGGCTATGGATGAACTTGCACATTAGATGATATTTTTAATTTATGTATTTGATTTTCAATTACTAAAGCCTCTTTGTTTTTATCATTTTCAATTCATTGTTGATTTTTTCTTCTCTGAATAATCATATAATTTATTCTGTTTATGGATTCAGTCATGCTTTTTCTATTGAATGATTTAGTTTTTTAATTATGTTTGAATTAATTATTTATCTATATTAATTTGTTTCTTTGATATAATATCGCTTCCTAAGTATATTGTCGTTGTTGAATTTCCTCAATAAAGATAATAAGTTATATATTCTAAAAGTGGTGAATGGTTTTTTAAATTGTTATATTTAATTTAATTTAATTTTAATTTATAAATCTATACTTTCCAATTGAAAATTTTGAAAATTGAGTTTTCGATTGAGTTATTCATTGAATTAAGAATAATTAAAATATCAAATTTGTGCAAGTAATTCTTGACGCTTTACTATTTATCAAATTTGAGTATTTTTTTTATTAGTCATTTTATTTCACTTTAATTTGTATTTTAAATTAATTTTTATTTACTATTAATCATTTAATTTTTTTTCTTTAGTTTCTTTATTTTTTTAATTATTTTTTTAATTTGTATTTCTATGAAATTGACACTTTAAAACTTATGCTACAATTATCACGTTATTCTTTAGCCGAGTTTCAAGCTACCCTTTTTCGTTTTATTATTTTGCCAACTTGGTTTATTAGGTCCCACTTTTTTATGTGTTGTTTTATTGAGTGGTTGTATGTAAGGATGCCATATTAGGTATGTGTGCAAGCAAGAACTTCTTACTGTATCCATCGTAGCTCAATTTTTCACCGTTATTATTTTCAACATCCTATCAGTAAGTTTTTACTAATATGAATCTTTTTATGTTGTTCTTCTACTTTTAGAAGTTAACCATGATATCGTCTACCAATATATTTGATGTATATCATGGTCAACCATCTATCAATCAATATAATTAATTTATCAATTATTATAATCAATCAATCATCAATATAATATATAAAAAAAGAATTCTAATTTATAAAATTATATCAAATAATAATTCTGCTTTGTGACATCTATACTTTAATAAAATTATGACAAATAACATGCTAATTAAGTGACATGTATTTTATTCTGTTATTTAAATAAATAAATTCAAATTTTAAATTTTTATTAACTTCATATTTATGGTAAAAATTTATCAATATTTATTATTTTAATATTCGTTATTCCAATTTTATTAATTCAAAATATATTGTATTTGGTCAAATTTTTACGTAATTAATGTTAATGACTTTCAATTTCTTTTACAATATTATACTTAAATATATAGTATCAATAGCAACACAAGCAAAACAATAAAAAAGTGAAAATTCACCAATTTAGTGATATTGGACTATATATGTGCGATAAAATGATTGCAAGAAATGTTAATTATTACACTAAAAAAGTGAAAATGCTAATTGTGTCCATTTACTTATTTGTTTATTTGATTTGTTGTTTCATGTGAGGATGCATTGAATTTAATATGTATACTTGCCGTATGATATTCACTTGAGATCTTATATTCCTTAATTTGTTTATAATGACCACTAGGTTAGAGTTTATTTAAATAAAACTTATATCTTCTGTGAATTTATAATAAGTTTTTTGAAAATTATTTTGTAATATGACTTTTATTTGACACTTATATGGTATTAATACTTTTTAGAGCAATGGATCTAGGATGAGGCTATTGGCACACCTTTTAATCTATTCACACTCCCATTAGTTGCTTTTAATAGTCTTATTTTAAGCTTTCTAAACTACCCTTCTTTTAATAGTCTTATTTTTAAGTTTTCAAATTAGACAAAACTTATGTCTATTTTTTTATGTTTATTACATTTATTTTACTAATCAAGTTATGACATATGTTCATTAATATTCTCTCTTATATTCTTTTTTTAAAAAAATATATACATATCATAACTTGATTAGTAAAATAGATGTAATTGATATAAAAAAATAGACTTAAGTTTTGTCCTTTCAAATTTTATTTTTCTCTTCAATTATTGGATTTGAGGCTTTTTATATGACTTTAATTTATTAAATCAAACGTGGTAATAAAATACTTCTAAACAAATTATTAATAAATAATCATCTTATTATAATTTATGTTATTGTAAAAACTAAAAAAGACTTAAAACTCTAAGGGGGAGTGTGAATTAGGGGTGTTCAAAATCAATCCAAACTGAAAACTAAACCAAAATTCAAACCAAAAAATTAAAATTCAATCAAAATAGAATAAGTTTGGATATTTTTTAATTGATTTTTTTAAAACTAAATAGATTGGATCGGTTTTCAATTTTAATTTTCAAAATCAATTCAATACAATCCAAACCAATTATTATTATATAATATATTTATTTGTTAAATTTATATTTTTACTTATAGTGACTCTAATTTATCACATACTTCTTTTACTTTACCTAATCAAATGTTATTTTAGACATGTGAAATAAGCTATTTATATTCTTTATTTTTTTTATTTCTCATTTTCTTTTTTAATAGGCTAAATTGTTTTTAACTCACAAAAATTTAGATTTAAAAAATCCTTGGTTAAAAACATATTAAACCAATTCAATTCAAACTGAATTGGTTTAGTTTTCATAATGTAATCAATTCAATCTAATCCAAAACAATGTACATAACACTGTTTAAATTAGTTGACTTTTTGACTCAAAATTGATCCAAATTGAACTATGAACACTCCCTAATATGATTAGACTAAAGGGATTGAGAGATGATGTTACGTGGTAATAAAATTTTACCCTTTATTGAAATGCTCAAAATATTATTATCACTATATTAATATTTTCTCTCACTTATTAATATGTGGTAATAAAACTTTACCCTTTATTGAAGCCTTAGGTGGTTTGGACATGTAAGGAGAAGATCCTTAGAAGTCCCTGTAAGAAGAGTAGATCAAGTGGAGAATAGTCAATGTAGAGGTAGAGAGGAAGGCAAAGAAAGACTATATAGTGAAACAATTAAAAAGATCTAGATTTGAATGGTTTTTCAAGACTTGGTTCACGATAGACACAAATTGATAGCGTCGTTTGATTCATGTAGCCGACCCCACCTAGTAGAAAAAGGCTTGGTTGTTGTTGTTATTAATACTAAGGGTAAAGTTAGAGAAAAATAATTAATGACTCATTGATTTTTAAAATGGATAGATATTTTTGAATAAAACAGAATTCCTAAATGGACAGATAAAAATGGATAGAAGAAATAATGATTAATGTATTTCATATTTTTTTCCCTAAAAGCATAGTATTATTTTTATTTAGTATTAATTTATTTTGAAATGATTATTATAGAACTATTTGAACAAAATCTATAATAGAGTTATGCTAATTACTTTGAGCCATGCTACAAAGAAAACTTTTGTCAATCTCTTAGTCTTGGTTTGGATAGGCTTACCTTCAACTAAATTGAAGAGATAAATTAATCTAAATACATGCAAACTAGTTCAAATACCATGTTACTATAATACAAAAAAAAAAGAGAATTAAATTTAATGCTTAAATTGGAAAATTTTGATTTGAAACAAAAGTGGTCAATAATTAGTTTAATTGTTAATTTAGTATCAATTTATTTTAATTAAACATGTTAATGTTTGAAGCGTGACTTTTATTTAATAATGATGCATAATATTTTCTTTACCAAAAACATTTTTGATAGTATTTAAAATAATTCAATTTTACGATTATTAAAAGACGATAAGAGAAAAAAATTATTTGTGATTTTATGAAAAATAATGTTATCATATACGAATATTTTAAAAAAATATTGTCATGTCTTATTCTAAAGAAAAAAAAAAAATAGAACTAATAATAAATATGAATAGACTAATATAAAATGAATAAATAAAAGTAAGTTTGACTTTGAAACCACTCAAGGGTAATTAAGGAAATAAAAACTAAAAGTAATTATAAGGAATTGTGGATAAATAAAAAGAAGTGCTAATAGCTCAACCCATGAGTTTAATATGTAGAAAAATTCCATGGCATCCAAATGTGAGTATAAAGATCATTCTATTATTAATATAATCAAACTCATTAAATGATATATTAATATTGAATATAAATATAAAATTATTTTATAATAACAAAGCATCAAAAGTAAACTCTTATATATATGTCCTAACTCTTTTTTTTTATTTGAATGAGTTATGAATAATTAAAATAGTAATGATTATTAAACCAAATTGTGCTAACATAAAAATAAAAATAAAAATCATCTTCAATTAAAACATGTCATATGAAATTTAAATTATTTCTCTTTAAATAATGATATAATTTGTATATCCATTATTTTTTATTTTTTATTATTAATATTTTTATTATACAATCTTTTATATTAATTCGTATAAGACACATTATATGTATAAGATGGACTCGTCATGTTAGGGTGCATTGATGGACCAACCATTGTAAACCGTTGAATGATAAAAAAAAATTAGATGGATGACTTAGATCCATCACCTTTAACCTGAATGACTAGTAACCTGAAGTTTGGAGGAATTGCAGTTTGGTTCTCCTTGCAAGACTGGGACCTCCAATGGTTCTAGCTCGGTACCTAAACTAAGCTTCGTCGCCGGCAACTCAGAACCACCGTGAACTCTGCCATCCATTTGAACCGTCGTCGCTGCCGCTCCGCCTCTAAACTTGTGAGCTTACGTTGTCCGTGCCGCACCACCAGCTCCGTCGCCTAACCGCCAATCTGCCATCGAGCCCCAACATGCCATGTCACCAACACCACCTTGTCGGCAAACCAACCACCACACCTGCATCGCCATCCTCAGCCACCTCCGCCGAACCAAATAGCCATGCACCCCAACCTCCTGCACTGCCCATCGCCATCAACCCACGAGCCTAAAACCTTCTCCATCGCGCCACCATCGAATTGCCGCGAGCTTTATGTTGCTGCACATGTGTTGGGGTTAGAGGGACAATCTACAACGTCCATGTTCTCTTCTTCTCTGATTCTAGTATTAGATGGGGTTGGTGGGTCTAGGTGGTATTTGCAACACATTTGGCGGTGGAGTTGGTGCGATGGGGTTTACACGGTGGAGTTGTTGCCGGTGTGCTCAACGAGTTCAAAGTTACAAATAAAAAATCCAAGCTTTTTGGGGATCTACTGGGTTGTCCATGAAGCCTTTGTTATTATGAAACACAGAAAGAGCATAGCGTGTGAGTTTGGGTTCTTGGTGGAGGCCAAAGCTCAAGCGGTGACAAATGGGAGTGGCGGCACAATGGCTCAAGCAAGGTTGGACCTTGCCAGCAATGGTGGTGCTAAGAATAGTGGCTATTTCATGGTGGCCAAGGACCAAACTAAAAATTAATAGGACTCAGTTGTAAATACAGGAGTAGACCATTTTATAAATCTCTAAAATTTATTATAATAGGTATTTTTGAAAGTCTATCCATCGACCCAAACTTAGGAAATTCGTGGTAAAAGTCACCTAAAACACGGAGTGTAGAGGTAATAATAATAAGTTAATAACTCACTTGATGTGAGAATAGTGAGTAAACATTCACTTTAATCCCTGAAATTATATGCACCGGTCACATTTGTCTTTAATTTTAAAAAATTAATATCTTAATCCCTGAAACCTCAAAAAGTCGGTTACGTTAGTCCCCGCGTCAATTGCCCTCAGTTAAACTTGACGAAGATGCATACGTGGCACATTAAATATCAACTTAGATGCTGATATGGCCTTTACCTAGTCCAAAACGACGTAATTTTGGAGTAATTCTTTACTTTAGTCTCTAAAGTTTCATGCATCAGTCACATTAGTCCCTAAATTTAAAAAATTGACAACTTAATCTCTAAAATCTCAAAACGTCAGTCACGTTAGTCTCCTCATCTTTTGTCGTCAGTTAAACTTGACGGATATGCACACGTGACACATTAAGTGCCAAGTTGGACTCAACAAATTTTTCTCTCCTAATATATGTCATGTGTTGTTCTAGCTTTGAAACAGTTGCTCACCATTTTTCATTGTCCCACTACTAGGTTCACCTAGAATAGTTTGTTTGGTGTGTTTGTAGAATGTTATCTCTACTCTTGTCGCGACCGTGATCGCGGCGGGATAACGACTTAAAAATTACAAAAATTTAAAGAAGTCGCCACCAATTTTATTTTTATTAGGAAAAATTGGAAAACCAAAAATGATGGTTTACGTTCAAAAACTCAAGTTCGGGAGTCTGATTATGCATAGGGAATGGTGGAGATTTAACCCCACAAAGACTTTTAATACATCCGTCTTAAGACGTTCTGCTACCTTAAATCAGGTTGTGCAAATTCTTGATAACTCTTAAAAATATTTGTTTTACCCATTTTATTAAAAAATAAAAAATAAAAAAAATAAAAATTGAACAAACAAATAAATTAAAATTACGAAAATTTAGTTTTGGCTCGACGAATAAAAATCCTGCTCCTACGTATCGCTAAATGCGATGAGTTAATGCGTCGTTTTTAAAACGATTGTAGGTTGTTTATTTTTTTTTTAATTTTTGAAAATTCATTTGATTTTTTTTATTTTAGAAAAGAAAGAATCGTCAGTTGTCAACTCGCATACAATTGAAAGTTATAGGATTAACAAGTTGTCGTAACTCGCTTAATCCAATTTTATTATTTTTTAATAAGGCTTAAACATTTGATTCTAAAAAAAACTAATCATGTTCGTCATAACTTAGATGATTTTTTTTAAAATACGAGATTAATTTTCGTCACAACTTACCTAATCCCGTTTATTTTCTTAACAAGATTTAAATATTTGATTCCATTTTTAGAAAAGAATAACCATAATTCGTCATAACTCGATAATTAAAAATCACGGATTAACAATTTCGTCATAACTTATTAATCCCTGTTTTATAAAAAGAAGACTTTCATTTTTGTTTTATTTTAAGAAAGGAAAGTACAAGGTCACTATTTAAAACAAATATCTATAAGAGAAGAAACATGTCAATAAATAAAAAACAAAGTAAAATAATATATTATAAAAAAACATATTATTTGTAAAGATCCATTTCACTAAAATAACATAAATTTGCATATCAGGCTCACCTAATGTTTTTTTTTTAACTAAATTAACAAGAAAAGAAAGAAACAAATAAAAGAAGAATAAAAGGATGATCAGCCCACCACAAAGACATAGGCCCAAATGCAAAATAAGACTTAACAAAAACAAATGTTAAGTTAAAAAAAAAACACAAAAGATGTCCAGCCCAAAACCAAGATAAAGCCCAGAGAAATGAAAGAAGCAGAGAAGAAAAAAAAAAAATTACATCAGAATTAATTTATAACAAGTCAAACAATAAAGAGACGTTCAGTCTTTGAAACAAGCAAAGCAGAGGACCAAGAAATGGGTTTCAAATGGGAGGGACGGTGGCTTCAGAGGTTGCTGGCGGAGAGGGGCTAGGACGTGGTGGGTCTCGCGGTGGCTGGCTCGGGTGGTTCTGGGTTCGGTGGAGGGTCACGGCGCCATGGCTGGGGTTCGCGGCAGCGGCGTGGAGGTTCTTGGGTTGGTTTTGGTGGTTGCGGATCTGCAGGGGGCGGCGGTTACGGTGGCTGCTGGTTGGTGCGCGGCCCGGGATCTGGTGAAGGACAGTGGTGGGTCGTTCGGGTTTGCAGGTGGGTTTCGAGGTGGGGACGGATCTGGGCGGTTTGCTTGGATTGGGGTTCCGAGTGGTGGTTCGCAGGGGCTGTTGGGCGGTGCACGGTGGTCTCTGGCTGTTTGGGGAATAGGGGAGAGGACGGTGGTTGCTGTGAAAATTGAGTTCTGTCAAAGTTAGTGTCTAAATGAATGATTCCATCAACTAACACTCACATTTGCATATTAATGAAACAACTATATTAATAGATAGTGCATATTAATTCAAGTAGAAGATAAGTTAACTTCTACCAGAAAGAAGAAGAAGATAGGTTGACTCACTTTAAGTACTACTGAAGGGGATGAGGTCCAATACAAAAGTATGGTCACTTAACGTGAAAGCAGAATTCAGAAAGCGCGAAAGAGCAATTTGTTAAGTCATTTAAAATGAAAAGTTCAGTAGCATATTGCTATGTTGGTCCAGGTCGAAAGCTCCACACAAACATAATGTAGGATAAAATGTACTCACCATAGAACGCACCAACCGCAAAGTACTGCTATAAACTGAATAATTCGGTTTCAATGCATGAGCAGCTGCAATATATATTGCAGATTGGCTGTACAATTCATTTGGTGAAACTTCTTGAGCACTCACTGATCCCCCAGTTCTTAAAGTGTCCTCTGCTAATCCGTACAGAACAGTTCCGAGATTGTAAATTGCCCGATGGAAATCAAATTGCAATTGTATGGCTGCACGGGACTTGCTGATGGCAGTTCTCACAATCTTTTGCTTTTCCCGAGCTGGAACAATGGCACTGAGTTCCTGAAGAGCAAGTCCCCAGTTGTTAAGTGCCTTCAGCTCTTCTTTACTTCACTTTCCCTCCACACTTCACACACTCGTTTTCTCCAGAAAACAACCTCTCACCCTCTCTGCGTTCCTCTGATTTTGTTTCAAAAAAAAAATCTCCAACCAAAACCAAAAGAGACCCCCCTCCTGTTTCTGCTGTTTTTGTTTATATAAGTCACTTGCTTTTCTTCTCTTTTTCTGCCTGGCCCTCCCCCTTCGCAGGTAGTGGCATGAAGGTGAGTGAGTGGGTGTATGTTGTATGTGCAGTGCAGGTGTCTGGTGAAAAACGGAAAAAGAAAAAGAAGATAGGAAAAGGCAAACTAGAATTATACTCAAAATGGGAAGAAACAAAAAAAAGAGGGCAGAGGGCTGCAACGGCAGCCCTCCTTTTTATTATTATTATTATATTTTTTTGAATCACAATATGCTGAAACAGAACTTTGGGCAAAAAAAAAGGGCTAAACAAAAAGAAAAAAAAAGGCTTCACAAAAAAAAAATGGCTCAAGAAAATGTGTTAAACAAAAATTTAGGCTAAAAGAGGAATGCGCCAAGAGAAAAAAACATTTATCATGTTATTAATTAATTTAATTTTTTTGTTAATTTTTTTTTCTTTTTATTTATTTATTTTATTTCATTTTTTTTATAATAAAGAGAAAATTAAAAAAAAAGGGTCCGGGCAAAATTAGGTATTATTAGTTCTTTTTTTACTTGTTTCTTACTAGATATTATGATTAACCATAGTTTTTCATATTATCGTAATAAGAAACGAGTAAAGACGTGAACTTAAATTTTATCCGGTAATGCATGTGATGATGTGAATGGACAAAACAAATATGTTGATTAGAAACCAGTGAGTTCAAATGCAGATTTAAGAGCTATTGCAGCATCGTTAATCTTACTGGGGTGAATTTCAGTAAAGCCGAGACATCACCATATTGTTAATAGTTCGTCATGCACTTATTGACGTTTTATTAAAAGAAGAACTTAAATGACATTGAGTAACCTTGTGATTCGAAATCGCAAAAGACAATGGGCTTGACCTAAACTTTGAAATGGCAGTGGACTCAACAACAGATTTAGGAGCTGTCGCAGCGTCATTAATCCTACCAGGGTGAAGCTCAGCGTAAAGCCAGAGACGTCACCGTATTGTCAATAAGCTGTCGCAGCTCAATTGACGTTTATTGATCAAAAGAATTTTTGTCTCTCTTTTCTTTCTTTTTTTTCTTGTTTTTTTTTGTTTTTTTTTTGTTTTTTGTCTCTGTCTTTTATATATATATATATTTTATAATTCTAGGTGACTTCGTGACTTGGAATTGTCAAAAGCAATGAGTTTTGCCCAGAATTTAAAATGCAGTGAACCGTGTCTGAAATGAAATCTGATAGGCCTCTGTGTCCCAAAATAAAATGCAATGGGAAATGGCCTCTGTGTCCGAAATAAAATGCACGGGCCTTTGTGTCCGAAATTTAAAATGCGATGGGCCTTTGCAATGGGCCTCTGTGTCTCCGAGATGATATGCGCGGGCTCTGTGTCCCGAAAATTAAAATGCAATGGGCCTCTGTGTCCCGAAATGATATGCAGTGGGCTTCTGTGTCCTGAAATTTAAAATGCAATGGGCTTCTGTGTCCCGAAAATGAAATGCAGTGGGCTTCTGTATCCCGAAATTTAAATGACAATGGGCTTCTGTGTCCCGAAATTTAAAATGCAATGGGCTTCTGTGTCCCGAAATTAAAATACAGTGAGCTTCTGTGTCCCGAAATTAACATGCAGTGGGCTTCTGTGTCTCGAAATTTAAAATGCAGTGGGCCTCTGTGTCCCAAAAATGAAATGCAGTGGGCCTCTATGTCCCGAAATTTAAAATGCAATGGGCTTCTGTGTCCCGAAATTAAAATGCAGTGGGCTTCTGTGTCTCGAAATTAAAATGCAGCGGGCTTCTGTGTCCCGAAATTTAAAATGCAATGGGCTTCTGTGTCCCAAAATTAAAATGCAGTGGGCTTCTGTGTCCCAAAATTAAAATGCAGTGGGCCTCTATGTCCCGAAATTTAAAATGCAATGGGCTTCTGTGTCTCGAAATTAAAATGCAGTGGGCTTCGTGTCCCGAAACTTAAAATGACAGTGGGCTTCTGTGTCCCAAAAATGAAATGCAATGGGCCTGCCCAAAAATGAAATGGTGGGCCTCTGTGTCCCGAAAATTAAAATGCAATGGGCCTCTGTATCCCAAAATTTAAAAGACAATGGGCTTAGCCCAAAAGATTTTTTTCTTTCTTCTCCTTCTTTCTTTTCTTCTCCTTCTTTTTTCTTCTTCTTCTTTCTTCTTCTTTTTTTTTTTTTTAGGAAAGATTATTAGGTCATGGACCTAAATGTCATCAAGTCAAGAACTTAAGATTATTATTTATTTATTTTATTTTATTTTAAAAAAAGAGATCATTAGGCCATGGACCTAAAAAAGTTTTTGTGAAAGCTACCAAGTCAACGATTTGGAAATTTTTTTTTTGACACTTCATCAAGTCATGGACCTAGATTTTTTATTTATTTATTTTTTTAAAAAAAACCTTTGTCTGTTCTTTTATAGTGAAGCTTAGCGTGAAAGCCAAAGACGTCACTTTCAAAGCTGTTGTAACTTGTTATCTCATGAAAAGATGTTGTACTGTTCATTCCTGCAACTCAAAATCTAAAGGTCCTGTCAATAGATTGAAAACATCATATCAAAAACCTTTTATTTGTATACTCGATGCCAATTGCTTCCTCGAAAAACCTTGATCCACCGAACTCGGGAGCAGGCTTTCGCAAACTAGGGCTTATCAGCTTGTCTCAAATTCCTTAGAATCTTCAAACATTGAGTACTTTCCTTTTCAAGTTTGCTCATTAGGAACACAATCCCTCTCTTCTTCCTAGCTCCCTTCAAAATCTTCACTTCTATTTCTTCCTTTCTTTCTTTTCCGGATACCTTTTGATTCTGGGTTATCCCCTGGGATAACATCTCCCCTTCAATTAGAACTTACAAGTTCTTTTCAGTCTGAATTGCTCATCAAGGAGCTACCATTAGATGGTTAAATCATGGTGTTGTACTCATGTTCACCTTACTTGAAGCATTACGTAACAGACAGACATTAATTCAAAAAGAACAACTTCTAGATTAACCTTGGGAGTTTAACTACAGAAAGGGTATTTACAAAGGAAGAGTATATGGAAAAAGACACAAAAATGGTGTGGGATTTAAAAAAAAGTGTTGCCCCAGTATGGATTGGTTCGACCTTTATGAAAGTCAACCTACTGGGCATTATGGTCAATGATTTACATCAAGCCAAATTGAATCAAAGAGAAATTTGTCCCAGTGTAAGTCAAATCAAACCGAATTGAAAAATTGCCCCAGTCTAGGTCAAATTGAACCGAAGAGAAATTTGTCCCAGTTTAGGACTGAATTGAATAGGGCAGACACCCCAATGACCATAAGACTTGCTTTAGTGTAGGTCAAATTGAACCAACGAAAAATTTTGCCCGAGTTTGGAATCTAATTGAACAGGGCGGAAACTTGTCCTATTGTGAGACCAAGATGAACCAAAAAATGTCCCAGAGTAGTCTACACCGAGTTAGAGAAAAATGCTCTAGTGTAGAGCCCACTCGAACAGGGTAGAAGCTTGCCCCTGAGTAAGTCCCATTTTCTTTTTATTCTCATTTTTTTTATAAAAAAAAAGCAATGAATTACATACTTGGATGAATATAACATTTGTCTCAAAATTAAAACTTATGAAAACAAAAGCAATCATTCATTGATCAGAATGGACTTTTTAAGGGTTGTAACGTGGCCAAGGTTAGTGGTTATGAAATGAAAGATATACGACTCAAATAACTGTTTAAGGGTTAAATGGGACCAAGGATCCCTGTTCAGGATTGAACCTTGTCAACTGTTTTTGCATTTTCAAACACATTTTCTCTTATTGTTCTCAATTCCTTCCCTTTTTCTTTTCACTTCAATCATTCACCTTTGTCATGAATCATTTCATTTCATTTCATTTCATTTTCTTTCTTCTTTCTTTCCTTTCTCTCTTTCATTTTATTTTTTTTTCAAAAGAAATTTTTCACTTTCTGCCTTTTTCACCTTTTCTTCCCTTTTTATTATGCTTAAAAGAAATACCGTGATAATCAACATTTGTTTTGTGTTATCCCCTAGTGTAGGGGTGGTCCTTGTCCAGGGTTTGTCGAAAAAAAACTTTTAGGCTCAAAAGGGATAACGAGGGATAATGAAGTTATAAATTTTGTGAAGGAGAGAGAAAGATGGTCAATCTTCATTTCAAATCTTGCTTGCTCATTTTTAGAAATTTTAATTTAGAGACAAAAATATTGTGCACAACAAGTAAATACTCATTTGCTCTATTTTATTTTTCCAATTGACTGATTCCTTTTTTTTTTTTTTTGTCTTTTTTTTTTGCCTTAGAAAAGGGCACTTGTACACGTGGGCTTCATGACCACCAAAAGTTTTTTTTTCTGGATTAAGAATCCAATGGGATCCGAACCAAAAGAAATCAAGTAAAGGAAATGAAAGAGTGACAAGAAAGAAATGATAAGAACATGAGTGCCAAGAATGTTGGGATCCATGCAAATCTATTACATTAATGCTTCAAGAGAGTTTACATAAGTTCAAGCATCACAAAAGTCTAAGATGGCAATCAAATCAAATTAAACGCCTCAAATCTCCAATTGTTCAGGGGTTTCGAGTTGCTGAAGGCGCTTGGTATAGACATGATGAGTTAGGACATATGAACGCGACGAAGGAACTTGGTATGAGGTCTGGTAAGCACTGACTTCTGATTCTTCCTCCATTGTCGGTTCCACCATCTTAGGAAAGCTACTTTCTATATCTTCAGCAGGTAACTTACCTGATCTTTCAAGGTTCTCAATCCTTTCTCCTGCCAAAATTAAGTCAGAAAAATTCTCATAGGCAACCCCTGCCATCAACCCAATAAAAGGGGCTCCTAAGGTCTCCATGAAGTACGAGCTCATCTCTGACGAAGTCAATGGTGGTTGAACTTGGGCTGCCAACATTCTCCATCTTTGAGCATATTGCTTGAAAATCTCATCACTCTTCTTTTGCATTGCTCTTAGCTGTTCTCGGGTAGGTGCAGTGTCGATGTTGAATCGATATTGCCCTAAGAATAGATTTGTCAAATCATCCCAGCAAGAAATCCTCGAATGGTCAAGTTGCATATACCATTTCAAAGTTGGCCCAGTCAGGCTTTCATAAAAGAAATTGATTAGAAATTTCTGATCACGTGACCAACTGACCATTTTGGTGATGTAAGTTTTCAGATGAAACTTTGGATTGGTGCTTCCATCGTACTTTGAGAAATATGGAATTTCAAAGTCCTTAGGAATATTGACTTCGGCCTCCGGGCATAGTTCATTGATTCCCACCGAGTCATGCAAGTTAGGGCCTTGAATGACTTTAATTTGTGCTTGTATCTTTCTGATCAATTCATCCCTTGATTTTTCTTTTTCTGAGTTATTATTCAAGAATATCTTCACTGGCTGCTCATGAGCAACTTTTGCCTTGTTGTTCTCCCCTTCAAGACTTCTGTTCATAGAGTCATCCCCTTCATTTGTATCTACTCCAGTTCCGGCAGGAGTTTCATTTGTTGTTTTGAGGGTCTCGATTAACTGTCTCAGTAAATTCTCAACCCTTGATTGTCCTTCTGCTATTACATCAATTCTTTCCCTCATTTCATCCATCTCTTGACCCAAATTTCTTTCTGAGTTTGACATCTGTTGCAGCCTAGTTTGCGACCTTGTCTCGTAGAACCGAGTTTGTGCGATCTGCGTTTTCCGAGGACGAGCAATGGTTCAAATTTTATTTTTTTTGTTTTTATTTAAAAAAAGAACATTAAATGGAAATTAAAACAATTTTTTTTTTCTTTTAAAAAACAAAACAAAACAAAACATATACAATGCTCCCTTTGTGCCCTAAGGAATTGCCTTAAATTTGAGGAGTTCTACCCTAAGGTTCTATGAGTCCTTCTGATTCGTGAGAACTCTCGTTGGGTGACTCTTCTATTCTAAAGGCTTCTAGAGCTAAGTCTTATTTCATAATGTTGACCACAAACAGTGGGTAAACCACCAAGTGCGGGACACTTATGAAGAAGGCACACTCTAGATGAGGTTTTGGCAATAACCAAACAAGATGTACATCAAAAATGGCTACCACTACGTAACCTCTACTTAACTTAGGTTTCGCTCAGACCCGGATATAGGGCCCCACTCGAATGTGTGTGATAAACGTGTAAGTGCGGTGTGTGTAAGGAGCATACAAATCTTTATATTCTAAAGAACAAACGCCAAATAAATTCCCAAGAATCCTCTATCCTAAGGTTTTCATAATAACATAAAATCACAGTTAAAATAATTAATAAACAAATTAAACAAAGAAAGAAAAACAAAATAAAACAAAAAGGGTAAAACAAACATATAAACGTCACAAAAAAATTGCACAACCAACTTGCAAAGGCTTGACTCTCAACGTCCCCAGCGGAGTCGCCAACTGTCGCGACCGTGATCGCGGCGGGATAACGACTTACAAATTAACAGAAGAAATTTAAGGGAGTCGCCACCAATTTTATTTTCTTTAGGAAAAATTGAAAAACCTAAAAAAGATGGTCTACGTTCGAAAATTCGAGTTCGAGAGCCTAATTATGCACAGGGAAGGGTGAGGACTTAACCCCACAAAGACTTCGATACATCCATCCTAAGACGATTACCTTAAATCGGTTGTACAATTTATATAACTTTTTAAAATATTTATTTTACCCATTTTATTAAAAAAAATAAAAATAAAAAAATAAAAAAAAAAAACTAAATAAACAAATAAATTAAAAATTACGAAAATTTAGTTTTGGCTTGACAGAATAAAAATCCTGCTCCTACGTATCCTCGGGTGCAATGAGGAATTCAAAGCCACGTCGTTCTTTAGAAAATGATTGTGGGTTGTTTATTTTTAATTTTGAAAATATTTTGTTTTGAAAATTCATTTGATTTTTTTTATTTTTTAAAAAAAGAAAAAATCGTCAAGCTGTCGCAACTCAGACAATTCTAAAAGTTACAAGATTAACAAGCTGTCGCAACTCAGCTAATCCAATTTTATATATTTTTTAATCAGACTCAAACCTTTAATTCCTTTTTTAGAAAACGAACCATCAAGCTGTCACAACTCAGATGGTTCTGGAAATTACAAGATTAACAAGCTGTCGCATGAATCTCATTAATCCTGTTTTAGAAAAAGAAGACTTTTATTATTATTTTTTTTAAAAAAAGTACAATGTCACTATTTAAAACAAATATTAATAATATAATAAACATGTCAATAAATAAAAAAACAAGGTAAAACAATATATCATAAAAACCTATTATTTATAAAGATCCATTTCACTAAGATAACATGAATTTGCAAATCAGGCTCACCTAATATTTTTTAAAAAAAACTAAATTGACAAGAAAAGAAAAACAAGTAAAAGAAAAAAAAAAGGATGATCAGCCCACCACAAAGACATAGGCTCAAATGCAAGATAAGACTAAAAAAAACAAATGTTAAGTTGAGAAAAACACAAAAGATGGCCAGCCCAAAACCAAGATAAAGCCCAGGGAAATGAAAGAAGAAGAAAAAAATTTTGCATCAGAATTAATTTAGTTTTTTTTTTAAAAATGAAATAAAAATAGTAAAACAAACGAAGGGACATCTGGAATCAAGTCTCAAACAGAGAACAACAAAAAAAGGGGTATTTCGGTGGTATGCTTTTCCATGGTGGCTTCGTGGTGGTTAGGCTGAGAAAGGGGGGAGAAGACGGTGGCGGCGCGGCTGCGTGGTGGTCGTCCACGGTGGGTCCCGGTTGGTCAGTTCGGTGTGGAGGCTGCGGGCGGCTCGTGGTGGGAGGGTGGATCGGCCGGGTGAGAGAGGTCTTCCGGTTTGGTCGGGGGGGTTTTGGTGGGGTCTTCGTGGTGGACCGTGGCGGTGCGGTTACGATGGTGGGGGTCCGAGGTAGGGGTTGTGAGTTTTGGTGGTCGGCGGAACGGGTCAACGGGGGTTCGGGTCATGGCGGACGTACGCCGCTGGATCTGCGGTGGGAGCTTGATGGTGGCTGGAGGTTCCAGGTGAGGGACAGTGGTGTGGCTTAGGAGGGCAGAAGGCAGGTCTGGTGGCTTTGGCCATGGATGGGGGCAGGTTCAGGGTAATGGGCGGATCTGGTTGGTTTCGGATTGGGGCTTGATGGAGAACGGGCAGGGGCGATGCGGCGGAGCTCAGGTGGCTGCCACGGTGGTTCTGTGCATTGGAAGGGGTCCTGTTTTGGTTGCTGGGTGGTGAATGGGGTTGGCTGCCGTGGTGGAGGAGATGAGATGGTGAAGGAAGATGGGTCTCTGTTTTGGTTACAGGGGTAGTGAGTTGTTAGAGGAGTGAAGTTTGGATGGTGGAGGAAATGTTGGGAACTAGGTAGAGTACAAACGGGTTTCCCGTGGGTGTGGATATTGTGGTTTCAACCTGGGAATGGAGCAGTGGCCTTGATTTTTCTTTTGGTTGAATAGGTTGCTGTGAATTTGTTCAGGGCTTAGGTGAGATGTTGATACTGTTGAGGTTGAGATTTAATTAGATGCAGGGTGTTTGCAGAAAAAGTTTCTTTGGTCATTGGATAGGAATGAAGAAATGGAAAATGTATACGAAAACTTGAGATTTACATGCTCATCGGTTCAAATCAATGAGAAGAGGCTATTACCTTCAACTGGAGAAATTCTCCTTCTCTCTTTGCCTCACCTTCTCTGTTTTCTCTTCTTCTTTTTTTTAGAAAAATTCCAACGATCAGCTCCTTCTAGTTTTTTTTAAATTCTTCCAACCGAAAGTCAAAAAAAACCCCAACCCCCTTGCTTCTGTTGTCTCTGCTTATATAAGCCAATTCTTGGTGAATCCGGACAAGTCAAGCCTGGGGGACAAAACTGTGTAGTGGTGCCATGGAGCTGCCAAAAAACAAAATCAAAAGGGGGAGCATAGCAACCTTGTCTGCTATGGCCTTAGGCATACGTGAGTGAGTCAGTGGGTGAGTGGGTGTGTGGGCAGTGCATGGTGCCTGATGCTTGGTGAGAAAAGGAAAAAGAAGAAAAGAACAAGTAAAGATAGAACGGATTCACTCTCAAAATAGAAAAGCAAGGAGGAGGCCACGAGAGAAGGTTACAACAATGAAATTTCATCTTTTTATTATTATTATTATTATTATTATTATCATTATTTGCTTCTTTTTTTTAAAAAAAAAAACACAAAGCATATTGGGCTGAAACACAATTGGGCAAAGAATAACAGGAAAAGGAATGGGCTAAACAAGAAGAAAGAAAAGAAAAAACAAGAAAGAAGAGAAAAAAAAGGCTAAACAACGAGAAAAATGTATCCAGAAAAAGGGTTAAACAAAATTTGGGCTAAAAGTGGAATGGGCCAAGAGAAAAGGAAACGCTTATCATGTTATTAATTAATTTTTTTTATTAATTTGTATTTTTATTTATTTATTTATTTTATACATTTTTTTATAATAAAAAAAAAAAAGATCCGGGCAAAATTAGGTGTTCACAACTCTCTTATTCAGTTTCAGTTTCTTATGATCAACTTCATGGGTTTTGATTGGACAAAGGAAGGAAAGGCTTTATGGCAATTTGCTATGTATGATTTTCTTTGGTTTATTTAACTTGAGAAAATACTTGTATTTTTTAAAAAGTTTTTTCTTAGCCAGCAACTCTATTTTGAGACAATTTCTTTGGTGCCCATCGCACAATCTCTTTAAGGGAGAGTTATAACAGATATACAAATGGATTAGAGACTTTTTTTTTTAACATATTTGTCTGTCTTTTCTATATTTCTCTTTTGGGCAACGCATGCGTATTCGTCAAGTTTAATTGACGATAAAAGATGCAGGGACTAACATAGCTGACATTTTGAGGTTCTTAAGTTATCAATTTTTTAAATTCAGGGACTAATGTGATCAGTACATGAAACTTCAGGAACTAAAGTGAATATTTAATTTGAAACCACGTCGTTTTAGATTATGTAAGAAGCCACATCAGCATCTAAGTTAGCACTTAATGTGTCACGTGTGTATCTCGGTCAAGTTTAACTGACGGTAACGGACGTGAGAATTAACGTGACTGACGTTTTGAGGTTTTAAGGATTAAGTTGTCAATTTTTTTTAAATCAAGAACAAATGCGATCGGTGCATATAATTTCATAGACTAAAGTAAAAGTTTACTCGAGAATGGAACATGGCATTATTTTCAACCAAAACATTTATTGTGCTTCAGTTATAGCAACGCATTGTCTTTAATTATAGGTTAGACGTACAATACACTTTTATAGTTTAGATTGCTATAACACGTACAACTCCTTGTAAAAATAAACAATAATACTGAAATACAGTTCATATCATCATAGTCACCCTACCATATTTGCATCTATATAAATAATACCACTTTAATTTTTAAGGTTTGGCGAGATTTTTTTTGTTGAATGGGATTTAGCAAGAAACTTTATGTAAGACTTAATAGTTGCAAGCATAACTCAAGTGCATGAACCTTAGCACATAATTTTTAAACAGCAACCCGAAGCACAAAATGATAAAACAGGGCCACTAAGACATTCTATCATCAAACACTTATAATGCAAAAATGAAGTTAGGTAGGAAATATGGAGACTGACAAAAAAAAAAAAGCAGCAAACAAATTGAAGCTTGTAGGAGCACCATTATTCCAACAAAACAAATTCCAGCAAAAACAAATGCAATGGAAGAAACAAAAAACATAGCCTAAAAAGAGTAGATGCAAAACCCTTACCATTGGAATCAAAACCAGTTGGAGCACCATTATCAACCTTTGATCTATTGACATGGAGGGGAAGAGCTTCACTAAGGAGATGGGTAGCTACCTCTTGAGCATACTGATTGTCAAGCATGATGTTGCTCATCCCCAAAGGGACAATGCTGTTGTTGGATGGAGGCGGTGGATGAGCAATTTCGGTGGAT
This sequence comes from Ormosia emarginata, assembly GCA_029884605.1. Lineage (NCBI taxonomy): Eukaryota > Viridiplantae > Streptophyta > Magnoliopsida > Fabales > Fabaceae > Ormosia > Ormosia emarginata. Next base: position 8,102,429 of record JAQQTP010000032.1, on the reverse strand, counting down.
GACAAAGTCGCCATAGAGGCGGAGAAGCCAGTGGCATTGGGAGAGAACATAGTCAGAGGTACCATAAACTAGGGCGTGGATGAGAGGGAGAGGCGTTCATCAACGAAAGAGATAAAACTAACGATGTAAACTCAAATAACAGTGTCAACTTTGAAGGGTTATGAAACGGAGTTGATGTGTAAAAAATAAGACATGTGTTATAATTTAATGGGAGAAGAACACTGCCAATATATAAGAAATTATATCTAAATTTTCTCCTTTTTAAAAAGATAAATATAAAGGGGCAGATGGAGTAATGAGTCAATTTCATTTATTTAATGCTTTTCAAAAAAGATAGAGTGCTGCTACTTCAAAGTAAATTCAACCATATTTAAATTTTTATGAGAGTATTGAAAATAAGATTACCATTACTTTGCTTACTCTCTCTGTTCACTTGTATCTGTTCATTTAAGAATTTTGTTTTGTCTAAAATTATTTATATATTTAGAAAATATCAATGAGTCATTAATTATTTTTTATAACTTTACCCTTAGTATTAATAAATGAGAGAGAATATTAATAGAGTGATAATAATATTTTGAGCACTTTTATAAAGACTAATTCAATCAATCAAATTAACTTTGCTTATAATTGAGGATTTTTAATGACTTTTTTCGTTCTTGTGCAATAATTTTAACGGATATGTAAAAGTGGATGGTGGGAGTATTTTTCATGTTGCATGTGTGGAAGGAGAGATTCTAAATTGTACTCGGAGCATGAAAAAGAGTAATTCTAAGTTTTGTATGGTCTAGTGTAGATATTTAAATTATTATTCAACATGTATAAGATTGTAAGAGTCATCATAGAAATGTACTAATATTTAAATATATTTTTATATATGTTAAATAATTATTTGAATGCTTAAGAAATGACATTATAGACCGTGTTTAACTAAGAATTTCTCACATAAAAAATTTCTTGTTTTGTATCGTTGAATATATGTCACAATATTTGTAGTATTAAAAATATAATTAAAGTATAAAATAATGATGACTCACAAAATTAATGTGACACATATTAAATAGCTAGAACAAGATAAATCTCTTTCTCTAAGAGCACCTAAAGAATTTCTCATGTGAAAATATTTTTTTCTAATATTTCATGGCTTTTTAACTACAAAATATACATTTGAAATTTGAGATGTATGGATAAGAACTGCCATAGAAGGGCTAATTGATAAAGTCCATTTGCAAAGTGATTGCAAGGACTTGTGATTAAATGTCACTTTTATCTTTCTTTTTTCTTAAAGAGTGTGAGTTATTTATTGGTTGAAATCTGTAAAAAAATTTATATCAACTATCAATGGCATAATAATAATAATAATAATAATAATAATAATAATAAGAGTTGACATTGAATCACTTAGAGTTGGTACTTACTACTAGTTATTTTGATCTTTCTCGTTCCCTTCCTTATTCATAGATTATTGCCATCATCAATTGTATACAGTGTTTTCATAGCTTAATTTAGCCTAAAGACTAGATCAAACTATAACTACTATTTGAACTAAGTTGGACCTTATATTATTTAAATTTCAAGTAGACCTAGATCGAATCTAAAATTTGAGCTGAAGGATTTTTCAAGCCAATATCAAATTATACTTTGGATGAACTTGGTTTGACTCGACATTATGTATACATATGTTTTTAAAGTTTTTTTAAAAATATGTCATTTAAATTAAATTTATTAATTTTTGTTTTGTTAGACGCTTACCCATGCGCACATGGATATGCTAACGTGATATCTTTTTCAAACTATTTATATATATATATATATATATATATATATATATATATATATATATATATATATATATATTGTAAACATTTAGTTTTTCGGCCAAATTAAATTTTGTCAATTTATTTGGTTGAAATAGATATTTTATTTCTTTTAAAAATATAAAAATACCTTCAATTATTTAGCAACCTTGGGCTGGCCCGGTATAACATAGACTCAAGCGACTTTTTCTTTTTCAATCTATTATGATGGCGGTTGACTAAAAAAAAAAACACAAATTTATTATGATGGTGCTTACTGCTTAGAATCATAAACTCCTTTGACATGATTTTTTTTTTTTCTTAAGTGGTTTTATCTCACTTTTTAAGTATGAAATTAATCTTTATCCAATATATTATTTCCTTCCCCACAAGTGTCTTCTTGCAAGTTCAAACCACTAATAATGTAATGACTTCTCAATTGCTAAGTTCAAATTTATTTAATACTTGAGTCACTTTAATGGGTGATGACCTTATAATTTATAATTTAATTATCCACAGTTGTATAAGCTTGCCTAAGTATACTGCACAGTAAAAAAAGAAAAATATAATTTAACAAAAAATTATCAAAATTCAAAGATAATAATTAGATAAATCAAAATAGTAAGAATCATCAATCCAATGTTCAATAACAATAACAACTCACTTTAAGTCATTGACGTGGCAATTGTGGTCTATTTTTTGTTTCACATGGCAGTTTTGGTTCATTTTGTTTTGATTTGCATTTCATTATTGAAAATGAAACACATTCTTACAATATGATTAAAAAAAAATTGCTGTGTTCAACGAAAAATTCCACCAATTTTGTTCAATGGATTAATATGGCAGCCATATGATATATGCATAATTTTAAATTGGGGTTAGATTACTTTACATTTACAAAAATTATAAATAATTGTAAAAAATATAATTGATGCGACCATAATTGGACTCATGGACACTATCAAAACCTTGATATTCTGCACCAATTACAATTGTGGATTACAATTTTAAACCATGAATCTACGTATTGTGGTTCCCATATTTAGTCAACGAAATCCATTATCCATCCATGGAGCATTTATGTTCGTGTAATTTTTTTCTTTGTTGTTTTACAATTTAAGGAAAGGATGGTATTACACGATACAAAAATAGTTTATTGAAGGCTCAAATTAAAAGAAATTACAAGTTTAAGATACTGTGTAGCACTTTCTTTTTTGTTTTCAGGTATTTCTTACTTAATTAGTAAAAAATTAATGTTTTAAAATATAATCAAGTGTTTAAATAAAAATTTATTTTAATAATATTATTTTTATTCACATAAATTTTAAAATTAAACATAAAATTATATATTTAAAAGATTGAAACTATTTTTATTCGAATAAATAAAGGTCGTCTGACACTTTAATTTATAGAAGGATAAATAGCGTGACCAATATATCGGAAACCTGAAACCTGCCCTTTGAATTAATTAATTAGTGTGCCTTTACCAAGTTGTCATTGTCAATATATATATTCTTCGTTGTTAAGAAACTTCATGATTCGGTCGGTCGATACAGTTGATGGGGGTTAATAGGACAGGATAGCGTTTGTTGAGATATTTTTGTGTGTATATATAAAGTACATCATATTATACTTATATGCAGAAAGAAAAAATAGAAGAGAGATAATAAATAAATTTCATTAAATTTATTTATCACAAAATATTATATATTTTTTTAATTTTTCTCTCTATATATAAATATAATGTGATATATTTTATATACAGACAAGAATATTTAGGATATGTTATGCTATTAATAATTTAGAGTGATAACCGTGCTCATGTAACATTCAGTTAAGATCACAATTACACAAAAATGAAACTACGGTCACTTAACATTGCATTGTGTTGGTAATGGTAGTAGAGAGATTAAATTATTATTATTATTATCATCATTATTATTATTATTATTATTTTTTAAAGGAGCTAGAGTACAGAGAATAAAAGAAAAAGGAAAAGAAAAAAGGTTTAGATGGCAATAACATAACCAGACGTGGATCTCAGGGCTGACCCTTAGCGCGTGTTAGTGAATTTTGGTTTGTGTTGCAAATCAAGCACCGGACTGCCATGAAATGAAATAAAATAGGGATAGAGAGAGAGAGAGAGAGAGAGAGAGAGAGAGCAAGTGGAGAGAAATTAAGAAACACATAGCCATCTTCAATCTGTTCACTCGATATCCTGCCCTTGCATATATTCCCTTGCTAGCTAAACCCACTCATCAGTATAAAAGTAATCGCTATATATAGATTGAGATTGAGATTGAGATTGAAATGAGGAAGCTGGAATCATCATCATCATCATCGTTGCCAGCAAAAGCAACAAATAATAAGAAAAAGAGTGGTAATGGTACTACCATCAGTAGCACTACTACTCCGTGCTGCAGCAAGGTTGGGTTGAAGAGAGGGCCATGGACACCGGAGGAAGACGAGGTGTTAGCCGATTACATCAGGAAAGAAGGAGAAGGGCGTTGGAGAACCCTCCCCAAGCGAGCTGGCCTCCTCCGCTGTGGCAAGAGCTGCCGCCTCCGCTGGATGAACTATCTCCGCCCCTGTGTCAAGCGCGGCCAGATCGCCCCCGACGAGGAAGATCTCATCCTCCGCCTCCACCGCCTCCTCGGCAACCGGTATATCTGTATCTATATATCTTGGGTTAGGGTTTTTTTTTTTTCATCAATTTCCCACCACAAGCACCACTGGTTAGGGTTAGCTTTTTAATTAGGTTAGCTATATCAAGCTAGGGTTAACGTACTTACCTCTATACATTAACTATATGCCTTCATTTTCATTAATCAATAATTGATCTAGCAATTAATCTGATCATCTGGTCACTCATATATATATATATATATATATACATGGAACGTAACAGGTGGTCTTTGATAGCTGGGAGAATCCCAGGACGAACAGATAATGAGATCAAGAATTACTGGAACACCCATCTCAGCAAGAAGCTCATCAACCAAGGGATTGATCCCAGAACCCACAAGCCTCTCAACCCGCCATCTGTTCCCTCTTCTTCCACTACTCCACCTTCCAATCATTCATCCAAACTTCCTCCTCCAATAATCACCAGTCACCAAACCCCATCTACTCATCATCCTATTCACAATCACCCCATTTCTAATCCTCCTCATCATCTCATTATTGATCCCAAGAGCACCACCCATGATCATTTGGATCAATATCAACAAGCTCAAGCAGCTGGGAAAACCGTAGCTAATAATGCTTATGACAATCTTAATCCAGCAGCTGCTGCCAGTGCCACCGTTGATGTTTCTGCAATGGGTGTAATTAGAAGCAACGATCATCTACTTTCCACCAACTATGAGCATGACGATGATATAAATTATTGTTCTGATGATGTCTTCTCTTCCTTCCTGAATTCTTTGATCAGCGAAGATGCTTTTACTGCCCAGCACCACCTGCAATCTGAGCCTCCCAATGGGCATGACATTGCACTACCTTCTGATGATGATCATGATCCTTTTATTTCAATCACCACTGCATCTGCACCGCCGCCTTATGGCCTTGGTGTTGCCTGGGATTCGCCTGCTACTTTCAGCCAAAACGACCCCAACTCCAAGAGGGTTGATTGATGATCACAACGAATAGCATTTCTCAAGTATCTAGTACATGCATGTTGATTGCAGTTGGTTAATTACTTCGTATCAAGTTCATAGCTACCAAGAGTACTGGGATTTATATATATATATATATAATATATGTATGTTGTCATGTTTGTCATGGATTCCTATATATGTTGTATTTTAGTCATGGATGTGTGTTTTCACTTTGTTGTGTATTAGGCGTCGCATCATATATGTATACCCTTATTTTTTCTTGGTTTGGATATGTTTGCCTGTTGATCTTGCTGTGCATACAATACAAATCAGTTTTATTATAATGTATTAAGATTTGTGCTTTAAATTAATGTTTTACTTTAATTTATATATGTAAGCTGGAGTGGATCGAGATGTTCTAATGTTATATGTCTTCTACAACTAAACTTCTCTCTTTAACGTTTGAAAGACAATTGAGATATATATCAACAATAATCTTATTTAAACACACCATTTTCAATACACCATTCTCATATCGATTCTTTTTTAAATAATAAAACAAGAAAAACACACCTTACAACACACATATCTCTATCTTTTATTATTCTCTAACAATTTCGTCTAGACTGGAAGTATTAATTTACCTTCATGGTCATATTTGAAAGCACACGTTTGCATTCCTGATTAGTCTTCAGGCTTTGTCAAAGGATTCCGCCTTGTTAGCTGGTGTGTTTTGTTTCCGCCCTGATTAATCTCTGTTTAGTTTTTTGAAGTTTGCATTCCCTTATATTGATGTCATGAAGAGGTCAGATGGGGTACAGCTCTTCTAGCTGCACAAAGTTGAAGAAGCACAAATCATTCCTTACATTGTGAAGCATAAGTACGAATTAGAGATTCACATTATAATCTCATGAGTGGATATATACTCTTGGAAAAGCAGGAAGCAAATAGGCTTTGAAAAGAAAATTTCTGAAGTTTCAGTGAAAACCTCAAAAAAGAAGCATGACATGGACAATACATATCGGGTAAAGTTTCTAAAGAATAATAAAAAAAAGTTCTATGCTTGGCTTGATCATACATTCCAGTACAGCTCTTTTTTCATAGGGCTAAATTATCTAGTCAGTATTGGTTTTTCTTATATTTATATATGGCATGAAGTAATTTGGTAGAAGTGAGGGTACTCAGGCTTTATAAAGGAAAATGGAAACACGTATAAATGGAGGTTGACAAGCTGTCTGTTTCTCAGAAGTAACCATGTAAAAAAGTATTACTCCAAAAGGATTAAAGATTATGCAAAAAACCAAAAATTGGTTTATACATATAATTTATTTTGCGAGTGTTTATTAATTAGTTATTTGCAAAAGAAATAAAAACGAACACTGAATTTACATTATATATAGAGAGAGTATAGCTTATTTGTTATTATTCATGGCATTCTTGCTTGTATATAACACTTTTACATGTAAAACTAATCATATTTTGAAGTATTGAAGATGACTCTCCCAATAGTACCTTTGATTTCCGCATGCTCTTGTGATAAACATCATAATAAGAAGTGCAGGTCTTTGAGATATAATGTGAAGCAATAAGCATTGTCATATATAGCTACATGTTTTAAACACTGGTACTCTCATATTGGAAAGGAAATATTCTATCTCTCTAAATTGTTATTTAACTTTTGGTTCTTTATACATAATAGTATAGAGCTAAGCTACGTGTTTTTTTGTGTAAATTATTTAGACTCGCGATTACTTCACACATCTTACACCTTAATGACTCAAATCAACATACACGAAATAATGAAGCCAGCGCCTCAAGTCAATAGTTGCTAGTTCTTCGTCTAAACAAAATATTTCTCCTATGGTAATTAGGCAATAAGGTGAAGTACTGAAAAAATAATATATAACAGCTTAATTTAAGAAGAGATTTCAGAACATACCTCACGTATAGAAGCATAGATATATGAAGTCATGAGGTTTTCGCTGTATCTCGTGCACTGCCACTGAATATGATTGCTTCCTCATGTGTGCCTATTTGTTATATATCTATCTTTTCTTCTCATAAACTTTAAGAACTAAAAATAGCGTGAGAATTTTTACCAAGTAGGTTTTGAAGTATAAATCCAGAAAAAAAGTAAAAAATAAAAAAGTATAAATCCAGAAAGATAAGGTTATTTAGAAGGAAAAATCGTGATTTATAATAGTTAATTTTTGTTTGAAAAAAATTAGAATTATAAGTCAATGTCTCATCTTAAGATCACACTAATTTAGTTGGCACAATTAATCTACCATTATCCGGTTGTGACAATTGTTATTGACATATATAATGAAACAATCAATGTTATTTTTTAATCATTTTAAAACGAAAGTTTCTCTAGATCCGATACCCTCCTTTTTTTATAAGTACCAATACCCTTTTAAGTATAGTTCAATGACTTTTTTTTCCTTTTTTGTTTTTATTAGTTTATAATGATAATGAAACTTAACATCTACTCTGACTCCAACCTATCTCTCACAACCATATCATATCTATTAATCTAATGTTTAAAAAAATAAATCACTTGGTCTGATGCTTATATAATAAAACTCATCCCACAAAAATGTCAAATATATATAAATTATCAACGCTTGAAGCACATGACATTTCACATGTATGTATATATATAAATGGGAGGAGGATATGAAGATGATGATATTCTCTTACTTCATGCATGCTGCTTGCACTGAAATAGTGAAATCAACTGTCTAATAATTGTAACTAGAATCCTAAAACATGAAGGCGGGGGGGGGGGGGGGGGGGACTTGGCGGAACCACCGTACCATAAAAGCTCACCAACAGATAAAGAAATAGATAAATAAATTGAAAGAAAAGAAGTAATGGTCATTTAAACAAGCAGTGATCTTTAGAATCACTAAAGAAATCAAGTGATAACCTGAGAGTCTGAAGCTAATATTACACATATTTTCGTTTTGACCGAATAAACCACTCAGAACAAATTGCGCAAGTTTCAATGGGAATCTCCCGGTAACTTCAATTTATCGTAAATAATATATAGAGATTATAAGTGTGCTTGTTTACCGAGGTAAAATTATAAGTATGAGAACGTTTTATTTTAATTCATTTGATCTGTACCGAGGCTAATGAGGGTGTTAAGTATACTGGAACACATCTAAATTACTCTTGTAACCTCCTAAATTGATTTAAACTACCACATAATGCATTTCATTCAAGTTTAAACATACAACTAAAGCTAAGAGTATAAATAAAACAATCACAATTTACTCACATCATTTTTTTCTTATACAATTTTTTATATCACATCACTTATCATTGACTACAATATTCACATATCAATACTTTTTTTTCTCACTTAATTACAACTATTCACATATGATATAAAAAGTGATATAAAAAAAGTGACGTGAAATAAACATTTTTCTAAATAAAATTATCGTAACTAAAGAGAGTAAATACTACCACTAACTCCAGAACATCCCAAAACATTTTTCTAATCAAATAAGTCAACAAAGCCACTCATGTCATCAAGCACCAATTTAACCATGCATCAAATATTCAGAAAATATTGAATAATAGCTTTAATAAATTAAAAGAAGAAAGATCAACATAGCGTTGGTCCAAGTGGTAATGGACTTGGGCACCTTAAGCATGTGATTAGAGATTCGATTTCTGACTCATGTGTATGGCGAAAACTCAGTTGGGAACGATCCTTCTATTTGGAACCAGACAATACTGCGACAGATTAGTCATTCGCCTTCTGGACAAAGAAATACTGCTAGGAAACCTAAAAAAATTAAAAAAAGAAAAATTACAATAATCCAAAATTTACCAAAACTATATAAACAACATGCATGTGTCAACAATCATGGCCCTAGTCCAAAATTTACCAAAACTTAAATGTATCTATTTTTTTTTAAAAAAAAATAGAAGGGTCACAAGAAAATGAATTGCCATAAGTGTAAGGTTCTTAGCACTTGTTTGTTTTTTGAATATTTTGTCAAGTCCCAATAAATTCTTGGTAGAATGTGTTCTTTAGATAACACTGGCAAATACTTTGAAAGCTTCCGCTTTATGGAGAGCAACACACATGTAAGGGCTCACACTTGAGGAGGAAAGTGTTTGAAATTCAAGTGTGAGTATAGAGGTCCAAAATTGATAATAAATGCACTAAGTTGAAAGTCATCCCAATGGAAAGATCCATGGGTCCTATACCTTAAAGTTTAGGTCAAGATAATGTGGAGACTCTTAGTTTGTTTTCTAGCTAAGCCTATGAAAGAGTATCGCCTCGATATTTTAAGCTCCCCATAATGTATACAATGAAGAATTATCATTGTTAAAAGACCATTGTGCCAAGTAAGAGAGATATATAAGCTAAGAGTCGAGAATGATCTTGAATATTGAATGTGGAATGTCTAACAGGTTTAGAATCAATAAAAAATCTTCAAGCACAAATGTTTGGGAACTTATTTATAAGGAAAATGTTGAAAGATTGATTAAAGGTGAGATTCTTCCTTCCTTGTATTTTAGTGACATGAGAACTCATGTGTTTTGCATAAGGGGAAAGTTGACCAAAAACTAAGAATAAGGGTTCAACCCATAGCTCTAGCTTATTAGAGATCATACACATAGATATTAGTGGCCCTTATTCTCCTACATTTAATGGTGCAAAGTTCTTTATCACATTCATTGATGACTTTTCTCTGTATGGCTTCCTTTATCTAATAAAGGTAATATCTGAATCCCTTGAAAAATTCAAAGTTTTTAAAAACTAAAGTTGAGAAGCAATTAGGAAATATTATCAAGATTATGAGATCTGATATGGGTGGTGAGTATTATAGCATACATAACATAGCTGACAAAGCATGTGACTGTTTGTGGAGTATTTACAAATTGTGGGATTGTTCCCCACTGCCCTGTGTCAAGTATTCCTGAGCATAATGGTGTAATCGAAGACGAAACTGAACCCTTAAAGATAATGAGAAGCATGATGAGTAGGACTAACTTGTCAAATTATCTTTGGGAGATGCCATTAAAGTGGCCTTGTACATTCTAACAGAGCCCTTAGTTAATCTGTTTTGAAAATACCTTTTAAGTTGTGGACAGACAAAAAAACCTAGTTAGACTACTTTAAAGTTTGGGGGTTGTCTAACTGAGGTGAGGATATATAATCCTTTTGGAGAAAAAGACTAATCCTAGATTCATTAGGTGTTACTTTATTAGTTATCCAGATTGTGCAACAGGGTGTAGGTTTCATTGCCTTGAGAGAGGTACCAACATTGTGGTGTAAATGATTGGGAAATTTCTTAAGTTTGATGTTGTAATGAAAGAAAAGATGCAATTAATGACTAAAAATGGAGTGTGGGAGCCTTTTGAACTTCCTAAGGGGTATAGGCCCATTGGTGCAAATAAGTGTACAAGACTAAGAAAGATTCCAAAGGAAGTATGAAGCATTTCAAGGTTCGATTTGTGGGTAAAAGGGTTTACTTAGAGAGAAGGGATTAATTACATTTATGCTTTCTTTCTAGTTTCCTCCATTGATTCATTTAGAATTGTAATGGCCTTTATAGCACTGTTAGTTCTAGTACTTCATTATATAGATGTGGAAATTACATTCCTCAAGGTGAAACAGCTTAAGGGTTTTGAGAGGTCCATCTATAGATTGAGACAAGCTTCTGGCCAATGGTACTTGAAATTTGATCAAATAGTAGGCAAACTAGGCTTGGTGGAGAATAAAGTAGATTATTGCATATATCTCAAGGTCAATGGGAGAAAGTTCATTATTTTGGTCCTTTACATTGATAATATTTTACTTGCTACTATTGACTTGGGCCTATTAGTTAATACTAATCAAATGTTGTCTAAACATTTTGATGTGAAAGGTCTTGGAGAGACATTAATAGGGATAAGACTCGTGGTTTGTTAAGTTTGTCGCATAAATTATACATTGGAAAAGTCCTTGAGGGGTCCAATATGAAGGATTGCAAGCCTGGGGGTGTTTCTATCACTAAAGTTGACAAAATTAATAAGACCCAATATCGAGAAAGTGAAATTGAAAATGAGTCAATGAAGAAAATATTGTATGCAAATGTTACAGGGAGTTTGATGAATATTCAAGTTTGCATTAGACCTGACTTAGTTTTTCCTACCAATGTTCTTGGGAGACATCTTTAATCCAGGGCCTGATCATTGGGTTGTTGCCAAGAAAGTGAAGAGATATTTACAAAAGGCAAATGTTACATGCTTGTATACGGGAGGGTAGATAAATTATGAGTGGTTGGATGCATGGTTTTGGTTTTGGAAGATGCCTTGATGAAAAAATAAATCCACTTTAGTTTACATCTTATGCTAGCTGGTGGTGTCATATCCTAGAAGAATGTTAAGTAGGTAATGACGATTTATTCAACTATGCAGGCTGAGTTCAACACCTATTTTTGAGTTGCTTCTCGGATCATATATGGCTTACGAAATTTATCTCAGGACTTCATGTTATTATTTTTATCTCTAGGCCACTGAAGCTTTATTGTGATAATAATGCAGTTCTATATTTCAAAATGAAGAGTAAACCCTCTAGTGGATGCAAACATTTAGAGCTGAAGTACCTAACAGTTAAAGACTTTGTAAAGAAATGAGATATAATTGTTGAACACATAAACACAGAGTCGATGCTAGTAGATCCATTACCCAAAGGACTTAGACTTATAGTTTTCAGAGGACACATTGAAAATATGGGAGTGTTGAGCTTTTTAAATATACTTGGTTAGTGAGAGTATTTATATTTATTTACTGCACTTATTTGTCTTTTAACAATTTTATTTGAGGCATGACATATATTATGATTTATTTTGCATAATGATTATTTTATATTATGCATTTGCTTGTCTTGTTTGGTACACTTGGTGATTATTGTTATTATATGCACATATAGATGATATTTATATTGTGTACTTTATGAGATATACTAGTATATGATTTTGTGCTAGATAGTGTTTTTCATGCTTGGAGTAGCATGTCAATTGTTCTTGCTCTATTAAGCGTACCAATTATTCATGCTTGTTGTTGCATGTCAATTATTCTTGCTTGACAAAGCAAACTAGTTTTCTTGGTCAGAGAGAGCATGCTCATGTTTTCTCATGCTCGAGAAAGAGTGAATGTGTTGAAGAGAAATCATTATAAGATCGACATTGGAAATAACACTATTGGATCACATGTTTGGTGTTATTTTCCATGCTATACTACCACATCAAGACTTGGTCTATGCTATTGATAATGTTTATGACCATTAATAAAAGGTAAAATTGCTGCCATGATTTGACATTATCAATTGTTTGGGTTGGGTAAATTTGAAGGCGTTATCCCATGGATCGTTGTTTTTTGAAATCATGGCCAAATTATGAAAAATAGTTGTTAACCTAAGAGTCATTTTTGAAAGAAAATGTTTTCAAAATAATATCCTTAATGTTACCTAGCTAAGTAGGAGAACGTTATAATATTTTCCATTGTAAGCCACCACTAATTGATATTTTGGGTTCTCTTAAAACAAGTTAATGGTAGATCCATTTGGGAGAAGGAATAGGCAAAGGCTGATCCATTTTTTTTAGGTCTATTACACCTCATTGAGCTGATGTATCAAGCGACTATTAGTGTAGGCTCATTACTTAGTGGCCCGTGATAGGAACACAAACTAAGGTTGATATCATCTATAAATACAGGTTAAGTTCCCCCTCTACTCCTAAAATTGATATGATATATATGATCATAGAACACTTAACACATCATAGAGATATAGACTATATATATGTTAAGTGCGTACCTTGCTTGACCATGATTAGGTTGGATGATAACCTTGAATGCTAGATCTTTTCTACTGGTCTCCAAGTCGAGATATAACTCTTAATGGGTAATGCACTTGCGATTAAAAGTGGAGGAGGGACCTAGCTTGTATTTATAGATGATGTCGATCCTAATTTGTCCTCTTATCACAGACCACTAAGTAACGAGCCTACACTAATAGTCCCCTGACACATCAACCCAATAAGGTATAATAGGTATAAAATAAATGGATTATCCTTAGCTTATTCCTTCTCCCAAATGGATCAACCATAAACTCGTTTTTATAAAACCCAAAACATCAATTAGTGGCAACCTGTAATAGAAAATATTCTAATAGAACTATCTTTTGTTTTGTTATTCTAAGAAATATAAAATTGAAAAAAACACCACTTTTGTCTCTGAAAATTTATACCCATTTAACATTAGTTCCTGCATTTTATAAACCCAACATGAAGTCCCTGAAACATTAATTTGTTAAGCAAGTTACTCACAGGGTTAAGTTGTCTTCATTTTTGTTAAAAAAAAAATAAGTCTTAGTTTTTCTCTCCGCTTCGTGAGAGTCTTGTGAGAATTTTGTTCGTGTCATTGGTCACTGAGAGTCTCATGGAGGAAAGGATGAAAGGGTTAATGTTGGTGGAAGAAAAGGATGAGGGGTTGGTGTTTGATGTTGATCAAGATCAGGAAAGTCATGCAAATTTGGAGCTTTGTCTTGTGGGGCATTTTCTCACAGATAAAAATCTGAGAGTTTCAATCATGAAAGAAAGGATGGCTAATATATGGAGACCGGGCAAGGGGTGTCTATAAAGGAAATTACGCCAAGAGTATTTATTTTCTAATTTTTTCATAAATTGGATATGATGAGGGTGTATAATGGAGGGCCATGGAGTTTTGATAATCATATGCTTATTCTTGAATCTGTCAAATCAGGGGAAATTTTAAGTCAAATACCGTTATTCCATGTATGCTTATGGGTGCAGATACATGATTTGCCAGCGGGTTTTATGACACCAGTCATTGGCAAACATATGAGGAATTACATTGGGTCGTTTGTTGAGTATGACGACAATAACAATTCAGGAGTCTGGAGATCCTTCATGCGCATAAAAGTCAAGATGGATGTTCATTTGCCATTGAAGAAGGATAAAAAAGTTAAGAAACCTGGAGGGAAATGGCGTCTAGTGAAATTTAAATATGAAAGATTAGGTGTGTTCTGTTTTATTTGTGGGATCCTTGGTCATACAGAACATTTTTGTGAAAAGCTATTCACCATGGATAATGATGATGGAATACGAGGATGGGGGCCTAAACTACGTGTTGACAATAGGAGATGTGGTGGTTCACGGTGGCTGCGAGAAGGTCCAGAATGGCAGTTACAAAATCCCAATGAAAGTTCAGGAGCAGTTATTGGTAACTTTAATGTGCCTCAATCATGCATTAAAATACCCAATAATGAAGGGGCAGAAGGATCGGGTACAAATCATAATTGTCATAATGACTCAATGATCATTGATTTAAATACAGTTACAAAGAAAACAATCATACCGGAATTGGTGGAATCGACATTAGTGGAAAATGTAAGTGCTAAAAATCAAATCTATGCAGTGGGCCATGATGCTGATGTGGAGAACTCTGCTGAACGGAAATGTAGAAGGGAGGCTGAGCAAGTTTCGAGTATGAAGATTTTGGTAGCGGAGGATGGAAGCCCAACAAATGATCATTTTTTAGTGGTAGGTCCTGGTCCCCAGGCCTACCAGGAACAATGAGTATCATCGGTTGAACCGCTATAGAGGCACAGGAAACCTGCGGCGAGTTCCTCGTCCTTAAAGACCTGGTCCGTTCTTATAGAGCGGATCTTGTTTTTCTTTTTGAAACTCTGGTTCATAAAAATAAAGTGGAAGAAATTTGCAGGAAAATAAATTTTGATCATTCTTTCTCGGTGGATAGGGAGGGTCGGAGTGGTGGTGTTGTTGTTTTATGGAGAAGGAATTTTAATTGCCAGATAATGTCTTTTTCAAGAAATTATATTGATATGGAAGTTCGAGATGGTAGTTTGGGTTGTTGGCGTATCACTGGCTTCTATGGGTTTCCGGAGAAGAGCAGAAAAAAGGATTCTTAGAATTTGATTAGATAACTTCACTCTATGTCTAATTTACCTTGGTGTATCATTGGTGACTTTAATGACATTTTATCTCCTGATGAGAAGCATGGAAGAGTAGAGCACCCTCAATGGTTGATTAGTGGGTTTAGAGAGGTTGTTGCTGATTGCAATCTTATTGATTTGGGACTGGAAGGATACCCTTATACTTGGTCTGGGAGTAAAGGCACCGAGCAGGCAGTGGAGGAACAACTTGATAGAGCGTTGGTTTCTAGTGCGTGGTTTGACTTATTTCCACATGCTAGACTCCAAAATTTGCTAACGCCAATATCTGATCATAGTCCTATTCATCTAAAGTTGTTTCAGGTTAGAAGGGTGCATTATAAACGAAGGTTTTGTTTTGAAAATGCATGGCTAAGTGAAGAAAGCCTTTCAGATGTGGTTCAGAATAGGTGGAGCTCGAGTCATGATGGGGATCTATTATCTAGACTTAAATCTTGTGCAGATTATCTGGAAACATGGGGGAGGGAGCTCAAAAACAAATTTCACTCTAAAATTAACGAAGTCAAGAAGGAGCTTCAAGCCTTGCGTGGATTGGAGGATGTAGTTTCTGTTGGAAAATTCAAAGGTCTTAGTTAGCGTATGACTGCTCTCTTGGTTCAAGAGGAAGCATAATGGAAACAGAGGGCAAAAGTGCATTGGTTGCAAGAAGGAGATAAAAACACAAAGTTTTTCCATAAAATGGCGACGACTAGACGAAAGATAAATGCCATTACTCAATTACAAGATGACAATGGAAATTTGACTCATGATCAGGTGGGTATTTGCGAGATAGCCAAGGATTATTTTCAGAATTTATTCACCGCGGCTGCTAGCAACTATGATCCGGTGCTGGAAGTGATTCAGCCATCTGTTGATGACAGTGATAACAATATGTTGATTGCTCCCTTTGGAAAAGAGGAATTTCAGACAACTCTTTATCAGATGCATCCAGATAAAGCTCTAGGCCCTGACGGATTAAATCTTGCATTTTACAGAAGATTTTGGCACCTGTATGGTGATGAGATAACTACAGCTTGCTATGCTTGGCTATATAATGGCTTTTTCCCCCAACTATCAATGACACTGTTATTGCTCTCATACCGAAATGTGATCAACCAGCTTGCATGAAAGATTATAGGCCAATTTCTCTTTGCAATGTGATTTATAAAATTTTGTCAAAAGCTTTGGCAAATAGATTGAAGAGAATTTTGCCTAAAGTGATTTCTGAAGAGCAGTCTGCTTTTATAGCAGGACGGTCTATTATTGATAATGTTATGATGGCGGCGGAGATAACTCATTTCATGAAGTGTAAAAGGAGTGGGAGAAATGGAGATATGGCTCTGAAAGTGGATATTAGCAAGGCATATGACCGTGTTGACTGGGGTTACCTTAAGAGTGTAATGCTTAGGATGGGTTTTCATGCTACTTGGGTTAGATGGATTATGCAATGTGTTAGCTCAGTTAATTTCTCTGTGAAGGTTAATAATGAGCTGATTGGTCCTGTTTTTCCTAGAAGAGGAATTAGACAAGGGGATCCTCTTTCCCCTTATTTATTTCTATTATGTTCAGAAGGGCTAAGTTCTTTGATTCATAAAGCAGAAGCTGATGGCAGATTACATGGCATATCTATCTGGGGAGGGGCTCCATCCATTTCACACCTTTTGTTCGCAGATGACTGTTTTATGTTCTGTAGGGCAACTGAAAATGAGGTACAAGCTCTTCAAAGCATTCTTCAAGTGTATGAGACAGCTTCTGGTCAAGCTATTAACATGAATAAATCTGAAGTCCTCTTTAGTTCCAATACTTTAGAGTCTAAAAGGGCTACTCTCTCGGCTATGTTGGGGGGTACGACAATGATTGGTGGTGGAAAATATTTGGGGATGCCATCTATGATTGGTCGCAATAGGAACGCAACCTTCAAGTTTGTTAAAGATAAAATTTGGAAGAAGATAAATTCTATGAGTGGTAAATTTCTATCTAAAGCTGGGTGTGAAGTGATGATTAAAGTTGTTCTTCAGTCTATTCCTACATATGTGATGAGTGTATATCTCCTTCCAAAATCTACTTGTGATGAAATTCAACGCATGCTAAATTCCTATTGGTGGGGTGCAAACGGAAGAGGGATAAAGTGGAAGTCTTGGGAGAAATTGTGTGTGAGGAAGGAGGATGATGGTATGAATTTTCGAAATCTTCATGGCTTCAACTTGGCTATACTTGGGAAACAAGGGTGGAAATTTATTTCTAACCCCAATGCTTTGGTTTCAAGACTCTTCAAAGCTAAATACTTCCCTAGAGGGGATTTTTTGGATTCCAATATTGGTCATAATCCTAGTTTTATTTGGAGAAGCATTTGGAGTTCCCAGGATGTGCTAAAACTTGGCTTGAGATGGAGAATTAGGGATGGAGAAGGAATTAATATATGGGGTTAGCCTTGGGTTAGGGGAATTGTAAACAGCTATATTGGTCAACCCCCTCACCCTAGTGTGTCTTCATTAACAGTGAAGGATCTCATGATCCAGGATCGAAAGGAGTGGGATACAGTTTTGTTACACTCATTGTTTCCTAGTCATATTGCTGCTATTATTAATCAAATGTATATCCCTGAGGATAATGGGGAAAACAGGAGGATATTGAGTTGTGACAATAGGGGATTTTATATGGTGAAGTCAGCATATAGACTGTTAATGGATTCGATCGCTGATTTTAATGATTATAAAGTAGAGGGTGCTTGGAGGTTGTTGTGGGATCTTAAAGTTCTAACCAAAATTCGAGTGTTCACTTGGAAGGTCTGCTGTGATTGTCTCCCAACTCGTATTAGACTACAAACAAAAGGTATATCTTGCCCTGCGTCTTGTGTTTTTTGCACGACTGCTATTGAGAATGGATGGCACATTTTTCTTATGTGTCCAACAAGTATTAATGTCTGGCAGCAAAGTGATTTGTGGAGTAGTATTCAACCAATTATGCATCAGGTGGATAACTTCACGGATCTTGTGTTCAAAGTGCTGGAAACTTTACAGCAGGACAAAACGGTATTATTTGTTATGATCTTGTGGAGTTTATGGACTAGAAGAAATAATTGGTTATGGAAATCAATGGAAGACAAGGCAGAGGTTGTGTTGGTTCGAGCAAGTACCACACTTGCGGATTGGAAGTCCGTCATTGTTGTTCTCACGATTCAATATAGACGTATACTGATACTTGGCTAAAGCCACCTTTGGGTGTGCTGAAGTGCAATACAGATGCAGCTTTTTTCCATAATAATACTAATTTGGGTTTTGGTGTTTGTGTTAGAGATAGCTCAGGGCATTTTGTAGTTGCTATAACTGGTTTTATACCTTATTCGGGAGGGTGAAGCTTATGCAATTTTGCAAGCTTTGTTATGGCTTATAAATCTTAATTTGTTTTCAGTCATCATTGAAACTGATTGCAAGTTAGTAACAGATCGACTTCAGAATGAGGAAGATGACATATCAGAATGTGGGATTATGTTAAATCAAATCAGAAACTTGCTTAGGATTTATTCTACTTTTTCTATTCACTTTATTAGGAGAGAAGCTAATAGAGTGGCTCATGTTTTAGCTAGAAACTCTATTCATTTCCTCCATGATTCTATTTTTCATGTAGTTCCTCATTGTATTGATCACATTATTGAAATGGATAGGATCTGATTTTGCTACTGTCAAAAAAAAGAAAAAAAAATAAAATTACGATTAGTATAATAAAAAGTGTGAATAGGCAATTAAGAACGCTAATAGCCTCACTCGAAGTGTCATTGTGTTACATTAAGTTGCTAGGGTGAGGCTATTAGCACTTCTAATTGCCTATCCACACTCCTCATTAACCATTCATAATTTAATGAAAATAAAAAGAAAAATTATGATTGGTTAGTAGGGAATGTGGATAGGCAATTGGGAGTATCAATAGCCTCACCAAGTTGCTAACGTGGCCACCAAGTAACACATTCCATCAAGTAACACCTACTAACATCTCCATTTTTAAATTACTTAAATTCCTCCAATATGGGTATCACTTGTTGGCCACATTAACAACTAAATGTGCTAAATTGGCACTTCTGTTAAGAAAAATATCTTAAACTTAACTCAGGGACTAACTTGCTTAACATATTAATGTTTCAAGGACTTCATGTTGGGTTTTAAAAATTTAGGGATTATTGTGAAAATCGAAGAACTTTTCAAGGATGAAAGTGGTGATTTACTCAATAATTTTTATTTTAAAGTTTTTAATATTTTTAAACAATCACATCCTTAGTTACATAGCTATATTTTATCATTCACCTCAAGTAGAGGCGCTCAAAGTCCAACTTGTCCCAATAACCCGTCTCGACTCAAAGTTAATTAGGTCAAGCTCAGATTCTGAAATAAGGCTCGATGTGTTTTAGATTAGCTTAGCGACTGATTATTTTTTAAAAATTAAGAATAAATTATAAAATTTATTTACTTAAATTAATAACATATGCATAACATGAAAATATTTCTATATCAATATAATTTGTTTAGAAATATATATTGTAAAATATATTTTAGTTTTAATATTTTACTTCAAAAATTTTATGTCTTAGATATGTATAATATTAAAAATTTGTACATCTTGTCTAAATATGGTGTGATCATCGAGCCAGAACTGAATGCAAAAAATTGACTTAATCAAAATATCGAATTAGTATTAGGTCAGATTAAATCCGACTCATGAGCACCCATAACCTCAAGGTTGATCATGTGTCCAGTTTAACCCCAATGACCCAACCAACTCAACTTTAATTAGCTTGGATATTTGGATTTTTTTTTCAACTTGATCAAATCCTAACCAATACAATTATCTTAGTTTTATGTTTTTAAATTATTTTAATATAAAAATGCCATTTTAATTATTTTTTTAAAAAATAATATTAAACAACATCATTTTAATAGAATTTTTTTTAAAGAAATAAATAAAAAAATCAACCCAATCACTCAACTTGAATCAATTAGACCATGATCGAATTGGGTTGTTTCAAGTTGATAAAGATTTTATATCAAACCAACCTAACTCAATCTGATTAATTTTAATTGAATCAATTTTTTCTCTCGAAACCGACCAAATCTCAATTGTGATCACCCCTAATTCACCTAGCCGGTAGCTTAATGTTTAGCCTAGGTTGGGCTAGACAAAGATTATCACAGCTCAAAGTGGTTAGCATATCAAGATGACAAGGGATATTAAAATAGGTCAAACTTGATGGGCCGGTCCGAATAGTCCGATAAAATAGACGAGTTGAGTTAGTAAAATATCAGCCTAAAACTTACATGACTCGAATGGGTTGAACCCGAATGGGTCAGACCAGCTCACTAATTTAACACTACATAGGATTAAATGAATTAAGTTGAACTAACAAAATATCAATTTAAAACTTATATGACCAAAATAAATTGGTCCGTCCGTTTTGACACCCCTAAAGATGACCATAAAATGAGCAGATCTTAAATAGCGTGGGAGGCTCGGAAGTGGGTAGAAACATGGTTATCGATTAGGGCCTTCCTTTTGTTTTTGGTAATGAGCCATCCTAAAAAGACCTAACTATACTGAAGCCTTCGGAAAAGATAAAATGAAAGCCCAAGTTGTGATACACTTAGACCCATCTATTATCTATTGTTACATACATATATACATCCTGGACGGGCTTCAGTTCCGCTGAAGGGATACTTTGGATGCATTCAAATCCACAGTAAGAAATAGCACCAAAATAATCCATAGTAAGAATTAAAGATATCCAATTCAAATATTAGAGAAGGCAATTATTAAGAGAATCTTTTAATTACAACAATATCTGAGAGTTTCTCTTGTAACAATATTTATGAGAGAGAAACTCGGTGATTGGAAGTGTGTGCGCATAAAAAATTAGTTCAGACACAATTGAGGTCTCATAACAATTAGTTGACTCCTTGCAGTGCTAGGATGACTAAAGTTTGCAAACAATGGGGAAGAGGTTGTATACAATACACATACTATAGCTATCACATTTCTCACAGAGATGTTGTGGTTCAATGGTGGTGAGGATGAAAAGGGAGAGAGGAGGGAGGGAGAGGATAAATGAATGGTAGTGATTGATTGTATGTGAGAAATGTTACATGTGTATATAACATTACCCATTAAAAAATTATCAATTTCCTCCTTTGGAGCAGTTATAAAATCTGACCAGTCTCCGAAGATGGGAGGATACGACTAATCTAACCAAATAATGATCCTCAACTCAAAGTCTCAAACTACCAGTCTTTGCCACCAACATACATATCTGATTGGTAGATGTATAGATGACTCACTCCAAGTTTGCAAACTGTTTTGAGTGTTTCTCATTTAATGTATATTTAGATTAATTTATTTTATATTTAAAATAAATTATAATTAAGAAGTTTTAAAAATATAATAAATAATTATTCTCTAAAAAGTAATCGTTTCTAAATATGCACTTAGTTGATTTCTTTTGATTCATTTTTATGATATTGTCGTTGGAGATTTTAACTCGGAATTGCCCGAATGAACTTTGATGACTTTTACTGTGTGGCCCTACGCGTATGGTAAGTGATGAGACTCATAAAAGCTATGCATTTTATAATACTCAGTCATAAAAGTTTCGCGGGCCCGTTTAATTTTATAGTACAACTTTTGATTGAGAAAAGTTAGTACCAGACTTTTGTGACAGAAAAAAAAAGTATTTTGTATAATTTTTTTATTTGAAATATATATTTGATAATATTGTCTCACAAGGCAAACAAAATTGCCTTCTGTCAGTGGAAGTAAAATTGTAGTATATACTAGACTACTAGCATTACTTTTTTACGTATACGTATTGTTGAAAGAAAATAAAATTAGTCTTTTTTCTTTAAAACAAAAAGAAATATAGAAAAATACTAAATTCATAATATTTTTCTTTACAGTGGAATGCATGCCATCGGATGGCTTGTACAGCATGTCAAGGTGTGTATTTGTTACCAATTGGCTTAGTACAACCAAATTTATACACTAGGTGTAAACAAAAATCTCATAGAAAGATTGTATGGGTGTCTTTTGTAATCTCTAATGGGTGTATATGACCAAAAATGATTTGTAATGGGTTTGTGATTAGCATTTTTTTGGTAGAAAAAATGTAAAGACAATAACCAATAAAAGCATAGAAAGTCCCAAGTAATAAGGGTAGGATAAAATTTAGGTATATAGATGTTATATGTTTGGTTAATTGTTAAAAAAATAAAAAAAAATGAATATTTCTTTCACAACCCTCATATTCGGTCCTTGTTATTTTAGAATGATTGAATTAAATAAAAATGTAATCAAGTAGTCTTATTTTTATATATTTTAAAAATATATATTACATTAATTTTAATGTATATCAATGAAATATTAAATAATTTAAATTAATATAAAATTTTATAAATATAATTTATATGATAGAAACTTTTAATTTATTATTAAATTTTTGAATTATTTAATAAAAAATATTCAATAATATAAGAGTGATTTTAATTTCTATTAATATAAATTAATCTCTCGTTGAATGGTTATACAGCCTGAATAGTTACATTTAAATTAAAACCATTTAAATTATGCATCACTCTTATAAATATGACAACAAGATATTATCGAACTATTCTCATTATGGGATAACTTAAGATCAATTTTTTTTTTTAATTAAGATCAATAATGTAAAAATAATTTTGATTTATATTAATATAAGTTGATATTTCGTTAAATGGTTATATAGCCTGAATAGTTACATTTTGTTTTTTTCTGTTCAAATTACACAACCATTTAAATTGTGCAGCATCACTCTTATGAGAAATTGACAAGAAGATATTATCGAACTATTCTCATTATGGGATAACTTAAGATCAATAATTTTTTTTAATTAAGAAAAAATACGGTGATTTTTCTAGGTAACTTAAGACTCGTCTTAAATTAAGTGATATAAATAAGTTTATTCACATTGCATATTTTGTTATATTTATGCGAGAGGAGAAGCAGAAACAAATAATGATAAAGAGAAATAGTAATTAGCCCAAACCAAAAGATAGAAATAGCACGTGTATATGCAGAGTTGGAAAATTAGAACACAGAAACACAATTGTAACTGAAAGGAGGCGTTTAATTCATTCATAATGCATAAATATATAATATAATTGGATGGCGGAAACTCACCGGAAAACTTGTAACGGGGATAATTGCATGCTCGGAAAAGCCAAAGTTGAGCGATATCAATTCCATGCTTGGAATTCACACACTTTCTTTTAAGAGTCCTCCCATCCGTCACTCTCCCAGCGGACTCAATTTGGATTCTCCTTTAAAATCCTAGTATTGGACCAGTCAGTCAGCGTTGTATATCAAATATTTAAATCACAGGCAATGATGAGAAAGGAAAAGTTGAGGAGTGATGAGCTTCTTTTGTCTTAATTTGCTTCGTGGCATCAGGCATGCAGGCGTGTATGTATAAGTAAGTATAAACTATAGGTTAGTTGTTAGATCGGAGGAGGAGAAGGAGCAGCAGAATATATATGGGCTATGACTTAATTGGATGTTTGGATTTCGATTTGACCGTTAGATTTGGGAGGGGGGTCCTAAACTAAGAATGTAAGATTCGGGGACCAAGTCATCAACACCAACAAACGTTCTTGGGAGCAGCCAAACCAAACTTTCCTTTCTGCCTCCCAAGTCCAGCACACACCGCTTGTCTACGCGGTGTGGCAAAGTCTATGAGCAGCAACATCTCACGAGACAAACATAAGGGGCGTCTTCTAAGTTCTATCCTACACAAGTAAGTTTATATATAGGATCCATTCCATTGTAAAATTATTTTATTGATTACTGATTTATAACAAGTTAAAATAGACTCACATTTAATTTATTATATTAATATTTGATTAAAGCAATGTTCAACTCCACCAATTTTTTTAAAAAAATTGGAAATGGAATAATATATAGGTATATATACGTGTATTAAAAAATATGTGAAAAAACTGGAAAATGTAAAGGGTGAAGGAATGAGTTTAGGATACAGAGAAGAAGCCCATAGTTTGAAAGAAAATATTTTTTATATCACTAAATTTGATACCCTATATAGATACCATATATTAATGTGAGTATGAGTAAATATTGAAGTACACAGTATTTTAAAGTAAAATAGATATATCGTATGTCGATATGAAAGAGGTGTAAGTTAAGTGTCAAATTCTGAGTATACAAATAACGTAATTGCCTTTCTTAATACTAAAGATCAGAAGGCAATTCCAATAACAAAGTTTACCACTGGCCGTAAGTATACCAAGGGCCAGAGGAACAAAACTTAACAAGGGCCTTAAATTGGATGCTTTAATACCTTATAACACCAATCGTAAGTAGTTCACCACAACTAACTTACTTTTAATATTATTTCTGCTCTATTTTATTTTTAACTATGAATAAAGTTTATATTTTTATTTTTGTTGGGACTAGGGTGTGAAGTATCATTTCTTGAGGGATCTCACGAATGATGGAGTCATTAATCTTATTTACTGCAAAAGTGAAGACCAAATCGTTGATATTCTAATCAAGCTTCTCAAGTTTCCTATATTTCATAAGCTCAGGAACCTACTTGGTGTTTGTACTTCAAATGTTTCAATTTCAGGAATGAAGCTTCAAAGTTTAACTTTTATTAAATTGGATGTTATGTCTAGAACATCAGTTTAAGGGAGGGATTGTGGAGGAAATTTGTAGGTGGGTTGTCCTAGTCTTTAGTCAATTTGTTTACCTAGTCATAGGAGTTAGTTTTTAACGTGGAATAGTGCCTATTTTCATGTTGCTATTAGTTATGTATTAGCAGTTCTGTATTAGCCTATTTATAGACTGTTTGTTTATCAATGAATATGTAGAAAAGTTTATCGGTGGTACCAGAGACAGGTTTCGAGGAAAGTAAAAGTGAAATTGATGGCTTCCGAAAGTTTTGTACAACCAACCATTCCACGCATTGATGGTCATTATGACCATTGGAGTATGCTCATGGAGAACTTCTTGAGGTCCAAAGAATATTGGACAATTGTTGTTTATGGAGTAGCAGAACCAGTAAAAGGAGTTATGCTAATAGATGCGCAAAAGATAGAGCTTGAAGGGTTGAAGTTAAAGGATCTTAAAGCAAAGAATTATCTCTTCCAAGCTATTGATCGCTCAATCTTGGAAACCATTCTTTGCAAGGACACCGCCAAGCATATTTGGGATTCCATGAAGAAGAAGTACCAAGCTACAACAAGGGCTAAGAGGCAACAACTTCAAGCACTTCGTTCGGAGTTCGAAATGCTTCGAATGAAGTCAGGAGAATCGGTTATCGATTATTTTTCAAGAACGATGACAATTGTTAACAAGATGCGGATCCATGGCGACAAGACAGAGGAATGTTCTCATTGTTGAAAAGATTCTTCGATCCTTGACACCAAAATTTAATTTTGTTGTTTGTTCTATAGAAGAAGCTAATGATGTTGGCTTACTGTCAATTGATGAATTACAAAGTTCTTTGTTGGTTCTTGAGCAAAAAATTAAGCAATAGGAAAAAGAAGAACAAGCATTGAAGGCCTTATCAGAAAATCACTCTACACCCAGTAGAGCTGATAGAGGACGAGGAAGAGGCCGAGGTCAAGGTAGAGGAGGCAAAAACAACAATGATCGTGGGAACCAACAACAAAATCATCATCATCAAGAGAGTCAATTTCAAGGAAGAGGCAGAGGATGTGGAGGTCATCACTCAACAACTTATAGATCAAAGTCAGCAGACAAGTCCAATCTTGAATGTTACAGATGTCATAGGTATGACCATTATAAATCAGAATGTCAAATTGATTTGAATAAACAAAGTGGAGACCAAACTAACTTTGTAGAAAAGGAAGAAGAGGTGTCTCTTTTGATGGTGTGTCATGTGAAGGAAGAAACTCAACAAAACATGTGGTATTTAGACATTGACTGCAAGAACCACATGTGTGGATAGAATGAGGCATTCACTGACTTGAATGAATCTTTTCGCAGCTCTGTTAAGTTTGGTGATAACTCCAAAATTTCTGTTATGGGAAAAGGAAAGGTAACAATCTAAACTAAAGGAAATTCCACCCACACTATCGCTAATGTTTTTTTTGTGCTAGATTTAAAGACCAATTTGCTTAGTATGGGTCAATTAAAAGAAAAAAGATACGAGATTTTTATCAAAGATGGAGTATGTCAGATTCAAGACGCAAAGTTGGGCTTAATTGCTCAAGTTAACATGACGGTGAATTATATGTTCCCACATTATCTCCACAACACTGCTCATTCGTGCTTCTCAGCAAAATTAAAAGATGAGGCATGGCTATGGCACTTTCGCTATGGGCATCTAAATTTTGGTGGATTGAAAACACTACAACAGAAGAACATGGTGATGGGGCTTCCTTAAATTACAACTTCTTCTCAAGTTAGTGAAGAATGTATTGTTAGCAAACAACATTGTAATCAATTCCCACAAGGAAAATCTTGGAGAGCGAAGACGACAATTGAGCTTGTTCATTCCGACATTTGTGGGCCAATAACACCATATTCTAATGGAGGTAAAAGATATATAATTATCTTTATTGATGATTATAGTCATAAGATACGAGTTTATTTTTTGTAAGAAAAATCTGAAGCCTTTGTAGCTTTTAAAAGCTATAAAGCACTTGTTGAGAAAGAAGTTGGCAATCTAATAAAAGTTCTTCCCACAGATCGCGGTGGAGAATATAACTCACATGAATTTGCAATTTTTTGTGAGAACCATGGAATCAAGAGACAACTTGCAACAGCTTATATACCCCAACAGAATAGTGTATACGAGAGGAAGAACCACACTATTATGAATATGGTGTGAAGCCTTTTGACAACAAGTGGCATTCCAAAAAGTTTCTGGCTTGCAACAGTTAATTGGAGCATTCATATATTGAACATAAGTCCCACACTTGTTATTCAAAATATGACATCGGAGGAAGCATGGAGCGGAAGGAAACCTATTGTAGATCATTTCATTTCTGAATTTTTGGGTGTATTGTTATGTCCATATTCCAGATGAGAAAAGGAGGAAGCTAGATAACAAGGGAGAAACATGCATTTTTCTTGGTGTTAGTGATACATCAAAAGCTTATAAATTATACAATCCTAGCACCATAAAAACTGTCATCAGCTGTGATGTGGTATTTACTGAAAAAGACACCTGGTCATGGAATCAAAATGGTGTTAAAGAAAATATTCCAACAGATTTTGATGATGATGAGAAAGGGCAGCAACTTATAAAGAATGAGCAAGAAGAGGAAGTCACTCAAAATGTTTCAATAGCTGATCAAAGCCCACTTGTAGCTGAGTCACAATGGCCTCAACGTGTTCGAAGAAGACCAGCATGGATGACTAATTATGAGGTAATTGGAGTTAGCCAAGGTGATGATCCACTTACACATTTTGCTCTGTTTTTGTATTGTGATCCTACCATTTTTGAAGTGGCTGTCAAAGAACAAAAATGGAGAAAGGCTATGGATGCTGAAATTACAGCCATTGAAAGAAGTGATACATGGGAGATGTGATCTTCCAAAAGGACAAAAGACAATTTGTGTAAAGTGGGTTTACAAGACAAAGCTGAAGAAGAATGGTGAGGTTGACAAGCACAAGGCACGCTTGGTAGCTAAGGGCTACAAGCAGGAGTTTAGTGTTAATTATAAAGAATTCTTTGCTTCGGTTGCAAGACATGATACAATCAGACTGGTGATTGCGATGGCAACTCAATACTCATGGCCTATCTTCTAGTTGGACATGAAATCAACATTCCTCCATGGAGATTTAAAAGAAGAGGTATTTATCGATCAACCTCCTAGTTATGTAAAACTTAGCAATGAGCATAAAGTGTATAAGTTAAAGAAAGCTCTATATGGATTAAAACAAGCTCCACAGGCTTGGTATAATCGTATAGAAACTTATTTTTTGAAGGAAGGATTTCAAAAATATCCTTATGAACATACACTTTTTTTATAAAGATTGAAGATGGAGGAAAAATGTTCATTATTTACTTATATGTAGATGATTTAATCTGCACTAGAAATAATACAACCATGTTTGGAAGCTTTAAGAAATCCATGATGGCTGAATTTGAGATGTCTTATCTTGGCATTATGCATTATTTTCTTGGCATTGAAGTGTGCAATCTTCTAGTGGAATTTTTATTTCTCAAAAGAAGTATGTACAAGAAATCTTGGACAGGTTTTAGATGAAGGATTGTAATCTTGTAAATACTCCATCTGAGTTTGGTATGAAGCTAAACAAAGATAGTGGAGGGAAGATGGTTGATGACACTTTTTACAAACAAATAGTATGGAGTTTAATGTATTTGACGACAATAAAACTTGATATAATGCATGTTGTAAGTGTGATTAGTAGGTACATGGAATGTCCTACAAAGATTCATCTCTTGGCCACAAAAAGAAATTTCTTTTACTTGCAAGGTACTAAGGAGTTTGGGTTGTTCTACAAGAATGGAGAAAAGTCAGATCTATTTGGCTTTACGGATAATGATTATACAAGAGATTAAGATGATCAAAAAAACACATCTGGGTATGTTTTCATGATGGGGACAGGAACTGTTTCATAGTCATCAAAGAAGCAACCTATTGTAACATTATCATCTGCTGAAGTTGAATTTGTTGTTGCAACAACTTGTGCTTGTCAAGTTGTTTGACTAAATAAAATCCTTAAAGAGCTGCATCTCAAAGAGGATGGACCTACTCAGATTTATTATGACAATAGTTCAACAATAAAGCTTTCAAAAAATATAGTTTTACATGGTCAAAGTAAATATATAGATGTGAAGTATCATTTCTTGAGGATCTTGTGAATGATGGAGTCATTAATCTTATTTACTGCAGAAATGAAGACCAAATTGCTAATATTCTAACCAAGTCTCTCAAGTTTCATGCATTTCAGAAGCTCAGGAAGCTACTTGATGTTTGTACTTCAAATGTTTCAATTTGAGGGATGGAGCTTCAAAGTCTAACTCTTATTAAAGTGAATGTTATATTTGAGGGATGGAGCTTCAATGTCTAACTCTTATTAAAGTGAATATTATGTCTGGAACATTAGTTTAAGAGAGGGATTGTTGAGGAAATTTGCACGTGTGTTGTCTTAGTCTTTAGTCAGTTTGTTTACCTAGTTATAGGAGTTAGTTTTTAACGTGGGATAATGCCTATTTTTATATTGTTATCAGTTATGTATTAGCAGTTATGTATTACTCTATTTATAGGCTATTTGTTTATCAATGAATATATAGAAAAGTTTATTATGGGGAGCCCAAACACTTAGAAAAATTTAACATAAATGAGACATTTCATCCAACACACCCTCTTTTAGAAGGTTAGGCTCACACCAATTATGTTGATATAGCTACTAGAGTTTGAAAGAACATTCAGAAGAAAATTAAAGTAAATTTTGGATTATGTACAATTATGAAAGACGGTCCATTAATTATTTCTAAGAACTCAGAAACCAGAAGCCCACTCAAGCCTGTATGGTTTCGTAGAAGACAATCCCAATGCCAATGCCACTTCACTCCTTCAGTCCTTCTTGGTGCCTCTATCCTCTCCTAATAAGTAACTTAGTAACAATTAATCACATAAAAACATAAAACATATATGCACATCAGCCAAGGCGCATGCAGGACAGGAATCAGGATCAGTATTCACTCACTTCGTGTCATCGATGGAAATGTGGAGCAATGGCATGTTATATATTCTTGTTTTCAAATTCAAATCTCAATAATCATGTTTCCACTTTGTTGGGTCTGTGCAGTGGTGGTGGTTGTAGCATAAGCAGAGTCTAACCTTTTGCCCCAAACTACACAGTAAAGACCCACCACTATAAGAAGTGCGCCCACCAAGCTGCCCAAAGCCAATGCGCAAGTCCAAATTAAGTAAAGAAAAATAAGAGAAGCATTAAAACATATATTTAATTAAATATTCCAGTTATTCCATAAATTCATATATATGGTGTTATTAACTAAATGAATTGTCACCAGTCACGTCACCTGCCCCAATGAAGTCTCTCTGCAAAAGCAACGACTGAGAACAACGCCACGAAAACTAGGACCAAAGGAACGAACATTGCCGCAAAAACTGGGCCTTTCATGCTTATGCACCATGTTTGCATGTAGTACACCGCTGCTGATATCACGACGCCCTAATAATTAATATTACATAACATGTTTACATTTACATATCCACTGACGCACCGTGCTCAATGCTAGCCAACACATCAAAACAAAAATTTTACTCTTCATGTATGTATATACATACATCATCATAAATTAAGTGAAGTTTTTATTGGACTTAGTAGTTTATATATTTTCAATAATAAAAGTAGAAAAATCTTATGTGATTGGACGCTGTTTTTAATTTTTAGTTTATATGGTTCTGATTTCTGAATGATGGATTGCCAGTTGTCTTTCTTGAACCAGAAAAAAAGGTGGAAAAACAAGGAATAAAAGATATGGTTTAATTATAATATATTAGTTTTCAAAAGAATTTGTTATCCTTGTTTTATGTACGTATGTATTAGTTCAGTATGATAGCCAATAATTAACACGCAAAACCAATTGAAGATTGAACACAGTTTTGGGAAACAACTAAAGCCTTTCCTTTTTGTTGAAAACAATTGGGCATGCATGATCTAATCGTGTCTTTCAAGAGTCAGGTGAGGTGAGATAAATTAAGAGTTACGCAATAGATGATTGTCCAGAGCTGCACGTTCCACTCCAGCCACCATAAGCTTAAATTTCTTGCAAAACAGAGGGCAATGATAAAGGACTGTAACGATGCGAAGAAGCAAATCAGAACGTTGAGAGATAATGGAGCTGGATACACTTTGGTCAACACAGCCTGATCAATCAGTGAAAAGAATTTAATTTAATACTCAGAAAACCTGAGTTATGAAATAAATAATTAAAAAATATATATATACAACTCCTGACCTGGAGAATGAGCCATGCACTCCAAGCAATGTGACTGATGAGAATAAGGGCAGAGCCTTTGATCCAATTGTTTTTGGTGCTTGTACTGCTAGGATTGATGTGTATCAGAGGCTTGTCCATAACTGCTTTCAACAAGTATCCTCCTTTCCAAAAGGTAAACAAAAGTGCCCCACCGATGCAAACAACCGTGCCCAAAACCTTGGCTTGGCCTCTGGCATTTCTAATTGTCACTTCCTCCATCCTGTGAGACGAGATCCAGTACAATTAATTAAGTTGAGTTGCGTAGCTTAAATTAATTCAACAAGTAGCAAGGCCAAATTAAAATGGGTTTTTGATTTTGAATACCTGAGAATCACTGCGAGTACAAATGTAAAACTGGGGACAACGTTGCTTAAGGCACTAGCTACTGTAGGAGATATGTAGTGCAGGCCTGCATAGTAAACGTTTAGATGGACTGTCGTTCCAAGTGAAGAAAGCACAAAGATCTTTAGCATCACCCTGAATGAGAGAGGAGGGCGTTGTTTCCTGCTTAATTATTATTATATTATTATTATTATTATTATTATTTTAATAAAAGGAAAAGATCAGTGCTAACAACGATTTAGGAACTTATATACATATTTACAGGTACTTAACACAGGAAACACGAGATCTAGCTTGATTGCATGCATACCTTTCGAGTACGTAGGCGAAGGGGAACAAGAAAAGCATGGCTATGACATGGCGGTAGACCACAAGGACTAGTTGATTGAGGCCCCTGTGGAGGGCCATTTTTATGAGAATATTTGATCCTCCATAAGCTAACTGAACTAGTATCATTACCACACAACAAGCGCACCCTCTCATGATCTATGCCTCCCTACGCTATGCACTTTCTTCCTTCCTTGCACTCAATTCCAAGCGCAATATAATAAAGCAATGCTTCTGTAGAATTGTTCTTACATATAACTCCCAAAGTCTGCATCAAAGTTATCACAAGCCAAATAAATATTAAAATAATAACAAAATTTTGTCGTAACCATGTCCTTAAAAATTATAAATAAATAAAACTATATATGAAAAAGAGATAATAACAAAAAACAATATATATAATATACACACACTAGGTTTGAAATAATTTTACTGCACTGGCAAGGAAGGAAGCATGATATACCCAGCCTCCTGGCTTGTGAAAGTTTAAAGGATCATTTGCTATATATAATATTATATTATATACAGGGGAACACACAAATGAGAAATGGTACCAATTAATTATACAATCCCGAGTTTTTACCATCATTTTATTACACCACTTTTTACATTATTTTTTATTTACTTTGTAATATTTTTAAAAACTATTAATAAGTAACTTAATATAATATGATAGTTATATTTAAGTTAGATAATAACCATTCAAACTTTCATAATGAGCTTCCTTAAAAAAATTCTTTTATTTACTTTGTAATAACATTAAATCTTAGTCGTAAGTAACTTAATATAAAATGATAATTACTTTTACTCATTCAAAATTCCAAATAAACTTTTTTCTAAAATATAAAATCTTTTACTTACTTTGAAAATACCTTAATGTCTATTAATAATTAACTTAATATTAGATGATAATTGCTTTTAAGTCAAGTAGGAACTAATTCAGACCCATCAAATGAACATAAAAAAATTGTTCTTTCATTGAATTTGTAAAAACCTTAAATCTTACTTTGAAAATACCTTAACGTTTACAAGTAATTAACTTAATATTATATGATAGTTACTTTTATGTCAAGTAATAACTGATTCAGACTCATCAAATGGACATAAAAAAATTGCTCTTTCATTGAATTTGTAAGAACCTTAAATCTTAGTAGTAAGTACTTTAATATAAAATGATAATTACTTTCAAATTAATCAAATAGTAACTTATTTAGAACCCTCAAATGAATTTTTTCCCAAAAAATGAACTGTTTAACTTATTTTGTAAATACGTAAATATCAAGTAATAATTAACTTAATATCAAGTAGTAATTACTGTTATATCATATGGTAACATCAAGTGATGTAAAAACTAGTTAAAAAAAAGTAGTGTGTGATAATATTTTTCTAATAAAAACTATATGTATATAAAGTAACAACCCTGAATTTTGAACACCACTTTTGCTTACACCACTTTTGTTTACTTTGTAAAATTCTGAAAGTCTTGTAGCATGCAACTTAATATAGTATAGTAATTATGTTTACGTTAGATAGTAACAATTCAAATCTTCACAATGAGTTTCTTTCAAAAAATGTTCTTTCATTTACTTTGTAATAATCTTAAAACTTAGTAGCAAGTAACTTAATATAATATGATAATATTTTTACAATAAGTAATAACTCATTCAAAATCTCAAATAAATTTTCTCTCAAAATATAAAATATTTTATTTACTTTGTAAATACCTTAACATCTATTAGTAATTAATTGAACATCAAATTGTAATTAGTTTTAAATCGAGTGGTAACTAATTCAAACCCATCAAATCAACATAAAAAGATTGCTCTTTTATTAATTTTGTAAAAACTTTAAATCTTAGTAATAAGTACCTTAACATAAGATAACAATTACTTTCAGGTATAGTAGCTCATTCAGAGCCGTCAACTGAACTTTCTCCTAAAAAATGAATTTTTTAACTTATTTTGTAAATACATTAAAATTAAGTAGTAATTAACTTAATATCATGTAGTAATTACTGTTAGATTTGATAATAACATCAAGTGGTATAAAATCTAGTGTAAATAAAAGTGATATGTAATATGTAACATCCCACTTTTAATAAAAATAAATTTTGAATTTATTTTGGTTTTAGTTGTGATAATTTTACAATTGTGGTTATTAACTAAAAAGAGATTAGTAAATTTGTAGGAATTTAAAATTTAGTGGTCAACTTTTTAAATAAATTAGTAAGAATGAGTTAAAAATATGTGACATTAAATTAAAAATAACAATTAAATTATGAAATTAAAAATAAGAATTTATTGAAGTAAAATTTAGCATTTAATTTTTATAATAGAGATTAAGAATATTTTTATGAGTTTAGAAAATATTAAAAAGATATTATTATTATTATTATTATTATTATTATTATTATTATTATTATTATTATAATTATTAAATTATAAAAGGTAAAATATTTGTTAAAAGTCATGATTACAAAAATAAATATCTCTAAATGTAATAATTATCTAAGTAAATATCTAATTAATCATTACTTACCTTAAAAGACATGCACCAATGTCATTCCCAAAAAGCCAATTAAGATTGGTTATAAAACAGGGTGCCTTTTACGATGAACACATTGTCTTTGGTCCATATGGACCCTCAAGATAACCCGTAATAACAGATTTTTTTTTTTTCAGTTCATTTTTTTTGTTTTTTTGTTTTGGTCTTTCACATTCTCCCCTTTTCCCAATTGATAGTGACGATAGGGAAAGGTTTTCACCGGTTAAATTGCAAGCAGTTACTCCAAAATTAGACAACATTGAAGAAGAGCCAATTAAGGCATTGTTTTTAGCTTGTGCCATTTGCACAATCTAGCAAACCTAAAGAAGAAGAAGATACATAAAGACAGGACTGACCCAGGTAGAAAAAAGTAGAGACATCTCGAATCAGGTAAAAAAGAGTGGGGACATGCTGCAAAATTTTCTTTAATTTTTTATATATATATTATATGTGTAATTTTTGTTTTTCATTCAAATAAATTATTAAATTTATAATTATAAAAAATAAAATTTATTTTTTTAATATTATTTTTTAAAACACCTTACTGTCTTTGTGTGATTTAGAGTCAACAGAGCATTAAAATTTGTCAAAATATTCAAAGTATTCAAGTCTTCTCTCTCACTTCTTTTTCTTTTTATTATTACGCTTTAATGATATTTTTTAAATTTTTCAAGTTTTTTCTTTTTTTTTTCTTTAATTATTTGTTCTTTATTTCATGAGTATCATAAAGAATTAATTATATAATCGTATGAGAAATAAATAATTAAATGATTATTTAATTATATATATATAAAAAAAGTATTTAATAATATTAATAATAAAAAGATTATTCAACATTTTTAAAATATAAAAACATAAATAAAATAATCATAAATTAATATTTTATAATTTTATATTAATATATTTTTTAATATATAAATTTAATTATTAATTTTTTTTATATTTTTGTATTGATAATATTATTTTTATTTCAATATCTAAAATTCTTGGATACGTCGCTGCATAAAGACGAGAATTGTGTCCCACACCAGTTGGGTTATTATTAATCTGAGGATTCCCCTGGTTCAGCCACAATGACAAGCTTGGCCTTTATTGGGACACATTAAAAAGTTGTTTCCACCCATTCCCATTCCATTAAAATCTAGGCGAAACCCATGTGAACTAAATTGCGGTATGCCAGCTGCATTTTGACGAAGTCCCTGCCCACCAATTAGTCCATGCCCCAAACCATGCTGTGAGTTCATCACAGTATTACTCTCTTCGTTCTTGAAATTCAGATTTGTCGTAGTAGCAACTGAGGTGAGTCTCGCACTCTCTCCCGCCAATGCATCACAGAAAGCTCTGTGGGTAATGGGTCCATCGAACTTCGGTTTTATTTTTGTTCAGGCAGCTGGAGCTACTGC
Organism: Ormosia emarginata; assembly: GCA_029884605.1. Classification (NCBI taxonomy): domain Eukaryota; kingdom Viridiplantae; phylum Streptophyta; class Magnoliopsida; order Fabales; family Fabaceae; genus Ormosia; species Ormosia emarginata. Next base: position 8,066,394 of record JAQQTP010000032.1, on the reverse strand, counting down.
AAATAGCCAACAAGAGTTTCCCCACTCGACTGCCACCTTCTATTCACCGATTGGGGCCCAAAAGTTCCCCCCCCCCCCCCCCGGTGAACACCGCACGTTCACGGTGGCCAACGTTAACTGAATAACTAAAAATATTTAAACCAAAACGACAAAACAAAAAAAAAAGACGACGCAAGTGCACAAATTTTCATTCATCAATATCATCAGTCACCCACAATCCAGTTAACCCTTCAATCTCTACCATTAATTCTTTTTCTTATATCTAACGGCTCAAAACAGTTGGTCCATTGTTGGACCCAAAGACAATGAAGTTCGGTGAAACAAAGTGAAAAAAAAAAAAAAAAGATAGAAGAGTGAAATGTTGAAAGTTTGAAACCGAGGATGAGAACGAGAAAGAGAAAAGAAAAGAAAAAGAAGAGAATAGAAAGAAAGGAGATTTTGTAAAAGGGTCGGAAATGAATTTTTCTTTCTTTTAGAATTAAATTTATGATATTAAGTGTGTTTTCGATAGTGGATATGATTATATGTTTTAATAGCAATTTTTATTTATAACATTTATTAATATTTTATTTTAATATTTTATATATATTATTATAATCTCCTTTTTATACTAATTTAATTGTTTCTATGTAATATTGAAAAGGTATGGCTAGACTGAAGAAATTTGATATGATTTGTATTTGTATTATACCTTTAAAATTTTTATGATATTTGATAAAATTTAGAATTATTATAATTTAAATGTTATCTCTTTGTGAAATTAATATTATAATCCATAAAAAATAAAATATTATTCAAACTTAAATTAATTAAATATTATTGATTAACATAGATTATCTTACCTTAAATTATTTTACCTTAATTTAGAGATAATTTTATGACTTCTATGTTACTTTTGTAAAGAAAGGACTCTTGTGCAATAAATTTATTATTGACTTTTATGCTAACCTTTGTAAGGAAAGAATTTTTGTGCAATGAAATCACTATTAAGATCTTGATAAAATTATAGATTATGATGAGGATTTTTAAAAGAATTAATAAAATATTCTTAAACTAAAGGTGATCTCTTGAAGAATTGACATTTAAATTTGATGACTCTAAATTTTGTGAATTTTTTTGTCATGATTTATTTGAAGTTTACTGCATGCTTACATTTGATGAATTTATTTTGTGGCATATTAAATATTTTATATTATTTGTATTTGTGTGCTTGTGTGAAAAGGCAAGCAATTAATTTAAAGAAAAGACACTTAAAATATTACACTTAATTGTCAAGAAAGTATAGAGAGATAAATGTAAGATTTTTTTATGTTACTTGTCTTAATTAGTGAGAGAATATATGACTTTATCGTCACAATGTTAAAAATAACACTAAATATATGAAATTTTTTAAGAAAGAAAAGATATTCGATCAAGACGTGAAACAAATAGACATAAAAAAGAAAGAAAAATAAAGCAAAAATGATATAATATGTGAAAAATTTGCTTAAAAATGTTTGCATATAATGTTGCATTCGGTGATCTTTTAACATTTATTTATTTATACTATTATAATTTGGTTATATTGTTTGAATCAATCTTATTTGATCACAACTTGTTGTTATGTGATTTTAGATAACTGACATTTACCATATGTTTTGTAAAAAAAATTCTAACTGTACGATACTAATCCCAAGAAGAGAAAAATATATTAAAATTATTAAAAATTTATGTATTTTTACTCTTGAATAAACACATGCCTCACTGACTAAAGACTTTACTTTTTTGAAGAGTTACGAGTTATATGTTGTGTAATAAGAATTTGTGTTATTGGTTGTATATATAGTTTACATCTATAGCAAGTGATGATGACTGATAGTATGATGTTGATAATTACTTACAAACTATTGCTGCAACGATATAAGAAATTTATTATCCAATTTATATTGTTCCCAATCTAATTAAGTATTAGTGAAATTTTGTTATTGGAGGAAACTTAATATTAAGTGGGTTACATACTAAACAATTTTCTGTTTATTACCTAGTCTCACTTCATTTTGGGTACGCTTAAATTATTTTGATTCTTTCACGTATCGTAGAGGTGCAATCAGCCTTTTTATGAATGTGTAATGCGTGGATGGACTTTGACGGATGATGATATTAAGCTACGTGGTCTCTAGTTGAGCACAGGAGTAGAAATCATGAGAATTGAGAAAATAGAAAAGATAGTGGTGAATAAATGAATATGAATGTGAGTGGAGCTGCAACGAGTGGATCTGCAACCAAGTCTATTACTATTTTACTAATACTATGGCATTGGCATCCACCACTCTCACTCTCCCCCGCTCCCCGACACCGTTCTTGTACCCCAAAATCAATTTTCCCCAGTTCAAATTTCAGCCTCGCCTTCAATCGAATGGGGTTGTCGGATTTTCTTCCTTGAAATTGAATGATCAAATTGTTTCCAAATTAAACGACCAAAATGCAGAGCTCCAGGTTGAGGTTCAAACCCGGTAACTTTTCTAACCTTCGTAAATTGTGACGCCTCCATCATCTTCAATTTATTTTTTCTCTTTATCTGCTTCAATACGAATACGTTGAATTAAAGACTTCGGGTTCTGCCCTTGTTTTTCTTGGTTTAAGACTGAGTTCTCATATCTTTCTTCTTCTTCTTCTTCTTCTGCCTTGTAGCATGTGGAATTGGAGGGATTACTCTATTCGCTATCAATATTCTGGGAACGATGGCCCTGCACTAGTTTTAGTGCACGGTTTTGGAGCTAACAGGTCTACATTGTTCAAAATTTCCCTTCTCATTATTACAAGTGCCATAGATATTAATTAAATGCACAAATTGCTTCCACTAATTACTCTCTGCAAATCTTCAATGTTTATGCTTTCAAGTTTGAAACTTCAAGTCTCCTCTAAACTGCTATCTAGATATGTCTAGAAATATGTCTTAGAAACATGTGCACATACTCTGACATCGCAATAAGCATATGCATGTCAAATTTAGGTCTGTTTGGTTCAGTTATTTTGACTTTGTGCCTCAAAGTAATTGAGAGTACATTTCATTGCAGTGACCACTGGAGGAAAAATATTTTAGTTCTTGCAAAATCCCACCGGGTATACTCTATTGATCTTATTGGATATGGATATTCAGATAAACCAAATCCTCGCCAAATTGGAGACAATTCCTTTTACACTTTTGAGACATGGGCCACCCAATTAAATGAATTTTGTCTTGATGTTGTTAAGGATGAAGCATTCTTTATATGCAATTCTATTGGAGGTGAATTCTTTTCAAGTGCTTTCATAATTAATCACTGCTGAGGTCATTCTAATTAAAATTTGTTATTTCTCTTTATTGTTACAAGCTGTGTCCATTATTCCGATATTCTAGATTTCATGCTATTACTAAGAATTTGTTCTTTATTTTTTCTGCAGGAGTTGTTGGTCTTCAAGCAGCTGTAATAGCACCACAAATCTGCAAGGGCATTATCCTTCTCAATATATCTCTGCGTATGCTTCATATAAAGAAGCAGCCTTGGTATGGAAGACCTTTCATCAGATCATTCCAGAGATTGCTTAGGTACAAATGAAACAAAAGTTTCTTTATGTGGGCTTTGCAGATTTCAAGCCTCGAGAAGAGGATTTACCATTATCATGCTTTATGTTGTAGGGATACTGCTGTAGGCAAATTCTTCTATAAAATTGTTGCAACGAAAGAATCTGTGAGGAACATTCTTTGTCAGGTACTCCTCTGGCTTTACAGTCAATTTCGTCTCTTTAAACACTTGTGCTTTAAAGAATGCTGGGTAGACAAACTGAAGGAAATGCCCGAGGCTGAGACTATTAATGGATTAGAATAAATTTGAATGAATCTGATGTTGTAAGCAACCAGCTCCAAGGTGTATCATTCTTTGTAAATTGACAAATGTGGATGCTCTCACCTACAACTGTAATGATTGCGTATGAATTGCTTTTGACAGTGCTATCACGACACCTCAAAGGTGACAGATGAGCTGGTACAGATCATCCTTAGTCCAGGACTGGAACCTGGAGCTGCAGAGGTCTTTCTTGAGTTTATTTGTTACTCAGGTGGCCCTCTTCCTGAGGAACTACTACCCCAAGTAAAGGTAAGCCTCCTCACACCCCTAGGTGAGGAAGTGGGAATAAAACAAGTGAGTTTAAGTTTGATAAACCGAAATCCAACAAACATGAATAATGTGTAATTTCTCTTCTTTCAGTGCCCGGTTCTGATAGCATGGGGTGACAAGGATCCTTGGGAACCAATTGAGATTGGACGAAACTATGGAAATTTTGATTCTGTAGAAGACTTCATTGTCCTTCCAAATGTTGGACATTGCCCCCAGGTTCTCTTTCTCTCTCTCTCTCTCTCTCTCTCTCTCTCTCTCTCTCTTCTGTGTGTCATACCCTTGCGCTCTCTATATACATGTACAAGAGTTTTGAGTTAGCATTTTTAAAGTGAGGATTATTTCCTTTTCCCCTCATGCCTTTTTAAAGCTAGTATCAACTTTAAGTTCACTTGGGAAATATATATTGCTAACAGTTTAAGCTTTTACCACCATGTTTAGAATTAAAAACACAGAAACCATGGCATGAGAAAAATGGAGAGAGAGAGTGTGCTGTTGGTAGAAGCTTATTTTACTTCTGGTCTACACGTCTATCTATTTTATACTAGATGTTTAGAATACATTTGTAAATTAGAATATCCATCAATTTACCTGTAATCAGTCCTTAATTTCAGCATACATCAATTACTCACCAATGACCCTTAAGTTTAACAACGAACATTAAGAATTTAAGTCTGTTGGAAGATATCTGATAGTATGAGTTCTTGAGCAAAGGCAGTTTCCTTTACTACCTGATTAACCAGTTTCATGTGGTGGGCCCTCACTATCTCCAGGAAGTCTTTGCCAAATGTACCTGCATTTGTCCTGTAATTCAAAATTTCAAAGCTCTGTTTTATGATCTTTGCTTTCTTAGCATCGACTTAGTTTATTTGCTTGGGAGCAATTATATTATCCTAATCCCATAGTTATAATTGCCGCCCCCTCACCCCGCAATAATTGCTAGTTCTGCTGAGAAGGGTCAAACCATCAAACATCCTCTATAATTCTAAAATTTCAGGTGTCATTTTAAGGTGATGAGCCTGAAAAATTCTCATTTTTTTCCGCTGTCCCTTTTTTTTGGTACCTGTATTTACTCTCATTTAATTTATATTGTTATATTTGAACTTGTTCCAACATTAAATGGTCATCTCTGATTAAATGTATAACTTTATTATGTTTTCGACAATCTTCTCACTTTATTTATTGTTCACTTCATGAAGGATGAAGCACCTCATCTTGTGAACCCACTCGTTGGTTCATTTGTGGCACGTCATGCTAAATCCTGATCTAGTACCTCAGCAGTTAATTGATTCACTGTCAGTCTGTTTGTTGATGCTGCTTGGTTTATTGAAATTGTGTACATTTCTCCATTTGCTTCCATTGAGTTCGAGTTTCATTTTTTTGTCAATATAAACATCATGTCCTTGTATGGTTACAAATTATAAGTGGTTCATAAATGTGAGACATTTATCCAAGATAAATGCCAGCCTTAATATCATATATAGTTTCGTAATTGCCTCCCTCTTTTTCCATGTAGTCATATTTCTCAATCAAGTAAATATATTGGCCACTTTGTTAATTATTTATTTATTTGGGTCATGATCCTTTGGATATGTAAAGGTTAAAGATTCAGATCAATTGGTTTAGTTAGTTTAGTCAGTTAGTTTGTTATGCTGAGATGGCAATTCAGTTAGTTTACAGTTTCTTGTACTAACTGATACTATATATTCTGATAGCTAGTGTAAGTCAGAATGAATGATCACTTCATCTTTTTCATCTTGATTCTCTTTCATTTTCTCTCTTCTTCACTTCTTCAACCTAAGCATTGATACCTTTATGGTATCAGAGCTTCAGGTTCAACCATGTCTTCAGATCCTTTCCACGCTTCTTCCCAAAGTTCATCATCACGATTTGTTTTGCATACTTTCTCAAACACAGTTTCCTTCAAATTAGATGAAAACAATTTTCTTCCATGGAACAACAGATTTTGGCAACAATTAAAGGGTTCAAACTTCATAAATTTATTCAAGATGCAAAGTCAAGTCCACCTGAATTTGAATTTGAAGATGCAGCTCGAAATGGTGTTTAGAATGCAGAGTTCCTTCATTGGGAACAACAAGATCAGATCCTCATGCCTTGGCTTCCAGCGTCTATGTCTGAATCTCTTACTATACGTATGGTAGGATGTGAAAACTCATATCAGATCTGGCAACAACTTGAAACTTTCTTTGCAGCTCAAACTAGAGCCAAGGTGAAGCAGCTTAAAGTTCAGTTGAGAAATATAAGAAAGGGAGACTCTTTGATTTCTGACTATTTGCTACAGATCAAGAAAATTGTGGATATTCTTGCAGCAGTTGGAGCTCCAATTGCCACTGCTAATCATCTTGATACAATCTTTGATGGGCTTCTAGAGGAATATGATGGATTTGTCACTTCAGTGCTGTCAAGAAGTGAATCGTACACAGTAATGGAAATTGAAGCTCTACTAATGGCTCAAGAGGAACGTTTTGAAAGACATAGAAGAAATACAGAATTATCTAGTAGAGGTGATTCTGGTATTCTACAAGCCAATGTTGCTCAGGCCCTTTTTCAGTTCAACAAAGGAAGAGGAAGGGGGTTTTATAGAGGCCGTGGTGGTCGAGGCTATGGACGTGGTGGCAGACAATCTTATGGTAATTCTGGTTATAATCAATTTGGTACTGATCATCCTAAATGTCAGCTTTGTGGAAAATCTAGTCATGAAGCTTGGTCCTGCTGGCATATATTTGATCAGAATCTTCCAATTCGCAGTTCTGGTTCTTCTTCTCAATCTACCTCATCACAGTCATCTAGACCAATTAGAGCTTACTTGGCCACCCCAGGTCATGTTGATTCCTCTATGCACCAGAATGCAATGCCTAGTTTTGATTCATCTTGGTATGTATTTGGGGACCTTCCCCCATTAATTCTACCCCAGGTCATAGGTACTACATTGCATTCATTGATGCTTTCTCTAAGTTCAGCTAGATTTATTTTCTAACTCATAAATCAGAGGCATTTTCTGCTTTTCTCAAGTTTAAAGCACTTGTTGAACTTCAACTAAATGCTAAACTGAAGATGCTCCAAACTGACAATGCTAAATAATATTGTGTCTTTACTAGACAACTCACTAATTGGGGCATAATTCATAGGTTTAGTTGTTCCCATACTTATGAACAAAATGAGACTACAGAGAGAAAACACAGGCATGTTGCTGAACTTGGATTAACTCTCTTAGCTGAATTTAGCGTACCTCACAAATACTGGGTTGAAGCCTTCTCCACTGCAGTTTAAGTGATTAATAGACTGCCAACCCCAGTACTTGATCTTAAGTCACCTCTTGAAACAATTTCTGGTCATAAACTTGATTACACCTTCTTAAGAGTCTTTGGATGCTCTTGTTTTCCTCATCTCAGACCCTATAATAAACACAAAATGGATTTTTGTTCTCAACAATGTGTTTTTCTAGGCTACTCACCATTTCATAAAGGTGATGTCCAGCTCCTTCAGGTAGGATTTTCATTTCCAGACATGTTATCTTTGATGAAAATATTTTTCTTTTCAAGCTTAATCCTAATTTATTGTCTCAGTCAGTCTTTAGTCCTAATAATTCAGTATCCTCAATTCCTTATCCTCCTTTAATTCCCTTTGTCACTACTAGCAATTTTCAGCATACTACTAATGAGGCTAACCAAAACTGCACCATCCCTATTATACCTAATCTTGCTCTTAGTCATACTGTGCCACCTGCAGGAATTTTTTATACAGGTTTACTTGGTTCAGATTTTTCCACTGCTGCAACTCCAACAGATCCATCAAGTTCTAACAGACAACTTGCCTCACTTACAGCACCACCATTCCCTACTGAAACTATTGCTACTACTTCTGAACATACTGCTACTGGTCTTCCATCAAATGCTATTGTTCCTGTAACTGACATTGATCATCCAATGGTCACTAGAAGCAAAGCAGGTGTTTTTAAACCAAGAGCATTCCTCACAGTAACTGAGCCTACCACAGTAGCAAAAGCATTATCTATTCCAGAGTGGAAAACTACAATGGACCTAAAATATCAAGCTTTAATGAACAATCATACCTGGACATTAATGTCATTACCAGCACAAAGGAGTCCTATAGGCTGCAAGTGGATTTTCAGAATCAAAAGGAATCTTGATGGCACAATTCAGAAATATAAGGCACGCCTAGTAGCTAAAGGGTTCCACCAAAGAGAGAGTTTTGATTTTAATGAGACCTTTAGTCCAGTGGTTAAACCTGTCACAATAAGAGTAGTTTTGACAATTGCTTTGTCTTATGGCTGGCCTATTCACCAAATAGATGTGAATAATGCTTTTCTTAATGGAGATTTAAAGGAGGAGGTGTTCATGCAACAACCAGAGGGTTATGTACAACCTAATGGTGATGCTCGTGTTTGCAAACTCAACAAAGCACTCTATGGACTCAAGCAGGCCCCACAAGCTTGGTTTGAAAAATTGGGAAAGACTCTATGTCAACTATGATTTCAAGCTACAAAGTGTGATAATTCATTGTTTGTTCAGTTCACAGCACAAATCACTACCTTTGTGTTAGTGTACGTGGATGATATAATCATCACCAGTAACTCTCCACAGGCTGTTACTACTCTAATCTCTCAACTTAATTCCGCTTTTGCCTTAAAGGATTTAGGCCAACTGAATTACTTCTTGGGGATAGAAGTTAAACCTACTGCAGAAGGTGGTATCCTATTATGTCAAGATAAATATATCTCAGATTTGTTAGTTAAAACAAATATGCTAAATGTTAAGCCTATGAGAACTCCCATGGCTACTGGACTCAAACTAACTGCTAAAGGAACAGAAGCAGTAGCTGATGCATCCTTATACAGGTCAATTGTTGGAGGGTTGCAGTATGCAACTATAACCAAACCTGAAATCACTTTCAGTGTAAATAAAGTGTGCCAATTTATGCACCATCCCTTAGAAGCACATTGGAAAGTTGTAAAAAGAATTTTTAGGTATCTAGCTGGAACACTTAGTTATGGTCTACATATTAACAAGTCTCCTCATCTAAACCTCACAGCCTACTCTGATTCTGATTGGGGATCAGATTTGGATGATAGGAGAAGTACATCAGGTATGTGTGTTTATTTTGGATCAAATCTAGTTTGTTGGTTATCTAAGAAGCAAAATGTAGTATCCAAGTCAACTACCGAAGCTGAATACAGAAGTTTAGCTTCAACAGTAGCATAAATCTCCTGGTTGAAGTCCTTACTCAATGAGCTACATGTCTCTGTCAACCAAGTTCCAGTAATCCACTGTGATAATCTCAGCACTGTGATGCTAGCTGCCAATCCTGTTCTACACTCCAAAACCAAGCATTTTGAATTGGACTTGTATTTTGTTAGGGGAAAAGTAGTTCAACAACTCATTAAAGTTGTTCATGTCTCTTCAGAAGATTAAATTGCAGACATATTTACTAAACCAACATCCAGCACTCACTTTCCTCTAATTCGTCACAAACTCAGAGTTGAACACTTCAACTCTATGAGATAGCAGGGGAAATGTAAAGGTTAAAGATTCATATCAATTGGTTTAGTTAGTTTAGTCAGTTAGTTTGTTATGCTGAGATGGCAATTCAGTTAGTTTACAGTAACTGATACTATATATTCTGATAGCTAGTGTAAGTCAGAATGAATGATCACTTCATCTTTTTCATCTTGATTCTCTTTCGTTTTCTCTCTTCTTCACTTCTTTAACTTAAGCACCGATACCTTTATGATAGAAAAAATTGGTGTGATAGTTGTTGGAAAGTCTTGCATTTGAAGAATTTGAGTTAGAATCACGCCTTATAAGCTTGGATGGACCAAGACCCAATGGCTAGCCTGATGGGTCAAATGGTTCCGTCCACGGTGTGAGTCCACATTTTCATCATGCCAACAATCCTCCAAGCAACTAGCGGGTTGATGAATCATTACTGTGATGATATAACAAAATAAAATAAAGGTTTCCTCTCTCTTGCCTTATTGTGCGATAGATAATAATAATAATAATAATAAGGTGCATGTTTTTAAATTATAACATGTGTTATTTTGACATGACAGTGCAAGTATAAAATGTTGTCATATGACAAATATGTATTTCTAATAACTATTATATGTCATATCATTCAATATTTGATTAGGAAGAGAATTTTTTTCAATAAAAATCGAAATTCTCTTTCTATTTTGACTCATTAGTAAATCAATCAAAATTTGTAATTAATTTCAGATTCGATTTTAAATTGCAAATAGTTAAAATCAATTGTTTTTCTATATTAATTTCATATTTGATTTGTTGCAATTGGTAATTTTTATTCATTGTTATTTGTATAATATTCTGATTTGCTAGATTTGATTAATTTGCTTTAATTGGTTTAATTCTGTTTTTAATTCATTATTATGTTAATGTTTGATTTTGTTCATTTGCAATAAATTTCAAGTAGTCAAAATAATTGAAATAAATTTCATATTCGATTAGGAAAAGAATTTTTTCAATAAAAATCGAAATTTCTTTCTTATTTTGGCTCATTAGTAAATCAATCAAAATTTATAATTAATTTCAAATTCGATTTCAAATTTCAGGTAATCAAAAGTAATTGTTTTTCTATATAAAGACTAGCATTCTACCTTTTCACTACTAATTTGGTTCCTACTTTTTAAATGGTTCATCTTTTGATAGAGTCTAGGGTTCATCTATTTCTGAGTTTTATATTGCAGTCCAAAATTTTTCTCTTGCCTGATACAATCTTCCATGGCAAACTATTGCTCTTCCTTTCCCCTCCACTCAACGGTGCACAAGTTTTGGTAAATGTTACAAGTTATGTCATTCTTGCATTCTCCACTAATTTTTTTTTTTCACATTTATACATTGCTAATCTGCCAATCAAAATTTTATCTTTCACACAACTTGATCTAGCCATGTTTAGATTCACAAGCACTCAGAGAAGCCTTGCAACGTATGAGAGATTATAAAAAGAATTTGCTTCTAATCATATAACTTGATCCAGCCATTATTGATCCATGAACACTCGGTACCGTCTTGCAAAGTATGAGAGATTAGAAATAATATGTGCTGCCAATAAGACTTTGAATGAGGAGTTGAAGTAGAGTACAACTTTGCTAATAAGGTTCAACTTTTGGGAATATCAATCTACAGGGAAGCCCCACTAAGAAGGTCAATAACAATAATCAAAAGGAGAAGAGTTACTTACTCTCCAACTTCTTTGATCTTCGTCAGAAAATGTTTGATGTAAAGATTTAGAAGATGATGATAATTCACGTGAGAACCTCTGAGTAATTGTCCTTTCTTTTTTTGTTTTATTTTATGCATAGTTTAATTCTTGATTTACTTGATTTGTTAATTTTAATTCATTATTGTATGAAATAATTTTTTATTTGCTTCATTTGCTTTATAGTTTAATCATCAATTGGAATCTTCACTAATATAGTAACATTAGGCAATTATTGTACAAATATTTAGGATAGTTAATCCAAATATTTCCTTCCTATTTTAGTTGTGTAAATTAACTTGATCATTCTACATAAATATATAATGTATATCTTTCATTATATATCTTTTAAGTTATTTCTTTTGATAGTATTGATGATTATTAAAATAAAAAGGTAACTTTTATTTAATTTGATTAAAAAAACTAAAGCTTTTAGCCATAGCTAATAACATTAAAAAATTATTAATCAAATTTTTCAGTCCACAAATTTTGCATAAATATGTTTGTAATGTCTTAAATATATTAAAAGATTTTTTTATTTAAGTCTAAAATATGATAACAAATTTTAAGGAAATATGAAAATTCTTGAATTGTTCAACAATTTGTATCAATTATTTTTAATGAAATCAATATATTAATTTAGTTATTTCATATTTTACTTTCATGTGTCTCTTATTTAAATAACATATCAATACACTTAAATCCTTCATTCTCTACTGTTCTCACTCTCTTTTTAATCATTAGTTTTAGAAATTTCACAAGCAAAGTACTTACTCAATACTTAATATAAATATTACATTAAGTATTGAAAAAGAAAGTGCTCATCATGCAATGTTAAAATGTAGCAGGTGCATTACACAATCCAAATGACATCCTAAGTAAAGCATAAGTACCAAAAGGACAAGTGAAAGTAATTTTATCATGATCTTATAATGCAATTTCAATTTGATAATAACCAGAAGAATCATCCAATAAACAATAGAAATGATCACTAGCCACACGCTCAAGAATTTGATCAATAAAAAGGAAAGGAAAATGGTCTTTTTGGGTGGTAGCATTCAACTTTCTATAATCCATGCACATCAGCCACCCAGTCATAAGTTTTGTAAGAGCTAACTCTCCTAGGTCATTCTTCACCACAATAACACCTGACTTTTTAGGAACAACCTATGTAGGACTTATCTATTTACTATCAGCAATAAGATATATGATTCTTGCATCTAATAGTTTCAACATTTCATTCTTCACCACTTCTTTCATAGTGAGATTAAGCCTACATTAGGGGTTTCTACAAGGGTTAGTTCCTTCCTCTAAATTAATTTTATGATAACATATCAGGAGACTAACACATTTTATATCAGCAATGCTCCAACCTAAGACTGACTTATGCTCACTTAGGGTCCGAATTAATTTCGTACTTTGAGACTCAAACAATTCAGATAAGATAATAACAGGGAAAATATCACCTACACTAAGGAAAGCATGCTTTAAACCCTTAGGTAGAGGCTTCAATTCAACCTTAGGTGCTTCCACACTTGAAGAAATTTGTTTTTCACATTTCTCAAGCAACTCCTCAAACTTTGGTTATCATGCCCGAGTGTCATAATCCTGAGTTTTATAAAAAAAATAGCACAGACATCAACTACATCAGATGGATTATTGATAGAATCAAACTCAGAATTAACAATAAAATACTCAAGGGGATCAAAATCATGGGTTGTAGAAACTCTCATATCCATTAGTGAGTCTATCATGTATACCTAATGGCCCTCGTCATCATCTTCTAACTGTTTTGTAATATGAAATATATTTACCTCAAGAGTCATGTTTTTGAAAGACAACTTCATGATCTCATTCCTGCAATTAATAAGAGCATTAGCAGTGGCAAGGAAGGGTCTACCTAAAATCAAAGGAATTTTCGAAGTAGTATCAACAACAGAACTAGGGTCGAGGATTAGGAAATCAATAGGAAAATAAATTTTGTCAATTTGAATTAGAACATCCTCTACCACATCCCAGGGTACTTTGACTGAACGATCAACCAATTGTAATACCACAGTAGTTAGTTTGATTTCTCCCAACTCCAATTGCAAATAAATAGAATATGACATTAGATTCACGTTAGATCCTAAATCTAGCAAAGCTTGCCCAAACTCATAATTTCTGATGCTGCATGTAATGGTTGGGCAACCAGGATCTTTGTACTTAGGAAGAATCTGCTACTCAATTAGAGCACTAACTTGTTCTGTCAGGAACGTTGTCTTCTTCACATAGTGCTTCTTCTTAACTGTACACAAATCCTTGAGAACTTTTGCATAAGTAGGAACTTGTTTAATCATATGCAAAAGAAGAAAATTGATTTTTACCAGCCTTAGATTCTTAAGGATTTCATTGTTAGGATCCAGAGTTCGCTTGCTTGATTTTAAAGCTCGAGTGAATGGTACCTTAACAGGACTCTTTGTCACCTTAGGTTCCTTGGTAGCTCGGCATCACTATTATCTTGATTCTTTTCTACATCCTCTGATTTGTTCGTTGTTGGGATGTGTAATGATGTACCATTTCATGTCACAATGACATTCACATCCTTCTAATTCTCTTATGTCATGTGTTGACCATGGGGCGCAGACTGAGCTTGAGAAGGGAACATACCTCACTCATTCACACTCAAGGAGTTCATCAATTTGGATACTTTGCTCTTTATCTCTTTGTTTTCTTCAACAACCTTCATAATCAAATATTCAAACTTTTGGTTAGTCTTATCATGTGCCTCAATAAAAGCCTACAAAGTGTCTTCTAAAGGATTCTTAGAAGATCTAGGTGCATATGGTGCAGGATATGTTCTAGGGGGTTGTGCAGGCGGCTGGTTTTCAGACTTCTAGCTAAAATTAAAGTAATTGCATCACCCCAAATTATAGGTATCAGAGAAAGGTGTAAAAGGCTTCTTGTACATACATAAAGCATTACATTGTTCCTCGTACATCCCTCTTATCTCAGCAAATGTAAGACACTCTTGGGCAAGGTGATCAACCTCGCCATACACAAAACATAATTTAAAAGACTTTGCATGATTAGCCACATGTGTTGGCTTTAAGTCTTTAGTCTTTAACACCTATAGCTACCTAATGAGCATCTCAACCTTAGTCTTTAGGTTATCTTCTTCCCTGAGATGGTAAATACTACTACCATTTAGATTTCCTGTAGATCATGACCTATTTGTGCTCTCAGTAGTACTAGGTCCAGTTCGAGTGTGAACTTTTTCAGCCAGCTCATTATGGTATTTTATGACCTCATTAGGATTTTTCTGTAAGAATTTACCATTACACATCATCTCCATAAATTGGCGCTCTCTAGGTGTAAGTCCCTCATAAAAATAGCTCACTAAGTGTTAATTCTCATACTCATGGTGAGGACACATACTCAACAAATCCTTAAATCTCTCCTAAGGCTGATACAAAGTCTCACTATCCTTTTGTGCAAAGGTGGAGATTTACCTTTTTAAAGTGTTAGTCTTATGTTGGGGGAAAGTATTTGTTAATGAAAGCTTGAGTCATCTCATTTCATGACCCAATAGATCGTGGTCTCAGCGAATACAACCAACTCTTAGCTCTATCCTTCAAAGAGAAAGGAAAGAACTTAAGTCACACAACGTCATCAGTTACATTTTGATTATGAAAAGTCACAACTACTTCCTCAAACTCTCTAATGTGAAAATACATATTTTCATTTTCCACGTAATGAAAAGTAGGGGGTAATTATGTCATCACTGTTTAAAAATTCAATTTGCTAGCATTAGCTAGAAACATGATGCATGATGATGTGTGATGAAAATGCAAAATGTCATATTTTTCTCTCTTAATGTTTAATCTTTTATACTTATTTTGTGTCTAAATATACTCATTATTTTTATATTTTGATTTAGGATGTAAATGAAAGTGTTAAGTGCAAAACGAATTTAATTGGACGATTTTGAACAGTTTTGATATTGCTTCGTAATTTAGGACATTCCTTAACCTGTAATTCTAGTACACGAATCTAACGTGATGTATTTTTGAAAATTTTCATATGTGGTGCACAAAAATTTCAACTAAAGATACATTTTTCCTCATTATATTAGGATCTTATTTTATTTTAAATATTTTTCTTAATTAGTTAAATTTAGATATTGTTATCTTAATATAATATTTAGAATATTTATAAGAGATTTTATAGAAGATTTGGTAAGATATTTGACATAAGATTTGGTAGGCTTGAATGCTGATACAAAAAGGATAAAAGTGGGGAGTAATGATCAGATTTCTACATGTCGCTCTCCCCTTCTTCTTTCTCTTCTCCTTCAAGGTTTTATCCATGGTCTTGCGTGGCTAAATTTTATAATTGGTAGAAGGAAACGAAAGTCTCAGAATCAATAAAACTGTGAAATCTCATTATTTTTTTTTTGTTTAATTTATGCTTTGAGTATCAAATGTTCTTCTGTGACTATTTTCATGACCGTTTCGCTTAATTACTAGGAGACCTACTAGTTTATTATTTGCTGCAATCTATTGCTAAATTAGATATCAAATCTATAATTGTTTGATCACTTTAATTTGTGAAGTAACTAAAATTTAATGATTTGTTCTGCTAGAAATTATTAGATTTTAGGAAGAACGCTTGACTAAATTAAATGCAACCGCTAGTACTTGTGTTATTTAGTTTTATCGATCTTTCTAATTCTTAAAGTTGCTACTAGATTAAGCCTTTAGCACTTGTCTTGGGTTGTTTAGTAGTTTGGGTTATTTAGATCGCCTGTTTTTTAATTAATTATATTAAGGAAAGATAAGAAAATATTTCCAATGGTTAATATTTAAAGTGTGAATTGATATATATACTTACATCGATGATCAGTTGTAAAATTCTAATGGTGGATGTTGACTTAGACCAATATTTGTTTTTTTTATTAATTTCGATAATTTAATTTGAATTGTTTCTTAATTTTTATTTTTTAAAATTATTTTTGTTATACTCAAAACCCCTTATCTACGTTCATATATTATAAAACTAAACTAGATACTCTCCGTAGGATCGATTCTTACCTGCGTTACTATATGTAATTTTAAGAGTATAAGTTTTATTTTTGGTTGCCTGTGACAGCACATCAGTGTGGTTGTGCATGTAAGATGGAAGTAATCCTGAAGGATCCTAGTAGGTTGATTTTCGTGTTCATTCATTTTTTCATAATTAGAAGAAATATCAAACAAATGAATAGAAAAATTAGACTTTGACTCTGAGACAAGTCTACAAGCAAACCAACTAAAGGCGTCTTTATACTTGTTCATGCAAGATAGAGAAAAATGCAACACTAAAAAAACTATAAAAAGAAAATAAAATAAAATAAAGATGCAACAAACTAAAAAAAAGAACTAAATTACCGCTTTACAAAACTACTGAAAAGAAAAATTGTGTAGTAATTCTTCTACCATCTCTTCAACAACGGTGCCAAAAATTGATTATGTCCAAAGAATAATGTGATAGTTGTAGTAGTACAACTTTGAGGTGTCAATTCTATAGAGAGACAAATTAAAAGAATAGCAGAAGGAACTAAAAAAAATATTAAATGATTAATATTGAATAAAGATTAATTTTGAATGCAAATTAAAGTGAAACAAAGTAAACAAATTAATTTTCTACCATATGCAAGATGACTAAAATTTAAAATTTACTAATATTAATTTTAACATTAATTATGTTAAATTAGCATAACCAAATATTTTAACTCATAAACATATAACGACAAACATGTGATCACGAAGATCTATCAATAAAATACTAAAAATAATAATCAAATGTATGATAAAAATTTTCTAATTAATAATAAATTATCAAATCATCAAATATATTCTTAATAAAGAATCACAATTGATATTTAACAATTATCACTAACACTTCAGATAATACAAATAAATTATAAAATATAAAAAAAAATAATTAAACTCATCTAAAAATTTATTCATATTATCTGATAAAAAATAAAATTAATAAATATTAAATCCTAAAATTAAGTAATAACAATTCAATATAGCAATATTAAAACAATCAAAATTTCATTTTTCCTTTAATACAAAAAATTTAACAAAATATAATAAAATTATGTCACTAATATTTTCTCCTATGCACTGCGCCTCACGGTGCTGTCTCGTTCTTTCCCTTTTTCTCAGCGGCGCGTCACACTTTTCTCCAATCCGTTTTTCCTCCTTTGCAGCGTCCTTTTCTTCTTTTATTATTTTGTGCGGCGCTACTGTGCTTCAATCTGTTTCTTTTATGTACCCTTTTTACCGCCCCTTGCATAAATTGTCTAACCATTTTTTACTTATTTGTTGTGGGTATAATTGAATTTTTGTTTTTTTTATTTTAATTTATAAAATAAAATAATTAAATAGTAAAATTAAATTGATTAAAATAAATGCAAGAATAAAAAATTATTAAATATAAATATATATAAAATATGTATATAAATTGTTGTTTGAAAGTATTTCAAAATAAATTAAAACTCAATTTAAAATTATATATTAATGTCAATAATTTTTATTCACATTTTTATATTTTAATTCAATAATAAAATATTTAAAAAACACTTTCGTTGTTGTTGGTAGTGAATCCAACTCGTTTCGGTTTTTCTTCTCTTTAGTTCAATTTTTTAGTTTAATCTGCAAAATTGGATGGTTTTTTTTCCTTGGCTAGTTGTACTCATCCATTGTAACATTCTGTGATTGGAAATTTATTTAACTATGAACACTAAATGGAAATGGAAGCTTTTATGGAATGTTTTTCTTGCTCCACATTGGGAAATTAGTCAAATTAGGTTTTGACTGGGAGGGAGAGGTTGAGAAATATGCCACATAGGAGCCAAAGGGTATGACAACGAAAAAAAGAAGCCATGTCACCTTTTGTTACATAGCTCAACAAACATAATAGCAGTGTTATAACAGTCAAACTGCGAGGACTAATGTGCTAACTATTGAAGGTATAAGAATTGACTTAAAAACTTGTTAGTTGAAGGACCAAATTAAAAATAGCGTAAATTATAGAAATTAAAATTATATTTTAATTATTAATTTTTTTTTTTAGTCTTTTGTTCAATTGCTCACATTAGAAGTGATGATTAGATAAAAAAAAATAAAAATAAAAATTTCATAATTCAAATCCTTGACATTACATGTAAAACTTACTTAGAACTAACCACTCTTAAGTGATTTAATTTGATTTGAATTAATTAAATTTAGCTGAGAAATTAATTTTCAAGTTCAAAATTCGTTGTAAAATATAACATTTAAATTAATTTGTAAATTAATTTTTATAAGCCAACAACACTGAGGCTTGTTGCCCTTAATTAGAATAGGTAGAATGAAAAAAATAAATAAGGATAAAATTACCAATTTAAGCAACTAAAACTAAAATTAAATCAATTTCACTTAAATTCAACTAAATTTGAGTAAATTTTTAAATACACACAACATAAAAAATTAAAATCAAATCAACTCTTATTTAAAACTTCTCAAACAAAAATTTTCATTTATAAATCAAATATATTCCTAAAATTAGTGATTCCAAACATTTTCATATTAAATAAAAACTACACAGTAAACGGAAAGCCTTCGTACTCCATTTTTTCTGCTTACTAAAAAACCATTCGAACTCCGTGCATTGCCACTTAAAGATCACCACAAAGAATCACCTATAATGACCTCCTGTGACGAGTGCTAAATGATACAAGTCTGCTATATCCAAGTTGTTTTTCCATCAGGTAAGTTTCTTAACATCCCCATCCAGACTCTGTCAAAGAGAACCAGTGAGGCCAACTCAAAATGACCATACCGATATCCTTTTGCTCCATCTTTCGGACAACGTAAATTGCAAATAAGGGGCACCATGGCATGTTATATAACTTACAACCTACAACAAAATTGTCATCCCGAAATTTTAGGATATATACACAAACAGTTTTAGATCTTTGGTGGCGTACTAATCAGCAATCCTTTCAAACTTCATCTTTCCTTCATCTAAGATGGCTATGTGCTTCCTTTTCTTGGATAACTTAGTAGCATTTTGAAATCCATTTTGTTCATCACTAAATTGAGCAGCTGTTCGAGCCCGTAGTTCTTCCAAACTCTCACCTTCTTTTGCTCTCTCTATCACCTGAAAATAATAAGGATCATCGGTTCTCAAATATTTTAAGTCTTAACAACAGACCCTCCAGAGTCCAGACACCACATTAAAACAAAGGGGAGGAGGGGCAGTGCGGGGGATTCACTATATAAAATTTCTCAAACCCATAATTTAGTTTCACTTACCAGATGCCTGCCATACAAGTGGGTGCTTGAAAGTGCTTTAAGTGCATTTTGTGCCTCCTGCTGAGTAACATACTCTATAAAAGCAAAGCCTCTATGACTTCCAAACTTCATTGGTAACCTTAAGCTTTTAATCTGCATGGTTGAGTCATCAAACATGAGTGAAAACAAAGCACTGCATATTTGCACCAGAGAACTAAATATACATATTTTGGCTGAAATGAACCAACAGTTTTGAAACAGCTGAGGCATACCCAAAAAAAGAGGTATATCATTTGTTATAGGGCTAGAATTTGCACATTTAGAAAAATAGATATCACTTGAAATTTAGCTAAAATAACATAATAAATTAAGAATGAAATAGCTCAAGGTCATAGGACTCCTTTAAACAAATAACCAAAACCAATTAACAGACAGATTATCTTAATTTTAAATATAATCCAGTGGGACATCAGGTCCATTATCTAACTAAGATGTAACAAGTTTTGATTTTGTATAATCTCACTTCGATAAAGTAAGATGTAACTGAAATCAATTGGATTTCCCATGAGGTAAGTGTACAAATCATCTAGAACTCCAGGCCCATCATTCTGGAGCCACTTTTAACATAATTGCACATTATCATTTTAATAAGAGGTATGGAATTCAAATGTTCAACATAAAACAAGTCTAAGAACTTTGTAGCACGCATTCATCATTCTGGTAAAAGATGCATGCAGTAATAATTTGGACAAGAGAAAGAAAGAATATTTACTAGCAATTGGCGCAAATTATCACTTTTAATAGTAATCACCTGGCCAAATGGACTAAACAACTGTCTTAGATCCTTCTCTGTTGCCTCAAAAGCAACATTTCTTACAAGCAATTTTGTTGAACTCTTATCATTCTCAACTGTCTTTCGTACTTGCCCATCATTCTTGACATGGCAAAGTTGTAAAATAAGAGCATGCCCATCCAAAACAGTCCCCTACACCAAAACAAAAAACAAAAAACCAAAAATTAGAACTGGAATTAGGATCTCAAAATGCATATAACATGAAAAAGTTTGGTTCAAATGTGTAAATACCTGTAAATCTTTGCAAACATTTGTAGCAGTGTCCATGGAGTCAAACTCAACAAATCCAAACCCCATAGAAACATTTTTCCCATTTTTCAAATGCTTCTTCACCTATTTGTGACAGCAGCAAAACAAAAATATGAAAAAGAGCCAAGATCATAAAGAGTAAAGTGCTAGCACATAAACCCATTACCTTGGCACTCAAAATTCTTCCCTCTTTCATGTGTTCACTAAAATGTTTCTTCAAACTCTCATCAGTTGTCTTGAAATTGAGGTTCTTGACAAACAGGGACCGAGCCTGAAGCATGATAGATTAATCAATAATAGATGAAAAAGCATTATGAATTAGCAGCCACTAATCTCGACAATTACAAAATAAATATTGAATGATCTGCAAAATAATCTATAGAATATTTCTCCACGGTGGCATCATGATGCAAAAATAGAGATAGATGCCAAAACAATTTCCCTATTGGCAAGGACAGAGACTCAATAGTCCAAATTCCCACATCACTCCACTGCCATTTTTTATAAAAAATGACACCATTATTTTTTGAAATATAAAAATTCTCAATGACATATTGACTACACACACCAACTAAGAATAATATTAATCATCTGATACATGTCCAGGGTAGACCTATCAAGTCAACAACTGTATATTCAAGTAGAACTATAGAACATATACAAGACAAGCATATAGCTCCCCATCCGGGGCATATACTCATCCTTCAAAGCACTCATCCTTCAAAGCTGATAATCAATATAGAAAATGTTATTGCAATATGGGGGAGTGTACTTATTGACAGAGCTAGAAAGAAAGTATTCAATGGGCCAAAATAGAAATAAGTAGAGGCCTTCAAGAAAAAATTAAAATTTTTAGGGGGCTAAATACTCATGTAACAAATAAATATCAAAAAATAACGAAAACTTTTCAATCTTAAAATTTTTAGGGTGCTAAATACCCATATTTCCAATGTCTTCGTCCTTTTATATAGTCTTGATCATATGAGCATTAGATTGAAGTATTTTACCTGCATCAGATAATGAGCCCACATAGAAGACTTTAACAGGTAGTAAAATGTAAAATGAATATACCATTTCTATCTTTGTTTTATTGTCACTTTCATCTAAAACTTAGGCTGATACATTTCGGTGGTTATATTTATCATTTTGACCTATTTTTCTTTCTCTTTTGCTGTCTTGTATCAATTCTCCCAAAAGACTAATACAGCAGATAACACCCGCACAAAAAACCACAGCAAAAGAATGATGGAAGAAAACAATTTAATAGGTCAAACCTCTATTCTGTCCGCATCAATGTCCACATCTGATATTTTTTCGACTTGTTGCTCCAATATCAGCCACTTGGCATCATTTTCACCAATTGCACTATTCATTTCATTATTTTTAGATGTTGAACTTTGGCTAAGAACATTGGAAGGAGCCCACTCCAAGTATAATGGAGCATCCCTACGTTGAATGAATATGAAACAAGTAAATAACCTTCCAAGAATCAAGATAGAAGAGGCGCTTTCAAGCACCTACAGGTAGCATGGGCAGCAGATTTATTTATACATAGAATGGTAGAGAGAAAAACAATGACCCTTTTCCCACTAGATGGGGTCGGCTACATGGATCAAACGACGTCACTATGTTCACTCATGGGGAGAAAAAAAAGAAAAGAAAAAGAAAACATCCTTTAACCAAGGTTATTCATCCGAGGAAAAAAATAAAACTAAATCATGGTTGTATGTGCAATTAGCATCTCAAAGATTTGCTTTCCCCTACCTCCCAACTAATGAATTTCAAGCTTTACTGCAATTATAATTTACTACAGTAATACAAGACAAAACCACAAAGCTATAGGCTTCATTCTGGGCTATTTCTCTATCTCTTTTTCTCTATAGTCTATACCTCCCACACTCCCCACTTTGTTTGTGTGAGAGAGAGTTTTGACAAAACTACTCTCCTCATTTTATCCTTTCCCTTTTTCAAATAACACAAAGAAGGTGGAGCTGCAGCACTTACACTTCAGACCTGCCTAACACTTGTTGCAAGCATAGTTAGTTATCTTTCTTTCGTCTTTTTTATTTTATAAAGATCAAGATGCATATCCAAGAGAGAAGGAAACAATCAATTCATTCATGGAGGATAGCCAAATGGGTTGATTGTCCATTGATAGAAGCAAAATAAATCTTATTTAACAATGCTGACTGGGACTAATGACCTAAAAAATAAAATAAAATAAAATAAAATAAAATCTTACTTGAAACGCTTGTAAGCTAAACCTCTAAAAGCTGCTCGAGCTTCCGCTGGTTCAAGGAAAACAACCTGAAATATAATCTCCCAATAATTCAAAGCTTGACATAAATATCATTAAACAATAAATGAATAATGCTAAGAACGATAACTTTTCGAATACCTCACTGCTGAAGACAAAGTTCACCAATCAACTCAACAAGAAAAGTAAGCAACAAAATGTCAATATGTATATTCAAGTTCCCATAAATAGTAAATTACCATCATCTACAGTAGATGATGCAAAGCAGAGCATGTAAAATCCAAAGGACCATAAAATGGAGAATTACATCTAAAACCATTTTTCTATTAATAAAAGAATAACAGTAATAGTAATAATGTTGAACTTAAAAAGTAAAAAGGGTGCAGAATTTATACACAAGATTGTTATTTGTTTATCTTTTGGATATTTTAGGACACAAGATTGTTTTATAACCTGAAGGAAGAAATACTATTAAAACTTGATTGCAGACAAAAAAAAATGAAGTATGTAATAGAATTAAGGACAGAAACAAGGATATAAGATAGGATAATAAGCTATCAAATATCAAACAAAAAAAATTGCAGAGGCACATCATAAGATTTGAGAAGAGAGGGAAAAATTACCAGGGCCAATGTCTTTGTTGGAGGTAGAATTATTTTATCCAAACTACCGAATTTCCCAAACATCTTTGCAAGTTCATTTTCTGTAGAACCATACGGCAAGTTCTTCACTAAAAGCACATGGTTACTTCTTTTTAGGCCATCAACTTTACCATTGGCGAGTTCCTCCAAAGACTCTACATTCACTCCAGCATTTTTAAATGCCTTTTTTGTCTCTGAAATCACTTGAGTTTCTCCCAGAGCAATACGTACAGCAAGATCATCAGCTTCTCGGTCAAGTAAATCACTTTTACTGACACCATATTTCCGAGCAATGTTTTCCACAACCTATTAACCACCAACACATGATTGAAAATATGTAAGGAGACATGCAACCTGAGAGCAATAGAGAGAATCACCCAAAACCATTTGCACGAAGTAAAATCGACAACATGGTGATGTTAATTCCATCACAAGAAAACAAAATCTTCATTGCACCACCAAAGGGGGAAAACAAAGAAAATGATGAGGAAGGAAAGATTATATTGTCAATAAAACATGAATGCATGAGAATGAGAATTGACAACAATGCAATTTTCCTTCCACATGTACCCCCAAAATAAGAAATGATACTGTTGGACGGTAGCCTCTGTTGGACGATGGCCTCTTGGTCTTGTTCCCACGTTTTCATGTTTTTATTATAGACATTGTTTTTAGTGTTTTATGTTGTTTATTTTCTAGGGACTAGTTTAATGTACAACTCCCTATATATATTACCTCCATTGTAAACATTCTATTAATGCAATAATATACAGTCATTCAAATTCTAAGATGGTATCAGAGCAATTCCAATCCGGGACTCTATTTTCCACTGAGCCCTTTATTTCCAGTCGGCCTTCATTGCCAACCAATCTCTTTTTTTTGGCCTTCATTGCCCCTTTTTTTTCGCTGAACATTCTTCTTTTGGCCTTCATTGCCTCCAAACACCCATAAACCCAAATAGTTTCTGCCTCAAAACCGGCCTTCATTGCCAACCAGCCTTCATAGCCGATCATCCGTCAAAGTAAAGCCACGAGGTAACTCAAAAGACCTCCGATCAGCCATCCACCTGACTCCCACGTGCCGCCACACGCGTTTGGAGTTCCCGGCGCGTGGGAGTCACGCGCCACCTTCCAGTCACCGGAGAGCTACGTCGTTGGTTCCGTTCAACTCGCCGACGACCTCTGCTTCTATTTCAGTGGTCGGAACTCTATTGAAATATGTCCAATCTCTATACATGTCAAAAAATAGCAACTCCATTGAAATAACCAGTAGCTGAACACCATAGAGAGGCAAGAAAAACAACCCAATCCCGAAGTAAGTTAAGGGGCAGAGAGGCGATTGTAAAAATGAGAGCATTCATATCCAACCAAAGCACCAAAGGATTGTGAAGACTGCACATTGCCACAATGTTTTTGCCTCCTTTTTGCCATATCCTTTAAACCTAACTATCAAAAACTGTTCCACAGTAGGAGGACAAACTCAAAGCTCACCAAGGACCCCAAACAACTTGCTTCATGAGGAAGTAGTTGCTAACAATGCAGGATGAAGTGACCATTTGTTTCTGACTAAAGTAGCACAGACACACAAAGGACAGAATAATAATGGCAAAAAACTGAAAATAACTAAGCAGAACAAGTTCTATTTAAAAAAATAATAATAATAATGATAAGCATCATTCAGAATTTCAATGTACTGTTGACTACTCCACAAAGGCTGAAATAATAGAAGCATGATTTGTAATTTATTAAGTTTCAAGAAACATACTGTATCAGGACGCATGAACAGAGTATTCCATGCTCTGGTATCTCCGCTAGCTTCAGCCGCTTTCCTCTCTTCCTCTCTCCGTTGTTTGAGAGTTTTAGAACTTTGGTCCTTCAAAACGTTGTTCCTACAAGATGCAAACCATAAATTGTCATGATAATGCAAAAAGAACACCATCGAAATTTTAACACTGTTCATAATGTAGTATTTATGTTTTACATACTCTTTATTGTCTGAAGGTCTTTGCATGGCTGGCATAACATGCAACAATCTTCCTTGAAAGATTGAATTGTCTAACTCTTCTAGCGCCCTGATAAGCAATTATCATACTGTTACATAAGTTAACAGCAAAACAATTTTACTAACACATGTCAGCTGATGACAAGTACCAGTTAAAGTTTTGGAACAGTATTAGTATTAGAAGAGGCATGATTGCATAACCATAAAGCAAACAACACTAAAAGGTAACAGCTTTCTGAAGTCTATTGATGTTGTAGCAACAATTCAGTTGGCAAGGGATCATCTATTTTCAACCTACTTATGATTCATTGCAAAAAACCTCTTATTCAAATTCCAAGAGGTTCTTAGAATCTTGTAAAACTTTTCAACAACTCAAACTAACCTAGTAATACCAATTATTTTCACGTTAAAGCCTAACTGCAAAATCCAGATTTCAAAATTTTGAGCATGAAAGTATAAAATGTACTGTTTTTGGGTTAAAAGAAGTATTATTTAAAAGAAGCAAGAATCCAAACATGACACTCTTGGATTAGACATCCTCCTTAGCAAAAACACAGAGAAGCATTGAAAAGACAAAAAGTGAAACAACAAAGTAAAAAAAAAAAGCTCTCCAACCCCTTCGGATATCTGCTAAGACACCCTTAAATAGACAATGGGGTGAACACCAAAATGGTGGTCACAAAAAGATCCTGTCCAAACTCAGATCCAAGAACTAGGCTGAGAAGAATCCTACATGAGCATTTCACTCAGGCCAAATACATGAAATAAGAAGCATAGACGACACATCCCTATAAAGCCTTTCCCTCCTTGGTTCTACCAAAGCCTCTGAAGATAATCAGAAGAAATTGTTCCAAATTGAGAGGACAAACCCAACATTCACCAAAACCACCAAAGAACCAACTTCAGATGGAAGTGGCTGTAGGGAAGTGTAAAAAGTTACCTGGCTGCAAATTCTGGAAGTGAATAAAGAATATATGCTATTCCTTTGGATCGTTTTGTATCTTTATCAACAACTAGATGAACCTGTGAGACACTACCAAACTTACTGAAATGCTCTTCCAGATCCTCCTCACTGTAATAAAAGAACAATACAGTGATTAAAACCAACTAGGAATATAAATAATATTAAGGCCAAATGAAATAACAGAGCACTGATAGATATTAGTAATGTAGATAATTCAACTAATACTTGCTGAAGAAATTCTTTCTTTTGAAAACAATTTAATTGGAAAAGTTGGCAAAATAACCACACATGCATCCATAAGAAAATTCAAGAAAAAAGAGAGAAGATATAAATATCTATATCAGTACGTGGTGGTATATGGCAGATTACGAACAAACAGTCGACAGGACACAAAAACTCCTTTCTCATTTTCCCCATTTGATGATTGGCCGCCTTGCTCAAGTGCATTCACTTGAGCCTTTTCATGGTCAACATCCTCTCCACAAGTATCGTCTTGGCCCTCTAGGTCTAACTCTTGAACACCATTTCTTCCAGTTATTTCTGAAGATTTATTATCACCATTTTCTTCATCTTCGTTAGCATGACTATCATTGTCTTTGTCATCATCATCAGCGCATACCAAATCATTGTCATCGTCATCTTCATCATCACCACTTTCAGAATCAGACCACTCCTTTCTCACTCTACTCTTGAAATAATCCATATCAGAAATGACTTCATCATGTTCAAGCTCATGTGACTTGTTGGGTACAGATTTATTTGGAAAACCATCCACTAATGAGTCACTTTGAACCAAGTTGACATGGATTGCAACTGATGTATCTTTGCTATCATTATTTGATATTGGTTGCTTCTCGCCAACATTGGATAGAATTGATGTATCATTTGCCCACAGTTTTGACTTAACCCGAGGCTGCATGACCTGAAGAAAATCTTGAAGTTGTGGGTCATCATTATCAACAATGTCCTTAGAATTGTCTCCTTGTCCTTTAGCTCTAGCATGTTTCTTCACATCCGGGGTCACTTTATTCTTTTTCTTTGTTGAATGTCGACTCCATGGACGGGGAAGATTTGCATCGCCAACTTTTCGAGCCACCTGCTTGGTTGATGAGAAATTAGTAAAGCATGTTGCGTGGCTTTCAGTTTTAGTAATAAATATTTGAAAGAGATAGAATAATAAAAAGGAGAAAAAGAGTGTATAACCTCACAAGTAATTCTACACGTGTCAAGGTAAGATCTATTGAAATATTGAATAGCTTCCTGAGCTTCATGCTCCATACGAAATCCAATAAAAGCAAACTGGCGACTCTTACCATCTCTGAGGGAACAAGCAAAGCAACACAGAACAATTATAATTACTGTATATATTATATACATGAATAGTGGGATATGGATATTCTGTTATTATTTCAATTTTCAAGAAAGAGTAAAGAGTACTTGGTACGCATAAGCTTGATGTCGGTGATTTCTCCTTTCTGAGAAAAGAATTCTCGCAGTCGATCCTCCACAACATATTTTGGGAGATTCTTCACACATATCCTCGACCTGCACACATTATGACCAAATCACTTATCATTTATTGGTTCTGATTCTGTGTGTTTTAACTTATACAAGTAAGATGAATGAATGCCAACTTTGCACTTACATGCCTCCTCCTACTGTTATGTTTGCGCAATTGCACTCCAATACAGACTGGGGGCAAAGACAGGCAAAGGCAGGTGGGTGTGAGTGAAAAAAGTTAAAAAGACTAGTATCCAACCATTATTCTAATATACAAAGAGTAAGAGAGAAAGCAGAGAATGCTGCAACACTTTCCGCGACTGTGTGCGACAGCGAGACGACGCGTGCTGCTGACCGCGGGCCTAGAGCTGTCAAAAAGGCCCAGCCCAGCCCATCAAGCCCTAGCACACATGGGTTATGGCCAAAAAGCCCACAAGACACAAAAGCCCATAGGGCCAAGTGGGCTAGGGCTGGCCCATGGGCTGACCCACTAATAAAAAGAATTTTACCCTCCTATTTAATGGGCTAGCCCTAACCCACCCATGGGCCAACCCTCTGAAAAAACAGCATTGTAAACCATATATATTAGTAACTCATTATCCATGATGGTTTGTGTCAGCTACAAGAAATTATCTCAAACATGCAGAGTAATCCAAGTAAACTATTAAACTAATTACCAATAGCAAATCCACCGCAAAGTGATCAACAAAGCCAGAATTTACCAACACCAGTTAACCAAAAGTTGGAAAACAATCTGTTCTGGGGCATCATTATTTTTCATCAAATCAAGCTTTATGTATAGCATCAATGACAATTTCAGTATCTCCTCTTAGCAAGATATTAATTCCTAATCCTAGTACAGCTTCACCAACCAATTAAGCTGCATAACTTCAGCTTTATCCACAATCAGGTTTGCAGCTAATTACTTCCTCACCGAACACCTTAGGCTTGTTAAATATGATTAAATGCAGCATCAAAGTTAAATCTTTGTCCATCTAGTGAAGTGACCATCCATGTACTAATAGCATAAGGCTTAAGCTGTTGCAAATTTTGAAGGTAAAGGTGAAATGAGATCTTATACATAATTTCACAGTGAACTCTCCCAGCAAGATCTCAATATCAGATAACTATTTAGACAAGCCTCCATAAGTTAAATTTAAAAACCTGACCAACATCAGGGGAAAGGAAACTAGAAATAAAAATATAGACATTACCAAGAAAATTAGTAGTCTATTAGACCCTCGATCTATATTAAAGCACTAAAAGTCAATATAAATAAGTATAATATAAGAATAAGATACTTGAAGTTGTCCATTTCAGATTTCTACTAGGAATGTGGCATTCAGTATAATAATCCACTTTTGCTGATTCACATCAAATCAATGTGTGAGAAGATTTTCTGTTAAGCTCTTATTTTCACAAGCAATAATATCAGCCTTCACTCTGCTTAAATTTGAGCACAACAGACTACTACAACAAGTTCAGGCAGAAAAGCAGATTAATTCCTCTTTCCAAATCTTTGAGAACAAGAAATCCCAAAAATGAAAGGAAATCAACCAACTTTGAAAAGAAGTTTCAGAAATTCACCAAACTAGATAACTAACTTCATCTGGAGAGCTTCTAGCTAAAACATAACCTATATCACCTTTTCAAAATCCTAAAGAGCACTCATTATTGGGTTCCTCAATATTTTTATATGGAGAAAGATAAGGTACACATAGGCATAGCAACATATGTAATGCCAGCTGAATCAATTTCTTCTCCAGTAAATCAGACTCAAATAGGAGTACATATTAATGTCAAAACAATACTCTCAGAAACTCTTTCATGTTGCAGGTATGCTTGCCTTAATAGAATGAAGGATCAACTTAATACCACACTTCTCATCACCAGAAGCAAATGAGCAAAACCACATTTGATCATGAATTTTTCACTTGGAATTGCTTGATTGCCTTAATCTCAAGTTTACATCTTTCTTTATAAAATGTTGCTTGCCTTACAAGATTCACATTGCAGTAAAACAAATGGGAAAACAGAAATGGGTCAACCTTTACATTTTAGGAGAAACTTGAAAAATTAAAATTCAATATTACCATTGTATTTTTTTCCTTTTGTACATAGGAAGCTAGACGTTACTAGCTGAGGGAAGAGCAGCCGAACCTTGTCCCTCACTTCTTAGGCTACTATTATTGAGCCAAAGCTCAAGTGGCAGATTACCATAATTAAAACAAGTAAAACACACATTCCAATATGCACTCTCTCTACCTTTTATTTCTCAAATAAGTAAGATGTGAGGATGATGTAATTATTTTGATGTGCAAATAACATTTCTCTATTTTGTCTATGGAACTATGGAAGCAACAGCTAGCATTTTAATCCATTCTAAGTAGCAAACAAGCATCAAATCTGGGTAAAAGATAACAAGTACCAGGTAAAAAAGCAGAGTTAGAAAAATTAATAAAATTTCCACTTCATTACTGTTTCATCTCAATTATATTTCCTAATGCAATCAATTTATTCCCATATCTAAAACAAAACAAACAAAGAACAACACACTCAGCTCGCATTGTACATCATATATCCTTGGACCTTGGTATAGCACAAGGAAGAGAAAAAAAAACATAGGAACTTACATATGGCAAACAATAACATCGAAAGCCAATTGTGAAACTCAACATTTACCAACAAAAAAAGAATACTTTTACCCAATCAAACAAAGCCAACAACACAAAACCTTACGATTCAGAGACATCATCACTGGATCAAGAAAACCAACATAAAAAAAAACCTGGACCAAGAAAACCCGTTCACAGGAGCAAAAAAAAAACGAAAGGGTTTCAGAATCCAGTGGCGTAGAGCCAGAAAAACCACCCAGGAAGATAAGGGATCAGATCTAAACCTATAAACAAAAGGTGGCACAATAAGAGGCAGATAGTAAAGTGTAGTTCAAGGCCTCATCATCTCCTCCTCTCCCTCCTCTTCATCGCAACCGCATTCTGCAATCTCCACGCAACCGACACCGCCGGAGACGACTGCACAACCACCGGCAACGACGGCGGCTCCACCGATTTCAACCGCACGAGTTGCAACACCACGCTCTACCCTGACGTCTGCTACACCTCCCTGTCTCGCTACGCCAGAAGCATTTAGGGTTTTTTTAGAGATGAAAGAATTTGGGAATTGAAATTATAATAAAAAATGATTAAAAAAAAATTGAATCGGGGCTAACCTATCGTACAGTCCTACTCTAACTCACTTACAGGTGAGGCTTAATAGATTAAGAGCTAAAAAGTCTTGCTCGTGAATGGGCTAACCAAATTAAAGGCTCATGCAGGGTTTAGTGGGTTATCCTATAGGCTTCAACCCAAATTGACAGCTCTAACCACAATAGAAGGGCTGGTGACGATGGATTTTAAAGGTTAACGTTAATCGACAGAAAAGAAGAGTAGTTGGTCGAGTTTAGTCAATTTCAATTTAAGAGTTATGAAACAATGAATTGGGTTCAGGCTCAACTCATCTGCACATCCCAAAAACCCTACCTTTAATTTCTTCGAGTTAGTTAGAGCATGTTTGGTTTGGTTGTTTTTCACCGTCCAACAAATTTTTGTTTTTTTAAAAGCTTTATTTACTGTTTATTCAATATTTAGATAATTTTTAAAAAAATTACACGAAATTTAATATATTATAATAAAAATTTTACACAAATTTTAATATATTATAATAAATTTTTTTATAATAATGAATATTAAGTATATGTTTAGTTTAGTTATAAAAATTTTAATTATTTTAATAATCGGTTATTATATAATCGATAATAATATAATAAATTTATGTTTAGATATATTAATCAAAAATAATTTTAAAATAATTTATTTTGTTTAAATAATATAAAAAGAATTATTTTTAAGCATTAAATTATAAAAATAAATAAATTAATTTTAAAAAATTATTTAATTGATGATAAAATAATATTTATATCTCAAAATTTTTAGAATAATTTATAATTTAAAATCATAAACTTTAAATTTTAAGCTTATGAAAAAAATTGATATAATATATTAAATTTTGTATAAAAATTTAAGCAAATTTATCAAAACATGCTTGAATAATAAAAAAAAGTTTTTTTTCAACAAAAAAAAGTTGTTAGCTCAAAAATTAATTTTAAACAAACATGCTCATTGGTTTGACTGTTACCATGATATTCCACCATGATTAAAGTTGAAACGTGATGGTTTATTTTGCAATATTATCCAAATCCGAGCATCTTGTGTTCATACCTCACAACAAAATGAGTTAGCAGAGCAAAAAAACGATCATCTTCTTGAAAAAATCCGAGTATTATTGTTTCAGAGAAATGTCCCTAAGTCCTTTTGGGGGAAAACTGTTCTGACAGCTACTCATCTTATAAATCGCTTGCCCACTAAAATCCTAGAGTTCAAGAGTCCTATGGATGTCCTCTTTACTTTTTATCTTGATCTACACACTTCTAATAATCTTGTCACTAAAATTTTTTGATGTGTATCTTTTGTCTATGTTCACAGTCCAAATAGGGGAAAACTTGATCTGAAGGCTCTAAAATGTATTTTTTTTGCTATTCTTCGACTCAGACAGGGTACAAGTGTTATCACCCTCCATCCAAAAAAATCTATGTCTCTAGGGATGTTACATTCAGTGAAGAAGAACCCTATTTTTCTCATCCTTATCTTCAAGGGGAGAAGTCAATGAGGGAAGATAAGAAAGATTTCCTGCTTGACTTGTCCTTACTTCCTGTGTCTAATAGTCCTTTTCATGACCTTCCTGTTGTCCCTAATCCTCCTATTGAAATCGCTGCTGAACCTGTGTTTGAACCTGTGTCCAAAACCATTCTTGAGCAAGTAGCTGAGTCTGCTATTGAGAATGTAAGGTATGGCAAAGGCAAGGTGTTCATAAGAAGGAAGATAGTTGTTCCTGAACCTGTGCAAGCCCAAGAGTCTAACTCGGAGCCTTCGAATGAAGTAATAGTATCTAACCATTTATTGTAAGATGAAACTCAATTTCATATGAATAGTAGTGACCAAATTCTTCCTATAGCCATCAGAAAAGGAACTAGAGAATGCATAAAATGGCCACTATACCCTCTTTCACACTTTTTGTCCTTTAAGAATTTTTCATCATCCCATAAAGCCTTCCTTATAAGCCTAAATACCATTGTCATCCCTACCACCCTACCTGAGGCCTTGTCCAATGGAAAATGGAAACAAGCCATGAATGAGGAGATGAAGGCATTGGAAAAGAATAAACCCTGGGAGTTAGTGCAATTACCGGCATGAAAGAAAATTGTGGGTTGTAAACGGGTGTACACTGTGAAATATAGAGCAGATGGACCCATAGAGAGATAAAGGCACGATTAGTTGCCAAAGGGTATACCCAAACTTATGGAATTAATTAATAGGAGACTTTTGCACCAGTTGCAAAGATTAACACAGATCGGGTATTATTGACATTGACAGCTAATTATGGTTGTGATTTACAACAGTTTGATGTCAATAATACTTTCTTGCATGAAGATCTTGAAGAAGAAGTCTACATGGAGGTTCCACCAGGATATGGGAAAAATTTACATGCTAATATTGTGTGCAAGTTGAAAAAGGCTATGTATGGCCTCAAGCAATCATTATGAGTGTGGTTTAGAAGGTTTGCTAGAATTATGTTGGCTATAGGGTACAAACAAAGCCAAGGGGATCACACAGTGTTTGTTAAACACTCTCCTTCAGGGGGAGTCACACCTCTCTTGGTGTATATTGATGACATAATAGTAACAGGAGATGATACTAAAGAGAAACATATTCTGAGTCAGTGCTTAGCCAAGGAGTTGGAAATTAAAGCATTAGGAAGGTTGAAATACTTTCTTGGAATTGAGGTTGCTCATTCTAAGCAAGGTATATTCATCTCCCAACAAAAGTACGTTATGGATCTCCTAAAAGAAACAGGTCATACAACATGCAAACCAGCAAGTACTCCTATAGATCCCAATTTGAAACTTGGACAGGCAGAGCTATAATTGATAGAGAAATGTATTAGCGTCTGGTGGGAAAACTTATTTATCTATCTCACACAAGACTGGATAGAGCATATGTAGTAAGTGTGATTAGTTGATTCATGCACAGTCTAAAAGAATCTCATTTGCAAGTAGCATATCGAGTATTACAATACTTTAAGAGAACACCAAGAAAAGACATCTTATTTAAGAGAAATAGAAGCGTGGTACTTTAGGCATAAACTGATGCTAATTATGTTGGATCACAAGTGGACAAAAGATCAACTACAAGATATTGTAATTTTCTTGGTGGAAATTTAGTGACTTGGAGAAGTAAAAAATAGAATAGGGTAGCACGATCTAGTGCCAAGGCGAAATTCAGAGCTTTGGCTCAAGGTGTGTGTGAACTACTATGGTTGAAGTTTATTCTTGAAGATCTGAAGATCAAGTATGATGGTCTGATGAGACTTTATTGTGATAACAAGTCTGCAATCAGCATAGTTCATAATCCAGTACAGTAGGATCAAACAAAGCATATTGAGGTTGACAAACATTTTATCAAAGAAAAACTAGAGAGTGATTTATTATGTACACCTTATGTGTCTACACTAGGTCAGCTTGCTGATGTACTTACAAAAGGGTTGAGTAGTCCAGTATTTCAGATGATTGTATCCAAGAGGGGAATAGAGAATGCATATTCACCAGCTTGAGGGGGAGTGTTGGACAGTGGCCTCTATTGGACGGTGGCCTCTGTTGGACGATGGCCTCTTGGCCTTGTTCCCACATTTTCATGTTTTTAGTGTTAACATTGTTTTTAATGTTTTATGTTGCTAATTTTCTAGGGACTAGTTTAATGTACATCTCCCTATATATATTACCTTCATTGTAAACATTATGTTAATGCAATAATATACAGTCATTCAAATTTAAGAGATACTTAAAAAACCCTGAATACTTTTTTATAGAAATAGAAATGTATTGAAAAGAAATGAAGCAATATACAACTAAAAAAAGGATAAGTAATCCTCCAAAACAAAGTACACCAGATGACAAAAAGAAAAAAAAAAAAGAGAAGCAAATATATCCAATCTCTATACATGTAAAAAAATAGCAACTCCATTGAAACAACCAGCAGCTGAACACCATAGAGAGCCAAGAAAAACAACCCAATCTTGAAGTAAGTTAAGGGGCAGAGAGGCGATTGTAAAAATGAGAGCATTCATATCCAACCAAAGCACCAAAGGATTGTGAAGACTGCACATTGCCACAATGTTTTTGCCTCCTTTTTGCCATATCCTTTAAACCTAACAATCAAAAACTGTTCCACAGTAGGAAGACAAACTCAAAGCTCACCAAGGACCCCAAACAACTTGCTTCATGAGGAAGTAGTTGCTAACAATGCAGGATGAAGTGACCATTTGTTTCTGACTAAAGCAGCACATACACACAAAGGACAAAATAATAATGGCAAAAAACTAAAAATAAGTGAGCAGAACAAGTTTTATTTAAAATAATAATAATAATAATAATAATAATAATAATAATAATAATAATAATAATAATAATAATGATAAGCATCATTTAGAATTTCAATGTATTGTTGACTACTCCACAAAGGCTAAAATAATAGAACCATGATTTGTAATTTATTAAGTTTCAAGAAACATACTGTATCAGGATGCATGAGCAGAGTATTCCATGCTCTGGTATCTCCGCTAGCTTCAGTTTTCCTCTCTTCCTCTCTCCGTTGTTTGAGTTTTAGAACTTTGGTCCTTCAAAACATTGTTCCTACAAGAAGCAAACCATAAATTGTCATGATAATGCAAAAAGAACACCATCGAATTTTTAACATTATTCATAATGTAGTATTTATGTTTTACATACTCTTTATTGTCTGAAGGTCTTTGTATGGCTGACATAACATGCAACAATCTTCCTTGAAAGATTGAATTGTCTAACTCTTCTAGCGCCCTGATAAGTAATTATCATATTGTTACATAAGTTAACAACAAAACAATTTTACTAACACATGTCAGTTGATGACAAGTACCAGTTAAAGTTTTGGAATAGTATTAGTATTAGAGGAGGCATGATTTCATAACCATAAAGCAAACAACACTAAAAGGTAGTAGCTTTCTTAAGTCTATTGATGTTGTAGCAACAATTCAGTTGGCAAGGGATCATCTATTTCCAACCTACTTTTGATTCATTGCAAAAAACCTCTTATTCAAATTCCAAGAGGTTCTTAAAATCTTGTAAAACTTTTCAACAACTCAAACTAACCTAGTAATACCAATTATTTTCACGTTAAAGCCTAACTGCAAAATCCAGATTTCGAGATTTTGAGCATGAAAGTATAAAATGTACTGTTTTTGGGTTAAAAGAAGTATTATTTAAAAGAAACAAGAATACAAACATGACACTCTTGGATTAGTCGTCCTGCTTAGCAAAAACACATAGAAGCATTGAAAAGACAAAAAGTGAACAACAAAGTAAAAAAAAAAGCTCTCCAACCCTTTCAAATATCTGCTAAGACACCTTTAAATAGACAATGGGGTGAACACCAAAAAGGTGGTCACAAAATGATCCTGTCCAAACTCAGATCCAAGAACTAAGGGCTGAGAAGAATCCTACATGAGCATTTCACTCAGGCCAAATACATGAAATAAGAAGCATAGATGAGACATCCTTATAAAGCCTTTCCCTCCTTGGTTCTACCAAAGCCTCTGAAGATAATAGAAGAAATTGTTCCAAATTAAGAGGACAAACCCAACATTCACCAAAACCACCAAAGAACCAACTTCGGATGGAAGTAGCTATAGGGAAGTGTAAAAAGTTACTTGGCTACAAATTCTAGAAGTGAATAAAGAATATATGCTATTCCTTTGGATCGTTTTGTATCTTTATCAATAACTAGATGAATCTGTGAGACACTACCAAACTTACTGAAATGCTCTTCCAGATCCTCCTCACTATAATAAAAGAACAATACAGTGATTTAAACCAACTACGAATATAAATAATATTAAGGCTAAATGAAATAACAGAGCACTGATAGATATTAGTAATGTAGATAATTCAACTAATACTTGCTGAAGAAATTCTTTCTTTTGAGAACAATTTAATTGGAAATGTTGGCAAAATAATACCACACATGCATCCATAAGAAAATTCAAGAAAAAAGAGAGAAGATATAAATATCTATATAAGTATGTGGTGGTATGTGGCAGATTACGGACAAAAAGTCGACAGGACTCAAAAACTCCTTTCTCATTTTCCGCATTTGATGATTGGCTGCCTTGCTCAGGTGCATTCATTTGAGCCTTTTCATGGTCAACATCCTCTCCACAAGTATCGTCTTGGCCCTCCCGCTCTAATTCTTGAACACCATTTGTTCCAGTTATTTCTGAAGATTTATTATCACCATTTTCTTTATCTTCGTTAGCATGACTATCATTGTCTTTGTCATCATCATCAACCCATACCGAATCATTGTCATTGTCATCTTCATCATCACTACTTTCAGAATCAGACCACTCCTTTCTCACTCTACTCTTGAAATAATCCATATCAGAAATGACTTCATCATGTTCAAGCTCATGTGACTTTGAACCAAGTTAGCATGGATTGCAACTAATGTATCTTTGCTATCATTATTTGATATTGGTTGCTTCTCGCCAACATTGGATAAAATTGATGTATCATTTGCCCATAGTTTTGACTTAACCCGAGGCTGCATGACCTGAAGAAAATCTTGAAGTTGTGGGTCATCAATATCAACAATGTCTTTAGAATTGTCTCCTTGTCCTTTAGCTCTAGCATGTTTCTTCACATCCGGGGTCACTTTATTCTCTTTCTTTGTTGAATGTCGACTCCATGGACGGGGAAGATTTGCATCGCCATGTTTTTGAGTCACCTGCTTGGTTGATGAGAAATTAGTAAAGCATGTTGCGTGGCTTTTAGTTTCAGTAATAAATATTTGAAAGAGATAGAATAATAAAAAGGAGAAAAAGAGTGTATAACCTCACAAGTAATTCTACATATGTCAAGGTAAGATCTATTGAAATATTGAATAGCTTCCTGAGCTTCATGCTCCGTACGAAATCCAATACAAGCAAACTGGCGACTCTTACCATCTCTGAGGGAACAAGCAAAGCAACACAGAACAATTATAATTACTGTATATATTATATACATGAATAGTGAGATATGGATATTCTGTTATTATTTCAATTTTCAAGAAAGAGTAAAGAGTACTTGGTATGCATAAGCTTAATGTCGGTGATTTCTCCTTTCTGAGAAAAGAATTCTCGCAGTCGATCCTCCACAACATATTTTGGGAGATTCTTCACACATATCCTCGACCTGCACACATTATGACCAAATCACTTATCATTTATTGGTTCTGATTCTGTATGTTTTAACCTATACAAGTAAGATGAATGAATGCCAACTTTGCATTTACATGCCTCGTCCTACTGTTATGTTTGCGCATTTGCACTCCGATACAGACTGGGGGCAAAGACAGGCAAAGGCAGGTGGGTGTGTATGAAAAAAGTTAAAAAGACTAGTATCCAACCATTCTCCTAATATACAAAGAGCAAGAGAGAAAACAGAGAATGTTGCAACACTTTCTAAGACTGGGTGCGACAACGAGACGACGCATGCTGCTGACCGCGACAGACGGGCTGGTGACGACAGATTTTAAAGGTTAACGTTAACCGACAAAAGAGAAGAGCAGCTGGTCGAGTTTAATCAATTTCTATTCAAGAGTTATGAAAGGATGAATTGGGCTCGGACTCAGCTCATCTGCACACCCCAAAAATCCTACCTTTAATTTCTTCGAACTACTTATAACATGTTTGA
The DNA here is from genome assembly GCA_029884605.1 of Ormosia emarginata. Classification (NCBI taxonomy): domain Eukaryota; kingdom Viridiplantae; phylum Streptophyta; class Magnoliopsida; order Fabales; family Fabaceae; genus Ormosia; species Ormosia emarginata. The sequence goes on along the minus strand of JAQQTP010000032.1, from coordinate 8,027,348 downwards.
TTTGGTTTCTTTTTATTGTCCAACAATTTTTTGTTTTTTTAAAAGCTTTATTTACTGTTTATTTTATATTTAGATAATTTTAAAAAAAATTACACAAAATTTAATATATTATAATAAATTTTTTACATAAAACTTAATATATTATAACAAATTTTTTTATAATGTTAAATATTAAGTGTATGTTTAATTTAGTTATAAAAATATTGATTATTTTAATAATCGATTATATAATGTCGATAATAATATAATAAATATATGTTTAGATATATTAATTAAAAAATAATTTTAAAATAATTTATTTTATTTAAATAATATAAAAAATATTTTTATGCAATAATTTATAAAAAATATAAATTAATTTTAAAAAATTATGTAATTGAGAATAAAATAATATTTATATTTCAAAATTTTTAAAATAATTTATAATTTAAAATTATAAACTTTAAATTTTAAGCTTATGAAAAAGATTGATATAATATATTAAATTTTGTATAAAAATTTAAACAAATTTATCCAAATATGCTTGAATAATAAAAAAAGTTTTTTTCCAGCAAAAAAAAGTTGTTAGCACAAAAATTAATTTTAAACAAACATGCTCATTGGTTTGACTGTTACCGTGATATTCCACCGTGATTAAAGTTGAAACGTGATGGTTTATTTTTCAATACTTATCGAAACGGGTTATTGGATTGGATTTGGATGATAAAAAGACGCATCCAAACGATCCCTACGTTACTTGATTGGTAACCCTAGGAATTGGAAGGAAATAGGGAAGCTTTAAATATCAGTCGGCGGCGTCTGGTCTCCACTCCACAGCACTGCTCCTCTGTCCTCAACCTCTTGTCTTATTGTCCTCGATCTATTAGTCTGTTCACCGCACCGCACCGCTCCGCTGTTATTTGGTTAAGGTATCTCTTTCTCTTGCTCATCTCTTCTTTGTTGTCTTAAACGCACAGCACAAGAGAATGAAAAGATCTATCTATTTATTGGTTTTATTGTGTTGTGGTTTGTGATTGGATGGATCTATGCTGCTATTGTTGTTGTTGTTGTTTGATAGCAGAGAGCAGAGATGAGAGGGAGGAGTTATAGTCCATCGCCTCCACCAGCAAGGGGTTATAGCAGAAGAGGGAGGAGTCCCAGCCCTAGGGGTCGCTATGCTGGCCGTTCTAGAGATCTCCCTACCAGCCTTCTTGTTCGTAACCTTCGCCATGACTGTAGGTACGCTTGTTTTCTACTTTCTTTTACTATTATTATTATATTATTATTATTCTTTTCTTCATTTTGCACTCTTCCCCTTCTTATTTTTTTTATTCATTTACTGTTCTTCGTTTTGGGTTATGCAACTAAGCTAGGATAGGGATGAATTATTTCATAATACGTATGTATATCTTATGTTATCTTGCTGCAGGCCTGAGGATCTTCGCAGACCTTTTGGCCAATTTGGTGCTCTTAAGGACATTTACCTCCCTAAGGATTATTACACTGGGTAAGCAGCATTCCCCATTTCTCTTCTTCCTTTCTTATTTGAATTCATTATCATCTTTTTACTCATGTCATGTCATGTCACGTCATGTTGCTGTTTTGTGTGCTTTCTTTCTCAATTTCCATGTATATCACTATTCTCCCTCTTAAGTTTTCTTTGTCATTCATTATCAATTTTTCAAACACATAAAATTTGAATTGCAAATTCTCCAAGTAGGGCCTTTTTTCTTTGAGACTGCTACTGTTGTAATAGCAAGTTGCGTAAGTTTCTTGGGGTTTAGCAGTGATTTAGAGTTTTGAAGACATCAATCAAGTAAGTAGAGTTCTTGTGAAGATGTTATTGGTAGTGAAGATTTCAAGCAACTTGACTTTGATTACATTATGAAGATGTTCCAAGTCTTGAAGATTTTCAAGTGATCTTAAAACTAACACAAAGGTCAGCAGCCTAGTGCTTGCTTTATTATCCTGTCCTTCCATATTATTGGGGGCTATTTCGGCAACATTTTATTAGTAAATTTTTACCATGTCCACAAAGTTCTGATCGCAATTTGGTATTTAATTGAGCCTACTACCCTGTGTGATGTGGTTTGGATTTTCCTTGTGTTTGTCCTTTTTCCTGTTTTTGCAGAGAACCCCGTGGTTTTGGTTTTGTCCAGTTTGTGGATCCTGCTGATGCGGCCGATGCTAAATATCATATGGATGGTCAAATTCTTCTTGGTCGGGAGTTGACTGTTGTCTTTGCCGAGGAAAATAGAAAGAAGCCAAATGAGATGAGGACAAGAGAGAGAAGGTAGGTTCTGCCTCTTTATTTAGTTACGTTGCCAGTATTGGATTTGACTTTGAATGAATTACTTTGGAACACATGCACTTAATCTATTTGCACATAAACAGAGATAAACCGAGATAAGAGCTCTGATTTGGTTCTGTTGCTTACAGATCTTAAATATTGGTATTTGTGAGTAACATTTCATGAGGTTATTCTACTTCTGTCCCAAATTGACTTTAAAGGTTCACATAAATGAAATGCTCACCTGGAATTTGTTTGAAAAAGTATCGCCTATATTATTGATGCTGCTAGCATTTTCTTCCCAACAAGTCTAACCATCAATGGCTGCAACTAAACTGTACTAGTCAAAATTTTGAGGTCCTAAAATCAATTTGATGACACCATTAAAATGGACTTGTTTCCCTCCTTAAACCTATGAATTGTACTTATATATTCTTATGATAACTTCTGTTCTTTATTATAAGTATTAAAAGTTCTGTTTTGATAAATTGTAAAATTTTAGTGTTAAGCCTTATTTCTATGTTGCATACTTTTAAGTTTTCCTTATTGCAGCAAAGAGATCAGGTGGAATTCTGATTGTCTATTTTAAATGTTAATGCCTTCATAGGGGTCGATTTTATGATCGAAGAAGGTCTCCTCCTCGTTATTCCCGATCACCCCGCTACTCCCGATCCCCACCACCACGTCATAGATCTCGCTCCCGCAGTCGTGACTATTATTCGCCTCCTCCTAAACGAAGGGAATATTCAAGGTGTGTGGCCAGTAATAATCATATATTTTTACTGCATGTAGTTTTTTCAAACAATGCCTTTCCTCTAGAGTTGGTTCTTATTTAATAATAATGGGCAATATTGCTATAGAGAGCAGTTGTGTATAGTTGGTTGTAATTTAGCCCAAAGCTATCTGTTGTGCAGTATTTGTGTGGGAGTTTGTGCATGAACCATGGTTATCAATGTTTGTTCTGGCCAAAAGAAATGTGGTTGAGATTTGGGTAGGTTTTTTTCCATAAGGCCTTCATTGCAATGACCAGCTATTCTGGGTGGTAAAACAAATAAATTTAAGTAAGTTTCCTTTCATTTGTTTGATACATTGCCTGCTTTGTAGATCTGTTTCACCTGAGGATAGAATGTACAGTCGTGAAAGATCATATTCACCGCAGAGTAGACACAGGTCGTACTCACGCTCTCCACCCTATAAAGGGGGCTCACGGAGCCGTAGTCAGAGTCCAGCAAAGGGCCCAAGCCGGAGCAGAAGTCCAAGTCCTAACCGTGATGTTAGGGAATCAGCCCGTGGTAGGCCCCCCAGTCAGTGAGAATGGGAAGAGACTCACGTTGGAGTATGTTAGATGTTGGTTTTTGTTTATTCAGCAAACTACTTCTGTTGTTTGTTGTTTCCTCAATTCTGGTACAATGGAGTCGGATTTTAATTTATGCGGTTTCATATATCAGAGTTTTCTGTTGCTTCAATTAAACATCGCAGAGGAAGTTTAGTTTTAGTTGGATATTGAGTTGGAATTTGTTAGTATTTTCCATCTAGTTTTAGTTGGATATTGAGTTGGAATTTGTTAGTATTTTCCATCTATATGTTTTGGTGTTTGTTGTCTTTAAGTGCCGGCGTTAATATATTTTGGGTCATCAGAGTTATTATGTCTTGTGAACGTTGCTGTAGCAAAGAGTCACGGAGTCACTGGTTATATTAATATGAATATGAATGGAGTTATAAGATACTATTCCTGATACGGTGCCAATCATATCTTTCACCAACAATGCATTTAATTTGAAATGCTAGTATGTTTTAATAAAAATTTATTTCATTTATGAAAATGGTTTTATACTAAATATATTATTTGTCGAGTAAATGCCTTATTTTATAATAAATCAATGATTGATGTTTCTCTCGTGGTGTGACTCGGTTATAATGTATCATTTATGTTTGGAAGAAAAAGAAATGAAGGGTTTATTTTTAATTTTGAATAAACACTTTGTATTTGAGACTGTTTAAAATAAAAGAATAAAATAAAAGATGATTATATAATCTTTTAATTATTTTATATTTTTTTATAAATATTTAATAATTCTCTTAATTTAAAAATAAAAAATATTTCTTTTTCAAAACCTTTCATTTAAATATACCTGCTTTGGATTTTGTTATTTGTTATTATGCTCTCAATATATGTTTATCTCATTTAATTTTAATAAAAATGGGTGGGTCATTTGCTGAAAATTCTCCTGTATTATAAAATTCACAAATATAACTCCTTAAATTAATTAAATTATGCACTTTAGTGTATATTTACCTACTCATTAAGTTTAAAAAGTTGTGTTGGTGAGTTTCAAAGTATATAGAGTTTTTTGCATTTTACCCATAAAAATGATATATGAGAAGGAAGTGCATGTTCAAAAATAATTTCATTTTCCCCATGTAAAAATTCATAATGTCTCTCAAGATGGAGTGATTTCATTTTAATTTTTTTTTTACAATAGTGGTAATAAGGTTTAACCTACTCACAATATGATAAGTAACTTAAATCCTAATTTGTCATAAGTAACTTAAATCACAATATGATTAGTTAAAATCAAAATATGCCTTGCACCTAAAAAAACGAAATAAAGAAAAATATTAGATTAAGCCATAAAAAGAAAAAGTAAATTCAACGCATAAAATTTATCTTACACCAGGGTAACAGGTGACATTTTTTTTTTTTATAACAAATTGTGCAAGCAAATGCTCATTCAATTCTAGACTAAAAATGATAGGTAGGTAAAGTCCTTTCAAAGTGATTTTAAGATTTGAAAGGATTACAGTTTACTTTCCCTTGATCAATCACTTTTGGATAAGTTACATGTGACATTGATTTCTGTTTTTAACACAAGATTTTTACATGACAAAGTAATATAAAGATAACAATTGGTAATGATGAATCACGTCATTTAAGTTGGTTAGGATTCGATTTTTATCATGGCTCATTGTTAATGGGTGAGTAAGTATCTCCGTAAGCGCTTGTTGAACTTGAAAACTTGTCATGATCTTAGGATAAGGTAGTCACCATTAATCATAAATTTTATGTTACAAAAAAAAAGATAATAACTATTGTATATGTTATTATTAGCTTATTTTGTACTTAAAATAAAAATCATTAACCAAAAAGTTTCAAGTTTTTTAAAAAAGTAAAATAAGTTATTCCAAATACCTATGTTATATATATATATAAATATATATATATATATATATATATATATATATATATATATATTAAAAGTGGATATTTCATTAAAATAACAAAATAATATAATATAGAGATGGATTAAGTTATATTAATGTAAGACTTGACACTCTTACACCTTCTAATAACTCTCTATAAAATGTGACTTTTATTAATTGTTGAATTATAACTATTTATTACCTTAATTATTTGTGCCAAATTTTGTAAAAAATTAAACATTAATCAAAATATAATCAAATAATTTTTATTTTCATATATTTCAAAAGTATATATTACATTAATCTTGAGATATATTAATAAAATACTAAATAATTTTAAATTAATATAAAATTTCATAAATATAATTTATATAATAAGAATTTTCAATTTAACAATATATTTAATAAAAAAATATTCTATAAAAATTATTTAATAGTGTAAGAGTTTCTTGATTCCTCCTCTTATAAGCATATAGCCTAAACATTATAGGTGGCTTAGTTAAAAAAGAGACACTTGGGGTGTGTTTGGGAGTTGAGATTTTGGAAGGTTTTGGAGGGAAAGGGAAGGGAATGCTTATTCTTTATTTTGAGTAAATATTCTTTATATTTGAATTTTTTTAAAATTAAAGAATAAAATAAAATATGATCATATAACCTTTCAATAATCATTTATTTATTTTTATAAATATTTTATAATTCTCTTAATTTAAAAATAAAAAATAAGACATTCTTTTCTTTCTTAAGAGAGGTGGCAACAAGTGGAAGTGATGAACTCGTCTTTATTTAGATTGGAAACAACAGCATTTTTGTTTTCAAAATATATTAACTATTAATAACTACTGATAATAGTTAGTTAGTTACAGAAAGTTAGTTGGTTATATATCCAATTGTAAGTTAGTTAGAATAACTTGCCTATATAAGTTATTTAAGATAACTTGTTTATATAAAGACATGATGCCTCTTTATTATAATCATCCAATTTATTCATAATCAATATACTGAGAATGTATTCTCAATTCTCTCTCGAGTCTCACATCAACAAAATACTCCGGCATTTCTTACTTAACTGCTTTTTGAAAAAAAAGGCTAGTTGGGTAGAAAATGTTGTCATATTACTTCTTTTGCCGCAACATCATATAGAGCAGAAGTCCCACTTAATTTTTTGGGGTCAAATTATGAATGCAAGCAGCATTATTTATTTATAATTTGAGAAGACTTGTGTAGTTGTGTCTCCCATAACCATAGGCATTCACCAACTCAATTGAAATTTGAGAGTGTTATCCGTCTCAGTACCAGGTATTGGCATGTTGTTGCTTGATAGTAAAGCGGAGAAAAAGGAAGAAGAATATAAGCCACTTTTTGACATTTGATAGGAATTAATGGGCAGTGCAGTGGGGGTGCTTTCTTCACTTTACAACTAAGGAGGCTCTATTTTCTTTTCATATGCAGCTGTGCTTCACTATGACCCCAAAATTTCCCGTCCTTGTCAAATCTTTTGCTGAAGAAAAAGGACCCGAACCCATCCTTTTATTGATTATTATTGACAGTTCTCACCAACAAAATACGGACACGTTATTTTTAAAGTGTATTTATATATGAAATATGTATTTTATGTATTTAAATGTATTCAATTAAAAAATTATTTTTTTAATTTAAATACATTTTAAACATATCTTAAACATATTTAAATACATCTTGAATATATTTAGACACATTTAATACATGATCCATTAATATTTTTTTAAAAAAAAAATTAATTTTCATGATTAACGTCTAATTAGTAAACTCATAAACTTACTCAAGTCAATTACATGACTGATATATTAAGCCACTATTTTTTCATACCAATATTTTAAGTTTTATCTTTTCACACGTCATTATTAAACTTTTAAGTATTATCTTTTTACATCATTATTTTCATCTGTTCTTTCTATCTCTGCTCGTACCAAATCATCTATTTCGTCGTCACCGAAGCTTGTTTCACACCACTATTCCATCTAGTTAATTTTTTTTATGCACATGTACTTGTGTATGGTTAGTTTTATTATGAGGAATTAGTTTAGGAGATTTTTTAGAAAATGTCAATAGAAATTATGTTTCATATTTTTTGGGAGGGACTTACTAAGTAGTAAATATTGTCACATATAATATATAATAAGATATTATAAATCTTCAAATTTATAAAAATGATATTAATAAATTATATTTTTTTTTAAATTTTGTAATTATATATATATAAACTAAGTTCTTTAATTTACTTTGATATTAATATTAATATATATATATGTTATATTTATATCTTATAATTTTTTAAATTTGATGTATTTTTATATCTATATCGTGTTTGATGTCCATATTTATATCTATGTTTCATAGGTTCACAGCCAATAATAAAAATATATTGAGACTTTTGTTTTGAGTTATTAATATCAATGTGAATATCTCATGAAGTCATGCATCCAATCCAACTAGCAGTTGGCAATGTTCATTTTTTTAGTAGAAAATTATAAATTGAATTTTGAATATGGCTCGGCTTTACTCTCCTTTTCTTTTGGCTCCGAGGAACATATACATGATATAGGGGATAGTTTATAAAATAGTGAATAGAAAGTCTGGACAATTTATTAATATTATATAATTTACGCTTGGTAGTAGAGTGATGGTGTGTTAATCATGTCTCAATCACTAGGCAAACATAGAAGATAGTACTATTATAGTACTAATCTTCTTTTTCTGCCAAAATTAGGATTTTTTTTAATTTAATAACATAAATTCTGTTCATTCAATTGAATTGTATAGGTTAGCTTAGCTCATAGACATAGATACCCCACAGAGGCAGAAACGAGTACACAGTGGTAATAAATTGTAATAATTTATAATATAGTAATTAGTAACGCGTTATTGACCTTTCGGCTCCTTTTTGATTTTGGTTTGGGCATTGTGAATCGTGATTGATTGCAAAAGAAAAGAAAAGAAAATTAATGACTTTTGGTCTGGTTTTGGGATTGGAGGGAAAATTGTAAAGGCGAGACATAAAGTCGTTTCCATTATCAATCAAATAAGAATAGCAAAATAAAATATTGAAAGGAAAAGGACAAACCAAACCCAACTCAAGTGGCAAGTCGCAAGTGAAGTGGGCGACTGAGAAGAGTGACACACGAACACAAAAGCACTGATTAACAGTGAGTAGCCGAGTGAAGTGAAGACAAGAGAAGCTGCCATTGCACATGCTTCATCATATTCACTTTTCTTTTTCTACTTGTGAGGTTGGTCTTAATTCTTACTGTTACAGTCACAGGGTTTTCGCTTCTGCTGCTGGTACTGGGTTTACAGGGTTTCTTCTTCTGTTTGGCAAGCTACCTAGATCAGGTATTTACTTTACTATTTACCATATGCTTTTTGCTTATTCATATAATCAGCATGACTGCGAATATATACAAGGAAGGAAAGAGGTCATTAACCTTATGCATGTTAAATAAGTAATACTCATGTACCAAACAATTTGGTAAAACATATGAAAGTGGAAGATCTATGTATGTATGCTAACTTGATTCCCTTTTCACTTTCAGAACAAATTAAGTAAACTAGAGATTACAAGAATGAAGGCTTAGTTCAATAACGTAATAACAGTGGGATAGACAATTTTCTTTTCTTTTTTTTTTAAACATTGATTAGTTGAAAGCAATGGGGGCATATATGAAAACTAGGTAGCCCTCCGTAGTAGTATACAAAGGGTTTAGAAAGAAACTGAAAGAAGCAAGCATTTAGAGAAAAAGAATTTGTTGAAGTTTTTGGGTTGGAATACAAAAACTAGGTAGTAAGTTCTTTTCGGCAAGCATGCTGGACAGAGGAATCTGAATGGTTATACATCAGTTAGTTCTTCACACACTCAAAGTTATATTACTTGTAAACCAATAGACAATGCATATTGGTTCTGTTCTTTGCTGATATTTGTGTGATCGTTCGTTACTAGGTACAATGTACCTATTAGGTTAAAGCCAATCCTTCATAATATTGATTTCAGAAGGTTCACTAGTTGTAGTTGATAGCTTGGCTTGCCTTGAAAAAGCTTGTTCATTAATGGAGTGGAGATCAATTTTCTTCTGTATCATATATTAGGTTACACGCAAACATGTGCATCTGAGTTTTTCTCCAGCTTTAGTTGCTTTCTTTGTCATTACAAATCTTTATGTTCTCATCCTTAGTCCTTGAAAGTCTTCAATTCTCATTGTTGATTAAATGTTGAGTATGTTGAAAATGTTATATACTTTTCTCTTTACGTTGGTAATTGGTTGTTAAAGATGTGATTTCGTTTGATTGTTGAAGCTTTGATAGTTGAGACTTTGCCTGGAAGCAATATTGGACCGAGCTTGCCGACTGAGGTGATATTGGATGGGATGAAGCTTAAAAAATGGCTCACAAGTGTTTTGTTGCTTACTGTTGCCACATTAAGCAACGCATTAGGTAATTTATGCCTCTTTTTTCTTGTTTGTTATTTCCTTTGTCAATCTCAATTTGACTTTTCTACTTTATGGTATGCTTGTGTGTCTATTGGATCAGAAGTATCAAGGAGAATGATGTTTTATATTTAAAAACTTTTCAGGATATTATTGCCATGTTGACCTTTATACCATGGATTTTAATTTGTAAAGTCTGTATTATCAGTTAATTTTTATTTAAAAATATATCTAAACCATTTTTTTGAGTCAAAATAAAATGTCTGATAGTCTAGTCATCTATTCTTATGATTTTTTCCTTCATAAAAGGATATTTCTATCAGGTTAAGTCTAAAACTGAAACCTATCATGGCAATGGGCAATGGCTTTGTGAATTTGGAGTTATATAGGTTACGCTTTCTCCTCCTGTTGTCTTTGTCATTTCCAGTTGTCCTTGTCATATATATATGTATATATTTTTTTTGGCCATAGATGAAGCTCAATTCCTATCAGATTCTGACTGTAAAGTCATTAGTTTTGCATGCTGACTGCTGAGTCTCGTATGTTTCAATGTGCATTTATTAAAAACAGTTCAAGAGGTGATTCCTGCATTATTTGATTTAGCTTGATACTTACAAGCAAGGATTTTAAGGTTAAAAGTTTTTCTTTTCTTACATTAAAATGTTGACAATATGCCTGGTACATTTTTCTGCTTATTTGTATTGGTAACTGGGTTAGAGTGCCATATGGAGAAGCAATAAGGGGGTGCACATATATGGCAGATAATTGAAAGTCCATTACATTTTCTTAGTTGATGTTGGATCACATTCTTGAACATGTAGGTGCATTTGTGGGGGTAAACATTGGCACTGATGTTTCTGATCTGCCATCTGCTGCAAATGTGGTTACTATTCTAAAAGCCCATCAAATTACTCATGTGCGTCTGTTTGATGCCAATGTACACATGCTACAAGCCCTTTCAAATGCTAGTATTGAAGTGATTGTTGGTGTCACCAATGAGGAGGTACTAAGGATTGGACAATCTCCATCAGCAGCTGCAGCCTGGATTAATAAAAATGTAGCTGCTTACATGCCGTCCACTAATATCACAGCAATAGCAGTTGGCAGTGAGGTTCTTACCTCAATCCCAAATGTTGCCCCTGTTCTGGTTCCTGCAATGAATTATCTTCACAAAGCCCTGGTTGCTGCAAACCTTAACTTTCGGGTCAAAGTTTCAACTCCCCAGTCCATGGATATAATCCCTAGGCCTTTTCCTCCTTCTACTGCCACCTTTAACTCTTCTTGGAACTCTACAATCTACCAACTCCTTCAGTTTTTGAAGAACACAAATTCCTCTTACATGTTAAATGCCTACCCTTATCATGGATACACTAAAGGAGATGGCATTTTCCCAATTGAATATGCTCTTTTCCGATCCCTTCCTTCAGTGAAGCAAATTGTTGACCCAAACACACTATTCCATTATAACAGTATGTTTGATGCTATGGTGGATGCTACCTATTATTCTATAGAAGCCTTCAATTTCAATAATATACCCATTGTTGTCACAGAGACTGGCTGGCCAAGTTTTGGTGGAGCAAAAGAACCAGATGCTACTGTGGAGAATGCTGAGACCTACAATAGTAATTTGATTCGTCGAATCCTCAATGATTCAGGTCCCCCTAGTCAGCCAAAGATAGTCATTAATACGTACATATATGAATTGTTTAATGAAGACAAGAGGAATGGACCTATATCAGAAAAATTTTGGGGTGTTTTTTATACTAATGGAAGTACTGTTTATCCTTTGAGTTTTAGTGCTTCCAACCAGATCACTGGAAATTCTTCGGCAGTTTTTTGTGTGGCTAAAGATGGTGCAGACACTGATAAGCTGCAAGCTGGCCTGAGCTGGGCATGTGGAAAAGGCCAAGCAAACTGCGCAGCTATTCAAGCAGGTCGACCATGCTATTTCCCCAATAATGTGAAAAGCCATGCCTCATATGCTTATAATGATTATTATCAGAAAATGCATAACGCTGGTGGAACATGTGACTTCGATGGTACAGCTACATCAACTACCGAGGATCCTAGTAAGTCCCTGTGGCTTCAAGTTTCTATTTTTTTCTTTTGCGTTTTATCACTGAAATGTTTACTTCTGAGTATTATCATGTCCTCGTGTTGAGGATTTGTAGGAAGACAATTAAGCAATTAATGTTGGGTACTTTGTTGTAGGTTATGGATCCTGTATATATGCGGGAAGGTGAGAATATGAATCTATCTACATTCGTTATGAATTAGACTTACAAGTAATTGTTATATTTTAAAAATCTGATCTGAGCATTGAATATTTTGATATCAGTTCTAACTCAAGCACTGATGGAGGGAGTTCATCTTCTACAGCACTTGGGCCTGTAGGTCCTTTTGGAGCAAGTCTGAACCTGCAAGTGTCCAGCCTTCAGTATTTGATATCATCTACTAGTGTATTTTTGGCTCTGGTGTTATTATGACCTAAAGGTCGACACACTTTAGATTGCAAATCAATGATTGTCGGAATGTAGTTTTCATAAATTTTGTCTTTAAAGTTTCCCTTTGGTCAATTTTTGTTGTTCAAATCTACAAGTCATCTTGTATGGTTTATTTGGGGTCATTTTAATTTATACTCTCAAGGTAGGTAGTTGCAAAAATTTAGTGTTTTAGCTGGAGAAGACAAACAGGACATTGGGCCTTGAAGAAGTGATTGCCATTGTTTACATACAATAGTCATTTTATCATGAGTATAATGTTATTTCCACATCCCTTTCTCATACACTCTTATACGCCTTTTTATGCGAAAATTGGAGAGAAAAACTCATCTTCTGTTTTACTCTTAATCATTCTCTCTTTTTACTTGCCCTCTATAGGGATTGAAAAAATTGAAATAGCGTCTTTCTATCCATTCAGATTAAGCTTAGACTTAACTAGACTGTTGGCCTTGTAGTCGGCACATGGCATCCCCACGGTGATTATCCTTTTAGAAGCTGAAATGCAGCCTTGCAGTACCCACATCCCTATCAACGGATATGTATCGTGCTTTTGGGTCTGCATGTTTCAAGAATGGATGTTATTAGGAGAATGTGCGAATATATTTGTTACGAAAGAAATCTAAAACTTAGTATTGTGAGCAACAATGTTAGTTGAAGTGCTAATGAATCAGCCCGATTTGAGATTCTCGGAATTAAATAATTTCCTAGAAAACTTTGTATCTTGGCTACATAACTGCATATTTTATTAACATGCACATTCTCATGTTTGAATTCGTGTAAAAAATGAAAGTAGGTCCTCAAAACTGTGATTGGGTGTTAATGTTAACACCTAGTCTCTAACCAAGTGGTCTTACGTGCCAAGATTAAGCCACACTAGTGAAGCATCCATTCCATTTCACATCCTCTACATCAAATAAATACCTGCTTACCCATATTCTCATATACGCAGGGAAAATTAAGACCTTAACGATCAGACACGGTGTAAAACGCAACATATCATTTAGAAAATGAAATGCACAATGTTAGATTGCAAATGAAATCCATGCCGCCGATTATAAGATGGTGGATGGGATTCTAACAGCAAAAGATTATATAAAACAGGCTTTCGTCGTTGTGATATAAGTATTCTTTGGTAGCTGATTTCGGTTAAACTGAGTCATCAGATTTGTCAGAGTCACGTCTGTCAGGCTCCCCAGCATTTGCAAGAGTCTCCGGAACATTATGTTTTGGTTGTTAGGAAATCAGAGTTTAATACACCTTAAGTATCTTGAATACTTTGTGAATGCGAGTAAAAACGCACTCAGATCCGTAAATAAGAATAAATAATATAGTAAAACATGAATAGTATTTTTACAGTGAGACTCACTAGTCAGTACTATTTATACTAGCAAAATAGATCAAGAACTACACACTAAATTTTAATGTGGAAAACTCCCTTACACACTGAGAGAAAAAATTACGAGGCAAACTCTAAAAAATATTTCACTATATCAAGGATAATGACAATATCCTATCTACACTCTCTCACACAAAGAGTACAAAATATAGTATTTTCTAGTGAGACTTTCTCCTATTACAATTTGTAGTATTACAAAAACTAGAGAGTATACCCAAAATCCTCAGTGTATGCTTACACACTACACTCTTAGAATTTGTTCACAATCTCTTTATTTTTACTTTCACTATAGAAGCTATTGTTGCTTCTTCTACTTGATGATATCAGATGAAGGCTTCAATCTCTATTTATAGATATTTCTCCAAACCTTGCATTTAATGCAACAAGCCTTCCACCCTCCAACTTCTAACCACCCACCGAAAAAACAAGTGAAAAATTCTTCCTCCCTTTGTTGAAAAAATGCAAGCCACAAACTGACAATTCTCCACCTTAGCTTGCATTTGCAGGAGTCTTTAACCTCTGCAAATATTGATCTAGTTCAAGCAATGTTTGAACTTATCAACTGGCAATAACTTCGTCATCTTGTCTGCAAGATTCTTAATTATCGCTATCTTTTGAATTGTAACTGTACCATTGTTGATGCTTTCTCTGACAAAATGAAGTCCAACATCAATGTGCTTTGTCCTTTCATGGTAGGGTGGATTCTTTGCCAGATGAATGATGCTTTGACTATCGCAATGTATGATTGGTTCCTTTTTGTCCAATCCAAAACTACCCAAAGACCTTGCACCCATATGCTCTCTTTCACAGCCTCAGTCAATGTCATATACTCAGCTTCAGTAGTTGACAATGTAACTGTGGATTGCAATGTTGCCTTCCAACTAATAGTACATCCAAAGATTATAAAGATATAGCCTGTTAATGACCTCATTTTGTCTAAATCTCCTGCATAATCAGAATCTACATAGCGTATGACCTCACGGGTCTGTTGACCATCAAACACCAAACAAACATCAGTGGAACCTCTCAAGTACCGCATGATCCATTTCACAACTTCCCAGTGCACCTTTCCCGGTTTGCTTATAAATCTGTTCACCACACTTATTGCACGTGAAAGACCTGGTCTTGTGCACACCATGGTATATATGAGACTTCCAACTGCACTAAAATAAGGTATGAGTCATATGCTCCACCCTCTCCTCAGTTTCCGAACATTCCTTTGAAGATAGCTTAAAATGTGCAGCTAAAGGAGTACCAACTGGTTTAAACTAATCCATATTGAAGCGTTGTAGCACTTTCATAATGTAATTTTGCTGTGACAAGCACAATCTTCCACGATGTCTCTCCCTATGAATCTCCATACTAAGAATCTTCTTTGCTGCACCTAAGTATTTCATCTCAAATTCTTTTCCCAAATGAATTTTCAATATACTAATTTCGGTCTTGTTGTAAACTGCAATTAGCATGTCATCTACATACAACAACAGATAAATGCGAGAACCATCTGGAAGCTCTTTAGAGTATATGCAATTATCATATTAGTTTTTGTTATATCCATTACTAATCATAAATGCATTAAATCTCTTGTACCATTGCTCTGGGGACTGCTTCAAGCCGTACAATGACTTTTTTAACAGGCAAACATGATCTTTTTTCTCATTAACTACGAACCCCTCCGGTTGACTTATGTAGATCTGCTCCTCTAGCTCACCATGTAATAATGTCGTCTTCACATCAAGTTGTTCTAGCTCCAAGTCAAACGTACTTACAATAGCTAATAGGATCTGGATAGAGCTATGCTTCACCACAGAAGAGAATACTTCTGGAAGTCAATGCCCTCTTTTTGAGTATAACCATTTGCTACCAATCTTGCCTTGAACCTTGCAAGTTCAATGTCAGGGATTCCCTTTTTCCTTTTAAAGACCCATTTGTAGCCAACTATTCTTTTCCCCTCTGGAAGTCGTATCAGCTCCCACGTTTGATTTTTTTTTAAGAGATTCAATCTCCTTATTCATTGCTATTAGCTATTCCTTTGACTCATTGTTGTCTACTACAACACGGTGGGTAGATGGTTCATCTCCTACTGCACCATCCGCCATAGCCAAAGCAAATGCTATAGGATCTGCATTTGATGAGTTAAGTACACAAGCAACAAAATTCAGATATCTTTGTGGTTTATGAATTTGTCACCTTTCTCTGCCAATAGCAATACTATATGGCTTTGCTTCTTTGGTTTCTTCACCAGCACCCCTGTCTCTAGGTTCATCTTGTTATTCTTCTTCAGGTTGAGCAACACCTAAAATACTTGGCTGACATATGTCTTTTTCCTGCCTCATCTTCTTAGTGTCAATCTCCAACTCCACATATTTCTTAGCACCATGATCTGTCTCTGTATGATCTACTTTAGATTCCCATTTCTGATTTACCATTGTTGCTTCATCAAATGTGACATCTCTGCTAACAATGATCTTGGGTGAACTTGTCTTTTCTATACACCACAATTTGTAGCCCTTCACCCCTCATGCATATACTAGAAATATACACCTTGCTCTCGCCTCAAGTTTACCATCACTCACATGGGCATACGCAAGACAACCAAATATCTTCAAATCAAAATAGTTTACAAGTCGACCAGACTATACCTCTTGTAGAATCTTTAGATCAATTGCAGTTGATGGAGATCTGTTTACCAAGTATACATTTGTATTGACCTCCTCAGCCCAAAATGATTTGTGAAGTTTAATATTAATCCGCATGCATCATGCACACTCCATGAGTGTTCTATTCATCCGTTCTGTAACTCCATTTTGCTGTGGTGTTCCAAGTACAATATGGTGCCTCATTATACCTGCATTCCTGCAGAACTCCTCAAATTCTTTGTTGCAGAATTCCTTAACATTGTCGGTTCTCAGCCACTTGACTGACCGCCTGGTTTGCTTTTCGACCATGGCCTTCCATTGCTTGAATTTTTCGATCACCTCATCCTTTTGCTTCAAGAAATAAACTCAGACCTTCTTGGAATAATCATATATCATAGTAAGAAAATAACGAGTACCACCCAATGAGTTAACAGGGGTTGAACCCCAAACATCCGAGTGGACATACTCCAAAATGGAAGAAGAAGAACTAGAGGATGACCACTAAAGAGAAGAGCCTTGGAATGATGGAAGGAAACAAGAAATGTGATTTGTTTAGCAAACAAATGGAAATGGTCTCCAATGTGTGGGTGTGCCGTGGATGAGGAAGAAGAGAAGAAGAGAGAAACGCTTGAAGAAAATGAGAGGAGAGAAAAGAAAGAAAGGGTGATAGGTGTTTTGTGTTTTGAAATGGAAATAAAGTGATAAAGGAGAAAAGCAATTTTTGGCTCTCCAAGGAGTGTATCTGCCGTGGAACAAGAGAGTGGGGAGGGAAGAGAGAGAAATGTGTTATTTTAGAAAATTTCTAGGAAGCTTCCCTTAATAACATTTGATTAAATTAATCTTTCTTTTGAAATAAAGCTAATGGATGTGACACAAAGTAGATTTTAGATAAGGTAATAAGGATTTTTTTACTACAAGTTATTATCCAATGGACAATAGTTACAATTGACAGAAGTCAGTGTTAATTATCCAACAGATAATAAAATACACAATGATTTTTATTTATCAAATAAAAATCTCGAAAAACATAAACTCTCGTAAATCATGTCCAATCTCGGGTTTAGTAAAATCCCTTGTTGACGTTTTTACGTAAAACGAGAAATAATATTAAAATATTTTGTATTCTCAGAAAAATCTAGAAAAATTCACAAAAATAAAAATATTATAAAATGACTATTTATAATAAAATAAATAAATTTTGGGGTGTTACACATCTC
This sequence comes from Ormosia emarginata, assembly GCA_029884605.1. Lineage (NCBI taxonomy): Eukaryota > Viridiplantae > Streptophyta > Magnoliopsida > Fabales > Fabaceae > Ormosia > Ormosia emarginata. The sequence goes on along the minus strand of JAQQTP010000032.1, from coordinate 8,009,668 downwards.
CTCCACCTACAACAGCAATTACCATATTGTCTCCTAATTAGACATTTTCCTCCCGCTTTTGATATGAAGATAAAAAATTCCTATTAGGCGTCATGTGAAAATATGGGTCAGAATCCAGGATCCACTCGTTGCCCAAGTCACTAGTGGAAACTGTTAGGATAGATTCAACATTACTATAATCAGAACTTGCAATTGTTATTTAACAGTATTTCCTTGTTTCTCCTTTCTCTCAGGGCAATTTTTTCGAATATGCCTTAGTTGGTGACAATGAAAATACTTTAAGAACTTGTGATTTTTGGACTTTGATCTTCCCTTGATTTTGCTTCCCGATCCTCTTTCTTGACTACGCCCTCTCGTCACGAACAACTCATCTGCAAGATTATCAGTACTGGATCCTAATGCCAATTTCTGATGCTCCTTTGTCATCAATGCCTCCTTGACGGTTTTGACGGAAATGGTGGACCTACCATACATCATGGTATCACAGAAATTATCATAAGACGAAGGTAGTGAAGTCAATAAGATCATAGCTTTATCAATATCTTCGACTGTAATTCCAGCCGCTTGAACATCAGTGATCATCCGATTGAAGTCGTCAATATGATCTCGAATTGATTTTTCTCTTGAGAGTTTGAATGTGTACAATCGCTTCCTCTGGTAAAGTTGGTTTGATAAAGTCTTTATAGAGTACTTTTCTTCCAAAGCTTTCCAGAGTCCATTTGCAGTCTTCTCGTTCATAACCTCTCGCAGCACATTGTCTGTCAGGCTCAGTTGTATTGTGCTACGTGCTTTGGCCATTATCTCATCCTTTTTATCAGAAGACAATGTTTCTGATAACTTGTTCTCACCTTCCAATGCCTATGACAGGCCTTGCTGGTCTAGCAATGCCTGCAACTTTAGCTTCCATAGACTGAAGTCGTTAGATCCATCGAACTTCTCTACATCAAATTTTGACACCGACATCTTTGATTTGAAATTTGATCAAGTATCTCTGATACCACTTGTTAGGAAATCAGAGTTGGATACACCCCAAATGTCTTGAACACTTTATGGATGTGAGCGGAAGCGCACTCAGATCCATAGAGAAGAACCAATAATATAGTAAAACACGAATAATACTTTTGCAATGTGACCTACTAGTCAGTACTATTTCTACCAGCAAAATAAATCATGAACTGCACACCAAATTTTAACATGAAAAACCCTCTTGTACACTAAGGAAAAAACCATGGGACAAATATTTTACTATATTAATGATAATTACAATATCCTATCTACACTCTTTCTTACAAGATGTACAAAATATAATGTTTCTCAGTGAGACTTTCTCCTACTACAATTTGTAATATTACAGAAACTAGAGAGTATACCCAAAACTCCCAGTGTATGCTCATACACTACACTCTTAGAATTTCTTCACAATCTCTCTATTTTTACTCTCACTATAGAAGCTATTATTGCTTATTCTACTTGGTGATCTCAGATGAAGGCTTTAATCTCTATTTATAGAGATTTCTCCATACCTTGCATTTAATGCAACAAGCCTTCCACCCTTCAACTTTTAACCACCCACCAAAAAGCAAGTGAAAAATTCTTCTTCCTTTTGTTGAAAAAATACAAGCCACCGAAAAGCCACAGACTAACATTGGTACAGGTGTAGGTGCAGGTTTTTTCGCAGCACCTCGAGCATTCTCATCCCTTTCTTCTTGCTCAGCTGCTTCCACATATGAATCTTAGTCAAGGAAATTAAGCTTGTTTACATTACCAATCTCAATATGTAACCATGTATCATGAAAACAAAAAAGCCTTGCTTTTGTCATTAATACAATACCAAATAGCCACTTTAGTTTATCCAATTAACCCCATGTCAAGAAGAGAGAAAAGAGATGTGTTAAAACCATCCTTTTTAAAGAACAAAAACAAGTAAACAAAATTTTAAAAGTGGAAGATTGAAGGATATCAAGATTGTTGATTGTTCATCTAGCCATGATTTTAAGAAAATTTTTCACAATACGGGGGACAAGCTCAGGCTACAAAATGAAAGAAAAATGAAAAAAATGGTAATTATGAGCATATAATATAGGTAGAGAGGCATGTTTATGTTATGACTTATGAGAATGAATGGGCAAAAAAGGAAAGAGAGATTATGAGAAGGGAATAGTACATTGAGATCAGACTCTCTACGAAACCTACGCTTACGGGCATCAAGGGTGAGGCCATGCTTGTACGTGGAAAGCACCAAACCATGTGGCACTTTCTGTATCATAGAGCCATAACACGAGGCATTTTTATTCTGAAAACGCCAAGTGTGTTAATGCTTTCAAAGCACCATGCTGTCAACAAGCTAGCCAGATTTTGGGCTGGGCCAAAGGCTGTGTCTGGCCAAATTTAATATGAGCTTAAATTTTACTAACTCAACTAGCACTTTTTGCTGGGTTATTCATGCTAGCCCATCAAACTATTATTATGTCATTTGATATAAAAAAAATTAATTTTGATGCACTATTAATGTAAAAGTTTTTTATACTATCATACAATTATGCATTGTCACATTATAAAAAATATTTAACTCTCAAAACAACTACATCTAAAGTCATACATGTAATGATCTTTAATAGGTTAATAGTATCAAAACTTTTACACAAACAATATATCAAAGAGTTTGAATTTTGAAGCGTGCTTGTACTTTCTAGTCTCCTCCCTTGCTATCTCAAGCACGCTTCTACTGCCTCCCACACACAACACTTATATGAAAAGTTTCACAGACTTTTCCCTAAATATTGGACCTCCTCAAAAGCACATAAACATGTTTGACATAGTTCAACCAAAGTTCAATCATTCAGATTCTATGAAAATTTTGATAGAGTTTTCCCTAAATATTAGACCTCCCCAAAGCACATAAACTTGTTTAACATAGTTCAATCATTCAGATTCTATAAAAATTTTGACAGAGTTACCCCTAAATATTGGACCTCCCCAAAAGCACATAAATCTGTTTAATTTAACTAGGGTACCAAGATCATCAATAGAAAAACGGCAAACATGTTTAATTCAACAAAGGTACCAAAATCACAATAGAAAATCATTAATAGTAATATAATAAAAATCACTAAATATAACATTCTCAAATGCACTAATGACATATAATATTGTACTTCAATGAGACGGGTCAGCATCAGAATGTGGTGACATGTGAGAGGGATTAGAAAAAGGTCTTAGCTGTGATGGGTATGGTGGGTAACCTGATGACATGTAAGGATATGATGGGTAACCTGATGGCGGGTAAGGATATGGTGGGTAACCTAGTGGTGGGTAAGGATACGGTGGGTAAGGGTATGGTGGGTAAGTTGGATATTGTGGGTAAAATGTAGGTGGTAGCTGAGATACTGAGTATGTAGCAGTTACAGTCGGAGTGGTAGCAGTGGTAAGAGGCTGACTCGTGTGTTGGCTTGTAGAAACGAAGTCCTCAGGATGTCGAAGTCGTGTCTGAGTACTCACTAATCCAGTCCTCCTTCTACGCTATGTCTCATGTTCATAAGATTTGTCCCAATCCCCGAAAACTTTCACAATGGCCAATTATTTTGCCTTCCAGGCTTTTCAATATGAAACTTCGTAACCAAATTGGCTTCGAATCCTTTCAACAATCAAACATATAGGTACATCAGGTTTTGATCTAATCATCTCCAAAATACAAGAGTAGATTATACGAGAGTCCAACTTGTGGTGATATAATGACACAACTAAGTTGATGCAACTGTGAGATCCGTTATATTTTGTAATCTGCCACACATGCAACCTCTTGCTTTGTATAACCCTAACTCTCAAATTACAACTATCGCCATATCTAGGGCACTTAGTAGTTAGTCTTCGTGAATCAGAATCTTCAACCTTGTACTTGTCACGACCGGGATCACAGCAAAATAGTAGCTCGTGTGGATTTTAAAGATGCAAATAGAGTCATCACCAATTTTATTTAAATTAGGAAAAATTGAAAAACCTTTCTTAGAAAATAGTCTTTGAAAACCAGATTAGATTCGGGAGTCGATTATGTATAAGGAATGATAGAAACTTAATCCCACAACACCCTTATCACAGCCGTCCTGAGACGGTACCTTAAGTCAGTTGTGCAAAAGTTTGATAATCTCAAATATATTTATTTTATTCCTCTTTTTTTTTAAAAGACAATGTAACTATTTTTCTTATTTTTATTTTTATTTTTTTAAAGAAAAGAAAGAAAAGAAACAATCAAATTGTGAAAATTTAATTTTTGCCTTGACAGAATATAGATTATGCTCCTACGTATCCCCAGGTGTAGTAAGGAACTCAAAGTCACGTAGTTCTCTAGAAAAACGATTGTGAGTTAGTTATTTTTAATTTTTGAAAAGATTTTTTTTTGTTTTGAAAATTTATTTGATTTTTATCTTATACTTTTAAAACAACGAATCATCAAGCTATACAAACGCTTAATCCTTTCTAATAAGCTGGGTGAGAAGTCCTATGATCCAAAATTTTTTCAAGATTTCCATGACTGTCTTTTTGACTTTTCCACTGAAAAACTATTTTCAAACTTTGAAGGATCCACCACGCTCACGCTGCGCCACTCCGATACTATGACATGGATATAAATAGGAATATCCTTTCTTGTAAAATATTCTTTCTTGCAAATGCAATATATGAAAGAACATTATAGAGGTTTAGGAAGAAAAGGTAGCGAAATGATCTGATATGTTACCAAACATATTCAACAAGAATTTGATTTTGCCTGATTTTCAGGAATGAATTTTTTTTTCTGAATTATTAACACCTTATTGAGACAATCTCATAGGATATGGTTGAAAAATAACCAATCCGTTTTGAAGATCATATCTGTTTATGAAACAGATCAAACTAACACAAAATTTTGAACGACATATCAAACTAACACAAATATTTGATCTATAACAATATTTGAATAACACAAGTAGCTCGATCGGCTAAGAATAGAAACAGAAATAAACAAATCATAGAATTACGGATAACTCTAAAATATAATTGATCTACTCAATCATATTACACAAAGAACAAGTTTCCTCACAAAGATATATACATTATGATCAAAGAATTACCTTTTGCAATACAGCCTCCCTTAATTAAGTCTTCAGCTCAGAACACTTCCATTCCGCTTAGAGTAACGACTTTCCTTACTACCCAAGATTTTACTAACAGAAAACTCTATTTTCAAAGAGCATAATCTCTGGAAATGTGTCCAAACTTTCCGCAAATTATTTTCTTTAACGTACAATCCTTCGTTAAGTGCCCCTCTCCACATCACGTACTGCTTCTGGTTTCTCAATGGTCGTAAATACATCTTCCGTCGAAATCAATTACTTTCTCAATATCCTAAAAAAATACCAGGTTCCAAAATTACGAAATCTTATATTCAAGACTGATTCTCTTCCATTAGATCCTGAACCTCAACTTCTAGTTTTCCGTTGTTCAGCGATCCTCTGTTCGTGCAGTCGTCTTTTCACATTGCTCCCGTTGCTCCCGTAGCTGCAACTGCATTATTAGTAACATGTTCCACTTCCACACAAGTACAACTATCCTGAGTCATTTCTTTTTTTTTTTCCTCAGAGATGAGCGAATCGAAATATAATGGATCTGATATCCATTATAAACAACATTGTTTCCTTTCGGAAAACAATAACACAGAGAACACAACACAAGCAAAATGGATCTAACCACAAACCCCAAAAGACTCAAACCGTGCTTTGATACCAACTAATGTAACACCCTTCTTAGGGCATCACATTTTCGACTCCCGACTCATAATCTGAAAATCAATTTGTAAAAGGTTTGAGTTACAAAAATATGGGTTTCAAAATTACTTCTTTACTGAAACGTAAATTTACTGAAAATATTAGGTAATATTGAAAATCATATTTCAACTATTCATTATGCAATATTGAAACCAATTAATATTTCACAATTTAAAGAGAAATATAAAATTAACAGACTTATTTTTTTTCTCACAGTAGTAACCCTATAACGGGTCCTACTTAATAGCACGGTACAACACTAACGAGAAACTTTAACATACTTATTTCTTTTTCTGTCCATCTTAATGCATCAGACATTTGTTCCTTTGTCGACACTGCACACCTTCGAGTTCTAAATGTCCACTCCTTATTGTTGTCACCAATCTCAGAGTATCCATCGCCCGTTATGTCTAAGACAACTCGATCCTTCTATTATTTGATTTTAACAGTACAGACACAACAAAACAACATAGCAAAGAGGTGAGATCACCTACACCAATACCAACATGACAGCACATGGATAACACAAATAGCAATATCATACAGATAGATCATACCACAATTATGATCATGCCATCAACATTAATCAACTATTATCATCCAATCATTTATCAGTTCAATTATCACAAATAACAATTACGATAATGCCCTCAGCATTATCATCATCATCATTCAAGTATTCAAAACAATTGTCATAGCCAATATTCCTCAATTAATATATCACACAGATATAAATGTACTCATATAATGCATGTGCATTTAGACTCAATGTTCCTACTCCATGGAGCTAAACTCAGGTCGGAGAAATGATCGAAAAGATTTGTCGGTACCACATGCCTCAGACCACGTGCTATAATCTTCATTTTGATTTTGCACATCTAGCATATACACGATGCTTTATCAAATCTTGAATAAGAATAGTGTCTCGATCAGGATCATCGGTGTGTTGCATCAGTCTAACCTACGGGAAGAAGCGCGACCAACCACCCGTGTAAGCAACCCGCACCCGATGCCCCCAAGCTCAACAAGTGACTTACACTACGCATATCGCACTCACTCAAGAGGTGTGTTTCTCCTAGCAATCACCATATCCAAATTCTCATCGGACCATTCCAATGCATGTATAATGCACCAAATACTAATCATAGGTATAATACCAATCATAGGTATATCTCATAATTTCTCAGATATAGTTTATACAATGCACAAATATATCAGGATGCAAGTCCAACCACAAGGGTCATTCTTTTCAAATTTGTTTGTTTAATTAAATCATATGCCTCAACGTATATTTTTTTTCCAATGCATCTAAAATGCACCACGTGCCAATAACAGCCAAAACTCATTATTTTCACAAACAATGTATGGACATTGTTTTAACAGTAATCATCATGTTATTATGTTTTTATAGTCATAAAACACTTTTGTCGTGTTTTCACAATCGCGTAACATTTTTGTTACGTTTTCACAATTCCACAACACTTCTGTTGCATTTTCAAAATACCGCAACACTTTTGTTACATTTTTAAAATTCTAAAATGTTTTTATTACGTTTTCACAATACCGTAACACTACTGTTACGTTTACAAAATTTCGTAATATTTCTATTATGTTTTCAAAATGTTGCAACTCTTCTGTTGCACTTTTAAACCACGTACTAATTTTTTAATATTTTTCTCAATCGCGTAAAAATATACGTTTCTCAAGTCGCATAGTATTTTTCCACTATTTCAAAATCGTGTAACTTAAAAATCATTCTTTTAAGTCGCGTAAATCATTTTCCATCATTCTCAAAATATTTAAAATACTTTCCAAATCACATAACGATTTTTTGCTACTTTTTACAATCACGTAAAAATAATTCATTACTTTTCAATTACATAGTGATTTTTCAATAGTAGTTCAAATTACGTAAAATATTTAAACATAATTCAAATCGCGTAGAAATATTTTACTGTATTTCAAATCATTTTTAAGATATCGTAAAATATTTTTCAATATTTTACAATTACGTAAAATATTCCTCAATATTCCAAACATTATTTTGACTTAAATAAATCAATATCATTTTCAACACATTTTTCAAATTGCGTAAAAATATTTTACTACATTTCAAATCGTTTTTAAGCTACGCAAATAATTTTTCACCACAATTTCATTACGTAAAATATTTCTTAACTCAAATTTTTTTTTCAACTTTTCTCAAAATAATATGACTTTGTATTTCATTTTTCACATTTCCTTACTCAAGAAAATCTTTTTCCACATTTCTTTACTCAAGAAATCCTTTTCCAAAATATAATCCACAAAAATCACTTTTCCATTGATATAAATTAACGTTTCAAAACTTAAATTTTCTAACGTATTTCAAAACTCAAAATAAATTATAATGCTAGAAATTTTCAAAACACCATTATATTCTCCATTTTTTCCAAATCATTTCCAAAATTAGTCTTTTTCAAAATAAATTGAAATGCAAACGCTTTCAACCTCTCTTTGTTTTCCGTTATGAAAATTTCTGTTTCTCTGCCGTGATAAAATACTGATTCCCTTTTCAAATTCCTCAGTATTAAATCAAGTTACGTTTCCATTTTGAAAATCACTTTGTTCATAAAAATCAAGGCATTACAAACCTTCTAAAACGTGGACATGACTATTGAAACCATCAAATATTTTTCCTTCTAAATTGATATAGTTTTACACAAACAAAATCATTAAAATTTTGTTTTCAAAACCGTGTGATTCATGGTCATAAAAACCAAACCCATTTGTTCAAATTCATTTTTATTTTCTTTGCAAATCCTTAAAATCAACGTTTGCCCGTTTCATTCAAAACTCATGTTTAGAAAAACACTTAGGATCTTTTTACACAAAATAAATTAATAAAAATCCTTCAAAACCCTGTTCTTGTTCTCTTAAAAAACATATCCTTTGTTCATTTTCCATGCTTTTCAAATCAATCCAATTTTATTCTTCCATGAAAATATTAAGGTATAAACAACTATGTTGCGGTATCTTGGCCGAAATTCTAATTGTTCTAGGGACCCAAAAATTAATTCTCCTTGTTCTTGAAAAATTTCAACATAAACCCAAATCATGAGTGTCAAAACCGTGACCACTCTTTCTTGGCCATTGGAGCTAAAAATTTATTTTCTTTCCATATTCACATCATGGCATACATATACATATTCCATCATAAATTCCACAAGCATGCCATATATTTATCATGCATATTATAAGCATACCATCAAAGCCATAAAATCATGCAAAGCATACCAAGCATAGACAAATAATTAAAGCACATAAATACCCACAAATAAATTACAAGACCATGGATATGAATCCTCACATGGATTCACTATCCATCAAATATAAGACCATCTCTCACCACCATGCTTGGTTGGTGAGATGGATCTCCCTCTTACCTCTTGAAGATCCTTAAAAGCTCTTTGTTTTGCTTCTTTTTCCAAGTCCTTCATCACCAAGGGCTTCTCAGATACAAAACAAAATACATAAAAATTAGTATACTAAGCTTGATTAAGAGGAACCATGGATCAAACATGGTTTAGATCATGAAAAAGAAGAGAAGAAATGAAGTTTCCTTACACTTTACCACAAATACCCTATAACTTTGATCTTGAAGGAAGTCCATGAAGATGAATGATTTAGAGGAAATCTCCAACATGAAAGTTACTTAGAATATCATGTAGATTCAAGATCTATGGTTGGATGAAATTAAAGAGTGATGGAAGGCATATCTAGGGTGCTTGACCGAATGGTGTTTCTTGGAGAAGAGAATGAAGTTTTTGTGTTTTGTTTTGGAGGAGATGATGAATAGAAAGACAATTATGATATAAATAATAGAAACCAATAATTTTGGCCCCCTTTAGAGTGCATGGCCGTAGCTATGCTTGGAAAGAAAGAAGAGAATATTTTTGCTTCTTGAAAATGGTCAATAATGACCAATAATGACCAAGACAACATATAATTGGTGTCTTGAAACTTGGCTAATTTCCTACACCATCATAAAACCGTCCCCCCTCCTTCATGCTCTCCTTGAGTGACTAATCTCCTAACCACCATTATTTGAAGCATTCTAAGCCACTGATTAATTCAATGGTTAGGATTTAGGTAGACTTTTGATTTTAGAAGACTTAATCTAGGCCATTGGATCTTTCTCCTTTAAATTCTAACCATTAGATGTGTCTCCAAAATGAAAGGTCAAGATTACTCCTTCTTACTTTTAATCCAAGGGTCATAATTAGTTTTTGCTACTTTTTAAGACTAATTCTCAGCCATTGATTAAATTTACATCCAATGATCATAAATGATTCTTGTTACTTTTTAAGACCAAATCTCCACCCTTGATCAATTCTAAATCCAATGGTTGTAAATGGTCATAGCCATTATATAAAACTAAATCTCTACCCTTGATTTAATCTCCATCTAACGGTTATAAATAATCCTATTTACTTTTAAGATCAAATCTCCACCGTTGATTAAAACAAGATCAAGTCTCCATTGTTAATTAAATCAATGGTGGATATCCAAACAACCAATGTTGACTTAAGCAATATAATTTTTATTTTTATCTGCTAAAATCCTATGAAAGATTATATTTACTATATTTTTATCGTCTGATAATTAAATACAGTACCAAACACAGTACAAGAAATTTTCTAAAACTATTTCCAGATTCAGGTTTAGTAAGATCCCTTGTCTCCGTCTAAATAGTACAAATTTTTCTATGCGTAGAAAAATTTTTACTTTGCGGGACCCACCTAGGCCCACGTAAGGTTACCTGGGCCCACATAGGACCACCTGGGTCCACATAGGACCACCTGGGTCCACATACAGTAAAAAAAATTCATAATCATCCACAAAAATCATAAATATTAGAAAACGTATGAAAATCAAGTCAGATTATTAAAAATAATTAACAGTCAAGAGAAATAAATATTTAAAGATTTTCTTCGGTCCGAAAATTATTATTTTCCTGACACGGAGGAAATCACTCAAAACGATCAAATACGTTGATGGAATAAACAAAATCATTTTACAGTGCACAGAAATTACTAAACAGTAAAATTTTGTTAACTGTCAAAATTATTGTTTAAGAGATAGGAAATTCAGGGTGTTACAAAAGCCAACAAAGGGAACTTGAGATTTTTTTTTATTATCATTTTTATCCATATCCCTTATTTTGTATGTATATTTATTTATTTTTATTATCTTTTCTTTGACAATTTCTTTTTTTTAGGCTAACAGAAACTAGCATAGAAAGGGAAAAGAAAAGGAACTAGATTCCTAATCATACAAATCTACCTAGCCCTAGAGCCCAAATCAAGTGGAATAGCAGCAAGCTCACAATTCAGATTAAAGAACCAATTGAAAAAATAATAATAAATAAGTAAAGAAGATAGAAAGGTGAGAACTTTGAGTTCTCCTTCCTACTTTTACGAAGGTCACCTACAGTGCAGGGGTCCCAAATGCGGCTTGACTGGGGTTGCGACGGCTAGTGGAGCTCTGATCTGGTGCGGCGCATTCCGGTGGTTTCACAAATCTGGGCCGAGGTTGACGCGTGTGACGCGAGGATGGCGGTCGAGTAGGATCGAACGCCCAGATCTGGTTTGAGTCGCTCAAATCTGGTGGGCTCGGTTAGAGTGGATTGGACGTCTTAGGCCCGTGGTTGCCGGCGTGATGGAGCTGCTCTACTGGCGGATCGCAGATCGTTGGTGCTGGGTCGCGATGTGGTGGTTTCGGTTAGGCTTGGGGCAGAGCTGGTTCGCGACTACTGTGAGCGGCGCCCGCAGAGGAGCGACGGTATGGGTTCGAGTGGTGTTGCGCGGCAGCTAGGTAGGTTTGGAACTGCTCGTTAGTCTGACTCAGTGGACGGTAGTTTCGAATGGTATGGCGGATGAACGGGTTTGGTGGAGCAGCGGCGAGTCGGACTTACGGCAATTCGTGGTTTTGGTTGTGAGGAAGATGATAATAATGATTATGGTAGTTGTAAGGTGGTGGATTTAATGGAGGTGAAAGATGTATGAATGTGGTGGTTGAGTCTTTGGTTGTTGAGAAGGTGGTGAAAAATGGTGGTTTGTCTTTGAGAGTGTGGTGGGGTGGTGAAGGTAATATGGTGATAGTGTAGGTTATTCTCAAGATGATTGAGAGGTAGATGGAGATAAAGGGTGGAGAAGAAAAAAAATGAATGTGGGTGAAGAGTCAATATGTGAGCTTTTGGTGCTTGTTTGTAGGTTCCCTACGTGAGAGAAAAAATGTAAAAGTGAGTGGGTGTGTCGAGGGTTACGTGAGGAGGGGAGAAATTGTGCGAGGGTTGCGTGTGTGCAGACAGGTTGAGTGTTACAGTGAGTGAAGTAACAAGCAAGCTGCAAAGTTTTTTTTTCTTTTTTTCTTATATAGAAAATAATTTTTTATTATTCTTCTTTTTTTTATTTTTTTTATTTTTTAGCCTAGTCAAAATTTGGTGTTCACAGTACTCTTGATGTTTGCAAATCGAATAATGTTGGAGGGCCAACTTCTCGGAATCTTTAGATGAAAATTGCAACCCAACATATAATTCATCATCTAGGCTCCAAGTCCCACAACGATTTAATTCAGGAAAATTTTCAGGATTACTCAATGCTTCCCAATTGATCTGAGAAAACTAAGGGCATGGTGGCACAAATACATATTGAGGGCCTGGAGGCACAAGCATAGATTGGGGGCAACCAACAATGGAGGGTCTTCTTCTTGTATATTTTCTTCAACACCAAAGTTTTCTACCTCTATATCAGTGTCTGAATCATTAGCTTCAGGTACCTGTCCTTCATCTTCACTTGTGTTAGATAATACATCTCTGACATATGCGTTATCAGTTTCAACCATTGTAGAACCAATAACATTCATATTGTATAACTTAACTGGATTAACTGAAGTGGCATGTGTCATGAACATTTAAGCGTTGATAGGCTGTGAGAATTCAAAAATATTAGAAGGACCAACTTAAAATTATGTTTCAGCAGGAGCTTCAACATACTTATCATGCCCACTCGTTTCTGCCTCAACATACAACTTCATCGAGCCCATGTTTGGATATTGTCAGAGGCAATCTATCATGCATTTAACATCATCATCGTCTTCTAATGGAAGAGCTATCTATCTCCACGGATTGTTGAATTGTGGAAATCGATACACAACCTTTAACACATATTGATTTGCTTAGAGTCTTAACTTTGAATGGATTTTATTTTTCAGGGCGTCCAAAGTCATATTATGTTTGATCACGATAGGTTTAGGAGGAGGACCTTCATCCATTAGACTCTCTTCACCATCATATATTGTTCTATTGAAGTAAATGAACACAGTAAGGAGTTTTGCCATGTGAATCCTACTTCTGAACAATAACAATTCAACACATACGCAATCAATTTACACATGTCAATTAAAACAAAATTGCACCTCTAACAATGAATTCATACTATTATTTTACGTACAAATAATTTTCTAAGTCCTACTAATTTGAATAAACCAATATTTAGTTATTAAAACGTGTCAAGTAGTCAAGCAAAAAAAAATTCTAAAAAATTGACACGTGCAAATGAATTTATACTATTATTTTACGTACAAATAATTTATACTATTCACACTTGGTACCCTATTAATCACATTATTAATTAGTCAAGCAAAAAATATTCTAAAACCTCTAAATACGTATAAACTAACAAAAATATATAATTAACATTAACACAATAAAAAAATAATAATAAAAACAGCCAACAAATAATTAAAAAAAAATAATCATTATAATAAATACTTACATATAAGAAATAATATTCGAATATGATTAAACAGGAGATCTAGGCACCACCTCCACTAGCAACTGTCAAATCTATTAGGTAGGAGAGAGTTGAGAGTGTTGAGAGAGTTTAGAGAGAGAATATTTGTAGAGAAAGAGTGAAATTTGACAAAATGAAGAATTGTGCTCGTTCCACACTTGGAGCTATGCATATATAGTGGGCCACAAGGAAAACATCAAACTATATGACGTTATTAGTCTTAAAACGCCATTTACGTTGGCGCTTCCACGTAGATAATGTCATCTACCTTTTTCTAACTAACTTCAACTGATCATCATAACTAACTATCAACAAGGATAACTAACATAACTAACTTATGATTCCTTACATCCCTTCTTAAACTTAGAGGTTGAAAAACTTTCAACTCTGAGTTTATTTCTGAAGTGATGAAATTGAGTACTAGAAATAGTTTTTATCAGAATATCTGTTGTTTGCTCAGTAGATGGAATGTGTTGAACTTGAACAAGCTTTGCTACAACTTTCTCCTTACAAAGTGAAGATCTAACTCAAAATGTTTAGTTCGATTATAGAGGATAGAATTTGCAGCTAACATGACTGCACTAAGATTATCACAGTAAACTCTAGGAGTGGAAGAAATTGGAACTTGAAGTTCATTGAGCAGTGATTGCAACCATGTAAGTTCAGCTATGACTGTTACAAGGCTATGGTACTCAGCTTTTGTGCTTGATCTAGAGACCACTGTCTGCTTTTTAGATAACTTAGAAATTATGTTTGAGCCAATAAACACATAATAGCCAGAGGTAGATCTCCTATCATCTGGATCGGATCCCCAATCTGCATCACAAAATGTTGTTAATTGCATCTGTTGAGAACTCCTTAGATGTAAGCCATGAGTTAGAGTACCTTGTAGGCACCTTTAAATTCGTTTGACTGCCTTTCATTGGCTAAGCAGAGGTCTGTGCATGAATTGACAGACCTTGTTCACATAATAAGCAATCTCAGGTCTGGTGATGGTAGCATACTACAATGCTTCAACAATTAACCTGTAAAGAGCTGGATCCTCAAATTCATTAATACCATGACTAGATAGTTTCAACCCAATAGTCATTGGAGTGGGAAGAGACTTGCACTTATCCATATTTGCTTTTACTAATAGATCTGCAACAAATTTGGATTGAGAAAGATGAAGTCCACCAACTGCTGTTTTCTTGGCTTCTATCCCAAGAAAGTATTGTATATGACCAAGATCTTTCAAGGGAAAAACAATATGTAAGTCAGAGATTAACTGAGAGATAGATTGTTGAGAGCTTCCTGTAATTAGTATGTCATCGACATAGACTAAGATGTAAATTGTGCAGCTAGTAGTGATTCTGATGAACAAGGAAGAATCACACTTTGTAGTATGAAAACCTAATTGATGAAGAGTGCCACTAAGTTTTTCAAACCAAGATCTAGGGGCCTATTTCAGGCCATACAATGCCTTATTTAACTTGCAAACTAAATGAGAGCCTTCAATAATAAAGCCTTCATGTTGAGACATAAAAACCTGTTATTGGAGATCCCCATTAAGAAATGCATTATTGAAATCCAGTTGATGAATTGGCCAATGCCTGGAGAGTGCAACTGTAAGAACAATTCTTACTGTATTAGGCTTCACAATAAGACTAAAAGTCTCTTGAAAATCAAATCCTACTTGTTGGTGGAAACCTTTGGCCACTAGTCTTCCTTTATACTTTAGAATAGAGCCATCATGATTGTATTTGATCTTGAAAACCCATTTGTAGCCTATTGCAGACCTGTCTGAAGGCAAGGATACAAGAGACTAGGTATTATTTTTCATAAGAGCTGTATACTTATCTTCTTTCATGGCCTCCGGCGCCAGTTGAATGGACCTGATGAGATATTCCGCCTAAGGTAATGTGGGACAATCTTAATGAAGGTACTGAAAAAGATCAATAAATACTCTCACCACGATTATGAACTTTTTAGAATGAACCAAGGTGAAAGCATTCAAGAAATGCAAAAGTTTATACACATGGAATTGCCAATGCCTGCTTAACGGTAGTAGGTTCTACTATAGCTGAGTACACTTTAGGCTTGTAGATGCCAGATTTGGAACTATTGATCATAGGGCGTGCATTAGTATTTGCCCCAGGTTGCTAAATGGATGAAGTAACATGCATTTCTAGTGGGAGCACTAATGGCAATTCAGGTTGTAAACCTGGAACATGTGAGGCTAAAGGAGAGGGTGTTCTATCATGGTTAGTAGTAGCAGTAGAAAAGGTAGGTGTAACAACATTATGAGCAATCTGTGTATGTGAAACAAGAATAAATGGAATAGAAGGTACTGCAGTATAAACATGTTCAATGACAAGTACAGTGGATGATAAATTAGATGTAAGTTGTTTATTTGGAAACAAAGATACTCATCAAATATCATATGTTTGGAAATATAAACTTTTCCATTTTGTCCTAAGCATTTGTATCCTTTGTGTTGTGAACAATAGCCCAGAAAAATACATTTTTGTGATCTGTAATTGAGCTTGTGATGAAGATATGGTCTTAGTAAGGGATAACACGCACAACCAAACGTTTTGAGAAAGTGATAATCATGTTTCTTATGAAATAAGGTTTCAAATGGAAAGGAATTGTGGAGAATAGAAGTAGGAAGAAGGTTTATCAAATGAGATGCAGTGGTAAATGCTTCACCTCAAAATTTGAAAGGAAGAGATGCATTTGCTAAGAGAGTTAGGTTTGTTTCAGTCACATGCCTGTGTTTTCTCTCTGAGCATCCATTTTGCTCATGAGTATAAGGACAAGACAACCTATGGATTATACCATTATTAGCATTGAGATATTTGGTAAAAGTGAAATATTCTTTTGCATTGTCTATCTGAATAGCTTTAAGCTTTCTTCCTAATTGAAGATCAACTAAGGCTTTAAATTAGAGAAAAGTACTAAATGCATAAGACTTATGGCTTAGTAAATATAACTAGCTATACCGTGAATAAGCATTTGTGTGAAAATAATGTAATAATGTGCACCACCAGTGACAGTTATAGGAGTTGGACCCCATATATCAAAGTAAAATAAATCAAGTGGATTAGCATAAACACTATCAGATGTAGAAAAAGGTAATTGATGTGCTTTGCCTAAACAACAAGATTCACAAACACTAGGAATTTTATTTATTTCAGCAAGTATGTTACAAGATCTGAGTACTCTATGTACAATTTTGTTGGATGGATGCCCTAATCTTGCATGCCACAATAGAAAGTTTGAAAAAGAAATTTAATTAACATGTTTTTGAGAAGTAACATCAGAACTAACAGGAAATACAACAAAATTGATTTTTTTGGTGAGAAATGTCCAACAGTCACATTATCAAAAGCATAAAGCCCATCTCTAAGTGTTCCTTGGAGAAGGATCTCCTTGGTACCCTGAGATTTAACAAAACATTTATTAAGATAGAATTCAAAGTAAACTTTGTTGTTTCTAGCAAATTGAGATACACTTAACAAATTTTTTGTTATAGTAAGAACATGTAACATATTATTAAGAACAAAAGAATACTGAGAATAGTTGGAATTGAGAAGTGAATGCCCAATATGCTGAATACACATACCTGAACCATTGCTAATTTGTACTTTATCAGAACCCCCATATGATGAACTAGTCATGAAATTGATTGAATTAGGTGTAATGTGATTTGGGCTCCAGAATCTGGGTATCACAAAGGATCATACAATGTTGATGGAGTAGCAAGAAAAGCTTGAAGTGGTTGTGAGGAAGAGGAATTTAATTGCTGATGAGTTGAACTATCAAAGAATTAAGGTGTTGCAAAGAAAGCTTGAGGCTGAGATTGTTGAGATGTTTGAAATGTAAAAGGATTTTGAAGATTCTGATGGAATCTTTGGCGACAATCCTAAGCTAGATAACCATATTTTCCACAAAGTTAACACTATAGCTTATTTCCAGAATTGAATCCAAAATTGAATCTTCCCCCTCGAGCAAATCTACCTTTGCCTTTGAAATTAGAAAACCCTCTTCCTCTAAATCCTCCAAAAATATGTCCTCCATTACTATTGAATCTTCTTGACCATTGACCCCGTGATTGAGCTGCATTTGCTTTAGCAATATTAGCTTGTAACATTCCTGAATCAACTTTTTTATGCTTTTCCAATCTCTCTTCTTGAGCCATGAGTAACTTCAATTTCTTCAACTGAATATAGATTTGTTCTGGAAGTAATTGCAGCGATGAAAGGATCATATTCCTCTGGTAAACCATCTAACACAGCTTCAATGTGATCATTTGTACTCACAGGAGATCCTACTGCTACTAAGCAATCAACAATCTTTTTTATTTGCAAAAGATAAGAATCAATCTCTGTGGTTTTCTTGATACTTCTCAATTGAGTTTTCAACTACTTGACCTTTGCTCTTGTATGAGAAGCAAAGAATGCCTCAATCTTTTCCCAAATTTGATAACGGAAAATCACACCCTACTATTCTTGTTGTAAGTGATTATTGAGAAAGATGAAGTCCACCAACGCTGTTTTCTTGGCTTCTATCCCAAATAAGTAGCTGTATATAACCAAGATCTTTCAAGATAAGTCGTAGATTAACTGAGAGATAGATTGTCGAGAGCTCGTAATTAGTATGTCGACATTGAAGCAAGTAATCAGAACATAATCAATTGGTCCTGTTGTTCCTAATTTGCGTACTCAACACTGATATTTCCAATGACTGCATCAACTTCGGATTCATACCTCTTTGGAATTTGCTTTTTATCCAAAAACTTCTGTAACTTGAATCCCTTGATCGTAGCCAAAACTTGCTACTTCCATGGCAAGAAATTGGTTTGATCAAGCTTTAGAGGTATCGGGTTTGAGAATGTGTGAGGAATGAATTGTGATGAAAAAGGTGGTGGTGGTGGTGGGTTTGTTTGATTCTCCAAGGATCGATCAAAGCTCTGATACCACGAAAGGTATCAGGCTTGGTACAAGAAATGAAGAACAAGAGAGAATGAGAGAAAGTGAAAATCAGAGAGGAATGAAAGAATTGAATGTGTGATTGATTGCTTTACTCTGTTACAGTGCATATGTTTATATACAACATATTATTCTAACTAACTTCAATTGATCATCATAACTAACTATCAATAAGGATAACTAACATAACTAACTTATGATTCCTTACACTCTTCAAAGATGTGATTTTTTTTTGGTATAAAGTAATTATATATCTTAAATCTCAATTATTAATTAATTTATATATATATCATGAATTAATGTTAAATATGGATCTATTAATTTTATTTTTGTGAGTTTAAAATTTCTAATAGAACAACCACTTGGAACTCCATCTCTATCATTACGAACTATTCTCTGTTTTATTCATAAACAACTGAAATATATCAGAGAGGAAAGTAAGTCAATGGCTCAACGACACCACTCTTCAAATGTTACATTCATTTCACTTATTCTTTAAAAAGCTATGTACCACCGACACAGTAGGTCGGAGTTCCCGAGCTGAATGAAAAGTAATTATAGTCAATGTGAATGGAAGGTTTTTGCAATATGACTCGATCAATTATTCACATATCATCAAAATAGTTTCACTTTTCACCAACTTATTGTCATACTCAAACTCTTTTAGTGGTGTGATTATATGATATAATAGTGTAAAAGACTGATAAAGTCATAGTAAATCCAAATTAAATCATTGTTAATGTTGATGATAAAAATTGTTTAATGAATAATTATACATGTAACATTTGGAAGGAAGCTTTCAATAATTATATTAATAAATTTTATACGATCTAACAGTTGTCAATTACATAAAAAACATGTATTATAGGTACTTATATTTGATAATGTGATCACATGTCAAATTCCTTTAGTTTTTTTTTTTCTAAATGTTTCATTCCCTTCTTTATCGGAAGTTCCATACTAAAACACAATTCATTGTTTTTAGTCTTTGATTAAAGTATTTCTACTGACATTAGAATGTGATTAATTTCTCAAAAACTGTCATAATTAAAACATAATTCATGTGTCACTATATTATTAAATGTTTCATCCTAATTGATATATCCCATCATTATTAATTTTTAATTAATTTTTGTGAAGTATCAAGGCCAAGTTGGTGCGAAGAAAAAAGAAAGAGATAAAAAAGAAAGAGAGATCTGAATCACGGAATGAAAATGTGATATTGATGATATCATAATATTGCACTGTGTTAAGGTTATATACATTGAAAAATTAAGTAATTATTCTATATGTAACTAATTACAACTAACAAACTTGTAACTAATTACAATTAATCAGATAACGTTCTATCTCAAAAGACTCATTTACCCTTTCTCTCTTATAATTTTAACCCATTATCAATCTTCTCACTTTTTCAAGGTAATTAATCTTTCGAATATATCACATATATTACCAAGTTTCAATTTATAAAATTTAATGGGATTGATCTATAGTATTAAGAAACTATACTTGCATCAAATGATGTATTATCACGTTATATAACGAGTTTAACATCTTATGTAATTGATAAGATACTCAAACTACTCATTGAATAATGTGTGAATATAAGATTGGATTAAGGGTATATTAGTGTGTATTTGGATTAAAGTATTTCTACTGACATTAGAAAATTTTAATTAATTTCTTATTTCAATAATCGATTATTGTATAAATTTTTTTTATTATAATCGATTATAATTAATTCATTTTTATGTTTGGATATGTTGCAATAAAAAAGAAAGAAAAGTGATTTTAAACTAATCTGCTTATTGCTTTAGTTATATAAAAAAATTATTTTTATGTATTAAATTATCAAAATAAATATGAAATAATTAAAAAAATTATTTGATTGAAAACAAAATAATATTTACATATTAAAGTATAAATATAATAATTTATAAATTAGAATCATAAATTTCAATCTTTAACATTATAAACAAAATTTATTTTACATTAAATTTTGCATAAAAATTAAAATTAATTTTACCAAATATAATTAAATACTATTACAACAACTTAAAAAAAAATAAAATAAAAAAATTAATTTAATTCTTACTAAACACACACTTAATCTTGCAAAAGGTGAGACAACACAAGATTGGATTAAGGGTATAATAATCTTCGAAAGAGGGTCGGATCGGGTAGTGACCCGACTTGACTGGTAAACAAACCTTGCACGTCTCTCACAGAGTGACAGTCGCCCTCGCCGAGAGAGAGAGAGAGAGAGAGAGAGAGAGAGAGAGAGGAGGCATCCCCACAGTCCACAGCCCACAGCACAGGGGTTGTTCCCTTGGTCGTCCTCCTCAATATCAATAGACAATACTCTCTCACTTTGCATCTTTCAATCTTCCCTTCCCTTCATCTCAATCTCATCCCTTTTCTTCTCTTCTCTTCTCTTGTCTGTTTTTTCAACACACCAACCAACCCAACTCCACATCGCCGCCTCCCCTACACAGCGTCCTGCCCGATTCTCTCACCAAAAGCACTTATCTTGTCAACACCCATTAGAGCTTTGGGCCCTTTTCTCTTAACGTTTCATCTTCCTTCCTTCCTTCCTTCCTTCCCTCCACACAGGTACTCAATTTAGATTTATGCCTTTATTTTTGTTTCTAAATCATTCTTGATTCATTGATAATTGTTTTGGCACTTGCTTTGAATGAGAAGCTCTTTCCCAATTTTCTGGGTTCACTTGTCGATCTGATGCTTTAAACTTCTGCATCTGTACATTTATTCCACTCCACACTCGCTCTTGTATTAAGCAGCTCTTGCTTCATTGGATAAACTTCATCACTAGGAGCAATATATCTGCATATTTTGATTTTGATTCATGTTTGTATATATTATCAAATTCAGCTTTTGAAATGGAGCATTACATATTACATACTTACTCGAAGCTTCATCTATCTGCTTTTCAATCCACTCTGAACCTGCTCCTTAATTTCTGTTGGGACTTTGTAATGATGACAAATTGCTTTGCATTTTGGCTGCAAAGAATAATGTTTTGCAAACTCCCAAGTCTAAACATTTGCATTATATTAGGTTGCTGTCTTTATATATTTAACTGAAATCTTCTATTTTCGTTTACTCCCCTGATTTTTTTTAAAACCAGGTCAGGTCATATTGGATCAGATTTTCTGCCTTAACTGTTTGGGTTTTAAATTGCCCTTACACTACAGGCTTGGATTGGATAAGGTCTTATGTGAATCTAGCTTATTGCCATTCCCAGTAACGCATCAAGTTTTTGAAGTACCTTGTTTCAAATTTTCCTCCTAGGCCTCTGATTTTCTGGTAAAAAAATTGATTTTATTTTCATTTTTATAAAGAAAAGAAATTTTCTTCCTTTTTTTGGATTTTTTCTGGCTGTAAATGTATAATGAGCAACATGTATTGGTATTTAATGTAAGACGGACTGAGTACCTGTTTTCCTGTCTGTTGTACGCTGGCAAAGTTCATTGATTTATTTTGGATTATAGAAACTGATGGGGAAGAAAGTCAGAAAGAAGAGCCGAGTTTCTGCTAAGGAGAAGGGGGTTGCCACCCATTCCCCAAAAAAGGTTATGGAATCATCCAACCCGACTGTTGAGTCTGTTGATGAGGGGGTTTCGGTTGCAAAAGAGACAAACTCGTGTCCTCATCTTGTAAAAGGTGTTAATTTAAATAGATTGTCTAGTAAGATTGGGTCCTCTGGATCCATAAGGTGTGAAGATTGTAGGGAAGGTGCGGCTGATAGGAGGGGTAGTAAAGGAAAAGGTAAACATGGGAAGAAGAAAGGTGGTGCGTCATTAGATTCAAAATCTGAGTCAAAGGCTATATGGGTTTGTTTAGAGTGTGGTCAATATACCTGTGGAGGAGTGGGGCTACCAATAACCCCTCAATGCCATGCGGTCAGGCATGCGAGGCAAAATCGGCACCACTTGGTGGTTCATTTTGAGAAACCTCAACTGTGTTGGTGTTTTCCTTGCAATATGCTTATCCAAGTTGATAAAATTGAGGAAACTGATGAAACGAGTCGTCTTCTATCTGATGTTATGAAATTGTTGAAAGGACGATCATTGGAAAAATCATCAGTGGATATTGAGGATGTTGGCTTTGGAGATGGCAGTGTTACTTCAGAAATTAAATCAGGAACTTTGTTCACAAGTGATTCATATGGACAAGGTGGTTATGTAGTTAGAGGTATGGTTAATCTGGGGAATACTTGCTTCTTCAATTCAGTCATGCAAAATCTGCTAGCTATGAATAGATTGCGGGACAACTTTCTAAAGTTAGATGCTCCTGTTGGGCCACTGATTAGTTCCTTGAAGAAGCTGTTCACTGAAACAAACCCAGAATCCGGATTGAAAAACATTATAAATCCTAGATCATTTTTTGGTTGTGTATGTTCTAAGTCTCCCCAATTTCGAGGATATCAGCAGCATGACAGTCATGAATTGCTCCGTTGTTTACTGGATGGATTGAGTACTGAAGAACTAACTGGAAGGAGACAGAATGGTTCTCCCAAGAGAGATGGGACCTCTTCTAATACTTTAGTTGATGCTTTATTTGGGGGTCAGATATCTAGTACTGTATGTTGTGTTGAATGTGGGCATTTCTCAACAGTGTATGAGCCTTTTTTAGATCTTTCCCTGTCTGTTCCAACTAAGAAGCCTCCAACTCAGAAGGCCCAACAAGTATCTCGAACCAAAAAAGCAAAACTTCCACCAAAAAAGGGTGGAAAGACTCGAGTCAAAGTTAACAGGGAAGCAGATTCCTTACCTGTTCAAAGTCTATCAAATCAATTATCCAGCCATGAATCATCCTGCCCTACTCAGTCCAACATATCAGTTGCTGGAGAGATGGTGGCTTCTTCTGCTGATTCTACAGTATTAGGTTCTGAAGAAATAGGCAACGTGGCTGATAAAGAAGACTTGTCTTCCCCTAATTTGGTTGCTGTTGGAGAGTCTCAACATATGCAAGTGCTTGACAATGCTGCAAAGAAAATGTCAGCTTCATCAGATGATTTTGCATGGTTGGATTATGTGGAAGCTGGAACCATGGCAGATGAATGTGATTTTATTTCCCAGAAGGAGGATACTCCAGAGGTACCGGATACTGAGAGCAAGGATGAATGTTTAAAAGAATCACCTGTACAGGCTAGCTGTGAATCTAGTGGTCCAGTTTGTTTCCTTGAGGAGGATCAAAACCTAAGACCAGATTCTTCTTCAGTGAATGGGTGGGAAGATGAGGTTCCATCACAAGTTCAAAGTTCAGAAGTGCTGTTACTTCCATATAAAGAAGAAAGTTCCTCTACTGGTGAGATCATCGGAAGAGAAGGCGAGGCCTCCTCATCTGTTTTGGGCTGTGGTCAAGAAGAATTGGAGTTTGATGGCTTTGGTGACTTATTCAATGAGCCTGAAGTTGTTGCTGGGCCTGCTCCTAGACCTTCTTCATGTAGTGAGGTCATGGAAGCTGGTTTTATCGTTGGAAACAACAGTGAGTCTGATCCAGATGAAGTAGATGATACAGATTCTCCGGTTTCTGTAGAGAGTTGCTTGGCACATTTTATAAAACCTGAGCTTCTCTCAGATGAAAATGCTTGGCATTGTGAGAACTGTTCAAAAATTCTCCATTCTCAAAAGATGGAAGCAAAAAAGCAGGCAGAAACTGTATCTGGTGGAAATAAGATTGGATGCCATGATGAACCATGGCATGCAGCTGACTCTTGTTCTGTTAAAGCTAGAAGAAGCCTTGGTAATGGGGATATTGAAAATGACAAAAATATAGAAAGTTCAGTTTCACATGTTAAACATGGCACAGAGCTTGAAAATGGTCAAACAGATGAGTTGAGTACAATTGTTAATGAAAGGGATCACGGGGCATTTAAGATGAAAGATACACATAATGATGAATTACAGTCTTCAGGTTTTTATAAAGCTTGTAATGAAGAAAGTTGCAATCATCCAGTTGCTGATTCTTGTAGTCCTTTGCATATGACTGAAACTGTCCAAAGTAGAGATCCTCAGATGTTAGGTCATGATAAAAATGACTCAGAAGAATGCAGCGAGGAAGAGGCCGACTCCAAAAGTGTGAAAGTGAAGAGGGATGCTACCAAGAGGGTCCTCATTTGTAAAGCTCCACCTGCTTTGACCATTCATTTGAAGAGATTTAGCCAAGATGCCCGTGGTCGCTTAAATAAATTAAATGGTCATGTTAAATTCAGAGAAATAATGGATCTCAGACCATATATGGATCTCAGGTATTTTGCTGAACTTTGCTAGATCCTGTTTGAAGTTTGAACAACTAATATATGCCTTCTACCTGTTTGCTTTTATTTTCATGTTTACCCTATTATCGTCTCCAATTTGGTTTTTTCTTTATAAGTGTTAATGATTGTCATTTTAATTTAATCATAAGAAATATTTTGGACATAATTTCAATCCATTGCAAACAGTTTGGATTTGTAAATTCAGTTTTTACTTTTTACAGTAGATGTTTTATTTTTTCTCTTTTGATATACTTCACTGACATGTAATTCACTCCCAATACTGTTCAAACAGATGCATAAATGAAGAGAAGTATGAATACCGCTTGGTTGGTGTTGTGGAGCACTCGGGAACTATGAGAGGGGGTCATTATGTTGCCTATGTGAGAGGGGGCCAGAGGAACAGAGGGAAGGCTGATAAAGAGAATGATGGTTCCACATGGTATCACGCCAGTGATGCATATGTGCGTGAAGTTTCCCTTGATGAAGTTCTTCGCTGTGAGGCGTACATTTTATTCTATGAAAAAATTTGAGTGGACCATCTACTTTCCAGGTATTTATATTTGAGGTAGAAATAGAGGTTTACCAAATTGAGAGAGAGAGAGAGAGAGATGGAATTAAATCATTGCGGATGAGAGTAAAAGCAATTACAGTATATTGTGATACCATTTTTTCAACATGTACAATGCGATATCATACAATCAAAAATCAATTTTTCCCCTTCCCTTCTTTCGGCCCCAACTGTCAAGCAAATTTCAGCTATTGTGCTTTGTTTAAAATTGTGGGATGGGATTATCTATCATGCATTCTGTCTAAGTTCATGTTATTATGGTATTTAGTTAGTAATATTATTAAATATTAGTGATTATTTTATCAACTTATGCAACAAAATTTTGGACCGTTTAATTCACATATAAAAATAGAAATGGGCTTTTAAAATGGCAATATTTGAGGTTGGATATTTTTCATTATGCTTCTAAAAAGATTCTGTGAGATATTTCTTCTGCTTTATTTTTTTTTTGGCTTAACAAAGGCATGGAGAAGGGTGGATTATGTACGAGCATCGAAACTCACTAGGGGTTGGTTCTGTTAGATATCATTCGAACCAATATTTTTGTATTCTCTTTTCTAATTATTGTTGTCGTCCTGTATGAGCCTTCCCTATCCTTATTCCCAAACTGCCATATGTGTTCCTGAAGCCCATATTGGCAAAGTTTTGGTGCAGGCCAGCACAGTTTTGTCCAGAAAATATATTATTATTTACTATTGTCACTTTATACGTATCTAGGATAGTTGCTTTCGTTATCGTTGACTTTATTCGTCATCGTAGACAGTTGGATGGGGGGAGGGGAGGCTTTTGCTAATTGAGGTAAGTGGCTGATTGTTCCGTCATCTAGCAGAATCCAATGTTGATCATTTCTTCATTTGTACAATAGGGATTGCTAAGCACTGTTTGATGTGATGTTATGTGTGCACTTCAGTAGAGTGCGATGTGCTATTTCATGTGAATCCATCTTCTGTTATGCATGCTCTGCAAGATTTCGTAACCTTACCTGAACAATAGTGTTTTTCACTTTTTCTAATTGTTATTTACCTGAACTATTTTTCTAATTTCACGTGTTTTGCATGTGTTTCAAGGTTTCTTCTTTTGGATAAAATGATAAATGATATTTAGCGTGAAGACATTGGGTCTTGCATGTCCTTTATTTGGACAGTAGCGAGTGTTAGGTGTCATTTGCATGATGCCGCCTTGTGGTTAATTTGATGGTCTTAAGTTTTCTTCCTTTGGACGGTAGGGATTGCTAAATGCTATTTAACATGGCCAATTGGCGCCACCTTCTGTCTTGCATACCCCTCAAGTTTTCTACATTTGCATGGTAGTGAGCAAGGTTTTAAATCGCAGTCGCATTGCGGCTATGCATGCTAATGTGGGCTGCTTGCGGGGTGATGCTGTTGCAGTTGTGGCAACCGGTCGCAGGTGATGAGGACTGAGATTTGAAACCTTGATAGCGAGTGCTGGATTCTAGGAGCTTTCTGACTTGATGCCTCCATTTCTCTAAGCTGCTGTGAATGATTCAACAATGCATTTCCTTCTACCCTTTGCCTTCAAATTTACTTCATTTTTCTTCTGCAAACCATTGCTGACAAACTTCATTAAGTGAAAAGAGAGAAATTAAGAGAAGCAAAGACAACAATGACTGAAGTTAACCGGAGGAGCAGCATTGATCAGCGAGTTTCCTACTCCACTTCTATCCGCCATAATCTCTCTTTATTTCCAGTTGATAAAGCTGGAAGAACCAGTGTTCTTTTGCTGCAACGGAGACCACTTGGAGGTACTCCTCACACCTTGATTTTGATAAAGACTCTTTAATTTCCCAAGTGGCTAGTAGCAAAAGTACTTTTTAAGGGCGAACTCAATAACTGAAGCATGCATAACCTTGTTATCTCAGAAGGGAAATAGAATATTGATGCTTTTCACTTTTGGAACTGGACAGAGGCCCCAGTATTTACAGAAACACATTCCATACTAAGCTCGTCTTTCTTTATTTTCCAACAAATATTTAATCTACCTTACTGCGTAGCCTCATTTGCAGTTAGCAGGGATTAGAAAACTATCTAAGGCACCAGACCAATCTGATCAACATTAACAGCTTATTCAATTTCAAGGTTTACCTTGATTGAACAAGTTATATTGTATCTTTTGCCCAGTGAAATCCAACAGTGAGATCTTATATTGATTCTTGCCTTTAAGATACGGCTGGATTTTTTTTTTTATTTTTTTTTTGAGGTTTTGGGGAGTGTTGTGACCCTTTATTAAGTCTTAAAATATTTGTAAGTGAATAAACTGTACGTTAGTACAATTGAGTAAGTATGAGATTGATTCTATAGAGACTTAGAGTTAAATTTTAAGTTTTAAAATATTCTTTCTAATATAGTCACAAAAATTACACAACTAAAGATGTAAAGATAAAATAAAACAAATAAAATTAAAACGAGTAGCAAATTAAATGAAAGTAAGTAAACAAATTGAGTTTTAACCAGATGCAAGATGATTAAGGTTCAGAATCTATTAAGATTAATTTTAATATTAATTATGTTAATTTATTATACCTAAACAAAGTTTTAAATTGCGATCACGGTCAAGGTCGCGGTTGTGTTATGGTTTTTGCGATTGCGATCTGCTGCGGCGTGAATTTTTCACAACTTGGTATAAATTAGATTAAATTATCTATTTTATTATACAATGTATCATAACTAATAATTTATAATTTTTTTAATTAATAAAAGATATCTAAAAGTAATAAATTAATTAACCAATATTAAAACTAAGGGTGTTCATGGGTCGAGTTGGTTCGGGTTTAAGGGAAAAAAATGTCCAAACCAATTAATTGAAGT
The DNA here is from genome assembly GCA_029884605.1 of Ormosia emarginata. Taxonomy (NCBI): domain Eukaryota; kingdom Viridiplantae; phylum Streptophyta; class Magnoliopsida; order Fabales; family Fabaceae; genus Ormosia; species Ormosia emarginata. The sequence continues at coordinate 7,981,386 of JAQQTP010000032.1, read as the reverse complement.
TGGGTTGGTTTGGATTGATTTTTGGAAAAAAAATTCGGATAACTCGAACCGAACCAATTCGATTACAATCGGGTTAGTTCGGGTCGGGTACTCAGGTTAATCATATTGAAAGGAAAGAGTATACTTGTTGCATTTGATACACTTTTTTTATCTTCATTTCAACATCGCTAATCAGATCTACTCTACAATGAGTATCCCTTTGCAACGAAATCATCACAGCCTTAATGCTTCCACTTATGAAATTGAATCTCAATCTTTCCAACTAAAGAGTTGGATTTAGTTAAAGAAAATTAAAAAAATTGTAAAAAGCTAGTATAGAAAATTCCTTCAACAGGTTACCTCAACCTACAACCACTAGCTTCTCCACTGTCTTAGCCACCAGGAGAATGCCTATACTGATCTGAGACATCTGATATTGTTGGAGACTAATCCAAAATCTGTTGTTGATTCATAACTTTTTCTGGTGACGGCAGAGAAAAAGCCGAAGATGAAGACACAAACTTTCCACTTCCATTTGAAGCATTCGATAGTCTTGGCGATAGGGGTGTTCAGATCCAAACTAATAAAAAAAAAACCAAAAATTGATTAAAAAAAATTGAAAACCGACAAAAATCGAAATGAATTGAATTGTTTTGGATGAAAATTTTAAAGAACCGATCGGTTCGGTTCGGTTTTTGGTTCCATTTTATGAAACCGATCCAAACCGAACCGATTACTATTATACATATATACATAAAATGACTTAAATGTCCCTATAAAATCCCTAAAATTATGTTTTTAGCCCCTTTCACCCCTTCACGTTTTCAGCACACTAGCACAACATCCATACCATTTCCTCCCTTCACCCCTTCCCCCCCCACCTCCACTCTCCCATCGACCACCGTACCGCGCCTCCCCCTCCATTCCCCCAAGACGCGATGCGAGTCCCCTCGCCACCATACCACGCCTCCCCTCCTCCATTCCCCCACTGCGCCTTCCCTTTCCCCCTCGATCTGCCCGTACCGTGCCTCCACTCTCCAAATCCACGCCTCCACTCACTAGATCCGCGCGTCCCCCCTCAAATCTGCCTCTAGATCCGCCTCCAGAAACTCCGGCAACTGTGGACCACCATGTCTGAGGTGCATATTTCTGTTAACAAGTATCTACCTTATTAATTGATTTTGAATAAGCTTTCCTACCATCTCTGTTTTATGTTATTTTCTTTTATTTTGGAATAATAATGTCAATCAGATTACTCTTTTAAACTGATTATTGTGATGAACTTTTTTTTTCTATTGATTTACAATGCAAATCAGATAGGAGAACGGCTGATTGTTGAATATAATAAGGATCTAGATAAATAGTCTTCTCTTTGTTACATTCTTAGATAATTAATGTTTTATTGCTTCCATTATCAGTGTGCTGGCATGCTAAACTCATTTTATTTTTTATCTTCACTAACACCTACTAGGAATGGGAGTTTGTTCGTTGATCATTATTCACCGACCCATATGGGTTTTTCTCTGATGCCCTGTTCGGTGACAGGAAGAGTGGCGACAACGACGGTGACAAACCTCAGGCACGAACTTGGAGCCAAATCACCACCCCTGCTGGCCAAGAACGAACTCGGAGCCTCACAGTCAACCAGACCTGCACTTCACCACACATGGCCACCACCAGCTACGACCTGACCAACTGGCGAGGACGCAGCGGAGCTTTGATGCTGGTCTTGACAGATCTGGTCTTCGCGGTGCTGGTCTTGATGGATCTGGTCTTTGCGGTGCTGGAGTCACACATACTATAGGGGAGCAACAACGAGTGAGAGAGAGAAGGGGTTGAGAGCCTGAGATTGAGGAGCAGGAAAAACGAGAAACTGAGAAAATAAAAGGAACCTTTGGGAATTTGATTTTGCACAGAGAAAGGAAAGTGAAAGAACATAAATTGAGAAAATGAGAATGAGAGAGGCTGCAGAAACAGAAACAAAGGTGATTTTTAGGGCTACACAAAACGATGTTGTTTTTATTTGGGTGGTCAGGTTATCGAGTCGGGTTATCGAGTCAATTTACTGAATCCGTTACCCGAACCAATAAGTGAATGGGTTCATCGGTTTGACCCAAACAGACCCGATTATCCGAACCAACCCGAATATTTTATATCGGGTTGGGTAGGGTTGGTTGGGTTCGCGAGTCGGACTGGACCCATGAACACCCCTAATTAAAAACAAATAAATTAGTAGCTACTCATATATTCAATAAAGTTCATACACAAGTGATTACTTCAACATAAATAAATCAATAGTTATTCATATATTTAACAAAGTTCATATATGAGTGATTACCTTAACCTCAACATAAACAAATCATTAGCTACTAATATATTAAACAAAGTTCATGTAGGAGTGATTACTTCACCACATGGTAGAATGTCGTGCTTGATCATAACCTCTACTTTCACTTTGGTTATCATTATATCCTACTCTTCCAAAGACATAATAAAAAAATCTTAAATTTCTTGTTGGTTCTACTTGTTGTTTGTTGATTATAGGAAACATTTGATGATGGATACTAATAAGGCTCTTGGTAATTTATGGAAGGTTGATAATATGGTGGGGCTAGAATAGGTGGATAGTAGCCATGAGACATGTAAGAAGGATGCTGATAATATGGTGGAAAGTTGCCTTGGTTGCCTTTAGATGATGCACCAATACCAAAATCACCAAAGGATTGTGATACACTAGATGAGGAAGAATCATCTAACATAACATTTTCACGCCTTCTATTTTTCCTAGGTTGGGATCTACCTCTACTACTACCATCGATTACATCATCAGAAGGATCTACATCCATATCCATCCTATAATTTGTCATATCAATCATGAGATTTTGATCACGTATGAGGTATAATTCTTCCTGAAAAGAATAATACGACCCTTCACCTTCTCCTTGACTTTGTTTTGTATTACCACCACTACCAATGTTGTTACTTGGAGGACTTAATCCAATATCATGACCTTGACTAGGTGTTTCATTTGAATTTGAATCATCCTCCCCAAATATTCCTTCACCATCATCATCAGAATCAATAAGGAGCCATTCTGAGTTTTGGATCCCATACAATAATGGTCCCTTTCTCTCCTCAAGCCATGGAGATAAAGGATTTTTTCCCTTAAATATATAATCAAGATTAATAGGATTGAAGCTAACATCAATCTTTTATTGACTTCTCCTCATAGAGTCTCTCTTTCTCAGCTTCATATTGTAAAATGTAAATACAAGTTTCTATAATTTCTGGTACTTTAATCTATTTCTCGTCTTTGTATGAATATAGCTAAATGTACTCCAATTTCTCTCACAATTAGAAGCTGAAGTTGTTTGGCTAAGAACTTTTATAGTTATGCGTTGAAGTTCAGGAGTACAAGATCTATATATCATCCACTATTCAACTGATTAAATAAATGATTGTCCATTATTATGTATATTAATAAAAAATAAAAGGTAAAAAAACATCTTATACTTACACATCAAACACCAAAAACTACAAAATCTTACCAGCATTCATTTGTGACTAAGCTCTTTGAGCTCATGTTGTACCAAATGTTTCTTTCTTATCTCGAAAAAGTAACAACTACAAGCACCAATGATCCATATAAGTCTTCAAAAACTATAAGTTTCTGAACATTAACGTATCGCAGTTTAGTTTTTAGATGACAAATTATGATATAATCCAAAATCTTAAATGCAAATTAATTCACCTGATTGATAGCTTTGATTTGATTATTAATGTTTGCCTCCAATTTGCTTATTACTTTTGTAGTTCTATCCAAGGTTTCCGTTGCTACATCTTTTCCATGTTCAACTCCAAATTAAAATTGAGGATTGAGAAAATAACCTTATGAATAAAATAATAATAATTAGCATCTCAAAATCAAATATAAGCTTTTGAAAAAAATTAAATTAAATATATTGATATACCTGTAGCATGCAAGTTAGAATGTATGAAGAATCATCTTTTGTCAATGATCTCATTATATTGAGTGTAGTATGACAATTTTTTTGAATGGATTGCTTTGCTCTATCAATTGTTTCATAAACAAAGCTCATTGTTAGTTTGTCATCACTATCCACCAATTTCAAAACCTTGACAATTGGCTCAAATACCTTTATAATATAACTTGCCTTACTCCAAAAATATTTGCTCAAAACAATTTTTTTAGCTTCATATGCAGGTCTTGATTTCTCCTTTCCCCACTTAGATTTTTTGAATTCCTCAAACTCAAACATATTTCTCAAAGCATGTTTTTGCTTCACAATTGATTTAACCTGCAAAAACTGTGTTGCGAAACGAGTGATTGCTGGATGAATAATTTCCCTGCCACCTGTATACTGCTTCATAAGATTTACTGTCCAAATGTGGTTGTAGATAAACAAAGTCAGTTTCTTTGCATCATCTAGATTTTTTGGACATTACATTTTTTTCAATATCTTCCATGCATAAATCCAAGCAATAAGCTACACATGCAGACCAATAAAGATGTCGTATTTTCTCCATTAATTTTAAACCAGCAGCTTTTAGTGCCTTCTCATTATCAGTGACCACTTGGACAACATTATCTTCTCCGACTTCTTCCATAACTTTATCAAGAAACTTAAAGTAATAATCAGTGTTTCTACTATGAACATTAGAAGCATCAATAGATTTTAAGAACACTGTTCCATTGCTGCAATACACTGGAAAATTCATAATGTGCATATGATTTATGCTATTTGTCCAGCCATCACACATTATTGTCACCCCCATTTCCTTATATATTAGTTTAAGTTTATCATCTATATACTTTCTCATAGACTGATATTCTTTTTTCAAGTACACCTCTAAAACCTCATAAGAAGTAGGGAATTTAACTATTGGTCCCAACTCTGCAGCTTCAGTGAGTAAAATATATAGCTATGGAAAATTGCATAAGTTCATAGGAAGAAACTCATATATTATCAATTTAAAGACCGCTTTTGTTAACTTATTTCTTAGTGTTTTAATCATATTTGTACTAATTTTGGTCTGTTCATACTTTTACTTCTAGTCAAATCAACATCCACTGACCTCAATATGCGTTGAAAATTGCTTGGTTGATGTTGACAAGAAGCTCCACTACTGCCACCGACATGAGACCTGCCTCGACTTTCATATATACAATTCAATCTTCCAGTTTGTTGTCTAAATCTTTGCATGTCTTCCCATTGTCTATATGATACAATACTTTCTTCAGTAGCTTGCCTTATAACCATGTCTTCATCAAGAAAACCTTCAATATCATCATCTTCATCTCCTCTTAAACGTGTCACAAGTTCTTCTTTTCTCTTTCTAAAGTCTATTTTCTTTGCTTTATTATCCAACAAAAGCTTCATCATATTTTCTTTGAAAAAAGTTGAGACATTAGCACAACCCTTGACTTCTCCTTGCATATATGCAAGATGTTCTTTCGACGGAGTAATTCCACCTATTAACACTATACTACAAAATTTGCATTGCACATTATTTCTAGTTTTACTAAGTATTAGTCTTCCAAAGTGCCAACCAATATCTTCACTTGGAGCACCTTCTGTTTTACCTGTTGAAAATTCTTCTCTTATGACATTGTTTAAATAACCTACAACAACAACAACAACAACAACAACAACACAACTACTACTAAGCTACTTTTCCTACTACTACTACTACTACTACTACTAAGCCTTTTTCCCACTAGATCAACATGGATCAAACGATGCCATTACGCTTCTATTATAAACCAAGTCTTCAGAAATACAATTTAAATTTAAATCTTTTTTAATTGTTTCACCTATAGTCTTTTTTGATCTCCCTCTACCTCTAGCTATTAGATTATCCTCCACCTAATCTACTCTTCTTATCGGGGCTTCTAAGGGTCTTCTCTTTACATATCCAAACCACCTATGACGAGATTCTACCATTTTTTCCACAATAGGTGCTACCCGTGCTTTCTATATTAACATTCATTTCTAATCCTATCTTATGAAATTGTTTAACTAACCTACGTATAAACAAATATGTGTTTGCAAGTTTTTTTAAACAAAAATCAATGATAAATTATATAATTAAAACTTAAATATTATAACATATACTTCAAGTTAATTTCTAAAATTTGTTAACTAACAAGTTAATTGAAAGTAAATTTTAATTTAATTTTTAGAATATTTTAAATTTCTCTAAAAATTTACAACACAAAATTTTTCTCACCCTTAATTTCCTATTTTAAATCTTTAATTTTCTTCTCATAATCCCAAATTTCCTTCTCCTTAACCAATTTTTTCTCATTCCCTCTAATTTCTCCATTTTGTCACATTTTTTTCTCGTTTCCCCTAAATTTTTGGTTTCCCTCCCTCAAATTCTCACCTCCTCCTCTCTGTTTCTCACTCCCTCACTCCTCTAAATATCCCATTCTCCCATTTCCTTTTCCGTTCCCTTACTCCTCTAAATTTCCCCTCCCTTTTCCCGTTCCCTTACCTGCTCTCTATTTCAAGCTCACCCACACCTTCCTTCCTTTTTTCCCGTTCTCACTTCCTTCACTCCTCTCCTCTTATTTCGAGCTCACGTCAGCCACGACATAGGACACGAGCTGCACGACACAACAACAGCTCCACCACAGCACATGAAGCAATACCTACCAGCAGAAGTAACACCCAATTCCACAGCAACACCACCCACCCACAGCAACACTCACACACAAATCATCACATAAATCAGCCATGGATTGGATGGGTTACCTAAGGGCTGAGCTGTTGCAAGCTTGCAACTTCAAATCGAAGAAGAACAATGCTCCACGATCACGCCTCCACCACGGATCGAGACTAACCTGAACTGGAGATTGCGAAACAGAGGCGAACCGGAGATGAGGCGGCAGGATATGGGTCTCTGAGTCTCTCAAGAGGTTAGCCTCCCGTTGGGGTTGATTTGGTGTATGTTTTTGGTTTTTTATACTGAAAAAAAATTGAACGGAACAATGTTGGAAGTGAGAAAATCTGAACGGAGGAGCGTTGCGGCTGAAACACTATTATGCCTCGTCCGTTGCAGCTGTCGCACGTGATTTTCAAACTCAGCCATGTTGTGGGTTGAATCGAAAATGGCGGCCGCTGCGACCGTTTTGTCGCGGCCGCTACCGTCATCTCAGAACGAGATTTGAAACCTTGTACCTAAATAATTTATCTCATGAATATCTACTGATAAAACATGTGATCATGAAATATCTATCAATGAAGTACTAAAAATAATAATAAAATGTAAAAAATATCTTAATTAATAATAAATTATCAAATCATCAAATGTATTTCTAACAAGAAATCACAATTGATATCTAACAATTACTACTAACGCTCAGATAATACAAATAAATTGCAAAACATGATAAAAATATAATTGGACTTATCTAAAAATGTATTCATATAATTTGATTGGAAAATAGATTCAATAAACATTAAATCTTAAAATTGAGTAACAACAATTCAACATAGTAATGCCAAAATAAATAGGGTTTCATCATCCTCTTAGTACACAGAATTTAACAAGATATAATGAGATTAAAACACAATAAAATTATCTCACTAAAATTTTTCAGTCCACAAAGTTTTAAATTTTTCTCTGCATTTTTCTCTCTTGTCACGACGTTATGCGTGTCTTTAAGTCTGCTCTGTGCTAATTTGGTCTCTGCAGTCGGGGGTGCTCTGGTCTTCTATCTCCAATTGATACTTTTTCCTTCACCACCAGAGCCTTATCTATTATTGTTTCCCCAATTAAGTTAGGTCTGTTTTCTTTTTTTCTTAACTAACACTCATAGTTTCAATTTTGTACTCTTCCTTCGCAATAATGGGCTTATATATTGCGGTGGTGTTTATAATGCGTCTTACGAAGATTTGAGCATCAATGCTCCCATTGCACCACCGGCTATAATAGGTAAAAACTTGTACTGTTCCGACCACTTTTTTTTTTTTTTTTCTCCAACCTTCTCACTCTCACCTTTCCTTCAACAGTGACAGGGATGAAGGTTGATGGCGGTAGGGGCTGTAGTTTGCGGTGGAGATGCGGATCTGCGACGCGGTTGGACTGTGCGACGCGATCAGCAATGGCTAGAGAGTTACGTTTAGCGGTTGCGTGACGTAGTGCGGGCCAGATATGGACGGTGTGACGCGGTAATGTTCCTTCATCGTGAGCAAATTTGTCTTCTCCTTACCTAGCATGCGACCCACGTCGCGTCGGCCATTCACGCATCACCCGCATAACAGCTGCGCACCACCGTGCCTCGTCGTTCAAGCTCTGTCGAAGCCCAAACAGAACCATTCGTCAACCTCCGCCCAAGCCGCAATCGAGCCTAAATAGAACAATTCAACCTCGGCTCGTGCCGTTTCAGGCACGCTGTGGTGGACTGCGCCAGGTAAAACGACCGTGTGGCTACAGATCTGGTGGAAGCACGACAGTCTGGCTATAGATCCGGTGGTTGCTGGTGCGTGGTGCCAGTGTTGCAAGCAATGGCGTCACGTAAGGGAGGTGACAATGGTTCTGGGTTGCTGGGTCTGCTCGCGGTGGTGGTGCGACGAGGCTGGGGATGGCTGGATGGTGAAGATGTTTGGCCGGCAGAGGTGAACAGCGGCTGGCAGATTTGGTTGCACGTGGATCTTGGTATGACTATGGTTCCAGCCACCACCGGTTCATTGTTCACTGTCTGAACTCTCACTGAGGGAGGTGGCTGTGAGAAAGGGGAAAAAAAGAAAGAAGGGGTAACCTGTTATGGAGGTTGCTAGTAAACAATCTTAGCCATTGATAATCTTTTCAGCCAAATTAATGGTGACAAATTTATGAGCATTCATGCTCCAAGCACCATTAAGGAGCATTTAAAACATCACCATATATTGCAAACCATAAGCTAGCTTTTAGGCTTTTAATATATATATATATATATATATATATATATATATATATATATATATATATATATTATTTATTTATTTATCCAAGTCCAGCCATATCTTTCATTCACAATCATGTGCAACAATGATAACAAGAAAGCCACATATCTAATGCATTTAATCTTGAAATTTATCATAATAATTAAATTAATTACTTTTTTAAATAAATAAATAAATAAACAAAGTCACTAAAATCAAATATAATGATATGTAGTAATACTTATTTTTATAAGAAAAATATATAAAAATTATACTATTGTCACAACCTCTAATCAACTTATTGTTAGTCTCTAGCAATGAAAGTGACACAAAATAAAGCTCAAAGTGAACAATATTTCCAATCAATTCAATCAAAGTTTATCTCAACTTAGGAATATTAGTCATATATCAGAACACCACAATTATTACAAAAATTCTAACATTATCAAACTCAAAGTGTGTGAATAATATAACTACTACAACATATACCTATTATATCCAAATATCATAATTAGAATCTAATCATAAAACATATTTCAACCATATGCAATCCTCACTAGTGTTACCCTCAACAATAAAAATCACTCAAAAATATGGTGTCACTCATAGTAAGTATATGTGAGAAGAGTATTTGGTACAAATCAAAATAAATATATCACATATAAAATAAATGAAAGAACACTGAGAAACAAAACAAATATCATTTCATGGAATGATGCCAAAAAAATATTTTACATCATACTTTTACATTAACTATGTATATTGAAAGAATCATGCAATCTCTTAAGATCAAATATGACTTTATTAAGCTTGTAATGCAGGTAAAGGAAAAATATAAAGGTTAAAGGGTAATAATGAAAATCAAAAGTGTTCCAATAATATTTCGAAGCTCAACCACTACACTTTCAACATCTCTTTTCCCTTCTTTCAATCACTTTATTCTTCTACTTCCGATACCAACATTTTTCTTCACACTTTTTTATCAATTTTTCCAAACTTCACATCTTTCTATTTTTTTTTCCTTTTTTGACTTTTCTAATTTTTTTAAAATTTTCTTTTCATTTTTTTTTCACTTCATTTTTTTTTTCTTTTCACAACACTCCTCGTATCACTTTATATTGCAATCACAATGCTTATTTCTTGAAACACTTTGAAAAAAGAGTTAAGAAAGAAAGACTTAATAAACAAGCTCAAAAGGGTAACTAACAGTAATATGTGAAAGAGAAAAAATAATATGTAAAGGCTCAAAATAAGAAACATTGTCTAATATCACCTCTTAAAGAAATTCATAACTCAATCAGTTTTCATGACATCAAATTAAATGTAAGTGTAATATAAAACTTCTCTTTAGTAAAAAATAATAATAATGAAACGATCTAGCGAGGAGAAGAAAAATATGAGTACTAATAAAAAATATTAAAAGGCCAAGAAAATACTTTCACAAAAAAAAAGAATGACTCAAAACTTACTAAGTAAAAATAGTATCCACATGTTTTCATCAAGTTTTCTAATTATTTCAATTCTCTAACAACAAGATATCCATAAGTAGCTATGTGAACGTGACACAAATTGAGTCAGATGATAGAAAAAAAAATTATACAAAAGTGACATAATGATAACATGACTGAATACTCAAGTAACTCCCACCCCAATCAAAACCAAACATTATCCTCAATATTTCAAATTAAATCTAGACATAAGAAATAATCACCAATATGCATCAAAATAATTATTGGGACAAAAAGAAGAAAGAGTAATGAGGAAGAGTCACATACTTGAAATGTTTAGCAATTACAAAGGAAGAAGAAAATAAGATAACTACATCCTGACACTTGTTAACAATGAAAAGAATAACAAAAAAAATAAAATAAAATAAAATAAACAAATAAGCAAACTTTTTTTTGGTATTTTTTTATTTTTTTTGTTGGTCGACACTATTTACATACCATACAAAGGCTTTGAACTCTGAAAAACACTTAAGTCGACTCAATAAAACAAAAACTTAAAACTTACCTAAGTTATTATAGACAAGATCGTCTACCAAAGTCTCTTCCACCTTTGGATCCTTCAACTCAAGATATATCTTCAACTGTTGACTATTTACCTTAAAACATTGTCATCCTTGTGATTCTGTACCTCAATAGCACCATGAGGGTAGAGAATCTTCACAACATATGAGTCAGATCACTTGGATTTCAATTTACTTGGAAATAAATATAAGCGAGAATTGTACAAAAGCACTTTTTGACCAGGTTGAAAAAACTTCTTATAGATATAACTATCATGCACTCTCTTCATCTTATCCTTATAAAACTTTGTAAACTCATAGGCATCATTACGAATTTATTCTAATTCATTAAGATGAAGCTCTATCTGATTACAACCTTCTCTAACTCAAAATTAAGATGTTTGATAACTTAATATGCTCTATGCTCTAACTCAATAAGGAGATGACATGCCTTACCATAGACAAGTCTATATGGAGACATCTCAATAGGAGTCTTAAATGTTTTGTGATATGCCCACAGTGTATCATCTAGATGTAAAGACCAATCTTTCCTAGAGAGGTTCACAGTTTTCTCCAAAATTCTTTTAATCTCCTTATTTGACACTTCAACTTGACCACTAGTTTGTGGGTGATATGGGGTAGCTACCTTATAAGTAATGCCATATTTTTCATTAAATGCTCAAATGACCTATTACAAAAATGATTGCCCCCATCACTAATGATGGCTCGTGGTGTCCAAAAACATGCAAAAATATTTTCTTTCAAAAATTGGACAACCATCTTATGACCATTATTTCTACATGCTCTTGTTTTATCCTATTTGGGGACATAATCAACACCAACAAAAATATATAGATAACCAAAAGAATTAGGGAATGGTTCCGTGAAATCAATACCTCAAACATCAAATATATCAACAATCAAAATAGGATTTAAGGACATCATATTTTTCTTACCAATGCTCCCTAACTTCTGGCATCTTTCACAAGCAACACAATAAGTATGAGAATCATGGAAAATAGAAGGCCAATAAAAATCACACTGAAAAATTTTAGCAACTGTTTTCCTAGAACTAAAATGCCCACCACATGTATGATCATAATAAAAAGATATAATACTTTGTTGTTTCCATTCAGGAATGCATCTCCTAATAATATGATCAGAATAATATTTGAACAAGTATAGATTATCTCAAAAGAAATGTTATGCTTGAGACAAGAATTTCTATTTATCTTGTTTAGACCAATAGGACGACATTTGCCTAGTAACCAAATAATTCACAATATCAACATACTATGAGGTTTGTGAAACATGAAATAACTACTCATCTATAAAAGATTCTAAAATGGGAGAAGTATTATTATCATGCTCAACAATCAATCTAGACAAATGATCAACAACAAGATTCTTCATTATTATCATGCGTGAGAATCCTTCATTGCATCACCTATAAGATTCTAGTTTATTAAATAAAAAATCCTAAGCAAGTCATGTATGCCAATCACGACTTCACTTGAATTTTTTTCTTAAAAAAAAGAAGTCATAGTTGGGAGACACAACTTCATTGTGCCGTAATAAAAAAAATTAACAATTGATAAGTCGTGATTTGTACCTACGACTTACCCTAAAAAATTAATAAAAAAATGACCAGATGTAAGTCATGGTTCTCAGCCACGACTTACTATCATACATTATTTATCTTGCACCATTTTGATAATTATTTTGAGTTGCACTTATTTGATAAATCCTGCTTCTATTTACACTATAATGGTAAATGAGTTTCTACATTAACCACCTCAACCAAATTGTAAAGAAGGTCTCCTTCATCCAGCCACGGCTCGTACTAGAGAGAAATATCACCAGAACCCAATCCAAGTTTAAAGCCTTTCTATAAGAAAGACGCATAGATGTCCATGTTATAGAGCAAAGCAGAAGGCTTAGGACAATTTAAAATTGATGTATTCCTCAAATATGTGTGAGAAAGCACCCTGACCTAAAACTTGTCCTTATTATTTTCCAACTACCAAATTAGTTTACCAAGCAGGAAGATATTAGACATCCTTGCTTCCTGAACTCCTAGATCCCCAACATTTTTTGGAAGAGTGATAATTTACTAGTTCACCAAATGTAACCGTCGCTACATATCCTTATTACCCCACAAAAAACCACGAACAACTTTATCAATCTCCTGACAAATTGAATGAGGGAACCACAAAGTTTGCATTGAATAAATTGGAATAGAAGAAAGAGCAAGTCTTCCCACTTTATTAAGCAATTTCCCCTTCCAAGAAGCTAGTCTGCCTCTAACCCTTTCCACAACAAAAAAAGAAAATATTCCTTCTTAGATCGCCTGGTAAAAAGGGGAAATCGAGGTACTTGCCAATTCAGAAGCAAACCAAACAGAAGATAAAGAAGAGAACTTCTCCTTCCTTGTACGAGAAACACCTAATGAGCACATACCTCTAGATTTGGCAACATTAACCTTCAAACCTGAAGCTTTGCAAAACTGATCAAATACCTCACCAATAAATCTAACTTGAGAAACACTAGCTTTACAAACAAAACAAAACATCATTGACAAAGAAAAGGTGAGAGATAGAAGGACCTCCCCTGGAGATTTTTACAGTACACCACTCTCTCATATCAACCTTTTGGCTAATTAAAATATTCAATTTTTCAATGCATAAAACAAAAAGATAGGGTAAGATAGGATCACATTGTCTTAGGCCTCACCCAGGAGAGAAAGAGGGTAACTTTGAGCCATTCCAAATAATTGATAAAGGTGATGACGAAACACAGAACGTGATTAATTTCAACAAAATTGGCAGAAAACCAAAGTCCTCTAATGTGACTTTCAAAAACCTCTACTCAACTCTATCGTAAGCTTTTTCGAAATCAATCTTATATGCAAGAGAACCTTTTTTATTCTTAGGTTTTCTTATAAAATGCATAACCTCTTGAACAACAATTGTATTATCAAAAGTGCCATGCCCTAGGATAAAGCCACTCTAAAGAGGTCCAATGAGGGTCATCATGAAAGGTCTCAGTCTATTAACTAGAACCTTTTCAACTAGCTTATAAACAACATTATACAGACTAATTAATAGGCTTGAACTCCTTAATCGAGATGGATGATCGATGTGTAATTTTCGCAAACTCACAGATTGTTTAAGTAGTAAAATAAGATCATTTCTACGAGGATTAATACAATTACTGACTCTCATAACAATAACAATTATTTAAGAGATCAAGAGCGATAAAGACAAAAAAAATTTAAAAGCAAGAAAAGGGATTAATTAATAAAACATGCAAATAAATTGAAAAGAGATAAAATTCAACCAAATAATGAAGGCCTACAACTAGAATTTCACTACAATACCTACTATGATGAATATCGACTTTATCTTTGCTAATGGTTAATTATGTTCTTAAAAATAGTTTGCCTTAAATTATTTAAAGTTCAATATCTTGGCACTAAAAACGTGTTAAAACCTTATTAATTATATTCTCATAGCAATCAATTGTGTTATAACTCATTAAATTCTATGACAACTGTTTTGCCCCTGGAAGGGTTTAAACTTATTTCTAAGTCTCAATTCCTAAGTTTAATTATTAGATTTTCAAGCAATTAATTTTTTTTCTCAATTCTTCACCTAATACTTAAGATCGTACAAATATGGTATACAATATACCATAAACATTAAACATACTAAGAATGAATTAAGAATAATAATTTTCATTAACAAAAAATAAAGTCAAATATCCAACATAGAAGAGCAAATAGTTACATCATAATCTTAGAAATTTAAAAATTAGCTACACATGACAATTGTAGCACAAACAAGAATAATAGGCAAAGAGACAACCATGATCTATCTAAGAAAAATAAGAAAATAAAAGGAAGAAAGAGAAAAAGAAGAAAATAATTAAGATGTCTTCAATGGTTGTCTCTTTCTTCTTAAACTCATCTCAAATCTTGTGCCTCTAACCCTTGGTGAAAGCTGCACAATCTCCTCATCCTTGCTCTATTTATAGAAGATTTAACCTAATAGAAGTGTATTTTACACTAAATCTCCTTAATTGATTCTCAAGAAATCAAAAACTCAATTTAGAAAACTTAAGACTCATTTTTTGATGCGCACACGAGGTACCCTGTGTAAGCTGGGGAATCCACGCGGGGTACCCGGTGTGGCACTCTAGAGTGATCCTAACACCTCACACGGGGCCGTGTGAGCTCACACAAGGTACCCCATGGGAGGTTTTAGAGTGGGAATTTGTTCTTGAGGTCTACATGAAAGTTGTAACTCTCCTCTTTAACTTTATAATGTCGTTAGAATCACCTTGTTTTGACTTTTATAACTCAAGTTATGATCATTTTACTGCGCAAAAGTCAAGAATTTTGTGAATTCTGGATCTGAGTTTCAAGTTCAACTTCTTTGCATTGTACCCATCCAAGTCTTCATGAATCTATGTCAAATCATCCAATTTGAACCTAAAATCATAAAGAAAAGACAAACTCACATTACCAAAGATAATCTTATAAATATGCAGTTAGAATGACATAAATTCTAATAAGATTCTTTTTAATTCATAACAAATCAAGTATAAGATATGCATATTTTATCAATACATCAATGATCTTCTTTTGGGAGAAGCAAAATCAATTTCTTAGATAAGCTAGGATGAAAGGAGCCAATAACAAAAGCTTCACTAACAAGCCGTCAAATATCATCACCAACTATGGGTTGAAAACCGTCGGCACCAGGAGACTTGAAAAGGTTTCATACTTTTTAAGGCGGTAAACACTTCATCTTTAGAAAGTGGTTTAGTCAAAGTTGCCACTCCCCTATCCTCAAGAGAAGGAACACCTCTCAAAGACAAACAGGAGGCGTCAATGTTCTCAACGGAGCAAAACAAATTCTTGAAAAAAGATAGAGCATGTTGTTGTAAAATTTGAGCATCAGAGCACCATGAACCATCATCTTGAGATAAACCAGCCATCTTATTTCTCTTTATTTTAACGACCATTTGAGCATGAAAGAAAGCAGTATTCCAATCTCCAAATCTAACCCGATTCTCCCGATATTTTTGAAACCACAAAAACTCTTCTTGTTTGAGGATAACATTATACTCTCTTTGGAGCATGTGTTCAAGACTAAGAGGAGAGCTCGTCACCATTTCTTCGAAACTCCTTTGAGCTTCGCCTCAACCAACTTTTTTGTTTTCTAAAAATATTACCAAAGACATTTTTATTAAAGGCCGCCAAAGATTCCTCCGTAACCCCTTAAAGACCGCAAACAACATTATGATTCCCCTTTCTTCCAAGCAGAAGCTACCAAAAGGGAATATTCTAAATGAGTTGTCCAAGGCACTTTAAAATGAAAGGGTCTAACACATGGAGAACAAGACAGACCACCACACCTTAGAAGTGGGGGCTGATGATCAAAGTGCAATCTACTCAAAAGTCTCCAAGAAAACCTCTGGAGAGGAAGTCCGCCAATTACAATCCACCAAAACTCTATCTAACCTCTTAGCAATAGGTCTCTGTGCCCTTGAGCTCTCCTTTACCAAGTAAACCAATTACCACTAGAACCAATATCCACAAAATCCCAATTTTCCATCATATTATTAAAAGTATTTGATCTAAAAATAAAAAAAAGAACCCCCTTTCACTTCACTACGAAGAACCTCATTGAAATCACCAATAAGCATCCAGGGGAGAGAAAAAGAAGACCTTAAGATAGATAAATGAAACCAAAGAGCTTTATGCACAGATGGAGTGGGGCTAGCGTAAATAGACCAAAGAACCTCTAGTACCACTACAGATTTTGACAGTCACTGCTTGATGGAAAATATTTACAGCTTCAACTTTAAAATTTCCACCTGCAGAATTAATCCAAATACCACCTCCATGCCCGTGAGCTTCACTCACACCACAAGCAAAACCAATACCATCCTAGGAAGATTTGACTCTAGCAAAAGCTGTATGAGTCTCAACCAAAAGAAACAAATCAGGTTTCAAACGCCTGATAAGATCACGAACATGTCTTTTGCCTCGAACACTGGCAGCACCACACACATTCCAACACATGACTGAATAATTAATTAATGCACTCAATTATGATAAAATACTGATAAAAAAAAGACCCAGCAGGGAAGTTATTAACCCCTATCAACATGATCATGACATCCATCTTGTCTCCCAAGAGTAACCTCGCCTGTAGCTTGTAAATATGGCTCGGAAATACCCTCTTTGATGACTATAGAAGAAGATAAATCTTGTTCTAGCTCCAAAGGATCTTCCACAAATTTGTAATGGCACTGTGAAACAGCTACCAGTGGCATGGCAAACTTGAACTTGCTCAAAGGTTGAGACCCTCTACTCGTAGTGATTAACCAAGCCATATTTCAAACCCTTTTCTCTAGCTGCGGGTGTTCCAGCAGAACGTCAGCTACTGTCCCCCATGCATACAGGCGCAGAGCCTGATGTAGTGCCGCTACCCTTAGAATTTGAAACCATCCCAGGGTTTTATAAAGCACCACTCTCTTTTAAGCTGGGCCAAAACCTTTGAAACCATCCCAGGGTTCTTAAGCTGGGCCAATACCTTGTTCAAACCTGAATACAAGTCTGTATCATCAACTCTTGGCCTTTTTTTCCTAAGCCACGTTTTGGGCTTGGCTTGGGGTTTAGTAGCTTAGCACTCACCAGATGAGAAGAAGTGGGAAACTTAATTCCCTTGCCTTGCACCTCATTTTTTCCTGCTTGAAAGATTAGACCTCATTCACTGACTTCTTGGCTTAAACAGCCTCAGTTACCAAACTTTTATTCTTGGCAGTTGGCGTTGGCATCCTCAAAGGCACCGAATCAGGATTGACATCCTTTTTCACCGAGATATTAGGAGATGGTTTATTACACTGAGGTCGCTTCTTCTTGATCGTAATCCAATCCCCGTGAAGCTCCTGTCATGCAACATCATTCAAATTCATATTTGAATAAACAAGTCCACGTTCAACCTCCATTACCACCTGAGAATGAGAACTATCCTTCGAGACTGGAACTTCATTCTTATGAGAATCAACAGCTAATGGAGTTTGGACAACTTCATTCAAATTCGTGCAATATGTCCATAACAACCACACGCAGAGCAAATTAAATATAGACCTTCATACTCCACCCTATGCCAATGATCCTTGATCCACACCTTACCCACCACAGGTAAAGAGACATTCACTTCGACACAAACTCTTGCATATCTACCACGATCAACATTGAGCATTGTAAAATCAGCTCTAGCTGGTTTTCCCACTGCACTAGCAATCGCCAGCAATAAGCTTTAATCATAATATAGCAAATTTAAACTTGGAAACCTGATCCACATCAATGTATGATCAAACTTTTCATTGTTGGCATTAAAATCAGGAAAACAAGTCCGCATAGCCAAGTACTGATCAAAGATGATCTAAAGGCTACCTCTAACGACCTTTAGACGGTTTTTCATCACGTCGAATTTCACCGTGAAAAACCCATTTCCAAACATCCATAATATCAAATCCAGCAGAAAGTTTCCAAAGAAACTTGAGTTTATCCTTCAAAGCCTTAAAACCAATGGTGTTTCCAAAAGCTTGACAACAAGAGCATTCCTTCCATGGAGCCGAAAGCTCATCAATCACCCCCTTCACCCGATCATCAGTAAGCACTTTGGGAAGTAACCTGTTATCACCTAAACATAATGCAAAGCCCAGTGAGGCAAAGCCCATTAGTTAGTTTCACTGGCTATCCGAATCTGTTAGTTTGTTAGCATAGTTTGTTAGCATTTCCATTTTTAGCTTGCAATAGCTATTATAAATAGCTGATGCTATTGCCTGTAATAATCATCAGAAATAATACATTCTTCTTACTTTTTTCGTTCAAACTCTCTTCTCTTTTATTTCGTATGATGGTATCAGAGCTCCTAATGGAGCTCTGTTGGGCAAACTCATTCATCATGCCGAAGCAAACACAAACTTCCAATCAAGTTTCAAATTCCTTAGATCCATCACAAAATCAAGCCAGTCCTTATTTCGTTCATCCAAACGAAAATCCTGCAGTTGCGTTGGTAGATCCAGTTCTAACAGGAAGCAACTACCACTCTTGGACGCGTTCCATGAAGAGAGCTATGATTTCAAAGAACAAGTATCGATTTCTTGATGGCAGCATTTTGCGACCTGACAAATTTGATCCGAGTTTCGATGCCTGGGAATGATGCAATAACCTAATTCTATCATGGATCCTTAGTTCAGTTTCGAGCTCTATAGCTCAAAGTCTTGTTTTCATGGAAAATGCAGCCGACGCATGGAAAGATCTTGAAGAACGCTTCTCACAGGGCGATTTGGTAAGAATTTTATATTTACAACAAGAATTGTACTCATTCAGGCAAGGTTCTTTGTCTGTGACTGATTATTTCATTGAATTGAAAGTGTTATGGGAGGAATTGGAAAATTATAGGCCAATGCCACAATGTGTATGTTGAGTATTGTGTTCTTGTGAAGCTATGCGAAATGTTAAACTGTTTAGGCAACAAGATTGCATTATCCGGTTTCTCACAGGATTGAATGAAAATTTCAGTATTGTTAAGTCTCAGGTGTTATTAATGGATCCGTTACCATCTTTGAATCATGTGTTTTCTATGATGATACAACACGAAAGACAACACAATCTCGGTTCTTCAGAAGAGCCACAGATTATGGTAAATGCGATTGAAGGCAGGAAGGCCTATAGCCGAGGCAGAGGTTATCCTAATGGAGGAAGAAGTTCCAATGTCAAATTATGCACTTACTGCAGGAGATCAGGTCACACTGTGGAAGTGTGCTATTGCAAACACGGTTTTCCACCAAATTTAAAGTACAAACTAGTTTCTGCTGTTAATAATGTGTCAGGTGAGGATGAAAGCATAAAGGATGATGATGTACGATCAGTGAAGGATCAAGAAGTTCCTTCTTTTACACATGTAGAATATAATGCTTTGTTGGCTTTATTGAAGCAACCTGCTCCAATTGCACAACATATAGCTAACCGGATTAGTGTTAGCAACCTACCTCCTCAAAGCAAATCCATTTAAGAGACCTGTGAAGGTAATCATTATTTGTTATCTGCCCTGACATGTACTGATAACAAATGTGACTTGTGGATCCTTGACTCTGGAGCCACGGATCACATATGCTCATCACTTTAGTGGTTCAACTCCTATACTGTAATTGCTCCATTAACTATGAAGTTTCCCAATGGACATGTTGTCCAAGCACGAATTGCAGGGAATGTACAAATCTCCTATTCCATTTTATTGACAGATGTTTTGTACCTTCCCATCTTTAATTACAACATCATTTCTGTTTCCAAACTTACACATCATACCACATGCTGCCTTACTTTCTTGCCTGATGGCTGCTTCGTACAAGATACCAATTCGAGGACGATTGGTTCGCGTAGGCATGTTGGAGGCTTGTACTATCTCAATTTTTCAAATGATGGTGGTCCCGGCGCTCCAACTATACTAAGATCCACTGTAAACAGTTCTGCTGCATTAGATAATTCAGTTCTTTGGCATTTACATTTTGGTCATGTTTCCTCCACTAAACTTGCTATCCTTAATAAAAGTTTTCTATCCATATCAGTAGACGGAAATAGTGTATGTGATGTATGTCATTATGCTAAGCAGAAACATGTACCTTTCTCATTGAGTGTTAATAAAACTACACAACCATTTGACTTGTTACATATGGATATTTGGGGACCATTTTCTACTTTGTCTATGCATCATCATCATTATTTCTTGACTATAGTTGATGACTTTAGTCGCTTTACTTGGACTATTTTGATAAAAACAAAGTCAGAAACACAGTATCATGTTCTTCGATTTGTTCAGATGGTAGAGACTCAGTTTGGGGCCATTGTCAAAGTTGTTCGTAGTGACAATTGACCAAAGTTCTTGCTGACTTCCTTTTATGCATCAAAAGGTATACTCCACCAACGTAGTTGTGTGGAGACTCCACAACAGAACGACAGAGTGGAGCGCAAGCATCAGACAATTCTCAACATAGCTCGGGCCCTTTTATTTCAATCTCACCTTCCACAGACATTTTGGAGCTATGCTGTCCTACATGCGGTGTTTTTGCTCAATCGGGTTCCTTCCAAAGTCATTGATGATTGCTGTCCATTTGAGGTCTTTCATGGTACCCTTCCAAATTTGCATAACCTTAAGGTTTTTGGGTCTTTGTGCTTCATTTCCACCAGTTCAATGCAGCGTTCCAAATTTAATCCCAGGGCACGCAAATGCGTGTTTCTTGGCTATCAAGTTGGGACCAAAGGTTATGTGGCATTCGATCTTCACAATAGGCAGATTGTGGTTTCTAGGCATGCGATTTTTCACGAGCTGATTTTTCCCTACTCCACTCATGGTACTAATTCCTCTACCTTTCCTCTTCCGCATGCTTCAACTGAAACGGAGACTTCTGCTAGCCTCATTTCCCCCAGATGCTCTTCCAGACCTACACGCAAGCCCTCTTACTTGGCTTATTACCATTGCAATGCTTCTGCCTGCCTCCCTGACTCTTCAGGTATCAAACATCCTATTTCAGCTTATTTGTCATATGAGCATCTTTCTCCAGGTCATCGTGCATTCTCTGTTTCTTTGGCGCAATTGGCTAAACCTATATCCCATATTGACGCTGGTAAACATGAATGTTGGGTTGAGGCTATGAAGACTGAACTTAGTGCACTTGAGGCTAATAACACTTGGGTTATAGTGGATCTCCCTGATGGTGTTATACCTATTGGGAACAAGTGGGTGTACAAAATCAAACATTGTGCTGATGGTAGCATTGAACATTACAAAACACGCTTCGTTGCTAAAGGATATAACCAAACCGAAGGGATCGATTACTTTGACACATTTTCTCCCGTAGCTAAGCTTACCACCATTCGGCTTGTTCTTGCCTTAGCTGCTTTGCACAATTGGTTTATTCACCAACTTGATGTGAACAATGCTTTTCTACATGGCGACTTGACGGAGGATGTCTATATGCTCATACCCCAAGGTGTTCCTTGTGATTCTCCACATAAGGTTTGCAACTTAATGAAATCCCTTTATGGTCTTAAACAGGCCAGTCGCAAGTGGTACGAAAAGTTTAACACCCTTCTCCTCCAATGTGGTTTTAGTCAAGCACATATATATCATTCTCTCTTTACCAAGGTTCCTGGTAGTACTTTCACTGCCCTACTCATATATGTTGATGATATAATGCTAGTTGGGAATTGCATTAAGGATATCACTCACATCAAGTCTGTCTTCCATGCACATTTTGGTATTAAGGATTTGGGTGCACTCAAGTACTTTCTTGGTCTCGAAGCTGCACACTGTAACTCACCTAGATCTAACAATCGCAACACAATCGCCATTACACCACAGTTACTAAATCCAGGTGTGTCACAGTCTCAACAACAGTAATTTTAAAAATAAATATTTTACATTATGCATAAATAGAAAATATGAGTCTCGATATGAAATGTAATTATATTGTCTCGCAACACAAAATACAACATTAGCTTAATACAGAGTACACATCCATCATCCTTACATAAATTAATGTACAACAATATGAAATATAGGTTTTACATAGCATAACATAACTACCATATAAAAGTTCGGCCTTCCCCGAAGTCTAACACATGAATGGAATGATCCTGCACCTAATCTTCTTCAGCATTCCCGATAGGTAATATTCGCCCTTACGACACTTCCAGATGGACGGGAGTACGAACATGCGTTATAACCGAAACCTCTCTAGGGAAGAGGCAACAGTTATCCCACATCTCCCCAATGGGTATAGGGAACTCCACACGTATAGGAACATAAGATATGTTCGTACCAGATCCAGGTTCATTACAGCACTGAACAAGGGTTACATCCCCAATGTAAGTAACACGCTCTGCTTCACGGTCGAATTGTCAGGCTTTCAAGCCACTATGAAACTGTATCCACGTACGAAACAAAGGAGGTTGTGCAGATACCATCACAAGGAAATAGAAGTCGATCCTCAAAGATCTAACTAATCGAATTCAACTCGCGCTCTTCACTGTCTTTATCCAATACGACGTAAAACAAGGTAATATAGTAAAGATGTGAGACACCCAACTTTCATTACCATTATAGCAGTAAGAAGACAACACGGCGCGGAGCGCCCACATAGCAACACAGTCCACATTTGCATTAACAGTAATAGTAGAATTTATAGCAAAGTAGTGCAATTATAAGCAATGATATCTTAAGCAATCAACACAATACCTAAATGATTATTACAGAAATAAAACAGATATTTCCACAGTCACAAATGTTCATGCTCAATAATTTATGAGACCGATAATGAACAGTGCATAATGCATTATAATACCAAAATCCTACTACATGGAGCTAGACATCAACCTTTCGGAGAGAATGATCAAGGAGTAATACCAGTATATCGTTAGCCTTAAAAATAATGTGCTTCATCTCATAAAAATATTTGTGCAATAATGACTTATACACAGTACCTCAACAGTTGATCGCGATATAGGACAACATCCCAGTCCGGATCGTCGGTGTGTTTACAACGGTCTATCCACTAAATCCAAGTAGGAGAAAATTTCAAGAGCTTTAAAAACATGAATATACCACCGCCTATATTTGAGACATCCACACCCCGAATTCGCCCCTAGGGCCAACCACTATGACTCTACGCTTAGTCTATTCGCACCCGCACATAGGTGTTATTCAATTCCTAGGAATACACCGCCTTTACAATAATGTCCAACGGACAACACATATGCATAACGACGCAATGTCCAATCATGTATGTTTATCAATGATGCATTCATCATAGGCATTCCACAATGACATATATATTTATTCTCAATGTCAACAAATCATAATCAAGGATACATTTATCATATGCAATACCATAATGGTGTATAATCCTTCTCAATGTCAATATATCATAATCTTTCAAGGGATTCATCAACAAATACTTAGCCCCACTTAGGGTCTTACAACAATATAGAACCACTCCCCAACATCAATGTATGTTTACAGTCCATCATTTATCACCATTCCCCATTAAGGGTCCAACGTTTGCAATAACTTAAGTCTTGATCAATTATGAAATTTCCTAGGTTAAATAACCCTTAAAATCCATGACTCTCTTGAGAATTACCATTCAATTAATTCCTTCCATCTCACTATGGATTATGTACTTTTCTAAGCCCTTGATTTCTAAAGACACACCAAGCATCGTTTATACCCAATTTTACTCTAAAAATTGTGGTTCCTCATTAGTGTGGTGAACTCCCAAATTTTTCCTTTCATTATATTTAACATTATCATTCAATTACTTAAACATTTAAACTTCTCTTAATTCTTGTACCAAATCAATTTATATCCTAAGGTTCTTATCAAAACCGTGACCTCCATGGATGTTAGGAAAACCTAAACTTTTCATAATCAACTCTATTATGATCATCAATTCTTTAATGTCCAATCACATAGGTTTTATTACTCACTAATTTAATCCAAATCCCTTAAAAATTCAAGCCAAAACCGAGGCCTCTCATTAGATTAGGAAACCCTCAAAAATTTCCATCCATTAATTCCAACATTATCATTCAACCTTTAATCACATGACCTTCATTTTTATTTGTATCTAAAAACCAATTTTCATCCCAAAACCCTAGTCAAAACCATAGCCTCACATTAGGGTAGGAAACTCCAAATTTTTCATTTAGTAACCCTAACATGAACAAGCATTTTCAATACATTAAACATATTCAAGATCATTATACAAGTATCAATCTCAATTTAGAATGCTTAAACATGAAAAATCAATCAACAAAGTAAGCATACAAAGATGGATCTCTCCATCAACAACCACACAAAAGTCTCCTCACCACCAATAATGGTTGAAGTGAGTAAATCTCCCTCTTACCTAAAGGAAGAACACGAAAATGGGCTCCTACTTCCTCCTTGGTGGGTTCGGTTTTGGAGCTTCCAAAACCCTAGAATCTCCAACACAAAGAATCAACATCAAGCTTGGTAAAAGATGGATCTTTGGTCTCCAATGAGACCATAGAACACGAAAATGAAGAGATGAAGGAAGAAAAATGAGAACTTTGGCTTAAAGCTTGAAGCTTTGCCTTGGATGATAATGGAGGAAAAGTTAGTTTTTGAATAAAACTATTCAAATAGGAAGTGTAGAGGAGGTTGAGAGAGGTGTAAAAATGGTGTTTATGAAGAGAAAAGTGAAGAGAAATGGTTGGTAAGGGGTTGCAATTTCGTGGTTGAGGGAGAGGAAGAAGAGAGAAGGAGGAGAGAAATGAAGAAGAAGCTTGAAGAGAGAGAAAATATTGGTGAAAGTGTGAGATATTTTGGGGTAAGTTAGGTTAAGTGTGGCAAGCAAAATTGCTTTCCCTTGGGCACCAACAAGCCACGACAATGAGAGGGGAGAGAGAGGAGGGAATGACTTCTCTAACAAGTTAAGGGCATCTTAGTCATTTGGTGGTCAAAGCTTCTCAAAGAAGCTTTGAAGAAAGTACACCAATTTGAATTAAAGTAGATTTGATTTGATATAAAGTGGATTACATTGGGATAAGGTGATAGGGTTTCTAGTACATGCTATTATCCAATAGACAATTGTTACATAGAATTCAGTATTAATTGTCCAACAGATAAAATTATACAGCGATTTATTAGTCCGTCAGATAGAATTTCTCGAAAAATGTAAAATTTCGTAAACCGTGTTTATCCTCGAGTTTAGTAAGATCCCCCGTCGACGTTTTCACAGATCAAGGTTCTCGAGAAAAAAATATCTTACTTTCCTGGGTCCGCTCAGTTTATACGTAAAATGAAGAATAATATTAAAATATTCTGCGTTCTCAGAAAAATCCAGAAAAATTCCCATAATTTCCAAATATTATAAAACGATTAGTTGTCATGAAATTATTAATTTTCAGGATGTTACACACACTCCAAAACTGGGATTTCTCTATATCAAAAATAGTATTGTTTGGATCTTATTTCAGAGGTTGGTCTTATCAATTGCAAACCAGTTACCACACCCATGGATTCTGGGATCCGCTTGCACCAAGATGATGGTCCTTTGTATGCAGATGTTCCTAGTTATAGGCAGTTAGTTGGTCGTTTATTATACCTTACCACAACTCGCCCGGATATCTCTTTTGCCACTCAACAGTTGAGCCAATTCATGAGCCAGCCAACTAAGACTCATCACAAGGTTGCCTTCCGTGTTCTTCGCTATCTCAAAGGCTCACCAGGTCATGGTCTTTTCTTTTCCCGCACTTCTTCCCTTCATTTGTTGGGTTTTAGTGACGCTGATTGGGGCGAATATCCTGATTCTCGCCGCTCTATTAGTGGTTATTGCTTCTTCCTCGAGGATTCTCTAATTAGTTGACACTCTAAGAAACAGGTGAATGTTGCTCGTTCTTCTTCCGAGGCCGAATACAATTGAGGTTTGCCTCGCCACTCATGCGAATGCGATAGGCTTGTCTTTCTCCTGCATGATCTGCATGTTTCCTACCCCAAACAACCTGTGATCTTCTATGATAATTTGAGTGCTCTTCACATTGCTGCCAATCCGGTCTTTCATGAACGCACAAAGCACTTGGAGATCGATTGTCATGTTGTCCGTCAAAAATGCCAAAAGCAAGAAAGATGCGTATCACCGCCTTATCCTCCAATGATCAAGAGGGAGCCGAAAGCCTGTTCACTAAGGCCCTTAAACCAGCTTCTTTTCGGTTCTTCATTTCCAAACTGGGGTTGTTTGATATCTACCAACCTCCAGCTTGCGAGGGGGTGTTTTCACCTAAACATAATGCAAGCCCAGTGAGGCAAAGCCCATTAGTTAGTTTCACTGGCTACCCGAATCTGTTAGTTTGTTAGCATAGTTTGTTAGCATTTCCATTTTTTGCTTGCAATAGCTATTATAAATAGCTGATTCTATTACCCGTAATAATCATCAGAAATAATACATTCTTCTCACTTTTTTCATTCAAACTCTCTTCTCTTTTATTTCGTATGATAACCTGTTACCATCAACAAGGTCCACTCCTACCAGATTATTTTGAGGCAAATCGACCTTCATTCTGGGAGCAAAAGGAGCACTGCCAGCCAGAACTTTGTCCTTGAACGAAACATTGCCAACTCTAGGCCTTCAAATGCCTCTTCCACAGCTCCCCTCACAGCTGCCACCCACTCTCCCTCACTCATCGCTCTTTTCTTCGCTCTCCTCCGCATTAAACTTACACCCAAGGAACTAAAATCCTTGCAAGTTAATTCTTTACGCCACTTGGAATTCCATTTTAATTAGTTGACGGACCACTGGTCATTTTGTTTTTGGTGATTCTTTTTTCTATTATTATTTATTTGATTTTCACACTTTGTTATATTGTGTGTGTTATTGTTATGTTACTTTAATTAGGAATTAAGAACTCACGATGGAAATCCTAAAATTAGCCTAAATTATGATGAAGTTTTTGGTCTTTGGAATGTGAGGTACATCTCTTTAGGTTTTCTATAAGCGTTGGGGGGGGGGGGGGGGACCATGATCTTTAATAAAAAACTCATTTCAAACATTGATTTTAATCATTTTAATGTGTTCCATCATGCATCTTATATATATATATATATATATATATATATATATATATATATAAAAAGATATATTTAATGAGATTTAGAGTTTTTATTGTGAGAGGGTGAGATGAGTAAATATTGATCATACAACTATATATAGATGGTCAAGATGAAAAGTTACTTAAAGGTCATGTGACCACTTAAAAAAATTATATGCATTTACTTTTTAATCTTGATTATTCATGTAAGATCCAATAGTCAATATTTACTCTTCTTACCTTTTACAATAAATAATAATCTCACCAGTGTAAGATCATATATATATATATATATATATATATATATATATATAAGAACTTGGCTCACACTCTAGGAGGAGTTATCTCCTTTTAACTTCTTTAATTTATTGTCATGTGTCTATTAACTCAATTAAGTGATATAAGTGAATAATAAAATGAACACATGACAACATATATTGAAAAGGTTGGAAGGATATAGTTCTTCCCAGAATTAAAACTAAATTTTTTCCTATTTAAAATACTTAGCTATCATGCAAAAATTAGGAAAAGAGGGATGACGATGAATCAAAATTTACCTAATATTCTTGAGTTTATTTTTATTAGATTTTGGGTCTAATCTAAACGATTAAATATATATTATTTTTGTAAAATAACAAATTGATGTGAATTCACGTATCAAACAAGCTTACCATACTTCTAAGTGCGTGTTTGGTAGGAATTTTTTCAGTTTGAAATAATCTTTTTTTTTTGGAAAAAAATTATTTCAATAGTATTGTAACATGTGTGAGTTAAATCAGTTCTAATTTTTATGCGAAATTCAATGCATTATAAAGTTTTTTTTTTCATAATGTTGAATATTGAAGTTTATAATTTTAACTTATAAATTATTCTTTACACTTTGAGATGTAAATATTATTTGTCATCAATCAAATAACTTTTTTAATCATTCTATACCTATTTTGATAATTTAATGCATAAAAATATTTTTTATATCATTTTCTAAACAAAATAGATTAGTTTAAAATTATTTTTCATTTAACATATCCAAATATAAAAATAAATTAATTATAATCAATTATAACAAAAAAAAATTATACAATAATCAAAATTTTGATAACTGAACTAAAGATACCTTAAATCTTTTCAATATACCACAACAAGCAGCAAAGAGCTGCTTGGTTGTTGTAGGTGTGGGGGAAGTCCACGTGGCCAGACATTTCAGACAGCAAAGCAGGTCCAGGTTGCTGTGGTTGAAGCTTTTGTTCTGGGGCTGTTAGCCGTTTTCATTTGAATGTGATAGAACTAACCTCAGAGAGTGAGTTCTGAAGTGTAGGAGGAATTTCCAGCGCTTGACCAGGCGTTAGGGTCCTAGAGAAGTTCTGTGCCACATCTAAATGCTGCCTCTGCTGGTTTTGGATTTGAGTAAGTTGAGTAGGCTGCTGCAATGCAGCTTGCTGTGATAAGGAGAGGAGAGATACTTGTGTGAACTTATTTTACATAATTGTGTAAAGACTAAGCCAATCAACAATGATGCATCATCATTTTTCATTAAATAATAATTGAATAATAACTCTTTAAAGCTGTTGGGAAATTAAGACCAGTTGTTATGAAAACAACAAAAGATTACCCCAAAGAGGGTCAATTTCGTTAGGGAGAGGAAGAAAGTTTGGTGAGAGAAATGAAAGAAAACAGAAATCACACAAAGACACAATATTGAATTTATAAGTGGAAAACCCTCCCAACAAAATATGGCAATGAGGAGAAAAGGGAATGACTTCATTGTCAAAGACAACAAAAAATTTCACTAAAGAAAATTTGTACAACTCAAAATAATCTTTCACAAAGAGTTATCAACACTCTAAAAATACACCTTGCCCAAAAAAGTGAGTCTTACACAATCTCTCTATTACAAGGACTCGAGAATGTTACTCCTCGTTTTATCACTCCCTCCTCTACAAAGGATTTCCCACTCTCCACTCCTTCTTCTACTGCAAATTAAACCATTGCCAGTTTGTCTTGGGAATGAAGATGATGCATCTTTATATATAGATGTCTTCCTCAAATTTCAGCCACAAAATCTCCTTCAAATTTATACGTAAAAATGACAAATATTACCAACTCCATGAGTTATGAATTTGCAACCACAAAAAATAACTTACCAAGATCAATTTATGGCCACAAATAAAATGAAAGCCACCAACTCAACTTATATGTAATGTTTGGACTCCAACAAATCACCCTCCAGTTTTATAAACCATACCCATGGAGAGGTGGCAACCACAAACGATCATTTTCTTATCAAATGCCCAAACCTTATGTAGAGAAAATCAAGCACCCTCTTTATTACCGAGAATACCATGCACGGATATCCCCTCATCTGCGATGCCTTGCCAGCATAAACTCATCACACTTTCTCACTATCTCACTATATAATTATCAAACACTTCGATAATTACCATGCTCCACCATAAGAACATATACACTTGAAATCAACAAATTTCAAGAATTTTTATTTTCTTCCTCGACGATTGGGGCGAATATCACATATCAAAAACTTGCAGAAAAATTATTGCAACTTCCATGTTTTGCTTTTCCGAAGTTTCATCATCGCCATCGCCACATATATTTCCACCACGCACCACTGCTGCACAACCGCAAAAACCCGTGATCTCCAAGGGCAAGCCGTAAATGTGGAACCCGCAAATAGAACACATCCTTTATCTTTCATTAGCGGCTAAGCACTTGGAGGATCTTCATGCTTTTAACAAACATCATAGGGGACCATCATATTCATCTCCCAATGCCAAGGTGCTAGGCAAAGAGAAACACTATTTACGTTATCTTTCGAGCAATTTGCCGAACCTACCTCCTCTTTTGCGGGCAATTTCTTTTAAGGTGCCCCATGGCTTTCGCAAAGCCCACCCCAAGTTAGTTACAAGATTTCCTTTTGTGGAGTTCTTTAGCTTCTTCTTATTTTCGCTATTACCAACACTCTGAGCTATTACCCGTAATAATCAGAAAACTTTCCACCACTCAAACTCTCTTCTCTCTTTATTTCGTAGAAGTTTACCATCAACAACCACTCCTACCAAAAGAATATCTTCTTTCCCATGAATTAAAATCGGCTTCATATGTTCATAAGATGATGGAAGAGACCAGATAAGCCTTAAAGCCTTATCTTCATCATCCATTTGTACTCCCCTGAAATCCGCTTAAACTTACACCCAAGGAGACAATCCTTGAGAACTTTACGCTTTGAAATGATCCGACATTGTTAATGCCTTCGGACTCATTCGCATAAATTGTATGAAATTGTTCTTTCAAATACACTCTATTTGGAGACACACTTTGTTATATTGGTACATCTCCTCGAGAACTTCTCCCGATGTTCCTTGGTTGTCAAAGTTTCTTGTGCATTTGCAAGAACATTTTTAGCCATAAGCATAATCGTATAAAAAATTTTCCATTGCTTTTAATCCGATCCTCCCATGCATCTTCATCGCTATATAGATGTATATTCCACCATAGCCTTTGTCGATATATTATATATGGAATCTTTCTCGGGATCTACCCGAAACAGAGATGGGTTTTCCTTTCAATGCTTTGTGTAGTCCAGATTGGATCAAGATATCCTTGACTTGTATTTGCCACAAGCCAAAATTCATCCTCCCGTCAAACTTTTCAATCCCAAACTTCATGGTCAATGCATCTTGTACACGAATATATTTTCATATAGGATTATGTGAATAGTACTCTAGGGTAAGTTCCTTAATAACTTTAATTTAGAGAGTAGGCTCAATTAAAATGTGATATATTTTGTGACTTAAATACAAATCTTTATCTGAAAAGGTTGGAAGGAACATAGTTCTTCCTAGACATCCACTTTCACACTACCATAAAATACTTTTCATGCAAAAATTAGATGTGGAAGATCAATCAAAAATTTACCTGCTTGAGTTTATTTTTACCAATCTAAAGATTAAATATATATTTTCCCGAAAAAACAAATTGATGTGAATTCACGTATCAAACAAAGCTTAACCATACTTCTAAGTGCGTGTTTGGGAAATCAAATAATCTTTTTTTTTTGTTAAAAACAACAAAAGATTACCCCCAGCCAGTGCCTGATAAAATCGGCTTAGTTTTTCATGCGAAAACAAGTTTGGGTAAGAGCCGTTTTTTTTATAATGTTGAAAACCAAATTCACAAAGAGACACAAGAATTTAATAGTGGAAAACTCCCAAACCGGAGTCAAAACCAAATAATTTTTTCATAATTAAGACAATAAAGATTTCATATCATTTAAGCGAAATAGATCCTCTTTAAAAAATTTGTTGAATATCAAAATAATCTTTATAAGATTATCAACACTCTAAAAAATACACAAAATTTTGCCCAAAAAGAATGTCTTACTTAAATCACTCTCTATACATTAACAAGCAGCAAAGAGCTGCTTGGTATTACTTAGTGTATTTTATCACTCCCTCCTCTACAAAGCATTGGTTTCAGGTTGCTCTCCACTCCTTTTGTCTCTGGGGCTGTTGTGTCTTTTCATTTGAATGAAGATGATGATCTATATATAGATGTCTTGACCAGGCGTTAGGGTCAAATTCTGTAGCCACAAAATCTCCTCTCAAATTTTGGAGTAAGTTGAGTAGGCTGCTGCAATTACAACTTGCTGTGATATGAATTTGAATACCACAAAAATGTAACTTATCAATTTACATAATTGTGTAAAAATAAAAAACAATGATGCATCATCATTTTTCATTAAATAATAATTGAATAATAACTCTTTAAAGCCTCTGTAACAACTAAACTGAACCTGAACCTGATTATCAGACACCTGTAATTGTTGATTAACATGATCAGGCATAGGGAATTGAATCAAATTTTTCAGTTGACTCTTCTATACTAAGGAATTGATGGTTTTGATTTGAGTGGGTTGAAGAATGTCTTGACAAAGATATTTGTGGAGCAGAAAATTCCAGCTGATGAGCAATATCTGCACCAGGAAGATTTTGCAGAAAAGATCCAGACTTGGAAGGAAGGCACACAATATGGCAACAATGCGCTAGCCTGAGCAGGATTTTTTTGCATGTTCATCCACCGAACCGAGCTCAGGTTCAGGCCAGGGAGAGCTTCTGTTTAGGGATCCTGCGTGCACATATTATCACCAAGCCAAGGCATTATCCGCCTTATAAGGTTACCAAAATTGGACGAATCATCATCTGCAAATGTAAATTTCCAATCATCACACCAAATTTAAATTTGTCTTTATTCCGAAATTTGATAAAAAGATTGGTATGGCGGAAACAAGTGAGAAGGTCAAGAATTAAAGAATCTAACAGAGCTTACCTGAGAAAAACCCAACATACTTCTTTTATAGTACCACCAGGCATCCCCAGATGAAAAATGGAGCACTCACGGGTTCAATTTCTCAAATTCAGATACTACCACGCCTTTTCTTAGCAGGTGATTCATCCCAACCAACCTGACCAATGATGTGCAACTTACAATTACAAAATACAAACCACCGCTTATGGCTTATGCTGCTAAAAGAAGATGACACAAATTGTACCTGCAAATTAAACCATTGCCAGTTTTGCCATCTCACATGATCCAGATAACTGACACCTGTAATTGTATCCATATATCTGCAATACAATTTATAGGATTGAGTCATACACTCTGTTAGCATGGCCTAATCAGTTTTTATTATATTTGTTTAGTACAATGATTGATGGTGTGGGTTACTTCTCACATTTTGCTAACCCAAATGTACTTTCCTATCTAATTTATAGGATTGATAAAAGTTAACGTAGATTTGTGTTAGAGTGCTTAAGATCTAGTAGACATCATCCTTTATCTATAATTTTAAAGTAACTTTAATTGAAACACGTTTATTAATTATTTAACAACAAATTTGTATTAACAAATGAAAATGCATAACATCACTCAATTCAATTGGCAGACAATATATGCGTAATGATTTGCCACCTGATATTATTTATTATCATCCACTTCAAAGCTAAAATCAACAACTTCCAGTTTTATAAACGAAACAGGGAACACTGCTACTAATGGAGAATATTTTATATGTCGCCATTAGCTAGCAACCACACAAACGACAAGAGCGTAGTAATCTGCATGAGCTACAGGCCAGAAGCATAGCAACAAGGAACGGGAAAACAACAAATCATGGGAAAGCCATAATCACAGACTGCACAACATTATGGATGGCTTTCACAGTGTACGTGCTGAATCCAGCCATTTTGATCACGTATTCCCATTCTTTCAGTGTCCGCTCTTTGCCAAAGTTAGTGTGCGCCATCATTACCATGTCCAGCATCAACCCTACGTCCTTTAACCTGTCTTGCTTTCCTCCTTCTTCAATCACTGCCTCCACAATAATAACCCTTCCATTTTCCTTTGGAATGGCTTCCCTACACTTCTTTAAGATTTGAATGCACTCTTCATCTCCCCAATCATGCAAAACCCACTGCCAAGTAACAAGTTAATCAATCAAATACTATGTACATATTTGGAAACAATTATTTTTTAGGGAATAATCGGTTATTTTTCAAAAACTCTCGTGAAACTTTTGATTATAAGTTAATTCAAATACACTTTAAATCTTAATCAAAAGTACGCATATTTCAATTGATTTGTACCCGTCCCTTAAGAAAAGTAATGCACATTCACAAACATACCATAAGAAAAGCAGCATCAGCTTTGGGAACATTTAGAAACATGTCACCTGCCACATGTTCCACCCCATGGCACTCTGGAGCCACAGCGATGACATGAGGAAGATCGAAGTTGATTCCTCGAATCCAAGGGCAAGCCTTAACCAAGACTCCCATGGCGGTGCCGTTTCCCCCACCCACATCCACCAAGGAGCTGAGACCTTCAAATGCCTCGCTGCAACTTTCAGTGATGTCAGGTACAACCAGCTTAGCATCACATGCCATCGCTTCATTGATGAGGTTGCTATGATCAAGATTTGCTGCAGCATAGTGCCACACGTCTTCACCATGAGTCTTTTCAAATGAGGGATTGCCATTAGCCAGAACACGAGTACTTAGACTATGCCAAGGTGCTAGCATTACAGGACTGCTCTCCAGCAGAAGGAAAGCAGCCATGCTGTGTTGGCTGTTTCTCATCAAACGGCGAGAAAGAGGTGTTTGAGCATAGCCCTGCTGACGGCCATGGCTGGTGGGTATGGCTTTGAATATCTTCCGGTGAATTAGGAACCTCATGATGCGGTTCAGAAGGGAAAGGTCACACCCTAGAGTTGATGACATCTCCGAGAGTGTCATGAGGCCTCCATGGCTTTCGATGGCATCAGCTATGCCTAGCTCAATGGCACATTTTACCACTGCTAGTTCCACGAACCCAAATATGTACTTCCAGATATCCACTTGCGCTTGTGCTTCTTCTTCTTCTTCTTCCTTTTCCCATGCTGACATTGGCTCTCTTTGTATTTCTCCCATATCTAGCTAAATCTCTGTAATTAGTATATTTCTTTGTGGTTAGCGATTTGGAGTAACCCTCGAAAGTTTATTTATAGACGTTAGTAACATTGATATATTTTTTTGATGGCTACAAATTTAACACTTTATCATCTGGAACTCAATCTAAGTGGGTCAATTACCAAAATAACTTCGTCCTTTCGAGAAAGACCTCATGGTTCTCTACCTAGTGACACGGTGACAAATCCAAAAGCAAGACTGATTTATATATATTTATAAAAAATTAAAAAAATTAATATTTTTTTGTGATAAATAAATTTAATGAGATTTTTTTTTTAATTTTTTTGATTTTTTATAAATATATACAAATCTAAAATATTAAATTTGTGCTAACTCGAAAATTATTCAGTAACATATCATGTATCGTTATTAAATTGTAGGATATTCCTAACTATAGCAACTGTGCTGCTGCATGCGTGGCATATACCACTTCAATTCAGACACGCTTTTCTTGACCCACCCCTTCTATTATTTTCTCTCTAAAGTTTGTGCCCATTATTCCCTGAAATGGAGGGATAATATCTTTTTTTAAAACACATGATTCACACAAAAATTGTTATTTGCACTTGTATTAAAATAATTACATCATGCTTATACTTACTCGTTTGAAAAATTAAATTTTGAGCAGGGCCGAACTAAAAATTTCAATTAGGGGTGTTACCTATATACTTACTCATATAAATACTGTAAAATCTTTGAAAGAGATGCAAATTTTATCTATTTGAAGGAACGTAAACAATTTCACTTAGTAGTTAAAGAAATAAAATTATGTTTGGGGTGCAGCCACCCCCTTAATGTTAAGGTAAGTCCACGCCTGTGTTTGAGAGTGTATGTATTAGAATCTATATTTCTCTTATTTTATTATCTAAAATAGAAATGTTGTAAAAATAAGATAAAAAAATAATGTGCAAATTTACATCAGTGATAAGCTTATAAATAAGTGATGACTAGTATGTATTAGGTAGTGATTGGAGATATTAATCAATTAGAAATATTGATAATTAATTAACATTTCCGATCACCACATAATATTCACTGACTAATATTTATTTACATGTTGATCACTAATATAAAAGTAGTGTGAAAAAATTGTATGTGAATATCTTTTTCTCAAAAAGAAAGAAAAAAAAAATATAACATGGATTAACTTCAACTTGTTTCCCTGGTGGCAGTGGAAATGACGTAAGAAAACTCGACGGAAGATAATTAGTGCCCATGTTGATTTGGTTTGATTAGGCTTGCCTGTATTTTGCATACATATCAATATAATGAGAAATTCATGTATGTAAACGTATGTATTATACATATACTCATATAGAGTGGATCTCATTATAGGATGAGATTCACTTTTTATAAGTGTATGTAAGATATATATGTATGTATATAAAATTTTTCTCAATATAACATATACGATTGAACATGTATATAAACGACATGTTATAAATGCCATAATGAACTTATCAAAGAATGTGTTTAGATGACAATTAATAAAGGAAAAGTAAATGAAGAGAAGGGGAATAAGTAAAATTATGTATGACATACATGGGAGTTTCTACTGCCATTAATTTTTTAGTATGATTTCTTTGTCTGCATCTTTTGACCTCATTTATCTACCCAAAAAATTTATGTATGAGTATGTATAAGTGATTAATTTAATTAATTATTTTAAGCTTTAATATGTTTTTAGCCCTTCTAAATATGTCTCTTTAAAATGATTTGTTATATATGATTTCTATGTTATGAGATTAAGTAAATTTGCTTATCTCTTTCGATTTTTGTTTTGGTCTCTTTAAAATTTTGTTAATATTTTGATCTCTCTAAATTTCGGAGTAAGTAAAGTTAGTCTCTGTCGTTATCTCAACTTTATTAAGTGTTAATGTGACAAACATCGCTCTACTTCAACGTTGTCATATGTCCTTCATCAACCACTAAAACGACGTCGTATCCAAAACTCCTCCTCTTACTCCTTCTTTTCTCTATCGCCATAAACACCCTCCTCAAGCTTCATCTTCAGCTTCGCAACCCCTCTCTTTCCTCGTGCTCCTCAAATGAGAAAGGGGTGGGGAAAAGGCGAGTGAACTTGGGCGGGTTCCAAACTACGAAGTTGCTATTGGTGGAGCTCCATAAAACAATGTCGTCTGTGGAGGAATCGTCCACCATATCATACATCTTCAGAAGGAACGGGGCCGAACCACCTCCGATTTCAATAGCAGCGGAGGAGGGCGATGCTCTATCCATTCCAAAAATCGAAACGAATCTTTCTATAATCTCTTTGTTGTTATTGTTGTGAGGGAAGATAGAAAGAAAATAAGTAAAAGGTGGGCAATGAAGACATGCAATTTACAATTCCAATTCCTCAGGAGTTAAAGAGAGAAAACAAATGTGGGGAAAGAAGAAAATGAGCTGCTGGAAGAAGAATCAAGGTTGGAATTGTCCCTATAGAGTGGGGAAGAAAACATGTGAGGGATGGAGGGAGAATTAGGGCTCGAATGTTTCTACACATTGGGGAAGAAAAGGAGGAGGAAGAAGTGACGTGGAGGGCAGATCCCAAGTTCATGACTTGTCATTCATGTGGCACAATGGAATGTGAGATAAAGGCAAGTGACAACACTGACATAGAGCATCGTTTGTCACTTCACCACTTAACAGAGATGAGATAACAGCAAAGATTGACTTCATCTGTCTCGAAATTTAAAGGGATCAAAATCATAATAAAAATTTTAGAGGAATCAAAACAAAAAATCACTATATTTAGAGGGACTAAAAGATATTTAAATTATTATTTTTTTATAATAATGATAAAAAAAAGATTTATGAATTATATTTTAAACACTTATTTTTAATAAATTAGATATATTAAGTACATATGGAATTTTTTTTTACGGGAAGTGCATATGAATTTGATTAAAGTAATACATGATAAGATATTTCAATTATTTTGTTCGTAAATCAGTATTTTCAATTATATTTGGGACATTCAGTCACTACACAACAATCTATCCAAAAATGTGCATAAAACTCTCAAAATATGGTGAGCAAACTACACTTTAGTAAGCGAATTATACTCCCTGAAAGTTAGAAATGAAGTATTTTGGTCCTTTTTAAATTGTGGAGAAGTTGGGTCCAGTGGCATACAAGCTTTTGCTACCAACTATAGCTAAGATTCATTGATCTTCCACAATTCACTCTTAAGGCCCTTTAAAGGAGATGCTTTGCAACCATATATTCCATTACCCTTATTAACAACTTAGCATCGCCAAATTCTTCAACCAATACATATTCTACAAACTAGTACTATCAACAAATTCCTCAAGTATTATGTAACGACACAGTCAGCTAAAAAGGGCCATGTGGAGAATGAGTCATTGTAGCCATGTGAATCAGGACAACAAGGAAGCCAACTAGGACCAGAATTGGTTAAGAAGGATCTAGGAATCCCGAAGGTGAGGAGAAGCTGCAGACAAAGGGTAACTAACTCAAGGTTGAGGGATTTTGTGTGAAAGTACACGTATAAGAGAGAGAGGGAATAATGGGTAGGGCATGGAATGTGAGTTCATCTTTTCTTCTTCATTCCTTGCTCTCAAATTCTGATCCCTTCTCTAAAATTCTCTCTATTCTCTATATTTAGCATTTAGCTATACTTATTTCCAGCACTTACACTGGAAGTTGAACTTTTTTTTTTCCAAGTTGAATCCAATAAAACAGTACACGTTGATTATCTTTTTAAGTTGATTGGAACCTTTACATTGGTGCTTTCATCTCACCATGGCAGAGAACACGAGGATGAAAGAATTGCAAGCGGATGTCAAACGAATCCTGGAAACAATGTGTAACATCCTAAGACTGCCTACAGGATTGACGAGTGTCTCCACAAACTAACATGGATCTTTTCAGCGTGTTTTGTCCTCACTCACACGCATCTTAGGAAACTTCCCAAGAGGTCACCCATCTCACAATTGCTCCAAGTCAAGCACACTTAACTATGGAGTTCTTATGTTCTAGGCTCCCGAAAAGAAGTTGCAACTTGTTGATATGGCTACGTCTAATCAATTCCTTTAAGCCATCCTTAACTATGCAGTCGCATACCTGCATAGTCTCTGAATCCCTCTCATTCCGGTGCGTATTCAGTTCATTCATAGGACCCTTCACCTAGAAGCTTTCTAGAAGCCGCTTCTTGATACTTTCTCTTAACATCGGCGACCACTCCCCGCCCTCGTCGGACAATGGAGAAACGAGACACGGATTATGAATCTCGTTTTGGGCAACTGGAAGCAACTAGTAACACTCGACTGGATAGAATTGAAGCTGCCTCAGAAGCTTTGGTTCAGAACTCTCCCCATGGTGCTAGGAATTTAAACAAGGAACCTTTGCATCAACCATTTTAGGTTCGAAATGTTAAACTCAAATTCCCTAGATTTGATGGTAAAGATGTTCTAGAATGGATATTTAAGGCAGAACTGTTTTTTGGGTATTATGATACACTTGATATGGATTGATTGACCATAGCAACTGTTCATTTAGATCGGGAAGTCATCCCATGGTTCCAAATGATGCAAAGAAATCACCCATTTCAGTCATGGCAAGCTTTTACTAGAGCTCTGGAGTTAGACTTTGGTCCTTCTCTGTATAATTGTCCTAGAGCTACACTTTTTAAACTGATACAAGTAGGATCTGTGGGTGAATATTACATAGAGTTTACTTCTTTAGCAAATAGAGTTTATGGTTTGAGTGCTGATGCATTGTTAGATTATTTTCTGAGTGGATTACAAGTTGATATCCATAGGGAAGTGGTGGCTCAAAGCCCCATCTCACCGCTCAAAGTAGTGGCTCTGGCCAAATTATTTGAAGAGAAGTATCAACCTCCACCCAAATCATTGCACACAGCCAATAGTCCCAAATACCAAACCACAAACAACACTCACCAAACCAGATACATAGCTAACCATTCCACAAATTCCACTTACCAAAATAGAAACAATTTACCACCTCTATTACCAACCTCGCCCATTAGACCACTGAACCAACCTCAGAAAAGTCCCAATATCAAAAGAATGAGCTCTGCTGAAATGCAATTGAGGAGAGAAAAGGTCTATGTTATACATGTGATGAAAAGTTTTCCTTTAATCACAAATGTCTAAACAAACATTTGATGATTTTATAAGCAGAAGATGAAGTCAGTAATGA
Source organism: Ormosia emarginata (assembly GCA_029884605.1). NCBI lineage: Eukaryota > Viridiplantae > Streptophyta > Magnoliopsida > Fabales > Fabaceae > Ormosia > Ormosia emarginata. Next base: position 7,941,054 of record JAQQTP010000032.1, on the reverse strand, counting down.
ACCCGAACCTGACCCTCCTGATGCACCAGTGGCAACCAGTGATGACCAGCAACTAGAACTGTATCTATCCTTGAATGCTCTTAAAGGAGCTAATGGTGTAGGCATAATCAAATTCACAGGACAGATTAATGGCATTTTTAGGTAAATCTTGGCAGATAGGGGCAGCTCAGATAACTTCTTACAACCTAGAGTGACATGCTTCCTCAATTTACCAGTTGAACCAGCTCCTCTCTTTAAGGTATTGGTGGGTAATGGCCACTCAATGGCTGCAAAAAGTTTAGTTCAGCATTTGACAGTATCAGTATAGGGTAATAAGCTACAACTACCTATTTACTTATTGCATGTATCTGGTGCTGATTTGATACTAGGGGCTGCTTGGCTTTCTACATTGGGACGACATGTGGCAAACTATTCTGCCTTAAGTCTCAAATTTTATCATGAAAGGAAATTCATCACATTGCATGGGAAAAGCCTAAGCTACCCCATATAGGCTCAATTTCACCACATCAGAAGGTTGCATCACATAAATGTTATTTCAGAACTATTTGCAATCCAATTAGTTGTACCTGATCAACCTCATGACACCTTGTTGGACTTACCAGATAATATGGAACCCGAATTAGTCATCCTGCTGCATACATACAGAGCTGTCTTCAATAAACCCACGGGTTTACCACCTCCAAGAGAGCAAAATCACTCTATTCCATTCCATGACAGGTCAAAACCCGTGAAGGTGCAATCATATAGATACCCATATAGTCAAAAAGAGTAGATTGAGAAAATGGTCTAGGAAATGCTTGAATAAGGCATCATTCAACCAAGCAACAACCCTTTCTCTTCTCCAATTCTGTTAGTTAAGAAAAAAGATAGTACTTGGAGATTTTGTACTAATTATAAAGCATTGAATGCCATAACTATCAAGGACAGTTTCCCTATGCCAACAGTGGATGAATTACTAGATGAACTATTTGGGGCTAAGTATTTTTCTAAGTTGGATCTTAGATCTGGATTCTATCAGATATTGGTTGATCCTGTACATAAATACAAGGCAGTGTTTAGGACACACCAAGGCCACTATGAATGACTCGTCATGCCATTTGGGCTAATTAATGCCCTAGCAACCTTCCAATGCTTGATGAATCATATATTTCAGTCACTATTGAGGAAATATGTCTTAGTTTTCTTTGATGATATACCTATATATAGTCCTACATAGTGTACACACTTACAACATTTGGAGTCAGTTTTACAAATTCTGCAGCAAAACACACTCTTTGTAAAGTTATCCAAATGTTCTTTTGGAATGACAGAAGTTGATTACTTGGGACATACGATGTCAGGAACAGGGGTGGCTATGGATAAGAACAAGATACAAGCAGTGATGTATTAGCCAAGACCTTCCAACATTAAACAACTTAGAGGATTTTTGGGGTTAACAGGCTATTATAGAAGGTTTATTAGAGCATATGCTTCTTTGACTACACCACTGACTAATTTACTTAAGAAAGAAGCATTTGGTTGGAATTTAGAGGCAGAGGAAGCTTTTAACAAGCTCAAATTAGCTATTACTTCAACTCCTGTGTTGGCTTTTCCAGATTTTACACAACCCTTCTTCCTTGAAATTAATGCTTCAGGGACAGATGTAGGGGTTGTCCTAAGTCAATCTGGTAATCCTATTGCTTATTTCTAAAAAAAACTAGCACCTAGGATGCAAAAGCAATCAGCATATACAAGAAAATTGTTAGCCATTACTGCGGCCTTAGCCAAGTTTAGGCACTACTTACTGGGCCATAAATTCATAATCCAAACTGACTAGAAAAGCTTGAGAAGTTTGCTAGATCAATCTCTACAAACACCGGAATAGCAAGCATGACTCCACAAATTCATTGGCTATGAATTCAAGATAGAGTACAAGCCAGGAAAAGAAAATGTTACTGTTGATGCTCTATCCAGAGTTTTGTTAATGGCTTAGTTAGAACCACAAATTTTTTTTTACAAGAATTAAGGCAGGAAATTGACAAGGATGCACAGCTTAAGGAGATAATTCAACTATGTTAGACTAATGCACAACCAGATTTTCACTACTTGGTCAGAGAGGGCCTATTATATTGGAAAGGAAGATTGATAGTGCCTACAAAGAGTTCACTGATACAAACAATACTCCAGGAATACCACAGCTCACCTATTGGTGACCACGTAGGAATTGCTAAAACAATAGCTAGAATTGCCTTACAGTTTTACTAGCCTAAAATGAAGAAGGATATAAAGCAGTTTGTTCAACATTGCTTGATTTGCCAACAAGCTAAAACTGCTAATATTATGCCTACTGGTTTGTTACAGCCCTTGCTAGTGCCTAATCAGGTATGGGAGGATGTTGCTATAGATTTTATAACTGGGTTGCCATTGTCATTCGGTTATACTGTCATAATGGTGGTTATAGACAGGCTCTCCAAGTATAGCCATTTCATAGCAATGAAAGCCGACTATACAAGTAAAACAGTAGCAGAAGCCTTCATGCGTCATGCTGTTAAGCTTCACGGGATGCTAAAATCCATAGTTTCGAATTGAGACAATGTATTCATCAGTAAATTCTGGCAGCATCTATTTCAGTTGCAAGGAACAACTTTAGCCATGACCTCTACATACCACCCTCAATCTGATGGCCAATCTGAAGAATTGAATAAATGTCTCGAGATGTATCTAAGGTGTTTGACATTCCAGAATCCAAAGACTTGGTATAAGGCTCTAGCATAGGCTAAATACTAGTACAATACAACATTCCACATGAGTTTGGGTATGACTCCCTTTAAAGCATTGTATGGAAGAGATCCTCCTACTTTAACTAGGTATTCTTCAAGCTCTAAGGATTCACCAGTAGTACAAGAGGAGCTAGGCAATAAAGGCACCCTGCTAACCTAACTGAAAGGTAATTTGATCCGAGCATAACAGGCGATGAAGCATCAAGCTGATAAGAAAAGACAAGAGGTTAATCTGTAGATTGGCGATTCAGTTTTGGTTAAATTGCAACCTTACAGATAGAATTCAGCAACACTGAGAAAGAACCAGAAGTTAGGCATGAGGTATTTTGGACCATTTCCAATCATTGCTAAGGTAGGAGTTGTTGCATATAAGCTACAATTACCAGAATCAACTAAGATACATCTTGTTTTTCACATATCTCAGTTGAAACTCTTTAAAGGACAAGTCAATGAGCCATACATTCCTTTGCCTTTAACAACATCAGAGTTGGGACCTATTCTACAACCTGTAGCAGTATTGAAGACCAGAAAGATTGTCAGGGGCAACATTCACATTCCTCAGGTACTTATTCAATGGAAAAACTCGGAAGCTTCAGAAGCTACTTAGGAAGACTATGCTAAGATACATGCAAATTATCCTAACTTCAACCTTGAGGACAAGGTTGGTTCTAAAGGGGAAGGTAATGTAACGACACAGTCAACTAAAAAGGGTCATGTGGAGAATGAGTCATTGCAGCCATGTGAATCAGGACAACAAGGAAGCCAACTAGGACCAGAATTGGTTAAGAAGGATTTAGGAATCTCGGAGATGAGGAGAAGCTACAGACAAAGGGTAACTAACTCAAGGCTGAAGGATTTTGTGTGAAAGTACACATATAAGAGAGAGAGGGAATAATGGGCAGGGCATAGAATGTGTGAGTTCATCTTTTTTTCTTGATTCACTGCTCTCAAATTCTAACCTCTTCTTTGAAATTCTCTTTATTCTCTATATTTAGTATTTAGCTGTACTTATTTTTAACACCTACACTAGAAGTTGAACTTTTTTTTTTTTCAAGTTGAATCTAATAAAACAGTATACATTGATTATCTTTTTAAATTAATTGAAACCTTTACATATTAATTCAACGGGAAGGATCGGAAACAGATGACGCCACGTGGAAAGATACTTCATCCATACAGTAGAATTATCCAAATATTAATATTAAGGACAAGGTTCTCTTTTTTTTTTTTCTGTCTTAGGACAAGATTATCTTAAATGAGAGGATAATGTAACGAGACTAGTTGAGCTGGAGGCCAGCAACCAATATTTGGCCAACTCTGATGAATTGGGCCACTCTAGCAAGCACGTGAACTTAAAATTAATTTAAATATCAATTATATTAATTTTTGAAAGTTAGGTTACAAAAAATATTTTTATAAATTTTTTTTCTTGATATGAATGATTTGTCTTACCATCATCTGACTACAATAAAATAAAAAAGAAAAAAAAAACATGTTTTTCTAGACCCACCCCTTCTGTTATTTTCTTTTTCCCTCTAAATTTGCGTCCATTTTCTTAAAACACCCACGATCACATATATGGACAGTAGAGTTTTATATTATTTTAAAATGTGCTCACATTATGTCTTTATAGCAAGAGAAAAAAATAAAAAAGGTAACGCGGATTAACTTCAACTTACTTTCACTGGTGGTAGTGGAACTGACATGAGAAAAGTGGAAGTTTGATAATCGGTGGCCCATGTTGATTTGGTTTGATTAGCCTTGTCTGTATTTTCGCATACATATCAATATATACGATAATGAACATGCATATATGGCATGTTATAAATGGCATAATGTATTTAGTTAATACTGTGTTTGAATCACAAGTAAGAAGGAGAATAAAAAAGAAATAAGAAAAAAGAGAACAAGGAAAATTATGTTACATACATGGGAGTTTCTGTTGCCATTAATTTCTTAGTGCATGTTTGGCTTCCAATTGAAAATATCAAAACTGACGTTCTAAGCCTTGAACGGAGTGCAACATGTTTGACAATTGTTTTTTTCAGTTTACTTTAACAAATTTTTCACTCAAACGTACGTTGAGCAAAAGTAAGAAATTCTTGCTTTTGTGTTAAAATTGTTGTTCCAACTCACTTTTAAAATAAAAGTTTCCAAACATAAATTAGTTACTACAAACTTACTTTTAACTAAACTTAAATTTACAAACACACTTTCAACTCACATACTTATTGTGTGTTTGGATTGCAGTTGGTAAATTTAAGTTTGGTTGAAAGTGTGTTTGCAAACTTAAGTTTGGTTGAAAGTGAGTTTATAGTAACATGATTTATGTTTGGGAACTTTTGTTTTAAAAGTGAATTTGATAAAATAAATATAAGAGATAAAAATTACAAACTGAGAAAATATAACCCAAAAGTAAAATTTTTTGCTTTTGGCAACGCGTGATTAAATTTCAAAATTCCGTTGAAGTTGAATCAACAAAAATAAAGTAAACATATATTCACGCCTTCAAGAAAATGGAACGCGTGCGTTTGAGCTAAACTGCAAAACAAACACGCTATTAGTAGTTTGGTTTCTTTCTTTGGATCTTTTCACCTCATTTATCAACCCAAAAAAACTTATGTATGAGTATGTATAAGTGATTAATTTAATTAATTTATTATTATAATAATAATAAAATTTGATTTATTAATTATATTTTAACCACTTATTTTTAACTAATTGAAAATATTATATGATTAAGTACATATGGATTTGATTAAAGTAATAAATGATAGCAAAAAACATACTTTCCTCCTCTAACTTTTTTTTAAAAAAAAAATCGTCCTGTAAATAATTTTGGTGTTAAATTAGTCTTTTAATTTAATAAATTAACATGCCGTTTTATTGAAGGCTAACTTCTTTAATACCACTAATGGAATAATTCCACTTGGTTAGTCGGTGACAAAAATAACGTTAAATAAGTATACACCGATGACATTCATTTGACTTGTATTCTCTCTTTGTCCTTTTTGACAACGAGCGACTGTTATTGAGGCTTTTGGTTTATTTCTAAGTGATGGGTTTGGATGTGTGATAGTAGGATGCTCTATGTGGGTTTTCTGGGTTTGATCATGACGTGATTTAGGTGTTGGTTGAAAGTGATTCAGTTAAGTTGTTGCTGAAGCAGGGACCGTGCAGTGGCAGTTCCTATAGCTACTAGTTTGAGGCGTGGAAGGCATTCAGTGGCTGGTTTTTTTTACCGAGGCTCTATGGTTTTGTTAACAAAAGAGAGTGATGTGTTATATGTGCTTAAGATTGTTGGGACTTTGGTGATATGTTTCATTCAAGCGTTTGCTGATGCTGTTGGCAGAATTTATTTATTTTTATTGTTGAATTTATTTAAAATGAGTTAGTTGTTTAGTGTCCTAGATTTTAGGAGTTTGTTGCTGTATGTTGCAATGTAATTATTTTTTCTGATTTAGTCAACAGATTTAGTGACAGACTTAGAAGTTAGTTATCTAATATTTAGGAGTAGTTGAGTTATGAAAAATATGCTAGATGTGGGTCTTATTTCAGTTATGTATTGTTGCCTATTTAAAGGGCCTTCGTCGTTTGAATAAAAATGAAGTACTGTCATTCCACTTCCTTATCTTTTGTTTTACTGATAAATTGATAACAGTGGTATCAAAGCTTTAAGAGTCTTAAGACCTGAGAGTGAAACACATGAGGCAGTCATTCTCTACCTTCCAAGCTATCATACTTAATGGCCACTGATTCCAATTTTGTTCAAGTCGTCATTCCTCGTTTCGATGGTCACTATGATCATTGGAGCATGCACATGGAGAACTTTTTAAGGTCAAAAGAGTATTGGTCAGTTGTTGAATATGGAATTCAAGAGCCACCAACAGGTGCAACGGTGACAAATGCACAACAAGCGGAATTTGAAGCGAGAAAACTCAAGGATCTGAAAGCGAAAAATTATCTTTTCCAGGCTATTGATCGTCCCATATTGGAAACTATTCTTTGCAAAGATACTTCTAAGGATATATGGGACTCAATGAAGAAAAAATATCAAGGCTCTTCTCGAGTGAGGCATGCACAACTTCAAACCTTGAGGAGGGATTTCGAAGTCTTGCAGATGAAGGATGGTGAATCTGTCACAAGATTTTTTGGAAGGACTATGGAGATTGCAAATAAAATGCGATGCCATGGAGGAAAAATTGAAGATGTTATAGTAGTCGAAAAAATCTTGCATTATATGACGCGAGAATTTAACTATGTTGTTTGCTCAATTGAAGAGTCAAAAGACATAGATGACCTCTCTCTTGATGAATTGCAGAGCTCTTTGTTGGTCCATGAGCAGAAAATGAACCGAAGTTCAACAGCAGACGAACAAACTTTGAAAGCTTCTACCAATACTCATTCCAACAGCTCAAGAGGAAGAGGCAGAGGTTGAGGTAGAGGAAGGGGAGATCGAGGACACAGAGATGGCAGCAGAAACAAAGATGACAACAGAAATTTCAAAGCCAATAATGACTAGTTTCAAGGAAAAGGCAAAGGCAGAGACAAATCTAAGGTAGAGTGCTTTAGATGTCATAAATATGGTCATTATGCTTTTGATTGTTACACTCGATTGCCTAATGATAAAGAAAAAGGGGAGAATTCAAATTTTGTTGAAGACAAGAAGGAAGCAGAAACTTTGTTGATGACTGTCCATGAAGGAGAGAAGACTGAGTCAAATATTTGGTATGTTGATATAGGTTGCAGCAACCACATGAGTGAAAGTAAGTCTTCTTTTTCTAATCTAGATGAAAACTTTCACTCTACTGTTAGTTTTAGTGATTTTTCTACAGTGAAAGTGATGGGAAAATGTGATATTAAGATAAAGACTAAGAATGGTTCTGTGGAAACAATTTCTAATGTGTTGTATGTTCTTGACTTGAAGAATAATTTATTGACTGCTGGTTAGTTACAAGAAAAGAGCTATGTTATTACAATTAAGAATAATGTTTGTAGAATTTATGATCCTTTTAAAAATGGTGTTACTGTAATTATCCAAATGAGTTCTAATAGGTTGTTTCCAATGAAGATTGAAAGCATTCAATCTTGTTTAGTGGCTAAAGTAAAAGACTCCTCATGGTTGTGGCATTTTCGTTATGGCCACTTAAGTTTTGGTGGATTAAAGGCTCTAGAACAGAAGAACATAGTGATAGGCCTTCTACAAATTCTTGCTCCTTCTCAAGTCTGTGAAGAATATGTTGTTAACAAACAACATCGTTCTCAGTTTCCTAAAGGGAAGTCATGGAGAGCAAAGGATGTGTTAGAGCTGGTGCATTCAGATATTTGTGGCCCAATAAACCCATCTTCTAATGGAGGTAAAAAGTACTTAATTACTTTCATTGATGATTTTTCAAGAAAAACGTGGGTTTATTTTTTACAGGAAAAATCTGAAGGTTTTACCACATTTAAAAGCTTCAAGGCTCATGTTGAAAATGAAGCAGGCAGGAACATTAAGTCTCTTCGTACAGACCGTGGTGGGGAGTATTGTTCAAAGAAATTTGAAGATTTTTGTATGCAACATGACATTCGAAGATAGCTCACAGCCATATATACACCACAACAAAATGGTGTATCGGAGCGGAAAAACAGAACCATTCTTAACATGGTGAGAAGTTTGCTAGCAAAAGGACGAGTTCCAAAGACATTTTGGATGGAAGCTGTAAACTGGAGCATTCATGTGTTAAACAGAAGCCCAACTTTTGTTGTTAAAGATAGGACACCTGAAGAGGCTTGGAGCAGAAGAAAACCCGTTGTGGATTACTTCTGAATCTTTGGTTGCATTCCTTACGCTCACATCCCAGATGAGAAAAGGAAGAAACTTGATGGAAAAACTGAAAAATGCATCTTTCTGAGTGTAAGTGATGTTTCAAAAGCATATAAATTATTTAATCCACTAACAAAGAAGATTGTGACCAACAGGGATGTTATTTTTGATGAAGAAAGCACCTGGAAGTGGAACGAGCAGCAACCTAAACAAGTCTTATATGATAATGATGTTGAACAGGAGCAAGTTTTAGCACTTGTTATGCCTAAAAATTCATCAGATGAAGCTCAAACAACCACTAGAACTTCATCATCAGTTGCTACAGTACATGAAGAGTAAGCTCAAACAGTTGGATGACTTAGAAGAAGGCCCGCTTGGATGGAAGATTTTGAGATAACCGGTTTAAGTAATCTAGTTACTCATTTTGCTTTGTTTGCAGATTGTGACCCTACAACTTTTGAGAGTGGTGTCAAAGAGGAAAAATGGCGAAAAACAATGGATGATGAAATCAATTCCATTGAAAAGAATGATACTTGGGAGCTGTGTGACTTACCTAAGGGGCATAAAACCATTGGTGTAAAATGGGTCTTCAAGACAAAGCTAAACAAAAATGGTGATGTTGACAAGTACAAAGCATGCTTGGTAGCCAAAAGATACAAGCAAGAGTACGGGGTTGATTATACAGAAGTATTTTCACCAGTTGCGAGACATGACTCAATCCGATTTGTGCTTGCGTTAGCGACACAAAATTCTTGGCCCATTTTCTAGCTAGATGTCAAATCGGCCTTCTTGCATGGGTATTTGGATGAGCAGGTATTTATTGATCAACCCCCTGGCAATATTATGGTTGGAAATGAAAATAAAGTCTATAGATTGAAGAAAGCTTTTTATGGACTAAAACAAGCCCCAAGGGCTTGGTATAATCGCATTGAAACTTACTTTCTTAAAGTTGGTTTTGTGAAATGTCCTTATGAGCATACAATGTTTGTCAAGGTTGGGGATAAAGGAAAAGTGTATGTAGTTTGCTTGTATGTTGATGTTCTTATATTTACTGAAAATTGCACTGCCATGTTTAGTGAATTCAAGGAGTCCATGATGAATGAATTTGAAATGACTAATCTTGGTTTGATGCATTATTTTTTGGGCATAGAAGTGATGCAATCAGATGATGAGATTTTTATCTCTCAAAAGAAATATGTGGGAGAAATTCTGGACAGGTTTCAAATGAAGGATTGTAATCCTATAAGTACTCCAGTTGAATGTGGCACAAAGCTACACAAAGATCTTGATGGGAAGAAGGTTGATAGCACACTTTACAAGCAAATTGTTGGCAGCTTGATGTACCTTACTGCAACAAGACCAGATTTAATGTATTCTGTGAGTTTGATGAGTAGATACATAGAGAATCCCACCGAGTTGCATCTGCTAGCTGCCAAGAGAATCCTCCGTTATTTGCAAGGAACTCGAAGTCTTGGGATATATTACAAGAAGGATGAAAAATCTTATTTGGTAGGATTTACTGACAGTGATTATGCAGGTGATCAAGATGATAGAAAGAGCACATCTGGTTATGTCTTATGCTTGGAACAGGTGTTATTTCATGGTCATCTAAAAAGCAACCAATTGTCACTTTGTCCAGCACAGAAGTTGAATTTGTTGCAGCTACAAGTTGTACTTGCCAAGCCATATGGTTGAGAAAAATTCTTGAGGAGCTGCAGTTCAAACAAATTGGAGCTACTACAATTTTCTGTGACAATAGCTCAACAATCAAATTGTCCAGGAATCCAGTTCTACATGGAAGAAGTAAACACATTGATGTGAGGTTTTATTTCTTGAGAGATCTATGCAAAGATGGAACAATTGATCTGGTGCAATGCAAAAGTGAAGATCAGGTTGCTAATATATTCACCAAGGCTTTAAAGAGGGAGCTGTTTGTGAAGTTCAGAAAGTTGTTAGGCATCTGCTAGACTAAGTTTTTTAAACTGATATTAGCAAATGTCAGTTTAAGAGAGGGATTATTGGCAGAATTTATTTATTTTTATTGTTGAATTTATTTAAAATGAGTCAGTTGTTTAGTGTCTTAGAGTTTAGGAGTTTGTTGCTGTATGTTGCAATACAGTTATTTTTTTCTGTTTAGTCAGCAGATTTAGTAGTAGATTTAGAGGCTAATTATCTGATATTTAGGAGCAGTTGAGTTATAAAAAATATATTAAATGTGAGTCTTATTTCAATTATATATTGTTGCCAATTTAAAGTACCTTATTCGTTTGAATAAAAATGAAGTTCTGACATTCCTTTTCTTTATCTTTTGTTTTACTGATAAATTGATAACAGAGGCTAATGTAATTCTTGGTTCAACACTTCACCGTAAGACCATGATATGGCTTCTTGTTAAGGGTATTGTAGATGTCTGAGAGAGTATTAATTAAAAAAGATCATAATTTAATCATAGTTGCATTTGCCTAAACTTTTGAAACTTGCTAATGTCTTCACCGCCAATTAATCCACGCAATGTTAGATTTCGACATATTTGCTTTTCTTTTTTTTAAAAAATGCTTTTAATAAAGATTCAAAATATCTTGAAAAATTCGAAAATCCAAAATCAAATAGATCTAATTAATTACTAGTTTTTCACATTATTATCTAATAATATATTATAATATTATTAAAAAGCAAGAAATTAATAGTTGTAGTAGTTAAACTTCTTCAATAATTTTATGATTATCATACATAATTAAAGGATAGTGTAAGATATTTTACATTATGGTACATAACTTAAATCTTAAACCTTTGGGATAATAGATGCATATCACCCCCAGCAAAAATGGCATGTCTCACGTGGGTGCTTCGTCATTAGAAGCCCCGACAATAATCGACTCTCTTTAAATAAAATAACATTATATGTGATTTTCCATCGATTGCATCTTAGCATGAAAGATTCACCTAACTTACAAAGGAGAATATACCATGAGTGTCGTGGAAAATATGACATGGCTACCTCACACGTGTTCTCAAGAGAAATTTTTAAATATTTTCGGAATAAGAAATTTTTTTTATATTGTATTATTAAATGCGTGATAAATTAACTTTGTGAATTTGCGTTACCTTTTACTTTAATTGTATTTTTCATATTATAATTAATTTAACACGTATTAAATAATGCAAAGTATGAAATTTTTCTTCTTCGAAAATTCTTAAGAATCTATCATGTTGTTATTTTCTTGGTGGGTATATATCAGTGAATTTTAAAAATAACATCTATACTTGAGTCCTTCACACACTTTTGATAATTGATACACTTGCATTCTTTCTTTTTCTTAGCGACATTTGCTAACGCCAAATCAACAGTGCATTATTCATCAAGAAAAAATAAATAAATAGTGCATTTCCTTAAAAAGGTGCGGTAATGTACAATTAATTATGAATTATTGAAATATACGATTGAGATTTATAAATGTTTATTAAATGCAATTTATCGTACAACATATGAGGTGCGTTTGTTTGTATTTTTGTTTAAGAAAAGTGCTTTTTAATAATAAAAATATATTTTAGATATTTTTAACTATCTGGATAACATTATTAAAATAAACAGAATTTAAAAATAATCAATTTTTGTTTTTTAAAGTTAAAATGAATTTTTTTAAAAAAATATTAATAAAGTAAAAGAGAGAAAAAATATTTTTTCCTATTTTTAAATTATTTTTTTAAAATTTATCCAAACAAACCCATAATATAATGCTTTCGTCCATAGTCCACCACCATACATTGTCCAACGCCTCTCATGTGGTGTGGCCGCTGTTAATGGTAGTGGTGTCATTTGCTTGACCTCTTCCTCTCAATTTCTTTACTTTCCTCTCAATTATATAAAATCAATTTAAATCACAAAATCTCCTTATTCAATTTCCATCCAAGATTTTTCAGATAAAAAAAAAAAATTGATCGTTGACAAGACTCAATCGAGGCAAGGTCCTCCCTTGATTGAGTTTTTGGTGCTCCTATTTCTCTTTTGACGTGTTTTTCATAAGGGACGAGAGAGATTAGAGACTAGTAACTGAGACCCATGCAGGCTGAATTGAAAGGAGAAGGCCAATGAATGGTTTTGTTGAGATGAGAGGCTTGATTCATTTTCTTTTGTCTTAGCAGAGATTATAATGAAGATGAGCGGTTGGTAAAGAACGCAAGCACTACTCTTGCATAATAATGATGTTTGAAAATCTCTGTATTTCCTTTCTTAATCCCTTTCCAAGGATATATATACCATAGACTTGGCCCAATATATTAATATACAGACATTGGCAGAGTCAGGCTTTGAATTTAGGGAGAGCACTAATAATATGGGAATTAGAAGCTAAACAAACAAAAAGAATACGAGAGAAATGGGTATGGGACCAGAAACTTAAAGGTGATGGGCGTGGGGATTCGAAAACTAAAAGACGATGGGTATGAGGACTTTAAAACTAAAAAACGATAGGTGCGATGATCCAAAAACTAAAACACAATAGGTGCGAAGACTCGAGAACTAAAAGCAGATGGGTGCGGGGACCTGAAAACTAAAAGATAATGAGTGCAGGGACCCGAAAACTGATAGGTGCGGGAACCAGAAAACTAAAAGACGATGGGTGCGGGGACCCGGAAACTAAAAGCAGATGGGTGCTGGGACCCAGAAACTAAAAGACGATGGGTGCGGGGACCTAGAAACTAAAAGCATATGGGTGTATAGACCTAGAAACTAAAAGACGATGGGTGCGAGGACCCGGAAACTAAAGACGATGAGTGTGGAGACCCAGAAACTAAATAACAATGGATGTATGGACCTGAAAACTAAAAGCAGATGGGTGGGAGGACCCGGAAACTAAAAGATGATGGGTGTGGGGACCCGAAAACTAAAAGAAGATGGGTGCGGGGATCCGAAAACTAAAAAACGATGGGTGTAGGGTCCCAGAAACTAAAAACAACGGGTATGAGCACCCAAAAAGGAAAGGCAATGGGCATAAGACCCTAAGAACTAAAAAGAAAATGTGTTGACTTTGCCTATGATGTCTGAGATGATGCATGATGCTATGGATGCATGGTGATGCAATGGATGTGATGTCTGAGGATAGTGCATGTGATGCTTGAGATGATGCATGATGCAATGGATGTCTTATTGTAGAGATTTTCATGAACAAATTAAGTAAACAAAATTGACATATCAGAGCTTTAATTAAGTCGCTTTTAGTTGGGTGAGGGGACCCGAAAACTAAAAGACAATGGGTGCGGGGACCCGGAAACTAAAAGACAACGGGTGCGAGGACCCAGAAACTAAAAGCAAATGGGTGCAGGGACCCGAAAACTAAAAGCAGATAGGTGCAGGGACCCGGAAACTAAAGACGATGGATGCGAGGACGCAGAAAATAAAAGACGATGGGTGTGTGGACCCAAAACCTAAAAGACGATGGGTGTGAGGACCCAGAAACTAAAAGACGATGGGTGTATGGACCCGAAACTAAAAGACGATGGGTGCGTAGACTCGAAAACTAAAAGATGATGGGTGCGGGGACCCGGAAACTAAAAGTAGATGAATGTTGGGACTCATAAACTAAAAGACGATGGGTGTATGGACTTAGAAACTAAAAGACGATGGGTGCGGGGACCCGAAAACTAAAAGCAGATGGGTGCGTGGACCCGAAAGCTAAAAGCAGATGGGTGGGGACCCGGAAACTAAAGACGATGGGTGCGAGGACCCAGAAACTAAATAACGATGGATGTGTGGACCTAAAAACTAAAAGCAGATGAGTGTGAGGACCCGAAAACTAAAAGACGATGAGTGCGGGGACCCGAAAATTAAAAAACGATGGGTGCAGGGTCCCAAAAACTAAAAACAGCGAGTATAAGGACCCAAAAAGGAAAGGCAATGAACATAAGACCCTGAGAATTAAAAAGAAAAGGTGTTGACTTTGTATGTGATGTCTGAGATGATGCATGATGCCATGGATGTATGGTGATGCAATAGATGTGATATCTGAGGACAGTGTATGTGATGCTTGAGATGATGCATAATGCAATGGATATCTTACTGTAGAGATTTTTATGAACAAAATGAGTAAACAAAATTGACACATCAGAGCTTTAATTAAGTCGCTTTTAGTTTCACAACCCTTAAGGACTTTTTCCCATAACAGGATCAAGGTTGAACAGTAATAAAATTCACTGATTTGCTTTATGACTTGCATGGTTATTCCTTCTTTTCTCATCAATACTCTCATAAAAAATTCATCGTGTTTCCCATGACCTTTTGAGATTATTAAAGCAAGTTTAAATGCTTTTATAATAATGTCACATGTTTTACATCTCAATATAAAACTATCATGAAAAATACATATTGAATCAACAATGGGTTGCAACAAAAAGAGATTATCATTATGGAAAGGAAAAGTACAGGAAAGGCTCTACAAAATGGATTAGAATTGAAAGGTTTACAAAAGAAATGTTGGAATGGAGTTATCCAGCTCTTCTGATAATTCTTTCTAGGATGATCAGTGCTAATTTCCCTTGTATAAGACCTCAAACACCTCTTTGTCTGTTTTCAAGAATATGATTTGACCCTACTTTCACACATTGAGAGAGTTTCACGATAAGACTTTGCTTTCAAACTGCCCTAGTTCGACCTTAGGAAACTCAAATTGCCTCAGTTTGTGACTCGAGGAAACTCCATTTCTCCGAATGTGCCAGATACCATTTTTTTTATCCTAACTTTTGCCTAGGTCGCTCTTTTCTAGTTTTTAACCTAGCGGATCGCTCTAATTTTTGCCTAGGCCGCCTTTTCAAGTTTTTAGCCTAGCGAGCCACTTTTTTTTTTTTGCTTTTTTTTTTGTTTTAAGCATAATACATTTTGACTGCATCTGAATTTATAGGAAGTGGTAAATCTTCACCATCCATGTTTGTGAGAATCAAGTCTCCTCCCAAGAAGGCCTTTTTTTCATGACATAACGTCCATTATAGTTTCGAGTTCATTTTCCTCAAATATCTTTTTGAATGGGAAGGATCTTCTTGAGTACTAGGTCTCCTTGAAACTGTCGATGACGTATCTTTTTTGCATAGGCTTTCATCATTCTCCTCTGGTAAAATTGGCCATGACATAGTGCAGTTAATCTCTTTCCTTCAATGAGGTTCAACTGATCAAATTGAGTTTGGACCCATTCAGCTTCTTCTAATTCTGCCTCCATTAGCATTCTTAATGATGGGATTTCTACTTCAATGTGGAGTACTGCTTCCATTCCATTAACCAAAGAGAAATGGGTTGTCTCAGTTGAAGTACGAACAAATGTGCGATAGCCATGCAGTGTAAATGATAGCATTTTGTGTCAATCTCTGTACATTACTACCATCTTCTAAACAATCTTCTTGATATTCTCGTTTGTTGCCTCAACCACCCCATTCATCTTAGAGCGATAAGGTAAGGATTAGTGGTGCTCAATTTTGAAACTTATACACATCTCTTTCATCATTTTATTATTCAGATTAGTGGCATTGTCAGTGATTATTTTGCGTGGGAAACCGTAACAACAAATCAGCTCCCTTTTGACAAACTTGATCACTATATTCCTGGTCACATTGGTATAAGAAGCAGCTTTGACCTATTTTGTGAAGTAATCAATTGCGACAAGAATAAAAAGATGTCCATTTGAAGCCTTCTGTTCAATGGGCCCTATGACATCTATTTCTCACATTGAGAATGACCAAGGTGTTGTTAAAACATTCAAAGGTACTGGTGGCGCATGAACCTTATCAGCATATGTTTGACATTTATAGCACTTCTTCACATAATTGAAACAATCGGTTTCCATTGTCAACCAATAGTACCCAACTCTTAGGATTTTTTTTTGCCATTGTATGCCCATTTGCATGAGTTCCAAAAGAACCTTTGTGAACATCTCTGATGACTTTCTCTGCCTCTATTGCATCAACACATCTTAAAATCACCATGTCGTGGTTCCTCTTATAGAACACTTCCTCATTTAGAAAGAAACCCATTACAAGTCTTCTGAAGGTTCTTTTGTCATTTTCTAAAGCATCTAGAGGGTACTCTCTATTTTTTATAAAGCATTTGATGACATAATACCATGGTTTCCCATCTGACTCCACTTCTACCATTTGACAATATGTTGGTTGGTCACGACTTTCCATTTTTAAAAGTGGCAAATCCCTATCATGACTTACTTTGAACATTGATGACAATATCACTAAAGTATCAGCCAACTAATTATCTTCCCGAGGAGCATGATGGAATGTGACTTTATCAAGCTGTTCAATCAACTCCTTGATGTAAGCATGATAAGGGATTAACTTGGCATCTCGAGTTTCCCATTCTTCCTTTAGCTGATGAATAACCAAGGCAGAGTCCTTGTATACCTAAAAACTTTTGCCTTTGAATCTATCGTTGCTTGGATTCCCATGACACATGCTTTATACTCTACTATGTTGTTTGTACAGTCAAAGCACAATCTAGTAGTGATCGAAATAAAATCATTTTTAGGGAAAATCAGTATGGCTCCAATTCCATACCCTAGTGAATTAGAAGCTCCGTCAAACAACAAAGTTCATTTTTATTTTTTCGAGGATTCTTCTTCTTTGAATAGAGTCATTATATCTTTATCTGAGAATTTACACTGCATAGACTCATAATCCTCCACAGGTTGACTAGCCAAGAATTCTGCAAGAGTGCTACCTTTTATTACTTTTTAGGAGACATAGACAATGTCATATTTTGATAGTAAAACTTACCAACGTACAATCCTCCCATTGAGAGCAGGATTCTCATAGATGTACTTGATCAGATCCATTTTGAACACTAACCAAGTGGTGTAACACAATATGTACTGCCTCAAACGATGAGTCGTCCATGCCAAGGCACAACACATGTGCTTCAACAATGAGTATTTTGCCTCATAGTTGGTAAACTTCTTGCTCAAGTAATAGATGACATGTTCCTTTCTACCAGTTTCATCGTGTTGCCCTAATACACAACTCATTGATTCATCCAACACAGTCAAGTACATGATAAGAGACCTTCCTGACACTAGAGGTACCAAAATTAGGAGGTTTTATAAATACTAGTTGATCTTCTCAAATGTTGTTTGACAATCTTCGTTCCATTCTACTGTCTAATTTTTATGCAACAACTTAAAAATTGACTCATACATCGCAGTCAACTGGGATATAAATCTAGCAATATAGTTCAGCCTCCCTAAAATCCCACGGACTTCTTTTTTAGTGTGAGGAGCTGACATCTCTATGATTGCTCGAACTTTGTCTAGGTCAACTTCTATCCCTTTCTGGCTAACTACAAACCCCAAAACTTGCCTAATTTTACACCAAAAGTGTACTTAGCAGGATTCAGTATGAGCCTAAACTTTCTCAATTGTTCAATGAGCTTTTGTAAATTAACAACATGGTTTTCTTCTGTTCTAGACTTTGCAATCATGTCGTCCACATAAACTTCTATTTCTTTGTGCATCATGTTGTAGAACAATGTCACCATCGTTCTTTGATAAGTTACTCCCGCATTTTTCAATCCAAACGACATCACTTTGTAACAAAAAGTCCCCCATAGAATGATGAATGTGGTCTTCTCCATGTCTTCAGGTGCTATCTTGATCTAATTGTATCCCGAAAAATCATCCATTAAGGAGAAAAATAAATGTTGAGCAGTGTTGTCAACCAAAACATCAATGTGAGTAGAAGAAAGTTGTCTTTAGGGTTGGCCTTATTCAAATCTCTATAGTCAATGCACATTCGTACTTTCCCATCTTTCTTTGGGACATGGATGATGTTAGCAACCCATTGATGGTACTTTGCGACAACGAGGAAACCTGCATCAAACTGCCTTGTAACATCCTCTCTAATTTTTAGCGACATCTCTAGCATCACTCGTCTCAACTTTTACTTGATGGGAGTATATTCTGGTCTTAGTGGCAATTTATGTTCAACTATGCTAACATCTAGCTCAGACATATCTTAGTACGATCATACGAAAATGTCACGATAATCAGATAAAAGCTTAACTAACTTGTTTCGCTCATCTTCTTTCGTGGAAGTGCCAATTTTAACTTCTTTTTTATCATCCTCTATCCCCAAATTAATCACTTTAGTTGACTCTTCATGGGGCTGAATTTCTTTGGCATCTTGTTCTATTAATCTCATTAGCTTAGAAGAGAGTTCCCAGTTGTCATTATTATTCTCATCAACATGATTAATAGGGTGGACAAAGTCATACAATAAGATCATAGCACTATCATTTTCAAGAGAGTCACTTTCAAATCTACATTTATTGATGTTAACATAAGTAAAAATGAAGGTAATGAATAAAGGTTAATGTAATGGTTGGGTAAGAACTAAAAAGAAAAAAAAAGGCAAGATAACGTGAAAATGTATTTATTGATAGTAAATATTGAAATGAAAATATATGAGCCCGTTTCTACAATCATATTTTCCTAAAGCCTTGGGCAAAGCTATAGAATTAGCATTACAGAATTACTTTGAATCAGTTTCAAAAGTCATGGAAAAATCGACGATCTACCAATTATTGAGCTCTGTATCTAGGGAACAAGGGTACACCAGATTGACACCATGGTTGATGGGTTGATCATTATTGATAGCGGTCACTTGGTTTAGAAACACTAATCCTGCACTTCGGAAGCTCTGTCAGATGTCACAGATGGAGATCCCTTTTGTTTTAGGCTCCCGATTTTCCAACCGAGCTAACATCTTCTCTTTTTCTCTTTCATGACCTTTCTCTTGTCAACTTTAATGGGTTTATATCCTAACCCGAATTTGTCTTTGTTTTCACAGGGTTGCATAAACTTTGCAATGCCTTGTTTGTTCATTCCCAGTCCACTTCCACTTTGATATCCTCTTTCAAGCATAACCTTAACCATCATTATGGATGCACTAGATGACTGTGGTTTTGGAATTTAAGCTCCCTCATTCACATAAATAGCATTGACAACCTCGAATGCCTGGAAGGTTATTTCAAGAGCTTCTTCTGTAACTTCAATATAAGGAGTTGATGGAGGGCTTACTCACCAACAGGTCTTCTTCACCCGAAACGATCACTAACTTATTGCCAACTATGAACTTCATTTTCTGGTGCAAAATGGATGGCACTGCTCCGACAGAATGAATCCAAGGTCGTCCCAAGAGACAATTGTAAGTTGGCATGATGTCTATCACCTGGAAGAGTATATGAAAAATAGTAGGTCCAACCTAAACTGAGATCTCTATTTCTCCCATCACTTCTTTTCGGGTCTCATCAAAAGCCCTGACGATCATTGTACTTGGTTTCATATAGGTCTAATCAAAAGGCAACTTGGAGAGGGTTGATTTTGGCATTACGTTCAAAGAGGAACTATTGTCGATGAGCACTCTAGCCATTATATATTCTTGGCATTTGATAGAAATATGCAGTGCCTTATTGCGCCTTATCCCTTCAGCAAGTATCTCATCATTAGTGAATGTGACATAATTATCAACAGTAATGTTGTCAATGATACTGCCTAACTTATCAACTGTGATGTCATGAAAAACATGGGTTTGATTTAATATCTTCATCAACACTTTTTTGTGCAGCTCAGAATTCATCAACAAGGACAAAAGCGATATCCTTGCAGGGGTGCGATTCAACTGATCTACCACCCTATACTCACTTTGCTTGATGAACTTCAGGAACTGACAAGCTTCTTCATCAGATACCTCTTTCTTATACTCATTTGGCTCTGTCAACCCTTTTTTTTCTTTCACATCGTTCTCTATGGAAGTCTCTCTTATCTTGCTCTTCCCCTTGTGGTTTCTCTTTTCTTCTTCTTCTTGCCCATTTTGTAGCTCCTCAGGAATGTAAATGTGACCACTTTGTGTCATCCCTCTGATCCCTGATATATTAGTGACAATAGAGGTTGAACAAAATGAAACTTTTGGTTGATCATTTGTGGGATTGTTTCCAAGGACTTGTACATCATAATTTCACGGTACTGCTCTGGTGTCCTTGAATGGAAAAGGACTAAGAACTTGAATGGTGATAAACCTTGAGCCATATAGAAGTGGCGAAGGCGTATTTACAGTGTAATAAATAACCAATGGCTTGATAACCGATGTGTAATGGGAAGGACCTGAGAATTTCTGGCTTCCTAACCTTCTTAAGGTTTGGGAATAGCGTACTCATCATCTATGTTCATGTCACCCTCGTCACACAGATGACTTATTTGCACCTGTTACATATCCATTAGATTCTAGAGGATCTGCATGAATTCGCCGCATTCTTCAATCGAATGCTTCCTATAGAGATTACACATTTTTCCATCTTCATTGCCTTTTTTCTCTTCATTCTGAGTTTGTATCATCCCAAATTTACAGAGTTCATTAAAAATAACTCTCATAGGCGTTTTGACAACTGTCGCTCATTTTACAAGATGTTGGGCAAACCACTTCTCTATAGCATTGACTCTATGATTTCTATGATTTGGTAAACGATTATGACCCACACTAAGAGTATTTTCCTTGAAATTCAACCATTTGGCATCAATTAGGTTCAGCATTTTGCAATTCTTTGTGGAATGACTCGCGAGCCCCACATGGTAATCGCATTTGGCATTTAGGTCAAATCCTTTTGGGTATGGGGGTTCCACTGACTTCGATAGGCAAGGAGCCAAAAGAGAGTTACAGAAGAGCTGGGGTAGTAACTCAGTATAGGTCATAGGGATTGGGTCGAAATGGACAAACTTCCTTTATTGGTTATTTGGTGGTCTCCTTTGATTTGTGTTTAGGTTTTGGGTCCATGGTTAAGCTTGTTGAGGCGGTAAGGTATGAGGTGCCTAGTATTGAACGGGGATGGTGTACGGTAAGGCATTGTTGGGTGGTGAGTTTGCGAATAAGGAACTTATGAAGCCATGACAATATATGGGTGATAAGGTTTAGGATATGGAGTTGGTGGAGTAGTGGGAAAATATGGGTGGTAAGGTATGAAAGGGGCTTGGAAGGATGATTAAGGGTTCACGGGTGTTTGGTTAGGTTGCTTTTGAGTAATCTCTTTTAATCAAACGTCACGGCATGGGCCTCTCCTTCTTTTTTCTTTACCATAGGGAACCTTTTTGCATTAGTCGCCTCATCAGAACTATCAATAATTTTTCCACTTCTGATCTCACTCTCAACCCTTTCTCTGATGATAACAATGTCCGAGAAGTTTGAAGACACACTCTCAATCATTTGGTCATAGAAGGGCGACTGA
This sequence comes from Ormosia emarginata, assembly GCA_029884605.1. Taxonomy (NCBI): domain Eukaryota; kingdom Viridiplantae; phylum Streptophyta; class Magnoliopsida; order Fabales; family Fabaceae; genus Ormosia; species Ormosia emarginata. The sequence goes on along the minus strand of JAQQTP010000032.1, from coordinate 7,919,231 downwards.
AGTGTGTTAATGAATATAGTCACCATTTCTTTTTCTGACAGCGGGGGCTCCACCTGAGCGGCTATTTCCCTCCATCTCTGAGCATACTCCTTAAAAGTCTCAACATTATTTTTCATCATGTTTTGCTGTTGTAATCTGTCAGGAACCATGTCAAGATTATAGTTGTATTGCCTTAGGAATGCTTTAGCTAGATCCTTAAAGCTCCGTATATTAGCATACTCAAGATGCGTGTACTAATTCGAAGCTGTCCCAGTTAAACTGTCTTGGAAGAAATGGATTAACATCTTGTCATCATGAGCTTGCGAAACCATCTTGCGAATGTATATTGTCAAGTGATTCTTTGGGCAAGTAGTCCCCTTATATTTATTGAAATCCAGGGCCTTTAATTTTGAGGGAATGACAACATCGGGGACATGACAAAGCTCACTAGCATCCCTGAGACCATAACTGTCTACTCCTTCAATGACCTGCAATCTCTCTTCTAGAGTTTTAAACTTCTCTTTGGACTAAGAATTTTCAGTAGAAGAATTCAATGGGTATTGTGGCATGAAAGTTGGGACAAAATGTTGCACTGGCGGGGTTCTACTGGCATGTGGTTGGGTTATGCTCAATGAATTAGTAGCAGGCATGTTGCTGTCAGGGGGATTGGTAACCCTGGAAAGAAAACCATATGGTGGGATAAAGAAAGGGAATGGGTGTTGTGTTGGTGGAGTTTCATTAGCATTTGACTGAGTAACTTGGGTTTGTATAGTGTTTTGATTGTCCTTTTATTAAGCTGCAAGTGCACGAGTTATTCAAGTAATACAGATACAAAGTATAAGTTCGTTCCCACGATGATAAATGGCTTCCAATACTAAATATCAACCAATACCTTAACTAATTCTATTCAAGAATATAAAAATAGGATATAGTGCAACAAAATTAAATCTAAAGACTATAAAGCAATAAAGATAATGGTTTAGAGATTTAGGGAATCCTTCTTTACCTCCTACTTCAACTAATGATATGCAATCCTTATAAGTAACATTAATGAATTGTTAAGTTAGCTTGAGAATCTGATTTAGTTAAAAGCCTATATCTAGGTCAATCAACCATAGTTTCATTTACCTAACTCCTTGGTTAGAACCAAAATCCACTCATGAACGATCTATTCTCAATCACACGCTATGTATGGCTAAAAGGTATATTTCTATCCAGTTAGAGAATCAACTTATCCAAGTCAATTGAACTCATCTAACATGCATTCACCATACCATATCCATATCTACAAATCCCTATGTCTAATTCATTTATAACACTAAGATCATGCAATTTTTGGCCAAACAAGAGCAAGCATTAAGCATAGGTATGGAAGAAGAAAATCAAATATCAATATAAACTCAACGTAAGACAAAATCATTAATATCCATACAAAGATTCAAAGTAATTCCTAAATATAGCTTAACTAAACATTGAACACGAAATTATACAACAAAAATACATGTTCAGAATAGAGGGAAGAGAGAAAAGCAAAGGGAGAAGAGGAAAGAAGCTCATAGATATGACTTTGATGTTTTAATCTCCTTCCATGAAGAAGATGACCTCCAACCAGGCCTCCCTAGGCCTCCAATCAGCCTAGAACGTGAAAACCTATCGTAGCTTCTCTAAACTCTGAAAGCAGTTTTTAGAAAATATGTTAAATTTCTATTTATAGACTTAGAAAATAAAGTTACGCCGCAGCATTCAACTTCACATGCTGCGGCGCGCTTCAATTTAGGTCAGGAACGCCACAGCATCCATTCTTCACGTCGCGGCGTGCAAAATGCGTAGCTCTCTGACTTTGATGTAGGGGATGAACCACACCGCAACATTGATATGTCTGCGCCGCGGCGTTGTGTATTGAGTTGCACATTTAGCTTTCTCTTCTAGTTTCAGCTCAATTGCTCCATATATCATCTTGTTTGGAGCCCTTCCTATGATAGAGAAATCACCAAGTCAATAACAGTTGCAAATCCACTTAATCAATCAAATAGTACGCACAATTTGTTCAAAATCATATAGGAAGGTATCAGAATTGAATATAACAAATATAAGTACAAAACCTTCTAAATATACATAACAACAAGGACTTAAGCAATCAATGAAACATAGATATAAGGCACAAATAACTACACATTGTAGAGTTATCATGTTTGGCGAGTTTGGAGTTAATGCTACTACTGACGTGTTATTATCAAATGGATTGGTTACCAATGGTGGTACATAGTCGAGAGGGAGACCATACGGTGGGAATGGTGGTACTTGGGTCCCTTGAGAACTGGTGGCTGAGGGTTGAATGGTGAGCGACATCATAACTCCTTGATGATTAAAGCTTTGATAATGCATAGGGGCTGGAGAGAAACCATGTTGGTGAAGAGGTGTGGTCGGATGTCCTTCGTTCGCCACCGAGGGATTCTCATTTGTGCTCCTTCTACTTTCCATAGATTGTAGCATCTCTATCATCTTGGACACTTGTTCTCTAAGCTAGTTCACCTCATCTTTCACAGCTTGAGTTTGCTCTATTTCATTCATGATCCTAGCCTAAGAACGAGTCTTGTAGGGATGTCGCAGGAACTACTTTCCTGCTATAGTGTCTACTTTTCCCTGCTTGAAGAAACATGATGTGAATATGTAATTATTGATTAAACAAAAATGGTAACATGCATGTATGTGAAGTATTGACTATTTATGAATATGGATTTTTTTTAAAAAAAAAATCCTATCAACGTCGTGGTAATGCAAGATGATGTATTATTTTTTGGAATGTTAAGAATGTCATGAAAATGCAAGATGATTTATCTTTTTTAATGATATAGATGTCATGGAAATGCAAGATGATGTATATTTTTTCAAGAGTTATTTTTTAAAGAAAATGCAAGAATGAATGAAAATGCAAGACATGAAAATGCAAGATGATATATCTTTTTATTTTTAAGAAAATGTTAGGAATGCTATGAAAATGTAAGATAATGTATCTTTTTTCTTATTATTTTATTAAAAAATGCTATGAATGCCTTGAAAATGCAAGATGTTTTTTTCTTTTCTCTTTTTTAAGAATGGTAAGAATGGATGCCATGAAAATGCAATATATTTTTTTTAGGAATGCAAGATATATATATATATATATATATATATATATATATATATATATATATATATATATATATATATATATATATATATATTAAGAATGCAAAGAAATGCTATGATGTATCTTTCTTTTTCTATGCTAATTTTTTTTTTAAGAAAAAGAATGCAAGAATGAATGACATGAGAAATGGATAGATAAAGAAGAAGTACACTCCCTTTGTGCCCTAGTCATGTAGAACCTAAGAAGTGCAAGATATTTGATAGTCATTATGTTCAATCTATTAGTGTAAGATTTTCAGGACAGATATAAACTTCTAAAAAGTTATGGTCCTCAGATTGCCCCTATCTCAAAAGATAAGGACACGATTCATGAATTAATCAGAAGTAGGGATAAACCCTCTCAATATGACTAGTCCATGATACTGGCATCAATCTGAGTGGTGTATCAACATATGTCAAGTGAGCATAAAGCCCCTCAATAATAAAAGTCGAAACCCCTCCTATTTCTCGAGTTCGCATAGACTTGGGTATAGAGTCCAAAAAGTGTGTGAGGTAAGTAATAGTGAGGTGTGTGTGAGAGCATACAAACCTATACAAAAATAAAAAAGACCAAATTACCCCCCAACCTGCAAAAACATATATACAATGGCCAGTCAGCAATCATCTACCATATGGTTTCAACAATTAAGCATAAAATATATATACGAGTCAAAATATACACATGATAATACTATCATATATTTACATAAAAGTACGAAATAAAAATCTATTTAAAAACAACTAAGAAAACAAAAACAAAGACAAAAAAAATGGGTAAAATAAATAAATATAGATTATTAATAATTTGCATAACTAACAACAACAAGCTTGACTCTCTAAGTCTCCTACGTGGAGTCGCTAGCTGTCGCAACCGAAATTGCAATGGGGCGATCGAAAAATATGAAATTTTTGAAAATCAATGGAGTCGCCACCAATGTTTATTTAAATTGGGAAAACATTAGAAAATAAGTGTGAGTTGATTGATTTTAATTAAGGAAAAGATTTTTGAAAATGGATTTTGTTTGAAAACAGATTCATTCTTGCACAGAGTTCAAGTTAGCACCGAGTTATTCAATAAACTCTTATGATCCAAATAACATTGAAGATAACATCCGCTACTCAATTATCATCATTGGTCATTGCATTGATTAAAAGATCTTTTTTATTTTTTTATATTTGTTTTTATTTTTATTTATCTTTTTTATGCTTAACAAACACTCTAAAAAAACTAAAATTTTGATCCATTATAATGTAGAGTCAAACCTAACTTAAACTAAACCTCTTAAACCCAAACCCAAGACAGTAGATTTTTTTTTATCCACATTATGGAAAAACTATCAGCTCAACCCAAACTATCAAAGCTAAAAGAAAAGGTCCATTTTTGTTTAAGATTAAAAAAAAACCCAAATGAAGTATCAAAACGAATCAACAAAAACCAAAAGACAGAAAGGAATAACGTTCAGCACAAGAGCAGAGAGTGACGGAGACCTGCTCGGACAGAGGTGGCACTATGGAGATTGATTGGACCGCGATGGAGAGGTGGTGGCTTCGAGGCAGAAACGACAGCAGCGCGAAGGCTGTTCAAGCTCACGGGTCTTGTGGCAGAGGAGCGGGGCGCAATGGGTCATGGTTCCTGGTCATGCAGATCTGAGCGTGGGGTTGCCGACTGTGGGTCTTGTCAATTCTGGTCGGTACAGACGGCGAGTCTGTGGTCTTCGATCTGGGTTGCGTTGGTCAAACCTCTCAGATCCGGTGTGGCACGGCTAGATGCCTCGGGGTCGTGGTCCTGACAGGTGAGGCTCGGGTCGCAGTGCCAGCGAGGGGAGAGTTCAATGGCAATGGTGCAGGTCGCGGCTGGTGGAGACTCAAGTCAGAGCGGGTCGCAGTTGGCGGAGGTGCGGCGACTCATCGGGCTTGCTGGGTCGCGTGGCTTGTGGTGGCTCTGGTGGCATGGTGGTGCGGTGGTTCCGGTGGGGCTTGGTGGCTTGGTCCAGATCTGAGTGATCTTGGGTGGTGGTGATGAGTGATGGGTGGTTCTTTGGGGGTTTGTGAGTGAGTTGATGGTTATGGAAATTGAGGTGTGTTTGTGAGGGTGAAGGTGGTAAGGTGGTTAAGATGGTTGGTGGGTGAAGGTTGGCGGTTGAAGATGAAAGTGGTGGTGTTTGTTGGTTGTGGAAGAAGGTGGTGGATGGTTGTTAATGATGGGTTGTGGTTGTTAATGAGGGGTGATGGAGGTGAATGTTAATAGTGGGTTGTGGTTGTGGAAGAAGGTCGTGGGTGGTTGTTAATGGTAGTGGTTATAGTTGTGGAAGAAGGTAGTGGGTGGTAGTAAGAGTGAAGATGACAGGGTAGGGGGGGGAGGTGAAGATGAAGAGGGGTTGCTTGAATGATGGTGAACATGAGTATTGAAGGTGAAGGGTGTTAGTGGTGAAAGTGAGTTTGAAAGATGGTAAAGATGAGTGAGGTTGGAGGGCGGAGGTAGAGACGAAAGGTGATGAAAATGGAGAAAAAAATGATGAATGTATGTGAAGAGGAATCTGTGTGTTGTGGTGTTATAACATGTAGGTTGTAAAAAAAAATGTGGTGAAAAAGAATGAATCCCTCCTTGATGATGTAATACTCAACTCATACGTGAGAATAGAGAAAGTGAGTGTGCTTGGTTACTGAGAGAGAGCTACGTGAGTGGGTGTATGTGTGCACTAGTGTCGTGGAGAAAGTGAGAATGTGAGTGCATAACTGTGAGTGTGTGTGTAGTGCAAGTCCAAACATGAATGGAGTGAGTGAGGAGCAAATAATGTAACACCCTGAATTTCCTATCTCTTAAACAATAATTTTGACAGTTAACAGAATTTTACTATTTAGTAATTTCTGTGCACTGTAAAATTATTTTGTTTATTCCGTCAGCATATTTGATCGTTTTGAGTGATTTACTCCGTGTCGGAAAATAATAATTTTCTAGGAGAAAATCTTTAAATATTTATTTCTTTTGACTGTTAATTATTTTTAATAATCTGACTTGATTTTCATACGTTTTCTAATATTTATGATTTTTGTGGATGATTATGAATTTTTTTGACTATATGTGGGCCCAGGTGATCCTATGTGGGCTCAGGTGACCTTACGTGGGCCCAGGTGGGTCCCGCAAAGTAAAAAATTTTCTACGTATAGAAAAATTTGTACTGTTTAGACGGAGACAGGAGATCTTACTAAACCTGAATCCGGAAACAATTTTAGAAATTTTCTTATACTGTGTTTTGTACTGTATTTATTTATCAGACGATAAAAATACAGTAAATATAATTTTTCGTGGGGTTTTAGCAGATAAAAATAGAAATTATATTGCTTAAGTCAACATTGGTGGTTTGGATATCCACCATTGATTTAATTAACGATAGAGACTTGATCTTGATTTAATCAACGGTAGAGATTTGATCTTAAAAGTAAATAGGATTATTTATAACCGTTAGATGAAGATTAAATCAAGAGTAGAGATTTAGTTTTTATATAATGGCTATGACCATTTATAACCATTAGATTTAGAATTAATCAAGGGTGGAGATTTGGTCTTGTAAAGTAACAAAGATCATTTATGACCATTGGATGAAGATTTAATTAATAGTGGAGATTTGGTCTTAAAAAGTAGCAAAGACTAATTATGACCCTTGGATTAAAAGTAAGAAGGAGTAATCTTGACCCTTTATTTTGGAGACACATCTAATGGCTAGAATTTAAAGGAGAAAGATCTAATGGCCTAGATTAAGTCTTCTAAATCAAAAGTCTACCTAAATCCTAACCATTGAATTAATCAATGGCTAGAAATGCTCTAGATGGTGGCTAATAATGATGATAACATTATTGAATGCATTATGAAAGAGGGGACGGTTTTGTGATATTTTCTTATGTAGGAAAATTTGAAGACACCATCATTGTCATTCTTGGTCATTATTGATCAATTCCAAAAAGCCAAAGCTCTTCAAAATTTTCTCTCCTTCCTTCTCCAAGCAAGCTTCGGCCAAGACACCCAAAACCACTCTCCAAGCTCTTTTAATTTCATCCAACCATAGACCTTGAATCTACATGATGTTCTAAGCAACTTTTATGTTGAAGATTTCCTCCAAATCATTCATCTTCATGGACTTTCTTCAAGATCAAAGTTATGGGATATTTATGGTAAAGTGTAAGGAAACTTCATTTCTTCTCTTCTTTTTCATGATCTAAACCATGTTTGATCCATGGTTTCTCTTAATCAAGCTTACTATACTAATTTTTATGTATTTTGTTTTGTATTTGAGAAGCCCTTGGTGGTGAAGGACTTGGAAAAAGAAGCAAAACAAAGAGTTTTTGAGGATCTTCAAGAGGTAAGAGGGAGATTCACCTCACCAACCAAGTATGGTGATGAGAGATAGTCTTATATTTGATGGATGGTGAATCCATGTGAGGATTCATATCCATGGTCATGTAATTATTTGTGGGTGTTTATGTGTTTTGATTTATTTGTTCATGCTTTGTATGATTTGCATGATTTATTACTTTGGATTATAGCATGATTATGGTAGCTTATGGTATATATGATGAAATATGTATGTGTATGTCATGATTTGATGATGGAAAGAAAATTAATTTTTCGCTCCAATGGCCAAAGGAAGAGTGGTCACGGTTTTGACACTCATGATTAGAGTTTATGTTGAAATTTTTCAAGAACAAGAGAATTAATTTTTGGTCCCTAGAACATGGTGAATTTCAGTTAAGACACCTCAAGATAGGTGTTCACAAATTAATATTTTCATGGATGATGAAATGAGATGTTTAGAAAAATAAGGAAAATAAACAAAGGATTTATTTTTCAAAGAGTACATGAACACGATTTTTGAAGGGATTTTTATTGATTTATTTTGTCTAAAAAGTTTCTAAGTGTTTATTAAACTTGATTTCGAAAAACGAAACGGGCAAACGTTGATTTTAAAAATTTGCAAAGAAAGTGAAAAAGGATTTGCAAAGAAAGTGAAAAGGGATTTGTAAAGAAAGTAAAAATGAATTTGAATAAATGGGTTTGGTTTTTATGACCATCGGTATTTCGGTTTTGAAAACAAAGATTTTAATGGTTTTGTTTGTGTAAAACCATATTGATTAGAAGGAAAAATGTTTTGATGATTTCATAATCATGTCGCACGTTTTTGAGGACTTGTATTTCCTTGATTTTTTTGAAAACAAAATGGAAATATAATTGATTTGGTATAAAGAATTTGGAAAGGGAATTAGAAGCGTTTTATCACTTGAAAATCAAGTTTTTGTAAACTAAAAATATTTTCAACTTCAATTTATTTTGAAGAAGGTTGTGTTTGGAAATGATTTGGGAAAAATGAAGAATATAATGGTGTATTGAAAATTTACTAACGTATAACTTATTTTTGAGTTTTTAAGTACGTTAGAAAAATGTTAAATTTTGAAACGTTGATTTATATCAATCGAAAGGTGATTTTTGTGGATTATATTTTGGAAAAGGATTTCTTGAGTAAAGAAATGTGGAAAAAAATTTTCTTGAGTAAGAAAATGTGAAAAATGAAATACAAAGTTATATTATTTTGAGAAAAGTTAAAAAGGAATTTTTGAAGGTTAAGAAATATTTTCTGTAATGAAATTGTGATGAAAAATGTTTTACGTAACTTAGAAACGTGATTTTTAAGCTACGCAATTTAAAAAAAATGTGTTGACAAACGATATTGATTTATTTAAGTCCAAAATAATGTTTGAAATATTGAGGAATATTTTACATGATTGTAAAATGTTAAAAAATATTTTACGTATCTCAAAAACGATTTGAAATGCAGTAAAATATTTTTTTTACATAATTTGAAAAATGTGTTCAAAATGATATTGATTTATTTAAGTCCAAAATAATGTTTGGAATATTGAAGAATATTTTACGTGATTGTAAAATGTTGAAAAATATTTTACATATCTTAAAAACGATTTGAAATACAGTAAAATATTTCTACGTGATTTGAAAATTGTTTAAATATTTCTACGCGATTTGGAAAGCATTTAAATATTTTACGCGACTGAAATATTGTTGAAAAATCACTACGTGATTTGAATAATGAGAGAATATTTTTACGTGATTTCAAAAATGGCAGAATACTACTATGAGATTTAGAAAGTGTTTTAAATATTTTGAGAATGATGGAAAATGATTTACGCAACTTAAAAGAATGATTTTTAAGTTACGCAATTTTGAAAACGGTGGAAAATTGCTACTTTTTGAGAAACGTATATTTTTATGCGATTGAGAAAAACGTTGAAAAATTAATACGTGATTTAAAAGTGCAACAGAAGTGTTGCGGTATTTTGAAAATGTAATAGAAGTGTTACGATGTTGTGAAAAACGTAATAAAATGTTTTAGAATTGTGAAAACGTAATGTAAATATTGGATTGTGAAAACACGACAACAAATGTTTTATAACTATGAAAACATGATAACATGATTTTGTTATTGAAAAAAATATAGTATGATTCTTGTAAAATCGGTGTATGAACACTGCTTTGTTTGTGAAAACAATGAGTTTTGCCTGTTATTGGCACGTGGTGCATTTTAGATGCATTTGGAAAAAAATGCATTGAGGCATATGATTTAATTGAACAAACGAACTTGAAAAGAATGGCCCTTGTGGTTGGACTTGCACTGCTATATTAGTGCATTGTGTAAACTATATCTGAGAAATTATGATATATACCTGTGATTGGTATTTGGTGCATTATACATGCATTGGAATGATCCGAGATGAGGAATTTGGATATGGTGATTGCTAGGAGAAACACACCTCTTGAGTGGGTGCGATATGCGTAGTGTAAGTCACTTGTTGACCTTGGGGGCATCGGGGTGCGGGTTGCTTACACGGGTGGTTGGTCGCGCTTCTTCCCGTAGGTTAGACCGATGCAACACACCGATGATCCTGACTGAGATACTATTCATAATCAAGATCTGATAAAGACTGTCGTGTATGTGCTAGATGTGCAAAAATTAAAATGAGAATTAAAGCACGTGGTCTGAGGCACGTGGTACCGGCAGGTCTTTTCGATCATTTTCTCCGACCTGAGTTTAGCTCCATGGAGTAGGAAATCGAGTCTTGTGTACATGCATTATATGAGTACATTTATATTTGTGTGATATATTAATTGAGGAATATTAGCTATGATAATTGTTTTGAATACTTGGATGATGATAGTTGATTATTGTTGATGACATGATGATAATTGTGGTATGATCTATCTGTATGATATGCTGCTTGTGTTATCTCTGTGCTGCCATGTTGGTATTAGTATAGGTGATTTCACCTCTTTGTTATATTGTTTTGTTGTGTTTGTATTGTAAAAACTATATAGTAGAAGGAACAAGTTGTCTTAGACATAACGGGCGATGGATACTCTGAGATTGGTGACAACAATAAGGAGTGGACATTCAGGACTCGAAGGTGTGTAGTGTTGACAAAGGAACAGATGTTTGATGCATCAAGATGGACAAAAAAAGGAATAAATATGTTAAAGTTTCTCGTTAGTGTTGTCTTAGTCTTTATTAAGTAGGGCCAAGTTATAGGGTTTGCTTCTTGTTAAAAAAAAGAAGATGTGTCTGTTAATTTTATATTTCTCTTTAAATTGTGAAATATTAATTGGTGTCAATATTGCATAATGAATAGTTGAAATATGATTTTCAATATTACCTAATATTTTCAGTAAATTTACGTTTCAGTAAAGAAATAATTTTGAAACCCATATTTTCATAACTCAAACTTTTTACAAATTGATTTTCAGATTATGAGTCGGGAGTCGAAAATGTGATGCACTAAAGAGGGTGTTACAAATAACATTGTCCCCTCTATTGTGTGTGGTGCAGCAGTGCAATGGTGTTGTGTAGTACATGACCAAGAAAGAAAAAGAAATATAGAGTAAGAAAAGAAAATTGATTTCCATCTCAAAATATCAATAGAATTAAGCAACGTCTTTTATACGTTATTATTTTTTATTTGTTATTTTTTTTGTTTTGTTATGTTTAGTTTTTTTTTAAAAAAAATATTAAGTTAAAATGAACTTATGCATTTAAGTTTAAAAAAAAATCAAGAATATGGACCTTTTATTAACTGAATTTTTTATTTTTTTCTTTCTTTTTATTCTTTTGTTTTTTATCTTTTTATTTTTTATTTTTTTACAAATAATAAAAAATAGTTATTTAAAAAAGTAAATAAAACTCAAAAATTACAAATTTATTAATCCTTAATTAAATAAAAAAATTATAAACAAAATTAAATATCAACGTGAGTTATACAAGCATGGCCTAATCAATTTTTTATTAGGAAAATGCTAAATCTCACGAAGTGAGATTCGTGAAACGTTTACAAATAGAGAGAAAAAGATTTACGTTTTGTAAATAATACATTTTTTAAATAAATAATAATTACAATTACTCAACTTTTATCTGTATTTATCCTTTCGTGTGTATTTTACGAAATTCAATTCGTAGTATATAGCAGTGCTGTTTTTATTATATTTGTTTAGTACAATGATTGATGGTGTGCGTTACTTTTCACATTTTGTTAACCCAAATGTACTTTCCTATCTAATTTATAGGATTGATAAAAGTTAACGTAGATTTGTGTTAGAGTGCTTAAGATCTAGTAGACATCATCCTTTATCTATAATTTTAAAGTAACTTTAATTGAAACACGTTTATTAATTATTTAACAACAAATTTGTATTAACAAATGAAAATGCATAACATCACTCAATTCAATTGGCAGACAATATATGCGTAATGATTTGCCACCTGATATTATTTATTATCATCCACTTCAAAGCTAAAATCAACAACTTCCAGTTTTATAAACGAAACAGGGAACACTGCTACTAATGGAGAATATTTTATATGTCGCCATTAGCTAGCAACCACACAAACGACAAGAGCGTAGTAATCTGCATGAGCTACAGGCCAGAAGCATAGCAACAAGGAACGGGAAAACAACAAATCATGGGAAAGCCATAATCACGGACTGCACAACATTATGGATGGCTTTCACAGTGTACGTGCTGAATCCAGCCATTTTGATCACGTATTCCCATTCTTTCAGTGTCCGCTCTTTGCCAAAGTTAGTGTGCGCCATCATTACCATGTCCAGCATCAACCCTACGTCCTTTAACCTGTCTTGCTTTCCTCCTTCTTCAATCACTGCCTCCACAATAATAACCCTTCCATTTTCCTTTGGAATGGCTTCCCTACACTTCTTTAAGATTTGAATGCACTCTTCATCTCCCCAATCATGCAAAACCCACTGCCAAGTAACAAGTTAAATCAATCAAATACTATGTACATATTTGGAAACAATTATTTTTTAGGGAATAATCTGTTATTTTTCAAAAACTCTCTTGAAACTTTTGATTATAAGTTAATTCAAATACACTTTAAATCTTAATCATGTTATCTGGTACGAGGTGACAACACAGAATAGCACAACAAAATGAGTAGCCTGAGGTGTGCGTGTAGACACTGTCCTCAAGAATTTTATCACACAGGTGTGCGAATCCCCAGGATTGATTCAATGTAAATCTCGGTGGGGGCCGAGAATAGAACAACAAGAGATTTTAGATGTAACCTAGGAGAATTGTCATAGAAAAAGCAGAGAGCGTTGTATTATTTTTTGAAAGTGTTTGAAAACTTTTTTTAAAAAAAACTGTTTTAGAGAGTTAAGTAAATCTGATTATAAAGTTATCTGAACGTTGGAACGTGGCCATCTCCCGTTGGAACGTACCCGTCTCACGTTAGAACGTGTCTGGCTCACGGTGGAACGTGTCCGCCTCACTTCAGAACGTGGCTGCCACACTTTGGAACGTGGGAGATAAGCACGTTGAGACCAAGTCAGAAAATAGAATAAAAAAAAATAGCCGTTTCCGGATAAGCTTTCTAAAAAATTTAATTATCAGCACAAAATAATTATGGTAGATAAAACTATAGCAAAAATTGTGAGGCCTCATTATCGTGCGCGCAGGGGGGGCAAATCGGATGATTTGCACTGACTTGGCCCAAACGAGGCCCAACTTGTGCGCGCGAGCCCATTCCTCTCACAAGCTTATCTAACAAGCCCAAAACATAAGTTACCTTATAAACACTTTAACACTTTGAAGACTAAACAATGTGGGACTTTAGACTTTTGAAATATCATAATAAAAGCCAAAACAACAACAATCCCCCACATATTTCAAAAGTTTAAAGAATATTTAAGAAAAATTTTAAAACAAGGTTTTTCTGGGTTAACACCATGGGTGTAAATGCATCGAATCCTGGTGTCTTTTGGACTATGAACCGACCTAGACGGATGAGATATAACATACGATGAAGTTGGTGAAGTAAACTTCTATGAACCGAAAACACTTTGTGTACATTAGAGGTCTACCACCACACTACACCCCCCACAATTCTCGTTTGTTGTCGTGTTGCGCTAATAGGCCATGCACGCGCCTGGTAATTCATGAGTGCTCTAGAGATATGCCATAATCTCATACAAGCGGCCCCACTTGACACTCATATAGGTGATTTCATCAAGTGTATGCTGCAAATCATACACCATCCATAAGGGATATGAAAATCATTAAAAGCTTTTAAGCTTATCCTCTCAATAATGCAGTCTAGCACATCTCACACCATAGGAAGGAACAAAATTATTTGTGCTAGCAGAACTAACAAGTAACTTGTTTTTACCCATATGAACCTTCTTCATGGGATCTCCAATCATAAAGGTTGGGTTACCATCACTGTTAATTTCAAATTGGCTTAAGTCCCATTCCGCTCGATGTTTCATATATTGGTTTCCTCCCAAGAGGCTTTGTCAGAGGATTGGCCAAGTTCACTTTTGGCTTCACATAATCAATTGATATTGTTCCATCTTTTAGCAGCTGCTTTACCACATTATGCCTCAATTGTATATGTCTGTTTTTGCCATTGAAGGTCTTATTCTTTGCAATGGCTATTGTCGCTTGACAATCACAATGCATTGACACTGACGGTGTGGGTTTTATTCCTAAAGGAATATTTGCCAAAAAGTTTTTTAACCACTCAGCTTCACTACCAGCCAACTCCAGAGCTACAAACTCTGACTCCATAGTGGATCTTGCAATTATAGTTTGTTTGGCTGATCTCCAAGTAACCACTCCACTACCAAGTGTGAATATATAACCACTAGTGAATTTTGTATCATCTGAATCTGAGATCTAGTTAGCATCACTATATCCTTATAATACAGCGGGAAATCCACTATACACTATACCATAATTCATGGTACCTCTCAAATATCGCATGAGTCTAACAAGTGCAGCCCAGTGATCCTGATTTGGACTTTGAGTATATCGGCTCAATCTCCCCACAGCATATGCTATGTCTGGCCTCGAAAAATTCATTAAATGTAATAAACTTCCAATAATTTAGGCATACTCAGATTGAGCAACAGGATCACCTCTATTCTTTTTTAATTGTGAGTTAGAATCATAAGGGGTACTCATTGGTTTCGAGTCATAATGACCAAACTTTCTAAGAAGTTTTTCTACATAATGTTCTTGGGATAGTGTTACACTATCACCCTTCCTTATGATCTTTACTCCTAGTATTACACTTGCTTCACCCATGTCTTTCATATCAAACTTAGATGCAAGAAAGGATTTTGTTCTTATCACAATATCATTACAAGTACCAAAGATAAGCATGTCATCCACATATAAACATATGATTACACATTCACCATTCATTAATTTAGTGTAAACACATTTATCAACTTCAATAGAAGTAAAACCATCATCAATCAATATTTGATTAAATTTTTCATGCCATTGTTTTGGTGCTTGTTTCAAACCATATAAGGATTTGAGAAGTTTACATACTTTATTTTCTTGACCAGGAATTACACATCCTTCAGGTTGTGTCATATAAATTTCTTCTTCTAAATCACCATTTAAGAAAGCAGTTTTTACATCCATTTGGTGAATAACAAGTTTATAAATTGAAGCCAATGCTATCAAAATCCGAATTGAAGAAATTCTGGTCACAGGAGCAAAGGTATCAAAATAATCAATATTTTGTTTTTGGGTAAAACCTTTTGCTACTAATCTAGCTTTGTATTTTTCAATCGAACCATTAGGATTATATTTCCTTTTAAAAATCCATTTGCAACCAATAGGTTTTGTTCCAAGAGGTAAATCAACTAAAATCCAAGTATTGCATTTTGAAATAGAATCAATTTCGGTTTTAATAGCTTCTTTCCAAAATTGAGCATCAGAAGATGAAATAGCTTCAAAAAAAGACAAAGGATCATTTTCAACGAGATAAATATAAAAGTCATTTCCAAAAGATGTCTCTTTTCTTTGTCTTTTACTCCTCAAATCCTCATATGAGTTTTCACAATTATTTCCTGAAGAAATATTTTCTAAAGAAATATTTTCTAAAGATTGCTTATTTCCAGTTTTCAAAGGAAATATATGCTCTAAAAATTCAGCATTTTTAGTCTCCATTATTGTATTATGATCAAGCACATCGCTTCGCAAAACAAGAAATCTATAAGCAGCACTACGTTCAGCGTAACCAATAAACATACAATCAGAAGTTTTGGTTCCTATTTTTCTTTTCTTTAGATCAGGAAGCATTACCTTAGCTAGACACCCCCACACTTTTAAATATTTTAAATTAGGCATATAACCTTTCCATAATTCATAGGGTGTTTTATCAGTTTTCTTATAAGGTATTCTATTTTGTAAAAAACATGCAGTTAATAAGGCTTCTCCCCAAAGGTTATCGGGTGCAGAGGAACTAACTAGCATTGCATTCATCATTTCCTTTAATGTTTTATTTTTTCTTTCAGCTACACCATTAGATTCAGTGAATAAGGGGAGTCACTTCATGTATTATGTCTTCTTTTTCACAAAATTCATTAAATAAGATATATTCACCACCCCTATCAGATCTAACCCTTTTAATTTTTCTATTTAATTGATTTTCTACTTCTGCCTTATAGGAGACAAACATTTCTAAAGCTTCATCTTTATTTCTAATTAAATAAACCTTAGTGTATCTAGAAAAATCATCTATAAAGGTCACATAATATTTTTTACCACCTCTAGTCATTGTATTTTTTAAATCTCCTAGATCGGTATGAATTAAACTAAGTAATTCAGATTCACGTTGTTGTACTGAAGGACAAGATTTTTTAGTTAACTTAGATTCAATACAAATATCACATTTATTTAAGCATACATCACTAGTCGCAGAAATTAAACCAAGACATCGTATTTTCTTAATATAAGAAATATTAACATGTCCTAATCTAGCATGCCACATATCAACGGAATCAATCAAGTAAGCGTAAAGAAGATGCAATTTTATTAATAATTTCGAAATACTTAGTACAAAAAGTCCTTGATCACTATAGCCTTTCCCACAAAGACATTATTTTTTGTCATTACTATCTTGTCGGTTCGAATGACACTTTAATCCCAAATTTTTCCCAATAATGATACGAAATCAAATTGGCCCTAATATTAGGCACATGGAGTACATCATTCAAAACCAAGGTCTTCCCAGGATGTGAGCTTTAGAAGAACTTTCCCTTTTCCCGAAACTAGACGATGCACGAGAATCTCCAAGATACACAAGTTCTTCATCATCCCCTACAGAAGTGTAGGAGGTAAAAGCATCTTTGTTTGCACAAATATGCCTGGTAGCACCAAAGTCTACCACCCATTTGTTCACACTGGTCACAATGTTAACTTGAGAAATGACCGCAATCACAATATCATCTCCTTCGACCAAATTTACATTCGGCTTAGGAGGATTGTCGTTTCTTACTCTATGCCTGCATTGAGGAGCATGATGACCTGGCTTTCCACAAACATAACAAGCTCCTTTCCTTTTGAAAGTGGGATTAGTAATTTTAGGAAAGTGATCAGAAGACTTTTTGTTATTGACATACCTTTTTTTCGATGGTTTATTCTGAACCAGATTTGCTCGAGAAGCCAAAGCCTTCGCCCTTGCAGCCTGACACTCTCTTGGTTGGTGTCTTCAACGATAATGTGCGTTATTAGTTCTGAGGGTGACAGTTGCTTATGTTTGTGCTTCAGTTGTTGCTTGTAGTCCTTCCACGATGGAGGCAGCTTCTCGATAAGGAGTCCAGCAACAAATTCGTCTGGGAGGGTGATGTTTTCGGTCTTGAGATCCTCCAATAGTTTATGATATTCATTGATCTGAACCTTGATATCCTTGTCGTCGGTCATCTCCCAGTGATAGTAATTACCGATGACGAATTTTTGTTTTCTGGCATCTTCAGCGGTGTACTTGATGGTCATGGAATCCCATATCTCCTTCACATCCTTGTAAGAACAGTACACATCGAATAAGCTATTAGAAAGTGTGCTAATAATTGTGTGACGACATACCTTATTTGCATGTGTCCAATCCTGAATCAGTTTCAGATTGGCTGTCAATGCCGGCCTGGGTTCGGTAAGCGCGGATGCGACTACGTGCATGTCGAGGATTGTGTGAATACGTTCTTGCCACCTTCTGAAGTTTTGGCCACCAAAAAGCTCTATTTTTGAGATATCCGGAAATGGTTTTGCGTAGGTGACCGGAGGTGGAGGCGGTGGAAGAATGGCCTCGTCGTTGGTGGGAGCAGGAGCCTGGTTGTTAGCGTTGTTGTCAGCCATGGTATAAGAATAAAATCCTTGAGAATGTTATCTGGTACGAGGTGACAACACAGAAGAGCACAGCGAAATGAGTAGCCTGAGGCGTGCGTGTAGATACTGTCCTCAAGGATTTTATCACACGGGTGTGCGAATCCCCCAGGACTCAACAGGCTCGTCTCGGTGGGAGGCCGAGGTAACAAAACAGCAAGAGATTTTAGATGTAACACAGGAGAATTGTCGTAGAAAAAGCAGAGAGCGTTGTATTATTTTTCGAAAGTGTTTGAAAACTTTTTTAAAAAAAAATTGTTTTAGAGAGTTAAGTAAATCTGATTATAAAGGCATCTGAACGTTGGAACGTGGCCATCTCCCGTTGGAACGTACCCGTCTCACGTTAGAACGTGTCTGGCTCACGGTGGAATGTGTCCACCTCACTTCAAAACGTGGCTGCCACACTTTGGAACATGGGAGATAAGCACATTGAGACCAAGTCAGAAAACAGAATCAAAAAAAAAATAGCCGTTTCCGGATAAGCTTTCTAAAAAATTTAATTATCAACACAAAATAATTATGGTAAATAAAATCAGTAGCAAAAAAACTATGAGGCCTCATTATCGTCTTTATGAGGGACAAATCGGATGATTTGCACCGACTTAACCCAAACGGCGCCCAACTTCATAATAGTCAATTATTCTTCTCACAAGCTTATCTAACAAGGCCAAAACATAAGTTACCTTATAAACATTTTAACACTTTGAAAACTAAGCAATGTGAAACTTTAGACTTTTGAAATATCATAATAAAAGCTAAAACATCAACAAATCAAAAGTACGCATATTTCAATTAATTTGTACCCGTCCCTTAAGAAAAGTAATGCACATTCACAAACATACCATAAGAAAAGCAGCATCAGCTTTGGGAACATTTAGAAACATGTCACCTGCCACATGTTCCACCCCATGGCACTCTGGAGCCACAGCGATGACATGAGGAAGATCGAAGTTGATTCCTCGAATCCAAGGGCAAGCCTTAACCAAGACTCCCATGGCGGTGCCGTTTCCCCCACCCACATCCACCAAGGAGCTGAGACCATCAAATGCCTCGCTGCAACTTTCAGTGATGTCAGGTACAACCAGCTTAGCATCACATGCCATCGCTTCATTGATGAGGTTGCTGTGATCAAGATTTGCTGCAGCATAGTGCCATAAGTCTTCACCGTGAGTCTTTTTAAATGAGGGATTGCCATTAGCCAGAACACGAGCACTTAGACTATGCCAAGGTGCTAGCATTACAGGACTGCTCTCCAGCAGAAGGAAAGCAGCCATGCTGTGTTGGCTGTTTCTCATCAAACGGCGAGAAAGAGGTGTTTGAGCATAGCCCTGCTGACGGCCATGGCTGGTGGGTATGGCTTTGAATATCTTCCGGTGAATTAGGAACCTCATGATGCGGTTCAGAAGGGAAAGGTCACACCCTAGAGTTGATGACATCTCCGAGAGTGTCATGAGGCCTCCATGGCTTTCGATGGCATCAGCTATGCCTAGCTCAATGGCACATTTTACCACTGCTAGTTCCACGAACCCAAATATGTACTTCCAGATATCCACTTGCGCTTGTGCTTCTTCTTCTTCTTCCTCCTTCTCCCACGCTGACATTGGCTCTCTTTGTATTTCTTCCATATCTAGCTAAAACTCTGTACTTAGTATATTTCTTTGTGGTTAGCGATTTGGAGTTGTTAAGACGGTGGCTTGTATTTTAAAGGGAGGAAGATTTTTGCTTGCAAAATTATGTGAGTGGTTGGCAGAGTTGCAACTTCGGTGGATAGGTGGTGGATGGCAGTTGGCAACTATGGAAGCATTAAATGTAATGCTTCCAGAGGTTTCTATAAATAGAGACTTTTACTTTATTTGAAAAGATAGTTCTATAAATAGAAACTTTTGCTTTATTTGAAAAAAATAGCTTTATAGATAGAAACTTTTGTTTCATTTGAAAAAATAGCTTCCGTAATTAGAGTGAGAAATAGTGTGTGTGAGGAAATTTTAAGAGTGTAGTGTG
Source organism: Ormosia emarginata (assembly GCA_029884605.1). Classification (NCBI taxonomy): domain Eukaryota; kingdom Viridiplantae; phylum Streptophyta; class Magnoliopsida; order Fabales; family Fabaceae; genus Ormosia; species Ormosia emarginata. Next base: position 7,899,331 of record JAQQTP010000032.1, on the reverse strand, counting down.
TAAGTATATATTGAAAATTTTTGAATTTATTCTTTAGTTTTTATAATACTATAAATTGTAGTAGAAGAGTGTCTCACTGAAAAATATTATATTTTGTACCTCTTGTGTAAGAGAGTGTAGATAAGATATTGTAATTAATTATCATTTGATATAGTAAAATATTTTTGGAGTTTGTCCCGTAATTTTTTTCTCAGTGTACAAGGGATTTTTCACGTTAAATTTAATGTGCAGTTCTTGATCTATGTTTCTAGTGTAAATAGTACTGACAAATGAGTCCCACTATAAAAGTACTATTTGCGTGTTTTACAATTTTATATGTTCTTCTTCACGAATATGAGTATGTTTCCGCTCACATCCATAAAGTGTTCAAGACATTTGGGGTGTATCCAACTCTTATTTCCTAATAGAAGTAACACTCAAAAGGTTATTTATAGATGTTAGTAACATATCATGCAAAGTAATGTTATATCATCCTACTAATTCTTCTTAATAATCTTTTTAATACTAAATGAAGAAAGGATTAAATGAAAAAGCAAATACATCTAATGTCTTGAAAAAATAAAAAAATTTCAATACTTTCTTCATTTAGTAATTAGAAAAATTAGTTAGTTGATTTTGTAAGAGGATAAAATATTTCTTTATCATGTGTCATTATTAAATTATGGAGTAATGTTATATCTTCCTATAAGTTCTTTTAATAATCATCTTAATACTTAAATGAAGAAAATATTAAATAAAAAAATAAATATATTTAATATATTAAGAACATAAAAAATATTTAATATTTTTTATTTAATAATTAAAAAATTAATAAAAAAATTGAATAAAAAATAAAAAAATTAAAATATATTTAATATTTTAAAAATATAAAAATATTCAATATTTTTTTATTTAATAATTAAAAAATTAAATTAAAAGATATATCATTACTCTTCTCTAAATTGTAGGATATTCCTAACTATAGCTACTATGCTGCTGCACGTGTGGCATATACCACCTCAATTCAGACGCGCTTTTCTAGACCCACACCTGCTATTATTTTCTGTCTAAAGTTTGTGTCCATTATTCCCTGAAATGGAGGGATAATATCTTTTCTTAAAACACCCATGATTCACACAAAATTGTTATTTGCACATGTATTAAAATAATTACATCATACTTATGCTTACTCGTTTGAAAAATAAAATTTTGAGCACGGCCGAACTAAAAATTTCAATTAGGGGTGTTACCTATATACTTACTCATATAAATACTGTAAAATTTTGAAAGAGATGTAAATTTTATCCATTTGAAGGGAAATAAATAATTTCACATAGTAATTAAAGAAATAAAATTATATTTGGGGTGCAGCTACCCCCTTAATGTTAAGGTATGTTCGCGCCTGAGTTTGAGAGTGTGTATTAAAATGTATATTTCTCTTATTTTATTATCTAAAATAAAAATGTTAAAAGAATAATACAAAAAATAATATGCAAATTTATACTAGTGATAAGTATATAAATAAGTGACGATTAATATGTATTAGATAGTGATTGGAGATATTAATTAATTAAAAATATTAATAATTGATTAACATCTTCGATCATTACGTAATATTCGATGACTTTTATTTATTTACATGTTGATCACTAATATAAAAATAATGTGAAAAAATTATATGTGAATATCTTTTTCTCAGAAGGAAAGAAATAAAAAATATATATAACATGGATTAACTGCGACTTGTTTCCCTGGCGGTAGTGGAAATGACGTAAGAAAACTCGACGGAAGATAATTAGTGGCCCGTGTTGACTTGGCTTGATGAGGGTTGCCTGTATTTTGCATACATATCAGTACAATGAGGAATTCATGCGTATAAATATATGTATTTTATATGAAGAAGGATTAATTTATATTAATGTAAATTTTTTTTTATTTACACTTATTTTTAGTTGTTAGATTTATTTTCATCTAATGATTACTTTTAACGAAATAATCTCAATCATTAGATGAAAATGAATCTAACAATTAAAAATGAGTGTAAGTCAAAAAAATTTACACCGACTATGTAAACTATCTCTCCTCATTTTACATATATTTATATATGGTAGATTTTGTTGTGGGGTGAGACTCATTTTTTATAAATGTATATAAGATACATATATATGTATGTAAAAATTTTCTCAATATAACATATACGATTGAACATGTATATATATGGCATGTTATAAATGCCATAATGAATTTATCTAAGAATGTGTTTAGATGACAGCTAACAAAGGCCCTTTAAAGGAGATGCTTTACAACCATATATTCCATTACCCTTATTAACAATTTAGCATGACCAAATTCTTCAACCAATACACATTCTACAAACTAGGACCATCAACAAATTCCTCAAGTATTAATTCAATGGGAAGGATCGGAAACAGATGACGCCACGTGGAAAGATACTTCATCCATACAGTAGAATTATCGAAATATTACCATTGAGGACAAAATTCTCTGCTCTTTTTTTTTTTGTTTTAGGACAAGATTCTTTTAAATGAGAGGGTAATATAACGAGACTAGTTGAGCTGGAGGCCAGCATGGATCAAGATTTGGCCAACCCTGATGAATTGGGCCACTTCAGCAAGCACGTAGACTTAGAGTTAGTTCGAATATCAGCTATATTAAATTTTAAAAGTTAAGTTACAAAAAATATTTTTATAATTTTTTTAGTCTTGGTATGAACGGTTTGTCTTTGATCAAATCAAAAAGGGATAAATTAACTAAAGTGAGTACAAATTAATCTAAACATCACTTGAGCACAATTAAAAAAAAAAGACAGGCTTTTCTAGACCCACCCCTTCTATTATTTTCTCTAAAGTTTGCGTCTATTTTTTAAATGGAGCGATAATCTCTTTTCTTAAAACACCCATGATCACATATATGGACAGGAGAGTTTTATATTATATTAAAATGTGCTCACATGTTATGTGTTTATAGCAGGAGAAAAAAATTAAAAAGGTAACACGGATTAACTTCAACTTACTTTCACTGGTGGCAGTGGAAATGACATGAGAAAAGTGGAAGTTTGATAATTGGTGGCCCATGTTGATTTGGTTCTGTATTTCGCATCCATATCAATATATACGAATGAACATGTATATATGGCATGTTATAAATGGCATAATGTATTTACTTAACACTGTGTTTGAATCACAAGTAACAAGGAGAATAAAAAAGAAATAAGGAAAAAGAGAACAAGTAAAATTATATATGAATACATACATGGGAGTTTCTATTGCCATTAATTTCTTAGTAGTTTGGTTTCTTTCTTTGGATCTTTTCACCTCATTTATCAACCCAAAAAAACTTATGTATGAGTATGTATAAGTGATTAATTTAATTTTTATTATTATAATAACGATAAAATTTGATTTATTAATTATATTCTAACCACTTATTTTTAATTAATTGAATATATTATATGATTAAGTACATATGGATTTGATTAAAGTAATAAATAGAACAACAACAACAACAATCAAGCCTTTTCCCACTAGGTGGGGTCGACTACATGGATCAACGACGCCATCATGTCTATCATGAACCAAATCTTCGAAAAGCCATTCAAATCTAGATCTTTTTTAACCGTTTCACCTATAGTCTTTCTTGGTCTTCCTCTACCTCTAGCTATTGGGCTATTCTCCATCTGATCTACTCTTCTTACAGGGGCTTCTAAGGGTCTTCTCCTTACATGTCCAAACCACCTAAGGCGAGATTCTCCCATCTTTTCCACAATAGGTGCTACCCCTACTTTCTCTCAATGCATTCATTCCTAATCCTATCTTGTCTAGTATGGCCACACATCCAACGCAACATCCTCATCTCCGCGACACCGATCTTGTGCTCTTGTTGGCTTTTTACCGCCCAACATTCGCACCATACAATATTGCGGGCCTTATAGGCAATGTTAAAATTTACCCTTAAGCTTGAGAGACACTTTCCTATCACAAATAACTCCTGAAGCACACCTCCATTTCATCCATCCAGCTTGAATCCTATGGTTTACATCTCCTTCTATCTCTCCATCATTTTGTAAGATGGATCCAAGATACTTAAACTGTGTAACTTGAGGTATGGTATGATCTCCAATTTTTACCGCTAAGCTAGTATTAGCATGTTTCTTACTGAACTTACATTCCATATACTCCGTCTTACTCCTGCTTAGACGAAAGTCATGTTCTTCCAAAGCCCGTCTCCATAACTCTAGCTTCCCGTTTATTTCCTCTCTCGACTCTCCAACTAAGACTATATCATCTCGCAAAAAGCATGCATTGTGGCACCGGCTCTTGGATATGGGCAACAAGACATCCAAGACCAAGGTAAAAAGATAAGGACTCAAAGCTGACCCTTGGTGCAGTCCTATAGTTATAGGGAACTCTTCTGTGACCACACTCGGTATTCTCACATTGGTTTTAACCTCATCATACATATCTTGGATTGCTCGAATATAGGCAATACGAACTCTTTTCTTCTCCAAAGCCTTCCACAAGACTTCTCTCGGTACCCTATCGTAGGCTTTTTCCAGATCAATGAAAATCATGTGTAGGTCTTTTTGCTTCCTCCGATACCGCTCCGTCTGTAACACCCCAATTTTTAGAAAATATTCCGAATGTACTGTTTGCTGTTTTTCAAGCTTTCGTGTGAATGACCGTTGTGTCCCTATTTTACTGTTTCTCGATTTCTGCATGAAATACAAATACGTTTATACAGGCTCAAATTTTATTTGGTCTTTTTTACGTAATTTGTTCCGAGACTGCAAAATAAAAATTTTTCCGAACTTGTTTTAATTTTTCTGGAAGATATACTGACAATTAATACTGTCTGTAATTTTATTTGAACTTTTTGGATGATTAGCTACGTTGTGGGAAAAAATAAAAAAATGACCATCACGTCCCGAACGTGTTGTTTTTGCTGTTTTTGCTGTTTTTAATTATTTTCTACTTGATTTAATGTCCAATATTATTGTCTGTGATTTTATATGGACTTTTTGTGTGATTTGCTCCGAGGCAGGAAAATAATATTTTTCCGGACCGGGGAAATCTTATTTTATTATTTAGAATTGGGGAATCTTACTAAACCCGATTCTGAATGAGACAGTAATAATCTTTTAATTTTTAGGATTTGACTGTCAAATAAAATAATTTTATAATATTATAATATTATTTTATTAGTCAAGATAATAAAATGACAAAGGGACCCTAAATGTTTTGCATGGGATCCACAATTAGCGAAATGGTTAGATCAGTAGCTTAATTAATCATCATTAGCAGTAGAACTTTCCAGAACAAGCTGACTCAGCTAGCTGACTAAGCTGGTAATTAATGAACAGTGTGATTAGGCTTGTGAGTCATCAATAATCAACCAATAGGAGACAAGCTTGTTAAGCAAGTTCTAATCCTAGCCTTTGATGCAATCCATGGCTTGGATGAAGCCAACCATTTGGCCACCTTGCATGCATGAAGAGCTACGGCCATGTGGGGTTAGGAGACCAAAATACCACTTCATCTTTCTTGCTTTTCTCTCTTCTCTCTCATCCAAGAACCCTAGCCACCATTCTTGTTTCTTTCCTTCACCATTCGGCCAAGACAAGAACCATACCATCCAACCATCCAAATTTTCATCTAACCAAGTTTTCTAAACCTAAACACCATCCTAAGAACATCTCTAGTTGAGAATTTCTTCAAAATCTTCCATTTGGAGCTTGGAAACCAATCTTGAAAATTTTACCTAGAAGGTGAAATCTCATGCTTTTCTTTTCTCTCTTCTTTTTCAAAGTTCTAAGCCATGATTTATCCATGGTTTAGGTTCTTTTTCATGGTTAGTGACTTGTAGATTTTCGTTTGAGTTGCTAGGTACTTTGGTGGAGAAAATCGAACCCTAGGAGGAGTGAAAGAATACCATTTGTCTTCATTTAAGGTAAGAGGAAGACAAATCTTATCACCTATGGATGGTGGTAAGAAGATGAAGTTTTGATTTTGTGATTGTAGAATCCATAAGGATTCATGTTTGTGCTTGTTAGTAGCTTATTTGATGTGGTTGTGTATTTGTTAATAGCTTTCCTATTTGTTATTTGTAATAATTTGCATGTCTACAAGCTTTAAGTTGCATGTCTACAAGCTTTGATAATATTGCATGTGTTAGAATTGTATGATAAAGTATAGAATTGCATGATAATGTATAGGATGTGAACAACATGTCAAGGAAATGCATGTGTGTTCCAAAGAACACTCCATGATGGCTCACGGCCACTAACAAAAATGGAGAACCAAAATGTTCTCTTAATTTTCTTAAAAGGTGATTTAATTAACCTAGGAGAATTAAGAAGGGTTCAAGTTGTTTAGATCAAGAAAAATGAATTTGGAAAATCAAATGGCATAACCTTACATTTTCGGCCAACAAGTCTAACTTCAACACTTTGATTTCTAAAATTATTTTCTAAGGTAATGATTTAATCAATGTAGACAATACAAGAGATTTAACATGTATTAAGAAGGTGAAAAATAATTTGGAAATCAAATGCAAAGTTCTTATCAAATTCGGTCAACATGTCAAATTAGATATTCATGATTTCTAAAATTAATTCCAAGCTATTTTCAATCAAAAAGAAGCAATACAAGTTAAAGTAAATTTTCTACAATGAGTTTTAAAGAAATAAAGTGGTTAGAATTAAGTTTAAGAGGTTAATACTAATGATTTTTACTGTAAGAAGAAATACAGTAACTTTCGAAAATTTCTAACATATGGCTCATGCTATATTTTGAAGCATGTTAGTAGTTTTCAAAAGGATTAAGTATATGGTTTTAAAATTTTAATGAACAAAATTTTTACGGTAAAATTAGGAAACCATTAATATAATTTTTCTAAGCAAAATACTGTCAATTTTTTTTAGTAAAAACAGACAAATAAGATAGAAAAGATGTCCAAAAGACAGTATACGGTATGGAAAATATTATACGTAGCTTAAAAGTATTATTTATTATTTCTGTTTATTTAAATAGTAATTTTTAAGGAATTCGGTCAAGAAAATGATTTAAAAATCTTACGCGATTGAGAAAACGTATTAAAAATCCTACGCGATTTTGAAAACAGAAAAATATACTTACGCGATTTCAAAACGTTTGTAAAAACGACGAGATTGTGAAAACGCGATAAAATTTCTACACGATTGACCGTTACTGTATTTATTTTTCACTTGTCGGAAAATGTGAACCCGTCTGAGGCTTTTGAGGATTTTTTCATTGGGAAAATGTGAACCCGTGACAAAGCTTTATATTTTTCTCGCCATTGAAGGCATATTATTATCTTGAGGGCATTTTCGTGATTTCATATTTTTGGAATTATGTATTGTGTTTATGCCAAATTTTTGGTGTTTTGGTTGACGAGGCGAATCACATCGTGTTGTCGATGCGATAAACGTAGTGTGGTTCATTGTTCTAATGAACTTGGAGACGTTAGTGTACGGGATCCCATATATGGACATGAGTTGGTAGCTCCGGTCGTGGTAAACCGATAGCACACTAATGGACTCGACACGCACTATATTTAATCGAGATTTGTAAAGTCTAGTAGTACATTTGCCCGTAGTGCCACAACGTGAGACGTGAGATGAACTACACCACGCCTGGATGATGGATTCCTGTGTCGTGGGGCTATAGACGCAACGTGTGGCAATGAATATAGTTGGTTGGGCAGCCGTGGTACTAATAGATTTTTACGAGTCATTCTCTCTGATATCTTTGTGTGTTTTTAGCTCCATGGAGTAGGGTGTGTTTTATATATTTTATTTATTGGGATCTATTTATTTATTTTATCTTATCTAATTATTTTGTCTTATCTATTTATTTTGTCTTATCTCGTTTATTATATTGATTTATTTGTTTCTTGTATTTGTTTTATCTATTGTTGTATTGTAGCATTTGTTTCTTATTTTATTTTATCCGTAATGGTGTATTGTTGGAATATTTACATCTTTTTGAATCTTTACACTACTCGTTACTTATTAATGTTATAGCCTTTCATATTGCATGAACTGTATATCTGTTGTTTGTCGTCTTCTTATTGGCCATGTTTGTGGTGATTTTAGATTGTCTTACCTCTTTATTGTATGTGTTTTCCGTATATACCTGTTTATATGGTAAAGAGTTCGAAGAAGAGGAACAGCCTCTTGAGGTTCTGTACCCCGAGGAGGAGGAAGATCAACTAGTCGACGACCAGTTTGACGATCAAGAACCATCTGATCATCCATACCCATTGGATTGATTAGTTTTGGTATGGCGGTGCCCGGATTTTTGGGATTCGTGACTCTGGAGTTTCACGGTGGATCGCTTTCGTGGCACATGAGAGGAGATAGAGACTCGGTGACGTATGCGGGACGGATGACTGTGACCTTACGTCATCGGTTTGATGGAGAAGCCGAGTCATGACTACGACAAGTGTTTCTACATTTAGAGTTACCCTTATCCATTAGGCGTCATTGGGGTGGAATATCCACCGAGCCTAGTGAGATGACACTCGTATCGACGTAAGCGATCTCATTATCGCCGAGAGTCGAGGCATCCGGATATTTGTCTCCCGACGATCATTTTCATGTTGAGAGTGATCCTTCGTAAGAGTAAATATGCTTGATGTTTTTTTTTTTTGGCGCGTCTGCGTATGGATGTATATACCGACTCTTTTCTTGTTTTTATTTACTATTTCTCAGTATAAATATTTGTAATTATAGTTGTAAATTATTTGTATAACTTATAACTTAGAACATATGTATATTATAAGCGGTGTTGTTTCTGTTTATTTTATGTTTTCCATAATATTTTATTTTTAATAATCATTTATCGGAAATACTTTACGACCCATATTATTATATAATGAATGGTTTATAACTTGGGTAGATTTTATTTATTTATTTTATTTTTCTTTATATGTGTGGCATCCCCAAAGGGGTGTTACATCGAGTTAATATCGAGCCAAGTTAGAGTCTTTTGGGGTTGTGGTTGGGTCTGTTTTTATTTGTCTTTGTGTGCTTCTCTGGATTTATATCCTTTCGGATGTATCTAAAAGGATGTATCTAATTTTGTTTGGTTCTGTTTGAAGATGTCTGGACGAGGTAGAGGACGTGCTAATGTGAATCGGGATGTGGACCCTATGATTGCGGCTGTTGAGGCTATGCAGCGGATGGCTGAAGTGATTACTCAGTAAAATCTGAGAGCAGCTCAACAACAAGATGCTACTGCTGATGCCCTGAATTTATCTGAATTTAGGCGACACAATCCGCCACAGTTTAGAGGCGAGGTTGATCCGAAGAAAGCAAGTCAGTGGATGCAAGACTTGGAAAGGATTTTTGAAGGGATGAGATGCACAGACGATAAGAAGGTGACTTATGCTGTCTTCATGCTGAGAGGTGATGCAGAACATTGGTGGAGAGGAACCCGCCGAGTATTGCAAGCTGAAGGAATAGAAATCATATGGGAAGTGTTTTCCAATACTTTTCTGGATAAATATTTTCTATGAATAGTTAGGCATGCCAAAGAAATGGAATTTCTTGGTTTGCGACAGGGAAATATGACGGTGAATGAGTATGCCACAAAATTTGAGAGTTTATCTCAATTCTCAGATTATGCTCAGACACGGCAAGATGATGTGTGGAGATGCAGGAAGTTTGAATCAGGTTTAAGGGTGGAACTGAAACGAGGAGTGGTATCCTTGAGAATGACTCAGTTTCATGCTTTGGTGGATGCATGTGCTCGACTTGAGGAGTTGGAGCCATCTAGAGATCAGAGGAATCGTAACTTTGGGCCGACAAGGTTTCAGAGAGGTGGAGGTAGCAATACGAATCGGTTTCAGCGTAAACCGTATTCCAGACCAATAGGGACTCAATCTCAACGACCATCGGTTAGTGGAGGTGCAAGTGGTAGTGGAACTGGACAGAAGGTGGTGTTTATGCCAACGTGTTTTAAGTGCGGTAAGAAGGGCCATATATCTCCAGATTGTACAATCAAGGGGACAGTTTGTTTTAACGTGTGGACACTGGGCATATGTCGAAAGATTGTACTCGACCAGAGAAGAAACCTGTTGTTCGGTATGTTAAAGCTAATCAGCAAAAATCTGGAAGTATTCAACCAAGGTCAGGAGGACGAGTATATACAATGAGGGGATCTGAGGTTTCTAAGTCTGATGATCTTATTCGGGAGAAGGAGACATTGGAGGTAATCTTATTTGTATTGTATGATTCGGTGCTACACACTCATTTATTTCCTATGATTGTGTGGAAAGATTGAAGTTGCTGTGTCTTCTCGAATGTTAAGTTGATTGTATCTACGCCAACTGCTAAACCTGTTGTTACATCTAAGATCTGTTTGGATTGTCCTATTGTTGTGAAGGGCCGTTTGTTTATGGTCAACTTGATTTGTTTACCTCTTGTTGAGATAGATGTAATTTTAGGGATGGACTGGTTATGTTCTAACCATATCCTTATAGACTCGCAAGTAAAACCATAGTTTTTCCTAAAGAAGAGGAGTCGCATTCTTAACTAGCTTTCTTAAGGTCAAGTCTTTATTAAGAGATGGAGCACGGGGATATATGGTATTGTCTTCTCTAGAAGTTAAGAATGAGAAGGATGTGAATACTATTCCTGTTGTCAGCGAGTTTCTTGATATTTTTCCTGATGACGTACCTGGTTTGCCGCCTGAGAGGGAGATCGAGTTCTCAATTGATTTAGTACCAGGAACAGGTCCTATCTCAATTGCACCGTATCGTATGTCGCCAGTGGAATTGGAGGAGCTGAAGAAGCAATTGGTGGAGCTGTTGGAGAAAGAGTTTGTGCGACCTAGTGTTTCGCCATGGGGTGCGCCAGTGCTTTTGGTCAAGAAGAAGGACGGAACGTCTCGGCTTTGTGTGGATTATCATCAGCTGAACAAGGTGACCATCAAGAATAAATATCCGCTTCCAAGAATTGACGACTTGATGGATCAGTTAATAGGAGCTGTGATATTTTCCAAGATAGATCTGAGATCTGGTTATCATCAGATTCGTGTAAAAGGGGAAGATGTGCCGAAAACTGCTTTTCGAACTCGTTATAGACATTATGAGTATCAAGTAATGCCATTCGGGGTGACGAATGCTCTTGCCATATTTATGGATTATATGAACAGGATTTTTCGTCCTTATTTAGACAGATTTATTGTTGTCTTTATCGATGACATTCTGATCTATTCTCAATCGAAGGAAGAGCATCTTTGAACATCTCAATATTGTCCTTCTGGATTTTGAGGAGAAGCAATGTATGCGAAATTGGCTAAGTGTGAGTTCTGGTTGGAAGAAGTCCAATTTCTTGGTCACGTAATTTCTAAAAAAGGTATTGCGGTGGACTCATCAAAAGTGGAGACCGCTTTTTACAATGGGAAAGACCTAAGACGGTAACGAAGTTCGAAGTTTTGTTGGACTTCTTGGTTATTATCGGAGGTTTATCGAGGTTTTTCCAAGATTGCTTTGGACCACTTACACACACTTACGAGGAAAAATCAAACTTTTGAATGGACGGAAGAACGTGAAGCCGTTTTCAAGAGTTGAAGAAGAGATTAACAATGCACCGGTGTTGATCCTACCAGATTTGACGAAATCTTTTGATGTGTATTGCGACGCTTCTTATCAAGGACTAGGATGCGTGTTGATGCAAGATCGGAACGTTGTGGCATATTGATAATCACATATTTTATTCATTAAGAAACCCTCATTATTAGTCATTTACACTCTTCATGTACTTAATTGACTGAATTTGATTATGTTTTGTAAGTTTGAACTCGAATCGGACTTAATTGATTTTTCAGCATTATTCGAGTCTTACACTGTTTCTGTATTTTGGCCCTATCTTGAGTTCTAAATGTTTGATAATTATGAATTTTACCTTGTAGGGAAAGATAAAAGAGAGCTCTACAACTTTGATGGAGAGCTCGAAGTCAAATTCAGACATCTAGTGGAGCTAATTGGGCATGGAAATCAGAATACGGGATTTGTGGACTGGAACCCGAATGTGTGTAGTAACCAGAACATAATTCGAGTTTGGGTTTATAGAATGAGCTGAAAATTGGTGATCTAAAATTTAAGACCCATATGTACAACTTTCATGACAAACACAAAACTTGATTCGGGCTCCTTGATGGAGATATTGGGTCTGAAAGTCAAAACAGAGGTGCTGAAACTGGTCCTGAGCAGTCTGTAGTAATTGGGTCATATCTTGGGCTGTAGGACGAATTTTTGGGTGCTTCCAGAGCCATTGGAAAGCTTAGACAATTTCCTAGAACTTTCATGAAGACCACTTGGCTCAAAAATGACGAAATCAATGAGTTTAGCAATGAATACTTTCGGAGACAAGGAAGCTCACCTACCAAGTTCACCTACCAAGCTCACCTACCAAGCTCACCTACCAAGCTCACCTACTAATTCCACCTACTAATCTCATCTACCCATCTACTACTACTCTGAATCCTCTATAAAAGGAAGCATGAGGAGAGCTCTAAACACAACATACACTTGGTGTTAGAAATAGCTTTTCATAGTTCTTGTATATTTTTCCTTCATTGTAATGGAGAGCTAAGTCACTTCTAGTCAATTCGGGACTCTTGAAGAGATTGTGGCTTGGATTCTTGAGACCTTGGTTATGTAATGTATTTGATTTATATTTGAATTCCTCTTCTCTTCTTCTTCTTCTCTTGATCTTGAATGCATGAATGGTGATTCCGTTTATGTTTGATCTGATTTGATCTTGGTTTAAGATTAAGTATCGTGATGAAATTTAGAACTGATTGATCTGAACTAATCACGTAATTGAAGAGGTTAGGTTACTGATTGGTACCCAAGTTAATTGAATTCGGTGCTTAAATTGATATATATATACATGAATGGTGCGATTGCAGCAGTTATGTTTATTACTTGTCAATTGAATTAAGACGATTGTCTAGTATGAATTTCGGATCGATCTTTGAGATCTCGGTTAGATCCAAGTTAACCATTCAAATGTGCTTCAAATGTTTGTTGAAAGGTCTATGATTGAATCCACCCAATCTCGGATAGATTTCGAATTGATGCTTTTTCTAATTGTTATTTCTCTTTAAATCTTGTCATCGCGATCTTTGAACCATCAAAACCCCCTTTTTCTAACTTTCACTTGATTTGATCAAATTGCATCTACGATCCTTGAGGAGACGATCCGGTGTTGTTCACTATACTACAAGTTTAGGTAATAACTTCGGTTATAATTTTGATTGAGTTCGGCGCTCGTCACATATGCTTCTCGACAATTGAAGGTTCATGAGAGGAACTATCCAACGCACGATTTGGAATTGGCCACTGTGGTTTTTGCTCTAAAGATATGGAGACATTTTCTCTATGGAGCAACGTTCAACATTTTTAGTGATCACAAGAGCTTGAAGTATTTGTATGATCAGAAGGAGCTGAACATGAGGCAGCGGAGATGGTTAGAATTCTTGAAAGATTATGATTTTCAACTATTGTACCACCCTGGTAAGGCGAATGTCGTGGCTGATGCCTTAAGTAGAAAGATTATCAGTGCTTCTGCTCTGATGATCAAGGAAAAGGAGCTCATTGAACAGTTTAGAGATGAATGGTCATTTGTTGAGTTAAAACCGGGGAGGATCTGTGTTAACATGGTTACTATCTCGAGCGAGCTGATGGAAGACATAAGGGAAAAACAGAATGCCGATAAGTTTTTGCAAGGAATAAGGGAACAAATAAAGCAAGACGAGACAATAGAGTTCAAAGAAGGAACTGATGGAATTCTGAGGTTTCGGGGTAGAGTCTGTGTTCCTCGTGACCGGGAACTGAGGCGATATATTGTGGAACATGCCCATACTAGTCTATTGAGTATGCATCCAGGCATAATAAAGATGTACCAAGACTTGAAGAAGTTATTCTGGTGGCATGGATTGAAGAGTGATGTTATTAGGTGTGTATCAACTTGTCTAGTCTGTCAAAAGGCGAAAGTGGAACATCAAAGACCAGCTGGAATGTTACAACCATTATCTATTCCAGAATGGAAATGGGATAGTATATCGATGGATTTCGTTACTGGTTTGCCAAAGACGAGGAAAGGTCATGATTCGATATGGGTTATAGTCGATAGGCTTACGAAATCGGCTCATTTCTTACCAATTAATATTAAATATTCATTGGAAAGATTAACCCAATTGTACATCAGTGAAATTGTCAGATTACATGGTGTACCAAGCTTGTATAGTTTCGATCGAGATCCGAGGTTTACGTCAAGGTTTTGGCGAAGTCCGCAAGAAGCTATGGGAACCAAGTTGCGGCCGAGTTCGGTGTATCATCCGCGTACGGATGGTCGAGACGAAAAGAACTATACGGTCTTTGGAAGATCTGTTGCGTGCTTGTGTTTTAGAACAACGAGGAAGTTGGGATGAATTTTTATCTTTGATAGAATTCACCTACAACAATAGCTTTCACTCAAGCATCGGAATGGCACCTTATGAAGCATTGTACGGCCGACGATGTCGAACTCCGTTGTGTTGGTATCAAGATGGGGAGAGTATGACTGTTGGACCAGATCTTGTACAACAGACTACGGAGAAGGTAAAGATGATACAAGAGAAGATGAAGACGACGCAAAGCAGACAGAAAAGTTATGCGGATAAACGAAGACGACCTCTTGAATTTGAGGAGGGTGAGCATGTGTTTCTAAGAGTTACTCCTACGACTGGTGTCGGAAGAGTTATTAAGTCTAAGAAACTTACTCCTAAGTTCATTGGACCGTATCAGATTATTCGACGTATAGGTCCTGTAGCGTATCAGATCGCTATGCCGCCGTTTCTGTCAAATCTGCATGACGTATTTCATGTGTCTCAGTTACGGAAGTATATACCAGATCCGACGCATGTTATATAGCCAGATGAAGTGCAGCTGAAAGAGAATTTGACTTATGAAACTTTACCTGTCAGAATTGAGGACAGAAAGGCAAAGCAGCTTCGAGGAAAAATGATCGAGCTAGTGAAGGTCATATGGAATGATGTGACGGGTGAAGCTACCTGGGAACTGGAAGATAAAATGAAGGATCAGTATCCTCATTTGTTTTGAGGAACAACGAATTTCGAGGACAAAATTTTTATTTGTTGGGGAGAGTTGTAACACCTCAATTTTTAGAAAATATTCTGAATGTACTGTTTGTTGTTTTTCAAGCTTTCGTGTGAATGACCGTTGTGTCCCTATTTTACTGTTTCTCGATTTCTGCATGAAATACAAATACGTTTATACAGGCTCAAATTTTATTTGGTCTTTTTACGTAATTTGTTTCGAGACGGTAAAATAAATTTTTTCGAGCTACTGTTTTAATTTTTCTGGAAGATATACAGACAATTAATACTGTCTGTAATTTTATTTGAACTTTTTGGATGATTAGCTACGTTGTGGGAAAAAATAAAAAAATGACCATTACGTCTCGAACGTGCTGTTTTTGCTGTTTTTGCTGTTTTTAATTGTTTTCTACTTGATTTAATGTCCAATATTACTGTCTGTGATTTTATATGGACTTTTTGTGTGATTTGCTCGAGCGGAAAAATAATATTTTTCCGGAATCTAGGAAATCTTATTTTATTATTTAGAATTGGGGGATCTTACTAAACCCGATTCTGAATGAGAATAAGATAAATAATCTTTTAATTTTTAGGATTTGGTGTCAAAATAAAATAATTTTATAATATTATAATATTATTTTATTAGTCAAGATAATAAAATGACATGGACCCGGAAATATTTTGCGAGATCCACAATTAGCGAATGGTTAGATCAAGAGCTTAATTAATCATCATTAGCGGTAGAACTTTCCGGAAACAGTGACTCGACTTGGTAGTGACTAAAAGTTGGTAATTAATGAACAGTGTGATTAGACTTGTGAGTCATCAATAATCAACCAATAGGAGACAAGCTTGTTAAGCAAGTTCTAATCCTAGCCTTTGATGCAATCCATGGCTTGGATGAAGCCAACCATTTGGCCACCTTGCATGCATGAAGAGCTACGGCCATGTGGGGTTAGGAGACCAAAATACCACTTCATCTTTCTTGCTTTTCTCTCTTCTCTCTCATCCAAGAACCCTAGCCACCATTCTTGTTTCTTTCCTTCACCATTCGACCAAGACAAGAACCATACCATCCAACCATCCAAATTTTCATCTAACCAAGTTTTCTAAACCTAAACACCATCCTAAGAACATCTCTAGTTGAGAATTTCTTCAAAATCTTCCATTTGGAGCTTGGAAACCAATCTTAAAAATTTTACCTAGCAGGTGAAATCTCATGCTTTTCTTTTCTCTCTTCTTTTTCAAAGTTCTAAGCCATGATTTATCCATGGTTTAGGTTCTTTTTCATGGTTAGTGACTTGTAGATTTTCATTTGAGTTGCTAGGTACTTTGGTGGAGAAAACCGAACCCTAGGAGGAGTGAAAGAATACCATTTGTCTTCATTTAAGGTAAGAGGAAGACAAATCTTATCACCTATGGATGGTGGTAAGAAGATGGAGTTTTGATTTTGTGATTGTAGAATCCATAAGGATTCATGTTTGTGCTTGTTAGTAGCTTATTTGATGTGGTTGTGTATTTGTTAATAGCTTTCCTATTTGTTATTTGTAATAATTTGCATGTCTACAAGCTTTAAGTTGCATGTCTACAAGCTTTGATAATATTGCATGTGTTAGAATTGTATGATAAAGTATAGAATTGCATGATAATGTATAGGATGTGAACAACATGTCAAGGAAATGCATGTGTGTTCCAAAGAACACTCCATGATGGCTCACGGCCACTAACAAAAATGGAGAACCAAAATGTTCTCTTAATTTTCTTAAAAGGTGATTTAATTAACCTAGGAGAATTAAGAAGGTTTCAAGTTGTTTAGATCAAGAAAAATGAATTTGGAAAATCAAATGGCATAACCTTACATTTTCGGCCAACAAGTCTAACTTCAACACTTTGATTTCTAAAATTATTTTCTAAGGTAATGATTTAATCAATGTAGACAATACAAGAGATTTAACATGTATTTAGAAGGTGAAAAATAATTTGGAAATCAAATGCAAAGTTTTTATCAAATTCGGCCAACATGTCAAATTAGATATTCATGATTTCTAAAATTAATTCCAAGCTATTTTCAATCAAAAAGAAGCAATACAAGTTAAAGTAAATTTTCTACACTGAGTTTTAAAGAAATAAAGTGGTTAGAATTAAGTTTAAGAGGTTAATACTAATGATTTTTACTGTAAGAAGAAATACAGTAACTTTCGAAAATTTCTAACATATGGCTCATGCTATATTTTGAAGCATGTTAGTAGTTTTCAAAAGGATTAAGTATATGGTTTTAAAATTTTAATAAACAAATTTTTTACGGTAAAATTAGGAAACCATTAATATAATTTTTCTAAGCAAAATACTGTCAATTTTTTTTAGTAAAAACGGACAAATAAGATAGAAAAGATGTCCAAAAGACAGTATACGGTATGAAAAATATTATACGTAGCTTAAAAGTATTATTTATTATTTCTGTTTATTTAAATAGTAATTTTTAAGGAATTCGGTCAAGAAAATGATTTAAAAATCTTACGCGATTGAGAAAACGTATTAAAAATCCTACGCGATTTTGAAAACAGAAAAATATACTTACGCGATTTCAAAACGTTTGTAAAAACGACGAGATTGTGAAAACGAGATAAAATTTTTACGCGATTGACCGTTACTATATTTATTTTTCGCTGTCGGGAAAATGTGAACCCGTACAGGCTTTTGAGGATTTTTCGCTGTCGGGAAAATGTGAACCCGTACAGGCTTTATATTTTTCTGCCATTGAGGGCATATTATTATCTTGAGGGCATTTTCGTGATTTCATATTTTTGAAATTATGTATTGTGTTTATGCCAAATGTTTGGTGTTTTGGTTGACGAGACGAATCACATCGTGTTGTCGATGCGATAAACGTAGTGTGGTTCATTATTCTAATGAACTTGGAGAAGTTAGTGTACGGGATCCCATACATGCACAGTTGGTATCTCCGCTGGGCCGTGGAAACCGATATAATGCACACTAATGGACTCGACACGCACTATATTTAATCGAGATTTGTAAAGTCTAGTAGTACATTTGTCTCAGTAGTGTCACAACGTGAGACCGTGAACTACACCACGCTGGATGATGGATTCTGTGTCGTGGGGCTATAGACGCAACGTGTGACAACATGATAGTTGGTTGTGCGGCCGTGGTACTAATAGATTTTTACGAGTCATTCTCTCGATATCTTTGTGTGTTTTTAGCTCCATGGAGTAGGGTGTGTTTTATATATTTTATTTATTGGGATCTATTTATTTATTTTATCTTATCTAATTATTTTGTCTTATCTATTTATTTTGTCTTATCTTTTATTATATTGATTTATTTGTTTACTTGTATTTGTTTTATCTATTGTTGTATTGTAGCATTTGTTTCTTATTTTATTTTATACGTAATGGTGTATTGTTGGAATATTTACATCTTTTTGAATCTTTACACTACTCTATTACTTATTAATGTTATAGCCTTTCATATTGCATGAACTGTATATCTGTTGTTTGTCGTCTTCTTATTGGCCATGTTTGTGGTGATTTTAGATTGTCTTACCTCTTTATTGTATGTGCTTTCCGTATATACCTGTTTATATGGTAAAGAGTTCAAGAAGAGGAACATGTTCTTGAGGTTACGTACCCCGAGGAGGAGGAAGATCACTAGTCAACGACCGGTTTGACGATCAAGAACCATCCGATCATCCATACCCATTGGATTGATTAGTTTTGGTATGGCGGTGCCCTGGATTTTTGGGGTTCGTGACTCGGAGTTTCACGGTGGATCGCTTTCGTGGAACATTCACATTACATGAGAGGAGATAGAGATTCGGTGACGTATGCGGGACGGATGACCGTGTGACCTTACGTCATCGGTTTGATGGAGAGCCGATCATGACTACGACGGTGTTTCTACATTTAGAGTTACCCTTATCCATTAGGCGTCATTGGGGTGGAATATCCATGAGCCTAGTGAGATGACACTTCCGTATCGACGCGCGATCTCATTATCGCCGAAGTCGAGGCATCCGGATATTTGTCTCCTTCGACGATCATTTTCATGTTGAGAGTGATCCTTCTAAGAGTAAATATGCTTAATGTTTTTTTTTTGGGCGTCTGCGTATGGATGTATATCTTGACTCTTTTACTATTTTTATTTACTATTTCGTATAAATATTTGTAATTATAGTTGTAAATTATTTGTATAACTTATAACTTAGAATATATGTATATTATAAGCGGTGTTGTTTCTGTTTATTTTATGTTTTCCGCAATATTTTATTTTTAATAATCTGTTTATCGGAAATACTTTACGACCCATATTATTATATAATGAATGGTTTATAACTTGGGTAGATTTTATTTATTTATTTTATTTTTCTTTATATGTGTGGCATCCCCAAAGGGGTGTTACCCGTCAATCTTCGTAGAAGATAGATTGTTTCCATGGTTGACCTCTCGCATAAAACCAAATTGATTCTCTGAAATATGAGTCTCTTGTCTTAGTCTCCTTTCAATGACTCTTTTCCATAACTTCATAGTATGACTCATGAGCTTAATCCTCCGTAATTTGCACAGTTTTGTATATCTCCCTTATTCTTATAAATAGGGATTAAAGTGCTTCTCCTCCATTCATTTGGCATCTTCTTAGACCTCAATATCTCGTTAAACAGCTTTGTAAGCCAACTTATACCTTTATCTCCTAGGCACTTCCATATCTCAATAGGTATATTATCTGGTCCAACCGCTTTTCCATTATCCATCCTCTTCAATGCTTCTTTTACCTCAAACTCCCGAATTCTACGATAAAATGTTTTATTTTGGTCTTCCTCTCTAGTGTTTAGAATGTCTGAGTCCCCTAATGTCCCGTGTTCCTCATTAAATAACTTGTGAAAATAACCCTTCCATCGATCTTTGATGTCTTGTTCCGTAACCAAGACTTTACCCTCTTCATCCTTAATGCATTTCACTTGATCCAGGTCTTTTGTCTTCCTTTCCCTACTTTTAGCAAGCTTGTAGATATACCTTTCTCCGTCTTTGGTGCCCAACGATTGATATAACCCATTAAACGCTTTAGCTTTCGCCTCGCTCACCGCCTTCTTTAGTATCTTTTTTAGTGCCTTATATTTTTCTAATTTTCATTATTTTTACACACGTGCCAAGCTTTATAACATTCCCTTTTAACCTTAACCTTATCTTGTACACTTGTGTCCCACCACCAAGATTCTTTATCCTTGGGTCCAAAGCCCCTTGATTCACCGAGTGTCTCTTTTGCTACCTTCCTAATCCCTTTAGCCATCTCGTTCCACATATCATTAGCACTCCCTTGTACTTCCCAAATCTCTTCCTCCATAATCCTCCTCTGAAAGAGCATTTGTTTTCCTCCCTTTAGTTGCCACCATTTGATCCTTGGCTCTCTGTCTCGACAATTTCTCCTTACTCTCATCTTAACTCGTACATCCATAACCAAAACCCTGTGTTGGGTAGTCAAGCTCTCTCAAGGGATGACTTTGCAATCCATGCAAATCTTTCTATCAGATTTCCTTAATAGAAAGAAATCAATTTGAGAGAAAGAACCCTCGCTTCTATATGTGATAAGATGCTCTTCCCGCTTCCTAAAACAAGTGTTAGCTATTGTAAGATCAAACGCTACCGCAAAATTTAGAATCGCTTCGCCCTCTGCATTGACTACTCCTAGACCATAACCCCCATGCAAACCCTCATACCCCCTAGATTCGCTCCCCACATGACCATTTAGGTCCCCACCTAGAAAAATCTTCTCTCCCAATGGTATTCTCTGCACTAAACCTTCTAAATCCTCCCAAAATTTAATCTTGTAGTGCTCGTTTAACCCTACTTGGGATGCATACGCACTGATAATATTAAAAGTCTCCTGTTCCACAACAAACTTCAAAGCTATAATCCTATCTCCAAGTCTTGTCACATCCACAACATTATTCTTCTAATTCTTATCTACTATTATGCCTACCCCGTTTCTAGATTTTATCTTGCCAGTGTACCAAAGCTTAAAACCCAAAGTGTCGACTTCCTTTGCCTTTTCTCCAACCCACTTAGTTTCTTGTAGGCACATAAAATTAATCCTCCTCTTAATCATGGTGTCAACTATTTCCATTAATTTACCTGTAAGTGTGCCTATATTCCAAGTTTCAAAACGTATCCTACTCTTGTGAACTACTTCTTTACCCACACCCGTTCACGAAAATGTGGGAACCCTTGCTTATTTTTCACTACACTCAGGCGGCGATGCAGCGGCTCTTGCTCATTTGACATTGTACTCGAGCCATACAGCACGTTGCTTAGGGGCAACGACCTAGCATTAACATAATTACTTCTTTGATCCATGTCATAAAGATTCGACAAAGTTTTACGTTGGCTGTCGACTGCCTAACACAACCCTCCTCTTTTATCCGGGCTTGGGACCGGCTATGATAGGCAAAAAAACATACTTTCCTCCTCTAACTTTTTTTTAAAAAAATTTCGTCCTTTAACTAATTTTTGTGTTAAATTAGTATTTTAATTTATTAAGTTAACATACAGTTTTACTGAAAGCTAACTTCCTTAATACCTCTAATGGAATAATCCCACTTGGCTCTTAGGTGACAAAAATAACGTTAAATAAGTGTACACATATGACATTTGACTTGTAATCTCTCTTTGTCCCTTTTGACAATGAGCGATTGTCATTGAGGGTTTTGGTTGATTTCTAAGGGTCGTCCCGTCGTGATCCCGTACGCTAAGTGATGGGTTTGGATGTGTGATAGTTTGGATGTTCTATGTGTCTTTGTTGAAACAAATTACTCTGATGTGTGGAGGTTATGGGTTTTCTGAGTTTGATCACGACGTGATTTAGGTGTTGGTTGAAGCCAAGGTGATTCGGTTGAGTTGTTGTAGCTGAAGCAGGGGCTGTGCAGTGGCAGTTCCTAGCTACTAGTTTGAGGTGTTGAAGGCATTCAGTGGCTGGTTTTTTTTTTTTACTGAGGCTCTATGGTTTTGTTAACAAAAGGGAGTGATGTGTTGTGTGCTTAAGATTGTTGGGGCTTTGGTGCTATGTTTGATTCAAGCGTTTTGCTGAGGCTAATGTAATTCTTGGTTCAACACTTCACCGTAAGACCATGATATGGCTTCTAGTTAAGCGGTACTGTGGAAGTGAGAGAGAGTATTAATTAAAAAAATTCATAATTTAATCATATTTGCATTATGCCTAAACTTTTGAAACTTGCCAATGTCTTCACCGCCAATTAATCCATACAATGTTAGATTTCGACATATTTGGTTTTCTTTTTTTTTTAAAAAAAATGCTTTTAATAAATTCAAAATATCTTGACAAATCCGAAAATCCAAAATCAAATGGATCTAATTAATTACTATTTTTTTACATTATTATCTAATAATATATTAGAATATTATTAAAAAGCAAGAAATTAATAGTTGTAGTAGTTAAACTTCTTCAATAATTTTATGATTATAATACATAATTAAAGGATAGTGTAAGATATTTTACATTATGATGCATAACTTAAATCTTAAACCTTTGGGACAATAGATGCATATCCCACCCAGCAAAAATGGCATGTCTCACATGGGTGCTTCTTCATTAGAAGCCCCGACAATAATCGACTCTCTTTAAATAAAATAACATTATATGTGATTTTCTATCGATTGCATCTTAGCGTGAAAGATTCACCTAATTTACAAAGGAGAATATACCATGAGTGTCGTGGAAAATATGTCATGGCTACCTCACACGTGTTCTCAAGAGAAAATTTTAAGTAGTCTCAAAATAAGAAATTTTTTTATTTTGTATTATTGAATGTATGATAAATTAACTTTGTGAATTATCATTATCTCTCACTTTAATTATATTTTTAATGTTATAATTAATTTGTCACATATTAAATAGTGTAAAGTAAGAAAAAATTTTCTTCGACCTAAGAATCTCTCATGTTGCTATTTTCTTGATGGGTATATATCAGTGAATTTTAAAAATAACATCTGTACTTGAGTCCTTCACACACTTTTGATAATTGATACACTTGCATTCTTTCTTTTTCTTAGCGACATTTGCTAACACCAAATCAACAGTGCATTATTGATTAAGAAAAAATAAATAAAAAGTGCATTTCCTTAAAAAGGTGCAGTAATGTACAATTAATTATGAATTATTGAACTATACGATTGAGATTTATAAATGTTTAAAATGCAATTTATCGTACAACATATGAGGTGCGTTTGTTTGTATTTTTGTTTAAGAAAAGTGCTTTTTTAATAAAAAAATATTTTTCAGATACTTTTAACTATTTAGATAAAATTATTAAAATAAACAGAATTTAAAAATAATTAATTTTCTGTTTTGTTTTAAAGTTAAAATGAATTATTTTTGAAAAATATTAAAAAATTAAAAGAGAGAAAAAATATTTTTTTCCTATTTTTTTCCTATTTTAAAAAATTTATCTAAAGAAACTCATAATATAATGCTTTTGTCCATAGTCCACCACCATCCACTGTCCACCGCCTCTCTTGTTGTATGGCTGCTGTTAGTGGTTGTGGTGTCATTTGCTTGACCTCTTCCCCTCAATTTAT
This sequence comes from Ormosia emarginata, assembly GCA_029884605.1. Classification (NCBI taxonomy): domain Eukaryota; kingdom Viridiplantae; phylum Streptophyta; class Magnoliopsida; order Fabales; family Fabaceae; genus Ormosia; species Ormosia emarginata. Next base: position 7,875,597 of record JAQQTP010000032.1, on the reverse strand, counting down.
TTACTTTCCTCTCAATCATATTTAATCAATTTAAATCACAAAATCTCCTTATTCAATTTTCTATCCAAGATTTTTCAGATTAAAAAAAAAAAATTGATCGTCGACAAGACTCAATCGAGGCAAGGTCCTCCCTTGATTGAGTTTTTTGTGCTCCTATTTCTCTTTTGACGTGTTTTTCATAAGGGACGAGAGAGATTAGAGACTAGTAACTGAGAGAAACCCATGCAGGCTGAATTGAAAGGAGAAGGCCAATGAATGGTTTTGTTGAGATGAGAGGCTTGATTCATTTTCTTTTGTCTTAGCAGAGATCGATGATAATGAAGAAGAGCGGTTGGTAAAGAACGCAAGCACTCTCTTGCATAATAATGATGTTTGAAAATCTCTGTATTTCCTTTCTTAATCCCTTTTCAAGGATATATATACCATAGACTTGGCCCAATATATTAATATACAGACATTGGCGGAGTCAGGCTCTAAATTTGGGGAGAGCACTAATAATATGAGAATTAGAAGCTAAGCAAACAAAAAGAATACGAGAGAACAACAATAAATAGAATAAATTCAACAAAGGCATACAAAAAAAACAACTAAAAATATCTAGACATCAACCAACTCCCACAAAAGATATTGTGTTGAGAAAACCGAAAATTTTTTTTAAAAAAAAGTACGCTACCTAAAGTGAAAAAAAATTAATAAAACAAACAAACAAACAAACAAGAACAAACTACACAGTAAATCAAAAACTCTTCCATTATCTTAAAATAAAAATAGGAGTTATACATATAACAAATCTAATCTCCTAGAAAGTAATGAATACCTATACTTTATATTAGAAAAATATTATCAATGTATTATGTTTAAATAGCCGGCTAAAAGTGTAAATATTATCTCTTTATGGTATTAAAATCTTTTAGTTTTATTTAACAATGCTTTGTAATTTTTTTTTTTAAAATTTCAGGGAGAGCCTGTGTTTCCCTACTATTGAATGTGGCTCTGCTAGTGTATACGGTTCATTGACATTCTTATTCTAGTCTTATAATTTTTAAACAATATGACTAGTACTGAATGTTGTATTGAATGACGTGTCAAAAAAATTTTGTATTGAATGATGTTTTCTTAAAATTCAAAATTTAATTATTTAATTTATTTTTGTTATTACTTGGAGGCTTGTTTGGGTTGGATTAGATATTGATGTGAGCGAGGCAAAGGCCAACCAGATTGTAGAACAATAATGACCTAACCTAGCAGACCTTACTTCTTTTATTTTTTTGGGGGTGTGGGGCGGGGGAGGGGGTGTCATAGAGGTACCTGACTTCTTATCTGTATTTGGTCAAAAGAACTCCTTAACATGCAGGCTCCTCCACCCCTATATTACTGGACCTCCTCTATTTGGACTCCAAGTGTTAAAGCTCAACAAACGCTTCACTTTGCCCAGCTTTGAATACCCGACCCAAAAAAAAATCCTAGCTGTGAGTAAAACCCAATTTTGTCCTTTCTCCTCGTTCTAAAAAATAAAAATCTATGAAACACGAATATGTCATTTTTGAGATATATTAGCGTATCAGACACATATCTGTACTAGATATATAAAAACACTCGTATAACACTCGTATTTTATATGTCTAAATGTGTCTAATTAAAAATAATCCGAAACTCAATCACATGATTGACGTCTCAAGCCACTATTTTTATATAGTAGTATTTTAAGTTTTATCTTTTTACATACCACTATTTTCATCTGTTCTTTCTGTTGAAAATTTAAGTGTGAGTGTTGAAGTCTCACATTAGTAAAGAATGAGCAAGTTGAATGCTACATAAGTGGAAAAAAAAATCATAGACCTAATCTCTTAAGGTTTTGGGTTAAAATGTAATATCAAGTCTATTTATGTGATTCTTCATTTAGCTCATTAATGTAGATCTCTCCTGCTCTTGGGCTCCCCCTATGGCTACATCTACTCGTACCAAGTCGTCCACTTCGTCGTCATCGAAACTTGCCTCACATCAATATTCCCTCTAATTATTTTTTTTATGCACATATACTTGTACATAATTAGTTCTATTAAGAGAAATTAGTTTAAGAGATCTGTTAAAATATGTCAATAGAAATTATGCTCTATACTTTTTAGGAGGGATTTACTAGGTAGCAAATATTGACACATATGACATATATTAAGATATTGTAAATCTTCAATCTTATAAAAATGATATTAATGAATTTATGAATTTTTTCTTCTTAAATTTTGCAATTATATATATATATATATATATATATATATATAAAGTTCTTTAATTTCTTTAATTTACTTTTCCCACAATTTTTTGAATTTGTTGTGTCATTGTGTTCGTGTCTCGTATCCATGTTTGTGTTTGCACTTCATAGGTAAAAACACAAATATATATAAAGTTCTTATATATATATATATATATATATATATATATATATATATAAAAGTTCTTTAATTTACTTTTCCTACAATTTTTTGAATTTGTTGTGTCATTGTGTTCGTGTCTCAGTGTCCATGTTTGTGTTTGCACTTCATAGGTAAAAACACAAATAGACCCAGACCAAAATAATAATAGGTTAAATTACTTTTTTTTGTCTCTATATTTTATTAAATTTTTAAATAGATCCTTATAGTTTAAAATTTTTTAATAGAGTTTTATACTTTTAAAAATTTTTAAATAGATCTTTACTGTTGAGGGTTGATAAATTTTGTTAATAAATGTTTACAGTCATCTCTAAGCCATTTTGTGTTGCTCTTATAGATTTTAAGGACTTAATTAATACAAATTATAATTAATAGTAAGGGTATTCAAATTCAATCCAAACAAAAAATCAAAGTGAAAAATTGAAATCCAATCAAAACCAAATAAATTTGGTTTTTTTTTGTTTGATTTTTTAAAACTTATTGGATTAGATCATTTTTTGGATTTGATTTTTAAAATCGATCTAATCTAATTCAAATTGATTAATATTATTTAATATATTTATTGGTTATTGAATTTACATTTTTATTTATTGTAACTCTAATTTCTCACACATTTCTCTCACTTTATATAATCAAATATTATTTTAGACATGTAAAATATGTTATTTCTATTTTCGATTTCTTATTATCTTTTTTTTCTTTTAATAGGCTAAATTGTCTTTAAATCACAAAATTTTAGGCTTAAAACATTTTTTTTGTCAAAAATTACTTAAACTGATCCAATCCAAACTGATATCAGTTTTTAGAATGTAACTAATTCAATTCAATCTAATCAAATTCAAACCGATGCATATATCATTATTTGGATCGATTATTTTTTTAACTCAAAACTAATCCAAATCAAATAGCGAACACTCCTAATTAGTAGAGATTTAATTGAAAACTTATTTAAAATATAGAGACTTATTTAAAAAAATTAAAATATAAGAACTTAATTAAAAAAAATTATACTGTAAGAACCTATTTAAAAATTCAATGAACCTAATGGACCAAATACTAATAATAATAAAGAGTTAAAAATAAAAAATATTATTTTCCTTTTTCCAGATTGTGAGTTCTCGCTTTTACTAGTTTATTGAGTATTCTTTCCCTTCATAGAACTATGTTGTTCTATAACTTTTTGTTATTCCCTTTTATTCCTTTTATTTTTTGTTTTTTGATATGGTTTTTTTTTTCTTTCCATTCAATTTATTTATCATAACGGGAGGCGTTCTTCTACCTTTTTTTTTGGGGTAATAAATTCTTCCTTATGGATGGCTGTCCGTCATGAACCCAAGTAATTCGGGGAAGAGATAAGATCATTTTATTTTATTAGATTGGACTACTCTGTTACATACCTGGCCAAAGATCAAAAATGGCTTAACAAAATTTCTCCAAGGAGACAATTCAGTGAATAATGTTAGAATACTACAGTTTTATTTGTGTGTGATACCACGTCAAACTCAATATATAATGTGGAATTAGAAATACCGAAATAGACGTCTTGGAAAGCTTCGCTCTCAAGTCTCAACTCCATAGAAAAGGCACTATTTCTCTCTTGTCCTAAGGGAGAAGATGAAAAGGCACTTTGTTCATGGATTCGCATACATTACAAAGTACAAAGACAAAAATCGTTCAATCCAATCAATGGTACAAAAGTGAAAACTAAAGTTTGAGGATTTGTTTGTAGGCCATTTCTAATATACATCTTCTAAAAGAGGGTGTATGGTGGCTAAGACTGTCAATTTAGAGATATTGATTTATTCATAAAATAAATCAATACCAGACATTAATGTAAAACTGAAATATTGGCGCTTTTTTTTTTTTCAGTTTGTTGGCGGCCGAAGTCACCGTGGTGGTTAAATAGCGGCAGCCATGGGTAATGGCGGTGGTTGCGATGGCGTAGCAGGCGCCGGCAAGCGGCCAGCCAGCGATGCGATCGGTGGTCCGAGCGGCACGACGACGGTGGTCCCAAGAAAGTTGTCTAGCGGTGGTCGGTCCGGGCAAAAGCCATTGATTCAACGATGGTGGCCAGCGATGGTGGTTCTTGCCACAACCTTCGCCGGCGGTGATGGTCAAGCTGTGGGCAGTGATCAGCCAAATGTGGTGGTGGTGCTTGGTGGTAATTTCAACAATGACCTCTGCGCGAAAAAAAAAATAATCTAAAAAAAAGTAACTTCAAAAAAAAAACCTATAAAAAAAAATTATTGATACAAATAAAAATTTAAGTACACGATACACCTAAACTTGACAGGGTGCATAATAACACCCGCCTTTGTTTGTATGCTTTTATTGTTTGCGTTTCCCATTACGAATTTTAAAAAGTCCCTCTGTCATTTTTCTATTCTTTTCAAACGGATGGAATCAGAGTATCAGACAATTAGATGAAAGCAAGTGGGTTGAAAATGAAAGAAACGGGATGGTTTAGGTGATTGTCATATCAATTATATGTCGCTTCCTTTTGGCAGTTTCGTCCTTCCATCCTGCTGCCTATTCAACAGTCCTAATCACCCATCATACTACGTATTATTAAATACAAATTTCTACTTTCTAAAAGTACCATTTTATTAGTTTAGAGGTAAAAAGATCATGAGTTATTTTCTGATGGTGGGAATTAAATTAATTATTACACCAATGGTTTAAGTTATATGATTTTCTGTTGAATATTTTAAAGTTCTTTTTTTATTTGCATATTGATACGATATTTTTAGGGTAAGGAATGAGGGGAATAATGGCATCCTAGATTGACATGCTTTATGATGGTTGCAATGAAAAAAAAAACTTATGCACTCATCCTATTGAAAACTTGTTTACAAAGATACCTGTCTATAACGTAGCATGAGAATTCACCCAGCATTCCTTTGACTCACCAATTAAATATGTTAAATTCAGTCCGTTTATCATATTGTTGAGTAAGAATGTCTAATGCATTGGATCAATTTATAAATTTATAAATTTTGACTCAATATAACCCATAAAATAAGGGTTGAATTGAGTTAAAAAATACTTCAATTCATAATATGTGAATCAGATAACATGTTGGAATATGTTTAACTCGCACAAACTCAACTCAACCCACACTTTTTTTTTAAATAAAAAGTCATTTTTATATAAAAAAAAATTGAATGGCTGAAGTGTGGAACGTTGTCACTCCACGTTTAACCCTAAATCCCTAATATCTAATCTTTTCTATAAGAAAAACAGGGGCACATACATCTTGCACAACAAAACCATAACCAATCTTTTCTCCACCACCACCTTCCTTCACCATAATCACAACCGCTCCACCCTTCACCATAACTAACCTAGATTGACCTCTGACCCACCACCTCCATCGAAACCATCACCAAGCTTCCCTTGCCTTGGCCAAACCCCACATTCCTTCACCAAGTCAGAACTAGACCTAGCCATTCACCGTGAACATCACCGTGAATCACCTATAACCACCATTGCTCCTATTCTACTCTGTCACCACCGCACGCCACCGCGACCACAGTCCATATCTGGGTCGCACTCTTACTCCTTTGCCACCAGATCCTAAGCCAAAACCACCATGTCGCAGATCCGCCACCCATGTCGCGCAATATGCCACCACCATACCCCCTCTATTCCGCCTCTATCTCGGACTCCAGGACCACCTTGTCACAAGTTCGTCGCACCACCTTTCACCATCAACCTGTAGCACCTAGATCCGTCACCCACCGTCGGCGAACGCTAGTCCGGCGCCACCTTCCGCCTAGCAATCTGTGCCTCTGCTGCAAGCTCCCACCCCTGTGCTGCATATGACCTTTGTGAAGATGAGAGAGCTTCAAGTTGTTAGCACAATTGACAGCACCATTGATAGCATCTGTTATTCAAGCTGTTAGCACCATTGACGCCACTTAGAAATTTTATATTTTTGTAATTTTTTTACTAAGAATAGTTAGGGATGGTTTGAACCTAAAAATAGTAGTATAGCTATTACATTGTTGGGTTGATATTTATTTAATTATTGATGACAAAAAATGGTTGATGAATGGCAACTAAATCTTGATCAATTACTAACTGGTGGAGAGTGAATTGGAAGTACTCATACACCCTCAAGTTGTGTGCAACCTTCCCAATATGTTGAGTGTTTAGCTACTGAACAAGGAGGAGCATCATCTACTGGTAAAAAAATATTCTTACTTCTGAAAAGTCTTTAAGATCAATGATAACAATGTATTTTATGCATTTTATAATCCTCTAACTAGGCTTCTTAAGGTTCAATTTGGCTTAATTAAGTTGATTTTGTCACATTTTATGAAATTAAGCTTAATTGGATCATTGAAGAAATTATTGCTTGAATTATCATTAATTTGGCTGATTGCATTCTTAAGTAAAGTGGCCACAACTTGAGTTGTAATTATCTGATTAATGTGATTCTGGTCTTGTTGGAAAGTTAAGATAATTCTCTAATAACTATTCACTTGATAGCAAGAACCACATTAATAGAATATATTTCATTCATCAGTATAACCTTCTTACTTGACTTTTTCAAGAACTGGCTATAATTTGAGTTACAAATATCCGATGGATGTGATTTTGGTCTTGTTTTTAAGCTAAGATAAATTTCTACAACTTTCATGAAGGCCTCAAGACCAGAAACACATGTTTGGATAACTCAAATTGGAGTTGAAGCAAAATCTAGTGTTTTGAACCTGACAGCTTGACCTTTATGCACTCATTAGGCTATATCTCGGGCTATTGGAGTTCAATAATTCTGAAATTTTGACAGTGGAAGGTTAAGACCCATATCTACAACTTTCATGAAGAACACAAAAGCTAGTTCGGATTCCTTGAAGGTGATATTAGGCTTAGAAGTCAGAACAGAGGTGCTGACGTTGGGCTTGACCCATGAGCAGTAATTGGGCCATATCTTGGGCTGTGGTTATTGGATTTGGCTAAACTTGGTGTCTCTGGAAAGCTGAGACAAATTGCTAGAACTTTCATGAAGACCACTTGACTCAAAAATGACGCATGCCATGAGTTCAGAAGGGAAACATTTCGGAGACAAGAATCCACCCACCATTTATCTCTTTTATCATTTTGTTATCATCATCCATCATCTCTTTTGGCTATTTGTACTCTTCTAATTCTATAAAAAGAGGCAATGGCTGATCATTTGAGGGTGTTAGCTTAGTGTTAGTCTAGATTTTACTTTAATATTTGTATGTTGATTGCTTCCTTTGTTGTAATTTTCTCTTGTTCTTAAGTGAAGTTATGTTCATCTTTCTCTTCTTCTCTCTTTCTTTCTTCTTGTCTATGAGTAACTAAATTTTCATCTTGCTTGGATGAAAAGATGAAGCTCTTGGTAATAAGTTAAGGTTAGATTAATTTCTTTCTTGTGCTTTAAATGATATATTTTTATGTGATCTTTATATGAGTTGTATGTTGTTTCCAATTAATTTAGAAACTTTTCTTGTATAATGAATATCTTGATCCATTGTAGACAATAGGATTAGGCACAGTGGATGCTTTTGACGATTTACAAGTATTGGTAGATAGTTATTGGAACCATTATATGATTACATAATTGAACTTTGAATGTTAAATTTTCCGATTGGAATCTTCATTATGCATGATTTCAATTGAGTTATAAAACGAAATAATCTTATCTTTAATTTATTACCAAGTGTGATCTCCTAACTCAAGCAAATCATTTTCCTTTGTGAACAACTCATATCATCTTTAATTTTGTGACACATCTTTTCTTTACCTCAATTAATTAGTTTTCCTTCATCAATTCCTGTGAATCGACCTCTGACTCCCGAGAATTTATTACTTAAGACAACCTACACTTGGGTTTGAAACTATATAATTATATCCCATCAAGTTTTTGGCGCCGTTTTTAAACTGACATGAACTTGATTTGAAGTTCTAATATATTAAGGTTCCTTCTCGTAAGAAAACTTCACCAACAGTATATTCTTCCTCTACACTTTTCAATTTCTAATTTACTAACTAACTTACTAATTAACTTACTACTTACTAACTTATTAACTAACTTTTATATTTTTGTCATTTATTTACGTTTTTTTTATTTTTTTTTATTTTATTTTCGTTTTTTTATTTTTTTTTATTTACATTTTCTATTATTATTATTATTATTATTATTATTATTATTATTATTATTATTATTATTATTATTATTATTATTATTATTATTATTTACGCTTTCTACTTACTAACAATCTAACTTTTAAATTATCATTTTTATTTTTGCAATCTAACTTTTAAATTGCATCATTTTTATTTCTGTATCTAACTTTTAAATTCTGTCGTTTATTTTCTGTCCTCTAACTTAATGAAATAATATTTCTTCTTCTCTTCTCTTTCAGCATGCTCTGTGGGGCTTTGCCACTCTCCAGGTTTTCATATTTAAATTTACTTTTTGCACTTTATTTTCTGCAGTACTTTATTTTCTCGCATTTTTATTTACGTATTTTTATTTTTTTATTTTATTTTTCGTACTTTATTTTCTGTATTTTTATTTTTATTTTTATTTTTGGGTGGCTGGTTTATACCACATCCTACTTAATATTTAACTAGGTGGTGTATCCACTTGTATATTATTTTTATTTTATGTCACTTCTTTATGCTTAACTCAGTATCGTGATTCAAATTCAGTGGTTTGGTTAAAATTAATCCAAGTAACTTATATATTGATTTATTTGAATCACAAACACACACAATTAACACAATGGTTGAATTTGAAGGTCTATTGAACATGATAATCAAACACAACGAAATTTGAAAATGAAAGTATACATGATGAAAAGGAAATCAACCATTCGAACTATGCGTGCATATTTGCAACCACCTCAAATTCTAGTCCATCATGTTTTATCTTTCCACTTACTTGCTAATAATTTTAGATTTAAGCTGCTTTTGATGTATGATTTCTTTACTTCCTAATTTTCATGGTTTAGAAAATGAAAGCCCATATTTACATCTAAAAGAATTTGAGGAAGTTGCAGTATTGCTTTCAATGATCAAAATTGCAAGAGTGAAGAGATTGTCAAGCTTAAATTGTTTCCTTTTTCTTTGAAAGATAAAGCAAAAACTTGGCTTAACGCTTTGAAACCAAGATCAATTGGCACATGGAAAAAAATGCAAAGTGAGTTTTTAAAGAAATTTTTTCCAACATATAAAACCAATGCTTTGAAAAGACAAATCCAAAATTTTTTCCAAAATTTAAATGAAGCGTATTTTCAAAGTTGGGAACGTTTTAAAGATTTGTTAAATTCTTGCCCACATCATGGTTTTGAAAAATGGCGGACTATAAGCTTCTTTTATGAAGGTTTAACACCAATATTAAACTAAACAATTTGTGGAAACGATGTGTAATGGCGAGTTTCTTGATAAAGAACCCGAAGAAGCTTTAGATCATTTAAATCATTTGGCTGAAAATTCTCAATCTTGGCATGGTACTAATCTTTCTGAAAATTCAATTAGATATAACCTTGCAAATGCAGGAAAAGGAAAATACCATCTTAGTCAAGAAGAAGATCTAAATGCAAAATATGCTAGTTTGGCTAGAAAGATTGAATCCATGGAATTAGGCAAAGTAAAAGAAGTCAAATCTGTTCAAAATGAAGAAATTTGTAGCATTTGTGATGAATTAGGACATTCGACAAATGAATGTCCTAATATTCCTATTTTTAAAGAAGTTGTGTATGAAGCAAGTAAATGCAATGAACAATTTTAAAAAGCCATTCACCTCTTCTTTTTCAAATTCTTACAATCCAAGATGGAGAAATCACCCGAACTTGAGTTGGAAGAATAATAATCAAGCCAATTTATGCAACCACCGCCTCCTCGAGCAACAAGATTCTCAAAATTCTCGAGGATATGCACCTTATGTCCCACCATATAGGAAAAACCTTGAAGGAACATTGAGTGCATTCATAGAAAAGCAAGACGCCATCAATAAACAAAACACTCAAACCATGATTGACATAAAAGACACTCTTTCCAAACTTACTTCGCACTCACCATTCACGAGAAAGGAAAATTTCCTTCTCAACCTCAACCGAATCCCAAAGGTCAACATAGTCTAAATGAGGGTAGTTCGGAAAATCAACAAATAAATCAAGTCAATTACGTGATAACTCTTAGGAGTGGGAAAGTTGTTGAAAAAGAAATTTCTGAACCTTGTGAGAAAGATGGTGAATCAATTCCCCAAGATAAAGAAGAGGTTGATATGTCATCTGGCCCAAAATGAAACCAAACTCTCATCTCCTCCACTTCCATTTCCTCAAGCATTAAGCAAACCAAAGAAATTGGACCACCAAACTGAAATTTTTGAAATTCTTAAACAAGTGAAGGTCAATATTCCGTTAGATACTATCAAACACTTTCCTTCTTATGCCAAATTTTTGAAAGACTTATGCCTTTGTTAAAAGAAAATTAAATGTGAAAAAGAAAGCCTTTTTGACCGAAAAATTAAGTTCCATTATTCAAAGCAATAATGTTTTGAAACATAAAGACCCTGGTTGTCCTACGGTTTCATGCATTATTGGAGAACATATAATTGAACAAGCTTTACTTGATCTTGGTGCTAGTGTTAATTTGCTTCCATATTCAGGTTTATCAACAACTCAATCTAGGAGAGTTAAAACCAACCTCTGTAAAACTCTTCTACTTGCGATAGATCAATTAAAATTCCAAAAGGAATAGTGGAAGATGTGTTGGTACAAGTTGATAAATTCATTTATCCTGTGGATTTTATTGTCTTGGAAACTGAACCTATGATTAATTGTTCCAAGTCAATTCCTATTATTTTAGGTCGTCCATTTTTAGAACATCCAATGCTTTGATAAATTGTAGAAATGGATTGATGAAGTTAACATTTGGAAACATGACACTTGAGCTTAATGTTTTCATCCAAGTCCAACCGCATGCAAGCAACCACATGAAGTCAATGATGAAAATGAGGAAGGACGGGATTGAGACCATTGTAGATGATCATCTTCTAAAAGGGAGTTCTTGACCCATTAGAAGTTTGTTTAATTAATTCATTTGATTCAGATATGCAAGTAGATGGTGATATTTCATAAATATGCTCTTTGCTTGATTGTACACAAGCAATGGAATGCAAAGGATAGAAGCCAAAATTTGAAGAGTTACAAGCCACGAATGATAATATTCATGAAGAAGTACCCACATTGAAACTAAAGTCATTACCTTCTGGGTTAAAGTACACATTTTTGGGAGAAGACCAAAGCTTTCCAAAAAGTAATTTCATTAATCCTTCTTTCAAGAACAAGAAGGTATGTTGATAGAAGTACTTAAAAGGCATAAAAGTGCAATTGGATGGACATTAACAGATATAAAAGGCATTAATCCATTAATTTGTACACATAGAATACATTTAGAGGATAATGCTAAAACATCACAACAACCTCAAAGAAGATTAAATCCACATATGAAAGAGGTAGTTAGGGGTGAAGTTCTTAAATTACTTGATGTTGGAATTATTTACCCTATTTCCGATAGCCAGAATGGGTAAGCCCTACACAAGTTGTGCCTAAGAAATCGGAATAACAAAGTGGTTGAAAATGAAAAAGGTGAGTTAATACCTACGCGAGTTTCATCTAGTTAGTTCATGTGTATTGATTTTAGAAAATTGAATGCAGCCACTAGGAAAGATCATTTCCCTTACCATTTCTTGATCAAATTCTAGAAAGAGTAGCAGGACATCCATACTATTGTTTTCTTGATGGTTATTCGGGGTATAATCAAATACCAATTGCATTAGAGGATCAAGAAAAGACTACTTTTACGTGCCCTTTGGCACTTTTGCATATAAGGCGAATGCCTTTCGGTCTTTGTAATGCTCGCAACTTTTCAAAGATGCATGCTAAGTATTTTTAGTGATATGATTGAGCATTATTTAGAGGTTTTCATGGATGATCCGACGAGTTTTTGGAAATTCTTTTGAAAATTGTCTTGATAATTTGGATAAAGTTCTTAAAAGATGTGAAGAAAAAGGATTTGTTTTAAACTGGGAAAAATATCATTATATGGTTACTTCGAGAATCGTGTTAGGTCATGTGATATCTTCCCAAGGAATTGAAGTTGATAAGGCCAAAGTTGAATTAATTGCTCATTTGCCTTCCCCAAAATCTTCAAACAGAGAAGTTCGTTCTTTTTAGGACATGCGGGATTTTATCGAAGATTCATTAAGAACTTTAGTGTCATATCTGACCATTATGCAATCTTCGACAAAAGATGCACTATTTGATTGGACTCAAGAATGTCAAAAATCTTTTGAAAAATTAATTAGTCTTCTAACATCGGCTCTATCATGCAATCCACCGGTCTTTGCCTTTTGAATTAATGTGTGATGCAAGTGATTTTCTTTGTTGGCTGCTTTTAGGCCAAAGAAAGGAAGGTAAGCCTCATGTGATTTGTTACGCAAGTAGAACTTTAAATAGTGCACAAATGAATTACACCACTACTTGAAAAAAGAACTACTTGTAATTTTTGCATTGGACAAATTTTGAGCTCATTTAATTGGTTCTTCTATCAACAAGTTTTCATTGATCATCTTCTTTGTTAGATATTTAATGTCTAAGCGGGATGCCAAACCTAGGTTGATACGGTGGATCTTGTTGCTTCAAGAATTCAACATCACAATAAAAGATAAGAAAGGAGCTGAAAATGTTGTCGCAGATCATTTGTCCGGACTTTACAACAAAGCCATCTTTTGATAAAGCACACCTATCAATGATTCTTTTCCGATGAGTTTTTATTTTATGTCAATTCTATGCCTTGGTTTTGCGATATAGTCAATTTTCTCGTAACAAGAAAGATGTCCCACTCAATGGTCATATCAAGACAGAAAAAGTTTTTGACTGAGGTGAAAAATTTTTATTGGGATGACCCATATTTGTTCAAATATTCTCACGATCAAATCTTTCGGAGATGTGTACCGAAACGAAATGAGGTAGGTAGTGTCATTAAATTTAGTTACTCGAAGCATGTGGAGGTCATTTTTCTTCAAAGAAAACAATGCGAAAATCTTGCACTGTGAATTTTATTAAGCCCACTTTATTTAAAGACAAACCATACATTTTGCAAAAGTTGCGAAAATTGTCAAAAATTAAATCTATTTCTAAAAGAAATATGATGCCTCCTGAACCCTATCCTTGTCATTGAAATTTTTGATTGTTGGGAATTGATTTCATGGGTCAATTTCCATCCTCATTTGGATATTTGTATATTCCAAGTGCATTGATTATGTCTCAAAATGGATTGAAGGCAATTAGTATCGACAAAATGATCATAAAGCTGTTCTCAAATTTTTAAAAGAAAATGTCTTAAGTCGATTTGGAATCCCTCGAGCTATCATCGATGATGGGGAACACATTTTGTAATAAACCATTTGAATCTTTAATGAAAAAATATGGTATTACCTAAAAGTTCTACCCTTTATCACCATCGACAAACAGTGAAGATAGAATTAGCAAATATGGAAATTAAACAAATTTTAGAAAAATCAGTTAACCCAAATCGTAAAGATTGGTCTTTAAGACTAAACGATGCACTTTGGGCTTTTCAGTAACACCCCAATTTTTGGTTAATTACGATTTTGCCCTTATTGATCTTGTTTTCGATTTACATGTGTGTTATAAAATTAATTTGACTATTTCAGTAATCGTATTTGATTGTTTCGTGTGATTTGCTCCAGTCAAGAAAATAATAATTTTCTACGGAAAAATCTTGTTTGATTATTTGGAGTTTGGCGATCTTACTAAACCCAATCCGAATAATACATATATCAATCTTTTAATTTTTAGAATTTTTCTCGTATAATAAAAATATTTATTGTGCAGAAAAATCTGTGAGACCCACGCTTGGCTTGTGGGACCCACATTTGCTTTGTGGGACCCACGTTTGGGTTTGTGGGCCCCACTTTTAGGAAAAATTTACCAACATAAAAGGCTTGTAAAATTCTAAACCAAAAGGTTAAAAATCTACAAAAATGATTAGACTTAGTAGATTAGTTAGTTTAAAACCTAACTTAATTGAATAATTAGTCTAAAACTTAATTAAGTTAATCTAAAGGGGTTTGAGTGATAATTAAATGGACTAAAACCTAATTAATTTTTACCATATTATAGTCTAGTATAATTAAGAAGGAGATTAGTGTTTCTAAATAAATAGATGATTAACTAAATAATAAAGGAACCTAGCTAATTTTTAATTAAACATAACTAGGAGGATTTAAGCATAAATAAGTTATTAAAAATCAATCAAAATTGATTGATTCTCCTATAGCATTTTCGGCCTTATGCATGAATTATGCACTCAAAATTCAACAAGGAAGCAACCAAGAAGTTGCTAAAAGCTTAGTCATTCAATCCAAGTCATCAAAGGCTAATAATTAAGCCAAAATTGTCAAAAAGGTGGTTAGCTTTTGTTTGATGCTCTACGACCATACATTTTTGGGGGAGGGGAATTATTCACTTTATCATCTTCATTTCAATCATTCTATCTTTCTTATCTCTCACTCTTTTCTCTCCTACCCAAAGAACACCAAAGAAAATTCCTAAGTTCCCATTTTCTCTACCATTCGGTCAAGCCTCTTCAATACACTTCCATCCATCAAAAATTTCATCCAACTTCATTTTCTAAATCTAAACCATATTCTAAGAACATCTCTAGTTGTGAGTTTTTGCTAAATCATCCATTTGGAGCTTGGAAAATCACTTTGAAGTTTCTTTCCTATAAGGTGAAAATTCTTGTTTCTTGTTTCTAATTTTATTTTTGATGTTCTAAGCCATGATTGATCCATGGTTTATCTTTTTCATCCATAGTTTATGACTTTATAATTTGTTTAAGCTTGTTAGGATTTTTTTCTTGAAGCTACACAAAAATTTCTAAGGAGGAGTCCAAGGAGATCTTGTCTTCCTTATAGGTAAGAGAGAGATTTAATCTCATCAACCATGTGTGGTGGTGAGAAAATAGATGTAATTGTGGTGAAGAATCCATAAGGATTCATTCACTTGGTTGTTTGTTTTGTGATTAATTTTGTGTGCATGTTTATTGTCTTTTCTAGTTGTGATTAATTTTGTGTGCAGGTTTATTGTCTTTTCTATTTGTGATTTATTATGCATGCAAGCATGTTTATAGCTTTGATATTTGGTATGTGTTTTATTATCGCTTTAATATATGGTATGTGTTCATAAATATATGTATATGTTTATGGATCTATGATAATTATTGTTGGATGTGCAAATATGTTGAGATTGCAAAAGTGTTCCAAAGAACACAAGATGAAGAGCTTATGGTTTTTACTATGAAAAGAGAACCAATATGTTCTCAACCATTTTCTAAAAGGATAACTTAGTTGATCTAATTAAGTTAAAGGATTTTTCAATGATTTAATGGATGAAAAATAATTTTAAACATGGTTTGTATAAAAGTGGTGATTTTCGGCCAAAATACACTTTTAATGTTTAATTGATCCAAAAATTATTTTCTAAGTGTAAACTAGTTAGTTAACCTAAAAAGAATTCATTTACAATGGATTTTCAAGAAATAAATAAGTAAACAAATTTTTATTAGAAGTCTAGTATAGAAAAGAAATAAATTTTAGATACTTGAAAAATACTTACCTTTGAGTTTTAAAATATGTTAGCAATTTTCAAAGTGTATTTTATGGTTATAATAAAATAAATGAATTTTTAAAAAGAAAACGTAGAAAATATCATTTAGTGGATTTTCTAAACGAAATCTTTGTCAAAATTGATTAAAAATGAAAGCAAGTATTGAAGAATGTTTCAAAATGTCATTTAGAAAGCAAGGAAATATTTTACGTAGTTAAAGAATAAAATTAATTATAGAAGAATTTCTTAAAATCAAATTTTTGGGAAAAACGTCGAAATTATTACTTAGAGTAATTTTTGTAAGAAAAATAGAATATAATATTCAAATAATGTTTTTAGTTTGGAAAGTTTAAAAAATTTAATTTGGAATGTCAAGAAATATTTTATACAAATGAAAAATAGTAGAAATAGCTTACGCGTATTTAAAATGGTGATTTTTAAACTACGCGATTGAGAAAAATGATTTAAAAATGTTATGCGATTGAGAAAACGTTGAAAAATATTTACATGATTGAAAAACGTCTGTAAAATGTAACGTAATTGTGAAAATGGGATAAAATATTTACGCGACTTATGGAAACAATAAAATTTTTACTTGTCGGGTCAAAGTGGTGGACCGGACACGTTAGGAAATAGTATTGTCAAGTGGAGACATACTGTTTTTTTTATACGAAGGGTATTTCTGTAATTATGATGACAATGAGGATATTTATGTAATTATGATTCATGGTGATACCGAGGGTATTTTTGTAATTATGGATCATTACATACATAAAGTGGTATGTCAATTTGGTTGAAATTGACGATTGACCGATTTGACGAGATGAATTACACCATATTGCGGGTGTGATAGGCGTAGTGTGTTCATGTGGAGAACTTGGAGGCGTTAGTGTGCGATAGATTCCACATGTGACGCGGTAGTAGCTCCTCCGGCCGTGGTAATCGAAAAACACACTAGCGATCTCGACAAATACTATTCTTAATCGTGGATCTATTGGGGACCGTGCCTCAGTACTATGCCCGGATGTACACGACGTGTTTGATCGTGTACTATTCACACGACGTATTTGATCGTGTGTCATTCACACGACGTATTTGATGTGTGCTATTTACACGACGTATTTGACCGTGTAATAGCTGGTTGAGGCAGCACGATGTGCGGACATGTCTACCTGGATCATTCTCTCGATGTTTGTGTTTAGCTTCATGGAGTAGGAATGAGTCCGAGTACATGGCATATTTAAACTGCATCACCGTGTGAATAATTATAATTTGATTTATGATATTTTGCATCCGTGACATTTATACTTGATTGAGATATGATATATGTTGTGCTAACATGATTTTGTTGATTTAACCGCTATATCTCGTATGTTTTGTCGTTTTCTTCTTCTATCTTTGGTAATGATGTAGATTGTCTCACCTCTTTGCATATATTTTCTCGTATTATTATTTATGTTCCGTAAAGTCGTTGAGGAAGTGGAAGAGGAGCAACTGTTGGATTGTCAATACAACGAGGAGCAAAGAATAGAGTGACCGATTCGAGGAAGGTGAACCTCGAGATCATCCATATCATATGGATTGATTGCAACGTGGTATGATGTTACCGCAGTATTTCGTCTTCCGATAATCTTCCCGAGGAGGATTCTTCTGGAGGATCAGAACTTCTAGTGTTATGCTTGCAATGCTAGTTTATGGTTTGCTTTAAACCGCAGACAATTTCTTTTTTAATTAACTAGTTTGTAATATGTAAATTATTTGTACCTATTAAAAACAAAATCATATGTATAATTATGGTGTGTATGTAATAGTTTGTTTTATTTTATGTTTTGTTTCTATTTTATAATATAATGTTAAAAAAAAAATATTTTTACAACTTATATTATTATATATTACGTAATAATTTATAACTTGGGTAGAGGTTATTATTATTGTTCGAAAATGTGACATCCCTATTAGGGTGTGACATTTACCGTACTGCTTTTAAAACATCTTTAGGTATGTCACCCTATCGGTTAGTCTATGGAAAACCTTGTCACTTGCCTGTAGAACTGGAGCATAAAGCATTCTGGGCCATTAAAGCTTTCAATTTAAATCTTTATGATGCTTGCAAGTTACGTAAATTACAAATAAATGAACTTGAGGAATTGAGAAATGATGCATATGAAAACTCAAAAATTTATAAAGAAAGAACAAAAGCTTTTCATGACAAATCTATTTTAAGGAAATCTTTTGAAATTGGTCAAAAAGTTTTGCTTTATAATTCTCGTCTTCACCTATTCCCTGGAAAATTGAGATCTAGGTGGACTGGTCCTTTTATTGTCAAACATGTATATCTTTATGGGGCCATAGATATTGAGAATCCTAGGAATGGTAATGTGTCTAAGGTCAATGGACAAAGACTTAAACCATTTCTAGAAAATCAAGCTGCTGAGGTAGAATTCATTTCCCTTTCTGACCCTTGTTATGTGAAAAATTTACTCTAATTTTGTAGTTTTATTTTGTTGTGCAGCTCTTTAGCTCCCCGGTAAAATGGCGGATGACGGTACTCCGTGACTCTCAAGTCGGTTTGCTCTCTTTCAATTTCCCAAAATAACTGATTTCTTCTTCTTCAAAATGGATATCATTCTCTCAAACCTGAGAAAACATTTTCCTTCTCTTCCTCAAAATGTTCTAACAAAAATTTACAAGGCTAGATGTGAAAGATTGAGATTGTTAATGCACAAAGGTATACCAGAAGATGTACGTTGGATAATCGAAGCAAAGGTCCGATTAGCTGGTGAGTCTTCAATCTCATTTGACTCATACATGCCAGGTCTTGGTAGAAGTTCATATTCTAAAAGGAGAAGAGCAAAAAGATTACAAGTTTGTCACATATGTGGACGATGGAATTGTAACAAGCGATGTCGTTCTTTGGGGATGGTTTCCAAAAACAGAGAAGATAAAATTTTCTTCATTAAGAATGGACTGAGTAAAGAGTCATTAGATGATATCTTATTGACTCTTGATACGCATTCTTGTGGTTTGGTGCATCGTGAACTTCTTAATTTGTGGAATCTCTTCAAGGATGAACAAAAGCAATATAGTCTTGGGAATCTGACTCTAAAAGACCATGTTTGCCAATTTATAAGAAAATTGGATGGGAAGCTTATCCTCGACTCATAGAAGGCGTTTAAACCGTTTCTGGACGTGAAACCAGAGGCAGATGTGAGCCACATCCACAACAACATGTACATATTTTCTTCTTCTTCTTCTTCTTCATGTTTAAAAAAAAAAGAGGAAAAAAAATCAAAAAAAAAGAAGAAAAAAAAAATAAAAAGAAAAAAAAAGAAAAAAAAAGAAAAAAAAAGAAAAAGTATGTATACATCTTGGGTTTGGCTTTGGTAACACACAACGTGAATGGGGAAATGCATGCATCCTGATCCAGTCTTCTTAATTGAAAAACAAAGAAGGTAGATTGTATCCCACATGTGAGGCAGCCCGGTCGTATTATGGCCACTTGTCCCTTTTGGGAGCCCTATGTTGCGCCTTGGTCTTGAATGGGTCTAATCTTGGTCAACAATGCTTTGGCCCAAAGCCGAAAGAGCAGACTACCTCCATCCCAATCTCAAGTGAGTATACACCCATCTTTCATCGGGTTTCTCACAACTTAAAAAAAAAAAAAAATAGAGGCGAAACTACGGTTGTACTTGGTCTTTAATTAGATTAGGAGCCCCAAGGCGGATGCCCGTCTGTCATAGACTCGGGAGGAGACCTTCACACGCCAAGGTATGTAAATAAAGTTCGTGTGCCATGCTCAGTAGAGAGCCGTGTGCTACATTCCCGTTCTTGGAACCAAGGCTCAGTAGCGCCGATGGACGAAAAGAAGCGTCCGTCTTTACGGTGAACGAAATCCGTTATCCGAGCCGTATACTTACTTTAATTAGTAGGTCTCTATGGCGAGTTCGACTAGGCTGCGGTCGTACCATCTTCTTAGAATACGAGGCCTTTAATTAGGTTTGCGGGAAGATAGAGGGTTGTTCTTCCGTAAGCAGGACGGAAAGGATTAAAAGGTTCTTGTTGTCGGTTCAGCAATCCTTGTGGAATTCATATGTTGCACTGGTGACACGCAACTCAAATACATGCCACTACTGCATTCATGACACGCAGTATAAAGATACGCCATGAAAACTACATACAGTATGTCTTCGTTTATTATTATATTTCTTTTATCTTTGTATGATTTTGTTGTATTTTGATTTTTGAATGAGACGATCCTTTGAGCAGGTCCTTCAGGGGTTTCTAGACTTCTTTACCCCGATGGTTTTCTTGAAGTTAAAAAAAAAAAAAAAAAAATCAAATAGTGAAAAAAAAAAGAAAAAGAAAAAAAAATCTGTTTTTTATTTTCAAACTTTTCTGACAACAGCCAACCTACCCATATAGGTGCTATGATTATTTTTCCTTCTTTTTTCCCTATTTAAACACTTCATTCTCTTCACTTTCCTCCAACTCATAATCATTCAGAGGGAAGGTGAAATTATGGGACCTCCTGTTCGTAACATTAAAAATGTCTGTGTTTTTTGTGGGTCAAGTTATGGGAAGAGTTTAGAGTTTGTAAGTGTAGCAAGCGCTCTTGGTCGAACACTTGCTGCAAGGAATATTCATGTTGTATATGGGGGTGGTTGTCGTGGGTTAATGGGGGCTGTATCACTCTCTGCATTTCTAGGAGGCAGTCAGGTTTTAGGTGTCATTCCTAAACCCTTAGCTCAAAATAACATCACTGGCAAGACAGTTGGAGAAGAAATCCAGTATCATCTATGCATGGCGAAATGAAAACAATGCTTGATAACTCGATGCATTCATTGCCTTACCAGGTGGTTTTGGTACTTTGGAAGAAATTTTTCAAATTGTCTCTTGGGCCAACCGAACATCCACCATAAACCCATTGGTTTGTTAAATGTTAATAATTTCTTTGATCTTTTGTTATTTTTTCTTGATAAAGTTGTGGAACGTAAATTTATCACTCCTTCACAAGAAAACTTCTTATCTCTGCCTCCACTATTGATGAGCTCATTGATAAATTAGAAGCTTTTGAGTATGAACACGATAAAGTCTTAGCTCGGATAAATTGGTTATCGGGAAGCGGTGAGGGAAGCAAAGAAGAAAAAAGCCGGATCGACACTTCATCTTTAATGGGTTTGATTTTATTTATCGTCATTTGTTTCTCGGTTTAAATTTGTGTCGATTTCTCCAAATAGGTAATATCTTCTATCCTTTACTCATCTATATTTTAACATTGCGGACAATGTTGTGATCTGGTTGGGGGAAGGATAAGGATAGTTAAAAAAAAAAAAAGTAGGGAAGTATGATATGATTTTCATGAACTTGCTAAACCAATGAATATTGGCGAGTAAGGAGTAATTTTACTCCCGAGACGCATTTTAGTTGAAGAAAGTATGTTTAGTGAGATGATCGTCGAAACCTACAACAAAACCAATTAAGGATGGCGAGTAAGGAGTAAATTTTGCCCTTAAGGTAATTTTACTTTTGAGACGCATCATAGTTGAGAAAAAAAAAACTATTTTAGAAGTAGCAAAAAGCATATCTTGGGTCATAGCATAAATTTTCTTCTTTCTTATAAATCACATGCTTGGATATGAATGTTAAATTGATGGATTGAGAATGATAGAAATATGCCTTGTGAGATTTTGAGCCTATTGATGAATGGATTGAACATTTGTACCATTCTCTTCTTTCTTGTGTGATTTTCACCTATGAAAATGTTACTCTAGAACTTGTTTTGATTCTTTTTGAGGTTACATTTTCACATGCATACATAAATATGATTGAGGCATTTTAAAATAGCTACTTTGACCAAATAGCCATCCTTGTATATTTTTCCTTGTGTAACCCATTTGAGCTTATTTGGCTAGTTCTTATTTTTAGCTTATTACGTACCTTTAAAAAAAAAAGAAAAAAAAAAAGGAACATGTCTTTACCTGACCTTAGGGAATAAGAGAGCATTGACTTTGTTCTTAAACAAGTGTGGGGGTGTGTGTGTGTAAAAAAAAAAAGCAAAAAAGTAAAAAAAAAAAAAGAAAACAGAAAAAAAGAAAAGAAAAGAAAGAAAGAAAGAGGACCATCGATACACTATGTGACATATCCATATCTAGAATAAAGATGGATGCTTGGAAACAACGGAAGAGAAGGAGAAGGTTTATGCCTAACAATGAATCCAACTCATCAATTTGGGATTAATCTTCAACAAAACATTAGTCAAATATTGGTCATTGTCCTTATTGATGAATGTTCTCAAATATCTTTTCCACTCTAACTATACCATAATGCTCTTTTATTCTCTTTGGTATTTATCTTCTTATGTCCATATTATCCCTCCTTCTTTACCTTGACCCCGTTACAACCTTGAATAAAGTCCTCTTGATTTTTGTGTGCATGTGTTCTGAGTAGTGGAGAAGTAGAAGATAAGCAAGCTTATGGTAGTGTAATTTTTCATGGGTTGAATTGAGTGAAATACTTACCTTTTTAATGCTTGAAAGATTAAGAGAGAATCTTGAGAGGATCTATCATTCTTGATTCGTTCTTTTTAACTGAAGTTTCCTTGCTTGTTGGTTTGAGATGTGAAGAAATATTACCTCAAAAAAAAATGCTTTGTTCCCTTGAATGACTTGGTTGCTCTTCTTGTTTCATTAAATCTTTTAGAATTTTTAGCTTTTGAGTCTGTGTCATTTTTTTTCTTTGTTCCTTAGTTTTGTTGTTCTTATGTGTTTTGCTCGGGAGTGCAAAAGTTTAATGTGGGGGAATTTGATAACAATGTATTTTATGCATTTTATAATCCTCTAACTAGGCTTCTTAAGGTTCAATTTGGCTTAATTAAGTTGATTTTGTCACATTTTATGAAATTAAGCTTAATTGGATCATTGAAGAAATTATTGCTTGAATTATCATTAATTTGGCTGATTGCATTCTTAAGTAAAGTGGCCACAACTTGAGTTGTAATTATCTGATTAATGTGATTCTGGTCTTGTTGGAAAGTTAAGATAATTCTCTAATAACTATTCATTTGATAGCAAGAACCACATTAATAGCAATATATTTCATTCATTGTATAATCTTTTTACTTGGCTTTTTCAGTAAACTGGCTATAATTTGAGTTAAAAATATCCGATGGATGTGATTTTGGTCTTGTTTTTAAGCTAAGATAAATTTCTACAACTTTCATGAAGGCCTCAAGACCAGAAACACATGTTTGGATAACTCAAATTGGAGTTGAAGCAAAATCTAGTGTTTTGAACCTGACAGCTTGACCTTTATGCACTCATTAGGCTATATCTCGGGCTATTGGAGTTCAATAATTCTGAAATTTTGACAGTGGAAGGTTAAGACCCATATCTACAACTTTCATGAAGAACACAATAGCTAGTTCGGATTCCTTGAAGGTGATATTGGGCTTAGAAGTCAGAACAGAGGTGCTGACATTGGGCCTGACCCATGAGCAGTAATTGGGCCATATCTTGGGCTGTGGTTATTGGATTTGGCTAAACTTGGTGTCTCTGGAAAGCTGAGACAAATTGCTAGAACTTTCATGAAAACCACTTGACTCAAAAATGACGCATGCCATGAGCTCAGAAGGGAAACATTTCGGAGACAAGAATCCACCCACCATTTATCTCTTTTATCATTTTGTTATCATCATCCATCATCTCTTTTGGCTATTTGTACTATTCTAATTCTATAAAAAGAGGCAATGGCTGATCATTTGAGGGTGTTAGCTTAGTGTTAGTCTAGATTTTACTTTAATATTTGTATGTTGATTGCTTCCTTTGTTGTAATTTTCTCTTGTTCTTAAGTGAAGTTATGTTCATCTTTCTCTTCTTCTCTCTTTCTTTCTTCTTGTCTATGAGTAACTAAATTTTCATCTTGCTTGGGTGAAAAGGTGAAGCTCTTGGTAATAAGTTAAGGTTAGATTAATTTCTTTCTTGTGCTTTAAATGATATATTTTTATGTGATCTTTATATGAGTTGTATGTTGTTTCCAATTAATTTAGAAACTTTTCTTGTATAATGAATATCTTGATCCATTGTAGACAATAGGATTGGCACAATGGATGCTTTTGATGATTTACAAGTATTGGTAGATAGTTATTGGAACCATTATATGATTACATAATTGAACTTTGAATGTTAAATCTTCCGATTGGAATCTTCATTATGCATGATTTCAATTGAGTTATAAAACGAAATAATCTTATCTTTAATTTATTACCAAGAGTGGATCTCCTAACCCAAGCAAATCATTTTCCTTTGTGAACAACTCATATCATCTTTAATTTTGTGACACATCTTTTCTTTACCTCAATTAATTAGTTTTCCTTCATCAATTCCCTGTGGATCGACCTCGGACTCCCGAGAATTTATTACTTAAGACAACCTACACTTGGGTTTGAAACTATATAATTATATCCCATCAATCAAGTTCACATGTGTGGGAACATTTTACTAAAAAAGATAATGGTGAAAAAGTTAAATGCATTAATTGTGGGAAAATATATGCATATGATTCTAGAAATCATGACACATCTAATTTGTCTAGGCACTTGTCAATGAGTAAGAAAAACCCTAATATACATGTTGACAAAAGGAAAAAAAAACTCTTGGATTTCTAAAGAAATGTGAAAAAAAAATAATAGTATTGCAAAACTGAAGGTGTTGTCTTTTAATCAAGAAGAGTGCAGGATCGCACTTGCTAAAATGATTATCATTTATGAACTTCCATTTAAATTTGTTGAAAATGAAGGCTTTGGAAGTTTTGCTCAAGTTATGCAACCTCAATTCCAAGTTCCTTCTAGACAAACTGTTAGTAGAGATATTATGCAATGAGAAAGCAAAGTTGAAGTTTATTTTATCATCTAATTCTCAAATGGTTTCACTCACCATCGACACTTGGACATCAATCCAAAACTTGAATTACATATGTGTGACTGCTCATAATATTGATGATGAATGACATTTGAATAAGAAGATATTATAGGATTTTTTTTTATTGTAAGTGATCATAAATGTGAGACAATAAGAAAGACTTTAGAAAAATGCATTAGAGATTGGGGGATTGAAAAGGTTTGCACTTTTGCATAGTCACGATTGATAATGCTAGTTCTAATAATGTCACTACAACAAAAAAGACTTTTAGTGGCAATAAATATGCCTTTTAGCGGTAATAAGAAATTACCGCAAAAACTTTTACTGGCAATTAATTTTTTGTCATGTATACAATGTCGGTAAAGTTTTTCATGGCCATTATATGGAGTGTCGGTAAATATCCATTTTATGGCCAGTAAAAGTGATGTCTTTTAGCAGTAATTATTTGTCGACCATTGTAATGGCCGCTAAAACAGCCTTACATTTGGCTTTTCAATTTGTTTAGCGGCCTTTGTTATTGCCGATAAAGACCCATTTTATTGCCAGTAAAAAATATGCCTTTTATCGACAATTGTAATGGCTGCTAAAATAACCCTATATTTGCCTTTCGTTCATGTCTTTAACGGCCTTTGTTATTACTAGTAAAGACCTATTTTATTACCAATAAAAAATGTCTTTTATTGACTTTTTTTTTTGCTACTAAAAATGTTATATCTATTTGACATTTAAGGTGAGATTTAAAAGTCATTAACACAAATTTTAGTGATAATAATATTTGCTCCTAAAGAACTTAAAACATAACATACAAATATTCCTAAATACAATATACTAGAATTCATTTGAAAAAGAAAAACATATTTCATTAAATCCACAATAAAAAAAGAACATCCATAACTTTACAGTGTCAATAATAAAACATAAAAAGTACACCATCTAATAACTAGTGTCATTTTGAGTCTAATAACTAGTGTTATCAAATAATCATAGTACAAGATAGTAGGTAGTCCATAAACAAATCTTTAACTCTTGATCATAATGAAGTCTTTCACACACAAAATTTCTCAAAATCAGTGTATGACCTGCAATGATAAAATAAAAATAATGTGTCATTCAAATATAATTCATCAACTTTAGTTAGAAAATATAAAACATCTTTGTATACATACATTAACATCTTTTTTCTAAGCTTAATATATATAACATCATTTCAGAAGTGTTGCTGTCAAATATTAAAAAAAGAACTTAGAATCTATGTAATTAGAATAGATTACAAAAGGGAACCAATCAAATAATTTCTCTATTGGGTATAAAATACTTGTTCATTTAACTCCAAATGGATAATTGGTCTCAGACTTTCCCACTTTAATTCATTAAGGTGAAAATAATGCTGCCTAGTTTGTTTGACTTTTGAGTTAGGTAATAACGTAAAAGAACTAAGAACTTGAAAAACAACAACCACAAGAAAAAGAGCATTTAGTTTCCTTAAAACTTATGTTCGTGTGGTAGAAGTACATGTTAATCCAGCACTTCAAGCTTCTTACACATTAAAAAAGGCTTGAAGCATAATGTAACCGGGTTCTTAACATCAAAATAGGCAGATTTAATGCACACATCTATAACTTCTAAAAGATTAGAGATGTGGACATAAGTTTTAGCTAAGCATCATGGAAAACTTTGGTAATACTTGATAAAATAAATTGAAACTTCATGGAGAGAGAAAATGGGCAAGAGGCGAAATTTAAAATGAACCATATTATAATAATTTGTCAACTAACAGTAGAAAAGAACAACAAAAAATGGTCATGAACCCCACCCCGGGGGCATGCTAAAGTAGAGAAGAAAATGAAAGTTTTAACATAATTATATATTCTTAATACATAGATAAACTCTATAAATGATACATACCCATCATATTGATGCAAGAAATTATTATTATCTTAAAGCAAATACGAGATTATCCATAATGCTCTGTTGAGTCTATTAAAGGATTCCAGCACTGAAATTGTTCCTAGGATAGAGTGAACAATTCCACAAATTCTAGCCATTGTACATCTGAGTCCTAGACTTCATGAAATCACCAAAGATTATATGATCATTTAGACTTCTTTCCTTGTTTTTTCTTGGTAACTTCATCAACATACATTATGCCCTTGCCTTTGTAAACTTCAGGTGGCTTACAATTCCAAACAATAGCAGCCTGTTTCAAGGAATAAGTTTCCTAAGCTTGTGAATACATGCTGTTACTATCAAATGTTATCTGAGAGTACCAGTAGCTAACAAAACAGAAATGATACACTCCATTGGAAAGAAACAACATTAGGACCTGGACCCTAATATTTTCAAAAACCTAAGCTCCGGATAAATCTAAATTATAATGTTGTCAACCCCAAATAAAGCAATCAACTCCCACTACTTAGCTGAGCTGCTCAAGGATACAAGACAAGCAAAGATGCATCTTCTAAAATTAAGGCAAAATAGTCATATTCTACTATTTTCTACTTCTTCTAATATTTTGGCGCCTCTTACCTCTAGGCAATGAAACCCTTTAAGGTGGTTTTTGCCTTTGACTACCCTGCTTTCAATGCTATAAAAAAATTTCAAACCAGCCAAAATCATAAGAAACAATGATAATCAGCTCAATTCTATCAAACCTGCCACAAGCAAGACATTGAAGCCGCCCTTGCTTTCCACTGTCCAAGTAACTTGTTAGACCATTTGTGTACCGCAAGTGCACGGGTCGTTCAAGTAATACAAATACGAAGTAAAAGTTCATTCCCACGAGGACAAGGTTTCCATTACTAAGTAACAACAATAGCTCAGCTAGATTCTAGTCAAGGAAATATAAAATAAAGAAAAACAATTAATCTAAATCTAAACTACCAAAGCAATAATATAGGGGTTTGAAAATCTAGGGAATCCTTCTTCACTTCCTACTTCATACTAATGATATGCAATCCTTACAAGTAACATCAATGCTTAGTTAGTTTAGCTTAAGAATTTGATTTAGTCAAAAGCCTATGTCTAGTTCGATCAACCCTAGTGTCATTTACTTAATCCACTATAGTTCTTATGGTTACATGAGGACTAGTGTAAACTCCACTAATGAACGATCTATTCTCAAACACATGCTAATACATGGTTAAAAGGTATATTTCTATCCCGTTAGCGAATCAACTCATCCAAGCCAATTGAACTCGTCGAACATGCATCAACCATACCATGTCCATCTCCACAAATCCCTATGTCTAATTCATTTGCATCAATTAAGATCATGCAATTATTGATCAAACAGAAGCAAGCATTAAGCATAGACATGGAAGAACAAAGCTAAACATCAATAGAAACTCAAATTCATACATAAACATCAATAATCATATAAAGATTCAAAGTATTTCCTAAATACAGCTTCTAACCTAATGAACACGAATTTACAGAGCAAAACAGTGCTCAAAAGATAAGGGAGAAGAAGAAAACTCAGGGAGATGAGGAAGGATGCCATTGATGAGATCCTTGAAGCTTGAATCCTCTTCCTTAAGGAAGAGAACCTCCAACCTAGCCTCTCTAGGCCTCCAATCAACTCAGAAATGAAGCACAAAGCCGTAGCTCCTCTAAAACCTAAAACTATCTACGGAGCTCTCCAAACTCCCTTTACAAAATCTATTAAAATTTATTTATAGACTTAGTAAAACATGGGCACACCGCGGCATTAACATGCCTACGCCGCGGCGCGTGTCAAATTAGGTTACGTACGCCGCGGCATTAATTCCTTGCGCCGCGGCGTTGAATTCTTCAAAGCCCCTGACTTTGGATGTAGGGGATGTCACGCCGCGGCATTAACATGTCACGCTGCGGCGTTTAATGCTGAAGTGCATATTTGGCTTCCTCTTCCCATTTTAGCTCAAATGCTCTACATATCATCTTATTTGGAGCCCTTCCTGTGATAGAGAAAACACCAAATCAATAACAAATATAAATTCACTTCATCACCTATCAAATATGCACAGTTTGCTCATAAACATACTGGAAAGGTATCAGAATTGAATATAGCAAATATAAGCATAAAACCTTCTAAATATGCATGAATACAAGGACTTTAGCACTCTTTATAGCTCAGATATAGGGCACAAATAACTTCACTTTGTGTAGTTATCACACCCCCAAACTTAACCTTTTGCTTGTCCTCGAGCAAAACAAAGTATGACCAAGTAAACTCACTTAACAATTTAAATATATCATTCAGCACTTTCAAGTTTCAATCTTTCTATTTTTCAATTAAATCAAAGCTACTAGTATGTACTGATTACTTCAATCCATAAAAAGTATGCAAATGCCCCTAAACTAGCTTCACACATACATAATCCTTCACA
This sequence comes from Ormosia emarginata, assembly GCA_029884605.1. Classification (NCBI taxonomy): domain Eukaryota; kingdom Viridiplantae; phylum Streptophyta; class Magnoliopsida; order Fabales; family Fabaceae; genus Ormosia; species Ormosia emarginata. The sequence goes on along the minus strand of JAQQTP010000032.1, from coordinate 7,846,210 downwards.
TGTAAACAATTCAGCGTCTTTCCATGCAATCTACATATCCACGAACATGCAAGATAAACTTCTTCAACTCAAATCATACACATCCGGATAGGTTTATAAACATAAATGCATAAGAATCATAAAATCCACAAAAATTGATCCTAAACTCTCTCTTCACTAATGTAAACCACACACAACTGAGGATCAGAAGGTCTTTACAGCTTGTAATGTTAGGCCATGTTATTGGGCAACAGAAAAGAAAGGAAATGATATATAACTAACATTGAAATACATGAATATGTGATTTCAAGAGTTGAGAACAAGCGAACTAGCGGGGTATTCTTCAGTGAAGGATCACAACTTGCCAGAACCATGCAATTTTTTTCATTTTTAAGCTTTTCTTCTTTCTTTGTTTTGTTTTTCTCTCTTTTCATTTTCTTTCTTTCTTTACTTTTACAAAACACTTCTTTTTCTTTTCTTTTGATTGCATTGGTTCCTTCAGGCTCATTTTTCTCAAACATACATACCCCTACTCACTGAACTCACTTCAAGAAACAACACCTCATGTCCTCAACAAACAATGAAGGGTAGGAAGAAAATGCAATGCTTTCACATGCATTAGAATGGTTAACAGGTAAACGATGGCAATGGTTTGAAAAACAAATCAGGCCAAACAATTATCAAGCTTCAAAAGGGACCTAAAGATATAATTATTCATGGTAAGCTTTTTAAGGCTCAATCGGTCCAAAGAATGCCCTAATCATTTCCTCAGTCATACACAATCTAGGATTTCACCTCAAGAGAGTTTAAAATTAATTTTTAGGATAATCGAAACTCTACATGTACATCCATAAACTTTCTCTAAACATGCACTCACAAAGGGGCAAATAGTAACCTTTCATATCATGAACAATCACACAACACCAGTAATCTTATAAAAATTGAAACTTCTTTACAAACCCCAAAGTAATAACCAACTCAAACTGAAACTCATTGAAACATTATGGTTATCACAACTGCATCTTTTCAAGTATCATTACATACATATATAATACATCATAGTAATCCAAATCATGTAAAGACACTCCCCCAAACTTAAGTGAGACAAATTCCTCACTTTCCATGGTTCCCGGGGTTTGAGCCTAAAAATAGATTAAAATTTAGAGAGTTGAATAATAAAAACAATTATATTAACAAAAGAATGAAATATGAATAAAAAAAATTGAATTTAAATAAAATATACATAAAATATACACAAAACAAAGCATCACGTCGCGGCACACAGTATACACGTCGCGGCATAAGACCTCGTCTGCAGAATTTTGCAGAAAAAACTCAATAGCGTCGCAGCGTGAAACAGGCAACGCCGCGGCGTGAGAAGCCAGACTGCTAAATTTAGCAGCCAACACAGTTTTGTTCTTTGGAATTAGTTCAAAGTGGCCTCCAAAGAATGAAAAAACTTGTCCAAAAAGTTATTTTACGAGAATGTACAACTAAAAATTATAAAAACTACAAAATCCTACTTATTTAACCTATATCTAACTAATAACAAAACAAAAACATATAACTAATTAAAATCAAAACAATCAAACATACTAATATATACAATAATTGAAACTAACTAAACTACAAAATCAAACATACTAAACTAACAAAAACACAAAATCAAACATACTAACCTATTTATAAGCTAAAAACCTAACTAATGCATAAAAACTAATTAACTTACTAAACTCTAACATACTAACATATTTAAGACTCTAAACTAACTAAAAATACTAAATCATAAATACTAACTATAAGAATACAAAAATTAAACTTACTACATACTTATAAGACTTTAAACTAAAAAAAAAACATGAAAACTAACTAAAAATACAAAAACTAACATACTAACATATTTATGAATTAAAACTTACTAATTACATACTATTTAACAAAAACAATAAAACCTGAGTTCCCTCTCAAGAAGGGCCTGAGTTATAGTCCCGGCAGGACTTTCACAAGGCAAACCCGCAAACTCTTTAGATCATGGCCGATTTGTTCCCAAAATTCATAGATTGGATGGTAGGCCTTCCTTCGCCTGAACAGAGGTTCTCCGTTGAGGGTTCTCGAGCTCCCTCAAAGGCCTTGAATGAGTAAGTTCATCCTCCAGTTATTGTTCCTATATACAAAGAATGAAGACAGAAATTAACATAGATTATTTACAACTTGAATTAGAACTAACCAAACTCATTGTTGATATTAGTAATATGGAATTCAACCGTTATCCCCCAGCAATTGCTAAGAATAAGGCTAAAAACTTTGGAAATACACCATTGTCCCCGGCAACGGCGCCAAAAACTTGTTAGACCATTTGTGTACCGCAAGTGCACAGGTTGTTCAAGTAATACAGATACGAAGTAAAAGTTCGTTTCCACGAGGACAAGGTTTCCATTACTAAGTAGCAATCAATAGCTCAGCTAGATTTTAGTCAAGGAAATATAAAATAAAGAAAAGCAATTAATCTAAATCTAAACTACCAAAGTAATAACATAGGGGTTTGGAAATCTAGGGAATCATTCTTCACTTCCTACTTCATACTAATGATATGCAATCCTTACAAGTAACATCAATGCTTAGTTAGTTTAGCTTGAGAATCTGATTTAGTCAAAAGCCTATGTCTAGGTCGATCAACTCTGGTGTCATTTACCTAATCCACTATGGTTCTTATGGTTAAATAAGGACTAGTGTAAACTCCACTAATGAACGATTTATTCTCAAACACATGTTAATACATGGCTAAAAGGTATATTTCTATCCCGTTAGCGAATCAACTCATCCAAGCTAATTGAACTCATCGAACATGCATCAACCATACCATGTCCATCTCCACAAATCCCTATGTCTAGTTCATTTGCATCAATTAAGATCATGCAATTGTTGATCAAACAGAAGCAAGCATTAAGCATAGGCATGGAAGAACAAAGCTAAACATTAATAGAAACTCAAATTCATACATAAACATCAATAATCATATAAAGATTCAAAGTATTTCCTAAATACAGCTTCTAATCTAATGAACATGAATTTATAGAGCAAAACAGTGCTCAAAAGATAAGGGAGAAGAAGAAAACTCAGGAAGAAGAGGAAGGATGCCATTGATGAGATCCTTGAAGCTTGAATCCTCTTCCTTAAGGAAGAGAACCTCCAACCTAGCCTCCCTAGGCCTCCAATCAACTCAGAAATGAAGTACAAAGCCGTAGCTCCTCTAAAACTTAAAACTATCTACGGAGCTCTCTAAACTCCCTTTACAAAATCTATTTATAGACTCAGCAAAACAGGGACACGCCGCGGCATTAACATGCCCACGCCGCGGCGCGTGTCAAATTAGGTTACGTACGCCGCGACATTAATTCCTTGCGCCGCGGCGTTCAATTCTTCGAAGCCTCTAACTTTGGATGCAGAGGATGTCACGCCGCGGCGTTTAATGCTGAAGTGCATATTTGGCTTCCTCTTCCCATTTTAGCTCAAATGCTCCACATATCATCTTGTTTGGAGCCCTTCCTGTGATAGAGAAAACACCAAATCAATAACAAATATAAATTCACTTAATCACCTATCAAATATGCACAGTTTGCTCATAAACATACTGGAAAGGTATCAGAATTGAATATAGAAAATATAAGCATAAAACCTTCCAAATATGCATGAATACAAGGACTTTAGCACTCTTTATAGCTCAGATATAGGGCACAAATAACTTTACTTTGTGTAGTTATCATAACTCTTCTTATTCATAGAAAAATTTATCATACAATGCTACATAGAAAAGTTAACTAAAAGTACAAATATAAATATGATTACATAGCTAAAAAATGACCTTTAGATAATAAAAAGTGCAACATTTAAAACCATCCAAGCAAGTCAATAGTTGACATCTTCATATACCATACATTGCACATGTGAAAACAACATAATAGTTCTTTAAAACAATGAAACATGTCATAATACTACCCAAAAGCACAGAACTTGAAACTGAGACAAAGTCAAAAGCCAAACACACTTTCAACTTCTTAGTTGTCAATTTACAAAGAATGCCAATCAAATTAACTCAGCTGGTTTACAGTGAAGTTATCTCTATTTTTTGTTATCTTATATATGAAGAACAATATGAGATTCTAATGTATAAGGAGGAAATTATAAGTTCTCTCACTGATTAATAATATATTAGCTTCCAAAAGCATAAATCATGAAAAGCATAAAGTCCAAGACATAAAAATAAACTCATAGCTTTTTCAGCTTTTTAAGGTTCATTGAATATGAGATCTCTAGTTCTCTACCTAGTTTTATCTAAGTGTCACATAGTGACTTCTAACCAAGGCCTACCAACCTAAAGGACAAAAGGTTTTTTTTCTAATGGGCCTGCAGCCCAGGGTTGTTGTTTTGGTGTTTGATTTAGTGAGTGATAGATGCAAGTGATAACATCAGGTAATATAGTCCAACAAATCAAACATAAAGTCACCATTATCAGATTTCCATATTAAGAATTAATATCACAATGAATATAATTTTCATACAACTCTACGTAGAATAGGCTCCAATGATGAGCAAAGTTTCTGCAGACTGTCCACCTTTAAGGCTTCAACAATTACACTGCAAATTGATATAAATAAATGAAGAAAAACAATAAATGCATACATCTCAATGATGAGAGAAAAAAAACTTTAGGCCAATAAGCAGGCACAGCTTAATTGACTTTAAAAAAATTATTGGAAAAATTTGGCTTCATTGGTTTAAGTGCAAAAATTATAATCAAGCTGCATCAGAATTAATGAGTTGTCGAAGCTAGTCACCTTATTAAAAGTGAAGATCAACATAATGCTAAAGATGTCACTATAAAGTCACTAAACTGTCGTAACTTAGTTGATACTTAATTATTTGTTATTTAGACACACACTAAGTCACTAATGGTAGGTAAGTTGACTTATTTTAATTATTTAGAGCTTATTTTATTTAAAGAGAAATAAATTTACATATAGTCAAATAACATACTTTGCTTATAACTAGAAACGTCGATAACGAACGAGAAATGATCGTGGAATTGTGAGAATAAAGAAAATGAACTAAGTAAGAATTAAGCACCTGAAAGGCACAAGCAGACCCCAAAGGCGAGGAGGATAAAGCTCAACACCAACATAGTACATATTTAATTGAAAGATAAGACAACAAGCACAAATTTCACCCCAATTGATACTGTAGTGGATTATTAGGATCTTTAAAGTAGCCTTCGTTACATAGCTTTCAATTATTCCAGAAATGTCACCAAACTAACCCAGAGCCTTAGACTTAAATTATTAAGAAGAAAATATAATCCCAAACCCAACTATCTAAAGAATGGAAACAACAAAACTATCACCAGCCCAATTATCCTTATAAATGACATAAAGGTTTGACACCTTCACGTGTCATTACTGAGCATGGAAAGGGGACAACACATAAACCAAACTTAGCCTATCTAGTCAAATTGAATTAAGAGACTAGTTACGATCGAAACAAGTGATCCTAATGAAGGTATCCCATAAACTTGAAACCTATTTTAATATCTAAAAACAAGAACAAAGGAGCAAAAAACACAAGACAAACATAACTTCACACTCATGTTCAAAACAAAAATTCTAATTCGAAAAATCAATAAAACAACTAGCTATTAATTATGCACCTAATTACTCATCGAGGTGACAGAATAGCAAGCATTTGTAGGCATGTATCATGAGAAAACATATCTTTGGCTTAATTACACCTCCTAGCCTCAAAGTTGTCACATTACCTTAGCAGCAATTACTATAATTAAAAGTTCATAATACAACAGAATTCAAATACAGAACATCAAGGTTTTAGTCAAGATTCGGAGTCCCCTAGCCTCTGCAATTTATACTCAAATAAGAACACTCACAAGGTGATGTGTATTAGTAATCTAAAGAATAGAAAAAAGAGAAAATGCAGGAGAATGTAATTTTTAAGAGATGAAACAATGACATGACACATTTACTGACTTATCTCATAACCATAAACTTCAAACTAGAATTGGACCAGATCATACTTTTATATTCTTAATTTTTCTATGAGCACCAAATCAGTATATAGTTTTCACTAAAAATGCTTCGGTACACATTAAAATTTAAAATTAATTAAAAAAAAGATTCATTAGTTAGTTGCAAAGGTCACAAGCAAGAAGTAAAATCTTTAGTGATAGAAAGTTTGTTTAAATCATCACCTCTTCTATCTTTCTCAAAACATTACAATCATTTATGGCATTTTTTTAATAAAAAAACATTTTTGTCATCAAGCATGTTAGACTATGTAATTAGATTTCAATGAATCCATAGAAAAACTTCATGAAACTTACTTCACCACCAAAATCTGCATGTCTAGGAGTATCAACCATGTTTAGCTCATTTTCTTTCACGAAATGGATGTAACCTGCAAAAAAGTAATTTCAAAAACCACGACTATGTTTTCAACAGAAAACCTATTCAAGCATTCCACGACCTAAATAACTCAATCGTAAATGATGGTAATTATGACAGAACATGAAGTGGAAACGTTGGATTGGAACCTTGGAAGCGATGGTGATGCCGCACTTGCGTGCAAGGGAGATGGAATCCATGGCGCGCTCATGGGGGATGTCGGCGTCGCACTGGTGGAGTAGGCAATCCATGAGGGTGGTCTTGCTATGGTCGACATAGGTGATCACGACCACGTTGCAAAGGCGACTGGGGTCGAGGAAGCCGTCGGAAGCGGCGGAGAGAATGAGGAAGAGGAGGGGACGACTGGGGTCTTGTTGTGCTCATTCTCTCTAATAAGCACCAAATTATTGGAGAGAATGATAGATTGGAGTTCGGAATAGAGAAAGAAAAAATATTTGGAGGGAATAGAAAGTGTTCCCGCGGGCCAATTTGTTATATTTAGAGGCTATTTGTTATATTTGCCACTAAAATTAGAAGTTTTAGTGGTCATTGTTCATTTGTCGGAAGATTATCAATTTAGAAAACGTATTACCGGCAATTAGTGTATGACCGCTAAAAAATTGCCGCTAAAGCTCCTTTTTGTTGTAGTGTGTGGCTATACCTTATTTGAAAAATAGGTTAAGTGATTAGAATGGAACAACTATCTTGATGGGAGAGTTCATGCATTTAAGGTGTTGTGCTCATATTCTTAATTTGATTGTCAATGAAAGATTGAATGAAATAGATTCTTCAATTCTTAGGATTAAAAATGCATGCAAATTTGTGTAATCTTCTTCCTCAAGAAAAGCCTATTTCCTAAGGTGTATGGTAGATGTCAAACAAGAATGTAAGCAAGGATTTTGTCTTGATGTGCTAACTAGGTGGAACTCAACCTATTTAATGTTAGATGATGCTAAGAAGTATGAGAAAACATCTGCTCTCTATGAATATGAAGAGCCTTCTTTTGAGGTCATTGAAGGAGGAACTCCATCATCATATGATTGGTTGCATGCTTGTATGTTTATTAAGTTTTTGAAGGTTTTTTATTATGCTACTCTTATTTTTTCTGGATTATTAAATGTTACTTCAAATATTTTCTTCTATAAATTGTGTGACATCAATAGGTTTATAAAGAAGTGGATTAGAGAGAATGATTCAATTTTGAAGGAGATGGTCATTTCCATGAAAATAAAATTAGATAAATATTGAGATGGCATTGATGGTTCTCTAAATTACTTATTGCTTGTGGCTATTATCCTTAATCCAAGGTATAAAATGAATTATGTTGAGTTTTTCTTAGAAAAGACGTATGACTTGGAATTGAGTGTGAAAATTATGAAGACGTTGGACGATGCTATGACGACATTGTTTGAACATTATCAACATATGCATCCTATTCCTCTTAATGCTAATGATTCTAGTTATATGTCATTCGATGTTCCTTCCTCTATACTTGATGATGACATTGATGATGATAATGATAATTATAAATCCGAGTTTAGATTGAAAATGAAAAAAAAAAAACCAACATGCGGTAAAAAAGAATGAGTTTGATAGGTACAAGGAAGATGATGTGGAGGATGATATTGATGGTTTTGATATTCTGACATAGTGGAGAAGAAAGACAAACGAGTATCATGTTCTTTTATTCATTGCTAAGGATATCTTAACAATTCATATTTCTACAGTTTTATCTGAGTCAACATTTAGTATTGGAGGGCAAGTTCTTGACCCTTTTCATAACTCTTTGCAATCCACCACTATTAAGACATTGATTTACGCTCAAAATTGGTTGAGAACTGTAAAGAAACCCATTGAATTATGGGCTCAAATAGATGAGATTGAGAAACTTGAAGTTGGTAGTGTGTTATATAGAACTCATTCAATTTGTTTAATAAATTACTAATTGTCTATTACTTTACTAATTATTAATACTTTTTAGTATGATAGATATATCACCTGTTAGAAAAGAAATTGTGAGTCTTAAACATTGATTCTTTTAGTTGTTTGTGATTTAATGGTTGATTTTCTAATTTTTATAAACTTATTATTTCATTCTTGAGTTTAAATTTGTATGTAATTTGACAATTGTCTTCTTGATTGTGCAGACCAAGCAGGAAAGGAGGGCACGCCGTCGAGTAGGGTTCTATGAGATGTCCATGGATCCTAAACGTCCATGGTGGCATTTTAGGATGCTTTCTCCTGATTTTTCTATTGTTCCAATCAAGGTTAATTGGAGGCATAGTGGTGTCACTCTCAAAATAAACAAAGAAAAAAAATTTATAAGACTCTCAACACATCTAATTGATAGTTATGTTGAAAAACCAATGAATTATTTAAATGATAAAGAGTATAAGAAAAAAATATAGAGTGAAGTCAATAATTATGTCAATACATATAACATGCGTGATGACACTGACTTCAATTGGTTAGATTAATTTATTGTTTAAGCTATGACTAGCTTTGTTTAGTTTGTTCTAGACTTAGTAAGACTTGTTAGTTATTAATTTGTTATGTATTTATTGACTTATGATGTTTAGTTTATTTGAGATTGAGACTTATTATGTTTGAGTAAGGTCGGTTGAGACTTATGGTGTTAATTTGTTAGATTGAGACCTGTTATATTTGAAATTGTGACTTATAATATTAATTTATTATTTTCTTTTACAAGAATTTTTTTTTAAAAAAAAATATCAGACCTACGGGTTCGACTCAACCCAACTCACTCTTGAACGAATCGAGTTGAATTGGGTTGAATAAAAAAATTTTCTCTACCCAACCCAATCCAACTCACTATTTTAGTGAGCGGATTAAGTCCAAAAGTCAAGCTAACTCAACTCAATGCACCCAACGGATACTCCTAGACTATATACCAGAAATCGATGGTCCGGGAAGATAGTGGGGAAATATCACAAATTCTTCAACCGCTGCTTCCATGAATGAAAGTAGGATCATCTCACATTTAGATAATTTGATCAAGGAAAAAACTAGGTATTCCGAGAGAAAATTATCGTGAATATACCTAAACAAGAATAATAAGTAAATTTTACAGTGAGACTCACTCCTATTTTTACATTAGACTGGATACCTCCATGTCAAGCCTGACCAAGCCCTTTGTTCAATGGAATATCTACCATAAGATTAGTTGCTTACCCTATTCATAAAGTAATGATGTCATTCACATTGAATTTGTATTAACGCTCTAGTATATACGTATTTTAATCAAGTATCTACGTGCTGTCTACATTTTGTGTTTACTAATTACGCTATCCGTCTATTGGATGACTTTTTAAATCAAATATATATGGTTATGACATTTTTATTTAATAAATAAATATTTAATACATATTTTAATTAACTTAGTTTTCTTTAAGAAAAGTTTATAGTCAAAATATTTTAAAGAGAATTTTTGGTTAAAGGTATTTTTTTAAGTGCAGAATAAATTCATTTAAACATACTTAGCATCTTATAAAAAAATAATAATAAAGAGTCTCACATTTAAAATTTAATAATTATATGACTCGATTTCATTTTGTTTGTTTGTAATAATATTTAGATGCACTTTTTAACTTTATATATATAATTTAAATGAAAAAGGTCATTATATATATTTTTATATATTAGGTAAAAAAAATTAGGACATGGAAAACTTTTATAATCTTTACTCTTTATTTTTTAATTTTATAAAATACTTTTATTACTTAATCTTAATTATATTTTGATAATTTTTCTCTTGATAAAGACATCATGTACTAAGCAAGATCTTTATTACTATGTTATCTTATATATATTTATAAAAATTTAAACCATATTATGCTAATATTTTTAGTATAAAAAATAGAAATATATTATCAATGAAATATATAGAAACTAAATAAAATTATAATATTATTTAAATATACTTATCATTAAAACTTGTAAGATTAAGATTAAAAGACAATAAAATTCATAAATATGTAAAATAATAGTATTTAAAGGGCATTTCACAAATGTATATTTTTATTTTTCTCTATTTAAGATTAATTTATGAAATAAAGTAGTATTTTTTATAATTTATCAAAAATGAATACACTTTGATTACTATTTTTACAAAACTATAAAAATTAAAATGATTTGTCATGAAAATAAAATAAAAATTCAAGAAAATATGAAGTATGAAAAATTTAAAATGTTAGAAAAGATGAAAAGTTAAGAAAGATATGAATGAAAGAAATTAAGAGTTAAAGATAATAAATAAATTTATAATTAAAAATAATTTAAAAAAACAAAATTAAGGAAAAATTCCACTAGCAATTGTAGAGGAAGAACTTTTATATTTTACTAGTTATGTTATATCGTGCGTCTTTTAAATTAAATATACATGACTATAAGGTTTTATTTAATAAATAAATATTTAGTACATGTTTGAATTAGCTTAGTTTACTTTAAGAAAAACTTATAGCTAAAGTATTTTAAAGAAAATATATAGTTAAAAGTTTTTTTTTTAAAAAGTGCAAAATAAATCAATCCAAACATACTTAAAATCTTATAAAATATAATACAAAGTCTTATATTTAAAAATTAATAATTATATAACTCAATTTTATTTTATTTGTTTGTGGAAATGTTTAAATGCACTTTTTGACTTTATATAAAAAATAAAATTAAAAAAGTCATATATTTATTTTGACATGTTCGGTGATTTTTTCAGGACATGGAAAAGATTTATAATGGTTACTCTATATTTTTTATTTATTTTAATTTTATAAAATTATTTTTTAACTCAATCTTAATTATATTTTGATAACTTTTCACTTAATAAAGACATCATGTACTAACTCATATCTGTTTATTCTGTTATTTTATATATATTTATAGAAATTCAAACGAATCTTACACTAATATTATTAGTATAAATAAAATAGAAATATATTATCAATAAAATACATAAAAATTAAATAGAATTATAATAATATTCAATATTCTCAGCATTAGAAGTTGCAAGATTAAAATTAAAAGACAATAGAATTTTAAAATATGTAAAAAATTAGTATTTAAAAGGGAATTTTACTAAAATATATGTTTGTCTTTCTTTATTTAACATTAATTTATGAAATAATGTAAGTATTTTTTTTAATTTATTAAAAATGAATACACTTTGATTTATATTTTTAAAAAAATTATAAAAATAAATTGACATGAAAAAATTGAAAGGTGAAGAAAATATGAAAAGTGAAGAAGTAAAAAAATGGAACATTTATATGGTTAGAAAGGATGAAAATTCAATAACGACATGAATGAAAAAAATAAAAATTCAACAAAAATAAAGTTATAATTAAAAAGAATTAAATAAATTAAAATTTAGGAAAATGCCACATGTCAATGAAATATATAGAAATTAAATAAAATTATAATATTTTTCATTACTCTTATCATTAGGACTTGTAAGAATAAAATTAAACGACAATAAAATTTTTAAATATGTAAAAGAATAGTGTTTAAAGGGCATTTTAGTAATATATATATATATATATATATATATTTCTTTTTCTTTATTTAAGATTAATTTATGAAATACTGTAAGTATTTTTTATTTTATTAAAAATGAATACACTTTGATTGTTATTTTTAAAAAATATTATAAAAGTTTAAAAAAATTGACAAATAAAAATTAAAAGTCAAGAAAATATGAAAAGTCAAGCAAAAAATGAAAAATATAAATTTGAAGAGATAAAAAGTCAAAAAAGATATGAATGGAAGAAATGAAGAGTAAAAAAACCAAATAAAGTTAGAATTAATTAAAAAGAATAAAAAAATCAAATTTTAAGAAAATTCCACATGGCAATTTGTAGTGAAAGAACTTTTATATATTATAATAAATAATAGATAATAGATAGATATAATAGATAATAGATAGATAGATAAATACTAGTTAGTAATCCGTGGATTTCACGGAATTTTTTTAAGTTTTAATTTTTATTTTGAGTATAATTTATAGATTTAATTTTTAATATGATATATATATATATATATATATATATATATATATATATATACTATGTTATGAATTAAACTCTTTAAATTAACAACATTTTATTTAAAATTTATAGATAAATAAATAAAAATAATATTTTTTTAGATTAGTTCAACTATGTATAAAATCATTGTACAAATTAATTGTTGACTCTAGAAATAAGTGATTTTTTTTATGAATTCAAGAAATAAGTAATTAAAAATATCTTTTAATGACCAAATAAATGATAATAAACTTTATACTAAAAGGAATTAAGATGAAAAAGAATTGTGTATAGTCAATTAAGAAAACAATGAAAAAAGAAGATTTGGGATGGAAAAGAAATTATGTGTAATTAATTAAGAAGATAATGTGATTAATTGTGAGAAAGAGTGTGTAAATAAATTTATTTACTTTTAAGATAAAATAAAAATGATTTAAAGAAAGGAGAAAATACTAAAAAAATAGTTTATTCTTAAAAAATAATACTCAAATTTATAATATAGAAGTACATAACATATAGGTATATTATATGTTGATGACATGTCATGTAAATGTGCAAAAGTATGCGTGAAAAATTAATAGCATGCCACTTGGGCGCGCGGTTGAATACTGAGGGCTATACTTCAGTCTTCAAGACAGGTTCTAAGGATCAACCAATAAAGGACAAGCCAAGGAATACTGGATGGGCGTATATGACTTCGAAAAGGCATCACAGGTGATTAAGATTCCTTAAAAGGAACTGAACTAGAAGACACAATTGGCACGGTGGCCTTTTACAAGACAAAAGCAGAATCTTTGTAAACCACGTTCTTCCTCAAACCCCTTTTACAAGACAAAAGCAGCATCTTTGTAAACCACGTTCTTCTACAAGATTATGTAACTACTTTAGCACATGAGGGCTGGGATGGATATAAAAAATATTTAGTGAATGAGATAAAAATTATGAATTATATTATTAAATATAAAAAAATTTAAAGTTAATAAAAAAAGATGTATTTATTTTTAAATTATTTAATGAGTTAAGATCAAAATGTATTATTTTAAATTAAGGATAAATATTTTTTTATTTATTTAATTTAGAAGAATATTTTTTTTATTATATAATAAGATTTACGAATAAAGTAAAAAAAAAAATCACAATAGTAATTATCATTTACATCATGATTTATAAGTAAAATTAAGTTTATATATATATATTTTAAAAAAAGAGAAGAGAGTAAAATTAAAAGTGAGAGGAACTAGTAAATTTATTATATAAAGATTAAAAATTAATATAAAGATGAGTTAATATTGTAATATTAATATATATAAAATAATTATGAATCACATATCAAATACATATCAAGTATAAATTCTTTTAACTTCATTTTTATCTTTGGTATAATTATACTTGATCTCTCATGAGATTAGTACTTATAATATTAACACCTTTTTTATTTGAGAAATTACTGATATTTTTCTTATTTTGTATTTTTAATAGAATTTTGTATAATGTTTATACATAAAATATGAGAAGTATATATAATTTTGTAAATAAAAAAAGATGTTAGAGTGTAATAACAACATATAAAATCAAGAATGTGTATATAATTTGTAAATAAGAGTGTCAATATAATAAGTATTAACTTTATAAAAGATTAATATAATATTTTTTATTTTTTAATAAATTTAATTAAATTATTAATACTTAAAAAAATTAATGAAAAAAGAGGGGTCGAGGCTCATGTTCATCCGTCCTGTATGAGAAATGCTATAAATATATTTTTATCACATTCTTTTTAATATTTTTTTATTGGGTCACATTACATATTAAAATACATACTCAATTTCGATTAATATGTAATTAATTCAATTAATGTATAATCAAGTTTGAGTTTGTATTTTAGTATATGACGTGATCTAATAAAAAAAATGTATTTAAAAAAATGTAATAAAAAATATATTCTTAACATTCCTCTTAGAATATTAAGTAGTCGTTTAGTCCTAAGATCTTAATTAGCCTTTTCGTTTTTAACATTACCTTGATTCTTAAGTAATTTTTGGTACAAACGAAATTATTTAACCGTCTGTCGTGACTGATTATAGGAATTTTACTGTTTAATTTGTTAGCTGTTAAAATCAAATGCAACATCACCATGCATCAAATGCATAGTAAGTAAGAATATTATATATTGCCGCAATTGTTAGGAAAGGATAAGCATTGAAATGGTTGGTCTTTACAACCTACTATATAATTATAAGTACCATAGCTGATGATAGATACAATATGTGAGTGCAAATAATTGTATAGTTGATAGCTTTCTCCACATTCACTTGGCAGCAGGATTCCAATGTACTAATAAGCTAGGCCAGTGATCAATTGGCAGCTGCCTCCTCTCAAATCTCATCATCTGTTAAACCTTCTCAGAATACAAATAGTCTGATGAGTAGTTTATCATTTTCGATGGCAGCAAAGCCTTCCATAGTTGGGAGCAATAGGAAACCATGTTGTACAAGATTTGCTGTTATAAAGTCGGAAGTAACCGTGGCTCCTAAACAAAGAGCAACGAGCATGTTTCCCCAGTTGTCAAAACAAGGAGTTCCTTTTGCCGATTTACATGTACAAGAGGTTGTTGAGAGGCAGTCTCAGACTGCTAATTTTGCCACCATAAGTCCTTGTAGTAAGCCACAATTCGAGTCCAATTTTCTCAAGGATGCCTACCAAAAGTGCAGAAAGATCTGTGCGGAATATGCCAAGACCTTCTATCTAGGTACAAGTCCACTTTTTTTCATATCGGTTTAACATATTAGATCCTTAAAGTAAAAATGCAGTGGAGGCCAATGACAGTAAGATTATTATTTATTTCTCCTTCTGGATCTCAGCAACTTGATTGGTAAAAATGGCAATTTTCTTAAAAATGGGTTTGTTGCAATTCACCCTTTGCCATTCCTACCCGTCTAATCTCAACTTTCAACATGCATGAATGGCTTTTTTTATTTTATTTTTTCCCATTGTGTTATCTGACTTCTTCCATCTTCTTCCTAGCATAATTGAGACCTTCTCTATTCTTTTTAAACAGGAACTTTGCTTATGACGGAAGAAAGACAGAAAGCTATATGGGCAATTTATGGTAAGAAATTATACCAAACAAATATGATGATCATTTGCTACTAGTTTTGTATTATGATTTGTGAATCACCAAAATTCAAAATCTTTATTGACATGCTTATCTGCAGTTTGGTGCAGGAGGACGGATGAACTGGTTGATGGTCCTAACGCTGTGTATATGAGCTCTGCTGTTCTTGATAGGTGGGAAGAGAGATTGCATGACATTTTCAATGGACGCCCCTATGATATGCTTGATGCTGCTCTTACTGATACAGTCTCCAAGTTTCCCTTGGATATTAAGGTGATTACTAAAAGTATTTTACTATATATCAGAGTTTTAAAAAGAAAAAAAAAATTCTCTTAGTACCTCTTTCTCGATCACATTCATACTTCAGAATCAGAAATCACACATGTATTTCATATATCAGTATACTATAAGGAATTCGGTTCACTATAGGAATAACTACTGGTTTCACCTATGTCTATGACCTAATAATGAAGTCTTGTGTTTCATTACAGCCTTACAGGGACTTGATAGAAGGTATGAGAATGGATACAAGGAAAATCCGATACAAAAATTTCGAGGAGTTATACCTTTACTGTTACTATGTGGCTGGAACTGTTGGGTTAATGAGTGTTCCAATAATGGGTATCGCCCCGGAGTCTGTCATCCCAGCTCAAAGTGTATATAATGCAGCACTATATCTGGGTATTGGAAATCAACTGACAAACATTCTTAGAGATGTGGGGGAGGAGTAAGTTTCTAATTCATTTATTTCACTTAATTGATCCTCTTTTGCTGACTATATTATATATATAATTGATATATGACCTTATACAAAATTATCAACTTGATTTAGTGCATTAAGAGGTAGAGTCTACCTTCCCCAAGATGAACTTGCCCAGTTTGGTTTATGTGACGATGATGTTTTCTCAAGAAAGGTCAGTGAAAGATGGAGAGAGTTTATGAAACAGCAGATTACAAGGGCAAGATTCTACTTCAACTTGGCAGAAGAAGGAGCTTCTCAGCTTGAAAAGGCCAGCCGTTGGCCGGTACGTGTACATATTGGAATTTACAGTACCCACATGAACGAACAATAATGATCCATAATATTGGCTGACTTAAAGAATAATATTTTTCATCCAACTAAAATTGATAATCCCCTACTTGGCTACTTATATGTTATAGCATAGCAAAACCAGCATTATGAACTAATAAAAGAAAGTCCCTGGAAATAGCAAAGATTAAGATTGGTATATATTATACATGATGATGCTGCATGCATATGTCACTCATAGGTCATTTGCGGAGGTTAATAGTTTGCTTTGTGTATGATTTGCAGGTTTGGTCCTCATTAATATTGTATCGTAAGATCTTGGATGCAATTGAAGACAATGATTATGACAATTTGACAAAACGAGCCTGCGTAGGACGAGTTAAGAAACTTCTGATGTTGCCTCTATCTTACACTAGATCTCTCTCAAGTCCCAACACAAAATTTGATCCTTCGATAACAAGGCTTATCTAGCAAAATTATTAGTAGCCGAAAACAGTTTTTAATATTATAGTAAATGTATATACGAGAATGACTAAGTGAAATTTAAAAGAAATGTTTCTGCTTGAGTGAATAGTACTCAACACACACGATATTTATATGTATCAAAAAAATAAATACATCACATATTTACAAGACAATAATAATGAATTTAAGTTATTTCCTATGACACTATCTTGGCTATTGATACATAAGTTATTTCCTATGACACTAATTAATTTTTATTGCTTATTTCCAACATTCTAATACTCCCTCTAGTGCATACATGTCATATGCACCAAATTTGTTACATATATAATTAATTTGAGGACTTTAGAGAGATTTGCTCGTTACAAACACCTAACTCATTTAGCAACTATTTTAGACATATAAGTTCACATATTGCAATTGTCATTGTTTGATACTTACCTTCAGCACTTGACCTATCAACCACAATTTGCTTTTTACTTTTTCAAGATATCATATTACCTCCAAAAAGAACACAATATCTTGAGATAAAATGTCTGTCTAAGGGATGCTTAATCTGTAACACCCCAAAATTTCTTGCTTTTCAGTTATATGTGAGTTTTGTAATTTTTGTGAATTGTTTGATTTATTTTGATTATTTTATTATTATTTTTGAAGTTTGTGTGTGATTGAAGCGAGGCCAAAAAAAATAAAAAAAAAATTGAGGCCGAAAAATTTTAGACTGTTAATATGGGGTTGAGAGAGCTTACTAAATCCGAAATCGGAAACAGTTTTTGAATTTTTTTTTTTTTTGAGATTTTATTCGAAAATGAAATCTAGGTACGTTTTATTATCCATTAGACAATAAATACTGATTTTGCTAGCAATAACTTTTATCTATTAGTTAATAACTATCAGTTAATATCTAACTAGGTGACTAGTCTTGAGCTTAGTCATGAACCTAGTCACTAAGCTCTTAAATGCATGCTTTATGGTGAACTAATTAAAAGATTAGTCAACCAAAGTGGTCATGACTCATTGCATGTCTCACTACATGACTCAACCATGTGACTCACATTTTGGTGACTCATATGGCCAAGTGAGGGCTTAGGGAGTTCTAGATTTAGTTAATCACTTGTTCATTTCTATCTCACATTTTCTCTCTTGAAGCTCATGGCCAAGAACCCAAAAACACCTTCCAATTTTCCTTAATTCAAACTAACCTCATATCTTGAACCTACACACCATTTCAAGACACTTTTGTATTGTGACTATCATCTAGTTCATCCATCTTCCATCTTTTTCTTCAAGCTTAGGGTTTGAAGCTTTTAAGGTGAAGTTCTTTAATCTTAATTTTTTTTTTCATTTTCAAGTTCTAAACCATAACTTTGATCTATGTTTATCTTAGTTCAAGTCTTAGATGTTAATATTTGTGTGTTTGTTTTATTTCAAGAACATCTTGGTGGCGAGAGTTTGCTTCAATAAGGAATACAAGAAGCTTTTGAACATCATCTAAGGTAAAAGGGAGATTAACCTCATCAACCAATCATGGTGGTAAGGAATGAAAATTTGGGTTGTAGGTGAAAAATTCATGCGAGAATTTATTCACTTGCTTGTATAAATTTAGTAATTTGTACTTATTTGTTTTATGTGATTTTATGGCTTTAATAATATGCATGAACTTGTTATAGTAGAATTATGATTATTGAAGTATGTGGTATGCTATGATTTATGTTGGAAATGAAAGAATTTTTTGTCCCAATGACCATTAGGGCTCATGACCTTTATGCCTAATTAGGGTAATCCAAGTCAAAAATATTTTGTTAATTGTGAACTTAGAGGAATAGGTAACAAGGAATTGGATTAAGGATTTACAAAATAGAAAAGGAAATGAATAAAATTTTTATTGTTGATCATTAAGCAATTTTTGGCCATGATGTTGGAAAATAGGGTTGAGAAGTAAATTGGAAACTTAAAGTATTTTATTTAAGATGATTTTTAGTAAAGCAAATGGAAAAGATTTTATTAAATTAAAATAATGCATATTTTGGGAAAAATGTTAGAAAATATTACCTAGAGGAGTTTTAACAAGGAAATATTGGAATTAAGGTTAAATTTTGTATTAAACTTGGTAAGTTTCAAAAATTAAGTTTAGAGAGTCAAAAAAGCTTTACGCGATTGAAAAATAGTGATAAAACCTTACGCGTTTCAAAAATGATTATTTTTGAGTTACGCGATTGAGAAAACGTTTTAAAATGTTTACGCGATTTGAAAACGTAACAAAAATATTACGCGATTGTAAAAATGTGATAAAAGTGTTATGCAACTGAGAAGAACAACATTGTTGTCGGGTCAACGTACTGGACCCGGAGATGTCGATATATGATTTTGGCCAGTGGTGGCTTGTTTTTATGAAAAACCATGTTTTTGATATTTATTTGTGTATTGAATCATTAATCATGCATTGAAAGTCGTATAGACTATGTTTATTGAGACTATTTGTCTAGGAGTTGAATTACACCTAAGTGCGAGTGCAAATCGCGTAGTGTAAGTCAATTGTTGATCTTGGAGGCGTTGGGGTGCGGGTATTCCACAAGTAGACAGTTGGTAGCTCCATTGGGTCGTGGTGACTGAGCACCGCACCGACGATCTCGACTAGATGTGTACGCTGAATTTGTGATAGCACTTTGTTGAGGCTAACGATATACGGACATGTCTCCTTGATCATTCTCTCTAAAATTGCGTTTTAACTCCATAGAGTAGGAATTGATTCATTGTGCATATGCATAGTCAGTTGACATATTATTGTGATGTATATCTATTGAATTATCTGTTATTTGATACCATGAATATACTTATTATTTCTGTATTTGAATGACATTATTATCATTATTGTTTCTATGCTATCATGCTGGTATGTGATGTAGGAGATCTCACCTTTTTGTTGTATTATTTTGTTTTATGTTTATGCTTGATAGAGACTGTGAAGAAGACGAGGCAGAATCGCCTGGGTTTTGTTTGATGTAATTTTTTGGGTTCTGGAATGAAGTCAAGACAGGATATTTTCGATTTTGTTAAAGTTCAATTTCACGGGGGCACTGATGCCTAGCGTATCAACCTCGATACGAAGCGTGTTATCTATGTTGGGGATGTGACCCTAACGTTGAGGAGGACCTGTCATAGCGTTCCTATGTTTTCTTTTGATGTTTATGTACATTTGGAGTTCTCTATGTCTATTAGAGAGTTGTGGGGTGATCGTCATTGTACCCCTAGAAAGAACTCTATTGTGTCATCTAGACGAACTCCTGTCCGCAGGACCATGTACCACCCGGGGTTTTTATCTTCTAAGGAGACAGAGGAGGATCTGGAATAAGATCCGTATGAGGACCCTTCTCATTAGGTGTATGATGTTAAGATAGTTTACGTTTGCTACAGAATTTGTATATATGTCTTTTGGGTACAAATCTTATGTATGTAAGTTGTTAGTGAACTATGACTTATACGTATATATAATGTGTATTATTCAGTTATTATAACTTGTGCTCTTTTTATTTTGTCAAATTATGGTATCCGCAAAAAAGAAAAAAGAAATTTTGAACACCGTACATACAATATTAAATCTTTTACAACTTGGTTCTAATTTGGTAAGTTTGAAGTCTCAAATGTAATACCCTAGGGAGGGTGTTACACAATCAACATTTGTATAACCACATATCTCTATATGGCCTTTATCATCATAGAGCAACCCTCTCCTTGGAGCTCCTTTGATATATCTAGGCACCCAACAATAGCATCCCAGTGTGAGTCATATGGGGAATCAAGGAATTGACTCAACACTATTACAGCAAAAAAAAAAAAAATATTTAGCCTAGTTACTGTGAGATAATTCATCTTCACAATCATTCTTCGATATTGTCCAGGGTCTGATAATGGTTCCCCTTGTGCTAGAAGAAGTGTGACATTGGGATCCATAAGTGTATCGATGGACTTACACCATGTCATGCCAGCCTCTTCTAAAATATCCAAGACATATTTCCTCTCAGAAATAGAAACATCGTGTCTAGATTGTGCAACTTATATACCTATAAAATATTGAAGTTTGCCAAGATCCTTAGTTTGAAAGTGCTTGAGTAGATATTGTTTCAACTGTTCAATACCAACGCAATCATTACCAGTAATAACAATGTTATCTACGTAGACAACAAGGCAAATGCATTGATCGGGAGAATGGCACCGATAAAAAATAGAATGATTGACTTCACTTCTAGTCATGCCAAAGGCTTGTACAAAAGTACTGAAACATCCAAACCAAGTGTGGGGTGATTGCTTTAGACCATATAGAGATTTATGGAACTTACAGACTAGTCTAGACTCCCCCTGAGCAATAAAACCAAGTGGTTACTCCATGTAGACTTCCTCCTGTAAATCTTCAAGAAGAAAAATATTCTTTATATCGAGCTGATAAAGAGGCCAGTGACAAACTGTAGCCAAAGCAATAAATAAACGAACGGAAGTAATCTTGGCCACTAGAGAAAAAAAATGCCACTATAATCAAGGCCATAAGTCTGGATGTAGCCTTTAGCCACCAAACAAGCTTTTAACCGATCAATAGAGCCATCAGGGACCAACCTTCACTGTAAACACCCAATGACAGCCAACAACAAACTTACTAGGTGGTCTAGAATCTAGATCCCATGTGCCATTAGAACGCAGGGCAGACATTTCATCAATCATAGCTTGTCACCAACTTGGATGAGATAGTGCTTCGCCTGTGGTTTTGGGAATAGAAACAGAGGAAAAACTTGAAACAAAAGTGTAATATTAAGGAAAAAGACGATCATAACTTAGGAAAACATAAAGAGAATGAGGATTACTAGTAGAATATGTACCTTTTCGAAGAGTAATGGGAGGACTATCCGGTGTAGGATCCAAATCAGGAAAAGCAATTGGTGAAGGTGGTGAGTTATCAGGGACATTTTCCATAGTAGATATAGTACTAGTAGATGGACGAGTGCGACGACGATTAACAATAGGAGAACATGTAGGACCAATAGAGGGACTAGGACTTGATGAACTTTTTGGACTATATGATATGATAACAAGAGAAGGATCATAGACAGGAACATGAAGTATAGTGTTCACCTGAGAGATATCTGCAGATGAAGTGAAGAAAGGTTGTTGCTCGAAAAAGGTGACATCAATAAAAACAATATAACGACCCAGATCAGATGAATAATAGTGATACCTTTTCTGAAGATGAGAATAACTAAGAAAAAGACATTTGAAAGCTTTAGCAGTGAGTTTGACTTTTCCTAGAGTAAGATCATGAACAAAACAGGTACAACTAAAGATATGTAGAGAAACAAGGTAAACATGAGTATTAGGAAACAATATAGTGTGAGGAATTTTATCATGCAACATGGAGGAGGGCATGCAATTAATTAAATAACAAGTCATAAGAATAACATCCCCCCAAAATCAAAGAGGGACATTCATATGAATGAGTAAAGTCCTGATTGTTTCAATCAAATGACGATTTTTACATTCAGCCACTTTGTTTTGTTGTGGAGTATGAGGACATGTTATTTGATGTAAAATACCTTATTTTGTCAAAAAAATCTTAAAATTGATTAGACAAATACTCATGTTCATTATCATTACATAAGACATGAATGGTTTGACCAAATTGAGTTTTTATCTCAGCACAAGATTTTTGAAAAATGAAAAATAATTCAACACAATTCTTCATTAAAAAGACCCAAGTACAATGCAAGTAATCATCAATAAACGTAACAAAATACTGAAAGCCAAGACTAGAACTGACACGAATTGGTCCCCAAATATCCAAATGGATAAAAGAAAAATGAGATTCACATTTTTTATTGAAACTACTAGAAAAAGAAGTACGAATATATTTCCCTTTTTGACAAAACTCACACTCTAAGGACTTTAAATTAGAGAGATATGGAACCATCTTCTGGAGTTTAGAAAGACTGGGATATCCAAGACGACTACAAATGACAGTTGAAGAGTCCGTTAAGGTACATGCTATTGGAGAATTTGGCACAGCAAGATGGTAAAGCCCTTTAAACTCACAACTGATTCCAATTGTCTTCCCCGTATTCAGATCCTGCACAAGAACAGAGTTTTTAGTAAAGGTAATAGAACATCTAAGAGATTGAATTAATTGGCTAACAAATATCAAATTAAAAGGACAACTAGGGGCATAAAGAACATAAATTAAAGGTAAAAGAGGACATGGTCGGGCTTGACCAATGCCAAGGATAGGAGCTTTGGTCCCATTGACAAGTGTGACAAAAGGTAAGAAATTGGAAAAAGAAATAGAGATAAGAATATCTTTATTGCTACAGAGATGATCTGAAGCAACAAAATCAATTACCCAAAGTTCAAGAAATGACTGAGAAATACAAGTAGTGGGGTTACCAGTTTGTTCAACCACTATAGTAGATGTCGAAGGTTATGAGGTGGCCTTAAAGTGAAGGAAGGTCTCATAGTCTACTGGAATAAAGGTCACAAAAGGAGGTGTCGAAATTGGCTCAATATAAGCAAAGTTAGCGGAAACAGGTTTACCATGCTTTGCCCCAATAATGTTCTTTCAGGTGTCCCAGTCTATTGCAAAAGGTACATCAAGACCTATTACCACCACATTCTCTTCCACTACCACGACTATCAGAATTATCAACATGAGAGACAAGAGCTGAAGATTCTGATGAGATAGTAAGGGAAATATAAATAAAAGGTGATGTCATATCAGAAATATTCAGTAATCAGTGAAAGGTTTGTGATAATGTATAAGCATCAACACTAGTCAGAATATGTTACTGGACATTCTGCGCTTGGTTTAGATATTTCAGTACTGTTGTATAAGCCTTTGACATGACCAGAAGTGAAGTCGATCATTCTATTTTCTACCGATGTCATTCTCCTGATCAATGCATCTACCTTGTTGTCTATATGGATGACATTGTTATTACCGATAATGATTGAGCTAGTATTGAACAGTTGAAGCAATATTCGTTCAAGCACTTTCAGATTAAAGATCTTGGCAAGCATGCCCATGGTTGTTTATCAGCATAAGAGATGAGAGTTGAAGATTCTTATGAGATAGTCGAGGAAGTAGAAACAAGAGGTGACGTGATATCAGAAATATTCAGTAATCGATCAAAGGTTTGTGATAATGTAGGAGTATAAGTAGTAGTCAGAATCTGTTGCCGGATATTTTTCAAGTCGGTTGAAAGAGAAAACAAAGTAAGGACCATAAAGAACGTTTCTTATTGTTTCTTATGCGCTGCCTGATCTTTAACACAAGGCATCATTACTGAAAATTCATGCATCAAAAAATGAGCCTTACCAAGAAAAGTTTCCATCTTGGTAAACTGTTGTCACAAAGTTATCATGTCAAAAACAATGGAATAGAGGCGCTAGATATCATTGGCATAGCAGTTAGAAGCTTCTTACCACACTTCGTAACAAGTTTCAAATGGTTGAAAGAGGTCTACAATTAATGGGTCAATGGAAAGAAGAAGGACACTAAGCAACTGCTAGTCAATTTGTTTCCATTTACTAGACTGATTTGGGGGGACATCCTCTGACTTAGTTGTAAGGTGTTTTGACTTGCCCTAACCAACAAACCAAATTTTCATAGAAGATGTCCATGACTTGTAAGTGGCAAAACTCATCAATCTCTTACTTGTGATGGATGGAATAGACAAGTTAGAGAGAGTAAATTGCTCATTTAGATCATATATGACCTCAAAACTAGAAGAACTCATCATTAGATAGCAACACAAAAGACTTGAAGCACCTTAGGAAGAAACTCATAGTATAAAGAGACTACGATGTGAGAAATAAGAACATAACTAGACCGGAAACGTCAAGGCGAACCAAATAGGGTCAACGGCGGTCGAAGCTAAGGTCAAACGCGTCCTCACGTGCCAGTGGTAGCGAGCTGGGCTAATGGATGGTGGCAGCGCGGGGGGTTTCTGATGGCGGCTCAGCTTCAGGGTTGGTTCAATTTGGAGATGTTGGACTTGATTTTGGTGGTTGTGACACCAACTGAGGTGTTGAATAGTCATCGAAAGTTGAACAGTCTCTAAAAAAGGTGCCGGTAAGATGCGGAACAGAGATTGGGGCAGTTGGTAAGACACGCGGCTGAGAAATTTTATCACTAAACAGTGATTTAAGATAACTGAACAGAGTCGAGTCGAAACTTGCTCTAATATCAACTTAAATTTGGAGAAAGACTCAGAGAAATTTAGAAGAAAAGTTTCTGAATATGCTTGAATGAATGACACTTAATACACATGATATTTATATGTATCAAAAGAATAAATATATCACCTATTTACAAGACTAATAATAAATTTAAGTTATTTCTAATGACACTATCTTGACTATTGATACATAAGCTATTCCCTATAACACTAATTAATTCTTATTATTTATTTCCAACATTCTAACATATACCATTAACGAGAGGAATTAGCTCACTGACCCAATAAAATACTTGGCTTCCTTGTACAGATTACAAATTATAGGCCTCTTCCGAAGATCAATGAGCAGAATCTGAATAATTAATAACAAAAAGTATAATAGAGTCAGTATTATGTAATGATTTGAAGAGAAATATGAAGAAATATGTAAGTATAGGTTCAGATCAAAAAAGAAATATGTAAGCATAGGTTAGTAATATTACTCTCACATATTTGTGCCATTTGGTAAAGGAAAGTACGACCAAGGCGATTGAGTGATGCAGGTATAGGTTAATGAAAAATGTTTGTTACATATCAATAATAAGTCAGATCTTTTTACATGTAATAAAATTAAAGTACATGTGTATGAAAATAAGATAGGACCAATATGTGTGAAAGTGTGTACGTAATATTATTTCTAAGTTTATACCGTAATTGTTGATTGTTGTGCCAATTTATTCCAATCTTGTGGTGTAATTGATGTAATTATAGTCTGGATTCCAAATGTCCTTTACTTCAAAGACAAGTCATATATTTATTAATTTTGTTTACTTGTAGTCAGTGTACAGTTTATCATATCATTACTTAAGTATTTAAATTATTATTTTATATGTATAAAAATATTATTAATGATTGATATAATTTTATAATAGTTTCTACTATCTTACACATGTCAAATAATAATTTAAATACTTATATAAATTATGTTCATCTAAGAATTACTCCTCTCTCTAATTTACGATATGCATTCACCTATCATTTCTCTTTTTCTTTTTTTTTTCTTTTTATTCACTGCATTCACTAATCTTAAATCATAGCATGAACATAGTAATAGATTTTCGGTGACTCATTATCATGACAAGGGCTAGGGCAATCCCAAAGGTATTTACTTTATTGATATACGAAACTTAAAAATTTTACTAACAAAAATGAAATTGGACCAAACATACATCAAAACTCCAAAGAAGGGAGAGAGAAATTACAAAAAGGAAAAAAATCTACTCGGTGATTCACTTTTGACTAAGATTTTAGGTTGTGTAGTATTTGCTTACTAATATTAGTGCAGTAAAATTATTGAGAGAGGGGGAGGGAGGGGGGGAGGGCGAGTGTTGTTAGAAACGGAGCTACCTGAAGGTATTGATGGTTCAAAACGGACTAGTGGGCTGTGAGGGTGGGTGGAAAATAGTAATGATATTTGCACGTTAAAAAGTTTACCTCTTACATAATAAGAAAAACTCAAATTTTGAAACATACTTTCAAACTTTTTTATCCCAAACTAAAAAGATTTGAAGATGATGTAAAACTTCTAATACGCAAATAACATAACTCGGGTGGAGAAAAGGGAGTTCCTACTTGCTAGTTTTGAAGTAGCGAAAGCGTTAAAGATAATTGTCACGTGACGGCATGTGTTAAAAGAAGAAAATAAGGCTTTATGCATTACAAGCCATGGCATAAATCGCTTATTGTTAGTTACTTATGGATAAGACACAGATTTTAAAACGTACCACAAAAAAAAAATAACAGAAAGATTTCAAATATCTGCTATCTCTATAAATCAACTGAACAAACCTCATTCATACCAGAACTACGAATGATTGAAAAATCCGACTCTATCTCCATAAGCCATACTTAAGTAACATTATATAGTACAGTGCTCGTTTTTTACTATTAACCCAACGTCTTGAGCCTTTCCCCATTTATAGAGATAACAGCGTAGAAATAGTACAGGCTAACACTACTGTGTTCCTACTTCCTCAATGTTTCAAATCCTTTATTCTAGAGCTATGCCTATGATGCCCGATTCAGCCCCAAACCAGAATCCCCATATTGTAAGGAGGTTAATGTGTCGCTTCAAGCTTCACAGTGAAGTCATTAATAAACAAATGAAGACAAAGGGATCGGTGACTACGCAGGTCTAGACACTCCCAAAAAAGTGTTAATAATTAAAAATACACTACCATTTTAACTTCTAAGTAATAGCAAGAAGACAAACTACCTATTAGGAAATATTCTCACAAGACGAGAAAAATTATACAGCACCCATTAGAGGATATTTTACATCATCCATCTACAGAGACCCATCCCCTGAGCAATAACCTAAATTGAGAAAAGAAAGGCCAAAAGAACTGCAAAGAAAATAGAAACAGGAAAAATTGGAAAAACATTAAAATTGATATATCGCATGCTGAAATGGTACACATGCCCACAATAGCATCGCCTGCTCCTCAGCTTCCCTTGGAAAGATACAATTATAATTCAAGTAAATAACACACCCAGGGAAGCCTAACATCGAAAATGTAAGGAACAATTTGAAGCATGGCTCTGATTTTGACAAGTAGATGAGCTTGAAGGGCAGTAGTTGCTGGTAATAGCAACTCAACCAGCTTTGTATCATAGGAAATAATCAGGTGTTCTCCTAGTTACATCTGGCTCTCCCCTCCTTGGAGCTGGCTCAAACTGCATTAAAAATAACTCTTAAGACAGCCAACTTTTTTATGCAGCAGAAGACTAAGCACAAGATTAGAAGTATCAAAAGTGACAGCGCCACTATATTGCTTAGTGAGTCGTTAGCCAGCCAAAAGATAACAGCAGTAGCTTCTAATTGGAAAGTAAGTGATGAAAACGAAGTTCAACCTGAATGAATGTGTGTCCTTTGCAGTCATCAACTTCAAGGATGGATGCCATGTTTCCACAGCGATAACAATAATTAGGTGCACTAAATATTGTAACCACTTTTTGATCCTGCCACAAGACGCCATAAATCAGGTCATACCACCGCAAATGAAATTAACAAACTAAATGAGATCAAGTATTTACATGACCCCAGTTATATCCTTCCATAACCAGCTGGTGAGCTCTGGCAATCAGCTTCAAGCTATTGGTATGATTAAACTGCTCAGATATGTCCTATAAAAGCAATACATATAAGCAATCAACAAAAATTAATGATAATAGGTGAAAACAATACTGGCCAGATGCACAATGAACTAGATTACCTGGCCAAAGGTATATCCAGCACCTCTAGGAGAGATACCCCAACCACAGCGATCATCTGGATCAGACCATAGAAGATCACACATGGGTCCCTCATGAGGAACTTCTTGTACACGATCAAAATTACGTATGTTATCAAGGGTTTCGATCGATGGGGACAACCCACCATGAAGACAAAATATTTCAGATTCAACCTTCAAAACAGAACATTTCACTTCAGCAATAAGAAATGATTTAGAACCTGGAAACCTCAGTGAACTGCAATTAATTTACAGAGACTGACAAAATATTAGGTAAAAATAGATGAAATGGTACATAAAGTTTATTGAAAGCAATCATGAACAAATATTATGAGTTATAGAGCTTATACAGCAAAATGATAAGAGTTTGCATCAGGAGCATATTATTTTCAGGGGGAGATATGAGAGAGATACAACTAACTAGATGCAACTCTAATTCTAAAAGAAACCTACTGAATTTGAAGTACTAAGATCAAAATGTTCAGTATAGCGTGGAGAACAATGAAAATCTAACAAACATGAAGTGCAGTAATAACTCCAATGAGAGGCAAGAAAAAAATATCTTACAACCCTTTCCAGCATTATGTAACAGTATACTCACCAATGCTGTCAACGGAAAGTAGTCAAACAAATCAGTAAAGATCTTCCAAACATTAGCATTACCATACCTGCAAAACAAATATGAAAAATATTACCAATACAGGTTTGCATAACTTCAAAGAGAAACTTTTTAAAAGAAAACAAAAATATATATATATGGAAGGAAAAAAAGTATGGAAAAACAAAAAACAAATATCAAATACAGACAAAGATAAAATAATGAAACATTCCCTAGAAAACAAGTTAAAATAAAGCAAACAGTCCAATTAGCATGATAATAAAAATTCCAACTCAACTTTCAATAAACCATGTAATTTTGATAGGTTTTATGAGTGTTTACAACTTTTAGATAGTGTGCAACTAACTACATATAGGTGTGCTTCTTTATCAAATCACATCTTCAACTGAAAAATTCTCAGCTTACCATATTGTTCAACTATGTGTCCAGGTGAGAATATGCAAACACAAAGCAAGAAAAACAAACTAGCTTCTAGACATTATATTAATAATTATCAATGACAAAGAACACAATTTCTTAGAAATTGCAGACATAAAATCAAGAAGTATATTTTAGTAATTGATTGCTACATAATTCGGGAAGCCATGTGACTTATGAGTGATCCACGAATCAAATCTTGAAGCTTTTCTATCTTAAAAGTGAACCTTACCAAACTATGTCATGCAAGACAGAAACAGAAATATGGTATGTCATACCAAACCAAACATACATGAGGCAAGACTTGTATTTGTATATTAGCTTATATGGCTCAAATACATAAGAAATTGTAATGGAGAGATCAAATTTGTAAAAGGGTGGCCTAGTGCGCAAGGCTCCCACCATTAGGGGGTTTGGGGAAGGTCAGGTGTATGCAGCCTCACCCCTGGGAGTGGATTGGCTATTTACACAAGAAGAACCTGTGACCACCAGGTCACTAGCCAGCAACCTTACCATTGTGCCTAGGCTCACCCTCAATGGAAATCAAATCTGTAAGCTAGAGAAAATCAACTATATGCTGATTTAGTTTCAAAGCTTTAACATCGACTTGAAATTTATGTTAGACATTACATAAAAGGGGAAAATAAAAGGAAGAAAAATCTGTCACTAATATCATTGTACTGAACAAGAATGTACCACATTTTATGAGGACCCTCAGGTTGTGGTTCAAGAAGTCAACAAGTGGGTAGTCACCCAAATGTTTAATTAGAAGATAAATGGACTTTTTAGGGTCCAGATCAAAAGTTCACCATTGGAGCTGGCTCAGATGGTCCAGATTTATAACTATTCTTGGTTATGCCCTAGAAATTCCAATCTGCAGTTATTTTTTACCATATTACCTGCAGACCAGAGACCACATTCAAACCCATAGTTTCTAGGTGGGTATGGAGTATAATCACATATACATAACATACAAACCCACTTATGTCATCGTATGCTACGTATACACAGTTACAAAGACTTGTTTAATGATGTTGCATAAAACACAGTATACTTGAATCGAAAGACATATTTGTCTCCTTGAATCTACATAAATGAAACACAGGGAGGTTGGAATCAATGTAACTGAAAAAGGAGGGGAATAAAAGAATAGAATAATGCAAGCACATGTGGGAGAAGATTTTAATGCATGACCAGCCACTAAACCGAATACTTAGTAATGTCCTAATTCATAATTAAGTTTCTCAACTTTTACATGCCCTAGTTCAACCATGAGAAACCATTGAAGTTTTCTTAAAGGATTCAATTTTGATCCACAGAAAGTGCTTAGTGTTTTACACTATAAGTGAACCATATATAGTGTCACCTGTTTGAAAAACTGCTATAACTTTCATCACAAGTGAAAAACCTTAATGGCTACAATGATATAGCACTTTCTTGTTTCATCATAGTGTAAAAAGTTTCACACTGATGTGGATCAAATTTAAACTCTATCAAATATGCCTCTACAAAAGAGAACTAACCAAATATCTTTATATATCATTTAGCTCACGGTTACATCACCAAAACAAATAGAGTAAATCCAAAATGTGAACCAAAACGAAAAGAATACACATTAAAGATACAGATAACAAGAGAATACTGCAAAAAAGATACGAAGGAATAAAGGGCAAGCAATACTAAAACAAATGCAAAAATGTTGAACTGAAGACGATGAACATCATATATCAAAGTTATCTGAAATTAATACATACTAGAAATAATTCATCTAGCAGTACTTACTTCCTTAGGCACTCATCATAAAACCCATAAACTTGGGTAATCTGCAGAAGAAAAGCTAAGATCAACCATTGCCATTCAAAGCTAGCATGACATGAAAACAACTAAACAAAACAGGGAGTCATAAAGATAAACTCAGTACTATAGCTTATAGCCAGTGAATTAAAAGTACCATGATCTAACATTACAATTACTTTATCAAAGGTACCATCTTGAGACAAACACTGTTTTGACCCTCCAATAGAGTTGGTTTCAATTGAGCCCCACTAGATTTATTCAATCAATTTACTACCTGAATGCTCATATTTCCTCCAATTGAGTCCTTCAGCACACTGTTTGCTTCAGCTGGATATGTACAGAAGGATTCAATTGGAGGCAAAGGAACTTTCAGGTAGTAAATTGATAGAAAAAAATCAGTCAAAGACTCTATCGATACTGAATCTGTCCCTGGAGGACCAAAATGGGGTTTTAATCTTATCTTTAGTCAACAGTCAGGAAGGTCAAATGATGAAAAAAAAAGAAAAGGAAAAGAACAAACCTGACGGCTTTCATGATTTCCTCTCAGAATAGTGATACGCTGAGGATAACGCACTTTAAGGGCAACCAAAAGCTGCATAATGACTTAATCAGTGACAAAGATGTTACTAAATAAAAGAAATACCATCTGAAAGCAAAAATAAACATCATTCGCAATAGATACATCACAAAATTCAAAAAATAACTAGTCAACTTATACAAAATATCCATATGATTGTACATCACATTTCTGCATGTTAAGGTGTGTTTCTCTGGTATCCCACATGTACACAAATAACACATTATTTACAGATGCAACATAATCATAAACTCTATTTTCTTTTCAGATAGCATGCTGCATAAATACAAATAGTTAAATAATATACCCCACAAACAAATGCAACAGCACA
This sequence comes from Ormosia emarginata, assembly GCA_029884605.1. Taxonomy (NCBI): domain Eukaryota; kingdom Viridiplantae; phylum Streptophyta; class Magnoliopsida; order Fabales; family Fabaceae; genus Ormosia; species Ormosia emarginata. The sequence continues at coordinate 7,813,911 of JAQQTP010000032.1, read as the reverse complement.
TGGCATATTGCATGGACAAATGGCAACCCATCGTTATCAGCACAGGAGCATGCCACAAGCAAAGGAGTATTAGAATAAATGTCTAGAAAATAGAAATTTTTAAGGCAACAAACAACTGTGATGAACTAGTATTTTTCGACTCATCTAAGCAGATATCAAATTATTAATACAAAAAACGTACACTTGATGCTTACTGCTTAGTCATTTCCGGTCTAAACTTTAGATTTCACTAGAGCAACTTAGTCCAATAATCCCATAAGGACTTATGAGAAAAATAAATAAAAGACTTCAGTCTGAAATGGTAAAGCATAATAGCCCATACTTACTGTTACAGTTTCAACTGAATAATAGCCACGATCAACATAATCCCCCATAAATAAGTAATTTGTATCTGGACACTACCAACAAAAAATTATAACCAGAAATGAGTATTCAACCTTCAACTTTAATATTTCAAGCAAACTCAAGACAACATATATAAATATGCAAGAAGTTGTGCGAAAAACAGATTCAACCGAGTAACAATTCTAAAAGGAACACATCACACATAAGAATTCGAATTTAAAATAAGACTAATATAGATTGAGTATGTAAGGCTTCTGAGTGGCAAGCAACACTTCAGGCTGATTTTCATTTAAAATAAAACTTTCTTCTCATTTCCTTGGCCCATCAGAGCAGAACCTTAGCACAAAAGAAACCCAAGTAAAAGTAAAATCCTTAACCTTAAGCTTATTTGTATAAGTCTAAATGTTTGTCTCTTATGTTTTATGCTATGGGGATAACATGGAAAGAAATTATTCTATTCATTGATTATATCAACTTTTCCAAAATTGAATTCAATGGCTAGTAATTGGAACGACTATGCTGTCATGAAAATTTATAGGGGAAAAAAAGACAAAGGCCAAGGCCCATCTACTGTGAAATCCAAAGAGAGGTCAAATGTAATTTCACCACACCTCAAGGGAGACGCATGTGGTTTCCTGATTTTCCAAGTATTATTTAATTAATACATACCTTTCCTCCAATGTGAAAAAGCTCCGCAAGATCATGGAATTGCCCATGAATATCACCACAAATTGTAACAGGACTTTTCACAGGCTGCAATTATTGGGAAAATCAAATAATCTTTTTAGCTTTTTCAGCCATTCAAAATCATCAGAAGCTAAAGCCCTACAAGACATGAGAATGCAATTATAAAACAAAAGGTCAAAACCATCATAAAAATAGAATGCCTAGCACACCCTAGTAAGCTATTCATAGTTCCCTAACTGAATATGGTCACAAATTGATGAAAAAAGGTGCATAATGCAGACAATGTTGGTGGGACATCAAACCAACACATAAAATACTCATACTGAAAAACACAAACATATAAAGCATACTGATGAAAACCCTTATTCAGGAAAATAACAAAAAGGAATAAAGACGAGAAAGTAAACACACCTGGACATTGCTTTCTTCCATCAAAATCTCCTTTGCCTTGTCACACAAGACCCTTACCTGGATAAGTGCAAATGAGAAATCATTGAAAGAAAAAGAATCACACTATTCTATTCTATGACACACCAATCCATTACCCACCTTTGCAAAAGGGCTTAGAGGGGAGAAAAGGGGAAGCAAACAAAAGAGGACAATCATCCTAGACTATCGCTCTGCAATTCCAGAATGTAGACTGCAGACTTCAAAGAAATTAAGCAAATACATAAATATGAATAAAACTAGTCTATGCTCCCAATGAAATTCACAGGTATTTTTTATTTTATGTTTCATTTATAACTCTAAATTTTTTTCCTTAATTTTTTTACCTTTAAATACTTTATATTCCAAAAAGTAATGATATATACTAAACTTAAAAATAAGAAAAAAAAATTACAAAAAAATAACAGTTTTTAATAAAATAATTTACAGCCAATTTATTGTTGTTAATAGAATAATAATAAATTCAAAAATCTACAAACAGAAGTGACATAAAAATGACGTTGGAATTATAAATGCTAACATCTTCATAACTTCATTATCATTACAATTCAACCCATAAACAAAACTGTATTGATTAATAAAATCATTACATTATTGCTTCTAAATAAAGTATCTTCCTTCCTCTCTCTTTTTTGGTGGGGGGAGGGGGGGTGTTAAACTCTTCCTTCCTCGTTTAATTTCACTCCAATCCGACTCATATAAAACTTCAGTTTTACATTTAAAATTTTCTCTCTAGCCGTAACCAAAATCCAAACATTTCACAAGAAATTTTTTAATGCGAGCAAGCCTTATGCTTCTGTTTTATTTTGCAGTTTTTGGAAGGACTTCCCTTTTGCGAGTCACAGTCAAGCATTGCAAAGGAGAAGGAGAAGAATTTCATGTTCATAAGTTGGGCACCCAACGTGGAGTCCCTATTAAGTGCAAAACTGTATTCAATGTGATTCAAACAAAACCATATATAAGAAATTAAAAAGTGTCGGCTTTCTTGTTTCAATTTTTCCCCATTTTCAGGATTGAAGACTATGATGTACCAACTAAGAAGCAATTGAATCAACAACAGAAGGACTTGATAGCATCTAGCAAGGAGGGAGAGAGAGAGAGAACTGCTAATAGAGAGAGAGATGCAGATCTAGGTGGTGCATCTGGTCGGAGTGAGGAATCAAACAGACAATAGTTTTCAGGTGACCCATATGTGGCCATTATTCCACATCTTGGAAAGACTATGGAGCTTGGACTCTTTAAAAATGAAGAGAGAGGAAGACAGAGAACCAAGTGGAAATATGAAATTTGCACTTGGACAGCACTTTATTAAAATGGATAACGAAAAGAGAAAAGAAAAAAAGAAATAAGGGAACCTTATCGCAAGAAACCACGTGGAAGACGTGAGAGAACGAAGATAGCTAGGCTGCCTAGGCAGGTGCGCACGGGAGTAAAAAAAAGTAGCGGGAATAATTTTACTTGAATTAGAATCAGAGATTGCCATGTAGCAATTAGAGGTAGACCCTTTATTAATAGAACTAGTACAGCCGTCTGTGAGTTTCACGGATATTTTCAGCTTTTCATTTTTTTATATTTTATTATTTTTTATATAATTATATATAATATGTCACAATTAAATGACATGTTCACATGAAAAAAAAAAATAGACAACAGATGCTGCCAACGAGAAAAGACATGGGATAATAACAATTATGGCAGGAATAATTTTGGTTTAATTGAAATTAAATGATAACATGTGACAATTAAAGGTAATCAATTAATTATAAATGATAGATAATAAATTAATAGATAATTAATAATTAATAGATTATAATTTTGAATGGACTTTCACCATCTCAACTGAGACTAGGAAACTAGAGAATAGTACAGTAGTACTCTCCTCTCCTGTAATTCTAGTAGAACCCAACGAACATGAAGTACAATGCACATGACATGAACAAACAAAATGGAAATATTTAAGTTGATTGACTTATCACAGACACAAATGCTTTACAAGATGAGGAGAACAGGAAAGTAATGAGGATTTTTTATTTATTTTTTTAATTAATTAGTAAGTGCACTCAAGGTGCCAGTGGATTTTGAGATTTCATCACTATGGTGCCAAAATCTGAAGGACTATTTCAATCCCGATGATATAAGCTATTCCATTTCCAATAAAATCAGAGGATTGGTTCAAATTTCGTAACAATATAACTAACAGATCGATTCCATTGCCCAGGAAGCAATTTGAGCTAAGGTTTCACAGATCGGGGTAAAACTAGAAATAGTGATAACCTGATGCCTAATAATAAAAATAATAAATAGGAGAATAAACAGAAAGAGTACCTCTTGCTCGGACAAGGGTTTGCATTGCATGAGCTGAGAAATCTGCTCATCCAGGTTTCCATGTGAATTCGAAGGCACCGAATCCATCCTCCTCTTCTCCTTTTTCGTCTTCTTATGAATTTATGCAAACCCTAGATCTCACTCACCTTTCACTTTTAGTTTTGGATTCCTTCTTTCTTGCTTCTACAGAGAGAGGATAGGAGAGGAGAGCGAAGGGGGACGGAGGTGAAGAAAACCGAAGTTTTGGAAGCCTCACTGCATTCTTTTCCTTCGATCACCGCTACCTATTGTTTTTTGGAGGGCAAAATGAAAATAGAAATAATAATATATTATTATTATTTCTAATTACTAATTACTAAATTATTATTAAAGAAGAAAAGCAAAAAGTGGGTTTTGAATTTGAGTTTCAAAAACGAAATGAAATTGGCAATTTGGCATGACAAAATTGACACATAAGATTTTGCTAAATATTAGTTTGGGAGAAATTTTTGTTTAAATATAAGTATTTTAGATCAATTAATACTTAATATTTTTATAAATTTTTATATTTTTAATTATGTGATACAAAATTTTATAAAAATATTAATTATTGATTAACTTAAGATACTTAATCGAGTGTTTTAAGTTTATATAAAAATCTCTTTTAATTAGGTACTCGAGCATTGCACAATGTTTTTAATTTATTAATCAATTAATATAATAATTATTTATATAATTCTTTAAATAATTAAAAAAATTATTAAATTAAATCAATTATATGGAATTATAAAATATTTTATAATAATTTTTAAAATTTTTCAAAATATCCTTCTATCTTATAAGTGAGTAGAATAACTAATCTTTTGATGTCTGAATCAATGCTTAGCGAGATCATCCCAACACCGATATTTCTTATTATATATTGTCTTTATTTTAAAATTTATTTAATTTATTATTTTTTGGTAAAACCATAAAATAAATGAAGTGAGTTTGATATAATTTTAATATATTTAATAATTTTATATTATGATTAATATGTTGCAAACATATAAATTGATTTAATAATTAATTTAAATCATTTTTATTCACTTATATTTATAAAATTTGTTGAACACATAAAATATTAAAAAATTAAAATAACATTAATATACATATCTAATAAGATAAATGCATCCTTGTAATGATTAGTCTGAATTCAAATTATAAATTACAATATCAACGCAATTTAGATTTATTGAGACACTTATTACATTTATATTTCAAGAATATAGGCATATGACATCAAAGCCAAATTATCCATTTCCATTTTAAAATGATAAATGATACAAATAATTCATAATTATTAATAAAAAGTCTCAAGGTATTTGAATATAAAACCAAATCATAAAGTATATACATCCATTACCAACTATATATCTTATATAATTTGAATCTAATTTAACTGAAAGGCAAATGAAAATTGCAATCATTCATTCAATATACTGTCCAAAAAGGGCGTTTTTCAAAACTTGCTTCTGACAAGAAGCAGGGCAATCAATCAAATAAAATGTAACACAATTAATTGAAGGCCTATGAAGAAAATAATTTCTCATCATTGACATGTGATAATTGATATTGGGGTGCTTAGCAAGTTGGGTGAAGCCTTGAATTCACAGTTTTTGACTTAATCAAATATATAAAATGTGGATTGAATCAGGTTTACATGTTAGGTTAAATTGAAAAATACTTAAATTTATAATATGTGAATTGAATAATAAATTTAAAAAATATTAATTTTTATAAATCTAACCCACTCAAATAATTTTTTTTAAAAAAAAAATTATTTAACTATTGTAATATTTTAAGTTACTTTTTTTGATTTTTTATAATATCAATTAAGTTTATATGTAGGTATTATGGTCAAATTGAGAATGTGAAAAAGAAAATATTGATAAAAAACTCTTAAAGCATCTAACAAATTAATGCAATAAAAATCTAATAGATCACTTAAATGACAAAAAATATGTTAAGAAAATTGATAATAAAGTAAATAAATATGTCAATTCATATAGTATATGAAATGAAATTAACTTTAGTTGGCTAATGTAATTTTTGTTTATGATTTTTTGAATTTGTTAACTTACTTTAGTTTATTTCAAACTTATGATAACTTATTAAGACTTGTTATATTTATTTATCTTGTTTAAGACTTATTATATTTGTGAAAAATTGGCTATGTGACATTTAAATTTATTTGAGACATATGTAGTTTTTCATTAAGATATGTTTAACGAATCTTTGATTTTGTATTTCGACAATTATTTTAGCAGAATTTTTTTAAAAAAAAATATATTGTTTCTACAACTATTTGTGTAAGACTTATAAGTTTGACCTAACTCAACATACTCTTACGCGAATCGGAATGAAGGAAAAAAATGAAGTTGACAGTAATATAAGAAGAGAGTTGAATTGTGTTGATTTTCACCTGAAAATTTTAGACTCCTCACACTTTTCTCAAGTTTAACAAACTTGAATGTGAGAAGGTTGCTTTAAAGTATAAGGGTTACATGAGAGAGTTCACAATAAGGGAAAACAAGAACAAGTATTACAAGGTGAGAAAGTTCACAAATTGAGTAAAATTAAACTTTCTTGTAGTTTCAATTGCAACACCATAATTCTTTTCTAATTAATAGCTTAATGTATCAACACTTAAACTTTGAATGCCCTTCTCACTAACAATAAATTGTTCCAGAAACTCATATTCAAACTTTACAATATGAAGATTCTGGTTACGTTCACTTTGACTAAAATCACGTCAGTTCTTATAGAAAAAAACACTAATTTACTTAAGATCAGTATCGGAACATATTGGAATGGGTTAAAGTGAAGAAAGAGAAGAAAGAGCAACAAGACTCTAAGATTTATACTGGTTCACTCTTAAACCACTTGGGGCTATGTCTAGTACTTAGCAAATATTTGGATTTTTTACTATGTAAAAGTATTCTTTTTTACAAAGCCTCTTCAAGCTCTTACAAACGAGTATTATTTTCTCTCAACCTTTCCAGGCACATTTCACAAGTATTCTTTCTTACCAAGCATCTTCAAGCTCTTACAATCAGCTTCACTAAGCTTACAAGTGGCTTGCACAACCCACAAACTCACCACCAGCACTCAACAATTAAAGATAGGTTTTAAGTATTTGATACAAGTGGGTAGGTCTCGAAATCATTCAAAGAGTGTATAAACTCAATTTTGTAGAACCAACAACACACCTACTAAGAATTTTAGAAGTTTCAGAATAAAATATGTAGAGGTGAGAGAGTTGTTCTTCATGAATGAGCTTTTCTTTCTCAAATTGTTCTCCAATTGTTCAATCTTATTCATTTCAAACTTGGATCCTTTTATAGCATGCGAAAAATAACAGTCAAAGGCTTCCGACGGTTATCTATCCTTCTTGTGGCATGTAATTATTATTTTGTTGTTTATGCTGAATCAGCTCACTTTACTTAAGTTCTTGCTTATGAACTCTCTTAAGTTTCATACCAGTTAACCTTTTTAGCAATTCTCTCAAGGTTGAAGTTTCTCAACACCTCTTGATCTTTGATTTCATCATCATCTTCATGTTTCATCTCGATAACTTAGATGATGAAAACTTCATTTTAATTATGATTTGCTCTTCATTTGGTTTTTGTGGAGAATTTTCACATTTTTAAACTTTCTCACGACCTTCTCAAGATAAACTCTCTCAAGTTATTTTGGAACTTTTATCAAGATGCACCTTGAACTTTTTCAAGTTATAAATTAATCTTCTTAACCCCCTTTAATCGTTTAAAAAGTTTTATTATAATTGATTTAATCATAAAAAAATTATTACTAACAATAAAACTCTACAAATATCATATTAGTAAGAACAAATGTTCATAATTTTTAATATAATTGTTATCATTAAAACATATCTTGCAAACTTAGTCACCAAAGAACTTTGAAGCTTAAAAAAAATTCTCAATCCAAATTAACCCACTAATTTGATAAACAGACTGGATTAAAAAATGTCACAAAATCTACCCATCAAACACCTGTATTTGATATTGATATTGATATGATATACAAACTGTAATATATGCCCAATCCTCCCCTTCCTACAAAAGCAATAAACTGAAATTATTCCAAGCAATCTAACCAAACGTCACGTCGTCAATTTTCTACGGCTCGGTCATATTGACCCTCTTGTTCCCATATGACCACAAGAAAATGTACAATTTCCTATCAGTATTGATATAAGTAAACTATCATATAATCAATTTTTACTTAACACTGCTTGACGGTTCAAAAGTAGATGCTCATAGGCCGATGGAATGGTTTGTTGCTCCACAATAAACTTTCATAAGATGCATTCTAAGTGCAAATTAAAATTTTTGGCAAGGCATAAGCAATAAGTTCTGACAAGATAATAAAACAAATTCATAATTAATGACAAAAAAAGAAAGTTCATCAGCCACATATGGAATCTTGTTGACCAATTTAATAGTTTTACAGTACACAAATCTAAGATTTAGTATGCTAGTATTGACGAAGCCAACAACTTAAAAATAGGCCAAGCTCCTTAAGACACGATAGTCATAATCCATGTAGCATCAATGCAATATTTAAACACCATGGCTTTTGATTTTGCAGGATACAATTACACACTTTTCTTCTTTCAAGGCTACAATTGGATATCTAATTTTGTAGTTGAGTTTTATTATAGAATAGGTCGATTTTTATTTCTCCCCAATTTTGTCACAAAGTAAGGTGGAAAAGCAAATTCTTTCCAATATTAGCATCCAAAGAAAATGTATGACAGTATAACCAAAATGTCAATTAACTTGTATAAGTTTAGTACCAAAATCAAACAATGACAAAGAAGTAATAATCAGCAAAGATAACAGGGCTAGTAAATAATTTACAAGATGAAGCAATCTTATAAACACTTACTTATAGCATACCAATACAGAATTTTATATGACAAAAATATGTGAAAGACTTTGAAAGTAGATTAAATCCCCTATATAATCAAGCAACAGAAGGAAAACCAAAAAAGTTATTCTCACTAATACAAACATTATAGAACCTTTCATTTATTTGAGTAAGGCAAAAAATTTTATTTTAGTCCTTAAAATATTTGTGAAATTTTAATTTAGTCCATTTTTTTTTATAAAATTTTTGTCTCTAACATCTAAAAAAAGTTTTAATATTACCTTTATTGTATATGTCGTCTATTTTTCAAATAGTGATGATTGACATGATATTTTTTTATCTCATGTGGTTATTTTTCACTTAACGTGAATCTCACGTAACACTTGATATGAATTTCATGTGACAGTTGATATAAATCTCTTGTGATACTTAATTAAATCAAAACTTTCATAAAGCATACAAAATATAAATAAGACAAAATAAAAAATTTTAAAACCAAATTAACACTTTAATAAATCGTAATAAATGTAAATAAAATTTTAACTTATTTAAACTCATGGACAATATTCAACAATTTTAGGATCCTGATGCAATTGTTAGAAACTTTAACTGACAGGAGTAAACTTAACAGTAGCCGCTATTGAAAACATGGAGTTTGAAGAGCTCATTTCTCTAAGAAGCACCCTAACACACAATACTACACTGTCTGACCTGGGGTAGGGTGGGTTGAATAATGTTTGGTGTCTACTAAAAATATGTTAATTATATATCTATGTAGGTTTACGCGAGAGAGATATCAAATCATATTGTATGTAATTGTAATATTTTTACGAAATACAAAATAAATTTGTAAGTAAATTAAAAAAAAGTTAAACGTATAAAAATTAAATGAATAACGAGATTGAAGTGAGTTTGTAGACTCAAACCACACACCTTCCGAAATTGGTCAAGTCCAAGTTTCTTCGTCATTTCAATAACATAAAATTTAATTTTTATATCACATATTATATTTTAATTAAATTAATATATTATTCCATGTCAAAAAAATTAAGTTAATATTTTATTATCAAAATTTATAAGTATCTCTTCTCTATATAAGTATGTATGACCATGAGAAAAAAACAATAACCAAAAGGAAAAAACAGAAAGGTTAGAAAATTTTCAAACAAAGAAAAACTTATGAGAGAGTATAAGAGGATAGAATGATAATTGATAAGGGTATGTATAAGAGATTTTTTTATATATATATATATTGAGATTAGGTGGTGGCATGATTAGTTTGCGCATATTTCAGTTAATTTGTCTTTCTAATTCGATTAAAAATAAGTTATTTATGTTGAAATTAAATAATTAATAAGAATATTTTTTATGACTTAACTCAAAAAATTAGTGTAGCTGAAAATTTAAACATGTGATAGAGAATATGTGATAGAGAATATATAATTAAATGATAGTATATATACTTAATGATATAATATAATATAATAATATATAATTAAAATGATAGTATATATACATAAAATGAATTAGAATTAAATTTAACAAATTTTATATTGATGTAATAATTAAAAAAAATTGTTTTTTTTTTTGGGTTTAATTTTTGAGTACATATATGTAAACGCGTCTCCTCTGATGCGTTTACATTGCATTACCGATGAGTGAATGCAGCAGAGCCAAAGCTAGAGTTTAGTAATGGATTTCAATCATCCATAACCATAACAATAATAATCTGAATATAACCTTGATTGAAGATAGCTAGTTAGTTATTATGTGCGTACTAGTCTCAGTTTCTGCTACTTGTTCAATCCTTCCGGATTGGCCTTCATCTTGTACTTGCTCTCTTCCATTCCCTTCTTCATCTAATGCAAAAACCAGCATTAGCATCACCCCTACTTCTTCTACTAGTACTATATCCGTAGCAGTAACAGCCAAAGATGTGTGGACCAGAACATCCCCTTCTTCTTTCAACACCAACAGCAACAGGCAACGTCGTACGCAGAGTAGAACCCAACAACCTGCGTTCTTGGACCACAGCGTGGACATGGACGAACTACTAGCGTCAATCGGACAGACCCAGAACGAGCAACAACTCTATGCTCTCATGTCCCCTTACAACGGCAGGCAGCTCTCCATTCGCTTCATGGTTTCCCTCCTCTCCCGCGAGCCCGATTGGCAACGCTCCCTTGCTCTTCTCGATTGGATCAATGACAAGGCCCTTTACTCTCCTTCTGTCTTCGCTTACAACGTTGTTCTCCGTAATGTCCTTCGAGCCAAGCAGTGGCACCTCGCACATGGTCTGTTTGATGAAATGCGCCAAAAGGGTCTTGCCCCTGATAGGTACACTTATTCCACCCTCATCACTTATTTTGGGAAACACGGCATGTTTGATTCCTCTTTGTTCTGGCTCCAGCAGATGGAGCAAGACAATGTTTCTGGTGACCTTGTCTTGTTTAGTAATTTGATTGAGCTTTCACGCAAATTGTGTGATTATTCCAAGGCCATTTCCATCTTCATGAGGTTGAAAAGCTCTAGTATTACTCCTGACCTTGTAGCTTATAACTCGATGATTAATGTCTTTGGAAAAGCTAAGCTCTTCCGCGAGGCTCGTCTTCTTCTTCAAGAGATGAGAGAAAATGGTGTTCAACCCGATACGGTCAGCTACTCGACGCTTCTTGTCATGTATGTTGAGAATCAGAAGTTTGTTGAAGCACTCTCTGTCTTCTCTGAAATGAATGAAGGAAAGTGCCCGCATGATCTTACCACCTGCAATATCATGATTGATGTTTACGGCCAGCTTGACATGGCCAAGGAAGCCGACCGGCTGTTCTGGAGCATGAGGAAAATAGGGATTGAGCCTAATGTGGTTAGTTATAATACACTTTTGAGGGTCTATGGAGAGGCTGAGCTATTCGGGGAAGCCATTCATCTGTTTCGATTGATGCAGAGGAAGGGTATAGAACAGAATGTTGTGACCTACAACACTATGATTAAGATTTATGGCAAGTCTCTTGAGCACGAGAAGGCAACAAATCTCATTCAAGAAATGCAGAATAGAGGTATTGAACCGAATGCCATCACTTATTCAACAATAATATCTATATGGGAGAAGGCAGGGAAACTGGATAGGGCAGCCATGTTGTTTCAAAAGTTAAGGAGTTCAGGAGTTGAAATTGATCAGGTTCTTTACCAGACAATGATTGTAGTCTATGAGAGGGCAGGTTTAGTTGGTCATGCTAAGCGTCTACTTCATGAGCTCAGACGACCAGACAACATTCCCAGGGAGACTGCAATCACAATTCTTGCTAGGGCTGGTAGAATTGAAGAGGCTACGTGGGTCTTCCGGCAGGCTTTTGATGCTGGAGAGGTAAAAGATATATCTGTATTTGGGTGCATGATTGATCTTTTCTCAAGGAACAAAAAGCATGCAAATGTTGTTGAAGTGTTTGAGAAGATGAGAGAGGTGGGATATTTTCCTGATTCTAATGTTATTGCTCTAGTGTTGAATGCTTTTGGAAAGCTGCGCGAATTTGAGAAAGCAGATGCTTTATATAGACAGATGCATGAAGAAGGGTGTGTTTTTCCAGATGAAGTTCATTTCCAGATGCTCAGTCTATGTGGGGCAAGAAAGGATTTTACGATGGTAGAGTCATTGTTTGAGAAGCTGGATTCCAATCCCAATATCAACAAGAAGGAGTTGCATCTTGTTGTTGCCAGCATTTATGAAAGAGCAGATAGACTTAATGATGCTTCCCGAATCATGAACAGGATGAATCAAAAAGCAATCCGAAATCATGACCATGCTTAGAAGTATGCATCTTCTTTTCCTTCAGTAACTTGTATTGTTGATGAACATTCTTTTGCCCATGATCATCCATAAATACTGTATTCAGAAAACCTCTGATATTCTCAACTAAGTGCCCTATGTATATATGATATTGGGCAACGACACATTCTACCTAGCAGCTTCTTTGGTAATTAATCATTACAGTCATATATCCAGGGTTTATAAGCAATCTTCTTTTTTACCATGTCCTTGTGAAAAAAAAAATTTTGAGCCCCTAATAAGCATTAGGGTTTCAACTGCAGAAAGTTGAGCCACTCTTTCTGTCAATATGATGGCTGTGTTTGTTGTAAATCCGCTGAGGGCTTCAACTGCAGATGTAATTGAAAACAATGAATATCTTTGTGCTTTGTTGTGTCTCTTGAAAAATCAATACTGAACTCAGGAAGACTCTCTACATGTGTTATTGGTGTCTCCCAGTTCAAAATTTTTGTTATTTGTGAGTAAGATTCAATGGTTTTGTGAGTCGGACCACTTACGATGTTTGCTTAATTGTGGATCTGGAGCCTTTTGTTCTTTATTATAATCTTGACCATTTATATAAAATTCAATGGTCAAGATTCATTCCTCTCATTCTCTCTTAATAAACATTTCTCTCACCTGATACATTTCTTATATATATATAAGATCTTACTCTGGTGAGAGGAGTGTTTATTGTGAGAGGTGAGAGGAGTAAATGTTGATCATCTCTTACACTTAATCTTCAAGATTAAACATAAATATTCATGTGACTTTTTAAGTAGTACATGACCGTTAATAACTTTTAATCTTGACCATTCATGTATGGTTGTATGGTCAAGATTTACTTCTCTCAAATCGTACAATAAAAAAAATTCTCATTAGATATGTATATATATATATATATATATATATATATATATATATATATATTATTTATGATGATTAAAATTTGAATTAAATTGCTCACTGTTTATTTGTGAAAAATTGTAAATTAGTCATTGTGATATTTAATATGAATATATTAAATGTATCTTAGGATCATTATCAATATTGTAATGAAAAATATTGAAGTTTTATAATGTAAAACATAATTGACATGTGGGAATGTAAATTTGTGAAACAATAAAATAACAATAAGTATTTTTTGTTTTCTCGATCCGAAACATTGAAATGTAAATTAGTCTCAATTTAGTCTTTCCATAACTCTCCATTAGTGAAAAAGTTAAAATGATTATATGTTACTCTTATGATTTTAAGTGGCATCACAATCAGCATTTTTTTATTGCCATTTAACAATCAGCATTTTTGTTTTCCCATATCTCAATATGCATTTAACTCATATTTTAGGATAAAATATATGAGATTTTTGACAGTTTTGCATCATCGTTACTACGCCCTGCTGTTGCGATATTGTGACTACACGGTCTATACCATTCAGGAGACCAAAACAAGCTTTCACTTGCTGTCCTTATTATGAAATCTCAAACAAAAGGGTCATTACTATATCCATATATATTTGATAATTTTGTTATTGCAAAATTGTTTTTTATTAGTTGAGCACTTGGATGATATTATGTTCAAGATTTGATTGGTTGAGCACTTTCAATAAGCAACAATTCTTAGGATTTGTAAAGGTGACCCAATTTGTTGGGGGCAAGTTCATGACATGGACCATTGCAAGTTGGTGAGGACAATGGTAGATCTCTCCAATTTGCAACCTTGCACCCTAAAATTCGCAAATTGGTTTGACAGACTGAAACTTGGTTTTTTTTTGTGTGGGTCTTTGACCAGGAGTTTCTATCGCCGATAGCAGTGATTAATTTTCATCGAGAAAATTGAAAGTACCACTTAAGGCGGGAGTCTCCTCCCAACTTGAATTTTTTTCCATATGTAAGAGTTGGAATTCGAACCCCAGACCACTTGTTTAAGGGAGGAGAGTCCCAATCAGCTCACCCCAACTCAAGTTGGTAGATTGAAACTTGGTTCAACACAGTGAAAATCATTATTTCAAATTGTTGAAGTCGAGGTCCTATAATAGCTAGTCATAATTATAGTTGTACAACTTAGAAAGGAAGTTGATTCGGTTAAAAGGTTGAATCACAGAGTTACAGTTCGATTGTGAGTCAAATAGTTGAATTGAAAAAATTTGAACAAAAATAATATTATATAAAAAAAACTTCATATAAAAAATATTATATGAAAATAATAATATAATAAAATAAATTATATAAAAAATACTTTGTATGATATAACCAAACTAACTATGATAGTAATCTAATATCATATTTAAAAATTAAATTGATTGGATAATAATATAAATTAAAAAACTAACAACATAACTCATAAAAAGACGTTAGTAAAGAAATTCTTTATATATATATATATATATATATATATATATATATATAGAGGAGGATCAACTTACAACAGTGTAAGTTTTATTTCTATTTACATTTTTCAATTTGTTAGATCTATTTTCATCTAATGATTATTTTTAATGAAATAATCTCAATCATTAGATGAAAGTGAATCTAACGGTTGAAAAATGAACAGAAATCAAAAAAACTCTACTTACACCTACAGGTAACCGATCTTCCTCATATATATATATATATATATATATATATATTTATTTATGATGATTAAAATTTGAATTAAATTGCTCACTTTTTGTTTGCAAAAATTTGTGAATTAGTTATTGTGATATTTAATATGAATATATTAAATGTATCATAGAATCATTATCAATATTGTAATGAAAAATATTGAAGTTTTATAATGTAAAACATAATTGACATGTCGGAATGTAAATTTGACGAAACAACAAAATAACAATAAGTATTTTTGTTTTCTCGAAGCGAAACATTGAAATGTAAATTAGTCTTAATTTACTCTTTCCATAACTCTCTTACGTTAGTGTAAAATCGATTCTTTATATATATATATATATATATGGGAGGATCAACTTGTAGGTGTAAGTAAGTTTTTTTTACACTCATTTTTTTAAACCCTTAGATCTACTTTCATCTAACGGTTACTTTTAATGAAATAATCTTAACTATTAGATGAAAGTGAATCTAGCGGTTGAAAATGAGTGTAAGTTAAAAAAGACTTACATTGATATAAGTCGATCCCTCCTCTCTCTCTCTATATATATATATATATTATTTATGATGATTAAAATTTGAATTAAATTGCTCACTTTTTGTTTACAAAAATTTGTGAATTAGTTATTATGATATTTAATATGAATATATTAAATGTATCATAGAATCATTATCAATATTGTAATAAAAAATATTGAAGTTTTATAATGTAAAACATAATTGACATGTCGGAACGTAAATTTGACGAAATAACAAAATAACAATAAGTATTTTTGTTTTTTCGAAACGAAACATTAAAATGTAAATTAGTCTTAATTTAGTCTTTCCATAACTCTCCATTAGTGAAAAAGTTAAAATGATTATATGTTACTCTTATGATTTTACGTGGCATCACAATCAACATTTTTTTATTGCCATTTAACAATCAGCATTTTTGTTTTCCCATATCTCAATATGCATTTAACTCATATTTTAGGGTAAAAAATATGAGATTTTTTACTGTTTTGCATCATCGTTACTGCGCCCTGCAGTTGCGATATTGTGACTACACGGTCTATACCGTTCAGGAGACCAAAACAAGCTTTCACTTGCTGTCCTTATTATGAAATCTCAAACAAAAGGGTCATTACTATATCCATATATATTTGATAATTTTGTTTTTGCAAAATTGTTTTTTATTAGTTGAGCACTTGGATGATATTATGTTCAAGATTTGATTGGTTGAGCACTTTCAATAAGCAACAATTCTTAGGATTTGTGAAGGTGACCCAATTTGTTGGGGGCAAGTTCATGACATGGACCATTGCGAATTGGTGAGGACAATGGTAGATCTCTCCAATTTGCAACCTTGCACTCTAAAATTCGCAAATTGGTTTGACAGATTGAAACCTGGTTTAACACAGTGAAAATCATTATTTCAAATTGTTGAAGCCGAAGTCCTATAATAGCTAGTCATAATTGTAGTTGTACAACTTTGAAAGGAAGTTGATTCAATTAAAAGGTTGGGTGAATGAGTCATGATCCGATTGTGAGTGAAATAGTCGAATTGAAAAAATTTGAACAAAAATAATATTATATAAAAATTATTTTATATAAAAAATATTATATGAAAAAAATAATATAATAAAATAAGTTATATAAAAAATACTTTGTATGATATAACCAAACTAACTATGATAATAATCTAATATCATATTTGAAAATTAAATTAATTGAATAATAATATAAATTAAAAAACTAACAACACAACTCAATAAAAACACATAGACTAATGACATAATATACTTAATTACAAAGGTCTTTGATGTTACTAAGTTCAAATTCTACAAGTAATAATTTTAAAATTTTTTATATATTTAAAAACATGGGTAACTAAATCTGAGCAGATCACCCAAGTTTGATTGATTCACTGCGTTGACTTGTAATACATAAGAATTGAACCAATTCAGAGACTGAGTCATTGGTTTCCTGGACTGGCCAGACTGATTCGGGTCAAACAACTATGGTCACAATATTGAAATTGGTGAGAATAAGGTCAAATGAATATCAAGATGGTGGTTTAATTGCAAATAGGAGCTTCCAACTTAGAAGTGAAGAGCTGAAGAAGGATTGTTGAGTGTTATTGATGACATAAAAGAGTTAATGATGAGTTAATCGAAAGACTAAATTGAGGATAATTTGAATTAGTGAGGGATTAAATTAAAAAAATTAATAAGTGATGGACTAAATTGAGAATGAAGGCATTAGTGAGAGATCAAAATAGGGTTTTTGTCTAATTTTATTGTATTTGTAACTCTTTTTGAATGATTTACATGAATGATTTAATTTGAATACACAATGTAATTTTTTTTTATGTTATTTAACTGTTATTTAATTATGCATTGGTAGATCATAAAAAATATTTAATTATAATAATAATTATTTCAAAAAATACATATATAATAATATATGATTAGTTGATAATATAAAAAATTTTACATTAATAATATTCAAAAATTAAACTCTTATATAAATCTACTTTAAAATTTAAAATTTGTAAAAATAAAGTATGTATAAATAATATATAGTACTGATAGTTCAAAATAATCATTATATTGATATCTAATACCTATTATATTAAATACTTCAATACTTTTAAATATTTTTAATTTATATATATTTTAATTATTTTTTAAAATATTTACTATATTAACGTATTTGTATCATATCAATTATGTATTAGATATATCTAATATGTGCAGTTATGTTATGCCGTATTTGAGAGCGTGAGTTTCAAACAGTGGATTAATGAGAATTACGGCAGCCGCAATATGTACGGACCTGGCTTAATTTGGATTGAAAGCAGAGAGTCTTATTTGATGTCTTCCTCTTATACAAAATTTGAAAAAAATAAAAATAAAAATAAAAAAAGTTAATAATTAAAAGAAATCTCTTAAAGAGAGAGAGAGAGGCCGCATCCGGAGGGTGGAAAGATATTTTTGTATCCAAGTTTAAAGGCGCTTCTCTTGTGTCCAGATTAGGGTTTCTCGATCTTCTTCAATCCCTCTCCGTCTTCTCCAATTCAGGGTTTTAGTCTTAACAATACAGGTTCCTTCTCTCTTCAATCTCCATCTCTTTTTTCTTCTTTTTCATTCCCTTTTTGTGCCTTCACAACGCATTATTGTGTTGTGTTTGCTTCGCCATTCTAGATCAGCAGAAATGGTTATGCTCGCTGTGTGTATGCATTGTCTGCATCTTTGTCATTTATATTTCATGTCATCTTATCTTAATCTTATCTATGCTTGCCTTATTCGTTTTTATTTTATTCCCGCTTTCCTTTTAACTTTACGAGATCGATATGCCCGGTGGGTAGGTGCTGATTGGATGGAATTCATTGAATTGCAGGGCTGATCGTTTTCAACAAGATTTCTCTGTTTCAAGGAGGGTTTGTTGGACAACTGCTAACAACAAAAATTTGTGATTGACTATGCGAGCTTCATGGGCTGATTTGGCTGCAAATTCTGCAGCCGAAAATGCTGGTACTGGTTCTTCTGCTAACAATGCCGGAACCAGTAACACTTTAGCTCCTTCGCGGCCGGTTTATGTGCCTCCACATCTGAGGAACCGTCCACCATCAGCTGAATCCCCTGCTCCTGCTTATAGTGGCCCTGCTTCTGGTTCTGGTTCTGGCTCTGGTACTGGTCCTGGTCCTGGTAATGCCGGACCACGTTGGGCTGCGCCCAGAAATGAGCACCGTGCTGGGATTGGTGGCAGTGGTGGCAGTGGCCGCACAAGTGGATGGGGGAACAGAACTGGTGGATGGGATCGTGGCAGGGATCGTGAAGTCAATCCCTTTGGAGATCAGGATGATACAGAACAGGTATTCAATGAGCAGGAGAATACGGGAATAAATTTTGATGCATATGAAGACATTCCAGTGGAGACCAATGGCGAAAATGTGCCGCCGCCTGTGAATACATTTGCAGAGATTGACTTGGGTGAAGCACTTAATCTGAATATAAGAAGGTGCAAATATGTGAAGCCAACACCTGTTCAGCGGCATGCCATACCGATATCCCTTGCTGGACGGGATTTGATGGCTTGTGCGCAGACTGGTTCTGGAAAGACAGCTGCTTTCTGTTTCCCAATTATCAGTGGAATTATGAGGGGCCAACCCGTGCAGAGGCCACCTCGCGGGGTGCGTACAGTGTATCCACTTGCCCTTGTTCTCTCACCAACTAGAGAGCTATCAATGCAAGTGAGTTAGTTATATCAACTATGCATTATGACATACTTCTAATTTGGTGCAGTTTTGCAGTGAAAATATATCAGAAATGTTGTGATTTGGTTTCAGATACATGAAGAGGCTAAGAAGTTTTCATACCAAACAGGGGTTAGGGTGGTTGTTGCATATGGTGGAGCTCCAATAAACCAGCAGGTTTCTGTCCTTTCTTTTGTTTTTGTTTCTTGTTCTTTGCTTTTGTTTTTCCTAGAAGTAGTTATGCTACTGTGTGATGCAGATGCTTCAATTATTATCTTTAAGTGTTTTATTGATTGATCCATGTAGATGATCCCACCTATTGGGATAAGACTTGGTTGTTGTTGTTGTTAGAGGGTTTTCTAGTGAGTCTGAAACTTTTGTTGTATTTGCTTTTAGATTATGGTATCCATAGTTCACACATAAGGCTTTTTATTTTGGATATTAGAGGGATTTCTGATGTTCCTAATGTGAGTTTGTGAATTACTGATTCTGTTGGAAAATTTGAAGACATTCCTAATTAGCTAATAATTCACTGAACATAGTTTGGGAGTATGTTTAAACTGTATAAATATGTCATTGTAGCTGGTATGCTCTTGTAGATTTTGTTCTTGTTGCAAATTTTGCTGAATTGATCGAGTATGGAATCTAGAGTATATTCCTTGAGTGGCATATCAAATTTTACTTTTGAATGCCATTATGAACATTTAGGCTTTGGTATAGATCCTAACAAGTTATAATTTTTCCAGCTACGGGATCTTGAGAGAGGGGTGGACATTCTTGTAGCAACCCCAGGAAGACTGGTAGATTTGCTGGAGAGAGCTAGAGTTTCACTGCAGATGATCAGATATCTGGCCTTAGATGAGGCAGATAGGATGCTGGATATGGGTTTTGAGCCGCAGATAAGGAAGATTGTAGAACAAATGGACATGCCTCCACCAGGTGTCAGACAGACTATGCTGTTTAGTGCCACGTTTCCAAAAGAGATACAGGTTCAATTCATTCTATAAAAAATACTTTTGAGTGAAACATCTTTTCATTTAACATGTGTGTGTGTGTCTGTGTTTTAATTAAGAATGTGTTTCTTAATTTTGCTGGCTTTTCTATTTCATTGGGGGCAGTTAGAATTTTTTTTTTCTTTTCTTGTCCCCTTGTCTCTAAGGGTGCATACAGACTGTTTTACTATTCATGGTTTCATTGTTGGTTGGAATTTCTAGAAGACACATTCATCTATGTTAGGGAGATGTGCTTTTACAGTTTTTCTTTACATTGTAGGTTGTCATTAACCTAACATGGATTTTCCTTATGTATTTGTGAGTCGCTTATTTGCATCCAGCTTTTGACCCTCAATCACACCTTCCACCTTTATTCTTAGTAAGACCAAGTGCCTTTAGAATTAAATGTTAATGGCAATTTCTAATTTGAGTTGAGATGATAAGTGGCTTGAGAGTTATAAATAGTGCACATGAATATTATTTGTCGGTTATATAGCTTCCTCGTTACATATTTGGATTTTGTTGTGATTTATGGTTGATATGCAGAGACTAGCCTCTGATTTCCTTTCAAATTATATTTTTCTGGCTGTTGGAAGAGTGGGCTCAAGTACTGATTTAATTGTCCAAAGAGTTGAGTACGTTCAGGAGTCTGACAAGAGAAGTCACCTCATGGACCTTCTTCATGCACAGAGGGCAAATGGTGTACAAGGAAAGGTATTATCACAGTTCACAGAAAGTGCATTTCACTTGCATAAAACTTAATATATTTGTTTTTAGAAAATAGATGTAAAGAAATTAACATTTTCAAGGGTTTATTCAAGTTGGTTTGGCCTCAACCTGCTGCTGAATGCTGATGCAAACATGCATTGGTCTGGGAAAAATGGCCCAGATAAACTGAAATGGTGATTATGCCTATGAAAACAATGATTCAGAGTTTTTCTGACTTGATTGGTTATGATTAAAAGTTTTTTCTTTATTAATCTGTTGCTCTTTTTACAGTATTCCAGCAAACTGAAAAACTTTTAAAGTAAACCTGATAATTAGTATTCTCTCATAAACTGTCTGGACCCACTTTGAATGGGTTGTTCTGTGTGATGCTTATCATCCCAATACATTTTTCTTGCGTGTACGTATTTGTATTGGCATTTTAGGTCAATGCATGGATTATTCGCTTGGTATTTCTAGTCCTTTTTTTTTCATCTAAGCTCTGTCAGGTGATACTTACCTCCGGACAGTTGCACATGTATTTCTGTTTGTATAGTAGATTTATAGCATGGATAGTCTATTATGTTTTCTCATTGTATAGATATGTCCTTTCTCTCTGGGAGTAAACTCAGCTAAATTATCATTTATAAGACCATTTCATGCATGATTTTGGTTTTTGCAGCAAGCTTTGACTTTAGTTTTTGTGGAGACAAAGAAGGGAGCTGATGCGCTGGAGCACTGGTTGTGTCTTAATGGTTTTCCAGCAACTACTATTCATGGTGACAGGACACAACAGGTTAGTCTGTTGTACAATTATATTTGCCTTTGTATTGGTGTGTAGACTAGTACTTTGCTTTATATTTGATGGACAAGGCCCATATCCAAGTATTCTCATTTTGCTGCTGTAAAAGTATGTGATGCTCAGGGAAAGCAGTGGTCTATCCTTAGGTAAAGTGTGTCTAGTTTAGAGCTCATGTAGTGTAAAGAAGGGATGACATATTAGCTGACTTTCCTAGATCTTTGTTGTTTCTTTCTGCAAGCCATTTGTATAAGGAGAGTGGATTTACGGTGTATGGATTAACCACTCAAGCATAATATCATATTAAAAATAAAATATTAAGATGTTCAATTTACAAAACCCTAAGCTGCATAAGTTGATGGTAAATGATTTTATGGGTCATCATGACCTTATGGTGGCATTTGGTATGTGGTATGAAAGATTCCAATTTCATACCACTTAAGTAACTTATTTCCCACGAATGTTATTTCCTTCGAGCATCCCTAGGAATCATTGATGAGATTTCTGACCGCTGCAGATTTGTTAATCCTAGGAATGTACTTTCAACTCTAATATATAAACTTGGGTATTTCACATTTCAGACCTATAATTCCTAGGAATCTTGCAAGATTCCTCATACCAAACACCATCTTAAGAACAGACACCCAATGGTTATTCCTATAAAAGAATTGGTTTTCCTGTCATGGGCAATGTGGTTGTTTGGTTCAAAATGACTTTTTTCTGCATCCTAGTCCTTGATAATCAATTCGTTTTCTTTTATTTTGGGCACATCTTTTATAGTTAGTCTCTGATTTTTTTTATTAGTTTGTTTGAAGCTGAAGCTTGCAATTTTAATGCTGTCTCAGGGTTAAATGTGATCATAATTATTATTTTTGAATGCTGTATATCTTTTCAACTTGTGACAATTATTGTTTTTGAAAGCCTTTTACATCATATTGTTTACTAGTGTTTTCTTGTTCTTGTTGACCGTAAATGAAATTTACTGGTTAGGTGTGCATGTGCTTGTTTGTATGTTTGTATATATGCTTATCGTTTTTGCAATGCCTGCAGGAAAGAGAATTGGCATTAAGATCATTTAAAAGTGGAAACACCCCCATATTGGTCGCCACTGATGTGGCTGCACGTGGTCTTGATATTCCTCATGTTGCCCATGTTGTTAACTTTGACCTTCCCAATGATATTGATGATTATGTACACCGTATTGGAAGGACAGGGCGAGCAGGAAAGAAGGGCCTTGCTACTGCATTCTTTAATGACAACAATGCATCCCTAGCAAGGGCTTTAGCAGATCTGATGCAAGAATCAAATCAAGAAGTACCTGCTTGGCTCTCACGGTATGCTGCTCGATCTTCCTTTGGTGGAGGAAGGAACCGTCGATCAGGAGGAGGCCGTTTTGGTGGCCGTGACTTTCGAAGAGAAGGTTCTTTCAGTAGGGGTGGTTCTGATTACTATAGTGCAGGAAACAGCAGTGGTGGATATGGGGCATCTGGTGGGTATGCTGGAGGATGCGGTCCTGGGGTAACCAGTGCATGGGACTGATTTCCTTCTTCTGATAGCATTGATAGCATTATATACTGTCTTAGGTATTAGGTGCGGACATACACCTATAGGATGATTTTTCTCCCCTTTTATTTTTTATTCTTCTTTCAAGTTTACGGTTTTTAATTTACTTTTTCCCTCCTAGTGTTTTAAGTCAGCATCATTTTGTACTTTTTACAATGATAATGGGGGTGTATATGTGGTAGTGCTACCACATCAATAGAGGTTGTGTAATGTTGGTAGGTGTTGGCAATGGCGATTACTAACATATTAGGTGTTTCTTCTTTACAACTTTTTGTCCTCTTCATTTTGGGTGGTAATTTTGGTGGGTACTGGGTGTAGAATATGCAGTGGGAGAGGTGGAGGCTTTCTTTACAGGCCGTATCTATTTATCTCTTGATCAAGTTTTTACCCATTATGTGTTGCCATTTAAACATTCCCTATTTTCATGGGCTAAGGTTTTGTAATATTTTAGTGGTGACTGAAATGAATGAAAAGTTTTCCTGCCAGATGATTTTAATATTGAACATACTTGTATTTGTCTAGCTGATTAGCAAGGCAATATTTGTTCATTTTGTGTTTGAATCTTATGTATTTAGGTTATGCTTGGTTGGATGAAAATGGGCAGGTAGATGATTGCATTGTATCAAAGACTTTATTAGTGCTAAAATGCACTAGTAAGGATAGCCTTGGTTTCATTTTTATTAAAAAAAAAGAAGGATAATATAGGGGGCTAAAAGCTCAACCAAAAGAACTGACTAGGTAAGCAGGCATGGCGGCGACTTCAATACTCCATAAAGGAGTGAGGAGCATGAATACTCCAAAAAATTTACCGGTAATAACCAGTTACTGTAGTTTTAATTTATTTATTTATTTATTATTTTTTTTTTTTTTAATGTTTGAACCCTATTGTTATATCTAGTTCTTCAATAGATTGTATTCTCTTTCGACCCCGCAATCATGGAACCACCTGAACATTGTGAGCCGCTAAACGTCCACCCCTAAACTTTGCATGTCAATAGAGGGTTTTG
This sequence comes from Ormosia emarginata, assembly GCA_029884605.1. Classification (NCBI taxonomy): domain Eukaryota; kingdom Viridiplantae; phylum Streptophyta; class Magnoliopsida; order Fabales; family Fabaceae; genus Ormosia; species Ormosia emarginata. The sequence continues at coordinate 7,789,479 of JAQQTP010000032.1, read as the reverse complement.
GGTAGGTGATAAACATGGAGAGAGAGGACAGCACAATAGCAATGTGAGAGATAATTGCTTCTTTTTTATTCATGACAGTCAATGACATGGAAACATCGACGGGAAACAAGCAGATTATGCTCCCATTCTTCTTTGTTGCTTCCTCATTAATTTGGCAACAAAAGCATGTGTGTTCTTGTGCCACCTTCTTAGTTGTCATCGAGTTGTCCACTTGTCCTCCAATGTGAGGCGGTGGCCAGCGGAGCCCTTCGACAGGAGCATTTTGATGGAGCCGTAAGGGAAATTGTGGTCGGAGAACTCTTAGTTGACGGCGCAGGTGACGCCCATGAGAACGATTGGAATCAGTGACGCCCACAACAACAATCAAGGATTTCTTTTCTTGGAGTGATAGTCGCGAACCTGAAAGTCTAGAAACAGGGAGAGGGGCTTGAGCAGAAAGAGACGAGGAAGGGGCTTCAACAAGGGTCTAAATTTGTTAAACTCCTCAAGAGGTTTCAGATAAATCATCTCAACCTTGCATTTTTTATATAATATATCAATGATTAATTTTATTTGGTGTATACATGCTCCTCGTTTCTTTACGAGTATTGAAGTGTCGCCAAAACATGCACAATTATAATTATCGGGAGAAGGTTATTATAGATTATTTTAAAAAATAGTTTATGATGATAATTTTATATTCTTAATATATATAAATATTATCAATTAAAATTTATAATATTTTTTTGTATATATAGTTATTTAAAAAAAATCTAATTAAATTAATATGTAAATTTATATTATTAATTAAATTTAGCATTTTATTTTAATTATTAATTTATTTTAATAATAAATTAATAATTAATCTACATTTAATATTTTTAGACGATTCCAAAATAGTTATATTAAAAATTTATTGTAGATCATTTGATTAGGTGATACACCGATGATGCTCTTATTTAAAATCATTTGATATCAAACCACCTACTGAATAAGTAATTATTTTAAGTTTAAGTTTGGGTTTGGGTTTGAGTTTGCAAATAGATACATGAAATGAAACGTAATTACCTGAAAATTATTTGCAAATAAGCTCAACATACATCAACACTCGTTATAAGTTTGGGTGTTTTTTTTTTTTTTTTGGTTTAGTGGTCCCTAGGGTTTTGGGTTTAGTAAAAAAAATGATTAAGTAGCACTAATTAGTTCTAACTTTTAAGCATATTACAGTCACTATATTCTAGTCTTATATATTTACTTAAAGCAATACTCCCTCGAATTAGCATGAAGATTTTTGCTTCCCCCTCATAATACATGTATAATGGCTCCCAAAAAAAAATTGGTGAAATGCCTCATGTATAGCTTTTGGGGCAGCATTCCTCACATAATTTACTATGATTATAACTGAATTTAGCATTTAACATTTAATTGCAATCAATAATTTGCAATTAAAAATCAATTCCTCACATAATTTATTATGAGTTGAACTGAATTTAGCAATTGACGTTTGATTGCAATCAATCATTTGTAATTAAAAATGACAACAGTTATACAGCATATTCCAAAATTTAACAATTTATCAATTAATGTTTTTTATTTCATTTAATATTAATATTCATTTAATGTTATTATTTATTTTAAAAAACAATTAATTTAAATTTAGAAATTTAAATAATATTCATTTGTATTTATTTTAAAAAATATATAATAAAAAATTTTAAAAAGGATATAAGAAAAATGCTATAAAAAATAATATTAATTTGACATTAAAATAACAATATTCTCGAATGATCTTTACAAACTCATTTAAATTTGAAAAAACTATTTAATATTCAATTGATTTTTATATTGATTTTTAAAGAACTATAATATATGATTTTATATTATCTATCTATTATTCAATTATTCTGTTATAACAATCTTAAAATAATAGTTCCCTCCAAAACTTTTAACTATTTTTCCCCCTATCAAAGTTACACCATAGTTACCTTATATTTTTTACATTTATCTTTCACGTTAGGGATATATTAAGGAATTATTAATTATCTTAAAGAATCAATTAAAGAATTAATTATCAATTATAATTATTATTTTTTATAAATTAATAGACTCAATTAAATCATAATTATTTTTAATTTTATTTATTAATGAATGGATTCAATCAATCAATTATCATTATTATTTTAAGGAATCAATCAATGGACTTAATCATGGTTGAGTTTCAAATTTAAAAATATGATCCTAAGAAGTTCAACTGTTTCTATTATTATTACTTTCAGTATAGATATGAAATCGAGTAAGTTCCTATCATGTTTTAGTCACATTTTTTGTTCTCTCATCTTTATTCGTTCTTGACAACCTATTTATTTTAAGTTTTTTTAGATGAAGTTGGATTTATATAGAATCATCTTGCTTCTCTTCTACATTTTCATTATTACAAACCATATTTATTTTAAGTGTTTTTAGATGGAGCTGGATTTATATAAAATCGCTTTGCTTTTTTTCTCCATGTCCATTATTACGAAGCCTCTAAAAAATTCAAAGTTAAGCATGTAAGGATTTCAGTTTTTGATTTTAAACTTTTCCTTCATGTTCCAAAATTTCAATCTTTCCTTTCTATATCTCCATTTACATCTTTCACATTGCAATTTCATTCCTAATTTATCCTTTTTATGCATCTATTCTTTTTCTTATTGGGGATTTTTCGTTTATCAGTGTTTTAGGTTTTAAGTTTTGTACAAATTATTTTGACATTCTTATTTGAAATCAATTTCTTTTTAACCATTATCTTCATTTGTTTTAAATTTTTTGTTTTTTTTTCATGCTTTTTCTATTTTATCAAACTCCAATACATATCTATTTCATCTAATCTATTTCTCTTTCTGTTCGATTTTTTCTAAGGATATTGCAACTTACTTTTTTTATTTTATTGCCATTGGAGGTTTCTATATATGCTACATTCAAAGGTAAGTTCTTATATTACTATTAGCGTCTTCTTCTATAAACTTTCAAAATTTTATGTGTAATTTGTCTTTGTGCGGTTTTACCTTTACGTACTTTTTTCCCCCTCTTTTTGGTATTTTGTAAGTATGGTTTTATTATTATCTCTTTTTTTTTCTATGTTTTTCATCTCATTTTTTTCTTTGGCCGTGAGGAAGTTCTAAGCAATTGGCATTCTAATATGTTTATTTAGTGGTTACTGTGTAATCACTATAATCATTTGGGCTTTGGACAAATGTTAATTTTCTTAAAGTATTAATGTAATTAATCTACATGAATTCTAGCATACCTTCTTGATTCTAGCTCTAACTTTGAAAAAAATTATTCTAATCACTATATATATTAGGTAGATTCAAATTTGCATTTTATCAATAAACCTTATACAAACTCTAAAGCAACATTATTGAGACATGTTTGATTTTTATGATAATGTCTAGTAGCACCAATTACTCAAAGAATATAGCATAAATTTTGAAAACAAAATTCTTTTATAACTTTAGATTTTGCAGAAAATATATCGTTTATTATTGTCCCAACCATGCAAAAGCGAAATATATAACTATTCAAAAGTTATTTAATAAATAAATTATATAAACTTATGTTCCTAAACAAATCTCTCTATATATAAACCAATAAGTAATGAAGACCATTAAGATCATAGTTTGAGATATATACCTATCTTACATAAAAAGATAATATGATATTTTATAATTATTAAAAATTACAAGATATATAGCACCTACCACATAACATTCACTAAAGTTAATATGACTTTATACATACTTGGTGTTAATAAGTTTGGTAAAAAGTGAAGATCAATTATTAAAATAATAACTTCTATGATAGAATCTATTAGCAGTAATTACAAAACCTTTACAGGATCTATGTTGACAATTGGAAATTCTAATCTTACATAAAAGATACCCCTTTTCAATGTCACAACAATGTAAAACAACAACTTATACATTTTCATCAGATCTACTGTGATGCTTTTTATTTAAATTCATGTAAGAAGTCTTCATCAATAAATTTTACCATAATATTTTAGTTTACCTTGAAAATCGTTGATGTTACGTCATTTAATAATTAATGTGGAAGGATCTGCATTTTTCTAAGCTATGTAAGAAGCCACCTGCCCAGTATAATCACACCACAACGCACAACTGAGCTTTCTATTACTAAAATGGTTTTTTTTTTAAAAAATTAAATGAATAAGAATAAAATATAAAAGTAATGTCAAAAAATTTAAAAGGTCAAAAATAATAATATGCTAAATCATTCAAATAAATGACAATCTTGTTATTAGACTTTCTATGTTGTTGAAGTCTTCAAGTTCATCATATTTCACATATAATCATGTAGAATCTATTCAAAAAATTGATGATTTTGACGGTAAAAAATTATATATATTTTATATCATGATGTTGTATAACTAATTCATATAAAGTCAATTAATTTTACTAAATCTGTACATATCAAAGTCAATTCATTATCTTAGGGAATACTTTGATTTGATATTATTTGAAAAATTACAAATTGAGATTACAGTTTCCTAATTTATGTTTAAAATAGGCTCAATTAGTGTTTTTTATATTAAAACAAATTTTAATATATGCAACAATCTCTGCTAACAATTCTTTTTTTTTTTTTTCTATTTAAGTGAATCTGCATATAAGCGTTTTGAATTAGATATTAAAATATAAGAATATTCATTTAAAAAACTTATAAGACCATGTGTGTTTTAAATTATGTGTGATGTGATTGTACATAACCATAATATGCAATAAATAATTGAATTTGGATGCAAAAGGAAATTGCAGGTGTGTTAAATGAGCTTTGCTCATATACAAGGAAATCTTAAAAAAAAAATACATTTTTTTTTAATTTCATGATATAATTTAGAAACATATTTAATTTGAAAAAAATCAATCATATTTAATATGTTGAGTTTTGAATGAATATTTTCTTAATAAAAAATAGCATGCTTTAGTCAATATTTCTTCATCAATATTCAATAATCATATTTAATATTTGTTTAAGAATATTTGTCCAAGAATTTTTACATGCCAAATAAAAGATTCCTGATATTGTGACAAAATAACGATATTTAATATTTGTTGAAGAAATAATTAGCATGGTCACCAAAATTATGAGCTTTAGGAAAATTACGGGTGTTTTGCTCATTTAATACAATTAGAAAAATTAGATTTTTCTTAATGGAATGAAATAATTTAAAAAAGTTAATCATTTTTAATAAGATCATGTGAGTTTGAATAACAATTTATGAATAATATTTAAAATGATATGGTTGCATGGAAAGTATTTTTTTCTTTTGACTTCACATGGAAGATAAAAATTTTGGTAAAGTCGCAGGAGAAGTTTGCTGAAAATCATTAATACTATAAATGTTACTTATTATTTTAGAACAAAGAATAGAAACACTAATAAATACAAATTAGGTGAGGTCTTGAGATGATTAATTACATGAGAAACACTAAAAATAAGTGGTAGGTGTGATAGAGAATTAATTACATGAGAAATACCCCTAGACTCCCCGTTTTAAATTGATTTTGAATTATTACGTAAAACTTGTGTAATAAGAAAATTGGTTGGAGGCCTTGCACATGCACTTTGACTGGGAATTGAAATTCTGCATGAAAATATGGAGGGAGGATTATTTTAAGTATATATATGAATGTATATGATATGATAAAAAATATGATATAATATAATATGATGTATCTCTAGTTAGTAAATGTTAATACGATTACCAAACAAAGAATTTGTTCTTCTATACCAAAAAAAATGTTAATCGTATTATCTTGATCACTGAAAAAAAAAATCTTTATTCATATAAGAATAGTTTAAATTTCCGGCCAAAAAAATATTTGCAATAGTTGTTTCCTTTTCGAATTTAAATTTAGCTATTCACACTAATTTGAGAAAAAGAAAAAAAATGATAAAGTCTTACCGTAATAAAGAAAAGACAAAGGTGCTTGACGGTGGCATGTGAAAGGCAATCCCACAAAAGGACGTTATTTGTTTGTGTAATGAATAAATTGAAAAATGAAATTGAAAACCCTTGACTTGTCTCCCTCTCCTCTGCCTTCAAAGTTGGGTTGGTTTGACCCATCAACTATAACATTTATTAAAGAGGGCCATCATCACGAGTGATCTCTCTCTCTCTCTATTTCCTTTAAATTTAATCACACTTGAAAATTTATTAATAAAATTAATTTCACAAATTCATTGAATTCAATTTTCCAATTAAAGATAGATATTAATTTTTATGAAATCCCAGGCCCAGCAGCTATCGGGTCCAGCTGTTTAGCTCTAGTCTTCAATTTAACGGTGCAAGCCAAGGAAAGGAGAGATTGTGATTGTGTATGTGTGTGTGAGAGAGAGAGGTGCCCTCCCCTCACCACTCAAGATGAGAGAGATGATCCATTTCTCTCTGTTTAGCATTGTTTTGCAGTTTCAGAGGTCAAAGGACAACACTTTCCTTTTTCTGTTCATTGGATCCAATTCGAAGAATTGAAATTGAAGATTAGGCTAAAAGGGGGCAGGGCTTATCTTGATCTGGGTTCCGGAACCAGCAATAGCAATAGCAATAGCAATAGCAATATCAATATCAATATCAATAGCATGCGTTGAAAATTGAAACCCATTTCATGTACGACTGACTACGACAATGAACCAACTAGTTGAACACTCTGCGAATGCTCAAAGGGGCTCTAGAGTTCAAGCTCCACTGGTCTGTCACTCTAATTCACTCCCAATTTTATCAATTTATTTTTTCATATTCATTCCATTTTCAGACACCCACATAACATAACCCCCCGTTTCTGTGTTGAAAAAGTTATTATTATTATTATTATTATTTTTGGGATAAATTGGATTGGTAACAATGATTTGAATATGTATTTGGTTTGAAGCTTAAGCTTGTGTATAGGCACCAATAGGAATAAAAATAATCATTCCCTCTCCTCTTTTTGGGGACACAAGCTGTTTTGTTGGCTTCTTTGTGGATTTTAGCAGATGCTTTCTTTAGGGGTGGTTTCTCTAATGGATATGCATAGGAAATGGAGAGCTCTTTTGAGCTAAGGAGAGTTCTCCTTCTGTTTTGTTATTTTGGCCTGGCAGATTTCTCGGCCTTCTTTTTATGTACTTGTCTTCCCAGCTCTGCCGTCATAATTTTTTCTTTTATATATATATATATATTTTTCATAATTTGTTAAGTTTCCCTAGACATAGTGCATAGCTTCAGTGCTTATGTCTCTCCCGCCTACACGTATAGAAGACAAATTAATTACATCTTGGTTTATAGGTCTACCTGTTTTCTCAGAGGCCTATCGCACCAAATTCTTCTGCTCAAAAATATCGTAATGAGAGGGTCCTAGTCATGCTATGCCTCAAGCTATCTGTCTTTTCATTGTGGGTCTCTAAAATGATCAGTGACCACAGTTCTTACATAATAAATTTCTGTTTATTAGCTAAGCTCTGCCTCCTCGTAAGGTCTCTAAGCATTTTTATAATGCTCTTTCTTTTATCTCCTCATCTCTACCCTTTATGATCTAAATAAAATTAGTAATTTCTATTCTATTTAGCTTTCTAGCATACCTGATACTTCCTTTTCTGTTGTCTTTGATTAAAAATTTTGACGGGAGAGGGTAGCATCTTATCCAATCCTGTTTCACCATCCCACCTTGTCACTCCACCTACTGGGATCCTTGATAGTTCCTGATTGCCACTATCCTTTCTCATTCAGGAAGTAACCTATATAATATGTATGATAACTGACAAATATAGGATACAGTTTCTGAAAGGGCCTTTTTATTGGGCCATAGGAGAATTTTCCTTTGATTTCAATTTCTTGACTAGGGATTAATTTATCAGTGACTGTTTCTATTTATTCATGGTCAAACTCCTGCCAAATAACTCTCTGATGACACCCAAGACCAGCTCCTTGTTTCTCACATTTTAGGAAACATCACTGTCGCCTGAAACATCAAACTCCTGCCAAACATCTTTCTGAATCTCATTAGCGGTCTCCTGTTTGGAGCTCTTCCTGGCTGATGCACAGTGTGTGTTGGTAAGCTGTGTAATTCTCCTCCCTTGCATCTTCCTTCCTGCCAATATTCTCCTGCTTATTTGACAAGACTTCCCCTCGACATCCATTGCAGCATTCATGTGGGATTTGTCTCATTCTTCATTCTGAAATCTCCATGGTGAATGGGTTCTATCTGTTCACTTATAATGCTCTCTTTGTATTTTTGGTGTTACTATTTACTCTATTTCTATTCTTCTGGTGCATGTATCAGTAGCACCTTTGTTTCTTTAATTATATTTTGATTTATTAATAATGGTACTAATATATCTTGGTTGATCTGATGATTTCATGACTTGTGATGGAATGTCCTGGGTTTTTTTTCCCTTCAATCTCACTGTCCCAGCATCGACCTTTAAAAATTCATGGCTACATTCGTATATAATGCTAACATTGAATAGGAAATTTCTAAAGAAAATAAAATTTGGGCTTGATGAAGTAATTGGTTGTTTGATAAGTCAGTAGATTGTGAAATTATTTGCCCTCAACTTCTTTTTCTCATAGGAAAATACCAGTGTCAAAACAGTTTAATATTTTGGGACCAAGAGTTATAAAGGAGACAATATGTGACACTTACTTTATGCATTTACATTCTTTTAAATGGAATATTTTTTACTGGATTATGGTTAGCATACTAACCTGGCATGTTTTACAGGTTGATTCTGTTTCTTGCTACTGTAAAGTAGATTCAGGCCTGAAAACAGTTGCTGGGGCAAGGAAATTTGTTCCAGGATCAAAGCTATGTATCCAACCTGACATAAATCCTAATGCACACAAGAGCAAAAACTCACGTAGAGAAAGGACAAGAGTTCAGCCTCCTCTCCTACCTGGCCTTCCTGATGATCTTGCTATCGCTTGCTTGATTCGAGTACCCCGGGTTGAGCACAGGAAACTACGTTTGGTTTGCAAGAGATGGCACCGCCTTCTGTCTGGAAACTTCTTTTACTCACTCAGGAAAAGTCTTGGAATGGCAGAAGAGTGGGTATATGTCATCAAAAGAGACCGTGATGGAAGAATTTCATTGCATGCTTTTGATCCTACCTACCAACTATGGCAACCCCTTCCCCCTGTTCCTGGGGAATATTCTGAAGCATTGGGGTTTGGCTGTGCAGTTCTTAGTGGTTGCCACCTGTACTTATTTGGTGGAAGAGATCCTCTGAAGGGATCTATGAGACGTGTCATTTTCTATAGTGCCCGTACAAATAAATGGCATAGGGCACCAGATATGCTGCGGAAACGTCATCTGTTTGGTTCAAGCGTAATAAATAATTGTCTTTATGTGGCTGGTGGGGAATGCGAAGGAATTCAAAGAACTCTTCGATCCGCTGAAGTTTATGACCCCAACCGGAACAGGTGGAACTTTATCTCAGAGATGAGCACAGCAATGGTGCCCTTTATTGGTGTTGTGCATAATGGAACATGGTTTTTGAAGGGACTTGGGTCCCGTCGTAATGTCATGTGTGAAGCGTATTCACCTGAAACTGATACCTGGACCCCAGTTACTAATGGAATGGTCAATGGTTGGCGTAATCCTAGTATCTCATTGAATGGACAACTCTATGCACTTGATTGCCAGGATGGTTGCAAGCTCACAGTATATGATAGAGCAACAGATTCATGGAAAAAGTTTATAGATAGCAAGCTTCATTTGGGTAGCTCCCGTGCTCTTGATGCTGCTGCACTTGTTTCTCTTAATGGAAAGCTATGCATCATCCGCAACAATATGAGCATCAGTCTAGTTGATGTTTCGAGTCCTAACAAGCAAGTGGAAAGCAATCCTCACCTTTGGGAAAATATTGCTGGAAAAGGTCAGCTCAGGACTTTAGTTAGAAATTTATGGTCAACTATAGCAGGGCGTGGTGGTTTGAAGAGTCACATTGTTCACTGTCAGGTGCTTCAAGCCTAAGATCCAAAATTTCTCTGATAATCTTGGTTATACAGTTAGGGAAATTGATGGTTTCTTTGGAAAATCAATTGAAATAGGCTTATTCACTTTATTGTGAGGGACATGTAGGAAAAAGGCAAAATAAACTTCTTGGTCTCTTATTTTTATTTCTTTTTTCAATTTGGTCTCATATTATTATTATTTTTTTATCAATTTAGTCTTTTATCTTGCAAATTGTTTTCAATGTGGTCCTTCTGTTAAGATTCCGTAATCCCCTAATAGAAATGATGACATGTCACTAATTGATAATAACCACGTCATTGCCACGTCATATTCATATCATCATCACGTTATCACCGTTAGTGACATGTGATCACTTTCGTTAGGAGGGTGACGGAATCCTAACAGAAGGACCACATTATAAACAATTTGCAAGATAAGAGATCAAATTGACCAAAAAAAATGATATGAGACCAATTTGAAAAAAGAAATAAAGACAAGCGAGTAAAATATCATTTTTGCCTAGGAAAAATTATGCCTTTTCCTCAAAAAATGAGGTTAATTGTCGATTTTGGCAATAGAATGAGGTCGTTTCTTTACAATCATGAATAGGGAGCAGATGTTGTATATGTTATTTCACTCCAAGGCCGTGCTTTTTCCTTTTGTTTCCTGATATAAGGCTTGCTAGGCATGCTTTGCGGCTGTACATGATTTGTTAAAAAACAACATATAATGGTTATATTCCTTGACAAGCTGATTTGTTTCAGTTAGCAGGGTGAAGAGCATTTCATTTCCAATGTTGTGCAAAAGCTGTTCTTGTGCATGTTCTGTTGACTGTTTTCGAAGTGTATAAAAGCTGTGAACTTTGAATTACTGAAGGAGTTTCTATAAATATCAAAATTATATTCATCACTATTCTGCCTAATCACAAAAATAATGACATTTGTTTAGCCGTTTGTACTTGTTGAACAAGCTGCAGTTTTTTCATTTTGATGAAATAATTCAAACACCTCGGTTTATCATATCCTGGAAACGGTCGATGGATTCTTGTCTCTCAATCTTTAGCTGTTTGCGGAAGTTCTTGATGAATGCATCAGCCATCTTGTTGATATCTTCTCCTTCATTCTCCAAAACTACTTGTCTGCTCACCATTTGTTTCATCCTATCCATGCTGCTGGCCGCCTTCTTGTTGCTCACAATACTAGAAAAGTCATTTCCATTATCCATTCTGGGAGATAAGGTGAAAGGGTAAGCTGCTGAGTACGAGATTTTGCTCAAGAGTGGCTTCTTGATTCCACAAAGATCACTATTTATACACAATCTCAGCATAGAATAGAAGCGCATGTGTTTGGTGTGGGCAGAAGGAAAAAGCGAAGAAAGAAAAGAAAACTTAGGCTTGTTAGTGACGCCTGTTTAAAATGAGCCACTTGCCGAAGGCGTCATTTTTCTGAGCAGTTGTTAATTGAGGATTACTTGCCTTCATAGTAAAATATTTCAATGGCCACGTGTGAATGATGGTAGCCTTCATAATTTAATAGTGCAAAGAGAGGTGATCTAGGTGAATGTGAATGATTGTCCCTTTCCTAAATTTAATTATGGGCAATTTGCAAGTAGTTAAACTAGGAATCTTTGAAGAGTTTAAATTAGTAGTCAGAAATTGACCTTTGGTCCAGATATAACAAACAAACTGCTATTAGATAATGCATTTGCATACTTCATCAAATAAACTTTGGATATGGTCGGAACTACATGACATAGAGAAGGCCAAACCTTTCTTCAATTATCATGCAACTATGCAAGTTAGAAACTACGATGTTCTAACAGTGAAGCAGCGAAGAAAAGCCCTTCTTTCTTCCCTTTTATTTCTTTCTACTATTTTACCATTCCTGCCTGTTTCATCTTCATCATTTTTCCATTACATAAAATATACTTTATTCCTTTGAACTCCACTTCTTATTACCCAACATTTCCAAATTTCAAAATCCCCTCTTCTATACCTTATTAACTCACTATTTATTTTGGAGTTATTAATATGGTCAAATTGAAATTGGTGAATCCAAAATGCAAAGAGCAACAATTGTAAAAGCTAAAATTCTATTTCTGACGACTGTTCCGAAGTAAAATGCAAGGCAAAGTAAGAAATACTCGTTGTAACTTAAAAATCAGAGATGATGCTATGTACAAGAAGCTAGTTCGGTCTCAATGTAGTATATTTTCTTTGATATTGTTTAACCACGTTAAACAAATGTTTATTTATATATATATAAAAAAAAAACATTATAAAAAATGGCCTCATGCTAGCTTGGGAGAATGGGTTTCGAAATGTTCTGCAGGCTGATTTCTTTCCCTTTGGTGACAAAATAGCATGTGTATGGAGTGGTCATTGCTGACATTATGGAGATCAATGGACTATGATTATTGAACATGTGCTCCGAGAAGCCAATTTTTGTGCAGACTTCATGGCCAATATGGGCTCAAATAGCACTACGAGTTTGACAATCTGGACTATCCTCCTCCTGGGTTGCACTCCTTGAACCTTGCTGATGCGTTAGGCATCTTTTATATATTCATTAGTTTCTGTTCAGCTTTTCTTTACCAATGAACCAAAAATGGCTTGCTTTTCGACTTCTCTAATTTTAGCGGTGTGGAACTCTTGTCAATTATACAATAACTATAGTGATAAGGAAGTACTAATCCTTTAAAATAGTTGTTGTACCAGTATATTATATATATGATACTAGTTCATTATTTTTAAATACTTCTAGCCTATATCTTTTAATTATAGTAAATTCTCATTTTAGTTTTTGAAATTATAAACATCGATCATATTAGTCTTTAATTTTAATAATTGGTCATATTAGTCTTTAAAACTATAATTCGTCAGTCAATTTGGTCCTTATGTGAGGAGTAATATGAACAGTGTTAAGGACTAATTTGACTGACGAATTACAATTTCAAGGACTAATATGACCAATTCCTAAAGTTAATGACTAATATGACATGTGCTTATAATTTTAGGGATTAAAATAAAGGTTACTCATTTTAATTAGTTTTTGAATTTTTGTACCAATATAAGATACTACAATTATTAAATAATTGATAGTATTTTATTATATCTACATCAATTAAAAATGACTTAAGAAATATTAATGTCTTTATTTAAATTTAGTATTTGTGTTTTTATGTTAATAATATATTAATTTCAAATGATGTATCTTAGTCGTATTGTGTCCTATAATTTTTAAGATTTATCATCTTTACATATTAGTATCGTGTGTTATATCCGTGTCTCATATCTGTATTTATACTTTCTACTTATAACTAATGACCAACCTAAGAGAATTGGCCCAATAGCTAAAGAGATGTACTTCCCATTTTAATTACCCAAGTTTAAATATTGGACAAACATTTAGGAAAAATAATTTCTTTAAATGCACATGGTTAACGTGGAAAATGTATCTTTAATATTATTTAGAGAAGAACTTAATCTTAGTTGGCTTGGCTCAAAAATATTCTTTATTGTATAACACACATATAGCAAACTTTTCAAAAATACGTGAAAAGAGTTATTTTATGGTGTTTTGAACTTTTACTCTCACAATATAAAAAGTTAACTGACCTCGTTATGTTAGTCATAGAATTGAAATGAGAGTTAAGGAGGGGTATAGTAGATGGAAACAAAAATAAAGGGATGAAAATTAAAGAATAAGTCATTGTACCAAAAAAAAAAGTCAAAGAAAATCACACCATCTGGCTCCTCTAAAAAGATAATATGTATTATGGTGTAGTATTTTACACTATCTTGTATAATATGTATTATGGTGTAGTATGTTACACTATCTTGTATAATCCGAGATAACGTCTGCACTGTCCAGTCTCCGAGAAATGGACCCTTTTTACTTCGCTGAGCATTCAAACAAAGCCAAAATTATAAAAAATGAGAAGGGCCATAACGACAATAAAAACAAAGCCCAAAACACGGTTGCAGCACTAAAGTATGCTAAAGCATAACTGTGACCAGACCCCCAAAAAAAAAAGCATAACTAAGTGACGACGAAAAGTCAGTGCCACCAAAGCAGGCTTTTATTTCTTCAATCCCATCTGAAATCTTAGCCCTCATAATGAATTTCAGAGTGAACAAAATGTGAAGTCATTTCAATACTAGCATTTGTTTGTTCTGGAATTTATTCTAGTTTGTTTTAAATTAACAATTTAAGTTAGTATTTAGAATCAATTAAAATTATAAATAATTTAATTTAAATTAATTTTATTTAAAAATTAAATTTTATATTTAAAATTTATTAAAAAATAAATTTATTTTATTTTATTATTTATTTTTATAAAAGGTAATTAAAAATAATTATTAACAATAAAATAATTTATTTATTTCAAATTAAATTGTATTAAATTTGATAAAATTTATAAAATAAAAAATATAAAATTTATAAAATTTTAAAAATCAAATCATTTCTTATTTTTTAATATTTTAAATATAAAATTTAATCAGATTTTATTTATAAATTAAATTATTTTTTTATTTTTTTACATTCTAAACCCACTTTAAGTGTCTGTTTTTTGAAATCGATACAAATATGAATTTATAATGTAATTTTTATAAAAATTAGAAAAAAAAAAACAAGAAGCACCTACCATTTATTCCTTTCCTTAATGGTTTGTAACACTCTAAACACCAACAAATTACCAGATGTAAAGAGGAACTCCTATTTCTGCAAAGAGTGATCCATTACAACCTTGAGTTATAATAGCGGGTCCCTTGAGGGGCTCTTTTAGTTGGAAAATTAATCATACAGGTTACAGAGGATGGCCACACAGAAGAAGAAAGAAAAGGAAAGAAAAAGACAAGACAGCAGCTAGAGAGACCCAACAAGAAAAATTGCTAATTACTAATTACTAATAATAGATAGATACTCTTTTCATTTATGTTTTGCACAAAAATAAAGGAATTAGGAAACATACAAAACTATGAGAAATAGACATGATTTATGAGAATGCGATAAACAAACAACCAATAATATATCCTACTCTTGAGTCCAGATCATGGTCCAAACTTGAAACTTCAAACTAGGAAGAAGAAGAAGTAGGATATGAAAACAAATGGTAAAATCCCACAATAAACCACCTCTGCCACCAGCCACCTCTTTCCCCACCCACCACCACTCTTTTCCTGAGCACTTGCACTTGAGCTTGATCCCTTCTCAGCACCATCTGTAGCATTATTTTATTAGCTGCAGTTTTTTAGTCTCAACTTTCAATACACAACAGAGGATCTATCAGAAAAGCAACAATAATAATTAATTACCACTGGAAACTGATGGGGTGGAACTGTTTTTTTTGGTAGATTTTTCAAATCCCTCAAACACCTTAGCTTCGGGAGAGTTAGGTGCCAAATGCAAAAGATCTGAAACAACCAATAAAAACCAGCCCATTACTAAATTGACAGATAACATCGATCATAAGCAGATAGATAGATATACTTAGGAAAATGATACGATCATATATAATTTTTTTATAGTACATCACTTTTTATCATATTTTTTTAATAATTTTTGTAATAATTATGATTAAATAAGATAAAGTGATGTGATAAGTAATATAAGAAATAGTATAAAAAATTATGTAAAAGAAAAATAACGTAAAAAAATCGAAATTGATATACTTACCTACACACTCAGATATATTAGCAGGTGCGTGGCAAGCACTTGGTAACTGCACAGCGAGAGTGGCATTGATCTTGAATCCTAGCTTGGGGTCATCACGATCTTTGATGAGGATACAGATACATTTCTTGCTCTTGTCAAGGACCACTTTGAGGCCACTGCAACAGTCTATGGTGGGGGTTTTGGCTTCACCACCAACGTAAGGAAGACAGCTAGCTAGCCCAACTAGTTTGTCAGCACATTCTTCTCTGTCTTTGTCTAAATTTGAGTTTGCAAAACCAGCCAACAGAAATAGTAGCAGTATTGTAAAGGAGAATGCTAGACTCGTCACCCTTTTGGAACCCATTATTGGAGATCAAGAAAGAAAGAAGCCAATAAAAGTGGAGAAGAGAAAAAGAGTTGCTGTGAGGGGAAGGGAATATGATACAGAGAATAATATTAACGAAAATGCCACTCACCCTTTTATGCTTTGCTTTGCTTCGGAGTCGTGACTTTACTCAGTATTTATTTACATCTTATTCTTACAAGTCTTAGTGGGGTCTACTCTATCACATGTGAACGAATGTTTTGTCTCTAAACGGCTATACCCTGTGATTCTATTAGGTTGATGACCCTTGTGGCCATTATGTTTTTATCTTCCCAGTTCTTTACCCTTTACACTCAGTTTGATATGTCTTTAAAAATAAAAATTAAAGAACGAATTTTTAATATAAATTTATATAAATCGCATTTCTGAATTTTCCATCCTTTAATTTTTTTTTTATAAGCATTCCATCCTTTATCTTTAAGACTTTATTAAGGATGAATGGCTATCGTACTCATTCGTCCTTCCTCTTAGCCCTACAATACAACACATTCTAAAACAAAGATGTATTAATATTTGAATAAGTTATATATTTATTAATTATTTTTTATTTTGATTAATTACTCACATAATTTTGAGTTGAGATAATAATTAAATAAAGTCTTTTTTAAAGTGACGATTCTAAAATTCAAATTTTTAATATTATAAGTAAGATTTATCTAAAATCGCAATTCACTTTTATTCTAATCAATCATTCTTACATATTACACACATTAATTTACATGTTTAGTGCTTTGTTTATGTGTGTTGCTAACTATAGTGTCTGCAAACTAATCGATGGCTGCTCGTATGTAGATATGTAAATTAATGTGCATAAACTGCAATGCATAAACATAGTTTTCCTCTAAACATTTTTAATGAATGAGAAAAATATTTTCTCAAAACTTTAATTTATAAAAAAAAATAATTAATTGTTTTATTTCATTAATATCATATCTACTATCGTTATTTTTTTTTCAATATTATTGTTTACTTGTGTGTGTGTGTATATATATATATATATATATATATATATATATATATATATATATATATATATAAGGCATTGTTGGGTATATGATATAACAAAAATAAGATAAAACTAAAATAAATCAATAAACTCGTATTCTATCTATTATTTAGAACGTAATTATATAAGTCAATAAAAAAAAAGAACGTAATTAAATAAACAGCTAATAATACAAATAAATACTTACTTCAAAATCTAAAGCGGTGGGGTGGTGCGGCTGGTAGAGTGATAGTGGTGGCCGCAGCAGCTTCTTAAGCCAAGCCTTATCTTATCATTGGAATAATCTTATGGTTTTTTGATACTTTTTTTAAAGGGAGTTTTCCACACCACATAGTTACATATAGAAGTATCGCCTTTAATTTTCTCCATACAGCTAATTCAGAACTTCTTCGAGAGAAAGTTAATCCATGGAATCAGTGCAAGTTTCTCCTTTGAGAATGCCATGTTCTCTTTATACATAAGGTACAAAAGTTGATCAGAACCTTTCAGTTGCAAATGATACATCATACAAGATAGGTGGGCTGTTGAATTGAAAAAATGACTCGGTACTGCTGCTTTAATGGCTTATGTATCATAAAAAGAAGGGTACACTAAACATTAGGGATCTTAATTGGCCAGAATGTTCTGGTTGCTAGGTATGGGAGTCATTCTGAATTTCTGATTATAGCAGTTGGATAACAAGAGTTTTTTATATTTATTTTATTTGATTATATATAACCTGACAACCCGTGACAAATTGAAATTATTTTATTTTGGCTAACCCGTGATTATTTTGGATCTACCCGTGATTACCTATCTCATTTGATTGGACCCACAGAAAAACTGTCTCTGATGGTGCATATTTACATTGGATAAGTTTGTTCAAATTAAATTAATCTTTAAAATAAATAAATTAAGTTATATTTATCTTATTTAATAAAATATATCATAATTTTAATTTATTAAATAATTTAAAAATATAACTTTTTCTTACTCACGTTTTTATCTTGGGAGTTGGGAATTGAGAGTTAGTTGATACCCACAAATTCATTTTCCTCTTTGACTTCACACTAGTAATTAGTAAACAAAAAACCTTGAAGGATTGAATCATCTTGTAGATCAATTCAAAACTTCGTAGATAGTCAATGTTTGTTTGGGATTTACTTTGTTATCATGCTACTGTATATCTCATTTTTATCGAGGTGCTCCAACTTTTTAGGCTCCGTTTAACATGTTGAAGTTGTCAAAATTTTAGCTATTAGGATTCCTTTATTCTAGGGCCACTCTTAGACGTGCTATCACTCCCGGACGTGCTAATAACTCTCTATACTTGAGGAATAAGTTGGTTTTTCTGTTTTAAGTCACTTACCACGAATATGGTTCGATGCATGCTATTGGAGAAGCAAATTCCAATGACTTTCTGGCCAGAAGCAGTGAACTAGGCAGTACATGTGTTGAATCGAAGTCCAACCCTTGCTATGAAAAATAAGACACCGGAAGAAGCTTGCAGTGGGCGCAAACCATCGGTGGATCACTCTAGAGTCTTTAGATGTTTATCTCATGTGCATATACCTGATAGCAAAAAAGTGAAACTTGATGACAAAAGCCTCAAATGCATACTGTTGGGGGTAAGCTTATAGATTGTTTGATCCCATTTCACATAAAATTATTGTAAACTGAGATATGGTTTTTTAGGAAGATCAACAATGGAATTGGGATGACAGTCATGAGCAGGCTATTTTAGCTAATCTTGAATTGGAAACGGATGAAGAAACAGTTACAGAAGATGAAGGAGATAAAGAAAGATCTGGAGCTAATGAAGATATGGGAAACAATGAGTCTGATGGTAGTGATTCAGTAGAAGCAAGAGATATCACGAATGAAGGCAGTGCAACTCAAGAGGGCCGAACTTGAAGGCCACCAACCTGGATGAGAGATTATGAAATTGGTGAAGGTCTCTCTGATGAAGAAAGTGTGAACTTGGCTCACCTAGCCTTGTTTACTAATGGTGATCCCACTACTTATGATGATGCCATGAAGAGTGAGAAGTGGAAACAAGCAATGGATTGAGAAATAGAAGCCATAAAGAAGAATGATACGTGGGAATTAACTAATCTGCCATCAGGGGGAAAAACTATTAGAGTAAAGTGGGTTTTCAAAACAAAACTGAATGAAAATGGGGAGGTGGACAAGTACAAGGTTCGACTTGTTGCCAAGGGATATAGTCAACAATATGAAGTGGATTTTTCTGAAGTGTTTGCACAAGTGGCTCGATTGGATACAATTCGAGTGGTTATTTCCCTTATTGCACAAAAGAGTTAGAAGATCTACCAACTCGACATCAAATCAGCTTTTATGCATGAAGAGATTAATGAGGAAGTTTTTGTTGAACAACCACCTGGTTATGAACAGAAGGGGAGCGAATCCAAGGTATATCGTCTCAAAAAGGCACTATATGGACTTAAGCAAGCTCTATGGGCATGGTACAATCGAATAGAGTCGTATTTCATCAAGGATGGTTTCTATAAATGTCCATACGAGCATACATTGTTCATCAAGACAGCCAATGAAGGTAAAATTTTGATTGTATGCCTCTATGTTGATGATCTTATATTCCCTGGAAATGATGAGTTGTTGTTCGAGAAATTTAAAAGGTTCATGGTGGTTGAGTTTGATATGACTAATCTCAGAAACATGAGGTACTTCCTTGCCATTGAAGTGGTGTAACAAATGGCATATTTATTAGTCAACGAAAGTATGCACAGGAAGTGCTGGAAAGGTTTAACATGGATCAATGCAACTCAATGCATAATCCTGTGGTTCCTGGATTTAAACTTACTCGTAATGAAGGGGGAGTGGGAGTTGATAGCATTCTTTATAAGCAAATGGTTGGAAGTCTCATGTATTTAACAGCTACACATCCTGATCTTATGTTCACTATAAGTCTAATTAGTAGATACATTGAGCATCCTACTGAGTGTCATTTATTGGCAGCTAAAATGATTTTAAGGTACATGAAAGGCACTGTTAGTTTTTGGGTATTCTACAAGAAGAGAGGGGATGAAGAACTTATTAGCTACACGGACAATGACTATGCTAGTGATCAAGATGACAGAAATAGTACTTCAGGTTATGTCTTTATGATGAATTCAGGAGCAACTTCATGGTCTTCAAAGAAGCAACTAGTGGTTTTCCACCACTGAAGCAGAATTTATAGGTACAACTTCAAGTGCGTGTCAAGTGGTATGGTTAAGAAGAATTTTGAGAAATTTAAATTTGAGGCAAACTGGTTGAACAATGGTTTATTATGATAATGTCTCAACCATTAAAGTTTCAAAGAATCTAGTAATGCATGGTCATAGTAAGCACATAGATATACGATTTCATTTTCTTCGAGACCTTGTCAAAGACGGGGTAGTAGAGTTGTTGCAGTGTTCTACTCAAGAGCAGATTGCAGATATCATGACAAAGCCATTAAAGCTTGAAGTGTTTCTGAAGCTGCGAGATTTAATGGGTGTTTGCAAATACCCTAGAATAAACTGAATATTAATGGTCTTCAATTTAAGGGAGGATGTTGAAGTTGTAAAGATTCTAGTTGTTAGGATTCCTTTATTCTAGGTCCACTCCTGAACGTGCTAATAACCCTCTATACTTGAGGGTCAAGTTTGTTTTCCTATTTCTAGTCACTTACCACGATTCTAGGACCTATATAATCATGGGCGGTTATCTTATTTACTGTTTGATGTAAGGCTATTTAATAGCCAAGATTGTTGTTTCAATTCAATAAGAATTCTCCCAAGTTTCCTAATACTATCATACTGTGTATTCACAAAACTTTTTCAGTTCTAACATAACATAGGTCTATCCATAGATCTATTATTTGTATAGATTAGATTAGATGGGAATAATTTTAGATAAATGATGTAAATTGATTATAAGCTCACTAGGAAGCAGTAGGTCAACAAAGCACTCAACCTAAATCTGGCTCCACCTACTACCTTCGCCGCCCCAGCCACCACACCTAAACCTCCTCCAGCACCGTCGACCACCACCCAAACCGAACCCAGAATCACAACCCAAGCCGCTGGCCAGCCACCACCGCGAACCACAACCCCCACTGTCTTCGACCACTACACCCATCGCAACTCCCTTCTTCGTCACCAACAACCACAACTCGACTGTCTCATCGACGCTCTCCGCGCCGTCGTTCAAGCACCCAAATCTCGGATCTAGCACCACCAAATCCGGAATCCACTGGCTCCGCGATGACCCAGCCACAGCGCCACCACCGGAACCGCCCTTGCTGACGGAAACCCCAAGCCCCGACGTTCTCGTCCTTTGCTGCTGCTGTGGGTTGTGAACCCCTTTCTGTTTTCGTCTATTTGAGGAAGTTCTTTTCCCCTCTTCCATTTCGGTGGTGCTGGGCTGACTTGGTGCGGCTCGCGGTGGTTGGATTTGTAACCTTTACTCTTTTAGCCGCGGTTTCTGTTTGTTTAGTCGCATTTTTTAACTACGGTTAAACAACTCAAATTTTTTTTTTAATTTTAAAATCTATTATTACAGATCGAAAACCTGGACCATCGATGATCCCAATCACCATTAGCCGCGGTTTCTGTTTGTTTAGTCGCATTTTTTAACTACGGTTAAACAACTCAAACATTTTTTTTTTAAATTTTAAAATCTATTATTACAGATCGAAAACCTGGACCATCGATGATCCCAATCACCATAAAAGCCACCAACTCTTTATACTAAAAATACGAAAAGACTTGAAAAGAATTCAGACTTATACAACTTTAATTAAATAAATTTATTGTGTTGCCTACCCTCACTGTATAAGGAAATTTTATATGTGCCGAGTGCATTACAGTGGGCATTGACTTGTCGCTAAACAATTATAAGACTATATTTCAAGGTGACAGAAATACCAAAAAAAGAAAAAGATTTCAAGGTGACAGTTGGAAATTTGTTTTATTTTATTTTCAAAATGATAACATCATTAGTTTAATGGTCTCTCGAAATAGTTTTAATCTATTTATTCTAGGAAAGATTAAAAAAAATCATAAAAAATTAAGTGATGATTTTGAAAGTGCTCAAAATTTACAGGCTGAGTGAAGGCCACCTACTATTGCAAGAAAAATTGAGATGGAGTAGGATGAGATGAATCTTTTCATGTGTATGAAGAAAGAAATAAATATAACAGCTTTAAATGGATGGAGTTCTCTCAAAATTTATGAAACCTTATTTATGATATTTGCGTCTATCTCACTCTTCACATTGACATAAAAAATAGTAAAATACACATGAAAAAATCCATTTTCAGAGTAGAACATACTTATAAGGAGAGAATAATGAAGGTTCTAAAAAATGCACTTCTTCCATGAGCAACCAGCCTCCAAATTATCAATGTAAATGGCTGCTATGGATACAAGATTCTTTAGACTACAGGTTTAGTCACCAGGGACCTCAATAACATGGGATCAAATGAGATAAGTTGTTATTATTATTATTATTTTGGTGATAAAAAGATTAGATATTAATAACAAAAGATGTATGACACAGCAGGTATCGTAACAGCATTAATCAAATCGAGCTTAAATGCAACATAGTTGATGTGAAAAATCCAAATGATATGTGATTACATAAAATGGAGAAATCACTATATTCTGTTAAAGACTCATAAAACCCAATTCCTAATCAAGCACTGGTAATGGGCATGCAGAAAAGAAAGGACAAATAAAAAAGGAATACAATTAGAAATTACGTGATTTTAAAACCATGCCCATTATTAACCTATGAAATTAGTATCGCGTCAGTCTGCCAATAACTGCAGTCATAACTTAAATTTTCTGTCATTGTTACATATCTGTAGCCCTATTCAATTTCCTCATTTTCCAGGATTACCTTTCTGCTGTGGAGGTGCAACAGAAGTGGGTGAAAAGGGATCATAAATCTGGTCCGCAGGATATGCCGGCTTACCAGAAGCCATGGAGTGATTGCTGCCAAACTTCTGATTCAGAGGCATGGGGGTATCTAGCCATGTTCTCTGAGCAGGATAATTTTGTCGAATGTGCATGCTTCTTGGGACAACAGGACTGGGCAAATTTGGCATTTGAGGGGCAGAAATGAAGCTCTTCATACCCATTTGTGGGACTGCAGATCTAGGTGCAGGTTGACCAGCATATGGGAATGCAGTGTGTCTGGGTGGAATTGAGACGGAACCTGATCTTCCCCCAAAGGGAACAGCAGAAACATGAGCTTGAGTTTGATCTACCTGGTTGGGGACTTTTGTCCTTGGAAAGATTTGATTAAGAGGTTGATCAGGCACAGCAAACCCAAATGCTGGTGGCCGTGGACCAGAAGGTGGCTCTTGTGTACCACCCTGAGTAGTAGCTTGACTGTTTGGTCTGGAAACCACTTGACAGTCTGCATTGGGCCGCTGTGATTGAAATGTAAAATTTCCAGAATTTGAAGTTGTCAAGACTGGTGGTTTTACATGAGTGTGATAAGGAGTAACTCCAGAAGCAGAATTAGGTATTCCTGATTGCTTAGGTAATGGAAGTGAAGGGGATATTCCAGGCGAAGGTAATGAAACTGGTCCTGATAAATGGTTTACAGATGAATGAGTAGGTGCAGGTATTGGTAGAGGCATTGGTCCCAAAGATGATGGCAGCCTAGGGGAAATTCCTGCTTGATGTGGAGGAAAACTTGCAGATCTTGGTGTCATTGACATATTTGACTGTGGTGGCTTAAATGCAACATCTGGTTGTGGATGTAGATACACAGGTCTTGTAGGTGGAACCGCGGGTGAAGCCATCGGCCCTATATTGCTGAGGCCTACAGACACTTGAACAGTGACAGGTGCTCCATTCTGCCCAGAAGAGACCCCAAGTGGGGTCAATGGCTGGTTAGGTATTGGTGCTGGTGATATACCAGACATAGGTTGAGGCATCAAAGAAACTGAGGTCTGGAGTTGTCCTATCGGTGTTGGTTGGCTTAAAGTAACTGGAAATGAAAGTGAAGCATTTGTTGGAGCTGACAAATTCTGTACAGATATTATAGAAGGATTTCTTGGTGGCCCAATGTGACCCAAAGGACTTGCCTGAGTCATATGTGAATGCTGTAAAATTTGTCTAGGTTGTGGTGCTTGCATAGAAACATGTTGATTTGGAATAATCGGGTGGAATCCAGCAACATGTACAGGTTGAGCACCAAAAGTTGAAGCCATGTTTGAAGGATTCATTGTTTGTGATGGAAAATGGGGTGTTCTAGCAAGACCTGATGGATTTGAAGGGGCTATATTGCCAGAAGAAGCAAATACAGGGGTACGAAATGGCGCTGAAAACCATGGACCAGAGTATTGAAAGTGATCTCCATGCATTTGTGTAACAGCTACCGCTTGCACCACAGCCTGGTTTTCCAGAGCCAGAGAAACTGCATGAGAAGGGGGGCCATTTTGGCTTTGACTCGGAACATTAGTGCTATCCCCAGAAACTGATAGAGAGGGTGTGGAACCAGTAGCTAAATTCCCCTGAACAGAAGACAGCAATAATTACAACAATAATTAAAATAACAGAAGGAAAAACATTGTTATACAAATAGCTAAAAAAAAAGTTTTACAACATAACTGAGCCAGCCATAAATCATAAAGCTTGTCACATTGCGTAAAATGACAAACTCACAGTTATAGAGGTAATTAGTAGTTCAATGATAGACACTGCTGCATCCACTTTATCAAAACTATCAGCTGATACAGTAACATGCATCTCTTCGTAACCGCCTTGGATATCAGTTCCTGGTTTAATTTCACCCTGAAAATGAGATAGTTAACTGAATGGAAAACAGAAAGCAAATGCAAACAATTATAGTTCTTTCCTGACAAAATCAAGTTTAAGTATTTCAAAATGATTCAGGCAGAATAAAAGCCACTTAATATTATTAAGGAACTTACTTTCTCTCCTGTCTCTGCTTTGGTTCCATGAACTTTTATCTTGGCACCAGTTTCCTGACATGCATATATCAAAGATAAATTTAAAAAAAATGAACAGAATTTAATTTAGTTATTTCAATCAGCAAATAGAGCTTGCTGACTGCAAATCACCAGACGTAGACACCAACACAATGGTCTTACCTTTTCTAGTCGCTTTTGATTATCACCTTCAGGCCCATATATTAGACCAATAAAATTGTACCCAGGATATTCTTGGACCTGCAAAGATGGTATTGCACATAAGTGCTTTCATTGTATTCCAGAACTTCAGGTTTAAATAACTTAAAAGATGGCTTATTTTTTAAAAACTATAACAGATCATTCATAGAATTAAATAACAACAAAGGGATGCCAAAGTTTGGCATTAATATATCAGAAGCAAAAGAGATTGAGTCATTTTACGTTCTTACTCTGCAGGGCAATCACTATCCTTTTAATATATTGCAATCTAGACTGGGTATTAGTGTGACTCAATTGTGAAGCTCAATTCACCGGTACAACTTATACTACAACATAGTTTTAAACTTTCTCTCTAGAATATGAGGACCCCTGACAACATGAACCTTCAGGAAAGCAGCCATGGAAAATGGATGAGAAGATAATTTCTTTTTCTTTTTTTTTTTTTAAATTGTACACAAAATGCATGTGAAGATGCTCACACACATGTTCACCAAATGATTTTTTTTTCCAGGTTTCCTCCTTGGCTGACATGTAAAGACTAAAGAGATTGGAGAGCTATTCTGTAATGTGCATTAATGGTTTTATTTGTTTACTATTTTGTTTAAGGAGGCTATCTTAACCTCCTCCTCCTTTATAATAAATTTTTTTCTTTTAAATCTTTTTAAAAAAAATCAGTGCAAGTTCAATCTCTATTATAAATTTTTTGACAATAGAATTCTGCAATTGATTTTATCTCTCATATTCCTTTTTTCTGGAAAAGAAAAAACTCTGGAAATACTGGTCAGTTAATTAATGCTCCTCTCATGCTCAAGTCAAATACCATGAACCTTCAAGTCAAACCCAACTCATTAACTATCTCAATGACAGATTGAAATCATATTAATGCTAATCTCCTGAAAATTGACTCACCACCTCACAACATAAAGAAACTATGATAGGAACTGGAATTTACTATAGAAAAGATAGAGAAAACTCAGAGAACAGAGCTCTGATTACAATGGAAATGTGCAGAAGATTATAGAAACTGGAAAAGGAAAAGATATCAGAGAAGGAACTTCTGCCATCCGCAAAACTACCCGAGTGATTTCCTGCCCTCCCCACTCCCCTCCATTCCTCTCATATTCTCAATTATTCCAGCACCCCCTTCTCCACTCTCCTGCTGCCACATGTCCAGTTTGTTAGAGTCTGGTATAACAGACTCCTCCCCTCCATTTCCTGTGTCATTTCCCAGCCTACCCTTGTTCCTCTTCCCCCTTCTGTGGTAGACCTTAATTGGAGGCCCATGATGAGGCCCATCAAACTACGTTGCAAGGATACGGGTACAGTACTGGTACCCAGTACGGATATGGGTACAAGGTACGGTAATTTTCAAAATTTTAAGGCACGGGTACGTTTATATATATATATATATATATAATATATATATATATATATATATAAAAGAAACTAAAATTTTATAGAATCAAATATGACATTATGACAAAATAACAAAAAAATAAAACACAAACTTCAACAGAAACAAATAACATCCAAAATATTTAGAAAGAAATGTTGCTAAACAACCCAAGGAAGAAGCCAAGAACAGAAACGTTGAGAAGCACCCAAAATATTAAAAAAAGAATATTACTGTGCAGACCAGTAAGAACAGAAACAAGGAAAACACCGCATGTCACACCACTGCATGTCACCACGATCTCCACTGTGCGTCACCACCGCGCACCATCACTGCATCAGCTGTCGAGGGACGAATGGGGAGGGTGAAGGTCTGGCGGTCAGGGCTGAGTCCAGAAACATGAAAATGAGAAAGAGGGAAGGGGAATTTTGTGACCTAGCATGGAAAACAACAACATTTCTGGGCAAAATTATCCGAGCCAATACCCGAGCTGCACCCAAGCCATACTCATTTCCAAAAAAATAAAATAAAATCAGTACATAGGTACGTACCCAGCCGTACCCGTACCAGGTACCTGTACACCCAACCAAACAGCATACCCATGCTTCAGAGAATATTATGAGGCCCACAAAATCTCAATCACACCCTTAATGATAATATGGATTTGACAAGGCCTGGAAATTCTCAAAATATCGCTATCCATCAATTACAGGAAAAGGTTTCTACAAAACATGCCAGATGCACAAAAAATTATGTTGAACTCTAAATCCAGTAATTATATCTTTATTTTTCATAACTACAACAAGTTTACAACGAAATTTAAATAGTACAGAATTAGGTCTAGCAGAATTTTAGAATCAATACTTACAGGCAAAGGAACGCTGGCCTCTTTTAACAATGGTTTAAAACCAGGTGGAGGCTTGTAACTAGGATCTAATTTCAATATTTCACCTGGATATGATTAAGATCAAGATCATTATGGAATAAGCAACCTATAAGAATTAAAAGGGGGGAAGAAAAAGGAAAGATATACTTCAAGGAGAACAAACCTATTGCTTCTCGCTTTTCAAGTTCGAGTATTTCTGACTTCTAAGATCCATAAATCAACATCAGTAGTTTATTTAAGAATAAACAGACAGCATGAAAAAAATAACAAGTAATAAAAATTAAAAGGAACAGTGTCAATTGTTGTTAACCTTGCTGTTAATTTGAGGGGCAGAGTTGCTTTGATCTGGATTCTCAGCCACTAATGGTAAGTTCTGAGTGTTCCCAACCTCCAAATTTTCTGATTCCAACTGCTTTGTAATTTGATCCACTCGAATCTACAAAATGTGTCCAACAACAGAGACAGCAGTATCACTTATTGAAACCTTGGAAACAAGAGCTTCCTACGCAAATATGCAAATTATTCGCATAGATGCACACACAATAGCACCCAACTTATAAGGGAATTTTAATAGCTTCTAGCTAAGAATGACATGTTCCATTCCACCCCAAAGTCTGGCAATGATACTTCTTTACTAATCTCAATCCAATGATTTTCATATAAGTAAAATGTTTACTACGTATCTCACAATATGCAATGTCAGGGATTCGAGGCCGTGGGAAAGGCACTTGTGGGGAGGGAAAGCCTCAATACCCTAAGAGAGGATTAGTCTTACACCCAAAGGGTGTGGGGAAACCTCATAAGACAAAAAAAGAAGAAGAAGAAGAAGAAGAAGAGGATAAGGGCTACTAAGTTAGTAACACATGACTGTTTTAATCAAAACTTATACAATAACAACAGCAACAAAGCCTTTTCCCATTAAGTGGGGTCAGCTACATAAATCAAACGATGTCATTATGTTCTGTCATAAACCATGTCTTTAGAAAAGCTATTTAAATCTAAGTCCTTTATAAATCAAAACTTATAAAGAAATAAAAATCTTAATCTTATAATGGAATATTTTCAAGAAAATGATAAAGGAATAATAAGAAAACAAAAGAACAATTATAGTCGTAGAAATAATCATGGAGTATTATTTGAAAGGATTCCGGAAAACACCTGTAAAGCTAAAGCCTTTCCCCTCCTGACAGCTGCATCCTGTGTCAGATCAGGTCCCCATTTTGTTTTCCTCTCAATTTGTTTTGAACTTTCTTCATTGATGGCTCCAGTGACCCCATGTTTTTTAGCCCCTTTGAAAATGGGAACCAATGACCCTGATAATTTGTTTTTAGGGATGACAAATCCAGATTTGGCAGCAAATATAGAGATCTTTTGGCCACTAGTAGGTGCTGCAGATGAAGCTCCAGACATCTTGTGAGGTTCAGGAGCAGATGTTAAATCAAACTTTGCACTCATGAGGAGTGCAAAAGATGAGTGGCAAGAGTGGAGTCAATCTGCAAATATCACCATATCATTTGCCATCAGCTGTTAATACATACAGAAATACCTTCATTATATGACTTGCAATACAGAAGAGCATATATTCCCTTATGTAGAATATCATAAGGAGATATTTGTATTCTTAATGTCTAGATTCTTATTGAGAGTGTTTTGTTCAAAATTAGAAAGTGCTTACATTTCTTTGTTATATGAAAATGTTTTAGATCTTGTTTAGCACTTAGCATATTTTCTTAATGTTTTTCTTCCTGGATAGAAGACCCTTCTCTCGAGATTGTTACAACTCCATCTTATTGAATTTCTCACATTTTGCTTCCTTCTAATTCCAAGACTTTCAGATATATATTCAATTACATCTTTCCTTTTATTTCCAGCCACAATTCATCCTATCTGCAAGGCAGATGACAAAAACATAGCAGTCGAGTGACTCTAGGCCAGAAACTTGTAACTGCAGAGTTCAAATGCCCATTTCCATCACCAAGCTGTACATACCCTACTACTCTGCTATCCTAGCAGCCAATTAGTTCATGTGGATGTTTCTAGCTGTACATTTTGACCTGAAATTAGGTTCCTCCACATTATTACTAAACAAAAATAAATATCCAAATATATTTTACATGAAAAACATTTATGAAGAACCCTAAACCAGAAACAGCCCTTTGAAAGGCCAAATTATAGAAACCAATTTACCAATAGCCATTAGTCAAAAGAACCAACACAAATCATGACAAGATGCAGGAGAAGCAAAAAGAGAAAAATCAACCTCCACAAGTTCTAGTAACATGGTACAGAGTACAGACTACAGAAGTTTAAGACCCAATGACCACCCACCACATTAAAAACAGTGGACTCAAGTCTAACAACAAAAAATATGTCCTATTCCTCATGCTGTGAAAACATAGCAAATAATAATACATTTTTTTTAAGAAAAAAAAAGGAAGAAAAAGAAACAATAGCAAAAATCTACCTTTTATAAAACTTGTGGATGCCAAATATGCTAAGAGGAATGAATTATTCCGCATGAATACAACCTCAAATAGAAGGGCATAACCATAATTGTGAATTTCAGATTCTTATTAAATGTCCAGCAGAGCAGAGCAGACAATATCCCACCTCATCCCCACCAAGTATGAATAGAGTAAGACTAGATGAAAGATGAAAGAAGGCATCCAGCCCCCAATACACAAATGAAGAGGACGTTCATGTTCCAACGACAACGACAACAAGCTCTCCTTCATCAATGATCATTCCATTTCCATACAACTACAATACAAGAAGCCATAATTTGCTGTTTGTCTTTTCTTTAGCAATTACATGAACATCACAGAACAACACTTAGAATAAAAAGGCGTCTGCTGAGGGTGGAATAATTAAAATTAAAAAGAATAAAAAATACGAATGTAGATTGCTAGCAGTATAAACTTGAATTCAAACATACATGAAATGAGTAAATAAGAAAAATAAATAGCAAAGGACGCATAAAACCCAAATAAAACAAAATGAAAAGGGGTAATCGAAAAGAAGACATGAGAATTTAGTGAGTGTGAGTGTAAGTGTGACCTAAACAAAAGGAATTAGGAATTGAAATGGAAATGGAAATGAAAAAGCGAACCTGTGACTGTTAGTTTATTGTTTAAGCGAACCGAAAGAGGGCAGAGAGGTGAATGCCGCTAACGATGAATCTGAATGGCCTTTGCCTGCTAGTGATAACCGATGATATGGGGAAGGCTGGAAGGGAAGGGAACTTCACAAGTTTGGAACTTCGCAGCGGTTAGAATTAAAAAGGAAAATGGATTGATATTACAAAACCCTCTCTTCTCTACCCTCCTACTTGTAGCTCTATAGTTATCACTGCTGTATTATTAACAATGTAATTTGTGGCGTAACTATTCTTAAATTATTTGAATTTGTCTTGTTAAATATTTAGTTAATTATTTAATTAAAATAATTTATTTAACTAAATAAATAAGTCTAAATTTTAATTTAAACTCAATTATATATATGAGTTAAGTTAAATTTTATGAATTCAACATTAAAAAATTGTAAATGGCTCAAAATATATATATATATATTCTAAATTTGAAGTTGGTACGTCACGATTTTTTTTTGAACAGAGCTTATTGAAATAGAAATATTCTCTATGGAGAGACACTTTCGAGTGTTTAAATGAAGATTTTTGAAAAAAAAAAAGAAATTTAGATTTTTTTTTGTTAGTTAAATGGAAGGGATAATTGCGAAATTAAAATATTTGACTAACATATTCTAATAACATCCATATTAAGGGAGGTTGGTTTATGGGTGTAAACTAAAGGGATAATGAGTGTAGTTTCTCCAAAACTATGAGAAGTGAATGTAATTTGTACCAAAAAAAAAAAAGGGCTTGCAATATATATGTCAAGTGGTGTATATATTCCAAATGTTCTTCAACTGGTGAGTGATTTGTAACTTGGATGGAAGGTCTTAATCCTTCTCAATCTTAAAATATTCAATGCCATAATCATCAAGTTTAAGGGTCTTTATTATAACATTGTAAACAAACTATACTGGATGAAAGGATGAACGCAAAGCCCCAAATACTTCATTAATGTAGTCAAGTCTCACTCCAAAGCAATGGGGCTTATGAGTTTCCAAATTTGTTGTCTTTTAATGCGCAGAGATACTCTTTTTCCAACAGTATTGTGGTATTGATCACCTACACGTAGTTGCAATTACCTTGATTTTGAAGGTGCTCCTTTATCTAATAGGATTGACTATTGACTATTTGAATAAATTCAATAATTTCCATTCATTTATCAAAGTTAAAAGGATGATCATTTCTCAATTTAATCCAAATTAGACAAAATAAACAATTTTGATATTCTTATTACAAACAGTGCATACACATCTTTTTACACCCCATCTAATACCATTTATCATATTTACTTTTTCTTATCACTTTCTCTCTCCCAATTACATATGGTTAAAAAAGATGTGTACAATACCTATACTTCTAAAAGAGGTGTAGTACCATCATTTTTCCAAAACAAATCATGAAATGGTCCAAAAAATAAAAATAAATCAAATGGTCCCAATTTTTCTTTCTTCTCATCTTGAAATTGTCACATTGACAACTAATTAAGTAGAAAAATGAGAAGATGAATTGAGCATGTAAAAGAGAGAAAAAAGAGATGAAAAAAAAGCTCTAAATTAAATTCAATTTTCTACATCAGTAGGGAAAAAAAGTTGAATATACAATGCATGGGTGCATCATACAAATACATCTGAAAGATCATATTTATGACATTGCATAAAGTTGGACTACAATAAATTATATTGAATAATGATGCTTTAGGACCACATCAAAAGAATAACATAATTTGAAATTAAGGTAAAAGATAGCTTATCTTATCAAAGTTTGAAACTCAAGAACTACAATTTACTTGTTGGATTACTAGGGTAGAGGGAAGAGGTTAAAATCATAAAGGCCAGAGCTTGGGTAGCTCACATCTATAAAACACAACTTCCTTTACCTCTAGTAGTAAAAGTATGCTTGGATTACTAGATTTATATTGTCTATAACTTAGTTTTCTAGGTACAAAATTGGTGACTTTTTTTTTTTCTTTTGGACTTCACAAAATTGATAACTTTGTAAATTAATTCTGGGTGTACATTGTACAAATGGAAACAGATCCCAAAAGTATGTGACAATAATATCACTACACAATCACCACTAGTTACAACTCAAAACGAGTTCAATTTCATGACTTATTCCCATCAGATGATGGCAGATCTTCAAGCTAAGGCTAACCAGGCGACGGAGAGTTAGTGGATGGCTGAGGGAGACAATGGGAGATCCATCTAACTCAAATTAGACTAAAAAAAGAATAGTGAGAACAAAAAAAGAAAAAAAGTTGAGAGAAAACATAACTTGAATAGAGGTGAGAGCTGAAAGTATTTATAGGAAGGAAGAGGTGTCAAAGATGACACTATGGGAGGGTGCGCACTACTCCCCTAGTAAGCATTATCTAGTCTTAAAAGAAACAAACATATTATATTATCACTTGTTAAGAAACTTAAAATTGAAAGCTTTTAATAAAAAATAAAACATTCAATATATTAAGAATTGAAAAAATTATATTTTTTATTAAAAAATTATATTTTAGATTTTTTTAACTTAAAAAACATTTGTTAATAAAACTCTATAAAATATGACTACTAGAAACAGAAAACTTTAGCATACAAAATTGTTCATACCTTTGTTTGACATATTCACTAAATTTCTCTAAGATATTCAGGTTGCTATATTTATATGCTCTAATCTAATAAGAATGTTAGAATATAGTATAGATTCATTACCTTAATAGTCTAATTCTAGCACATAATTAGTCTACAAGCATATAATTTAATTGACATGGGCGAGTCTTTAAGACCATGATGTGATGATAAGGTTATGTTCGATCATTTATCAAATCACTTACCTTCCTCTTCTTTTCAGGTACTTGTGCATTCAATATGAGAGAAAAAAAAATTGATCAACTATAGTCTCACTATAATTATGGTTTAGCTGTTAATTAGCTTTGTACTTAAATCCTTGATTAGCTCTTGTACTTTAATGCACTCATAATATAAATAAGATGTGTAAACTAAACATAAAATTTCACTAAATACTATGTTTTTATATAACAACTACAACATAAAATTTCACTAAATACTATGTTTTTATATAACAACTACAATAATGGTTTATGAAGGGAACCAAAGAAGGAAGCAATCCAGAGACATCTTCTTCCTATCCATGACAGACCAGAATATCTTGGTCAATTCAATGTAAACTCCGTAGAATGGAAGTAGGCTTCATATTTACAAAGGAAATTAGGGACTACGAAAAGTATCTTAGCTAATTAGCACAAAATTTTAGTTATTTCCAAATGAAAAATGAATAAAAATAATTTCATGTGTATCCACTGGTAATTTGTACACAAGGAAAGAATCCAATGGAAGCACCAACTTAGTAATTGCGACCAGGTTATAGCATCTTTTGAATTGAAGCTATTATCTTACACTTAGTACAGTCGCATCAGCAATTTGTTCTGATAAACTTTTGTCAGCATCATCAATGCCATTGACAGCTTCAGACTTGCTAATAACCTCAATATAGAAAAACTTTGTTTAGGATTATCTGGACATGGGATGGAGATTTCGAACGTATTAGTCTCGCTAACTGATATCTTTA
Source organism: Ormosia emarginata (assembly GCA_029884605.1). Classification (NCBI taxonomy): domain Eukaryota; kingdom Viridiplantae; phylum Streptophyta; class Magnoliopsida; order Fabales; family Fabaceae; genus Ormosia; species Ormosia emarginata. The sequence goes on along the minus strand of JAQQTP010000032.1, from coordinate 7,755,323 downwards.
TTGGCAACTACATCTAATTGTCATCTATGCTTTGGTTCATGCTTTAATTTCATGTATTTGATCCCAAATTCACATCCTCCTTGATAATATTAATACCTGAATTTTCAACCGTATCAAGTGCTAGTTGCTCAACAGCCACCGGTGTCTCAACAGCCGTAGATATTAAGGGGTAGCTATTGCTCAAGTGGCTATCAGCATCTTTTGCGCAAGAGATAACTATGGTAACACCATTAACACCATCCTGATGTGTCTCACAATGCTTCACAGTCTCAGTTATTGATGAGGCGATATCTAAGGCTGGGGGATCCACATCCATAACATAATCTTTGCAACCTTTATCCAAAATATCTTCTTCAATCTTATCATCAGACAAAGCATCATTTTAGGAAGCTGAAATCTCATTTCCTGTAGTAGTCAAAGCTCTCTCTTTGTTCTCTCGGAATGCATTATTTGAAAGAGTCTCATCAACAGAGTACAATCCAGGTGAGGAAATACAAATTGATGACGGGTCAAAAACCATGTCAGCAGGTAAACTGTCATCTCCAGGACATTGCACATGACCTACAACCTGATGAGCAATATCACACATTGCACATCCAGGAGCTTCGCTTCCATCCTCACAGACATCACCATCATGAGATAAAACTTCAGTGATGACATGCCTCTCACTAACTAAGTCCTGATCTTGGTTAGCTGAGACTACCCTGGATGTCTCCTGGCGGATATCAATAATGACCCGTTTCTCATTAGGATCCACAACAGTCTGGACACTTTCTTTAACTGCTTCTGAACAGAAACTGCCAACGACATAGCATGATCACGAATTAAAGAATCATAGGGCGGACAATGCAGCACGTTATTTATATGCATAAAACATTGTAATTTAAATTGAAATTTTAATTAGTGTAGTTAAATACATGTCAACAAAGTAAATGAGTTGATCTAATAAATGAAGGCAACTAAACTTCAATACATCAAGACAAATATTGGGACATAACAGTTTTCCACCATTTCTTTGTAAGGGTGGTTATACTACGTTCTCCCTTATAGACTTGTCCAAGCATGCTTAGATAAAATGTTTAGTTGTCTTTGGATCTCATGTAACCTTTGGCTTATGAACTTCATTATCTATTGAAGGAGTTTCCACAATGCCTTTCCTCTTGTTACTCATTGATCTATTATAAAATAAAGACCAAATGTGTTAATTTTTCTATTGAAGGGTTTCATCACACATGACACATACAATCAATCTTGTTGACCATTTCTTGACAATCATTGGAATTATTTAGCCTTAAATTTCTAAGCTCTTGCACAAATCCATCAAAGGAAAAGACATGGCTACATAACTCCAATAGCATGCAAGAATAATCTAGTTCTAAATAAAAATGATGGGCCATGGATAAGCACTCATACTTGTACATCAAATCAAGATATAGTCTAAATTCCAAACTCGTTTGCAACACATTCAAGTAACTCGCATATGTCTAATTTCCAAATGAACAAACCTGAGTTTTGGTATCCAAAGGCAGAGTTGATCAAATGAAACATTGCTAGCCATAATTGAAATTATAAAGCCACTCTGACAGAAAATTTCTATGTTTTTGTGTTGTAATGAATTTTGAGGAGCTCTGCTCCTATCTGTAAAATGCAAATATGAACTAGCAGAAGTTTGGGAAGTATCCTCATATCAATAACTAGTGACAATGCTGTATGTAATACTTTTATAATGAGGAAGGTTCTATATAGTTGTGTATCTAAATTCTATCTTACCTTAAGTAGCCTCTTATTGTGACAAAACTGTGGAAAAAAATCCCTCTGCTGAAATCAGGACCAGAGACTGAGATCTCATTTACAAAATTGTATATAGTTTGGATCAACTGTTTTTTAGCAACTTGTCTTAATCAATGTTTTTCCTCCAAAAGTCCACATGGAAGAGTTATATATATATATATGTGTGTGTGTGTGTGTGTGTGTGAGAGAGAGAGAGAGAGAGAGAGAACAAACTCATAACTATAATTGTAACTATACAAAGGTAGCTGGACTTGCAATATATATTAACTCAATAAAGCAAACTCTCAAAAGTATTTTTGGAATCAGAGAAATATGCTGAGTGTATAACAGAATCTTGTTCTACCTACTACGTTACTTTGAAACCATTTATGTATTTACGTGCCTAAGAATAATTCAACTATTAAACCAAATTGTCAACTGTTTTGTAACAAAAACTGGGGTTGCCTATCAGAGAATTGTTTAGCTAAGAAAGTTCTGCAGTACACAGACTTATACTAGCAACCTTTTTAATCCCCAAAAGTAAAGAAGTCTCATCTTAATCAGTTCAGTCACATTCGTAACAGCTAGTGCAATGAGTTACCCTTTTTCTTTCCTATCTTCAATTCCTTCTTTTACCAAGTAAATAGAACACTCAACCGAGTTGACAAGTCAATTAGTTTGGTGGCAGTTACTTAAAGTTGACAAAAACGTAATATATACAGGATGGTAAGTCTAGGATTAAAGATACACAATAGATTCCATTTAATAGAAAGTATCAAATTTGGATGTTGATTGCTGTGTTGTAAAATTAGAACTTCAATATTGCTGATGGGTAATGATGCTATTATTACACAACATTTTTTAGATGTTATAGGATGTTTTTGGTTTTGATTTGACTTTTTCCTCTTGTTTTGAAACAGAGCTGAATTAGCTTTTAATCCTAAGGATGTGAATTTAAGCAAAAAAGTTCTTCCCCTAGCAGTGCTGGTAAATTGACTGAGTCGGTAATCAAGGATAAAATTAACCGGCTCTCTAAAACACTCTCAAATACGGTATGCTTTTCTCTTCTTAATGGAATGGTGAAAAGGTATGAGAAGTAATGGTAGCAGAGCGAGAAACATGCTCATTCTAATTTCATATATGAATATTACCCTCTATCAATTATCGTTCTCATTGCCATGCTATAATGGTTCCACTTTTAGACTATAGACGAGGCTTTAAGGTTACGGCTGAGGGAGCCAAATTGTACAGCTACTTTGCATGCAGTCCAATATCTAGCTTTCCCATGAATACCTCATCCTCATAGCTAAGAGGCAGATGACTTCTATGGAGAGCACAATTCCATGATATTTACCACCAAAAAAAAAATATCATCACTGTTTGATCAGCAAAATCAATTTAACCAAAGCCAGAATGCAGCAATCAAGATAAAATATAAAGCTAAAACAATATTAATAAGTATTAAAAAAAAAACCACAGAAAAATGTAAGCCCCAATGCATATAGAGGCAATCAATGACAGCAAAAGTTCCATGTCCTTTAACCACTAGAACTCCAAATTTCCAATTTTTTATCAACAAAATTAGCTCAGAACCAAAGCATAGTCAAATGCAGCAACCCATATAACATATGGAGATAAAATAAAACTAATGCATGATAGTAATGCAAACAGAATCAAATCTCTTAAGCCATATAAACTTCCCAATGTACTCATTTTTCAATCAAACCATTCCTCTAACACACAACAGAGGCTAAGCATAGGTAACAAGAAGGCAAAGAGAAGGATATCATGGAATTTGGGTAAACCAGAAAATGGGATTGGTTACTCACAGTTAGAACCAAAGCTCAGAAAATGTCAAATTCATAACTCAAGAATCAAAAGAAACAAATCCATATCCAAACTCACAGTCCGTCACAAAATAAGATTCAACTCTCCTTAAAGTACACACATGATCCTAAGAATCGAACAACTCGATTGAAAAATAGACTTTAGTGATGGAGGAGACGAACAACAAGCTCGCACTTGGACTGACGAGCAGTACCGACGAGCAACGACGATGAGCCGGTGACTGATGAGCAGCAGCAGTGAGCCGGTGACTGATGAGGTCGCACCTGGAGCAGCCAGCGGCGCAACACGAACAAGAGACAGAGGCCAAACTTCAGGTCGAACTGAACTTGAATGTTGAAGAAGACAGAGGGAATGGAAGGTTATGTCTGAAGGTAGTTGGGAATTATCCCATACAATTTTCCCAACGGACAAAAATCTCAACACAAAAGCAAGATTTTCTTGCTTTTGTACAAACGAGAGTTAGAGGGAAGAAGTGTGTTGAAGCAAAGGAAACGAAAAAAAACCCAAACGAAAAAAGCCCACCATTCGAGGAGGATGAACGGACGTTGGTGAAGATGAATGGGAAACCAAACACAAGTAGTGCCCCAAAATAGGTTTCACTTTCACTTGACATTACAGTTGTCCATGACCACAAAAAGAAAATGTACATCACAGTTCTCCTTAGTCCAGAAATAAAAAGAACCCACTACAAAATTTGATTATAACAATTGAGCCTGTCATAGAACAAGACTAACTACAATTGATGGCGAGAATAAAACCTGAGAGGTCCACAAGAAGCATGAAAACCAAAAGCTACTTTAGATCCATGACAAACACTTTAAATGAACATTGAAACCCTTACATAAAGTATACCAGTTGAAGTGACTGATAAGCTCAAGCTCAACTAAATTGATGTCATGTAAATGCAGGAAAGCCTTTAGAAATAGAGAAAATGCAAGAATCAACTGGGTTATGAAAGACTTAAATTATACAAGAATTAAGGTGTAAATGAGAGTATCTGAGTATGATAGCATTTGAAGCTTGCATCAAGTGCAAAAAAGTATCCAACTGCTTAAACATCTCACAATACATAGAGCACGTTCATAAACTTTAATGAAAAAGATCAAATCTAACTCCTGAGTATCTTCAGGATAATAAAGTAGTTAAAGAAAAGAAATACAAGCCAGGCAATCTAGCAAAGCTTATTCTACATTACCCATATCACAAAAAGCTCTATATCTGCTTAAACTTGATGATTGCATCTGTGGAGCTGGTAACTCTTAGCTCACCACACATTGTCCAGCCTCATTCAGCGTCTTCGATTATGCCTCCTCTTTCTCCGGCTGCTTCTATCACCAGAATCAGAGTCTGAAACAGAATCAGAATCAGATGATTCTAAAGATGTACTGTACCTCCTACTACGTCTTCCTCTCTTCTTCTGTTTCTTCTTCCTCTTCCGCCTTCTTTCTTCCTCTGAATCAGATGATGAACTGTAACCTGAACTACTTTCTGAAGAATAATCTGATCCCGTAACTGATGATGAACCACTGCCACTATCAGTCTCAAAAACTGAATCCTCACTATCACTGCCAGAATCAGAGTCAGACCGATGTTTCCTTTTGGTTTTTTTAGAACTCACTTTGGCTTTTTCCTCCTTAGCAACAGTATTATTATTATTATTATTATTATTATTATCCAAATCATAAGTCAGAGACACATTCACCCTCAATTTAGGATTTTTAAGTTGCTGGGTCCGGGATGGTCTTGAAATGTAAACCCGTTCATTCTTGCATTCATATGTCCAGTGGCCACTTTGGAAACACTTTTGGCACTGAGCGGTGCCACCCATAGTTGACATTGTAGGTTTAAGGTCTTTTCTTTCACCCAATTTAACAGCTTTCTCAGTACTCATCAAATACATCTGCCTCTTTGCTTCCCTTTTCTCCTGCCATCTACTCGGCCCTTCTTCTTTCTGACCATAAGCATTCACATTTCGGGCTGCCGCAGCTGCTGCCCTTTCGGCCTGGGCACGACTAAGACCTTTAGCAGCACTCAAGGCTGCAGCCTTGATTCTTTCAGTTGCAGCCTGAGATTTCTCTTCCTTCTTACTTGACATGTTTGTTCTATGTATGCCCTCAAAAGAATCTTTTATGATAGACAAACTCTACTGCACCAAAGTTCCCAGAAAACAAATTGCAATCAATCGAAAGCCAAAACCTGTGATTAACAGCAGCAAAATCATTCAAGTTACAATTTTTTTTAAAAGTCAACATTGCAAATCTTACGAAAGTCAAAAGAATCACGATCATTGCAGAGTATTGCGGACGCAACACTAAGTCGGAGTTAGGGTTCTATAAGATTCGATAAAAGATCCAAGAAAACGAAACCCAATACAAGATCCCTTCGGATCTTTTTCAACAATAATTTTGAAATCTACTAGTAATAATGCTAAAAGATTAAAAGAATTGAAACCAGAAATAAGCTGAAAAAAATATGGAACAATTGAGTGAAATTTAGAGGAAGCGGGGATGAGTGAGTGAATCAGGCAAAGATCCAATAGTCTATTGCAAAGGCAGGAGCAGGAACATTTTCAATTGCACCACTATTAAGGTCCTTCAAATACTCAGTGTAAGAATGTATAGCCTCCTCCTCAAGATAACCAGCACTTCTATGAGCCAGCTTCGGGGAGAGTACATAAAGCACAATGAACACATTGAAGAAAACTCTCTGTACAACAAGATGTAAGAACCAATAGTCTTTCTAACATTTAGGCTTCTCAAGCAATGCTAAATTTTTCTATGGGCACTTAATGACAAGGCCCTGCCATGCCATTACATATGTGGTGGCCTCCTTTCATTTTCAAAAAAGAAAAAATCATGTCCTACTTTTGGCTTTGATACAAGTACTGATTTTAACACTAGTTTAATGGAGACAACTTTTGTCGGTCAAGCTAGATTGACGTGTTACACACTAATGTCTGCAACTAAACTAACAAACTGACAATTTGCTACATGTTTATTACTGACATGTTCAGAAGTTAAATTTTTTGGTCAATTATTTTGCAGAATTTTTATTTAAGTTGTACACATCATCTTCGTAATTAAATTTGTTAACAGAAAGATTTTAACTGTTTTTTAAGCAGTAGCAACGTGTGGTTCTTTTATGAATCAAATTTAAATTGCAGTGGAAATGTTATTTCTACATCAAAATTATTTACATCACCTTTTCAGGATTTTTTATATACAAGATTGGTTCTTTGGCAAGAACTACAAATATGTTGGGCCATATACAAGTTATTCTAAAACCCATTCACATGATTTCCGAAAACACAAAAAAAAATCCATGAACCATCAATTACCCAGACAAAACCCATACAGCAAATCAAAACAAATTAAGAAAGACAGACTCACTGTACATCCACTCAAATGCACCTTGTGTCAATGACATTATAGATTATATCACATTATAAAACATTGTTGTAAAAATGTATTATAGATTATCTAAAATATATGCACCTTGTGTCAATGACACTCAAGGGAACAACCACTCTAGTTCCTTGCACCCACAAAACTCTAGGAGCCCTTAACACTTCTTAAAAGCATATCATAATAATAAATTAAAAGATAGATGATAACTAGTTAATCAAAAACTGTAGCAGACTACATTCTAGGCACTAGTTCTAATATGCATCATCTTCTGGTATTTGGTCACCACATTATCGAGTAATATTTCATAGCAAATTTCTTTTTAAAAAAAGGAAAATAAAGCCTAGTGCATTCAGAAAAAAAAAAAGAGGAAATTAGAATTCAGTTTCAAGTCATATCAATCCTCACCAAAGAAAATGAGTTGCTTCGAATCTTTTGAATTTGATAGCTATCTAATAAAAAATACTTGAGAAAGTAACTTGAAAACCCACACACACGGATACAGTGAAGATCCCATATCAGAGGTAACTTTGATACTTTTCATAATGGCCCATCAATGTACACTGACCACCAGCAGGGGAGCCCTTAAAATGGTGAACCCTTCACAACTAACAAGGACTAGAGACTTAAAATTAAAAAAAGAACGGGAAAGCAGCTCCGGGCTCTCATCCGTGACCACCATCCTCTTCAACCTCAGCTCATCCAGTTCAACCCTGCTCTTGACCTTAAAATTTTTCTATCTTCTTTTTCTCACTCAGCTATCCATTTTCCTCAGAAAATCTTCATCCGCCCAGAAGGGTCTAAGAGAAACATAAGCAGAAAAGCTAAAAGCTAACAAATTTTAAGTTCCATTACAACACCAAGATTTAAATACTGAGATTCCTTCCACAGAGTAAGCACGGGTATCAGAGAAAAACATTAACAGAATAATAAAAAATAGACATATGATTTTGTTAACATGAACCACACGAATTGATGGTGATTTTCAACCATTTTTAACAGACATTAGATATATGTCTATTCCGCAAGATAAGAACATGAAAGAAAACACAAACGAACAAAATCAAAAACCAATCTCATAAACCGTATAATTTCCCAGAGGAAAACAAACAATCTGGAAATCAGAGAGTCATCATAAACAACGAAACTCAGTATAGATTGTCTGCAACAAAAAGTGGGTATAAATTAATGTGATCAATAATCAAAACCCTAGATCACGTAGCACCCAAAAATCATCAATTGAAAGAAAGAGGGAATTGAGAGTGGAGAGCAGGTTCACCTTGCAGAGAATGAGGTCAAGCATCGGCGGTTTTGGAGATGACGGGAACGACAACAGCAGCACAGCACCCACAATGTTTAAAGTTTGAAGGGCAGTACGATTTGTATGAAAACGAATGGGGGCTGACCCATTGATGATAGCCCTACCCTAACCCACTCACATGTAGGACTTTGTGGGAAGGGCCAAAAAAAGCCTTGCTAATAAAATAAATGACTTTATACAGGATTTAGTGGGCTGTCTCATGCGTTCTAGCCCAAATTGACAATTCTACGTAAGATCTTGTGTTTTTTTATTTAATCAACGCGACCCTAGTTTGGAGAAGGAAATTAGGACTCATGCACCAAGAATGGATCCCCTTCTAAAAATATCTGCACCAGCTGCGGTTCTTTATCTAACCATGAAAATTGAAGGACTTAATTTTATCTTTAATATTTTATTATAAAAGAATTTATTTTTAAAGATCGAAATTTTATCCTGTTCTAATAAGAATAGAAGAGGATCTTGATTCCCTATGCGCTAATGATTTTAATCAAGTGTGATAATGATGACATTTATTAAGATACGAACATCGACATAAAGATATTTATTGAAAAAAATATGTGTGTCATGATGAGTTGCTGACTTGCTGTTGGTTAATTTTTTTAAATAAAAATTATTTAAATAAATAACAAATAAATAATAATTACATAATTATTATTTATTTGTCAACTTATTTTTTATTTTTAAAAAGTGTGATAATAACTACGTATAGTAATTAATTATAATGTTGTGTTTGCTTTTTTTTTAGACAAGTATAATATTGTATTTGTTAAAAAAATTGTATGTCAAAATTATGTGAATACTTAGTTAAAGGTTAAAAATAATTTTTTTATGACAAAAATAGATCAAATATTAAAATTACGATTTATTATTATAATATTATTACATATATAAAAATAAAATTTTATTTTTTATATACTATAATTATAAAAAAATTATTATTCTATTATATATTATCATGTCATTAAACAAAAATTTATAATAATTATTTTAAAAATTACACTTTTTTAATCATATATCAACTTATAATTAAATAATAATATAAATAAAATTTTATACTTACAATTCATCAAAATTAAATTCTAAAAATAAACAAATGAATTTTACTTAATTAATTTCCTTCTAAAAGTTCTTGGATGAATTTTAGATAAGAATCAATTATAGTTCTGACTTTAAACTTATAATTGTTCAGCGTTTTTACTCATGCTTGGATTGTTCCTTTTAATTCTCTGGGAACATGCTTTAGCCCTCATGTTTGTTTGGAATTATTTCTCAAACTAACATTTTTTTTGTTTTAAAAGTTTTTTTATTATTCATGATATGTTTGAATAATTCTCTAATCATTTTTACACTAAATTCAATGTATTAGAACATTATTTTCATCAGTTTAAAGTTTGAAATTTATAATTTTAGATTATAAATTATTTTAAAAAATTTGAGACGTAAATACTATTTTATTCTTAATCAAATGATTTTTTTAATCATTTTATATATTTTTTAGTAATTTAACGCATAAAAGTAATTCTTTTCATCCATCCAGATGAAACAAATTATTTTAAAATCGTTTTTCAACTAATATATTTAAACACAAAACTGATTCTATTAATTAAAGTTTTCACAATTAAACCAACACACATTTAATTTTCTCAAGAATTCCAATAATGGTCCAATACTCAATAACTATAAGGTTGATGGTTTAATGCTTAATAACATGGATCAACTATTCAAAGTTCAAAAAATGGGATTAACAAGTTGAGTTTATCTAAGAACACGAAGACAAGACATTAGTTGTTTAAGTAACTTACATAAGTTGAAGATTACAAAAATAAGACTGAATAGAGGAAATGAAGAAGACTACATGAAGCTTCTCATCAAAGAAAAGACTACATGAAACTTGATCTTCCAAACTTTAGTGGCAACCTTAACATTGATGCATTTTTACGAGAAATAATACATAGAAAAAATTAATAGAATTTGTCAAGATTTAAATGTGGTTATTGAATAAGGTAAAGAGATGAAAAGCACTCATTTATACAAAAATCACTGACAATATCAACTTATTCTAGCAAAAATTATTGACAAAATAAAAGAACTATATAATTTTTATTTTTTTAATTGAAAACATAAAGGGAAAGTTTTTTTATATGATGGAAGTTGCACAAGATAGGAGAGTAAAGTCTGTCCAGAGATAATTGAATAGGCATAAACCTAACATATCACATCTTTTGGATGAAGCATTCATTTGTGACTAACATGCTGACTTTCCCTTAATGATTGTTTATGTGCATGCCCAGAGGCTTTTATCTTTTGTCTTTCGTATTATAATATTATCTATTTATAAGACATATTCTCCTTAAGGATTGGTGAATGTATTAATATTACTGATTACTGATGAGCACTACTTTCTTCTGATATCTGGTTACCATTACGTCTTCCCCCTTCTCTACAATAAAATTTGTGTGATTTAGAGTTAATGTGGCTTGAATACTCAAAAGAATAAGTGGTCCATAGGTATATCACTGTATTCAAATGAATATGTATATACAGTTGGTTTTTCTTTTTTAATTGGACAAACTTTGAGTTTCCTTGCATTTTAAATGAATAAAAATCTTATAATGCAGCTATCAGAAGAGCTGGGTTTATTTGTTTACGATGAAGAAGACAATGAGACCATACTTTTTCATCGTATCAGTTCTGATGATATTTATAGGAACCAAGAAGGTAATTGGTAGTTTTTTTTTTTTGCTCTCTCTTTCTCTCAATCTCTCAATCTCTTTCAATAATGGGTAATTGTCGTTCATTTATGCTGGAAATATATGAGGGTTCATTGCATTTGTCAGTTTGATGGATGTTTTTGTTCCTCAGATACAATCATCTCATGGAGAGATCCAGAATATGCTACAGAACTGGCACTTAGCCTTCAAGAGCCTAGTGGCTGCTCTTACATATGGTAACAAATAACTAGTGATTTTAATTAATTTACACCTTCTTCTGGGTTTTGTTCCTGCTGCTGTGATATTGAGCATAATTACTATACTTGTTTCATTCAGGGACCATATTTGCCATGTGCAGAGGAATATGCATTTTAATACTTTAAATAGTAAGTAATTCAAAATTTAATCTCATCATTACCTCTGTCTGTAGGATGTGCTTGTGTGTTTTCTGCTTTATAAAGATTTTTTTTGTCTTATATTATTTGAATTTTAAACTTTATCATTTATGAAAAATAATTCTTAGAAGTTGGTTATTAGCTTCTGCTACTAAAGTAATATATTATGCTGTAGTGCGCTATTTACATACTGTTTTTTTACTGTTTCTTTTGCTTTGTTTGCCGAATCATCTTGTTTACTACTTTACAGTCTAAGTCTGATGGTTTTTGCTGTATATTTCAGGTGAGCCATTTCACAGTGTTAACAGTGAGTTAAGGGAGTTGCCTGCTGTTGAGCTATCAACACTTCCTTTGAGGCTTTTTGACCAAACTGCCATTTTTGGCAAAAAATATTACCAAAATGCCACTGTTTTCAAACTAATTATCAAATCCACTTTGCCACTGGCATTTTTTATTTTTTTATTGGGCCACGTTGGATACGCTTTAAATCCACGTGGAATACGCTTATCATTTCGGCTTGGCGTATCCACGCTGAATCTGCCATTGAGCTTGGCGTATTCCACGTGGATACGCCAGCCAGCACCTATTCAACGCGATACGCTAAAGCTCAATGCGTATCCAATGACGTGGCTTTGTCGATGGATTGAGACCTAATGAATCCGATGATCGACCCAAATGGGTTAGGACCGCCCGAATATCTTGTTTAAATGATTTAATATGTTGGGACTTACCCGAATGGATCTACCCAAGCTAAGACCTGGCTTGAATGGGCCAGATCGATCCAAATGGGCCGAGATGGCCGAATGTATTGAGCGTTCTACCGAATGATGACTGACTCAATGAGCCAAATTTTTTTTGTACGCTAATACACCGAGACGACCCAATATATCCTTTTTGGCATATTTTTAAAATTTTTAAAATAATATAAATAACAAAATTAGCTTGAGACAAAATAAAAATAATTTTTAAAATTAATTATTAGTATTTTATTATTTTAAATTTTTTATATTTGTTATACAATTTTTTATAACCATGTTATATTTTATTACACTTTAATTGTATTATACTTTAAATCTCCTTATCATATCATGTTGAGTTCTAACCCACTTTCTCCTCTCGGATAGAATTTGAACTAAATAGAAAGGATAAGATAGGTGATAGGATTGATTTATCCTATCCTCCGTTGGATTCACCAAACAACGCTTTTAGATAGGATATAAAAATTGATTTGTCCTATCTCTACAAAATTAATTTACGTTAATAGTTTAACCGATTCTATAAAAAATTGACAGAGTTTCCCTAAAAATCGACGTTCCCAAAAATATTTCATCCTCGTATAATGAAACATATTTATATATATTCAATTCATATCAAGAAAACACATATAAGATGCATAAACATAATGTAAAAAATCTCTGTACATATAAATACAGAATCCTTAATCAAGTAAATGTAATAAAATGTAGTACATATACATCAATGAGAAGGGCCGGGGTCGAATGTGGGGTCTCGTGATGGGGATCGAAGAAGGTCCCGCTGTGAGTGATGAGGATATGGTGGGTAACTGTATACGGTGGATATGGAAATGACGGTGTCGTGGGTAAAAAAGTATAAGGATATGGTGGGTAAGGGTAAGTAGGTGGTGGGTATGATGTAGATGGTGGATAACCCGGATATGGCGGGTACGAGGGAGGTGGTGGGCGAGACGGACGGTAGTAGCAGTAGAAGTGGGCGGTGGTGAGTACTGGGTTAGCGAAGAACCGAGTCATCCGGAAGACGTAGTCGTGATCGAAGTATCTTGGTTAACCCTCTCCGTCTACGGCGCGGTCGCCGCTCATCGGACTGCTTCGGATGGACCGGGAATCTCATCTCGGGGAGGAGCCGGACGTAGGTGACCTAATGTGATGCGATCATGCTCCCTCACCGCAGATAAGATGTCCTCCATGGATCGTTGAAGGCTAGCCATACTAAATCCCGAACTAGGGTTCCTAGCCGACCCATAGACGTTCTCTCGCAATGTCGCCCAAGATACAAATATAACACGTCATTATCAATATAAAATACAAAATGTTCAAAACAAATAGCAGAACATATTGGTAAAAAGCTTACCACAACCCCAATGGATGCACCCGCCGGAAATCCAACGCCCAGTAATCCGTCCGTACTCGGCCGCATGTACTCGACCGTGCGCAGGGGGAGCTTCCAAAGGCCAACCATCAACACACCGTTCCCGCCGCGCATCCCGGATGGCTATGTGTGCAAGGTGTGTGGCTCGCCAATCCACGTCGTGACGTCCGGCCAATGTAATCGAGTGTAACTCGTCGTTGGTGTGGTCTCCGTGGTATTGGTTGGTCCGACCAAACCGACGCATCACCCCGTCTCCGGTGGGTGCCACTCAACAATGTGAAAAAGATGAGTGGAACCACCGCGATATATGTCCCTACCCGCGACACGTAACGCCGGCGGTGAAGCCACAATCTCATCCGTATATGGCCCATGTTATCTCGCAATCACAAATGTATAAAGAATTATAATGCAAAACAATTAACTTATTTAAATCACTATAAATAGATACGACCTCATCACTCTTCATCTGATCAAAAACCGACGGTAATATGGAAGCACCCCCATCGGTGTCTCAATCAACACCTTATGTTTATGCCACCTATATATATGTCAAGGTCATACGATGTCAAGACAAATAATATATATAATAAACTAATGTAAAGATATGTTGAGGAACTCACCGAAATCCCAAGTGGACGTAGGGACCACGGGCAGCAATGTAGGCAGCCACAAGAACAGGATCAACATCATCCACGAGTGTAGGGACAGGGCGGAAATCATGCCATGCCCACGCCGCAACAAGATGGTATGCAAGCACCTCCAATCTCGTGCACACTGTAATCTGTGGCCTTGCACAACTCTCTATACAAATAGGCCAACACTGCCGATCCCCAGCTGTATCTCCCAGCAACGGTAAAGTCCTCAAACAGAGGAAGAAACATCATGTGCACGTATCTACCAGAATGGTCAGGAAATAGCAATCCCCCGATCAACCGAAGTATGTACGCCCGTGCACACCACATCACATAATCGTCTCCGTCAGCCGGGGTAAGTCGTGTACGGAATGCGCTCCAGAGCCACGACATATCAACACGTCCACCTAATACGTGTGACTCAGGCGGCTGCGATCCCAACAAGGTCTCACATAGCTGCATCCAATCTGGATGGGATGTACGACCAGTAACTCTATTGGCCTCGACATAATCAACGGTTTGCAGCTCCACCACAGTGCCTGGCATGTCTCTTTGCATGACAAGTAACCATCTAGGCAATACCGCATAAGAATTATCCCAGTCTCCAAATACTTTCACAATGGCAATTTGTTTTGCTTTCCAAGCTTTCCGATAGGACACGTCATATCCGAATTGACATCGAACCCTTTCAATAATTAAGCATACAGGTACATCGACTTTTTGCTTAACCATCTCCAGAATGCAAGAACAGATCATACGAGAGTCTAACTTCTGGTGATCTTGTGAAATGGCTGGGTTGACACAATTGTGAGGCCCATTATATTTTCGAATTTCCCACAAGTTTGATTTCTTGCTTAGAATGGCCCTAACCCTCCAATTACAACCATCAAGCTCTAGGACACTTAACAATTAGACGCTGTGTATCAGAATCCTCAACCTTGTAATTCGGTGTCTAATAATGGAATAATGTTTTAGGGCCAAATTGACAGATTTTCTTTAGAGGGAAATTGTAATCCGACATATAATTCTTCATCTGGACTCCAAATACCACGAGAATCTAATTCACAAAGATTATCGATGTATTCGACGCATCCCAATTGATTTCGAAAAAAGCCGAGGGCATGGAGGCACATATGTAGATTCAGGAGCAACTACCAATGGAGGGACTAGTTGTTGTATATTTACTTCGTGGTCGATTCATCTTCTTCTAAGTCGGTGTCCGTATCTTCACCCTCGTGCATCTCCCCTTCATCATCGCTTGTGTCGGATAATGCATCCGCCATAAGCGGGTTATCTGCTTCAAGGTCCAACCTAAATGAACTCCCTTCGGCATTGCGTAGACGTACCAACTTCTTGAGATTGTACTAGGACGGGAGCATGTGTCATGGAGAATTGAGTGTTGATAGTGGTACGATGATTCAAAGAAGATTAGAAGGACCACTTGTAACCCCGTTTCGAAGGAGAGCTTCAAAGATGCTCATTGTGCTCACTTGTTTCCGTCTCGACATACAACTCCATAGAAGTTAAGTTAGGATGCCGATCAAAGCAATCAATCATGCAAGCAACATCTTCATCATCTTCTAATGGAAGAGCTATCCATCTTAGAACATTACTCCATTGTGGAAATCAGACACAACACTAGACACAACTTGATTTTCTTGGAGCCTTAATTTTAAATGAATTCTCCTTTTTAAAAGCTCGATAGTCGTGTCACGTCAATCATGATAGACTTGGGACGGGACCTTTGTACATTAGACCCTCTTCACCTTCATACGTTTCTCCCATTGTAGTAAATGAGAACAACAAGGTGTTTATCTTACACTTCAAATAACAACAACAACACAAATAATTTAATTTTGTACAAACAAATACTAAAAACCTACTAAATAACAATAAAACATATATCATACATACACAATTATGTAATAATAATAAAAAGAAACAAACAAATACTAAAAACCTACTAAATAACAATAAAACATATATCATACATACACAATTAATAACAATAATAAAAGAAATAATAGTAATAATAATAATAATAACAATAATAATAATAATTATAATCAATAATAATAGTAATCAATAATAATAATAATAATAATCAATTATTCTAATAATTAAACAAATATACATAATACATAAATAATATAGAAATTAAAAAATATACAAAATATAATATATAATTCTAAAAACATAACAAATATACAAAATATAATTAATAAAATAACACAAGATCATAAATAATAATTCTAATACTTAAAATATTTAATAATATATATAACAATAACAATAATAATCTAACGATAGAAATACTTACTTAATATGATTCTCGGACAGCTTATAATCACAGGAGAGTTTTAGAGAGTTTAGAGAGAATGAAATCTAGAGAGATAGTGAAAAATTTGATAAATGAATGAAGATGCCGTGAGAGGGTGAGGGGGGAGCGGGTTATAGGAGTTTACTGGAATACGCCATTGCGCTTGGCGTATCCACGTGGAATACGCCATTGCGCTTGGCGTATCCACGTTGGATACGCCATTGCGCTTGGCGTATCCACGTGGAATACGCCAAGCTCAATGGCGTATCCAACGTGGATACGCCAAGCGCAATGGCGTATTCCACGTGGATACGCCAAGCGCAATGGCGTATCCAACGTGGCCCAACAAAAAATAAAAATTGCCACCGTGGCCAAAACGGTGGCATTTCGATAATTAGTTTGAAAACAGTGGCATTTTGATAATATTTTTTGCCAAAAATGACAGTTTGGTCAAAAAGCCCTTCCTTTGATTCTTAAGGTTTGGGCATATGCCTTAATCTTCTCGTTTATTTTGTTTTTACTTCTGTTTATTTATTTATTGAATATTTTGTAAATTCATTACATCTCTTTTCCATTTGTTCTTTTCAGTTTTTAGAACCTATTTTTAGTCAGATTAGCTGTGGCTTCTTTTATTTTTAACCTACCATACAGAAATTCTCAATGAAGTTTGGGAATACTTGTTTCAATTGATTTAGCTTCTTCTAAGTTCCCAGAGAGAGTTGATTTCTTAACCAACTTTTTTGTAGTGGTAATGCTTGTTTGAACTTTTTCTTTTTTCGAATTGCAATCCATCAACTTAGTTTTTAATTTACTTTTTTTTAATAAAAATTTTGGCAGTGCAGTTACCATTAGGGTATTGCATCAATATCAGTTGTTAAATTTTAAAAACTATATCTAAGACTGGATCTGCTTTAGACTTATTTGTTTTTACTTTTAGAGCATATCATCATAACTTTTAGGAATTTGTGGAGTGCAATTGACAAGAAACATTGTTTTAGCAAACTTTCCACTTCCCAAATTTTAACCGTTAACACTGATCAATTTCATATAGGGTATATATTGCTAAATAATTATTACAGATTGAATCTATAGTTATGGTCTGACATTTCTTCGTGTATGAACTATAAAGGTTTATGTACCAAAAAAAAAACTATAAAGGTTTAGCAACTTCAATCTCTTGACACATTGAGCTGCTTATGATCTCAGTTTTGGTTGATTGATCTGGGGGTATTGTCAAGAATTCTGATTTCTTGCCTTCATTGATAGTGATCTCATCAATAAATAGTACAGACTCATTTACAACCATTAATGGCACTAATGACACAATTATTCTAATCCCTATAATTAGGCAATCTAATTATATACAATGAATGGACAGATTACTAATCCTAATATATATAGCATATAATAGGAAACATATTAATGACAGAATCTCTTATTGACATCCCCCCTCAAATTGATGCGGCTGGTCAAGGAGCATCAATTTGCTTATGAGAAACTGATGTCGAGGTCGTGGGACACCTTTGGTCAAGATATCGGCAAGCTGAAGTTGCGATGTGACATGAGGAAGAGATATAACTTGATTGTCCAATGCTTCCCGAATAGAATGACAATCCACCTCAATATGCTTCGTGCGTTCATGAAAAACTGGATTAGTAGCAATCTGAATGGCACTAGTATTATCAGCATAGAGTGGTGTGGCAATAGTTTGAGGAAAGTCAAGCTCAGCCAAAAGACCACGAAGCCAAATGATTTCAGAATAGGCCGTAGACATACCCCGATACTCAGGTTCTGTGGAGGACTTAGAGACACGAGACTGCTTTTTACTCTTCCAAGAGATTAATACAGGGCCAAGAAACATGCACCAACCCGTGACCGATCTCCGTGTATCGGGACAACCAGCCCAATCCGCATCACTATAGCCAACCAAACTAAGAGGCTGCCCAGCAAGAAAGAATAAGCCTCGAGTAGAGGTGCCTTTCAAGTATCGAATGATGCGACGAATGCAACAAGCCGATGAAGATGGCGAGGAGTGTGCATAAATTGGCTCACTTGCCGGATCTGCAGGCAATGTCGGGCGTGTAATGGTCAGGTGATTAAGGCTACCCACTAGGTGACGATACAATAAGGGATCATACAATAAATCGCCCTCATCACGATGATATTTGACATTAACCTCAAGAGGAGTATCCACTGGGGTGGCTGAAGTAAGCCTGGCTAAAGAAATCAAGTCTTCAGTATACTTATGCTGATGAAGAAAAATACCCGTAGAATCAGAATAAACCTCAAGGCCTAAGAAATAGTGAAGACAACCAAGGTCTTTCATATGAAAAGAAGCCTGGAGCTGCTCTTTAATGTGTTGAATAGCGGCACCAGAACCAGTAATAATCATATCATCGAAATAAATAAGTAGAAGAACAATACCAGTGGGCGTACGATGAATGAACAAGGAGGAGTCAAAGCGACTCTGAGTAAAAGAGAAACTGAGAAGAGTAGTCCGAAACTTGTCAAACCATGCCCGTGGAGCTTGTCGCAAGCCATATAAAGAACGTTTAAGCTTGCACACACCATCAGAGGAGGAAAACAGCCCCGGAGGAGGAGTCATGTAAATATCTTCTACCAAGTCTCCATGAAGAAATGCGTTCTTCACATCCATTTGAGTGTGTGACTAGCCTTGAGAGGCAGCAATAGAAAGAATGGTTCTAATACTAGTCATTTTTGCAACGGGTGCAAACGTCTCATCATAATCCACACCATACTCCTGTTTATTACCCAATGCGACTAATCGGGCTTTGTAATGATTGAGAGTGCCATCAGAATTCAGTTTAATCGAATAGACCCATTTGCAACCAATGGGCTTAACACCTAGAGGTCGAGGGACAATGTCCCAAGTGAAATTTTCTTGAAGGGCATGGAGTTCATCGTTCATTGCCTTGACCCAACGAACATCTTTAACTGCCTGGGAATAACATGTAGGAATAGATGTGCCAGATAGAGTAGTAGTAAGACAAATAGGCCCAAATTCATACCTATCCGGCGAACGAGACACCCGTCGTGAGCGTCGCAAAGCTGCTGGTGCAGGGACAGGTGGCGGATCAGTGGCGGGAAGGGACAAAGTAGGATTGCGCCTAACATAGACTTTACCTGGTTTGAACCGCTCTATAGAATGAGAAACATCAAAAAAGTTAGGTAGTGTAACAAAACTATTAGAAGAAGGACTAGAACATGGGAAAAAATTTTGTTGGTCAAAGAAAACCACATTCTTAGAGATGCGTAAGCGATGAGAAGTGGCATCATAACACAAGAATCCTTTGTGAGTGGTACTATAACCCAAAAAAAACACACATGACGAATTGAGCCCCTAGTTTATTACGTTCAGGAGGTGGAAGGTGGACAAAACATACACAACCAAAAGGGTGAAGATTAGTATAATCAGGATGTGTATGAAAGAGACGAAAGAAAGGAGAATCAAACCCTAGAACCTGGGAAGGGAGACGATTGATTAGAAAGACAACTGTCGACAGAGCTTCAACCTAGAATTGAGGGGGGACAGAGGCTGCAAGGAGCAAGGACCGTGTGACATCAAACAAATGCCGATTTTTGCGTTCTGCGATGCCATTTTGCTGGGGCGTATAGGGACAGGAACGTTGAGACATAATACCTTTTTGCTGCAGGTATTCCTGAAACGCATGAGAAAGATACTCCCCACCGGAGTCAGTGCGCAAGATCTTAATGTTGGTGTGAAATTAGTTCTCAATATAAGCCAAAAAATTCTTAAACATTGTGAAAACTTCAACTTTAGAACGAAGAAAGTAAACCCAAGTAAAGCAGTTGTAGTCATCAATAAACGTCACAGAGTATTTATAATTGGCATGAGATAAAACAGGAGACACACCCCAAACATCACTATGAATAATTTCGAAACATTTTTCAGCACGATGAGCATAGGAAGGAAAAGGAAGAGTTTTGCTTTTGGCAAGCTTGCACACAGAACATTTAAAGGATGAGTCAGAAGTGATATTATTATTGCCTAACAAACCATTTTTTATCAAATGAGACAAAACAACAGAGTTTGGGTGCCCCAATTTATTATGCCAATCCTCAAATGAATGTGGGACACCAATACAAGCAAAAGAAGAAAAACTAGGGAATGAAATTGGAGAGGAAACAATCGCCCACTTTAGGTCCCTTCGCGATCACTTTCCCGACACCTGATCCTCGCACAAAGCAACCAGTTCGAGAGAAATTAACATTACAATTATTATCCACCAATTGCCCAACCGAAATTAAATTAGAAGCAAGTCCTGGTGACACAAATACATTGTGAAAGAAAGGATTAATGTCACCAACAGCAGAAATAGACAGAGTGTTACCATCGGCAATCTGAATGTTGTGGGTGCCATTGTAAGCATGTACATTGTGTAAATGTTCGGGGATCCATCATATGATTAGAAGCCCCGAATCCACAAACCATGGTGTAGAAGCACCAAGAGACTTACCTGGATGCCCAAGGTAGAGAGAAAGAGAGAGAACAATTTGTTGCACCTTCTCTCGGAGTCAAAACATCGTGTCCGGTGGCGATGGAAGGAGGAGACGGACCAGCGGGACTAGCAAGAGTAGCATGAAAGGCCTGCATGTGGGCGTGTGTGTGTCTCGTGGGGCACTCGGTGATAATGTGGCCACGTTGCTTGCAATAGTTGCAGAATTTCTTACTGCAATTACGAGCAATATGACCAAACTGTTTACAGGAAAAACACTGGACACGCCTCATATCACGACCTTTGTCAGTACCTTGAGCCGAATAGGCAACTGTAATAGCTTCGGAAGCACTATGGTCATGCAACATGCTGCCTTGGGTGAGTAAACGTTGCTCCTCGCGAAGAAGTTCACCAACACAAACCTTCAAAGAAGGAACCGGGCTGCGATTCAGTAAAGCAGCACGTGCAACTTCAAATTCTGGGCGAACTTCATAAGAAACTGATCGCGTTTGCTGACTTCATAAATCTTTTGAATAGCAGCAAGCGAACCTGTAGGAACATCAGCATGTAAAATTTCAGAATGTTCAGCCCACAAATTAAGAAAACCAGAGTAATAGTCCTGAATGGACATAGGTCCCTGTTGATAATTTGCAATATCGAGTTCGAGCTAAAAGCGCTTCGCCGAATTGTGCTGATTGTAAATAGTCTTTAAGTAATCCCACATGTCTTTAGCAGTCGAGAAGGAGCGCAAATTATTAACCATTTGAGGCTCAATGGAGGCAAGGATCCAAGAAATAATCTGCGCGTCCTTGGTTTCCCATGTAACCAACGCATCCTTGTCCGCAGGGGCAGCAGAAGTCCCATCGAGATGACCCGACAGTCCTTTCCCTTTCACAAACATTTGGAACTGAAATGCCCAAGCAAAGATAGTTCTTGCCGGTAAAGCGAGCACAAAAGCTTTCCGTAGCCATGAAACCGCAACCGAGAAGAAAGAAACGACACCCACGAACCGAAACAGAGGGCCCAGAACACGAGAACCAAGAGCAACAAAGAAGACCAAGACAAGAGCGACCAAGGATGGTGTCGCTGAAGGAATCACAGGTCCGATCGAGAGACGACACACATGAACCAGAAACAGAGGACCCAGAACACGAGAACCAGGAGCAACGAAGAAGACCAAGACAAGAGCGACCAAGGATGGTGTCGTCCGAAGGAATCACAGGTCCGATCGAGAGCCTCCTGATACCATGTCAAGAATTCGATTTCTTGCCTTCATTGATAGTGATCTCATCAATAAATAGTACAGACTCATTTACAACCATTAATGACACTAATGACACAATTATTCTAATTCCTATTCTAATCCCTATAATTAGGCAATCTAATTATATACAATGAATAGACAGATTACTAATCCTAATATATACAACATATAATAGGAAACATATTAATGACAGAATCTCTTATTGACAGGTATTGCTAGTGATGTTCTGCATTGGACCTTGTGTTGAAAATTCGTCAAGAGTTAGCTATGGTATGCCATAGAAGCAATTTGCGCACTGTTCAATGTTACTAGGATGGGTTGAGAAATGAGAAGTAGGCTAAGATTTTCACTTCTTGAAGTGATAAGGAAACTATAGAAGTGAGTAGGAAACTATAGGAGTGAATTAATCAATAGTGATTTTGAGTGGATTTATCAAAAAAAATTTTAACTGATCTGAATTGAGGATTGTATTTTCTGTATTCTGTTACAACCAACCAGGTGCACAGAGTATAGGGAGAAGAGAAATAGACACAAAATTTGATGTGGTTTAACCTACAGCGAACTATAGGCCTATGCTTATGGGCGAAAGAGAGAAAGTTCACTATGATCAATGAAGATTATAAGGAGTATCCACTCAGCACTCAACTCTAATCCCAATAAACCCTTATACAACTGTGACTCTGATTTACAACATTCTACTACCTAGGGACTAATTTTACCATATATGTATGCCTTGGCTTTTCCACTTCCTCCACATAATCTCCACGGAAATTCCTTGTTGGGTTGCGTTGTTTCCTTTTGGGTTGGGTCATGTGTTGGGTCAAGCTCAAAATTAAATGCAAGCCACTTTATAACATATTATTTGTCGTGATCTTTGAATTTCTGTAGCAAAAGAATTATAAATGTCAAATAATATTTAGACATTTTATGTGGATTAATCAAAGATTTTTGTTAGTGATTCTGAATATTAGTAACGTAGGAGTGTTGTTGTTAAATTATCTATGATGATAATCCTGTTATTGTACATAAATCTTAAAACAGTGTGTGTATTTTGTTTTGTTGCTTTTGTGATATTGGTTTTATCTTCATTTCTTCTGATAAAAAGCAATTTCATAAATTCTAGGTATTTTTTAGTTTCGTAGTACTTCCAGGGAATGTGTTGAATTCTAGTCAAGACAATTTTTTTTTGGTTAAAAAAAATTACATTTATCCATGAAACTTTTAACATATTTAATCAATTTTGCATTTTTGTTTGCAGACTGTAGTTGACAGTGGCATTGCAGATCAGTTGCGGCATACGGAATTAATATTAAGTGATGTAAGCTAACATAAATCTCTGGCATTTGTGCATGTTATGTCTTCATAGGGTAGGCCGGTGACCTTCATTCTGCATAATTTGGCTATCTCTCACTATTTCTATAGATCTCCTATTCATTTAAGTTTCTATCTTTTGATTGCTGTTGGAAAGTATCTCCTATTATTAATTCACACTATCTTGAGGATCAGATTTGGTTTGATAATGATTTGTTTTTATTTGGTTAAGATTTATTTCCTTATTTCCTATAATTAGAAATTGTAATTATGTCATATATATGTATGTATGTAAAATTCATCTGCTGAGGATCTAAGACTCCTCAAGCAATGTGCTTACTTTCAAGTATTGCAAACCTGTCCTTTTTTGTAGTAACGATTACAATAATTTTGAACTTTATTTGCAATGGATAGTAAGCTCTAATGGTGCATATGATAGATCTAGGACTTTCTTATCCTAATATATAATCAAACTCATTCTATAATCTTGCCATTGAGGACATTAGATGCAATAAAGTTTTCACTTTACTTTCTGCGGTGGTATGTAAGTCAGGAATTGGAGACCAAATGAATAACATAGACTAGTTGGTTATATTAAGTCATCTAACAGACTAAGACATTCCGTTGTGCAATGTGTCTAGATTTTCTTTGCATAAGTTGTTGATTTTTGTGTTGCAAGCAAATAACAACAACAATAGCAACAACATATCCTTTTCCCACTAGGTGGAGTCGGCTACATGGATCAAACGACATCATTGTGTTCTGTTATAAACCATGTCATTAGAAAGGTCATTTAAATCTAAATCTTTTTTAATGATTTCACCTATAGTTTTTCTTGGTCTCCTATACCTCTGACTATCAAGCCTTTTCTGCAAATGAATTTGGATGAAGTTATTACCTTATATCATGTAAAATGTGAGATATGTTTGTTTGATGATTTATGAGAAGAAAATCATATTTCCTGATGATATCGTGTCTGTCATGTTATGAATGTGTATGGTATAGGAGTTGGGGCATATGTCATCTTGATGATGATTATGCTGTTAATTTCTACTTATGCTATTAACCTAATGCTAATTACTATATCTATCAATAAGAAAAAAAATACTACTGTCATCTTGTTTGCATAAAAAATTTGGTTATCGTATACTATCTGTTTTGTTCCTTTTTTTTTCCCCAAAGCCTACATGTCATATCATTCATCTGTATGGCAGAGTGTCTAATAGAGTCTTTGTAAAGTTAATCTTTTTTCTCCTTGTATATTTTATGTCCCCCTTTTTTCATTTATGTTTATAATGCAGCAAGAATTTTTTCGGAAGCTGATGGAAGTATTCAGAGTTTGTGAAGAATTGGAAAATATGGATGGCCTTCACATGATTTTCAAAATAGTCAAAGGGATCACTCAATATTCATTTTTACGTCATTTTGATTTGGATCTCTATGTTGTCATTTATGTCTTTATTCATTCCTGTGATGTTTGTTCTCTTGCAGTTTTGCTTGATAGTCCACCAATTTTCGAGAGAATTTTTAGTGATGAATTCATAGTGGACATTATTGGTGCCCTTGAGTGTAAGTTTATTCTTCAGAAATTTATTTCCCAATTAAGTGAAATGAGGTTTTCATGTTTAGCGATTATATCATGTATGTACATTTGTTTTTCTGCTTCCTTTTTTTTTTAATAATTTTTCTGTTGAACAAACCCTTCTAAATTAAATATGTTTTATGATATCTTGGTTGTATTTTACCATTCCTTACCTGCTGATAGAGGTTTAAAAATTAGGAGATGTAGTTGATTACTTGATTTTAGATGGTTTCATTTTAATTTATGCATTCTTTCTCTCTAAAGACTTCTGAACCACTTATATGCAGATGATCCAGAGGTTAATTGTGTTCAAAATCATCGCAAATTCTTAAAGGAGCATGTTGTTTTTAAGGAGGTATGTTTTGTTATTTCTTTTATTTTGGGAGAGAAGCAAGGTGCTGGATAGATCTGTAGAATTGCTAGGAAATTTTACCTCATGGTATTTTATCTATTTTCTCTTGTAGGCCATGCCTATAAAAGATCCCCTTGTGTTGTCGAACATCAGACATATAGAGTTGGTTTTTTGAAGGTTTGGCTCTTTTTTAAGCCTTTTATTGCTGATTTCTTCTTTAATGTGATATCTACCGTCGCTTCCCACTTTCAGGATGTTGTTTTAGCTAGGGTCTTGGATGAGGCTACTGGTGCAAATCTTAACTCCATAATACATGCAAACAATGCTATTGTAAGATTTGATTAATATAAAATGATGACTTCTCATTTAATATATTGTGTTATCTTTATTGTTGACTGCTCTGTTATTTTTTAGGTTGTTTCTTTGTTGAAGGACGACAATACATTTATCCAGGAGTTGTTTGCTAGGTTAAAATTGCCCACCACCTCTCTAGAATCAAAGAAAAATTTGGTAAGTCTTGATGAAGGTATTGCTTCATTTGCTTTTCTTATGCTATACTTGGAAGTTTTAGAGATATTGGGATATAATGTAAAAACATTGCCTTTGGATGATTAATAGGGGAAGAAAATGGGAAAGTTAAAGGTTGCAAGTTTAAATGGCTATAGGTGAAACCATTAAATAGGACTTAGATTTAAATAGCCTTTTTGAATACATTGTTTATGATAAAACAATAACATTGTTTGATTTATGTAGTTGACCTACCTAGTGGAAAAAAACTTTGTTGTTGTTATTGTAAGTGTTGCAGTTTTAAATTTCCAATATGATCCTTATAATTTTTTTTGAAGTAACTAAATTTATGGGTTAAAATAGTAAATCAAATGACAAGTTTTTAACATTAAAAGCAAAGCTATTCCACCTCATCATCCCCCAATTTGGAGGCTAACAAAGAGTGAGCACATTTTAGGGAGATTTGGTTCTACTCACATTCCCTTCTCCTAAAAAAATATTTGAACTCTCCTGCATGGGGTACTGTCCCTTCCCATCCTTTCCCCTTCCATCCCTCTCATTACCCCTTGTTAGAGTATAGAGTAAGTATATCAGTTTATAAAGTGTGCTGACATGGCTCCAGCTCACTGTTAGTTAGGTAGTTACATTTCTACAGAGTTCTAGAGATTCTAGGCATTTGTATATGTACCAGAACCTTCAACAGGTTCTAGTCAGTTAATTCAGTTACACTATTCAGATCCTCTCTCTGTGTCTCTTCTCTTTCTCTCTCTACTTTCTCTCTGAGTTTTCCTTCATTTTCTCACTGATTCTCAGTGATCATGAATTCTAAAACCCCTCATTGAAACAAGCTTAGCCATGACAGTGCTACTGTACAATTTCCAGCATGAAGTTAATTCATAACTTGAATTTGGCCCGTCCAGAAGATGTAGCTTATTATATTGAGATTTTATATGGTGTGGAGTTTTTCTATCTTGTATTGTCATAGTACTTAAATGTTAATGCTGTCTTGTTTGATTCCCGTGATCTTCCTTACTGCTGATTATATTTTAAATATAATTTGCCTCTTCTATGGGATGGACAGGTCTATTTCTTGCATGAGTTTTGTAGTTTAAGCAAGAGCTTACAGATGGTTCAGCAGCTTCGGCTTTTTAGGTATGTCTCATTTGGATTGGTACATCTTGACATATCCTGCTCTACTGCTTGTTTTCCTTTATCAATTTAAAAATCAGTTGATACTGTTCAAATGCGATCTTTGTAATTGTTTAGGCAGAGTTTGGTATTACCTCTCAAGGTTGCTTTTGTTTATTCTTTTAAGAAGTAATTTGGTTAAGCATATCAAAAACTGGTGTTGCTTCCTTTTCCTCCCCTTATTTTGGGAGTGTATGGTAGCTTTCAGTGGAAGACAATTCTCCTTAGTCTGTTATAAACTTAATTATGTGATCATGAACCTAATTAGTGCTTTTCAACTATACCTTACTGGAAATATTTCAAGAATAATTTGCATGTGCAGCATGGTATTTTTCACATACTGTACATTAGCAAGTTTTTACTTAGCATAAAACAGCTTATACAGGCAACTTTTGATATATAGTTGTGAAAAGTCATGTCTACAGGAGCTTTTGAATGCAACTATTATAAGTAACCTTTTACAGCACTCTTTTGACTTGTAGCACTGATACCTAACTCATCCTTATTATTTTTATTTTGCTATTTATTCTAGTTTTTGGGACTTATTGAATCCCATTGGTTCTTAGTTTTAAATTCTGAATTTTTGTAGGGATCTAATGAATGAAGGCATCTTTGACGTTGTCACGGATGTTTTGCAAAGTCAAGACAAGAAGCTTGTGCTAACTGGGTATTGGTCCCCCTTTGTCACTTTGATCTGTATAAAATTCAGTGTTGACTGTTCTGTTTTCACATTTCTTATGATTAATTTCTAATAGGAAATCATTGTGATGGTTGCAGAACAGATATTCTCATTCTCTTCTTGAATCAGGATCCTAATCTTCTACGATCCTATGTTGTTCGGCAGGAAGGAATTGCACTTCTAGGACTTTTGGTATGTTTAGTATACAAATGAAGCCACATATGCTCTCTAGATGACATGCATGTCTAAAGAACTAGCAGAAATCATATAACTTTACTGGTGAACCTATATATAATGTGCTCCCTCTCTATCCTGTAATTCTGAAACCAGAAGTCAATGAGGAACTAATGAAAATCTAATTATTGGAGGCGGAATATGTGGTCGATGGATGCTTTCTAGGTTCTAACATTTATCAGTTGATCTATTATGTATGTAGTTATGGTTTCTTGGAAAGCTAGTCCAACAGTTATTTATTAGTCGTGCTATCATGTACAGGTTAAAGGAATGATCACAGATTTTGGAGAGAACATGCATTGCCAGTTTCTTGAGATTCTTCGCAGTTTATTGGACTCATGCACATTGTCTGGACCACAGGTTCCTGTTTCTGCCACTTTCTTGAACCTCTATTTTTTTAACCTCGTTTGTAACTGATTTTTATATGACCATAATTCTTCTTGACTAAAATATATTTTGGAACCTGGTCTTTTGGGAAGCTCCCCCCCCCCCCCCCCCAAAAAAAAAAAAAAAAAAAAAAAACCCTGAGGTGGATTTGAGTTTGTTTGTGCAGGTGTAAATTTTGAATGTTGAATTGTTATTTATAATATATCTGCTGAATTGTTGGAAAAACTTGTCACTTAAAGTTTCACGTAAGATGAAAGTCTTTTTCTAGGTTTGTAAGATAGGTATTCCTGGACTTGTTTTGTTGATTGTTTTAGTTTTATCTGACAGAGGGACACTATTATTGACATTTTCTTTGGGAAGCATTTGGGTCAACTGATCGAAGTTATAATAGCATCATGTCCTTCAGAAAATATTGCTGATGCAAGTGGCAAATCAATAGGTCCTGGATGAAGAGTTCAGTATCAGAGTGGGACAAAGCCGGAGATACTATCAAACGTGTGAATTACTGTGCTTTTGCGTCCTACATCACCCATACAGGATAAAGTATTTCCTTGTTGCTCTGCAGTAATTAGAAACGACTTTTGCCAATATTCATGAAAATTGTGATCATGGATCTCTCTTTGCTGTTAACAGGTGCAACTTTCTTCTTTGTATTTTATTAGTTCAATTTTCTGAAGTCCATATGCTGTGAAGTAATGCGTTCATCTTGATTTTCAGTCCAAGGTCTAGTGGACTGGTTGACTATGATGATGATGAGGATGATGAAGATTACAAGCCGCCACCAAGGAAGTAGCCAGAAGCTTCTGAGGTGGATGAAGGGACAATGGAGTCTCTCAGCCTGAAAAGAAAATTGCCTTCAAAGGATAAGGAGCCTGAACTTGTGAAGAAGCAGAAGTTATCTAAGAATTCAAAATCTAAAGATAGTGTTTTTTCTGCCTTGTGTTCAACATTGAGCCAAGCTGTGCTACCTGGTAAGAAAACTGCAATCAACATTCATACAGGTGTTAGAACAGTTGAGGGGAGGATGAGCTCAAGTGAAGACAATCAGGAAGAGGGGCCAAATGTTTCTAGAAGCTGCTCTGATAATAATAGCAACAAAGCAGCTGAAGATAACCATATAGAGAAAGAAACTGGAGTCTCTAGAAAGCGATAGCTTTGAGACAAAGGAATTTTACCTACAAGGGGGGAAATTCTGGTTATGCGTTCCATTGAGGACATGTGGAGATACTGGACAGTGCCACTAAGAGGCGGGAAGTTATTAACACAGCAACGTGGGTGGATCTGCTCCTATCCTTCAGTTTGCTGTTTCGGGCTTTGAGCTTAGTAATTGTTGCTTTTGTATAATAATTCCTGAGCAATAATTTTCTGTTTTTACCCGTATCTCAATTTTTACCTCGTCCAGCTCATTTACTTTCATAGTTTTTGCCAGAGAATCCAGGGTGCGGGTGGAGGCGATCATGTTATCATTATTTCCCTTCAGTTATTTGAACTCCGTGATAGAGGGCGCCAATATTTGCCCCACACACGCACAGGTTTTCCTTTTGGGTTCCTTTTTTTTTTTTGGGGGGGGGTGCGGTTAGTTTCTAGGGCAAATATTTCACCAATGTAGTAGGGAATCATCATCCCTTGTAAATCTGTATTGAACTGTTACGTATGCAATGGGTTTTACATGCAGCTCTTTCACATCTTAATTGGATTTACATTGGTCAATTTTCCGTAGACCTTGCATTATCGTGTATTTTGGTTCTGAGCTGAAACTGAAGTTTTGTAATTGCCTGAACTTTAATGCTAGAACCTTATTTATTTCCTTTGTTTGATTGTGGTTGTGCCTGTAGGGCTGTTCGCGGTTGTGTTAGATTGGGTTTGGAGTATTATTGAACCTAACTGTCTCATGAAACGTTGGGTTTGTTTGGTTTGGGTTAAGGACAAAAATGTTACAAACACAAACTGACCTATCGCCAAATATGCGAGGTGGGGTTTGGAGTTCCACGGTATTGTGGAGTTGTATTAGGTAGCATGGCATTGTAGCTGTTACTGCCTGGGTGGGATGATGGGCTGTGAAGGATATAGAAGAAGGCGTTGTGAAGTAGTCCATCATTTCTATAGGTAGTTGCGTATAAACATTCCTCACTTTGTGAGATAAAAGCTATTAATTAAGTGATTGTTATTTTATTAAACTTCTTTAATTAAAAAAAAGTGATGAAGGTTAATTTAAATAGTATTTCTTTGAGTAACTTAAACTGAACAATTTAAGTCAACACTTCTAAGTTTTAAAGTTATAAATCACACGTTTAGATAGACTTAGGGGTGTCGGTTTGGTGGTTTAGGTTCGTTCTATAATATTTTTTTAACCTGGTCTGTTCATTAGAATAGTGAGTTGAGTTGGGTCGAGAAAATTTTTTTCTTCCAACTCGACTTGTTCAATTGTGGGTTGAGTTTGGTCAAATCTGTAGATCTGACATATGTTTTAAAAAAAATTCCTAAAAAAATTGAAATACGAAATCAAAAATTCATTACACATAATATGTCTAATATAAACATAACAAGTCACATATTAATCCATATAACCGATTTTATATAAACATAATATGTCTCAAGTAAACTAAATACATATAAGTTTATAACAAATTAATAAGTCTTACTAATTTAAATATGGAATAAACTAAACTAAGTTGATAAGTCATAATATTAATAAACAACAAATTACTATAACTAATTGAAGTCAATGTCATCATATATATCATGTGGATTGATATAATCATTGACTTCACTTTTTTATTTTTTCAAGACACTGTAATTCTTTAAATAAGAAATCAGGGATTTGATTTTTTTATTTGAGAGACTGAGAATTTAAGAGTAAATGATCGAAATGGTGATCGGTGAGAACGAGTGTACTATTTGTGTTGAACGTTTTTGCCTTTTGTTAAGTTTCAAAGTGGAACGACGTCATTCTATTAGACGTCATTCTATTTGTAGTGCATTTTTATAAAAAGGAACAACAGCAAGCCTACACTCTACAGTAGTGTAAACAATACATGCTTATTAGCTTGAAGATTTAGGAAATTTTTGGATATTTTATTTGTTCAATTGCTAATTGGTCCCTTCTCGTGGAACTTTTTTTTCCCCCTACTCTTATTATTTTCTTCATCAGCGTAGTGGCAGATACTCTGTTGCTGGTATGCACTTAAAAAATTACATATTCTATTTATTGTGTTTGATGCAGAAAAATAGTGCAGTAGCCGGAGCAATCACTGGTATTAACTTCTCCTTTTAAATTGTAGGAGACAAATTTGAGAAATTGGTAACGCATCATATTTACACGCATTAACAAAGTGACAATTCATTAAAAATGATCCCCCAAACCAACTCAACCATTAAAATACTCTTTGCTTAAATATTATCAAAATTTGCACTTTAGAAATTTAAAATATATAATTAAAGTATTAATTATAATAAAAAAAAAAAAAAGAAAAACATCAAATTACATCCTCTATCATCAGCAGCCACCCAGCGTCGCTCAACCCAGTACACTGCCATTGGAGATGGTCATTAGGGTGGCGTCGAAGCACAACGTCATGAGCTCAGGTGTTAGCGACGTTGTTTTAGGGTGGCAGCACAAACAACCGCAGCTCCCATCGTGACCTTCCCCATCACAATGTGGAAATTCACATACTGAGTCACTTATCGAGTCACCTCACTCATGAAACAAAGAAAAGGTCACAACGACAGGGAATTTTGGAGGAAATCACAAATAGGTCGAGGCAAATCTTAATCGAAAACCCCTTTCTACCGCTGACGAGATTAGGAGCTCCGTTGTCGTCATTGACAACGTAGTGATTGCCAGGTACGGGTTGCGACTTGGTTTTGTGGCAGCCAAAATCCTAAACGTTGTGTTGGGTAGAGCTGGTGGCACTGACAGCGTTTTTGTCTACGATTGCCAGCAGTGCTTTCATCGCCCAGTGAAATGCAGTCTAAGAAAATGAGGACGGTGAGATGTTCTTCTACGTACATAGGAGAATTTCATTAGATTACTTCTTTGTTTTTATTATTTTATTTTTTCAAGTAAGAATTTTCATAAAATTTGAAGAAAGATTTTTTAATTGTTGAATTGGTTTGTGAGACCCAATTTTTAATGAGTTGTCATTTTATTAGTGAGTGTGTGCAAATTTGATATGTTAGGTTTATGCCTATTCAAGTATCTCTGGACAAACTTTACTCTCCAATCTTGTGCAACTTCCATCATATTAAAAAAAAACCTTTTCCTTTATGTTTTCAATTAAAAAAATAAAAATTATATAGTTCTTTTATTTTGTCAATAATTTTTGCTAGAATAAGTTGATATTGTCAGTGATTTTTGTATAAATGAGTATTTTTCATCTCTTTAACTTATTCAATAATCACATTTAAATTTTGACAAATTCTATTAATTTTTTCTATGTATTATTTCTCGTAAAAAATGCATCAATGTTAAGGTTGTCACTAAAATTTGGAAGATCAAGTTTCATGTAGTCTTTTCTTTGACGGGAAGCTTCATGTAGTCTTCTTCATTTCCTCTATGCAGTCTCATTTTTGCAGTCCTCAACTTATGTAAGTTACTTAAACAACTAATGTCTTGTCTTCATGTTCTTAGATAATCTCGACCCGTTAATCCCATTTTTTGAACTTTGAATAGTTGACCCATGTTATTAAGCGTTAAACCATCAACTTTATAGTTATTGAGTATTGGATCATTATTGGAATTCTTGAGAAAATTAAAAGTGTGTTTGATTTAACTGTGAAAATTTTAATTAATAGAATCAGTTTTATATTTAAATATATTAGTTAAAAAACGATTTTAAAATAATTTATTTTATTTAGGTGATATGAAAAGAATTACTTTTATATGCATGAAATTATTAAAAATATATAAAATGATTAAAAAAATTATTTAATTAAAAATAAAATAGTATTTACATCTCAAATTTTTTGAAATAATTTATAATCTAAAATTATAAATTCCAAACTTTAAACTTATAAAAAATGTTATAATGCATTGAATTTCGTATAAAAACGATTAGAAAATTACTCAAACATATCATGAATAATAAAAAACTTTTAAAACAAAAAAAATGTTAGTTTGAGAAATAATTCCAAACAAACATGAGGGCTGAAGCATGTCCCGAGAGAATTGAAAGGCACAATCCGAGCATGAGTGAAAACGCTGAACAATCATGAGTTTAAAGTCAGAACTATATTTGATTCTTATCTAAAATCCATCCAAGAACTTCTAGAAGGAAATTAATGAAATAAAATTCATTTGTTTATTTTTAGAATTTAATTTTGATGAACTGTGAGTATAAAATTTTATTTATATTATTATTTAATTATAAGTTGATATATGATTAAAAAGTGTAATTTTTAAAATAATTATTATAATTTTTTTAATGATATGACAATATATAATAGAATAATAGTATATTTTTTTTATAATTATAGTATATCAAAAATAAAATTTTATTTTTATATATGTAATAATATTATAATAATAAATCTTAATTTTAATATTTGATCTATTTTTGTCATAAAAAAATTATTTTTAACCTTTAACTAAATATTCACATAATTTCAACGTACAAATTTTATTTTAACAAATACAGTATTATACTTGTCTAAAGGGAAAAACAAACACAACATTATAATTAATTAATATACGTAGTTATTATCACACTTTTTAAAAATAAAAATAAGTTGACAAATAAATAATAATTATGTAATTATT
The DNA here is from genome assembly GCA_029884605.1 of Ormosia emarginata. Taxonomy (NCBI): domain Eukaryota; kingdom Viridiplantae; phylum Streptophyta; class Magnoliopsida; order Fabales; family Fabaceae; genus Ormosia; species Ormosia emarginata. Next base: position 7,721,055 of record JAQQTP010000032.1, on the reverse strand, counting down.
ATATATTTGTTATTTATTTAAATATTTTTATTTTTGAAAAATAATTAACAAATGGCATGTCGACAACTCATCATCACACACATATTTTTTTTAATAAATATATTTTTGTCGATCTTCGTCTCTTTAGTCTAAAGTTAACTCTTGATTAAAATCATGGGCACATGAGCTCTAATTTCCTTCTCTAAACATGCACCGCGCTGATTAAAGACATCAGAGCCCTACTCATTTTCCTCAACTTTGAATAGAAAATCACAAGATCTTGTGCAATAATACCTCCTTAAGTGAGATCTTTGCCTGATTCACCCACTCACCTCCGTTTCCTCTAAATTTCACTAAATTGTTGTATTTTTTAAGCTTATTTCTGGTTTCAATTCTTTTAATATTTTAGCATTATTACTAGTAGATTTCAAAATTCTTGTTGAAAAAGATTCGAAGGGATCTTGTATTAAGTTTTGTTTTCTTGAATCTTGTATCGAATCTTATAGAACCCTAACTCCAACGCGGTGTTGCATCTACAATACTATGCAAAAAAATGATGCAAATAACGACAGAATTTAGCGATGAAAAAGTTTTCGTGACTATTAGCAACAGAAACTGTCATGAAATTCAGTTGTTTTATCTAGCGATAGAACTGGTTCGTCGCTAAAGTATCCGTGACAAATTCAATCACTAAAATCACTTTATCGCTAAAAAAAAGGTTTTATTGTCTGAAATATATAGCGACGGAAAATGTTACTTTTATATCATTCCCCCATCTTTTTCCTGTCCCTCTCATCCTGATTTGCCCAATCAGCCAAATCCTACGAGAACACTGCAGAACCCAAATCATTTTTCTTCTCATCCAACAACAATCGAGCAAGAGGCCACCGAATCCCTCTCATCCTGTTGCGAGATTGCTCTTCCTAGGATCACTAGTAATTCATTCAATTCTTGTTTTATTTCTTGCCCCTTCTCTCTGTCTCTGTTTATGCAAGTTCTTTTCCCTCATCAATTCAAAGCGCATCATTACAGTGATAATGTGTTTTCTGCTACTTGCATTGGTTCTTGCCTTCTTGTTTGCCATGATGAAATGAGGATGTTTGATGTTTTTTTTTTCTGATGCTTCTATCGTTCTCCTTTCATCTCAACCCCTTTTCTCTTTTTTTATCACATTACGGTCTTTTTTATTTCTGCTTAATTTCTATTTGTTTTTGTCATATGCTTTGGCGAGTCTAGCTGAATGGAAGTTTCAGGTTTGTTGCAAAAGTAGTATCCTTCTTGCAATTTTTTTTTTTGTTACTGAATATTATATCCTTTGGGAGCTAGCTTTGGTTATTGAAACTATTTTATATAACTATTTTACATACAAATAAGTAGATGTTTTTCCTTTGACGCAGAAAAATGAACTGATTGTAATCTGTGATGAGAATGTAAATTGTTAAGTTTTACTCACGGTTCACATAGTCACATAGAGCAATGTGGTCATGGTAGGGGAAGTTTCGTTGGGTTATGGGGATCTCTGATTGTAGTGATTTTTACATATTTGATTCTTAGAACTTGCAAGCCATTTTGATGACAGAAATAAGTTTTGAAATCAGGGTGTATGTCCTTATGAATTTAGTTAGCTTGGATTTTGATTACACACAAACTTGAAAGAATACCAAGTTCACCTACCATGAATTCAGATGTTGAATGACTATACTAAAGCATTGTTTGCTTGCTGCTTAATGTGTGGTTAAGGCTTGTATCAAATTATTCATTAATGGACTTGTAATATATATGTGGACTTTATGCTTTTGAAAATTCTGCATAGTTTGAATCTTATTGGTTGTTTTAATGGGAAAAGAAACAATATATCTAGGATGTTTGTGAATCAATTTTTTGGGTATTTTTTTTCGTCTTGAAGTTATGCAATAGAGTAATTTGGGGAATAAGAATCAAACGAATGCAGTTTTCTTTCAAATATTGGAAAGAGGTTAGTGTTGTTCCCTGCCCTGTTTTGGTTTGGAAAGTAAGTTGCTTGTGAGCTGCTTGGTAAAGAGATCAAACCCTTGAATAATTGCTTACTCGGTTACTTGGCTGTTCATATTTTGAATTTATTAGCAGCTAGCTTAATGCTTCAGTTTCTGTGTTTTGACCTTTCCCTAACATTGTATCATGGAATACATAGGTCCAAGTTATGTGGCTAGTGGTGTGTTGCTCTCAACACAAAATAATAATTGTTAACTGTGTAGAAATCAAAATAACAATATCTTGAATCTTGTTTGGATTGCTTTGTAATTCTTAAACTATGTAATATGTGTATAATATTTAAAACGTCTTTTAAACTAGGCATAGCAAGTTTCTTTTGATTTGTTCTTGCGAGTCTTAAAACAAATGCGCAAAGGTTAAAGAAAGATCTTTGATATTCTTCGTTGGTTTATTTATTTATTTATTTTATGTAGTTGCTAGCTGTTCTCTGCTGCCTGACTCTGTTAGCACCTTTCAAGATTGTTATTTGCTGCTTGATGTTATTCCCATTCAACATTGATATATCATATAAAAATCGTATATAAATACAAGTAGTTATATAATGTACATCTAGTTGTTCTCTGCTGCCTGACTTTCGTAAGATTTGCAATGTTGACTTTTAAAAAAAATTGTAACTTGAATGATTTTGCTGTTGTTAATCACAGGTTTTGGCTTTTGATTGATTGCAATTTGTTTTCTGGGAACTTTGGTGCAGTAGAGTTTGTCTATCATAAAAGATTCTTTTGAGGGCATACATAGAACAAACATGTCAAGTAAGAAGGAACAGAAATCTCAGGCTGCAACTGAAAGAATCAAGGCTGCAGCCTTGAGTGCTGCTAAAGGTCTTAGTCGTGCCCAGGCCGAAAGGGCAGCAACTGCGGCAGCCCGAAATGTGAATGCTTACGGTCAGAAAGAAGAAGGGCCGAGTAGATGGCAGGAGAAAAGGGAAGCAAAGAGGCAGATGTATTTGATGAGTACTGAGAAAGCTGTTAAATTGGGTGAAAGAAAATACCTTAAACCTACAATGTCAACTATGGGTGGCACCGCTCAATGCCAAAAGTGTTTCCAAAGTGGCCACTGGACATATGAGTGCAAGAATGAACGGGTTTACATTTCAAGACCATCCCGGACCCAGCAACTTAAAAATCCTAAATTGAGGGTGAATGTGTCTGTGACATATGATTTGGATAATAATAATAATAATAATAATATTGTTGCTAAGGAGGAAAAAGCCAAAGTGAGTTCTGAAAAAACCAGAAGGAAACATCGGTTTGACTCTGATTCTGGCAGTGATAGTGAGGATTCAGTTTTTGAGACTGATAGTGGCAGTGGTTCATCATCAGTTACGGGATCAGATTATTCTTCAGAAAGTTGTTCAGGTTACAGTTCATCATCTGATTCAGAGGAAGAAAGAAAGCGGAAGAGGAAGAAGAAACAGAAGAAGAGAGGAAGACGTAGTAGGAAGTACAGTACATCTTCAGAATCATCTGATTCAGATTCTGTTTCAGACTGTGATTTTGATGATAGAAGCAGCCGGAGAAAGATGAGGCATAATCGAAGACGCTGAATGAGACTGGAGAATGTGTGTTGAGCTAAGAGTTACCAGCTCCACAGATGCAATCATCAAGTTTAAGCGGATATAGAGCTTATTGTGATATGGGTAATGTAGAATAAGCTTTGCTATATTGCCTGGCTTGTATTTCTTTTCTTTAACTACTTTATTATCCTGAAGATACTCAGAAAGTTAGATTTGATCTTTCTCATTAAACTTTATGGACGTGCTCTATGTATTGTGAGATGTTTAAGCAGTTGGATGCTTTTTTGCACTTTCAAATGCTGTCTTACTCAGATACTCTCATTTACACCTTAATTCTTGTATAATTTAAGTCTTTCATAACCGAGTTGATTCTTGCATATTCTCTATTCTAAAGGCTTTTCTGCATTTACATGATATCAATTTAATTGAGCTTGTTGCTCAGTTCAACTGGTATACTTTATGTAAGGGTTTCAACGTTCATTTAAAGTGTTTGTCATGGATCTAAAGTAGCTTTTGGTTTTCATGCTTCTTGTGGACCTCAAGTTTTGTTCTCGCCATCAATTGCAATTAGTCTTGTTCTATGACAGGCTCAATTGTTATAACCAAATTTTGTAGTTGGTTTTTTTTATTTCTGGTACGGGGCAAATGGCTTTGAAAGAGGTTGCAAGGCCAGCAGCTGCTAGCTGTAGGTGCAAACGAACAACATCTCTAGACATATTCCCCCTATTATGACAAGGAAGACAGCAATGAGATTAAGTCTTATACCAAGAGATCTAAGACTTGGTAGAGAAGGGCAAACAAGAACTTCAATTTGAATATGGCCTTTAAATAAAACAAACTGCGAGTCTTTGCATTATGTTGGAACAATTTTAAGTGTTTTTATTAATTTGAACTGATGCAATGAATACATTATTAATATGATGGGTGTTCTTGGCACTCTTATTCCTGTTGAGGTACCCTGCAATTAGCTCCAAAACTACAGTTTTGCTGTTAGGGGTTATGCAGAGATTGTAGGCCTACCTACAACGCACATTCGATGCTGATGATGCAGTTGGAGTGCTGGGAGTCCTCTGATCTTGGTAGAATTTCCCCGATATAAAGCGTCCTACAATCATGATTGTGTATTGCAATATAATTTCTTGGAGAATACAATCATAATCCATAATAATTAATATATAGTGCACAAAATAATATCCATTGACTCCAACATTTTTATGTGAAGATATAAACTTCGTCATTTTCTACAAGCAGCATTAAACATCCAACATCAGTAACTTAATGTGCAAAAGAAATTAATATCTTTGTCGTAAACACATCTTGGCAGATTAGCTTACGCAGTTTTACCACCATAAGTAGGACTATAATTGTAAATGACACTTCTTGAGCAACCGATCAGTTTGTGATTTCCTAGCTTCACTAGAGTCAAATCCACGAAAGTGAAAACATGTTAATTAACCATTGTTAAGTACGTGAAAACATAATAATGGATCAACCATTTCATAGGCAGCAAGAGTGTATCAATATTGCTTGTCAGAACAATAGATGATTGGGCCCAACGATGAAAAGTAACTTACTCTCCATGTAATTCATTAAATATACAATTGCTATTGTACTTTGTACTTTGCTATGGTTTTATGTTTTTTAAAGTTTTTATTTTTTTTTCTATAAATATATAATGTTTGAATTAATGTGATATATATATATCAATTATCTTGTGCACGGGCAACACATAGGAAGTATGGACAAACGATTTAATTCAGTTTGGAATTCATTGTATATAAAGTTCATTCTTAAATTATAATTAGTGGACATGTTATTTTATTATAAAATTTAAAAAATAACTACTAAACATTTTTTAGTGCTAACTTTGGTTTATAGTTTTTTATTAGACTGTTTCATATATTTACCTAATTTTTCATAGTTGAGTTTTTAATTATTTCCACTCTTCATGTCCTTATATATTACAATTTTAGACTTATGTTTGTTCTTTACAATATGTGATTTTGGGCTTTGTTTCTTTAATTCAAATTTGTTGTGAATGTAAAAGAAAATTAAGTCCATTTATAACATACAAATATGTAGTCAAATGAATTTCAACTAATTATTATATATGTTGTTAACGTTTTTAATATCTTAATTTTCTTAAATCACTTAAACGTAGCATGAGATAAACATAGGTAATGGTAAGCATAAAGATGAAAATAATATCAATGTTACTGTTGCTTATGGTCGGCATGATACAAAAATAGGTGATGGTTAAAGGATGGTGAAGAGAAAACTTGGTATGGATGAGGAAGGTGATTTGATAACGTTTAGAATGTTGTTGATAGAGATAATTTCTTTTGAATTTATGTATTTCCAAAGTGATGTCAAACGAAAAGATTTATGCATGGATGAAAACATTCTTTTGTATGATGAGGAATTGAGCTAGATTATCCTTTCAGTATTAGTGAGTAGATGATGATAAGTGTTTAGATCTGACACTTGACATATGATTATGTTTTGCTTTGTATCTTAGTTTCAATTTATTTTATATTTAGGCTACTTATGAGCTAGCAATATTTAATTATTTTGAATTCAAAATATCAAATCCATCTTTAACAGTTTAGCATTGTGTAGAATTTTGTTGCTCATTTTAACTCAAATTAAATTATCACTTAAATTATCAATTTGTGTTAGTTCGAGTAAAAGAGACTCAAGACACATGTGGTCTTGAGTTCGATATTAAAATTCATATGTATAAAAATAAAATTATTGCTAGAGTCTTTATATAAACTCCTGACCAAACACTACAAAAAAAATATAAAATACGATAGTTTTTTTTTTTGTATATTACAACAATTTTAACTGTCATGTTTTGCATCAATAGCAGTTTCTAAAACTAACATAATTATCTTTGTCATTCGATATAATACGATGGTTTAGGGATAAACTCCTGACCATGTAGTTCGCCATATGTATAAATTTATAACCATTACTTTGAGAGATTAATCTCTCACTTATCAGGTGAAATGATATTTAAAAAAAAATTATCACTTAAATTTAAAAGGTTATCATGTGTATTGTATGAATGACTACACTAGTTCTATACAAATTGAAAGATAAGAAGGAGACAATACAAAAAATCCTAAAGTGTAGCTTTTTTATGAACACCTAAAACGTAGTTGACAATGGATGCTATTTTTATTTATATAATTTATTTGTTTTTTTATCTGACATATATAATTTATTTGTTGTATTTGTGTATTTAGTCATTTTGTATTTTTTAATATAATAATGTATTTTAGTCACTTTGATTTTAAGGCAATTGTCTTGTCATCGAAGGTTCTATACATTTATTTACACATCCCTGGAGAGGAATTTAATGTTTTATTATACGAATGATTTATTTTTTGGGTTTTATTAAAAATTAAAAATACTTGACAAAAGGTATCTTATTGGTAATTTAATCAATATAAATTAATATAGTATAAATCTCCAAAAAAAAATTTGACAGCATCAATCTCCAAAAATTAAATCTTAATCTATTGATAATATTTGATTTCAATAATAAAAAAATGACAGATGATCAATAAAAACTATTATCAAAATATCAATATAAATTTAAATCATTAAAAACTATTTATTTAATTTGTATTTTTTTCCAATAATACCTAATTAAAAAGTATATTTTACATTATAATAATTATTTATTGATAGTGCATTTAATGCTTTACGTCATGAGTTCATCTCGTTCCATACGAGTTTAATATTTTTTGCCGTTACTTTGGCTCAGAAAAGGATTTTTTTTTTCCCACACCCACGTTATCACATCAAATCCATAGGCATCAAATTCCAAAACAAACTTATGTGGTTGCTGTGATAAAATATCACTTTCTTGTAAAATCTTCACTTAGCTCGTTGTATAAATAATTTCGATAATTTTATGTTAAATAGTATATATATTTATTTTTATATTTTATTTAATATTATTTATCATATATATTTTTATTATTATTTTTATTAAATTTGATACCTTTAAAAAAATATTAACAATATCTATATTCATTTTAAAAATATAAAATGATCTTTTTCTTTGTATAAATTCTTTACAACACAGTTACTACTTACTTAATGTATGAGTTTTTTTTTAATATTTAATTATATTTTATTTGATATACCTACGTCTTTTCACGAATGAAATTTGTAAATAAAACTCGTAGGATATTGCTGATAAAGAAAATAAGCTATCATACTCAGACAAGCACAAACATTTACTTGAACCAATTTTAAGAAATTGGTACTGTCATAACTTCTTAGAAAACTCAAAAATACAAATTAACTTCATCATTAATAATATGAACTTTATTAATAAGTAGCAGAGCAATATGAACTTCATTTAGGGGCACCGGGGTCTTCCTCTCGGTGTTTTCAAGTTGTTATAGCATGGACATTCTTCCATATGAGCAAAGGTTGGGACACACAAACATTTCATACAACATTTCCAGCACTCGAACGGACACGAGCTCATTCCAGTCCCTGCACAACGATAAGCACATGCATGCGGGCAATCTGAACCAAAACCAAGATTGAGTTGTGACATCATCAGTAAATTAAATTTATTTGCTCCATGCCCTTTTCCGTCTAATTAATGAAAAAAAATTTAAAAACAAATATTTTTCAAAAATATTAACTAGAATTAGTACCTTTAGGACTAAGTGATCCTTCCCCAACAGCCTGTAATAAGTCAAGATGAATCAGTGAAAACAAATATACGTACACAATTTTAGTTTATTTTTTTGGTTTTTAACCAAAGTATCATCATAACTACAAGTATTACTTTTAGACTAATCCCTCAAATCACAACTACAAATGCCTCCTAACAATTACTTATTTCGTTGAACTTTAGTCCTCTCATAAAAGTGTGATATGCTTACTATTACACCAAAGCCATTGTTGATATGTATACATAGCTTCATTTGAACTAAAATAAAAACTGAGTAAAACCGTACACAAGTAAGAGATCACAACGATTTTCTAAGTAACAATATACTTTTACTAAAGTGAATAAAGCGAAAAGAAGACAGAAAACGAGCTCACTAATCATTGCGAAATTCTGGAGTTTTCAATTATGTACATGTATATGGGTGCAGAGTGTATGTGTGAGAGAATAGAGGGAGAGAAAGATTAACCCCTTACATAGACAACTTGGATCATAAAGGCCATGGCAAGGATGAGTAGAAATGCGCATACAATTTTAGCCATATCGCCTTGGCTGATCTTTCACTATCTCTTGTATAAAGTCTACCACGTTAAAAACACTGGTAAAGGTCAAGGAGTTATATAGCTGCAAATAATGGTACAATACAGAAAATTTGGGGCCTATATTGTCTTGGCATAAATTAAAATTTCCTCATAATCTGCCGGATTCCATGTAATTAATTAATGCACACAGCAGGGCAAGGATGCTAATTGAATTAACTTGAGAGAGGAAAAAAAAAGTTTTGCAGTCACTTGTTAAGAAATTAAAAGTAGAATGCATAATTAAATGAAAAATAAAACATTTTAAGTTCTCAATACATGAATGTTTTACTTTTCATTTAATATTTTTTATATTTTAAGTCTTTAACAAATATATTTGAGACGCTTATTAGACAAACTCAAATAAAATTGCTAAAGAATACTTTTAAGGATACAAAATTAGCAAGTATTAAATAATTATTTTTTTGAATTTTTAATGTATTAAATATTCTATTTTTTATTTAATACTTTATATTTTTTATTTCTTAAACAGTGGTTTTTTTTTTTTGTATTACTTAGCTAGTGTTTTTAGGATACTAGTTAAACAAACAAAAAAATGTGAATTTTCAGTTAAAAGTTTTGCAATATCATCTTAAAATAAATTATTTAAAATTATTCTTAATATTTAATAACAAAATATTAAATTAAAAAGTGAATATATTTAATATATTGAAAATATAAGAGACATTTAATATTTTTTATTTAGTAATTAAATAAACATCACAAAACAACCCTTGGAATAAAAAGGAGTCTACTGAGGTGGAATAATTAAAATTAAAAAACAAAAAAGACATACTAATGTAGATTGCAAGCAGCATAAACTTGAATTCAAACATATATGAAAATGAGTAAATAAGTAAAATAAATAAGAGTTTAAAGGATATACATTGCTAGTGTAAATTTTACACTGATATTCATTAATATTTTTATAAATCAAATTTTATTATTATTTTATTATTAATTAAAATAAAAGTAAAATATTAAAATTTCAGAGAATGTTAGTATAAAATTCTTTAAAGAATATATGTGAATTTAGTGAGTGAGTGTGAGTGTGACCTAAAACAAAAGAAGTGTAGCGTTGATCGAAAAAGAAAAGTGAATATATTAAATAAGTGCGTGTTTGAGATAATTGTAAAAATTTAATTATTTCAATAATTGATTATTGTATAATTTTTTTTTATAATCGATTATAATATAATTAATTTTATATTTGGATATGTTAGTTAAAAAGTAATTTTAAATTAATCTATTTCATTTGACGGTATAAAAAGATCACTTTTATGCATTAAATTAATAAAATAGGTATAGAATGATTAAAAAATTATTTGATTAAGAACAAAATAGTATTTATATATTAAAGTGTAAAAAATAATTTATAATTTAGAATCATAACTTAAAATTTTAACATTATAAAAAAATATTTTTATAATACATTAAATTTCATGTAAAAACTTAAACTGATTTTACTAAACATAATTGAATAATGTTACAATAACTTTTTTCTCAAAAAAAAAAAAACAGTTGACAACAAATTTAATCATTGTTAAACATATTCTTAGTTTATTGTTTAAGCAAAGCGAGAGAGTGATAACTATAGTGATTATATAGGTGAGGGAACTTCATGAGTTTGCAACTTTGCAAAGTCAAAAAGGAAAATGGAAAATATGACAAAAACCCTCTCCTATAGTCCTTCATACTCTGCTACGTCTGTTTGTAGCTCTTTAGTTTTTTTTTAAAAAATAGATTGTAGTCGTCTGGTCAATTTGCGAGCATCTTTATTAATTTATTTTTTAATTCGATTAAGAGCAAGTTATCTATATTAGAATCAAAAAATTTATAAAGATATTTTTTTATAATTTGACTCCAACAAATAAGTTGGCATAATTAAAATTCAAATTTGTGATATGAGTCTATCCACACATAATATGTTCATCTCATATCTCAACACCCATCGTCACCCCCTTGTCACCTTTGTCCTCCTCCTCCATCTTCAAGTGACCTTCTTGGTCTCGTTTGCCCTCTGTCTTGCTCGTTCTCTGCCTCGCTTGTTGAGTCGCTCACTTTCTATCTCTATTTGGCGTTCACTCTCGCGGCCGACGCTGGCGGCTCCTCTATGAGTCACGATGATGGCATTTGCTCGCCATTAAGAGGTACCCATTACGTTGTTGTTTCCCAAATTTTTGCAAGATGCATCTTCAAGTTGCTACAATGGTGCAACCCCAAATATATATATTTTTTAAAAACTTTCCATGGTTCCATTGTGCTTGGATCATGTTGGATTGTTAAACCATAATTTTTTTATCTTTTATGTTTTAATTTTTAACCTGGTAGACTTGTTAACTTGCCCTTTTTTTTATTTTTTTAAAAATTTTTAAGGCCATAAAATGAGGTGAGTCGGCCTCCTCAACCTGTTTTTTTTAAATGGGTTAACCTATCCTGTCCTATTTTAGGATTGACCGGTGGAAGATTTCAAGGCGAATTGGCCCTCATTGCCACATCTATCACTATTGTATTATTGTTACTAATATTAGTAAAAAAAGGGATGTCAAAATATGTTAAGACCGAATAACCCGATAAAATCTATGAATTAGGTTGAAAATTGAAGTTTGAATGTATTTTGGTTGGACCCGCAGGCTAGTCCGCAGTGGGCTAAGTCAATCTATTGGACTGATATTTAATTATTTAATTAATAAATTTTATGATATGTAAAAGATTTTACTCTTATTTTTTCAAATGTAAATTAATCTTTATATCATAAAATTAATTTTATTTTATATTTGTTGGTATTTAAAGTATGTAAAATAAAAATAAAGTGATAAAGTAAAATGATAAATTTTTTAAGTGTTAAAAATATAAAATAATTTTAAAAAAGAAAAAAAATCCCATCCAACTTGTCGCCCTCATGGGACTGGATTGGATTACCAAATTGCTAGACTGTAACGCCTTTGGCCTAGCCCCGAGACTTAACCCTTGAATCGACCAAGTCTATTTATACACATCTAGTAGTAAAGCAGAAAATATACTTTTCCCATTATTATATAATTTTATTTAAAATCATACTAGATTTAAGCATGGCGATGATGACAAAAAAAAAATGTTGATGTGGGGTTAATAATATTTTATGAATAATTCTAAATCTTCCTAACACGTTTTAAATAATTCTCTTTATTATTAAGTAAAATAATATTAATTATTTTTTATGTTCACAATATATTGATTGCATTTAATTTTTTATTTAATATTTTTTATTAACTTTTTTGACCAAAGTGTTCTTAATGATAAAATTATTTATCAAATTGTTATTTTTTTTTCAAACCATGTACCAAAATATCATAATTTTGGTCCCGTTAGCCTTTTTCATTTTTATGTTTGAGTTACACGTGGATAGAGTCAGATAACTTAATGTTTTTCACATGATAATGCCTAAGCTCTAGCATTACACAAATAATAACACCACAGCGTGTGGTGCTAGATTACTAGAAACGCCAAGCCATTGGGCTCATCCATGTAAGAGCGTCTGAATCGTTGGCATTTTTCATGTAAATAACTAAATATGGTAATACGCCACACGAGATGACACTACTAGTGCTTTCCTACTATATAAAGACCTTTAATCTCATTTTCACGCTCAAACTTCTCTTTTTTTTTTTTTTTAAAGATTTTGAGTTTCTCTCTAAACTCTCTCTCAAACCTTAGGTTGTGGCAGTAGCTTGTAGAAAATGCATTTGGATCATTAGTTTAAACATATTCAGATATTATTTTTTGTACATTCATGGTTGGATTATTCTTATTGTTATTTTATTATTATTATTGCTAATTTTTTTATAATTATGTTAATTATGTATATTTTTATGGTTTTAGGAATTTTTCTTGTACAAAAATTAATAGTGTGTATTATTATGAGGTACTAATTTTTTTAAGTTGACACGTGTTGATTATGTATTTTTTTTTTCAATTGACTAAATTTGTGGGTTTATTCAAATTAGTAGGGTTTAAAAAAATTCTTAAGAAAAGTATTAGTATAAATTCATTCTTAGGACAACAATTTTGTTTTAGTTGACACATGTGATGATTGATTTCATATTTGTTATATTGTTATTGTTTAGAAGTTTGAGAAGTTGAATTAAAATGGCAAAACCCTTGTTGTGCTCGTTTACTACAATCATACATGTATGAAGGTGACAATGGTCTAATATATGAAGGTCTTCATCCTAAGTCTATAATAATTAAAAGTGATACGACTTTGGAATTTCTGAAAAATATAATTCAATCAAAATTAAGACTCCAAGCAAATTAATATATGTTAAATGTTGTGTACTGATTTTCATAGTGATGCAATGTACTGATATGGATAATTTTTCTATTAAAAAATGATGAAGATGTTGCTTGCATAATAGATTGCATTGATCAACATCCAAACTTGACTTCAATGAAGTTCTATGTTAAGAAAAAAACAAGTGAGTATGATGTACAAGTTGAAGCTCTATTTGAAACAAAATTTCATGTTGGTCCTTCTAATCTTCCTAAATCATTGTATCCTATCAACACTCAATTGTCCATGACATATGCTTCTCCTTGCTCCAACCTCAGGAAGTTAATATATTTGAACGCTAAGAGGCTTTTCATATTTCTCACATTGCTTCAATTACTCCAATTGAGTCATATAGCATGAATGTTGTTAGTTTTACAATGCTTGAAGGGCCCCTTACTAATTTGAATAAACCAACAAATCTAGTCAATTGCAAAAAAAAACACATAATCAACATGTATCAACTAAAAAAAAATTTGCTACTCACATAATAATTTACACTATTAATTTTTGTACGAAAAATTTCTTAAAACCACAAAAAAAATACATAATTAACATAATTATAAAAAAAAATCAACAATAATAATAACAAAAAAAATAATCCAACTATGAATATAGATATTTATATACAAGAAACACTATTTGAATATATTCAAACTGATGATCCAAATGTCTTTTTTTACTAGCTATTGCTAGAACTTAGGGTTTGTGAAAGAGTTTAGAGAGATAAAAAGTTTAGTGAGAAGTTTAAAATTTAAAAAATGAGAAGTTAGAGGGCGGCAAGGAGAGGAGAGACCTTTATATAGTGGGGAAGCACTAGTAGCGTCATCTTGTGTGGCATATTTATGCAGAAAAACACCAATGGTTTAGGCGCTTCTACGTGAATGACGCCTATTAGCCTGACATTTTTAGCATGTTTAACACCATGTGCTTAGGCATTATTATTTGTGTAATGCTAAATAGGAGTGTAAATTAGTTCGGATAACTAGACTAATCTGACCAATCCGAACTTAATCAATTAGATTGATTTGGTTTAGTTCTAGTATATTAATTGGTTCAGATAAAATTTAAACTAAATAAAACTTAATTAGTTCGATTCTTGGATTTGAGATTTCAAACCCGAGAACTAAACTAAACCATATATATATATTTATTTGTAATTTATGTTAACATGTATTCAATGCTTTACGAGTAAGTTTTAGTAAGTTTATCAATTTACACATTTGCTCTCTTGCAGCCATCACAAACAAGCCACCATAACCAACTAGAGACCCTAGCCACCATGACCCACAACCAAAGACCTCCAAGAAGAAGCCTATATCCACTATGACCCACATAGTCCCTGACAGGGGTGGAAATAGGTCAGGCCGCCTGTCAGGGGTCTGTGGCCTGGCCTGTCTAAAGTCTGGCCTGGCTTGACCTGTCTATTAAATAAGCCAGGTCAAGGCTTTTTTAAAAGCCTGTTTAGTTAAATAAAGTCGAAGCTTCAGCCATCTAACAAGCTTTGTTAGGCACGATAGGCTAGCCAGGTTTAATTATATATTATTATGATAATTATAATTATTAATTTATTATAATATATTAATATTTTTAATTAAATTTTAATAAAAATAAAGGTCTAGGCCTGTTGGCACTATTTCAAGGCTTAAGTCATTAGTATATATAAAGCACATTAGCTTTGTTTAAAGGTAGGTCACATTAGCTATTTAAAGGCCTTTTTACAAAGTAGGCCTTTAAATAGGCTTACAGGCCAGGCCAGACTTTTAAAAAGGCTAGACCAGGCCTTGAAAATTAGTCTATTACAGGCTAACAGGCCAGACTCAGGCCTTATCTTTATAATACAGGCCAAGCCTGTTTAAGGCAAAGTCTGGCCTGGCCTGGCCTGTTCCCACCCCTAGTCCTTGAGAACTACCACCCCCACCTTGATAGTTGCAGGATGAGACGTTGGGGTGCTGAGGCTAGAATCGTAGATTCGCAGAGGAAAGCTCATCGTTTGCACAGTTATCACTGGTAGTATAGTGGTCACCACTTAGTCGCTTACATAGTCACACGATCTGCAGTCATGGGCTCAAGTCTCGCACAATACGTACCAAAGGAAGAGAGTAGCAAGAAAAAAGATGAAGGATCGATGATGACACGATTTGAAGTCATCGTTTTTCAGTGTGGCTAGGTAGTGATGGAGGATTAAAGATAGTAGCTTGGCTCGAGAAAATCTTTTGATTGAATATATAGATATCTTGACAAAAACTAACATGCTGCTATGCCATTTCATTTTGACAAAAACCCATCACCGTCATGGGCTCACGGCATCACAGCTTACTGCAGATCTGCTCTGCTCAGGCCCTCACCGTCACGGGGTCACCGCTCTACTGCTCAGGCCCTCACTGAGTCTAGAAATATCTTATGAGTGTCACTACTCATCTGTGTTCTCTCACTGTCCTTAACCACGATTTTCTAATAAAATACAGTTAATTAAAAAAAATGTATCCCTTAATTCATAATTTTTTGTATTAATTGTTAATAATATTTTGTTAATCGAATTGGGATATATAAGGAGAGGATAAAGATGATTTGAGTCAGCTTTTTTGCATGTCATATAGAGAATCAAACTAAGAATACTTGAAGTTTTGAACTCTAGTGCTAGCCGTGACTGCAACCGAATTAAGAATACTTTTTTTTGTTTATGAAAAACTAATTATTTAACTTATTTTTGTGTAAAAAAATATAGTCAAACTGATTACCCAAATCAAACCAATTTGTAGATATTCGGTTCAATTTGGTTCAAATTTTGCTATAAAAAAACACAAAAATCAAATCAAATCCAACCAATTGATTTTGTTTAGTTTAGATTTATTTTTCTCTAAAAACTGAATCAAACCATCAAATTACACCCCTAATGCTAAAGGTTTAGGCGTTATCACGTGGAATGTGTCAGGGTGTTTGGTGCTATCCACATGTAACTAAAAAAAAAAGAGTCAACGTGACCAAAATTGTGGCATTTTGTTATATATTTTGAAAATAGTAGCAGTTTGATAATAGTTCTCATTAAAGGTATTTTAGTAAAAAAATCTTTTTTATTAAGTAGTAGGAGAATTATTAAAAAATATTTTAAGAAAATATAACAAAATTAAAATTATAAATATGATACGTAATATAATAAAATTATGTGATGAATTAATAAATGCTTAAAACATGAATGTAAGGTGGCCCTTATCATCTTTAACCCAACTAAAATAAATTAATGCTACCTTGCCCATTTTGCTTGACCTACTCCTCACTTTCTGTATATGGCTCTCTTAATAAATAATATCTCATATAATTAAGAAAATTAATATAATCTCATATAACTAGAAAAACAAAGCAAAATTATGTACTAAATTGATATTATTACATTACATGTATCTTATCAAATTATTATTTTTTAATACAAAGAAGGCTGAAGTCTAAGTATTTTTTTCTTTTTTATATTTGTTATTTCGTGATTTTATATTGAATATTCCATGATGATTTTATTTCACTTATTCATATTTCTTGGTTGCCTCCTCCATTTAAGTGGATTAACATAAATGTGGATGGTTCGGTTTTCGGTCACCATTCGAGGGCAACTGGCACTGGAATTCTATCAAATTATGATTATGATGGGGCTTTTATTGGGGCCTTTTGCTATTAATTGAAAAATGATGTGATAACATCAATTTTTCTAATCACATAACTGTTTATATCTTTTTTAAATAGTTATGATTAAATAAAAAAAATAATAATAAAAAAAAATTGATGTAATTAATAATATGAGAAATAATATTAAAAGTGATATCAAATAAAAGTGATATGATAAAATCAAAGTTGTTACTAATTTGGGTTGGTTCTTTATAACTGTGGCAAAAATGTGGGCCATCTTGATGGGGTTACAAATTGTATATTATACGATGAGTTATAGGTAAGTGATTCTTGAAGGTGATTTGCAGTGTGCTTGCATCTGGTTTAATCTGGTTGTGAGCCTTGTCATCCTGAGTCCAATTTGTTGACTTCTAATAAGAATCTTCTTGACAAGAACTGAGTTGTAATTCCATAACAAGTGTTCAGAGAGGGTAATACTTATGATATAGTAGCTAAGCATGGTCATAGTTATTCAAGCAGAAAATAGTCTTTTCTCACCAAATGTTTGGTTGAAAAGAAAAGAAGACAAAGAAAATGAGGAATATTATTTTCTCTTATTTGGTTTTATAGAAAAAGTGAAAAGAAAAAAAATGTAAATATTTAAAAGATTTATATGTCTTTATTATAATATTAATGGATGTAAATTTATAATTTTAAAAAATTATCTTTTTCTCTTTTATTTTCTTCTCACACTCCACCACTTTTTTTTTTCTTTCCTCTCCCTTTTCTATCTTCATTCAAACAAGAAATTTTTTCAAAATCTTCCAATTTTTTCTCCTTTCATTCTCTTTTTCACCATTTTCTCTTGAAACAAACAATAGGTTAATACTTTATGTCTTGAGTTCTGCTAATTCTATTCGAGTTTAATATTTTTTTTTTCATTATTTTGGCTTGGAAAAGATTTTCCTTTTTCTTCCCCATTAGGTTCCAAAACAAAATTGTGGTTGCTGATATATATATATATATATATATATATATATATATATATATATATATATATATATATATATATATATATAAAGAACTCATACATGAAGTAACTAGTAACTATTGTTATATTTTATTTGATACCGCCACGTTTCATTAATGAAATTTGTAAATAAATTTCGTAGGATATTGCTGATAAAGAAAAATAAGTGATCATAATCAGACAAGCGCAAACATTTACTTGAGCCAATTTTAGGAAACTTATAGTCATAATTTCTGAGAATACTCAAACTTACTAATTACTACTTAACTTCACCATTTATCTATCTATATTATATATCAAAGTTCTTCTACTATATCGCCACATGACATTTTCTCTATTTTTTAATTATAACTTCATTTTATTTTTGTTTTTACTTTTCATTTCCCTCATTCATGCATTTTTATGGTATTTCAAATTTTTTAAATAATAATTAATTTTTTTGACTTTTCATTCCTTTAATATTTTTAGTAACTTTTCATTTTTCTCAATCTTTCAATTTTTACTTTTATATTTATTATTTATTTTATTAGAAATAGCAATGAAAGTGTATTAATTTTTAATAAATTAAATAAATATATATTTTATTACGTAAATTAATCTTAAATAGGTGAAAACAAAAATACACATTATTAAATTGACTTCTACATACTACCAAGCGTGTAAATCAACTTACGGAGGATTGTTCTAACTTAACCAAGAGTTTCGGATTCTAGCCTTGGGTATATATGTAGTTGTGTTAAAATTCGGTTAGGAGAGCTTTGTCGTCCTACGAGGTCTTGTCCGACTCGGGAGATTAGTCTCTCACCTTTGAATGGGAGGACACTTTAAGAAACAAAAAAAAATTGCCCACTAAATGCTATTTGTATACTTATTTATAAATTTAATTCAAATATTGTATGTTCTAATAAAAAGAATATTTGAATAACATTTATAATTTTATTTAATTTCTATATATTTTTATTAATAATATATTCTTATTTTATTTATACTAATAACACTACCATAAGATGTATCAGAATTTTTTATAAATTTATAAGATTATAGTAAAAATAAAATCTTGATTAACACATGATAAGATGAACTTTTATGTAATTTTTAAATTTCAATGAAGGTTGAATTATTTTATATTATTATTATTATAATATAAAAATTCTTTCACTATAATTGTTATGTGACATTTTTATTACATTTTAATATTCTAAATTCTTTTTTATTATATCTTTTGTTTACTTTTCATTTCTTTCATTTGTGTCTTTTTTTTATTTTTCATCTTTTCAACCTTTCATATTTTTTATTTTTTTAAAAAGTAGCAATAATCTAAATATTGTTACAAACTAATAAAACAAAATCGAGTCATATAATTATTAAATTTTAAATACAACTTTTTCTATTATATTTTATAAAATTCTAAATATATTTAGAATGATTTATTTTATACTAACGTAATCTTTAAACCAAACGTTTTATTTGAAACAATTTAACTATAAACTTTTTTTAAAATAAAATATGCTAATTCAAAATTTTATACATGTACTAAATATTTATTTATTAAATAAAAACTCTTATCATGTTTTTAAACAACCCGTGTAACGTACGGGTTGAATAAATAGTATAAATATAAACTTGATTCATTAGCAGCAGAGCAATACAGAACTTGATTTAGGGGCACTTGGGTGTTCCTTTCTTGGTTTTCCAGTTGTTATAGCATGGACATTCTTCCTTGTGGCCATAGGTTCCTGATGGGACACACAAACATTTCGCACAGCAATAGTTGCAGAAGTACAGACACCTGTTCTTGTACTGAGTCGCTGAACAACGGTAATTACATGCATTTGGACATTCTGAATGTAACCAAGATTGAGTTGTGAAATTCTTACATAATTAATGAAGTTCTTAAAATTATCAATTTTCAGAAAGATTAACTAGAATTAGTACCTTCAGGACGAAGTGATCCTTCCCCGCCAGCCTGTAGATTTTTTTTATTTAAAACAACAAGAAGAAAAAATCAGAAGTCAATATGAATTCAGGGGAAAACAAATTATATGTGCACAGTTTTTTTTTTTTTTGGTATGGTATTTTTATATATATTATTGTAAGACTAATCCCTTAAGCTCTTTTAAGATTGCGGCTTGCTTACCTTGTTGGTATACGTAGTTTCATTTTATCTTAATTGGTCTCATTCTAAAATCACGTTAAACTCAAATAAAAACAGTGTACAACCGTCAACCGTGCATAAGTGGGAGACCACAAGGCCACAACAATTTTCAAAGAAACATTATACTCTTACCAAAGTAAATAAACCAAAAAGAAGAAAGAAAACGAGCTCACTAACCACTGTCACAAGGCTCGAGTTTTCAATCAATATATGTATATGGGTGTAGGGCGTATGTGTGGGAGAATAGAGAGAGAGAAATATTCACTCACATAGGCAACTTGGATCACAAAAGCCATAGCAAGGATGAGAAGAAATGCGCATATAATGTTAGCCATAACGCCTTGGCTGGTCTTTCACTCTCTCTTGTATGTAAGTTTACTGCGTTAAAAGCACTGATGAGGTCAAGGAGTTATATAGCTGCAAACAATGGCACAGTACAATAAATTTGGGGCCTACCTTGTCTTGGCAAAAATTAAAATTTCCTCATAATCTGCCGGATTCCATCCAATTTAATTAATGCGTTCAGCAAGCCAAGGCTGCTAATTAATGGTTTGTCAAAATGAGAGATTCTTTCCTAAACCTGCTGTACTTTAGTTAGGAGAAATATTTGTGTATTTTCAGTCAATTATATTATTAATTAAGAGATAATTATCATAATTAATTAATAAATAATTATACTTAATTATCTTAATTATCTTAATTAATGTAATTGATTTGGTATACTCAACTTGAGTATACCTAATTTATGTAAGAATTTCTCTTATGAAAATAGATGGAGAGTACCTTTCATATTCTAGCAAAAAGAAAAAAAAAAGAAAAGAAAGATATAGTTTCATATTTGAAAGATTCTTGTATAAACATGTAGCACTCAAATTGAGTATACTAAATCAATCACATTATTAGTTATATTAGGTCAAGAAAATTAATTATTAATTAATTATAAGAATTATCTATTAATTAATAATATGATTAGTCAAATGCATTTAACTTAAATGCTCTAAGTTTATATAAGATTGATTTCTCTTCATACTTCCTTGTTTCTAATTAATTAAAGCTTACCATTTAAGTGAATTATCCATCCCTATATATTCAGAGGGTTTTGTTAATAAATGCCATAAAAAATTTTGTTAAGAAATAAAAAATGAAAAGTATTGAACGAAAAGTCAAACTTTTTAAGTTTTTCATTTTAATAAAAAAAATTGGAAACTATTGATTAAAAACCCAAAATTTTAAAGTTTTTAATGTATTAAATGTTTTACTTTTCATTTAACATTTTTTTTTATTTTTTGATGAAAAATATTAACAACACATTTTTTCTTACATTCATTTTAACACACTATCACTTATTGGACCATGTCCCACCTTTTTTTTTAACACTATGACTTGTTTACTTGCTGTTTTAGTTTACTTAGTTTTTTAAAAAAAAATTATTGAATTGGTTCATTCATAGCTTATGCATACGTGTTTAGATTAAGTTATGGGTAAGTGCATAAGAGTTAAAAAAAAAATTAATATTGAGACTCATCTTATGTTGTCACCACATCCACGACCTTCACCCAATCCTCCATTTAGAGCCACTTCCAGCTAACAGTCACTCCCTATACACCCTTTGGCAACCAATCCCTCTTCCCTTGTCGAAGGAAAAGACTTGTGCCAGTTAAAAACCCTCTTCCTTTGCATTACTCAACAGGGAAGCTCATGGCTCACACTATCGCTTGGGCCACTCTCGACCTCACTCACCCTGCTAACATCGAAACCCCTAAGGTCAAAACTAACTTACTGATTTTCTTGTTCAATCTTGTTATTTGTACATTCGGCTTACACTTATTACATTGACATACAATATATCTATTTCACTTCAGAATACGATATACCTTAGTATCTATCCGCACTCATATTGGCATATGGTGTCTATTCAGAGTATCAAATTTAGTAGTGCAAAAACACATTTTCCTTTCTTACTGTGGGGTTTACTTTTAAATTCGACTCCTTTTTCTATATGAAGTGTTTTCAAAGGTTTTTTTGCTGAGATTGATTGTTATGATTAATTGAATTTGAAATATATTCATGTGTCTATATTTATTGGTATGATGCTGAAAAAGCCTATTTTATGTTTGTAAAAATTCTTCAAAGATCTCGTTTACCCGATGAAAAAAAAAGAGAAGTTGCTAAAAGAAATAAAAAAAAACATTTTGTTTTACTTGTCAGAATGGTGTTTAACGAATGTAATTTTATTTTTGCTATGTGGTGTGGTGTGGATTGTGATTAAAATTTAGAATGAAAATCAGTTGTCAAGTTCCACCAAAAATAAAAACCTTGCAACCAGTTGTAAATCAATTCAATTCCTTTAAATTGAATCTTTAAACACTCAAAAACAATAAAAATAAAGCAGGGGTTTACTTCTAAAAAACAAAAAGCGTAAATATAATTTGAAAAATCAATTAAAAGACTGGTTAAGAGATGGAATCCACCACTAGATTTATATGATTATGTTAACCCACATATCCTTTATTGGTCAATTATGTTTTTATGTGATTGTGAGATTAATTCTCTGTTTTCTTAAGTTTTGGTTAATTCAAAGAACCACTAAATCAATCCCTAATCAATAGTTATTTATAAAGCAACTATACACCTACTTATTGATTGTGAAAATCAATCACACTAAGATCAATCTCACATCGGTTTTCTTAGATCTATGTCTCACTATGATTGAACAATTGTTTTATTTTGTAATTATAAAAACCTTTATACCAGAAAGAACAGAAACATTTAAAAACACAATTGTAAATATATTCATGTGTCTATATTTATTTTCCAAAGTTTAGTATGATGCTAAAAATCTCCTTCTCCCTTGCTTGGTCTTCTCCTTATTTTGTGTTTTTTATGACCCTAAACCCTATTTATATCACACTTTAAATTCGTATCTAATGTTCATGACACGGCCGTCATTTGACACGGCCTTTTACTCGAACTGAAGTCGAGAAAAAAATTTGACACGGCCGTGTTCTCAATCGATAAAGTTGCTAAATAAAATCCAAAAAAATGCATTGATTTTTCCTTGTTTTAACTTGTTAGAAGGGTGTTTAATGAATGTAACAATTTTTTTTAGCTAAATGTCAATAATTGCTGTTAGAAAAAAAAAGGCATAAAAATCGATAGATGAAAAAAAAATGGTAGAGAGAGTTGCTTTAAATTCAATGAAAATCATGAGTTCAATAGAAAATGCATAAAAGTTTTGGTTGAATTTTCAAAAATGCTAAAAGAGAATTAAAAAAAGAAGAAGAAAAAAAAAAGTAGAAAGAAGAGTGAGATTGTCGATTACAAGTCATATAATAAAAAAAGAGGTGGGATGTGTAACGTCCTCCTTTTAATTTTATTCGTATTATTATGCTTATCTAAATTATATAAAAATTCAAATTAGAATATCAAGTTATATAGAGACTATTATATTTTTCATTAATTTATATGATATTTTACATAAAGGATTATATCCCTTCAAAAGTTAAATTTTACAAAAGTACTACTAAAGTCATCATTAGATAATATTTTCATGGTTTTTCATAGTTAGTTTATACATACAAAATATTTCTAAGATAAGATACCTACATCCCAAAAAGCGAGGTTTACAAAATCTTCTTGTAGTGTCATTATGCCTCTATTTACATATATATACAAGCTTTATTATTTTCATAACTACTCATTAAACAAAATAACTATGAGAAACTGATCTCTAAGAATGACTGAAAACATGAAGTTCCCAATCTCTAGTCTATAAACTTGTTTGATACGAAAATCTACTATTATTCTAACAATCGGCATTATCTGAAATGATAAACCACAAAGAGTGAGATAAAGTCCCAGTAGGAAAAAGTAAAAACTAAAATAATAATCCATTCTTTACAATTCTTCATTTCTGTCACCATATCTAAAAGTGCAATAAAAATAAATAAATATATTATACAAATCAAAAATAGATTTGAAGTCAAGTTAGTAATAAAATAGAATAAGTAAATATCATAAACTTTTCTTCTTATTAAAGTTATTTTTATTAATATCATTGTCATCTCATTTTAATACTATTCACCAAATGCACTTCTTCTTCTTCATTAGGGCGTCCCCAAATGCTCTCATCGTGCTTATAATAATTTGATTAGGGCATCTCTCAATTCTCTCATCATAACCACAATCATTAAAAATAACTAAGGCGACCATTAATCATCTCATCATGGCCACAATAATTTGACCAAGACGTCCCTTGATCCTCTAATCATGCTCACAATAATAATCTCTAATTGATTAAGGCATCCAGTATAATTTAAGAACACTTAGAATTAGCTTCACGTAGCATAAAGAATAGTTTAATATATAAAAGAAAGTTCAAAAGAATAACTTGATAACACAGAAAATGAATCACATCCCAAATTTTTTAAGTTTAGATAATCTTTATTTGGATAGTCATTGGTTTATCCGAATAATGCCAAATATTTTAAGTCTTTTAGAAAAGCTCCTATTTGAAGGAACGCTTGCATATTCAAAACATACCAGTAATATCTCTGTTTCTTTTAGCTAAACTAGAGTAATAAAAATGGACGTAAAATGATGGACTAGGAAATATGGGTGAAGAAATAAAGAGAAAAGAATGTGTTTTTGTTATTTCCTACCTTTATTAGAGGATTCAAATAAGAAAGGAAATAATTGAGATAAGAAGGAGTTGTTTGCTGAAAAACAGAGCAATTGATTTTGTGAGTTGGGTAGTTGTTTTGTGACGTGAAAGAGATGATGGTGAGGTACTTATAGTGTTAGAATTGAGTTATCTTACGTAAGAAGATGATGTAGAGGATGTCATGGGTTGTTGTGTTGTCAAAATGGGAAAACATTCAGAAGAAAAATATCTTCTTTATCAAATTTTTATAGAGTTTTTATCAAGTTTTTGGGCACATTACTGCTTGTCTTCTTTCAAAGTTTCTAGATTTTTCCCTTTATTTGCATGCCTTCATATTAATCTTATAGTAATTAATATTTGTACAATTGGCCATGTTTCATCTTGCATGATTCTAGTTTTCATAAAAATCTCCTCTCAAATTTTTATCAAGTTTAATGCTCGTTTCTGATTTCTTAAGCTTTATCTAGATTCTAGAATTTTTGTGCTTAACTTGTCAAACTTCCTTTTGACATTTTTCTCATCTGTTACGTTAAGTTCTTCTTCATTTAATGTTTGGACGCTTATTATTCTTCTTGTTCGTACTTTATTATGCTTATTTCCTGATTTTTCCTATACTTTGTTTGCCCAAGACTGACACTAGTCTGTTGTGATCACTATTTTTCTAGATTCCAAATCTTCCAAGTTTGCCATCAGTTCTTTCCAAACTTCTTTCATTAATTCCTCCTTCCTTATTTAGTTCTATTGTAACTAGAATTATGAACCAGAAAGAGCTGAATGGAAACTATATTTTTCGTTATGTTGTCTTACAACGTACTCTGCATGGTTTTTTTTTTTGTAAAGGTTTATTCAATTATCTTTTTTTAGAGATGTCATAGGATGTGACCTAATAGGTGAGAGTATATTATAAGAGTGTAAGGAAGAGTGTGACACTACTAGAATTTTAAGATTTAGAGGCGGAACAAATTCTATCTCTAAATATATAAATTTCTATTTCTAAATATTTAAAGACGGAATTAGAAATAGAAATTATTTCGTCTCTAAATCTGGCGTTTCTAAATATTTAAAGACGAAAAATTAATTCCGTCTTTAATTTAGAGACGAAAAACATCTATCTCTAAATAAAAAAAATTCATCTCTAAATTAGACTTTGAATGACACTATTCTCATCAAATCTCTAAAATTAGAGATAAATTTTTTCGTCTCTAAATTCATCTCTAATATCTTAAACAATATTTTAAAAAATAAACATCTAGTTGAGATTTACCACAACTAGATACCTTTATTTTATAAAAAAAAAAAAAAATAGGCATCTAATTGTGGTTTACCATAACTAGACACCATTTTATAAAATTCCAAATTATAGAAACATCTATTCACCAAAATAGTAATCAGAGATACAATTTTGCATAAATGGAATATTAAAATAGTAATTCTCTAATAGCAAAATAGGCAACCTTCTTGCAGAGATCAAATAGATCTAAACTAGTGTAATCCTCACATAAGCCAGCTACATTATCAAAGTCATAATTCATGTAGATAAAGAGTGTTACATGGGACTGGAATAACTAAAACTACGAAAATTAGATGAACAAAAAGATTTTCTAAAAGGGTTTTCATTGCACTTAAGGATTTAGGTAAATAAAATTATTAAAGGTGTGGGGTTAAGTCTTCACCACGTTTAAATGCAGCATGTGCAGTTAGAACTTTTACCACACTCCTTACATAAATCTATTTTTCCCTACCAACATATAGAGCCCAATTATGAAACCAAGACAGTGAGAACAACTCTATGCTAGAGGGCCATTGTGAGTTTGATTGTTTCTTATTCTTGTATGGTACACAACTACAGGGATTGCCTATCACCAACTATAAACTGATTTTTAGCAGGTCCCATCTTTGGATCCACCACTCAACAATGCACAACCCTTCTCCCAAAAGATGTTTTACCCAAAGCTACTATGAGAAGAAGCACCTTGGTTCATTAAGAAATGAACAACAACACAAGTGATATTGTCAGCACTACCTCTCTGAGATGCTTCTTGCATCAGCTTCTTTGCTGCCTCCTCTGCATCTTCAATTGCAGAATAGCTATAACAATATAAGATTTACCACTTCATCATACTCTTTCACCAACATAAGTTGCGGGAATTTCAAAACACACACAAATTTCATAGATCAATGTGCAAACAATTATAAGTGCATGTATGATTACACGTATTCATGCAAGTCTGCCACTTTTCTTTTTACAAAACAAATTGATGGGTTCTAGTATCAGTGAGAAACCCATTGGTAGGAAGCTCTTTCTAATCTATATTATCATTTTCTAAGTAGCATCTCTCATTAGCTCACTTTTAATCTACATTTAAATGTAAACCAGAATACCATATTACTGAGTGTCACCTTATATGCATACAATGTGAACCATACACTTAATCATTCACCCTAAACAGGCACAGGTTGAGATGAATCTTATACAACTATGTGAAATATCCAAGAATGGATGTCAACAAGGATAATAGACACACACTTGGATTTACGGATCAACAACAACATACTGCTTCAGGAGTCTATCACCAAATGCACGAGAAATAACAAGAACACCACCAACTCTCCAAGTTCCTGTAAATGTGACGTTAAGTTATCAATAGTGATAAACAAGATTAATCATTAAAATTAAATAATAAAAGCTAACTACATGATGAGCTTACCAGCCCACATAACAAAGTCCCCTGCATCTTCAATCCTTTGCCTCTCATCAGTTTGGTCTGGCTTGTGATCTCGAGAAATAGCAATGGCTAGAGGAAACCACAATTGGAAGGAAAATATTAAGTAATCATTCAACATAGGAAGGTTGAAGTGATTCTCTCACAGCAGATGCACAAGAACTTGCCATAGACATATACATACACCCATACGATACATGCACTAACATTACACACTTAAACAAATGAATGCCCTTTATATTTTATCAATAATAAATTATATCAGGATAACCTTTCACCAGAGACTGATAAGAATAGACAATAATTCTTAATATTGGCATTTGAAATTAAAAAAAATTATGACCTCTTGAGGTGTCAAAAAATTATAATTCATGTGAAACAATTTAACTATATAAGTAATTAACTACACGCATCTAAGAATGTGTATAACACATGTATGTGTATAACACTAATAGCCTTACCATTACCACCCCTGCATATAACAGCTATGGAGTCCCCGACATTTGCAACAAGCAAGCAGTCACCAACTAGAATGGCAGTGGAAGCAGTTGATGCAGCATCTCTATTATGACTATTTTCTGATTTCAAAAATTCAGAGTCGGTATGGTTATATGCATCAGCTGTGGAAAAGAAAAGTTTGGCAGGAAAAAAAGTTATTCTCAGGATTTAGCAGGAGAACATCATGTAAAAGGATCACGCAGCTACAGGTGAGAGATAACATACCTATTGCTGATTTGGTGTCGGAAATGAATTTTGGGTGACTGATCAAATTACTAAACAGGTTTTGCTTGACATACTCAGCAGCACGAACACCACCATGACCTGAAAGAGTTATAAACAGGTTTTAGTTATTCCAGTCCCATGAATTTTCCTTTTTTTTTTCTTTTTACCATATTAACGAAACAAATAAATCAAAACTCAAAAGACAAGACTGAAAACATAACAAAGAAAAGAAAAAGGATCCTAGTTCTGGAGAATGAAACAAAATGGAGAAGGGGGAAGGTCGCCCACCACTAGCAGAACGGACGGCGACATAGAGGACGGCAGAGGAGCGACTGCTGGGTTAGGGTTCTGACGGTCATATTTCCGATGGAGGACGTGGGCTCGCGAGGGAACGAATCCAGGTGCGACTCGGGGTGGAGAACAACGACATAGGGAGCTAGTTCCGCGGTTTGCGCGACTCCAGCTACGGCATCTGGCGACACGACGAAGGGCGATGGGTTTGCGCGGTTCAGTGGTGGCTGGCGAGGCACGGCTTCGGGGTGCGGTGGAGGGACAAATCTGAGGTTGATGAAGGCTGCTCTGGCAGGTAACGCGGTAGGTCGCGATTGAGACGAGATGGAGTAGGGTGGCACACGGGATCTGAGGTGGTGTGGGTGCTGGAGGGGATGGCAGTGGGTGCTCAAAAGAGGGGAAGGTGATGCTGTGGGTGGGAAGGCAGTGGGTGCTCAAAAGAGGGGAACAGTGAAAGAATGGCTACGGAGGAAGGAAGATGGTGCACGAATGGGGGGAAAATGGGTATGGAGGAAGGAACAATGAGGAAGATCAGGAAATCGTTAGAAAATGGTTGGTGTGCGGTGGGTGAAAGGGAAATGAACGAAGGAATTTGGGAAGTAGCAATTTTGAAAGGAAGCTTTAGTTTTGATGACATTAGAGACGAAAACACATTCCGTCTCTATCTTTTATAAAAAAAAAAAAGAATATATATGAATTAAGCTATAGAAATTATTTGGAGATGGAATACACATATAATTGGAAAATTTAGAGAGGGGAAATCGTCTCTAAACATATTTAATTTTTTAAAGTATTGCATTGATCAATTAGAGACAATATTAAAGATGAAAAAATTTGAAACAGATAAATTTCGTTTTTAAATTTCGCAATTTTAAATTTAGTTTTGATGACTTAAGTATATTTGATTTTTTATTGACTAATTATAGATAAAATTAGAGACGAAAAATTTTAAAACAGATAAATTTCGTCTCTAAATTCTATTTCTAAATTTTAAATTTTATTTTTTCTTCTTTAATTCATAAAATTAAAACGGGTAAATTGCTTCTATGTTTTTTATTTACTTAGTCTTTTGAGATGATAAAGCATAATTATTTTTTATCTCTAATATATAATAAAAAATTATTTCAATCTAGAGACTAAATTTTATCTCTAAATCAAAAATTTCTAGTAGTGTGATGATAATATTATTTTTTTGATTTCTTAACAAGTATTTTTAGGGTACTGGTTTTACAAAGCCAATATTAAGTATTCTTGATTTCTTTGTTTTTTTTTTTAAGTGTATCTCTTATGTTGCACTATCTCATAGAATGATATATATATCATTTTTTATTAATTTTAAATTTAAATTCTCTTTCAATTAATCATATTTTTTTAATTTACATTTTATTTAAAATATTGACTAAATAAAAATAAACCTGTGCATTTGACTAAATATTTTCTAGTTATAGTTGTACATTAAATTAGTCAACTGAACTTCTAAGTTTGGATGTTGGTATAGATATGTGGGATGGATAGACTGTAGGCTCAAGATGGCAAGGGCGTTTCGCTTTTTTTTTTGGTTTTTGTTTTTTTAATCAGAAGATAGTAAGGACGTTTAACAAGGATGGATTTAGGGGCCCAAACATGGCCATTCCCCTATTGTGCCAAATTTCTTTTTAGATACTAATATTTTAATTTATTAAAAGATAAAATTAGTGAAGGTGAAAGAGTTATATTTGATAATTTAAAATTTTATGTACATTAATGTCATAATTTTAGCTTATTTTTTATTAATTTTTAATCTTTGCATAATGAAAAATTTTAACATGTTCAAAGAATATAATAAATACATTATTTACGATAGATTTTTATCATTGATTTTGAATAAATTTATATAAGTTTTAAATTATTAATTTAAAATTAATCGTAGAGATCCATTTTGGAGCATAAACTTATTGTGCTTAAAGAGAATATAATAATTTCTCATATATAATACACCCATTTAACTTCTCTCATTTTCAGTTTCATTTTCTTACTTTTTTTAAAATTTATATATAAAAAACTTTATTTTGTTAATGATTAATGATATAGATGGCACTCAATACTTGTTTTTTTTTTTAATTCTTTTTCTCACTCTTTTCATACAGGTTCTTATAATGACATAAAAAATTTATTTTTCATGTCACTATGACGTTAAGATGTAACTACTTTAATAAATGTAAAATGTAAATGTAATAATATTAATATAGTAAATTAAATTTATATCATTAGATTAATTTTAAAATAAAATATTAACTATTAAGTATGATACATTTATTAAGATTAAGAATCTCATTTAAAAAAAAAAGTTGTTGTTATAAAAAAAAGAGCAAGGCAATTAGAGTTAGAATGTGAAATATAAATGTTACTACTCAAAGATTTTATATTCTTTATAATGTAATTCATGACTTTTAATCTTTTCATTAAAATTTTTCTAAATCCGTCCTTGACATTTAATATATTAAAAATTACTAAAATAAATGCACATTATATTAATAAAATATTTTCTATAACCTTTTTTTAAAAAGTTTGTTAAAAAATAGAGTTACCTGCATTGTGACATTTTTTTCTGGAAAAACATTTCTTATAATTGATAAAAATATCATATATGTATAATTGTGGTATGTTTCGTTTACTTTAAGTTGAAAGAACTTTTACATGAAGAGAAATGTTAAAAATATATTGATATAAATTACTTTTTTTTTTCAACAGATATAAATTATTCTTGAACTTTATCTTAATAAATTTTATTTTTCTTGGTAATTAAAACGGGACAAAGCCGAACAAACCAAAAGGAGAAAATAAGCACCACGGTAAGTATAAACTGTTGTTATATCACGAAGAAGAATTAACCTCAATTAATGTTTGGAATTACAATATTAATATTTAAATATTGATTTAGTTTATAAATAAAACTATTTATTTAAAAAGTTATAAAATATAAATTATTTTGACTTTATTAATAATTTTTATTTTAAAAAATAAAATAAAAATTAAATGAATAGTAAAATCATTTATTTTTCAGTCCTATAAAAAAATTATTTAAATTCAATCAAATTCAATTGAAATTAATTTATAATAATCAATTCATTTCTATATTTTAATAATATTAAACATTCTTCTTTGGATTCTGCAATGCAATAGATGCAAGTTGCCAAGTTACAATGTATATTAAGGAGAAAATTTTCTAGGAAGATTGCACATAATTTAATCCAAATTTAGAAGACTCTAATGGATATAAGGACAAATGTTAATGTAATAATGGTGAGAGAAACCAACATGCTATCCTAATAGAATGATACACTTCAAGCCAAATATAAAGAGTGTTGATATTTACCCAATTGATATAGATCTGTGTAAGAGCTCACCTAAAGGGTCCTCACGAGTATAGCATATATATATATATATGCACAAGCGGTTTTTATACATTGTATTTTTGTATTTTATTAAAAAAATTATTATGTCCACTTAAATTACAATGATCAAGATTATAAGTTTATTTTAAAAAAACTTTAAAAATGAGTTTTAGGGATAAAGTGAAAATAATAAAGTACTCAAAATTATATTTAAAAAATAGGCTTTGTTATGCTGTTAAGATATAATGAAGATATAATTAATTATTTTTTCTATTCTTTTAAATATGTGTTTAAGGTAGTTGTATAAGAATTAAGAAGGTTATTAAATTGTCCCGATCATAAACAAAAATAACCACATTTAAGTGACTTATCCTTTAGTAAAATATTAAAAATATTATTGTCAATTTATTAAACTTCTTTTTTACTTATTAATAGCAAGAACAAAATTTTAAAAAAAATAATTAATACTTTATTAATTTTCTAAAGCTAAAGATAACAGTTGTTTACTTTCTAAAATGTCTGATTAGAAAAAAACAGAAAGAGTACTTATAAGTGCAATTAATATACTTGGTTTTGTATTCATTTTCCATACATACATAAATTTGACAAATTTGCAATTGTATTCATTTTCCATGCGTACTTAAATTTTACAAATTTGCAATTGTATTAACTATATTACGCATGAAATTTAAATTCACTTAAACTATGACACAACTTAGTATATATTGTATGCTATTTATCCAACTTTTTTTTAATTTAAAAAATCTTAACAATATTAGAGGTGAATTTGCTAACAAGACCTTCAAAAAAGTATTGTGGGGAACGAGGAGCACACAAGTGACGAGATACGGCATTGGTTTTGAGTTAAATTTTGACGTACGAACTTCAGTTTCATTTTCACTAACATTAAAACTGAATAATGATGTGCACCAAAGCACATCACCTCTCAAATGTGAGTTTGTGGTGGTAAAATTAGAATGAAGATGAATAAAAAATGAAATAAGATCTATTATAAGTAATTAATAAAAATGTACATATAATTGGAAATAAAAAAAAAATATTGATAAATTTGTATATATTTTTTAATAAATATATACATAAGGATTACCTTTTATTTATACAAAAAGATAATTATACAAAAATAAAAATAATTAAATATAATTATGTACTAAATCAATTATAATCTTAATTAATTATTCTTAAAATTAATCGTAATTAATCATAATATTAATCATAATTAATTACGCTAACACATATATAAAGTAAGGTGTGTGTGAGTGAATGTATGTGTTTTTAGGGATGTATATGCAACGGGTTGGGACTGGTTAGACTTGACTCGAAACCAGTCCTATATTTTGATTGTGCTATTTTCTTGAACTCGAACTCGAACTTGATCTAACCATGACTCAATAATGACTTGTTGGGATTTGGCTTATGTATCTTGATAAGATAAGGTTATTTATGTTCATCTTTAGCAAGAGTATCTTTAGAGATTTAGGAAATCTAAATTAAGGATATGAGAAAATCTATAGAATTTTGTTAAAATTGATAAGATTTGAAAGATCTGTTATGATTTAAGAAACTTGGAAAATAAGGATTCTTGGAGATCAATGATTTTTGGTTATAAATAAAATCAATCGTAAGTGTATGGTGAGACAGAGTGAGGACAAGTGACAGACGAAATCTTTGAGTTATGAGAGAGGGTGTACAGGGAACTTTGAGCCGAATATAAGTTAAGTTTTTAACTTTATGATTATTCTTGATGTTTTTATCTCATAATGAAGATGTTTTATCTTTGAAGTGGACGTAGGCATATGACTTGTTGAATCACATTAAATTCTTGTAAAAAAATGTTCATCTCACATCATTTTTTTATTGCATCACTTTTTACATCACATGTAAATGTTTATGATTAAGTGAGATAAAAATATTCATAAGTGAATATTCATTTCAATAATAAATGATATGATGTAAAAAATAGTGTAAGAAAAATAACCGAGCCCTAATGATGCCCCAACATGACCAAGTCCAAATTGGGCTAACTTCATATGTAAACATTATATATGAATTTAACCATAATTTGGTCATAAAATTATAGAAGTAAAAAATTAAAATTAAAATTAAAATATATTTTATAATATTTATTTTTTAAAAAATAATATCAATATAAATATATTATCATATTATGCAAATATTATTAATTTAACTCAATAAATCTCATTATTTATAATTAATTATAAAAAATATAAACTTTAAAATAATTTAAAATACTAAATCAAATTGAAATGACTAAAAAACATCAAGTTAACTTCTTAAAATCCAAGCTTATTTCAATTAATTTCAAGATGAGATTAAGTTAATAGGACATGACTAGTCTTTAACAACATAATTATTCTTAAAAACTTGAGGCATATTTATATTTGTTTTTATTTAAATTTTATTTATATTTGAAAAAGAAAAAGAGACAAAGAAGTTAAAAAGAAAGCAAAAGCATCTTCCATATCCAACATCACTAACTGGAATCTGTAGTATTATTTATCTCTGCTCACTTCCTCTCTCTCTCACCTCCTTAATATAACTTATGTTCAATGGCACCGAAGCTGGTTTGTTTGCTGCTGATAACCATATTTATCAGATTCACAGCCATAATGGTGGGAGCACAAGGAGTAAGTTGGTGCGTGGTGAGGAGTGATGCGAGCAACCAAGCACTACAGACAGCCTTGGACTACGCATGTGGAGCTGGAGCTGATTGCATTCCTATTCAGTCCAATGGCCTCTGCTACCTTCCCAACACTCTTCAAGCTCATGCTTCCTATGCCTTCAACAGTTTCTACCAGCGCAAGGCCAGAGCTCCTGGCTCCTGTGACTTCGCCGCCACTTCCACCATTGCCCAAACCGATCCCAGTATACACTATATATATATATATATCCCCCATTTCCCCATTTTCTTTCATTCTTTTTCTATAATATGCTTTTGTGTAGATAGATAGCATAGCATACATTATAATATATATTTATATTGTGGATTATTTCATTTTGATTTCATCTTTTTTTTTTTGGTGGTGTATAGGCTATGGATCCTGTGTGTACCCATCTTCCGCAAGGTATGCCCTCTTTCTTCTTCCGTTTTTTGTTTCCCCTTCGTTTTGATGGATTTTCATTTTACAAAGTATAGTACAGTATAGACTATAGAGATTCACTTTAGTGCTAGTGAGGTTTGGTTTATAGAGGAGCGCATTTCTGTTCCTTGATCTTCAAGTAAGTAAATGGATTCTCATTCTGAAACTGTGATTTTTTTCCCCTTACCTTTCTCTTTGTTCTTACCTTTTTCTTCTTTCTGGGTCTAATGGTTTACCAATCAGTCTCGTTATTTATAGTCTTATCATTTGTTGAATCAAAATACACGTTTAATTTTATTTAATTTATTTACAAACTTATATTTATGATTTGATATTTTTTATATTAATATATAATAGAAATATAATATACATATTTTAATATATATAAAATATTTTTCATTACCAAATAAAATAGACGTGACATAGGACGCTGTGATCAGTGGCAGAACCTGGGTTCTGATTTGTGTGCAGCCAAGCAAAAGGATAAGAAAGAGTCGGACTTACGAGAGAGATATTTGGATGTTAGTGATTGTGTGAATGGGGTAGAAGTGCTCCTTGCGTAAATTTTGAGGGTATGTGACACGTGTTTCTGTGCCGGATGGGCCAAACGCCATTTTCACATTTTGCATCGGTGCCTTAATATGGTTTTGTGACCTTTTTGTGTTGAATAATTCTAAATTATCTTATCTTAAATTTTTTAATAATTTTTTTAATTATTAAATAAAAAATAAATATTTTTTATATTTTTAAGATATTAAATATATTTATTTTTTATTTAATATTAAAAAATTATTAAAAAATTTTATAAAAAAATATAGCAAAACTCTTTTGTGTTTTTTTTATTTCTCTCGGTCTCTATCCGTCCTGTTTCCAAAGTCTTGGGTTCCACAATTTGGTTGTACTATTCACTGACATTGTGTTGATGCCACCTCATGCTGTTAAATCTCTTTTACGAAAAAAGTTGTTATAGACTTATTTTATTTAAGTGATAGATGAATATTTTTTTATTTGATAATATTTATATATAAATTTAAGAGTATATAAAAATTATTAATTAAAATTTATAAAAAATTTTTTATATATAATTATTTATAAAAAATAATAATTTAGTTTAGTTTTTATATAAATTTAAATATTATTAATTAAATTTAATTTATTAATTATTAATTATTAATTTATTTTAATAATAAATCACTGAATTAAAATTCTCCCTTGTGGTTCTGATTCCGTGAACCACTCCATCCAACGGCTCATGTTCATCTTGATCGTATCTTGTTCTTCACAAGTATGACAGGATAGGACTGGATGGGTTTTGCTTTACAGTGGTAAAGTGACTGAGCAGGAGCAAGTAGTAGGAGTATCTGATGCAAGGATGCAGTAATATATTGAAGCTTACGTGTATCTCAGTTGTTGTTTTCCATCATTAATAAATTGAATCTGTGAATGTCATACCAAGCTTGTTCAGTTGTTGTCAAGCCTACAAAAATTGACCCACCCTACACAGTTGCATATAAATCCTAATGAGATTCGAAACGGGAAAGTTAGCCTTTCACTCTGTTTAGGTGTGTGGGTCATGGAGATTATGTTTGAAAAACTTTGATCTTTACTTGGTGGAGATTATTATAATTTTTACTCATTTTACGGTAAAAAGTACCAGCATTATGTTGAAGAGTCATGATTCCATTGCTGAAGGGGCAACTTGGTGATGGAGATTGGCTAAAAGAAATAAATAGACAAATTAATGGGAAGGAGGGGTAGGGCTTAGTGTGATTGACTTTTTATGTTATTGAAGATATAGCTAGATATTAGGTTTAGGTTCAATTAGACAAAGCAAAATGCAAGTAACTATGTCTTTTATTGTAGGGATCGCATCATTGCTAGTAATGTATACCTTTTGATTTCTTATGCCTTAGTCATGAAATAAAATTTGCTAATGGAGACGGGACTGTGATGGGACCATATCATTCGAGTTCTAGATTTATTTTGCCCTCCCACTTGTGGGTCACACACCCACGTGGTTATTTCAATATAAAAGTTCAATGCATTACTGTCAAAAAGGTTCACTGTAACTCTGTAAGCTAGTTTGAGAAAATTGAATTTTTTTCCTAAACCATGAGCATGTTTTTCATTGGTCAGTTAGTAAATTATACTCAGCATGTTATGGAGACCAATTATTAATTCCTTGACTTCTTATAATGTCTAGCACTGCTGGAGGGACAAATACACCAATCACAACACCACCGATGATCAACCCGAATGTGCCAACACCTTCAACAACAACAACTCCAATCTATGGTGGGGTCGTTGCTGGTGGACTAACTCCAGGAATGAACCCTACAATCGCTGACAATTCTAGAGCACCTTCAAAGGCAATAACGACATCATTTTTAGTTTTCTTTTCCTCTGTTCTCATTCTGTCCCTTACCTTTTAGCTGTGGTTGTGTATGATTTTGGGGAGAGTAGGAGAGGAGGCTTTACAGTTTTGTCAGAAGTTAAAGGGCGCCTTTTGTTGCATATGACCTGGCTTTATGCACCAACATCTGATAAGTGATATCTACTATTTTAATCCTCCAATCTTAAATTGAGATTCTAGATTTAATGATTTGTAGGGCTCAAATTTAATTCATTAGCTCAATTTAGTATTTCCCTTTGCATACATTATGTTTCAGACAGTACAATATCATTAGCGCATAAAGTATTTTCTTTATGAATTTCTTGCATATCATATTTTTCTGTATTCTTTTCTTTTCTTCGTATATATCTTCAATTTCCATCCCTCCATCATTTTCGAAGACCAATAGGGTCACTAAATTACAAGGTAAAATTGGACGGTGCCCGCAATTGGAAAGTTAACAAATAAAGAAATGGATATTTGCTAATGTCAAAGTGAATTGACATGTCAACATCCGAATAGTAAGGAATCCAAACAAGAAATATTGGCTAAGCAGCTGCAAGGCACAACTTACACCAAAAACTTAGAATCCAGCCTTATGGCATTTGCATTGGTGAATAAGATCTTACACGGCTATCAAACGGTAATATGCATTTTTTCAATTTGATAAAATCTTGGGACAACCCAACTCAAAATTTAGTTATTGAGTGGGAATAGGTCAAGTTATATACATACACGCACACACACACTCTTATAGGATTCCAAATTCCAATAAATCGTAACAAAATTTATAAGGATTATATGAATACATACAAATATACAATGTTTATACTGAGCGTAAAACAGAATGTGTCCTGCTACGAATATACCCACCATGAAACCAATACCGACGCAAGAATTTTTTTTTAAAAAATTACATTATAATTTATTGGTATATCTGGTTGCTATGACACGATTACGTACAGTATACCTCTGATTGCCAACATACACATGGTGACATAGACGCCATATAATAACAACAGCGCTCCACACCTTGAAATCATTGATATGCTTAATGTTTCAGAGTTAAATTTTTAAGCTCCCTCCTCAAGGATCCTACAAAATGAAAGAAAGCATCCTGGTGAAAAATTTCATTTTGCTTATGATAAATAAGAAGCTAAATTCCTTGCTGATGATATAACTCCTAAGCTATGCTTTCCTGTAAGATACTCTGATACTGTATAGCTAAGGGCAAAACATGTTATATGTGAAATAGTTGCTGAGTTTTAGCTTCTTGCTAGTAGTAGTAGATATTAGATTAAAACATTTAAAGGATTATTTGTCAATAAGAACGATGAAACAATGGTCAATATAATGCAATATACACTATACATAAGATCCATAGGCATGTTTTATGTACCTCTGGCTTGACTGGACACCTTTCAGGCTGCCTAACAATGTAAATCTCATCTCCAGCGCTACCATAGAAGTCTTGATTGCGATGCCAAGTCCACAAGGCATAGGTTTCATTTTTCACCTGCATATGACTCTACCAGTTAGTTTGTAGTCCTACTCAAATAATGAATACCAATAACTATAGATTAATACGACATGCATGAACTTTTATCATTAGGCTTCACTTAATAAAATGTTTTAGTAGTTTTTGTATTTCGCCAAAATCAGAAGACTTTTTTTCAAAACCACAGATTTTGAGCACCTTTTCAACTAAAACTTGATCAGGTTTTCCCAAGTCAATGTGAACATGTAATTTGGTTGGTCTTCTACTTTTCTCTTGGCCTCAGTCAGTAAATGCAATAAGCACCAAAAAAAGAGACAGTAAATGCAGTGAAAAAACATGGTTTTCAGGTTGAATAATTGACATGTTATATATTTGTCAAGCCCCATCCATATAGAAAACATAGAAGACAAATGTGTAGAGAGACAAGGATCACCTCTAGAATCCCATGACCGAAGCTACTTTCTCTGAAAGCACTATAATCAGGCTGTTGGTCCCAACAGAATTTACCTGCTGCTGGACCTGATGTAAAATTAAAGGCGCAGAAGCCACCCATATAGTTGTCCGGTGTAGTTGATGGTTCTGGACAGTTTCCAGGTTCATCAGCATGAGTAATTGCCATCTTTTCCCGGTTACCACCATCACCAACCGTGATATAAACAGGACCACAGGGATCCAGTGTGTAGTTATATACTCGGTTTGATCTCTCGTAGGCATGAACCTGTTCAATGTTCCCATAAGAAATTTGCATTCTGAGAATAATATTTTTCTATGAAAGAAGTAAATGGACCTGTCTTTTTTATGTTAAGAAAAAAAAAAAAAATGTCTAACGAATCATTCTACATTTAAACTTGAATTAGGAATTCTGCGGACAAATACAAGTGGTTATTAACTAAATAATCATCAGATCATATTCCTATAAGTAATTATGTATTACAAATTACAAAAGAATATGAAGGAGTAGGATTTAAATACTGTATCTAAAAACCTATCTCTCCACGGCATCAATCGCTAGGGTGTGTTGGGAAGGCAGAATGAAAATTAAAGCATAATAAAGAACACAATATTTAACATGGTTCAGCTCCTTACGTCCATGACCCCTATATTACATCCTCGCCTAAGTGTCTAGGCTTTCTCTATTAAGTGATGTGCTATCTCAATAACCAAAAGTCTATTTATGTAAGAAAGCCCCCCTTAGGCTTCTCCGACTTGAGCAATGTGGGACTTGGAGCAATTACACAACAGGGTGACCTTCTATCAATATCTTGAAAGTTCAAACAGAACCTATGACTTTAAAGAAATCATATAGGCAGACACCATAACAGTAAAGCATATAAAAGTTTGCCTCTTTTAAACAAATTGAAAATTAAGCATCAATTACAGGGTCTTGCCTATACGTGACTCTCAATTTTCAATTTATTTGCTTAGTGCCGTATCATGCACCTACTAGGACATTGGTCAAGAGAATTAGCAGCAAACAGACATGGACTTACTAACTAAAAATGATCAATACTGCCATCAAATGCAACCCTACAGGGAAACTAAAAAGTAGTTTTGGTGGAATACACCCTTTTTGTCATCTAAATGAAGCTATGACTTCATTAAAAATGCAAGTAATTGTATATTCATTTATTGAACTTCACATATGCCAATACCTGGACAATGATAAGGCAAGCAATGAATATCCTTTCCTAAAAAGGCCTGAATTATGGATCATGTATAATGAAAACAACAATATGCTTACATGTCCATTGAAGACAATGTCAACACCATATTTATATAGTAAATCTTCCATCGCGACCCTCATACACTCTGCTTCTCTATAATGTGCCTTGTATGTGCTGTACCAAGGTGGATGCCACGTAGCTACCAACCATGGAGTTACTTCTCTGTCAACAGAAGCCAAGTCTCTCTCCAACCACTTGTACTGGTCCCCTGCAATAAAAGAGGGGATGACACTGGAAGTGAGTTAATGAGGTAGAAACTTTAGCACTCTTTCTCTCTATCATGCATGTAAATAAACACTAAACAGCAATATTTTCTAAACCATGTTAGTATTATGAAGAATATCGATCCTGCAGAAGACAATAGAAGAAAAGGATGAACCAAGAGTTAACCTGATTTGTCATATGATATGTAGGCCCCAAGCATTATAAAATGTATTCCCCCAGCATTGAAAGAATAATAGAGAGTAGACAATGATCCACTCTCTTCTGATGGGAATGCAAATCGAGAACTATAAGCTACAAATGTCTTGTTCTCAGCTTGTTCTTCTATCTCATGATTCCCTTCTACTACCATTATTGGGACATTAGAAATCAGAGGTTGCATGTACCTGAATCAATAATTGACATTGATTGGATGAGCTGAGTTGCAACCAAACAAAGAAATCTCAAGTAAAAATCAAGACAATGGCAAGACTACCACCATCTGTGTAAAATAGTGATAA
Organism: Ormosia emarginata; assembly: GCA_029884605.1. Taxonomy (NCBI): domain Eukaryota; kingdom Viridiplantae; phylum Streptophyta; class Magnoliopsida; order Fabales; family Fabaceae; genus Ormosia; species Ormosia emarginata. The sequence continues at coordinate 7,679,929 of JAQQTP010000032.1, read as the reverse complement.
CAAAAAGCTTCATAACAAAGTTCGTGGAGCTGAATTATTGTTAGAAATTAGAGATTAGACCCTCCTTATTACTCTTGAACATATAAAATAACTCTTTGAACCCTAGCTGAAAATTATTCTGATATTCCAAAATCCCATTCAAGGTTCAATTAATATGTGTGCCAGTGCCAAAATGTTTAGTAAGAAATAGGCGTCTACAATTTCCATTTGGCTAGCAGTCCATATATTGATATATACATAGGATAAATAAAGAGAAAGCTGAGGACATGAATCGAAGAAATTAAGGCAGTTTGAAATTTTCCATTTACGCAACAAACTGGATAATTAAAATTGATTGATAAAAACTCAGCTAAAGTCAAAATTTTACCTTCCCCAATAATCCCAACGAGGCTGATATGTTTCAGGGATGGGAGTATCAGGAAATGAGCAGGAGTAGCAGTCAGACCCAGTACCATTAGTAAGGTACAGGTTAGCATAAGTAACATCTCCAACCAATAGAATAAGATCAGGATGATTACTGATCATATGATTAACAGTAGATGTGGTATTGTATGTAAGACCCAAGTCTCCAACCACTGCTATTCTGCTAGGGTAGCTCTTGGGGCCTGAAACTGGCATAGTCCTGAAATAATGAACATCACTCATTGCTGACAAAGAAGGATCTCCGCATTGATATTGATATAGTGTGTTGGGTTTCAACCCTGCAGTAAAGACAACAGAATTCTGAATTTTGCCAATAAGTTCTTCAGGCACAATCAGTCATATGCCACGCAAATACAAGCATGACAAGGCAATCTCTTCAGCATGGTTGTTCTAAGTACATTTATTTGGATAAAAAAACAGGTGCATTTGAGACAAAAAGGAAGCTTGTGCCAAGTATTATACCTGTGAGACGAACATGGTGTATAATTCCAGAAGTATAGTTTTGAAGGCCTTCAAAAGGATAAAGTTGACTGTAAACAAGAGAATAACCGATGGCTTGGTGTGTCATGGACCTTCCAAACCTTCCATACTGAACTATGCTAGCAACAGTTTCAGGATCTAAGGGTTCTATATTGTCCCCAATTTGGAACTCCCCTGCAAATATAATCCAACAATGTGATGGCTATTTAATGCCATGTGTGTCTTAATAGACAAGCATTCATTATATGCCAAAAGCAAATTTATAGGCTCTGGAATTGGCATTCTAAATTAACAGAGTTATGGCTGAAGCATGCCCACAATATTTTCAACTTACAATTGATTGGTAGGTAGCTAAACCTTCGAATGATGAAACTGGTGGTGCTTCTTAAAAAGAAATTCTTTAAACCTCTAATTGTATAATTATTATTGCTAGCTTAATGCATTCAAAATAAGAAAGTCTTGCTAATTGTGGAATGAAGAAAAAAGCTATATGAACCTAGTGAGTGAGTGAGTGTGCTTCCTGTAGCAACACGGGGTCAATTTTTCCGTTCGGTGCTACTGAAAGCAACATTAATTGCGTTTGGAAAAAAAAAAACCAAAAAAGCAAAGCCATTTATCTGCATACCATAATGCCAACAACTATGTCAGTAAGTTTTATCTTCACGTGAACGAAAACTTTCATTCATTTGTGACCTCTTCTTCCTACCTTTATTATTTCAAGTTGGGGGAAAAAGATTAGAAAGTAATGAAGATAAGTGGAAGAAGGGAGGTAGGTGGTACCTGTAATCCAAGAAATCCAAACAGAGTTATAGGATGCAGAGAGGGAGATAGAGATTTGTTCTGGCTCAAAACCTTCAACAGTTCTTTGAACCAGAGGATCTGTGTCAGGCAGGTCCACAGCGTTTCCACGGAAGCTCTTGTCAAGAGGAACAGTAACAGGCTTGAATGGTCCATCCAGAGTGGTTGGAATTCCACCATGAACAATGACTGAACTTAGTGAAAACAACAGAGACAATGCAACAATAGGAGGCACCAAAACTGAACCCATTTCAGGATTCAACCTGTTCTAACTTGTACAGCATGCAAAAACAGCAGAAACCAGATAAGTGAATTGAGAGTTGAGATATATAAATAAAAGAGCCATAGGCATAAAGCTGGGATGGAGGAGAAGAAGGGTCAAAGAATTCATACTTGGTGAGTTGAGAAGAATAAAATGATGAAGACGGTATTGTTGAAAATTATTACAAAATGGTGAGCTCACGAGTTGAGCAAATCAATGAATTTTATATTTTATGGTAGGCTGGAAAAGACGTCAAGGAATTGAATTTTATATAAAGAAAGAACAAATGAGATAATGAGAGAGGGATAGTGTCCACATGGTCATGGAGCGAAGGCAAGACAATGGTGTTATTTCAAAGTCAGAATGAAGACTATTTTGTTTGGTATCTTGCTAGTTGCTAAAGTAAAGGCAAGACAGTGGTTCCGTGTAAGGATAACTGAAATAGTTACACTTGCATTCATTTCAATATTCATATTTATAAACGCCAAATTTTTCAACTTTTCATGTTTTTAGTTTCATACCGATACAAAAAACTATAACTATTTGTTTTGCAATGGATCTAAAAGGATATTAAAATAAAAGAAATGTGGTAGTTTCCTCCTTATGTAACCTTGGCCAAGAGCTCAGGGGGTTAACTCACAAGAGACTCAACCCTCACCTCAATTGAGAAAGTTCAAATGGGATAAGTAGTAAAGACTCAACCCTTTGGTTAACAACTCAATATATTGTGAGCGTGATTTGAATCTCTTGCCCACGTAGGATAGAGGTAAAGGATCGTGTAAATTTTTTCACCTCGCTGAGGTTCGTCTCTCACTTTGTCGGGATTCGATCGTTGAGGTCCGTCTCGACATTTCGGGGCTCATCCTACGATTGTGGAGGCTAGTCTACGATCTGTTGGGGTTATTTTTCCTTTAATGGTCAATCCTCGCAAACGTGGTCCCCATAATTAATGGGGAAATGACACGGTTTGACGGGGTTCGAGGTCGCAAGGCCGTCGAGGGGCGTTGTCGGCGGTCCGGTGGTTCATGTCTTGGGGTTGATCCTTCAGGAGGGTCCCGACCACGGTCCGATATTGTTGTCCCCGGTTTGGTGCTTGGACAAGACCCAAGTGTCAAGGTACCATCGTGTTCGATGGGCGGTATCCGGCTTTAGGCGGGCCGCGATCTTTCACGTTGGCGGGGCCCGTGATCGAACATGAGACAACTAATGTGGTTCGATGGGTCTACCTACATCGCCACTCATTGGTCTCTTGGCTTTCCTTCAGCTGCCCCCTGGACGTAGTTCTCGGGGTCTTTTGACTTGCCGCAGCGTTCTTCATTGATCTTGAATTGTTAGATCCCTTGGGAAACGTTGCTTTGACCTCCTTGAGAATGAGTGAGTCTATAATGGGCGGCGTAACTTTGTGCGATTTACAATGACTTGTGACCAATGGGAAATAAGGGGCATTGAATGCGGATTTATGGTTTGACGGGTTCTTAAATAAGGAATTAATTTGAGCGTTAATCTCTCTATAAATAGAGGGTTTTTAGTTCGATCATGGTATTCCTCTTTACAATGTTCATTCTGGCAGTGACTTATCTCAGAGAAATGGTCATTTCCTTCCCTGCGCGCTTCCGGAGAGTTTTACCTCTTTCAAGAGTTTTCTTCTTGTTCTTTCTCAAATTTCTGAAACTTGGTGATTTTATGTGGGAGACTTCTTGAGTAGATGTCTCACTTTCTCAGTGTATTAGCGGCAGATGTCTCACTTTCCTAGTGTACGGTGATTGCTTCTTTGGTATTTCTCGTTGCTGGGGAGGCTTGAGATATTTGCCGCTTTAGATGGAGGCAACCGAAGGGGTAGGGCCCAAATTCGCTCTCCTTTCCAGCTGCTTCTAGGGGCAGTTGGATAAGCAGGAGGAACTATTGAGGTTGCTCCTCGGCTTTAAAGCTGCTTGAGGTGATTAAGGTTTCCGACGGAAAGATCATCTCATGAGAAAGCTGTGCCTCATCTATCAAAGGAGGGTGCGCCCCGGCCTCTTCCTGCCTGGCGAGGAAGGAATTGAAGAAAAGCGGTGGGTACCGAGGTTCGGAAGCAGTGTTCCACTTCGGGTTTCGAAGCCAATCCACTTTTTCAAGATACTGCTTCGGGAGGAAAAGGCTGGTGCTAGTTCTCGGAGGAAACGTGGATGCGACATGGCCCGAGATGCCAATAATGTTAATGGCGGTTCGCACCTCCGGGGTTTCTTTCCTTATATGTTCTATGTCTCTATACTTTTTTTCCCTATTTTAGTTGTAAGATGATGTATAGAATGAGAAATTTAATAAAATTACTCATTTTCCTTTGAGTTCTGTGTCCTCTGCTTCCCTTTATTTAGACTGTGGTATTTATATTATACCAGGATGAGTCCAACGCTCATCCTGACCACGCGATATGTTAAGTTGCCCCAAGCTTGGTACTTGGCCGAGGCCGACAAAGTACCAAGTTTAGATACTTGATTCCGGGGTCTCTGTACCTTGGGGGGACTATTACCGAGGTAACATAGTTTCGGGGTCCGAGCGGGTTTCCCGAGCTCTTTGACCCTGCGGTTGCATGTCCTTTAACTTGCTGGATAACCGTAACGTGAGCTGCCATTACAGCAACGTGGGCCACGTGGCGCGCTCGGGTTGAGAAGACGTGCGTCGTGCTCCGCGCGCTATAATGGGTGCCTTTTCAAATGTGAGGTGTTTGGACAGAATTACCCTCTAACCGTAACCCCTATAAATAGGGTGTCAGCTTTTTGGCTTTGTTTCGTTTGACTTTTATCAGAAACTTTGAGGTTTTGAGGTGATTTCTGACGGTCGTTGTGGCGGTACGAGACGATCTTGCTGGACTTCACAGGACTGACCTCTTGCTTTCTTCAAGGTACTCACAGAACTGATCTTTTCTTTTGCTTCTACTTCTGGTTTATTTGGTTTTTGCTGTTTCGAGAAAGGGATGAGGGAGTGTGTTTTCCCCTTCCGTCAATGGCGTTTGCCCTTCTTGGAGCACCTCCTCCGTCGCACCATGTGCAGCGGAGGTGTCCTTCTGGGCTTTTTGCCTTGGCGGGTGCGGAGGCCAGAACGTTTAGATCTCCGAACTTGGACTGGTTTTGACCCTGAGCCTCTGTGTTACTTCCAGGAATTCAAATGGCTAGGAGAAGGGTGCTGAGAATTGAAGAGCCCAACCCGGATCCTGAAGCTCGCGAGCCGGGGGGTCAGGAAGTCGAGGAGGAGTTGATTCGTGTTCGTCGGGGGTCGGGATTGTCTTACCCCTGGGTTGCGGACGATGCTTTTAACAGGATTTCACGCTACGAGATCGGGTCCGAGCTGGACAAATTGAAAGATTACTTGGAGCTTACCGCGGGAGGGCTCCGGGATGGTGAGTTCCTGATCCTATCCCCGGGAAGAGAGCGCGTGTGTTCAACTCGTGAGGCAGGGGAGCACTTCATGTTCCTCTACGAGGACTTCTTCACGCAGTTCGGGCTTCGGCTCCCTTTCAGTGATTTCCATATTGCCGTACTCCAGACTCTTCACGCTGCACCCAGTCAGATTCACCCCAATGGTTGGGCGAACATCCTGGCTTTTGAAAGGATATGCTGGTTGCTGGGGTTGCGATGCTCCGACAGGGCATTTTTCTATTTCCACACCAGGTATTCCGTCCACGGTGTTCGTGCTCGTCAACAGTCTTGGTTGTCCGTGCATTCCCGGCAAGGTAGGACAGTGTTTCTCCCCTACCTAGAGAGCTATAAGGACTTCAAGGAAAAGTTCTTCAAGTTAATGGCGGCCGGCGGCACTCAACCCTTCTGGTTGGGGAGTGGCGGGGAGCCAACATTCAACCTGTACTGGAATCCGGCGGCATGGAGCATCCTCACTCAGTCGTTTGAGAGGGAGGTTTGTCACTTGGATGACAAGGAGCTTGAATGTGTCAATTTCTTTGAAACGTGGGTTGCCGAGGTCGACAAGATCCGGCCCAAAGATGTACTGGATGTCGTAGATGATGTGAAACTTTGGGCTGTGCTAGATAGCATAGGCCTTTGTTCATGCTTTATTTTCTTTTTTTTTCCCCTTATATAGACATGATTGTTTGTGTTTGTTTTTCAGAGAGCTTGGCCGAGATGTCTGAGGAGGGGAACACTCTGGCTATTCTGGAAGCTCTGAGGGCCAGAAATGAATCGGAGCCTTTGGATCCTGCCAAGGAGGCGGTTTCTATCCCATTGCCCCGTCGAGCCGAGGTGCCTACCACGGAGGAGGAGCCGATCCAGGTGGAGGATTCCCCCCTCCTACGGGGCGAAAGAGGAAGGCGGCTGGCGAGGAAGCGCCGAGTGACCGGAGTAAGAGGTCCTTGGTCGAAGAAGGCGCCGACCCGAGTGGTGGGGGGGCAATCAACTTACACTCGAGAATCCGGACCCCCGTGAGTTTGTTGATGACTTCCTCCTAGATGAGGAAGTAAAGGCGAAGCTGGCCCAGCGTAGTGCCCCGGATGCTCTCTGTAGTTTCCAAGTTCTTGGGCTTCGTCTCGCCATGGAGGCTCGGCATTTGGAGCATGCAATTGAGGACTATGAGCGGAGGGTTGCTGCTGTGGAGCAGGGTAAAACCCAGGCTCTTTTGGAGAAGGAGGAGGCTGTACGGGCCAAAGAGGAGGCCGCCAAGTCCAAGGAGGATGTTGAGGCCCTGAACCGAGAGCTGGGGAACGAAGTAGCCATCTTGAGAGATGTAGTGAAGGAGAAGGAGGCCAGCTTGGCGGACGCCAGAAGGGGCATGACCGAGCTAAGAGTTGAGAATGAGGGCCTTCGTGCTGAGAACGGGCTTCTCGGAAGGCAAGTTACCGCACTGAAGAGCGATGTCGGGACTCTCCTTACTGTTTGTACCGACATCAAAGAGCAGCAATTCCGGAATGCAATCAAGCAAGTTCAGCTCTTCAATCCTGAGGTTGACCTGGTTCTTGATTTTCTGGACTCTGGGAAGGTAGTCCAGAATGGCCAGCTCGTCGTTCCCCGCCTTGCTACTGCGGATCCGAGTACGGGGGATTCTTCTGCCGAGGTTGGTGGTTCAGGGCCTTCAGCAGAGTGATTCACATGCTTTTTAGTTTTGCCCCTTGCGCGGGGTTCTTTTTCTGTGTTTGGGCAAACATTGTTCCGTCTTTCCAAAGTTTTGTAATAACTTTGTTATTTTTTCGATATCTATTTTTGGGGTCTAATGCCCTTTTCGCGTATTGCGGAATTTTGACGAGACCTGTGGTCTGGGTCCAACGCCCATTTTTGCCGAGCGCTTTTAGGATTTCCCTTAGGATTTTGCGTGATGAGAATGTTCAGAAGCCTTGGCATAGGATCCGATATCCAAAGTTGATTGACCTTAGGAATTCGTGCCTAAGGTAAGGAACCTTGACCTTGGCTTGGAATTCGAAGGCAATAACTATCTGGGATTTGGAGTCCGTGCCTAAGGAAAGAAACCTTGTCCGGGGTCCATTACAGGTTGTTTTAGGTATTTTAGGAGGCCGCGCGACTTGTGGTTTCGGACTGGTCCTTGCAGGGGTCTTTTGTCTGGTGGACTGGTGCTTGAGTTTTCCCCCATTGTTCGGGATTTCTCTACTGCACTCCCTACCTAGCACAAGACACTACGGTTGGTACCATGGTAACTGAGTCCTTGATGATTGAGATGTTTGCTTAAATTTAAAGATTGAAAAAATGTATAATAATTGGGGCAGATCAAACATGAAGTAGACTAGGAGACTAGGCCTTAAAAGGCGCTTAGCTGTAGTACTTTCTAAGTTTGTCCGCATTCCAAAAATTCTTCTCTGGCTTGCCTGTTAACGTTTCCAAGATATAAGCCCCCTTCCCGGTACTGACTACGACGCGGTAGGGTCCTTCCTAGTTAAGGGCTAATTTCCCTTGGGAGGCACTCCTTCCGCCGATGTCAGCTACGCGATGCACCTTCTTTCTTCCAACAGGTCCAAGTCTTCTCTTATTAACCCAGGGTTGGTGTCTGGTGAAAAGTGTTGGAGACGCCAGCTCGGTTCCCCTATCTTCACTGGGATCATTGCTTCGCACCCGTAGGTTAATTTGAACGGGGTCTCACCGGTTGTGGAGTGGGGAGTGGTTCGGTAGGCCCTAAGGACGTGGTCTAACTGCTCGGTCCAGTTCCCTTTGGCTTCGTCCAACCTTTTCTTTAACCCCCTAACGATAACTCGGTTGGCCGCTTCAGCTTGCCCATTTGTTCGAGGGTTTTCCACGGCGCTGCAGTGATGTTTAATTTTCAGTCCACGAAGTAGTTCTTCGAAACCTTTGTCTTTGAATTGTGTCCCGTTGTCAACGATGGATTACGGGACTCCAAATCTGGTAATGAGGTGGCGCCAAGTGAATTTCTGAATCCGAGCCGAGGTGATGTTGGCCAGGGGCTCTGTTTCTATCCACTTGGTAAAATAATCTACAGCGACAACCAAAAACTTCAATTGCCCGGGCGCTTGAGGAAAAGGTCCCAAGATATCCATGCCCCACTGGTAGAAAGGCCAGGGGATGGATGTCGTGGACAATTCCTCCGGCGGGGTGTGGTAGTGGTTAGAGTGCCGTTGGCACTTATCGCACATTTGAACATGTGCAAAGGAGTCTGCCTCCATCGTGGGCCAGTAGTAGCCTGCTCGGAATGCCTTCAATGCTAGGGCCTTGCCTCCTAAATGGTGCCCACAACTTCCTTCGTGAACTTCAGCCAGGACATACCCGCTTTTTAGGCGTTAGGCACTTTGAAGAGAATCCGCGCCGGTATAACTGCCCACCGAAGATGGTGTATCTGACTGCGGCTTTCTTCAATTTGGCAGCCTTCTTAGGATCCTCGGGGAGGTTACCGGACCACAAGTATTCCATCAGTGGAGTGATCCAGGTACATTCTTGCTCATTAACCTGGAAGACAGCTACGTCAGAAACTGCGGGGTGGGAGAGGGTTGCCTGGATCACTGATCGGTTGTTACCTGGACTTTTGGTGCTTGCCAACTTGGATAAGAGATCATCCCGGGAGTTTTGTTCCCGGGGTATGTGTTCCACTTTGACTAACTAGAAGCTTGGAAGGAGTTCTTGCACTTTTACCAGGTACTTCTGTAGGAGAGGCTCTTTAGCTTGGTATTCGCCTTGGATCTGGGAGGTCACGAGTGAGTCGCCGCAAAGTTTAATCTTTGTGGCCCCCAGTCTTCAATCGCCGATCTGCGATGCATGCCTCATACTGCAATTGTTCGAAGTGGGGAACTCAAACCTTAGTGAGTTCTCGATAGTCACCCCTTTTTCCAATATTACCCCGGCACCACGTCCTTTTGGGTTCGAAGACCTATCCACGAATATGGTCCGGGTTTTCTTCTTACACTCGGAGTCACGAGGTGAGTTACGCCAAGAAATCGAGAGAGCTTGTGCTTTGATTGCTACTACGGACTCATAGGTTATCCCGAACTCGAAAGTCGATGGATCGGGCGATCATCCTTCTGCTAAGTCCGGTTTGTGCAGTATTTGTCGGATTGGTTGATCAGTCCTTACTACCACGGGGTGGCATTGGAAATACTGTCTTAATCTTCTGGCCGTGATGATAAGTGCAAATGCGACCTTCTCAATCTTTTGGTATCTGAGTTCGGGGCCTTGCAGTACCTTACTACCACGTGGTCGTGGGTTCGATTCCCACAGACGGCGCCAATGTTCTGAAATGGATTCAGAAGGTACCTGAAATAGGCACGTACGTGGTGGTTTCCTCCTTATGCAGCTGCGGTCTAGAGCATGGAGTCCAGGGGGTGGGTACAATTCTAACGCGTAAGTCGAGCGGGTGCACCGTAAGTTCAAGCTAATGGGATAGTAGTAAAGACTTGATACCCCCCTTTGGTTAACTTAGCCTGGTATATATTGTGAGCGTGATTTGAATCCTCTTGCACTCCACGTAGGATAAAGGTACGTTAGGATTGTGCCAATGGCGAGTTTCAATGATCGTTGAGTCCGTCTCGACTTTGTCGGGGCTGTTCCACGATCGTTGAGTCCGTCTCGACTTTGTCGGAACGTCCTACGATCGTGGAGGCTAGTCTTTGATCTGTTGGGGCTGTTTTTTTCATGGCCAACGTTGCTTTGATTTCGTGGTCCCCATTCGAGAATGGGAAATGATCACCGCTGAAACTTAACGGGGTTCAAGGTCGCAAGGTCGTCGAGGGGACGTTGTCGATAGAGTCCGATGGTTCATGTGCTGGGTCGATCCTTTAGGACGAGGTCCCGGACCACGGTCCAGAATACTGTTAATGCATTAAGAATATTAAAAAGAAATACTAATTTTGATTGACAAGCTTGGCCCGAGCTTTATTAACTCATAAGCTCAACTCACCTGGATTAAGAAATTCAAATACGTTAATCAACCCAAGTCAACTCAATATAAATTTTACTTCCCGTAAAAAAAATATAAATTTTACCTAGCTAATTTAATCTCATGAATTCAAACTTTCAATTCTTTCAAATTTTAAAACATATAACTATATAGAAACAAAAAAAAAACATACAATTACATGATCACCAATTTTTATTTATATTTTAATATTGTGGTCATATTGTGTCTTTGAGTCAACTTATACACACTTTGATTAATTTATATCTCCTTGCAGTCTAATTTAAAGTAATTCTATCTACACATTACATGCACGGGTAAACTAACATCTTAAGATTAACTATTATTTATTTAAGACTATCAAATATACAAATATAGTAACTAAAGGTATCAGACCTCAATGATGAAAACGAAAAATGATGAACAGAAGAAAGAGAGAAGTGAAACTGAATAATACGGTGATATTGAAGAATGAATCAAAATCATCAGAGAATGAGTACACTCAGCTATTTATATAGTTGTTTCTGTTAACAACTAATAACATATTATATTAACAAACTATAACAGAAACTGTAACAGAATCTAACTAACTCCTTTTAACCTTTATCTCTAACATTCCCTTGCAAACTCAGAGGAGGAGAAGCTTGAACTCTGAGTTTGTATCTACACATATTAAAGATAGAGGGTGCCGCTGGTTTGGTCAATACATCAGTCGTTTGTTCGTGAGAGGGAATGTGCTGAACATCAACTAATTTCTGTTGAACTTTCTCTCTAACAAAGTACAAATCAAGTTCAAAATGCTTTGTTCTGGAGCGCAATATTGGATTAGTTACAAGTAGGACAGCACTCAGATTATCACAGTATATTTTGGGAGTTTAAATTATTGGTATATGAAGTTCACTCAGCAGAGACTTCAGCCAAGCTATTTCAGCAACAACAGTAGTCTACCTTAGGGACATGTGTGTATCTTGGCTCTAATCTGGTTTCATGGTCCTCAAAGAAACAATCGGTTATCTCTAGATCCAGTACAGAGGCAGAATATAGGAGTCTTACTGTTTCCATGGCAAGAAATTTGATTCATCCAATTTGAATGAAACTGGATTAGAAAATGTTTGAAGCGTGAATGTGGTGGAAGATGAGAAACCTGAACCTGAGCTGAGTTCCTCCATGATTGAACCTTGAAGCTCTGATACCATAAAGGTATCAGACCTCAATGATGAAAACGAAAAATGATGAACAGAAGAAGAGAGAAGTGAAACTCAAATAATACGGTGATATTGAAGAATGAATCAAAATCATCAGAGAATGAGTACACTCAACTATTTATATAGTTGTTTACATTAACAACTAATAACAGATTATATTAACAAATTATAACGAAACTGTGAGAATCTAACTAACTCCTTTTAACATTTATCTCTAACAATAACAATCATAAAATGACATAATTAAAAGGCTTAAATATATTTTTTATCATTTAAATATATCAACTTTTTATTTTAATTCCTAAAAAAATTTGTTAGTCTCTGAAATTTTAAAAATAAATAAAATTAATTATTATCCTTATTTCAAAAGTAAATAAAATTAACTCAATTCAACTCTTTATATTAAACTTTTCATTATTTCAAAGGTCAAGAGAAATTTAATACATTTCAATATATTGTGTTCTATGAAGCATGAACACGCCGATTATGAGGCGTGTCCGTGTCAGACACATGGAGACACCCGTATGACACACGTGTCATGTGTGTTTAAATATGTCCGATTAAAAAAGATTATTTTTTCAGTTTGAATACGTCTCGGACACGCTCGGACACTTCTCGGACATGCTCAGACACTTCTCAGACACGCTCGGACACTTCTCGGACATGATTAGGACACGACTTGAACACAACCCATTAATTTTTTCTTAAAAAAAAAACTTAGTTTCCATGACTAACGTTCAATTAGTAAGCTTGTAACTCACTCAAGTTCACATGACTGATGTCTCAAGCCAGTATTTTCACATACCAGTATTTTAAGTTTTATCTTTTCACACGCCACTATTATATTTTTAAGTTTTATCTTTTCACACAACATATTTTCATATGTTCCTTTCTACTCTCTCGTCTGCAAGTCATCCATTTCGTTTGTCACTTGAGCTTGCCTCACACCAATATTCCATTTAGTTATTTTTTTATACGCATGTCTTTGTACATGATTAGTTATTAGGAGAAGTTAGTTTAGGAGATTTTTTAGATTATGTCAATAGAAATTATGTTCCATATTTTTTAAGAGAGGCTTACTAGATAGCAAATATTGATATATATGACATATATTAAAATATTATAAATCTTCAAACATATAGAAATGATATTAATGAATTATGAATTTTTTTCTAAAATTTTGAAATTATATATATATATATATATATATATATATATATATATATATATATATGTCGTGTCAGTTCTTATAATTTTTGAAATTGGTGTGTCTCCATATCCATGTCCGTGTCGTGTCTCGTATCCGTATCCATACATGTGCTTCATAGATTGTGTTCCTTTTGTTTTTGACTAATTTTATATTCAATTGAATTAGGAGTTATCTTTCCGAGTTTTTCTTGCGCATGTCCTTAAGAAATTACCTCGTTGTTTTATTTCAAATGCCCCTGCTTCTGCACAAGAATAACCTTCCTTTTTTATGTTGATCCCATTAAGAAATGGTATCTTATTAATTTATTGTGCTCAATGTTACTAAGTTCTCATTGTTTCTCTTTCCACCTAATTTTTCATATTTTGGAAAAAGGAGTAGCATCATATTTTTCTGCTGTTACTGCCGTAGAAAACCTGATGATGCTGTTATTATAGGAATCGAGTAGATTATTGACTGAGGAAAAAGGTTATGTTCGTTTGACAAACTTGCAGAAGATGCTAAGAATGAGGCAACAATATATGACAGATCAAATTTCAATGCTATATCCTGTAATGATCTCAGTTGGACCTGCACAAGAGCAAGAGCTTGAAGCATATCCTTCTGGTATCATACCAGGTAAGAGTTAGCTGAGTAAATAGTCATCTTGTTCTATGTGAATAATTCCCCTAAGATGGATAAAAGACCAAGCTTATACAGAAAGCTTGCAAATTAAACTTTTTAAGTAAACAATGAAACTGAGGTGCTGGATGGTGCAGTTGCTATGTCTTGGTTTCTGTGTGAGACCTTGGATTTAGTTCTTCCTTAAATTTGGCTGGTGTGTCGAAAAAGATGCATCTCATTCAGCACTGCATCTACTTAATGTGCCCCATCATCTTGTTATTTTCTTATATGCTTTTGCATAATTTTTTTTTTCATATTAGCTGCCTTAATTTATAGTTTTGTCTTTGAAAGTCAATTGAAAAAAAAATTACAATTGCTTCTGCTTAATCAATTCTTCCCTTTTTCATAGAACAAAAGGCACTATTCTGGTAACATATTGAACACATCATCCTTGCTCTATATGGAGGTGTTATGAGCTAGGTGAATCTTGAGCTGTTTTTGGGCTTTGTCATAATGTCATTTTCATTCTTTATTCTATCTAAAGGTTAAAATCTCAGTTTTAATTTGTAACCTTTAAATTGAAAGATAACTGACAAAACCCACAAGCCCCTTGAGCATTCGTCCAATTCATAAGTAATATTGCTAGTTCTTAATTTGTTATTACTTTTCCTCGTATTATAAAAGGCTTTGTTTTATTGGATGTTTACAAGAGCGAAGATGTGCCAGAAGATCATAGAAATTCACTGAATATGAAGAATAATTTCACGTGACGGTTGCTAATTTAAATTGTTGCAATTATTCTTTTTTTTTTTTGGGACAAACACAATGTTGTTGCAAATTTGAAACTTGAGTTATAATTCTTAAGTTTTTTACTAATATTTGGATGATAAGACTGCTTTATAATTTGAACAATAATACTCTGACATTACTTTTTACGACACCACATTTTTGTCTTTTTATGGTATGTAGTAACTTACACTTAATTTTGCTAGTTAGTCACTTACTATTCTAAGTTGATATTAACCTAACTTTGATGAAAAGTTATTGTTACATAGTGAGATTTGGGCTTCAATAGGTTAAATATAAGAAAAGTGAACTTTAAACAAGAAAGATCCTAAAAACTTTCTCTTGTCACTAGAGTGACTATTTCACCCTTCTTCTTAACTTGATGCACATGACACTAACTCCTCTATATATAGCACACTATAAGTAAAGATCTTATCTATCATCATCTACTTTTAGAGTCTTAACTTACTTGAGCGTTATAATGTCTTTATGAATACTCAACCTCTCTACACCAACACTCAAATGAACTATTGGAATGAAGTTCGTTCTATTTACAAAGATTACAACACTCTCAAAATCTACGACAGAATATAAGTTACTAGTAAGATAAGCCATGCAATCTACCATAGAGAGGTGTAAAAGTAGTATAATAGAAAATGTTTAGGAATATTACTGTCCTTATAATTTTTTTGACTAAATAAAGGTTTGAGCCGATGACCTAGTTAATTTTGATAATAAATTCAGATAATAGTTATTGCATCTCTAGGTGGTACTTTTTTTTTTCCTGAATTTGTTTTTTGTTAAAAGTTGCCTTTATTTCATTACCAGAGAATTCTGCCGAACTTAAGTTGGTTAGTCAAGGATCCTTGACAATTTTAGGTCTGCATTTGTATGCTATCTTTAAAGAAGATGAACTTTTTCACTGATAAAAAGGAAAATCAGAGGTTTGCTAGTGTCCTAAGATGGCAATGTCTTACATGTACCTTGTCATGATAGGGTGTATGAATGCACCCTAAATAAGAGTCATTGTTTTTGCATAAATTCAGAGCAATAGCCTAAAACAATCACATGAAACCTGGTCAACAGGTAAACATGTGAAATTGTGTTTAATTATCAGTTGGTCCATCAACTATGCTTATATTTCTTCTTCAAGGATGCACATCCAATGCCATTAGCTTAAACAATGGATTTAGCAGAAAAAAAAAGGAGCAAAACTCAAACAAAAAATCACCATCCAAATAACAAAATATTTTAACACAAATACAAGATTAAACCATGGGTTCAGATGAAATCAGACTAACGGTAATCTCAAGCTTGCGGCTACTTAAAATGGATGAAAACGGTGATGTTCTTTGGGCTTATTCGGCAATCCCTCATAAATATCAATTTTGTGTGTTATAAGTGGACTAATTTGTGTTTGTGTTTGTATGTGAGGTAATTTCATAAGTGATAAAATGAGGAAGAAAAAAAGCGTGTAGTTTCATTTGATTAATTCCCCTTACTTCTAGCATCTTACCCCCTTGGCCTTTAAATGACACCGTTTTAGAGTTGCGGTGGAGGAAGTGTAACATCCTAATACTGAAATCTTAGTATACCTGACATATACCTGGATAAACAGTAGTAGTTATGCTACTTCTAACTTATTCATAAACTAATCCATAACATTTATACAAATAAATCATCATGGAGAGCCTTGTGGAAACAATATCCACTCATATACATAACTTTTCACTATTACCTACCTGATTTTCTTTTACATCCTTAATCTCATATACATGGAAAAAAAAATCTATCTACTAATTACGAAAATAACTATACAAGTCTTCATGCTTTATCTTCCCATTGTCTTTGAATCTTCAACCTGGATTTACATGGAACACACGGGGTGAGAATTCATAATTCTCAGTATAAGTGTACCAATACCAGCAGTCGTATAATATCATACAACCCATAAATATCTGAAATGAAACTTTAACTAGCAATTAAATCATTATTCCTTACTCAATCATAACATCATAAATAAATCAGTATAATCCTTCGAATTTTTATTCTTTACTCTAGGAACATACACATTCTCTCTTTATGTAATGTTCCCAGTCTAGCCATAACTCTGAACTAATTCCTCTTTACAAGATAAGACAGTTGCCCATACAACTGTCAATGCATGTTCAGAAGGTAATAATCAATGATATTGAACCACCGCCCATACAATGGAACAATAACATTGAGCAACCATGCACAAACACAAGGAATCACCAAACACAATAATAATCACACGTCAAGTAATGCAATGATATTATGATGCAGAATATGAGATATGATTATGCTCAAACAAGAATATGTGATGGTGTAAGTACAATGTCATAAATAATGTCATGAATCTCTATTTCAGAGATTTACAATGTCATGAACTTACTATTCTTCTTTATGGTAGGGAAGGAATATATAACCTCCTATAACTTACTATCTCTCTTTCTGTGAATACAATGTCATGAATGTCATGAATATGCTATTTCTCTTTACAGTGGGGAGGGAATATGTTACCTCCTTAACCCACTTTCTGAACTGTGAACTAACTTTTTTCTCAATTTTCCTTGCCTTAACTTTTCTTAGAAATGCAATTGTATAAATGTATGAATGTCTGTGCATAATGTGGTGTTATGCGTAACTCTTGCATAACCACTACATAATATTTATACTTGCACTACTAGTTCTACCTCTATGAGAGCGTTCATACAACTTTAAATATACTTCTCTTGGATATTCTAAGGTTCACACCTTTCTAATTCTCTACTAGAGCGAATACTATTATGCCTACTAGCATACTTATCTTCATTGCACTATCTCATCACATCTTAAGTGATATCTAATGCAACACTAAGTTGCCTAAGGTGCTACTAAAAATTCTAGTGTCCAACTTTCTCAAAAACACCTCAAATCTTGTCTAAAAAGGCTGATTTTCAATATTACACCAAACATGCATCATAACTTCTAAAATTCTGAAATTTTAGAGAGAACTAGCTTTCTCTCATATCTTTCCAATGCCACAAACCTTGCCTCATTTGGCTAAGTGTAGCCAAAGTTATGCGACATTTTATAGAGGTCAAAACAGAGCATTCTCTGATTTACCCAATTCTGACCTAACTTTAAACTGAAACTGGGAATAAACTACATGTGCAAAAATTTTGAAATTTTTATCACATGAGGCCTTATGTCTTAGCTTTCAAATGGCACCGGTTTCATGTCCATACGACATCAGAGCAAGAAATTATGCAATCTGGTTTACTAACTGCCAGAATGCCTTTTTCTGTAGAATTTGTCTCAAATTCAAACAGAATCTGGTATTGATTGGCTTGGTGTAAAATTATGAAATTTTTACCACAAGAAGCCTTATGTCTTAGCTTTCAAATGGCTCCAGAATCAGGTCATTCCGATATCTACAGCCCAAGTTATGTAACAAACATTGCAGGCTATTCAGAATTTTCCTGTTCTGGTTTCAGGCCTCACGCCACGGCGCCACACTCTCCATGCCGCGGCGCCCATAACAGAAGCACGATTCTGCATAATTCTACAGGGCATGGTACTGTTCTAATGGTCATTTGCACGGATTTTGGCCATTTCCAATCAGTTTCTAAGTGATTCTAAGTTCCTAACTAGTTCATTAACACTTAGGAAACATCAATCACCATTCTAAACCTCTTGATTTGAATTCTTGAACCAAAATTATGTATGCTTGACCCTAAACCCCAAAATGGGCATCAATGGTTTACATGAATATTTCTAGGTTTCTAAATTCAGTTTATGACATGAATAAGTCATAATTGATGTAAGAAACATATCCATGCAAACCAAACACATCAAACTCATCTAGAACTCAATTTAGCATATTAGGTTGTTAATATGCATACATAAAGAATATAGAGAAAATAGATGAGTGGAAGTTCTAAACCCCTACCTCTTAAAGACTCTTGAAGATCTTGAAGCTTGATCCTCTTGATCTTGCTCTTCCTCTTCTTTCTTCCCCTTCCTCTCTTCTCTCCTTTCTTTCTTTCTCTTTTCTTCTTTCTGTTTTTCGTTTTTGCTTCCTTCTCCCGAGAGAGAAGATAGAAATAGGGGGTAGGACATAGAGGAAATTAAGAGAAAAGATTAACTTAAGTTTCTACACTGAAACTTATATCTGCTAAGGACACCCGAATTGTACTAATTCAAGTTTCCCAGCTTCCAACAACTCTAGAATAAATCATAGGATTCATCTAAATTGTTTCACCATTTTCATGATTTTCTATATCTGTTGCTAGTCATTCGGTATTAAAACGTACAATCAGTATGCCTAAAAATACCAAACTGACTCTGATTCTCATGAAACTTTTACCACATCTTACTTGGCTTATTTGTGACCTAGAAATAAACTTTCTATGTTTATTTCTTTCAACTTAGCAACTTATGCTATTATCTGAGTCATTTTAAGCTACTTTTCAACTTCTGTGTTGCAACTAAGTGCATAAACGAACTCAGCTTGTCATAAAACTTCAGAGACATGTTAAACAAGTAATATATTACCTTTGTAACTAATTACAAGCCTAACATGATTTTTGGGATGTTACAGGAAGTGTTTCAGCGACTTATTCGAAGAAGAAGAAAAAGAAGAAGAGGAGGAGGACAACGTCGTTTTCTGCACTCTAGTGTTGTTCATGCTCTGGTAGAGTTGTTGGGCCATAGGGGAAGCTCAAAAGCAGGAGATATCTCCATCAATTAGCTAAGCGAGAAATCACAATAGTGGGTCTGATATCACATCTTGACTAAAAATCTTAAGGCAATGAGTCTACCAATTCTACCAATAGTGAGTCTTTCTACTTATATATTATTCACTTAACTCATTCTACCAATGTGAGATTTAAACACTCATACTTGAATTTCTAACATTCTCTTCCTCAAGTGTGAGTCCCAACATTAGTATATTCTCCCTTAAGCGAAAGTGATTCTGAGTATTCACAGGACTACCAACTAAGACTCAAGTTTTATCAATGTGTTCCACAACATGGATTTAGACTGTAAATTTGAGCACCAACCACCATTTCCAAATATTCGGTCCAGACGAATCATCGACTCTGATATTACTAATTGAGTTATAGGAAGAGCTCAAAAGTAGAGGAGATCTCCATCATTAGGCTAAGCGAGAAACCATAATAGTGGGTCTGACGTCACATCTTAACCTAAAACTTTAAGGCAATGAGTCTACCAATTCTACCAATAGTGGGTCTTTCCACTTATATACTCTTCACCTAACTCATTCTATCAATGCGAGACTTTAACACTCACACTTGAATTTCTAACATTCTCTCCCTCTCAAGCAGAAACGATTCTGAGTATTTACAAAGTTACCAACTAAGACCCAAGTCTTGTTAATGTGCTCTACAACATTGGTTTGGGCTGAACCCGAGCACCAACTACCGTTTTCAAATAATCGGTCCAGACGAATCATCGACTTTGATACCACTTGTTGGGTCATAGGAAGAACCTAAAAGCAAGAGAGATCTCCATCAATGAGCTAAGCGAGAAATCACAATAGTGGACTTAACGCCATATTCTGACCCAAAACCTTAAAGTAATGAGTATATGGATCTTTCTACTTATATACTTTTCACTTAACTCATTATTTACTAATGTGAGACTTTAACACTCACACTTGAATTTCTAACAAAAGCTTCTTCATCCCAAGCAGCTCCTTCCACCGGCTCAAGCACAACAGAACCTTCGACAACAACAAGGAATGAGTCTGGGCCACCGAATGCGTCAGTTCTTTAGCAAGACTTTGCCGTTATTGGTGATGTGATCCGATGAGACTGCGAAGGAAGGCTTGAGCGAGGACCATCGAAGAAAAGCTCAACAATAACAAAAGTAAATGCGTGCTGGACGGAGGGCTCAAAAGGTTGTTTTTGTCTCAAGGATTATACTACAAAAATAAACACTTAATAGGCTATAACATAAATAACAAAAGGAAATGGGTTATAACATAAATATATATTAATTGGTAAAAAATGCCCCTTAACTTGTAATCCCAAGTAAACTCAAGGTGCACTGGTGCACCATTGTTATGGAAGGAGCATGGCAGAAGTCTTTGTCCTAGGATATGTTTTGCATGTAAGTTTTAGTCCTTCCATGGTCTTTTTTAACCATTGAAATTCTTAGTTGATATAATATTTTCTATCTTTGCCCTTGTTGATCCATGTTCAAATCAGGTGACATACGATTTCTAAATTGTCTATCACATGGACATAGTTTGACAAGAACTTGCTATTATGGACTTATTATGTTTGGGTCCATAGATGCACTATCTTTTTTTTTTTTTTGATAGAATCTATATGTAGATATGAATGTATATGTAAATATTATTAGTTAAAATTTATAATTTTTTGTATATACAATTATTTATTAAAAAATGAAATTTGACTAAATTTGTGCGTGAATCTTAATGTTACTAATTAAAATCTGTAGAGTTTTAAGTAATCAATTTCAACCATTTATTTTTTAATTAATAAATCAATCGTTTATTATTATTGGTCCATCAATAAACTATATATTTTGAGGTACATATTAAACAAACCTACTGTGACATGCCTTGTATATGGCAAACTTAGTCGATTGTCATTTCTTTCTCGTAAAAAAAAAATATACTCATACACCATGCACTGTATACATTTTTTTTAAAGGTGCGTGATTTAATGAGAGAAAGTGATAATAAAAAATATGTATGATGAATGATATTAAGAGGAGTGTAAAAAGTGATATAAGAGAAAAATAGGTAAGAAAATAAGAGTTGTTCTTTCTCTTATCCCAATGTCAAACTTGTGCTTCCAAATGCAACATTTCTTATGTTAGCTCATGTAGATACGAGTTTATCTAATATGAACATCAAAATATATGATTTATTAATGGACCAACAATAATAAATCATTGATTTATTAATTAAAAAATCTAATGCTAAGATTGATTACTTAAAACTCTACTAATTTCAATTAATAATATTCAGATTGACATACAAATTTAATTAAATCATTTTTTTTATGAATAACTGTACATATAAAAAATTTATAAATTTTAATTTATAATATTTACATACATCTACTAGGTGCATAATAACAAGCTCCCATAAAACAAAAGTACACCCAAATAAGACCCGTTGTAATAGAAAAACCCAAGAAAGAATACTACTCCTCTGTATGAGTGTGATTCACATTTTTTTGAAAAAATATTGTTGTCTTTGCAAAATTAACCTTTTGGCTCGACGAACCACAAAAAATATCCAAACAAGTTTTAATAATATCCATTTGAGCCATTAAAGCCTCCCCTAAAAAACACTAAATCATTTGCAAAAAATAAATGAGAAATAGTAGCCCACACTTACCCAGTTTAAGTGGCTTCCATAATTCCTCAAAAACTACTAGGTCAATGTAATGAGAAAGTTTATCAATGCATAGAACAAGTAAGATGAGAGGGATCCCTTGCCCACTAGCGAAACTTCTATGGTGGATATAGGGGTGCCCCCCCCCCCCCCTCCCACCCCAAAGAGTTATTGTCTTCCCTTAATGGTTAAAATTACTAAATATCATATAATGGTCCTTGTAATTAGCAGTTGTTACTGTTAACTTAATGGATAAACTCACTACTACCTTTTTATTCTATAGAACACCTAAATGCCGTTGTTTTAGGAGGATACATTTAACCAGCTAATATATACAAGTCATGTAATGATGCTAGTTTAAATTTGCATTGATCACACACTTCTTACATACACCAATGCAATCAATTAAATGACACCCTGGTCTCACTATAACTTGTTTTTGAATAGTTTAGATTGTCCACATACAACTTTGGGATTTTTGATAGGCAAAACACATTTCTGAAGTTTTATTTAGACTTATGTTCAACTTTTGATGTCATAATCATCCAAATTTAGAGACTATTATTATTTTTTTGGTAAGCCAAATTTAAAGAATTTAGTTAACACCTTGATCCTTTTTGATAAATCAAATTTGAAGAATTTAATAACACTTATGACCTCACAAAATTTAGTTAAGTTCATCGCAACTAATACTTTTAAATGAGTTAAATATATGAGACTTTTTATTATTAATTACAACTTTTGACTTACTAATAACACTTCATTTAACGAAAGCTTCAAAATTTTTTTTTATCAAATATAGCAAAGGCAACTCCAATATAAAAAATCTTATGTTACTAAAGGATTAAAAATTATTAGTGTCTTCTAATCGTGACAATATTTAAATGTTAGTCTCACATTAATAATTATATAAATACTTGATCAAAGATAAAAAAAAAATTTAAAATTAAATTAATAGTTTTATTTCACCAAACAATTAAGTTGTAATTTACTCTTTACTTTAAATTTACAATTGTAAAGGATTAAAAATATAATTTTTTCTATATTCATATGTTAATTAAGAAATAATCACGTAAATGTAAATTAAAGAATATTTAATTCACATGACTCGGGCCTTCCATTTGCTCAGTTGGCTGTGAGGGGGAGTTGGCCGGCCAATCTGCGGTAGGCGGTAGTTTTGTTTGGTGGCAATGCGACTCCTCTTCCTTTAACCACCGTAAACCCACAACTACAACCCAACCGTTCCTAAACCCCTCACTCACACCGACCTCCTTTTCTTTTTCTTCAAACTATGCTCCATTAATTCCCTTTGCTTTTGCTTGATGCCTTGATCATCGATCTAAAAAGAGCGCAACTAGAACAAGTAATGGATTTCGTGGAATTGGAGGCAGTGGAAGGCCTCCGATGGTCGTGGAACTCGTGGCCCGCTTCCAAATCGGAAGCCACCGCACTCATAATCCCTCTGACCATCATGTGCACTCCCTTGATGCAACCCTCAGACCTCCCTCTCCTTCCCTACGATCCCCTCCTCTGCACTCGATGCGCCGCCGTTTTGAACCCCTACGCCCGCCTCGATTACCAGTCCCGTATTTGGCACTGCCCCTTTTGCTCCCAACGAAACCCCTTCCCTCGTTCCTACTCCGGCATCGCCGACACCAATCTCCCCGCTGAGCTCTTCCCTACCTACAGCACCGTCGAGTATGCCCCCTTTTATAATAATAATAATAATCTCAACTTCAATCGCGGGTCTTCTAATTCTTTGTCACCTGTGATCTCTTCTTTGTCACTTTCTTCTTCTTTCTCTTCCTCTTCGATGCTTAATAACGGTGTTGATTCGCGTGGTGCAATTGGAATTGGACCTGCCTTTGTATTCATCGTGGATGTGTGCTCTTCCGAGGACGAACTCCGGGCATTTAAGAATGAGCTGTTGCTGTTGCTGGAGCAGTTGCCCGAGAACGCTTTTGTGGCTTTGGTTACTTTTGATTCGATGGTTTATGTCCATGATCTCGGATATTCCGAGTGTTCAAGGATTGTGATGTTTCATGGGGACCGCGAAGTTTCCTCCAATCAGGTACTCACCCTGTTATTCTTTCATTTCTGATTTCCAATTACTCTCCGGTCATTGATTGTGCTTTCTAGGTGATACGCTGCTTTATTATCTTTATCATATGAAATGTTAGACTTAGAGGTTTACATATTTAACTGATGGCTTGATTTAGTTTTTGGTTTGAAAACGCATTGCCAACACTTTTTGTAGTCTGTACTCTGCAGTTTATAAATTTCAATTATTTTTTTGGTTGCAGAACAGATCAATCTGCTCTGTCCCTAATGTGTTTGGTTTCTTCCCTTTCTTCTCAGACCCGACAGTTTCTCAACATTAGCCACACCCACCAGCTGCATCTTGGACAAACGCCAGTTGTCCCCAAGCAGGGATTTCTGTTACCAATTTCAGAATGCGAGTTCAGTATCACTGCTGCAATTGAAGAGATACATTCTACATGGAAGTTCGCGTCACGCAGGCGCCCTCTGAGGTCCACGGGGGCTGCAATATCAGCTGCCCTTGGACTTTTAGAGTGTTGCCTAATAAATACTGGTTCCAGGATCATGGTCTTCACATCTGGACCTGCTACTTTAGGACCGGGAGTGGTTGTGGACTCTGATCTTGGCCAAACCATGAGAACACACCAGGACATCATCAATGGGCAGGCAAGACACCATGGGAAATCTTGTGGTTTTTACAAGCGTGTGTCCAAGAGGCTAACTGATGCATCTGTTGTTCTTGACCTCTTTGCTTGTTCCCTTGACCAAGTTGGATCGGCCGAGCTTCGAGAACCTGTTGAGCGCTCAGGTGGATTTATGATTCTTGCCGAGTCTTTTGAATCAGATCAATTCAGGAAATGTCTCAGGCACTTATTTAAACGTGATGATGAAGGCTATTTGAAGATGAATTTTGATGCAACTATTGAAGTAGTGACCACTAAAGATGTGAAAATCTGTGGAGCTCTTGGTCCTTGTGTCTCTCTTAGAAAAAAGAACAGTTTAGTAAGCGAGGCTGAGGTTGGAGAAGGTGGTACCTGTATGTGGAAGTTAAATGCACTCACTGCCAAAACTTGCATTGCTTTTTTCTTCCAAGTGAGTGATGAACAGAAGATTCAACCTGGGTCTGCATTTTTGATTCAGTTTATAACACGATACAGACAGGGGAGCATGGGACTCCGGAAAAGAGTGACAACTGCTGCAAGACGATGGGTTGGGAACCAGTCGACAGATATTGCCGCTGGGTTTGATCAAGAAGCCGCAGCTTCAGTTATGGCAAGACTTGCTATTCTCCGGGCAGAGACATGCTATGCACGCGATGTCATTAGATGGCTGGATGACACACTTATCCGTTTTGCTTCCAAGTTTGGGGACTATATTCCAGAAGATCCTTCTTCCTTCCGCCTATCTTCCAACTTTTCCCTTTATCCTCAGTTTATGTTCCACTTAAGGCGATCTCAATTTATTGATGTCTGTAACACTACTCCTGATGAAACTGCATTTTTCCGGCTTATGCTGAACCGTGAGGGAGTAGTGGGTTCTCTAATAATGATTCAACCAACGCTTTTCCAGTATTCGTTTGATGGGCCGCCTGTTCCGGTACTTCTAGATATTCGTTCCATTTCTCCAGATTTTATCTTGCTCTTTGATTCTTACTTCCATGTGGTGGTTCATTATGGGTCCAAGATTGCTCAGTGGAGGAAGCTTGGTTATGATAGGGACCCAAATCATGAGAACTTTAGAAAGCTGTTGGAAGCCCCAGAACTGGATGCAGAACAATTGGTGGCTGAACGGGTTCCAGTGCCAAAGATTATAAGATGCGACCAACATAGTAGTCAGGCAAGGTTTCTTCTTGCCAAGTTGAATCCATCTGTTACTCAAAATTCAACATATACAGAAGGTTCGGATATTATCTTTACCGATGACTTGAGCTTGCAAGTTTTTCTAGATCACTTGCAGGTACTGGCAGTGCAAGGCTGATAAAGAAGAGCATTAATTAGGCTTATTCTCTTTATTATGGTCACATGAAAAAAAAAAAAAAGAAATTTGTAAGTAGCTTTCGGAGAAGAGGTTTCATGTTTTCGGCTGAAAGTGTTTCCTTGTTTACTTACGAGTTGTAAATTATCTTATTTCTTTAGTATGATTAGAATATCGTTTTGTCTGCTAGACTAGTTTTGAAGATGTAGCATATGGTTACTATTACTCTGACTAGGAACTGGATCGTACCCCAGTTTCTTGCCTGTACTGTAAATATCACTTGATGTTATCAGATGATTGATAAGTGATGCTCTGTTTCATTGTTTTTAATTTATGTTTATCCTTTATGGTGGCGAATAAGTCTTACTTTTTCCTTGGTTGGAAGGGCCAATATGCTTGTCAGGGGTCATAAATGAGCGAATGCCTTTATGAACGATGCTATCAGCTATTCAAACACAAAATAGCCTCTACTACAGGCTGCCAGGTGATCTTGACACAGATCTAACTTTTTTTATCTTTCTGCAATAATAAATTTAATCAGTTTAATGTATTCTTCTCAAGTATGGTTCATAAACAAAGCATGTGATGGAAGCCTATATGCAAGCTCTGTTTAGTTGCTAAATTCAAATTTGTGGGTTTTCCTGTACGATCATGTAAACTGAAATGAAATTATCTCCCAAATTTTACCCTTTTTTTTTTGTTACAATGTTTATTTCTTAATTTATTTAATTATTTTCACTATTTTGGATCTCAATTTCTCTTGTATCTCTCTCTACATGTTACCGTGAAGGATTACAAATCCTTTGAAAAGTGATAAAGGGACGAGTGAACAAAGCCTTGTGATGTAGGATAAGAGGCCTAGGTTTAATCTGTAGCACACAAGACAAATATGAAAGGGAAAGAATGGAAAAGAGAAAGTATACTGTCCTGAGTGTCCACTGGTTTGAAAATAGGGAAATTAGAAAAGAACCTATAAAGATATATATATATATATATATATATATATAAACACTGGGGCAAAAGCCCCCAAAACGACAAAACTACACCACTACACTTCTAACAAAAGGAACCTTGCTAGCATCAGCAAGAAGGAACATAGATAAAAAGGAGGGAGCAACCTCCAGCTTATGAACTCCAAAAGATAAGTGGCCGAATTTTGCAAGCTGATCTGCGCAGAAATTACTTTCCCTAAATATATGTTGGAAGACCACCTCCCAGTCACGATCTAGAAGACCTTTAACGAGAGAAACCATAGCATAATGGGGATGCCAACTGGGAACATCTGAATTGATAAGATTGAGCGCACACTGAGAATCAGACTCAACAATCAATCTCCTCATGCCCAACTCATAAGCTAAATTAATTCCATTGAAAATCTGATGTAGTTCAGCAGACGTAATGGACACATTGCCTAGATTAGCAGCAAATCCAAACAAAAAGCCACCAATTTTATTCCTAGCAATTCCTCCACAGGCAGCATTGTTACTAGAACCAGCCACTGAACCGTCCACATTCCACTTTACCAAACCAACTTGTGGGTACTTCCAAACAATATTGGACATGGTTCTGTCAGGAACTCTTTGGAGACAATAATCCCACGAACTCAAAGCAATCTGGTACTCCTTTGCAAGTCCACAAATTCTATGAATCCAAGAAGATGTGACTTCTCTCGGACAATTAAAAAGAGCTTCATTCCTTTGCTTCCAGAAAAAAAGGCAAGCAGTAGCAAATAAAAGGCACCAATCAATATTAGAATCCCTCCCATAGTCCCCCTTTAAATTGGAAAGCAGCCAATCGTGAAGGTCCAGGCTGAAGAAAACCTCACGATGCTGAAAGCTAACCAACCGAAACCAAGTACGCCTCACATCAGGACAGTCCTTTAAGGCTTGCAAAGCTGTTTCATTCTCAACACCACACACAGCAGAGACTCCAGAATCAGCTAAGTGACACCTAACTCTCAACATACTAGTATGAATGGCATCATTACCACACAACCAAAGAAAGGATTTTAATCTCCGGGGAGCCTTAATCTTCCATATAGTTATAAAAAGAGAGTTACCTTGGTTAGCCAGCCTATTAGCACACAAGTTATAAGCTGAAGCCAAAGAGAAATCGTCATTGCTTTGCGAGAACCAAGCCACAGCATCATCTGGAGCAACCGGAGAAGGGGGTCTTTGCATGCTAATTAATTCACAAAAATCAGTGGGTAAAACCGAATAAAGGTTCGTCATGTTCCAGCCACTATTCATAGAAAAATCAGCCACAGAATCATTCCTATAAAAGATATTTGTGACATGTGTTTTAAGACAACCATAAAACCAAGCTAAAAGCCCATATATATGAAGGAAAATGAGAAATTAACTTTTTAATAGCAAACAAGTATTATAAAGGAAAAGTCTTATGTATTATGAATAATAACATACCCTCCCCAACCAAAAGATTATAAGAAAAAGAAATGAACATGCTTTACAGTCATCACCAATAAGTACAACATCCTAAAAGCATCAAAACCTTACAGCTAAAAATGCCACATTGGCCCCGTGAGCTTAACACGTATGGTTGGGACATTTGTTTGCAAGTTATCGATACGAGATTCAATACTCCTTGATGGAACATTCCTTTCTCATTTCCTTTTCTCATCCCCCCTCCCTAGGAGTGGGGATCACCTAGGCATCACCCAAGTGGTGGAGTCTCTCCTAAGCCCTAGTAGGATCTAATACAAAACAAAAAACAAAAATAAAAAAGCCACATTGTCCTACATTACATAAGAAATAAAAAGAGGGAAGAATATATACAAAAACCAAAAACAACCTAATGATAGGACAAAAGCATGATGCTACAAAAGAAATTGTAATAAGATAAACCCTAAAAAAAATGAAGTCAAACGAGAAATTACAAGAGATAGACAGGAGTAGGAAAGAAAAGCATATAGTCTAGAAACTACTAGACATAATTCAGGAAACTAATAAGCAACTAAACTCTTTTGCACTATCCATATGTCCTTGTTTTCATTATTCATATTTGGAAAGAAACTCCTACTTTAAAACCAAATTAAAAAAAAAAAAACAAAGTTTCATCAAGCTTCTTCTAGCTCAGATAGCCAACTATGCATTTTAGTTACAGTAGAAATCACATGTCCAAGCAGGTGGCCTCCTGATTCTCTTTCCTTCTTTGACCTCTGAATCTGATTCGTAACAACATCAAAGTCATTGAAAACATTCTCAACATATTTGATGGCCTGTAGAAAAGATGTGCGTGCTGCAAAAGTCAAACATTATCATACCGCAAAAGGATAATTTAGCAATAAAGATGTGCTTGATCAACATATTAGACATTCTAAAATAATTTAGCAATAAAATCGTGGTATACAGAAATCTTACTGCAAAACCTAGCACATTTACATCCAAACACGATCCTTTTTGTTATATAATTAACCAATCAAATTGCCTTCAATTATCTTGAGGAAGCAAGACATTGATTAATTCCCTAAGCATTAGTAAATTCGAATTCACTACCAAAACTCGTCTTTTGTTGCAACTTGATGCATGATGCATTCTACATACTACTTTTTTGTCCTTCATAATTCAAGCAAGATTAATCAGAATAAAATGGTGAAAAGGACGAGAGAACATTACCAGAACTCTTCTCGTCTTTTTACTGTTGGTCATCTTCCCCTGCTTCACCAGAGCCTCTCTCTGTATACATAGTGTCCTCAAACTGTTAATGACAATATGCACAATGCTGTAGCAGCTCTCCTTTATCATAGGATTAACGATCTAATCCAATAATTGCACCATCTTTGGCTAAGCATAAAAGGGGAAATTTACTGTTAAAAATCCATACATTGTCCAAGATGACTGCACTTTATATTCTTTCATCACCTATATCTCAACTTTTGTATTGTCAAAGCTCCAAAAACACTTACTCAAGCATCCTTCCAATAGCATAAAATAACTGCGGTCATAATATTCTTCCGGCTCGGGTAGAGGTATATCTGAAAATTTCCTTTCTATCATATCGAAGGCAAGAATAATTTCTTTCCAATCAAGACAGTAAACCAATGAATTGCCCCATTTAAGAAAAACCAAGATATAGACGCAGGTTCCATATGATCAGGAAGGTTAACCTCAAATTTTTTCCACGAATTGGTTCTAAGGAGAAAAACGCGAAGTGAGTTTCATCATTGTTGTCAAACCAAGCTATAACAACCTATTAGTTATCCTTTGATGCGTCGTACCCAAAACCAAATAAAAGTGTGTTGTTGTCAACAAGGTCAAAGTCATCAACACTCGATGCAATATGTGTTAGGATTGGGCGAGTCCAAAATACCGAGAAGATCTGTATCCAATATGTTAAGCCAAAAACTCATAAATAAACTTAATATTACATCTTAATGTATTAGGTTTATGAGTCTTTTTCATTTATATAACTTTCAATTTGCTTACTCATTTTTAATATACGACTTCTTCTCTTCTGCTACATTAAACTCACACTTGAAATCCTTAACAATCTCCCCTTTACATTCAAGAGCCTAATCTCTTCCAAATCGAGTCACACACGTTCTTCTTCACACTTGTACTGTCGTCGTTTATCATCTACAACGGAACATGCTGTCTTGCCTTCACATCGTTAAGAAGACTTTCGACACAAAGAACTTCGCACATATATTCACCAGCTACTGTCATCCACGCCAATACTCATCTCAGTCAAATTATCGACTCTAATATCATTTGTTAGGATCGGAGAGTCCAAAATACTGGAGAGATCTGCATCCAATAAACTAAGCAAAAAATCATATAAATGAATTTGACATCACATCCTGACCCAAAATCTTAAGGCATAAGGTTTATAGATCTTTTCTACTTATATAACTTTCAACTTATCCACTCTTTTCCAATGTTGGACATCTTCTCTTCTCCCACCTCAAACTCACACTTGAAATTCTCAACAATATGTGAGTACGAAATTCGTTTCTGGACACCAGTTGATTGATCCAATAGAATGAAATTTGTGTAACGGTGCAACATTAAAACCCCTCTGCAAGAACCCATAATGTGAAGAGGCGAAGGTGTTGGAAGCGGGAGAACGACTTTTGTTGTAGCAGAATCATCAGGAAACAATGTGTCGATCAATGGATCGGACTTCAGAACCTTTGTAGCAGAAAAGTCTATGGGTGGGTGTGGCAGAGAGCTCAAAATGTGATTTTGCAAAGTTGGGATCGGAGATGAGAGAAAGCCATGACTTGGAAGCACACTTGAATCGCACAAGAGACTTAACAGGCAACCTCAATAGAATTAGCAGTATCAACTCCTCAGGGAGGTACTTCTTGTTATTCTCTAAGCAAGGCCATGGCCCCATCATGCTATTTTTTTTTAAGGTATCTATACTCTAATTTATTAAATGATAAAAATGGTCAAGGCCAAAGAGTTATACTTGATATACATATTGATGTCATAATTTTAAAAAATGGTCAAGGTGAAAGAGTTATACTTGATATACATATTGATGTCATAATTTCTCTTATTGTCTATTTTTAACTTCTATAAATTACATTCATCAACTCTTCTTATTTTTAGTTTTACTCTCTTTTTTTTCTTAAAATCTATATGTAAAAAGACTTTATTTTCTCAATGAACCATGACATAGAAGACACCCACTACTTGATACATTTAATATTTAATTTTAATTTTTTTAATTTTTTTTCAATCTTTTCATAAAAGTTCCTATAATAAAATTAAAAATTTCATTTTTCATGTCGTATAATGTTAAGATGTAACTATTTTAATAAATGCATATCATTGGGTTAATTTTAAAATAAAATCTTACTTTTTGAATGTAATACACTTGTTAAGATTAAGAATCTCTCATTAAAAGAGGAAAAAAAAATTGCTACTATGCCTACAAAAAAGAGTAAGGTAGTTAGGACAAGAATGTGAAATATAAATGTCACTACCCAAAGTCATTTATTCTTGTTAGGAATGTTTATCCAAATTCTTAATTTGAACCAACTTGCATTGATCCAAGTGGCAATGAGCTTGGGCACCTTAAGCATGTGGTCAGGAGTTCGATTCCTGACTCATGTGTATAGAGAAAAATGCAGTTGGGAGCGGTTACCCTCTACGGAGCTAACAGTACTGCGGCAGAGATTAGTTTTTCGCCTTCTGGACGGAAGGATATTGCAGGAAAGTACAAAAAAAAAATTCCTAATTTGAATATAGTTATCGTTAGTTTCCTATTTTTATTAGTAGATTCATATCTTGTAATTAATATTGAGATATATAATAAATATGAATGATATGTAAGAGATATACAAGACATGAGTATGATTTATTTTTAAATAAAAAACTAGGAAAGTCATAAGAGTGTAAAAAGGGTAGTTATTTGTATAACTGTCAAAACGGGTCGGACTGGCCCATCAGACCAAGCCATTTTTGAGTTGGGTCAAATTGGGTCATGTAAGTTTCAGATTAACATTTTGTTAACCTAGCCAGACTAATTCAAGCCGAGTTGATTCGGGTTATATTTAATTTTGTGTTCACTTTTGTTAACTCAACCCACCTACTTTGTCGGGTTATTCGGGCTTGTCCACTAGGTTAGACTCATTTTGACGGCTCTAATTATTTGTCAAGTAAGTTCTTCTGAGTTATAAATACTTTTATTGAGGAATTAGTAGAGGCACGAGAATGATGGAAATGAAATTATGAGTAATGTTACGGTAGAGGGTTTGCAACTTTATCCTTAAAAGTTGCATAAACAATGATTTACAATTTTGTCCACAAAAATCGCATTGGCGATGGTTTGTAACTTTGTCCACAAAAATTATAATAGTTGGGAGAGAGTTTGTAACTTTATCCATGCATAAGTTGTAGTGTGGGGGGTTTGTAGCTTTATCCAATGACAAAAGTTGTATTTGTAATATTGTTCATAGTGGATTTGATCTCTCCTCATTTGTAGTTATAGGCATATTAAGCCGAACCACATTAAATTTATATGTGATGTGTTTATAATACTTTTCTTAATTATTAATATTTATGCAAGTGCGTAATGAATAAGATGAAATATTCTCCCAACAATTTGTATATACTTTAATATATATTTGATAATGTGATTCATGACTTTTGAATATCAACTAAACTTTTCCTGGCTTTGTATATATCTCCATGGATGCTCTTTCCTTTTCTATCTTCACCTGTTTCTGGTATTAACTCCCAAAACTATTTATAGTATGGGGTTTGTCGATTGACACTTTATTCAACCTCCGAGCCACAAAAAATGGACTAACAATATTACAATTCTTACTAAATATTAATGAAAAATTAAATTCAAAAAACTAAAAGCTATAAGCTAACTTTCAAAACAATTTTCAAGGCACCACTTTAAATTTATACAATTCTCAACATGCTTGGAATCATAACATAATTTATAACTTATTCGAATGGTAATTTAGTGGTCTCTAATGCTATATGTCACGACCTTGGACACACTCCAACGCAACCGTGTTGTCACTTGACACTAAATCAAGTCAGCCTCACTCTAATCAAGACAAGATAGTTGTTAAGAGAAGCAACAAGGCAAGAAGTACTTTGGAAATAGAAACTTTATATTGAATGAAAGGTAGCTAGTACAAGGATGTTTGAGTATAAGATAGCTCACAAGTTTTTCTATACCTTTACAAATGATTACCCTCACTTCTATATACTAGTTCCACCTCCTCAATGAACGGTGGAGATCATTTATTGGTGTGTGAAATGCGCAAGTGTACAGTTTCATCGTCAAGTAATAAAAAGATCAAATTCACATGGACTATATCTATGAATACCAATTAATTAATTAATTTAATTTAATTAAACAAAGAGAATATAGTTGTGGAGTGATAAGAACGTAGTAACCAAGTAATTAAATAAATAAATGTCAAGACGCAGAGTTGAGAATAAACACAGCAAATTGTTGAGAATGATTTTTCAGATTCAAGAAAGCTTCCAAGATTGGGGATAACCATGATGATACAAGACTCTTAATTGACAATTCTTTTATTAAAAATTAAAATTCGATTGAAGGTGAATTACCCTAAATTAGTTAATGTTCTTTCTCAAGAGACAAGAACCGTGTCTAATTAAACCAATTCTTACTCTCATGGTAATTGAATCTAAATTGAACCTATTACGCCTTATGGTAATTCATTAAATCCTCGAAAGGCTAAACCTACTCTCGTGATTTAGACCTTAAGTTCAATTCTTATGGTTCAAACACCTAGGTTCACCTCTCAGTATATCCCTAGATATCTATGAGATGTAAATAAGTGGCCAGCGAATTCACATGAATAAGCGTAATAAGGATTGAATCAAAGAATATCCAAAATTAATAAAAGAGTAAACAAAGTCAATTAAGCATCATCAATATATCAAAGGGCATTGTCCAATCCCAGAAACAAAAGGAACTACTCAGACATGAAGAAGAAGAAGAAACCAGAAATCAAGTTCAAAAGGATTCAAACCCGTAATCGAAGAGAGAAGAGAGAAAGATGAAGATCAAGAGCCTCCAATATGCCTCCTCTAAACAGAATTCCAACCCTAATATTGTATTCAGAACAACTATAAATACCCTAGGGGTCTAAACTGATCCAAGCCCATAAAAAGGAAGAAAAACGAACTTAAAAATCTGACACAGATAGCGATCCATGGCCGTGGATCATTCCACGGCCAGGTTGTGGAACTTACTGCGTGAGTTCCACGGCCGTGGATCATTCCACGGCCAGGCCGTGGATCATTCCACGGCCAGGCCGTGGAATTCTCTGGAACTTCCCTTTTGTTTTTTCACGTAGTTGCTCGATCCATGGCCGTGGGGAATTCTACAGGCAGGCCGTGGATCTCTCTAGAGTGAGCTTTTTGTCCCAAATTGTTATCCTTTAAGCTCTAATTTTAATTATGCAAGCTTTTCATCCATTTCAAGGTCAATTAAGCATCAATCCTACATAACAACACCAAAAACACCGCAGTTATCTGAACTAAGAGGAAAAACAAATAAAAAGGGAAACTAAAATGCCTAAAATGCATGTAAAATAAGAACAAAATATGATGTTATTTCACACACATCAAATCTCCCAAAGCTTAAGATTTTGCTTGTCCCCAAGCAATGACTAATGTCAAACCAAGAAATGGGATCAAGAGACAATAATGAATGTGGAACCCAAGAAAACATCCAACTAAGCAATAAGCAAAGGCAAACTAAGATTTAGAGAGGTAATCAAAATCAAGTCCAATTAGAGGCTAAGTTCTCAGACATCATGCTCCTCACTAAATTAGGATCACTCTACTAATCACACTCAAAGTGTTTAAGGGTAAAGACAATGCGCTCAAGATTCCTCAAAGAAAATGCACTTCCATAAGTTTGATAAGAAACTAAATTTTCACTAATAATCAGCATGCATGCAAGAATCAAAAGGTCTTTCAAGGGTTATAATAAGGTCATGGGAATGATGTTAGGTAGGGTAAAGAAAGGAAGGTATACACAAAGGGCTAACAAAATTTTCAATAAGCACAAGAAACCCAATAAAACATAAATGCAGCAAAGGCATTTTTCAATCAAAAGCATAACTCCGCATTTTCTTCCTTTTCTTTTCCCTCTTTTCAAACTTTCATCTCATACTTTTTCTTTTTATTTTCTTTTATATTTCCCCTTAAAAAAATTTTATTTAACATAGGGGAGAAACTTGATTCCCAATACAACATTCAAACCTAATTGCTCCATTCATTACTCTAAATGATTACTGACAATGTATCATCATAGGTATTACGAAAAATAATTATGCAATAGGCTCAAAATGGGCAACTAGTGGATGAAAATGTAATAATTTCAGAATGCTAGAAAAATACCTAAGATGCCTTAATCACATTCAAGCATGCAAACCAAAATTTCGCCTCAAAATGATTTCAAATCAAGTTCTAGAGTACAAAATCAATGAGGAATGATCACTCAACACACAGAATGGGAGCAAAATCCATATAGTGCATAAATCTCATAGGCTCAAAAACTCACATTTAGAGGTTCAAAAATTAATGAGAAGCACAAATTCAGAAAATATATGCTAATTATCAATTATCAAGAAATTACCTCCACTATCAATCAAAGACAATACCTGTTGCCTACCATAAGAATCAATAGATTGGGTTCTAAATCAATATCATCTCAAAATCCTCAAAAGAGAGGGGCATAAGGTTTAGCCAAAAGGCCGAGAGATATGATGGTATGGAAATACAATAAGAAGATGTAATGCAATATGAGATATGAGAATGAATAAGACTAATGATCTACAATGAAAATGAAAATGAAAAATGCAAAGTACTCCCCCAAGCTTAGATTGTACATTGTCCCCAATGTAAAAATCTATAACTGAAGAAGGAATAAAAGAAAAGAACTTACTATGGTGGTGAGAAAAGGAGACGTGTAGCCATGAACTCGAACATCTGATCTAAATCTGCACAAGAAAAATAAATCAAAAACTAAAAACAAAATAAAAGAATGAAATGCAAAAATAAAGAAAAACTAAAGGAAATAGAAGAAAAATCTTTTTGACGGTCGACAGCTATATACATCCCCCTACAAATGCTCCAAACTCAGGGAGACACCTAAGCTGACTCAACATTAGCTAACTATGAAACAAAAATAGAAAAGTGTTAATCAATAAAAATAAGAAAATAAAGAAAAAGAGAGAAAATTTTGGGTTGCCTCCCAAGAAGCGCTAAGTTATAGTCATTAGCTTGACTATGAGCTGGTTATATGCTCAGGTGATGTCAATGGAGTGGTACTCAGTCCCGACTCCTTCTTCATAGTGTTGCACTCTCTGACCATTTATCATGAATGTCTTGTGGCCTTCTATCTTCAACTCAAGCACACCATAGGATAAGACTCGAACAATCTCATATGGTCCTGACCATTTTGACCATAACTTACTAGGACAGAAACGTAGAAATGAGTTATCAACAAGAACTTTATCCCCTGGTTTAAATTCACGCTTCTTGACATATTTGTCATTCCGCTTCTTTGGTCTTTTCTTGTAGAGTTTGGCCTTCTCGAACTTGGTAGTAGCCTTAGGCAAGGTCTCCTCTAATATAACATCAGTCACAGATTCCTGCATATCTGAAAGCACAACATTATCCACAATATCAGTAGCATCTATGCGATTACATGAATTAAAGGAATTATGATTTTTTTCAGAATTGAAAATATTAAAAATTACTTTCTCATTGTTCAATCGCAAAGTCAATTTCCCTTCATGGACATCAATTATAGCATCAACAGTAGCTAAGAAAGGCCTACCAAGAATAATAGGGATTTGGGAATCCTCTTCCATTTCAAGCATAACAAAATCAGCAGGTATGAAAAACATGCCTACTCTAATATGAACGTCCTCCAAGATGCCTACTGGGTACTTGACGGACCGATCCGTCAATTGAAGTGAAATAGTTGTGGGTTTTAGCTCACCCACTTCCAATTTCTTGCACACAGAAAGGGGCAAAAAACTAACACTAGCTCCCAAATCACACAAAACTTTATCAAAACTAGTGTTACCAATCAAATAAGGAATAGAGAAGCTACCTGTATCTTTTAACTTATGAGGCAATTTATTTTGAATTAAAGCACTACACTCCTTAGTTAAAGCTACTGTCTCATATTCCTCAAACTTTCTCTTATTAGACAAAATGTCTTTAAGAAATTTAGCATAAGTAGGCATTTGTTACAACGCCTTAGTGAAGGGTACATTAATGTACAATTTCTTAAGGACCTCTAGGAACTTCCCAAATTATCTATCTAGCTTGGCCTTAACCAATCTTTGAGGGAAGGGAATTGGGGGTTGGTAAGGTTTAGGGGGTACATACTTAGACACTTTTTCATTATTTTCCTCTTCCCCTAAGGGTTGTGTCTTAGTATCTTTTTCCTCATTCCCCTCATCTTTGTCACTCACTCCCTTATCTTTGGGATCCTCTAATTTCTTACCACTTCTCAAACTAACAGCCATGCAGTGTTTATTACCTGGATTTATTTCAGGTTGACCAAGAAACTTACCCTGTTGCCTATGTCAAGTGCCTGCAAGTTGGGCAATCTGAGTTTCTAACATCTTATTATGAATGGCCAAATTTTCAACCTTAGATGATAACTCTCTAATGGCCTCAGTCACAACTTGTCCATGTTGCCTAAACTCCTCATTTTGCTTAGATTGACTCTTAACAAAATTCTCAAGAAGAGACTCAAGTTTAGATTTTTTTACCTGCTGGAATCCAGAAGAGGGTTTAGCACTACCTTGTCCAGCTTGATATTGACTATTCTGGTAGGAGAAGTTGAGATACGACCTCCAATCGGGGTTGTAAGTTTAGGAATATGGATCATTCCTCTTCTTTTGGTTGAAGTCATGGAAATTGTGGTATGATTCCACTTGCTCCACCGGTGCACCTTGTGAGGAGCCAATTCCAACTTGGCATTCAGCACCCATGTGTCCCTGTGCTCCACAAATCTCACAAAAATTGTTAGAGGCACCTATGACGTTAACATGAGCTTTTTCAAGCATGCCAAAACGTTTATTCAAAGAATCAAATTTTGACATAATTAAATAAATCCTGTCTACCTCAAACTTACCTCCCGAGAGTTTTCTCGGGTTATTACCTCTTTCATTTACCCATTGGTGATGACTTGTGGCAACACTCTCAATGATCTCATAGGCTTCTGTCAATCTTCTGTTCATCAAAGATCTACCAGCTGCGGAGTCTAGAGATACCTTCGAAGAATATTCTAGCCCATTATAGAAGGTGTAGACGATCAACCATTTTTCTAACCCATGGTGTGGGCAAGCTTCCAGCAATGCCTTATATCTGTCCCAAGCTTCCGACAATGACTCTCTATCTTTCTGAACGAAGCTTGTGATTTGGGTCCTAAGATGAGCAGTCTTGGAAGGTGGGAAGAATTTGTCCAAGAAAGTTTGCTCCAATTGGTT
The DNA here is from genome assembly GCA_029884605.1 of Ormosia emarginata. NCBI lineage: Eukaryota > Viridiplantae > Streptophyta > Magnoliopsida > Fabales > Fabaceae > Ormosia > Ormosia emarginata. The sequence goes on along the minus strand of JAQQTP010000032.1, from coordinate 7,641,433 downwards.
CCAAGTAGTGATTGTCTCAGTGGGAACTGACTTCAACCAAGCTCTAACTCTATCTCTCAATGACAATGGAAATAGACAGAGACGAATAGCATCAACAGAAGCGCCTTCAATCTTGAGAGTCTCATAGAATTCTAAGAATATATCCACATGATCATTCGGGTCCTCTGATGGCAATCCTCCAAACTGGTTCTGCCTTATCATAGAAAGTAAGGCAGGAGGTATGGTGAGCTGTCTAGCTTCAATGTCTGGCCGAGCAATTCCAAAACACAAACTCCGAGCATTAGGAGCTACATACTCTTTAAGCGGTCTATTATCAGCAGGTGCAGCCATGATAAGTGTTGGCTCAAATATTTCTCTCGCTCTTTGCCTTTGTTGTCTTGGAACGTCTAGTACTTTGCATAAATAAAAGAAATTACCTGCAGAGAGTCAAAGAGAAACCAAAAAAGTAGTAAAAAGGTTTAAAATAATTAAATTAAAAATTAAACTGATATTCAAGAAAAACACAGTCCCCGACAACGGCGCCAAAAACTTGGTATATGAAATCCGCAAGTGTACGATTTTGTCGTCAAGTAATAAAAAGATCAAATCCACAGGGACTATGTCTATGAATACCAATTAATTAATTAATTCAATTAAATTAAACAAAGAGAATATAGTTGTGGAGTGATAAGAACGTAGTAACCAAGTAATTAAATAAATAAATGTCAAGACGCAGAGTTGAGAATAAAAACAGCAAATTATTGAGAAAGATTTTTCAGATTCAAGAAAGCTTCCAAGATTAAGGATAACCACGATGATACAAGACTCCTAATTGATAATTCTTTTATTAAAAACTGAAATTCAATTGAAGGTGAATTACCCTAAATTAGTTAATGTTCTTTCTCAAGAGACAAGAACCATGTCCAATTAAACTAAATCCTACTCTCATGGTAATTAAATCTAAATTGAACCCATTACACGTTATGGTAATTCATTAAATTCTCGAAAGGCTAAACCTACTATCGTGATTTAGACCTTAAGTTCAATTCTTATGATTCCAACACCTAGGTTCACCTCTCAGTACGTCCCTAGATATCTATGAGATGCAAATAAGTGGTCATCGAATTCACATGAATAAGCGCAATAAGGATTGAATCAAAGAACATTCAAAATTAATAAAAGAGTAAAGAAAGTCAATTAATCATCATCAATGTATCAAAGAGCATTGCCCAATCCCAGAAACAAAAGGAACTACTCAGACATGAAAAAGAAGAAATCAAAAATCAAGTTCAAAAGCATTCAAACCTGTAATCGAAGAGAGAAGAGAGGAAGATGAAGATCAAGAGCCTCCAATGTGCCTCCTCTAAACAGAATTCCAATCCTAATATTGTATTCAGAACAACTATAAATACCCTATGGGTCTAAACTGATCCAAGCCTATAAAAAGGAAAAAAAACGAACTTAAAAATCTGACATGGATAGCGATCCAGGGTCGTGGAACTTGCTGTCTGAGTTCCACGGCCGTGGATCATTCCACAGCCAGGTCGTGGAATTCTCTGGAACTTCCCTTTTGCTTTTTCACATAGCTGCTCGATCTGTGGTCATTGGGAATTTCACAGGCAGGACGTGGATCTCTCTAGAGTAAGCTTTTTGTCCCAAATTGCTATCCTTTAAGCTCCAACTTCAATTATGCATGTTTTCCATCTATTTCAAGGTCAATTAAGCACCAATCTTGCACAACAACACCAAAAGCACCACAGTTATCTGAACTAAGGGAAAAAATAAATAAAAAAAGAAACTAAAATGCCTAAAATGTATAAAAATGCATGCAAAACAAGAACAAAATATGATGTTATTTCACGCACATTATTTATTAATGGACGGTTATGATTTAGTTTCTAGATTCCTCCTTCATAATATCTAGATATTTACACAAGATTTTTCTATGGATAATTCTACACTTTTGGAGATATTTTTAGGAACCTTCCATGATCCTACCTTCTCTAGGGTTTTCTCTAAGCTTCTAGAATTTTTCAATCTTTGGGCCAAAAATATCTTCATAAAGGCCCAATAATTTTATAGTGTAAAGGCCTATAAACTTTTGGTTGTGACACTCTCCCCCTCCTATGACGCAGAGGTCTTCGTCGCGTTCGCGTCATGATATCGCTTTAGGTGGTTTTTGAATTGCCAAAGATCCTCATGTGTCTCCCAGCTTGCCTCGCTCAATGGCAATTCCTTCCACTTGATTAAGTATTGGGTACTTGGACGTACCCCTACTGCTCTTACGACTCGCTTGGCTATGACCTCCTCCACCTCTTTATCAAATAGCTTAATCACTATGGGTGGTGCCTGCCTCGAGTCGCCCCTACTTGGCTCCTCTATATCCCCATGATAAGGCTTCAGCATGCTCACATAGAAGACCGAATGTACATTCACGCTAGAAGAAAGTTTGAGCTTATAGGATACTTTTCCTACTTGTCCAATTACCTCAAACAACCCCTCGTACTTACGGATCAATCCTTTGTGAACCCTTCGAAAGACCTTATACTGTTGAGGAAGAAGCTTCACCATGACCATATCTCTAAGCTTCACTTGTGAAGGTGTGGTGGGTATCTAGGCCTCTAAAACTGACAAAAACATCATACCAACAATTGGGTCCATGTGTGGCAATGGTTCCTTTATTCATCATTGCCTCAATTGCCTGACCTACATTAGATGGAGCTCAGGATCGGGGATCCAGAAAAAGGACACACTTAAATTGCCTACTCATTAGTATATTATAATCACTACCATGAAAGCTACATAGAGTTAGCTGCATTAATTAATTCTAAAAATTACTTCAAAAACAATCACATCCAACTACACCACTAGTGATTCAGGTAAAGTGCCTGTTTCCAATATTTCTAGATTACTGCTTAGGTGGTCTTAGAAAGTCAAGTTTTTGGCATTATCAATTATCTAATAATGACTTTTTGGTCTCAAAAATGAATTTTTTCTTCCACAAACCCAAGAAGTTCTTTTATTATGTTTTAAATGACCACTAAATCAATAAAGAGATAACATTGTTATATATTATGTTTTATTATGCTTTAAATTAATTTTTACTGAAGAGCATTTAGATCTAAGAGATCATGCCTCGTAAGTCTTACAGGGTAACCATACTATACTAATATATGAATCTGTAAGGCTTATAAACTTCATTACTCAATTACTTATCTTCTTCGTTTGATGTATAGGCTATTAGGTAACTATCTATACTCTAAAATGTCAATACTTAGTGCATTTATCTCTAAAATAAACCACTTTATATCATTTATGAATGTCAATACACATGACATTTGATTATTTGTAAATCTTGTAATACAAATTGCTAATCATTTCTTGTGAAATGAATTCATTTTATTCAGTTCATGAAGTGTTCCAAACACAATGGTGTCAGGGAATTTTAACTGTGGAGCTTGGGTGCCACTTGCCAAAAAGTCCTTTTTGGCATAATAAACTACTCTAATAACATAACAGGCAGTAGGTTCACACAAGAAAAAGGGACCCTTCAGAAACCAAATGCAGAAAACTTTCATAATACAAATATCAAAACTGCTTAAAACTACAAATTCCATATTCATTCTGATATACTGCTTAAAACATGCCCCAATAGAAATTTTACAAAAAAATCTGCAACTGAAAAACCCAATGGAGTAGAATCATAATTCAAACATATTGCTGCCACAGTTGGTTGGTTATCATAAAAGATTGCATCAAAGTTCACTTTATACAAATTAATAGGAGGAGGAGACTAGGGAGCATGTACATTCAACATATCATTTCTATATAGCAAGACTTTCTCTAATTCAAGAAATCTCATTTAAACTCTGTTAGCAAGAGCAAAGGGATCATGCACTCCTTGATTAAAAATTGTGTCATTCCTAGCAAACCAAATCATTTCAGCAACCACAGAAGCATACAAAACCAGTTTGTCTTTTTCTATACCAATTAAATTTGGAATCACTGAGGGATCAAGCATAGTCTTCAACCATACAGAACCAAATGCTAGCTCGATTTATATCTACGATCAATTAGCCCTTTTATCAAACCTCTTCCACCCACTTGAAAACAAAACCTATATGTAATAAACAATCCTAAACAAAATAAAAAATACCACATAACCGCCATCACCATTAACTCAGAAACAAGATTTCACTCGCAAACCACCTCACCCAGAAATTAGAACACCAACAATCACCAAAATACCATAATCTAAAACAAACAAATCTATAGCAAGATATGCAGATTGAAGCAACAACAACCAGTTACGCAGATCGAAACAAAAAGTACCTATATCAAGATATGCAACAATAGCAAGTTACGCAGATCCAAGCAGAAAGATTAAAACGTAGATCGAAGCAGAAGCAGAAGCAGAAAGATTAAGATGCAGATCGACCCAGAAAGAAGAACATTGGTTGAAAATCCAAATCGATGGAGATGTGGGAAGTGCAAACTTAATTGGGCGCTAATTGAGATGTGAGCGCGATCCAAATCGATGGAGAAAATTCAAAGATGAACAGAGTGTGGCGAAGATTGATGAACAGAGCGCGATCCAGATCGGGAATGGATTGTGCGGTGCTGCGATTCTTCGTAGATGGAAAAAAGGGACTAGGGTTCTTCATAAATTTGGGCCTAGCTGAACACCTTTTGTTCCACTCTACAATGCCAACTCAGCTTTGCGACTTAGCGCATCAGCCACAACATTAGCCTTCCCCAGCTTATATTCTATCCTGAAGTCAAACTCTGCTAAGAAGTCTTGCCATCAGGCTTGCTTCGGAGTTAACTTCTTTTGTGTTTGGAAGTAGCTAGTAGCCACATTGTCAGTCTTGATGACAAAGTGTGACCCTAGTAAGTAATGACACAAAGTCCTTAGGCAATGTACTATTGCTATCATTTCTTTTTCTTGGACGGTGTATTGCCGCTCTGTCTCATTCAACTTGCGGCTCTCAAATGCTATTGGATTTCCTTCTTGCATGAGCACCTTTCCAATAGCAAAGTTAGAATCATCAGTGTGCACTTTGAACAACTTAGAGTGATCGGGGAGAGCTAACACGGGTTCCTCCACCACAGTTGCCTTTAACCCTTTAAAGGCTTGTTGGATTTTCTCTGTCCACTCCCATGCATGGTTCTTCTTAAGAAGATTGGTGAGAGGTGTCGCTTTAGCAGAGTATCCTCGAATGAACTGCCTATAGTAATTCACTGACCCAAGGAAAGATCTTAACTCAGAGACCTTAGTTGGAGGCTCCCATTCTTTGATAGCCTTGATCTTTGCATCATCCATCATTAGGGCCCCATCCTTGATGACATGTCCCAAGAAGTGTACCTCGTTCTTGGCAAATGAGCATTTCTCTTTCTTGATATATAAACTTTGTTCTCGTAGAATCTTGAACACAGCTCAGAGGTATTCAACGTGTTCCTCTAGGGTGTTACTATAGATAACTATGTCATCCAAGTACACCATTACGAACCGGTCAAGATATGGATAAAAGATCTTATTCATCAATGTGCAGAAAGTGGTTGGGGCGTTGGTTAGGCCAAACGGCATCACCAACCACTCATAGGACCCATATCGGGTGACACAAGTGGTCTTAGGCTCATCACCATCGGCAATCCTCACTTGGTGATAACCCGATCTCAGGTCTAGCTTTGTGAACCACTTGGCCTTTCCAAGCCTATCAAACAAGTCAGCTATCAAAGGAATAGGATACTTGTTTTTGATAGTTACCTTGTTAAGCACCCGGTAGTCAATGCACAGTCTCAACGAGCCATCATGTTTCTTCTGAAACAAGACTGGTGCGCCATATGGTGCCTTGGAGGGTCGAATGTGCCCAGCATCAAGCAACTCCTTTAGTTGCCTCCTAAGCTCTTCCAGCTCGGGTGGTGCCATTCTGTAAGATGTCATCGCAGGCGCCTTTGCTCTTGGCTCTAACTCGATTTTATGATCAACGGGTCTCCTTGGTGGTAGTTGTGGTGCTAACTTAAGCGGCATGATGTCCTTATTCTCCTTGAGAACTTCTTGAATTACTGGTGGTAGATCATCGACCTCCTCCATAGACTCCTCCTTAAGCGTTGGTAAGTAAGTGGTCTCACCCTTCTTAAGCCCCTTCTTAACTTGCATGGCTAACACCATCTGGACTCCTTTAGGCTTGGAGAATGTTGGCACCATGCATGGAGACCCTTTCTCTATGATGCACACGGTGTCACAGAACGGCATCGGTACCACATTCACTTTCTTTAGGAAATTCAGGCCTAACACAATCTTGAAATCATCCATGGAAGCAACGGAGAAATCGACAACTCCCTTCCATGAGCCAAGAGTTATCCCTATCCCTCTAGCAACTCCAACAAGAGGTTGGCTTTTGGTGTTGACAGTCTTGAGCCAGCCCTCTCCGTTGGAGATCCTCAACCCAATCCTTTTGGCTTCTTTAGGGGTGACGAAGTTATGGGTGGCACCAGTATCAATCATGGCTTCTACTGACTTCCTATTAATGGAAGCTTCCACGAACATCAACCCATTTCTCTCCTTGGATTGAGGTGGCTCTTTTATCTTCAACGCAGTCAGAAGTTGGAGAGATCCCACATGTTCCACCTCACTGGATAGGGACTCTTGCTCTTCTACAATAGATGCTAATGTCCCTAGTTTAGGAGAATCTTTTATTTAGTGTGGCCCCTTGCACAGAAGCACCCACCCTTGGGTACGAAGGCTTTCTTATTCTCTTCGCACTCTTTCTTAGAAGAGTACTTATTATCCTTCTTAGCCACACCTTTCCCTTTGTCTCCCCCACCTTTACTAGAATTGAATTTAGAAGAAGGTTCAGATTTTGACTCACCTCGTTGGTACTCGGTGAGCGACTCGGCCACGGCAATGGCTTCGTCCACGTCTTGCACACCTCTTCATTGTAACTCTTGCTTGGCCCACAGTTGGAGACCATCGACAAAAAAGAAAAGAGCATCCTCTTTTGCTAAGTTAGGGATTTGAAGGGTAAGAGTGGTGAACTCCCTAACATAGTCACGAATCGTGGTCTTATGTTTAAGCTCGCACAACTTCTTTCTCGCCTCATAGACCACGTTCTTGGGGAAGAATTGCCTCTTCAACTCCTACTTGAAATCTTCCCATGTGGCTATGGTACACAAGCCTTTCTCTATGTCGGCATGTTTCCTTTGCCACCATAGAGTTGCATTATCAGTAAGGTAAAGGGAAACAATGTGTACCTTCATTTGTTCTTCCTCGACCTTCATGCACTCGAAGTACCTCTCCATTTTTCATAAGAAGTTCTCCACCTCACGGGCATCCCTCACACCTATGAACTTCTTTGGCTTGGGAAGGTCGATCCTTGGAGCATCACGTACTTTACTCGTGCTAGCCACCATAGTTGGAGACACCCTTGCCTCCTCAAGAGATCCTTTGATCTCTACAAGTTGCTTAATAATGTCTTCGAGTTTGCTGTTAAGGGTGTCAAGGTGTTCTTCCTTCTCCTCTTCACCCATTTGAGCACTTAAGACATTTTCTTTCAATAGGTCGAGTTGCCCCAAGACATGAGACTCTAAGGTCTCCTTGTCGTGCTCGACCTTTTGTAAGCGCACATCCATAGTTTTAAGTGCATTCTCTAGCAAGGACACCTTTTCTTCTAAGGAAATGACATCTTCACTACTTGGCTTGCTAGATCCTCGTGACTTCTTGCCACCACTAGGAGGAACAACAGCATCCCTCCCTCTTACTCCTTTGACATGCTCCTCAGTTGCGTGCAACATTTTCCCACTATCCTTAGTTCGCACCCTTCACGAACCTAACTCGAATACCACGCTGTTATGACCTTGGACACACTCCAACGCAATCGTACCGGCACTTGGTACTAAACCAAATCAGCCTCATTCTAATCAAGACAAGATAGTTGCTAAGAGAAGCAACAAGGCAAGAAGTACTTTAGAAATAGAAACTTTGTATTGAATGAAAGGTAACTAGTACAAGGATGTTTGAGTATAAGATAGTTCATAAGTTTCTCTATACCTTTACAAATGATTAGCCTCACCTATATATAATAGTTCCACCTCCTCAATGAATGGTGGAGATCGTTTATTAATGGACGGTTATTATTTAGTTTCTAGATTCTTCCTTCATAATATCTAGATATTTACACAAGATTTTTCTATGGATAATTCTATATTTTTGGAGATATTTTTAGGAATCTTCCATTATCCTACCTTCTCTAGGATTTTCTTTAAACTTCTAGAATTTTATAATCTTTGGACTAAAAATATCTTCATAAAAGTTCAATAATTTTGTAGTGTGAAGACCCATAAACTTTTAATTGTGACATATAGCTCACAAATTAAAGCCGTTAAAATCAACCTAATTAGTCATATTAGTCTATTTATATGTTAAAATTAGATAAATTAGACTTTAAAAATACTAACTCGTTTAAATCAATTCATTTTTTACTTGATTCATTTCACCTGCAGGCTAAACAGAATAACCCGTTTAGCCAAGGCCAGCTCGTGGCTTGCCTATTTTTTAAAAAAATATTGATTTTGATAAACATTAGATAAGCTAGATAATAGATATCTTCCAACCCAGCCCATTCCCTTCCTTGTTATTAGGCTATCTTACCTGGCCTTATTGGACTAAAAAACAAATTTAAAACTAAAACTTAAATAATTTATTAAATTAAATAACATAAAATAATTTTTTAAGTGATGCATTAACCAAATGCTAAGAATCTCATTTTATCAGATCAATTAAACAACCCTACCCACGCTTTGTGTGTGACAAGACACATACCACCCTCCCCCAGCTTGCAGCACAACGCCAAACTTTCCTCGGCCGTACACGAGTCACGCGACACGACACCATCCCAAACCCCAATCGATTGAGTCAGACACAAGTCGTTTTCTTCCTCTAGCTCTTTCTCGCTGGAGCCAGAGTCAGCCTCTGTCTCGTTGAAGATCGAAGCCAGCAACGAACTCATGGGAGTTAGTCACCACCTGTCACTTGGTGAGTTCGATCACATACCTCTCTTTAATCTGTAGACATTTTCTTTACTGACACTTATATTATATATAGGATTATCTAAGATTTTTCATCTTTACATATAATAACTCAATGGCATGGATGATTGGTGCTTTCAAAGAAGAAAGAAGTTTGAAAGTTCTCAAATGAAGCATGTATTGAAGTGGTCAATTGGAGCGTTTCGAATTTGAACTTTTGAATTTGGAATTTAGACTTTACTTTGGAAGTTTGGATTTAATATGATTTTGGCTTTTAACTTGGTTTAAGTTTGTTTTCGATTTTTTTTTTATGTAATTTGAACTTTGTATGCATTTTGATTTGATTTTGTGATATTGATTGCTGTTAACTTTTTATGTTGAATTTGCTTTGGAGGATTGGATTTGATATGGCTTTACTTTGAAATTTGGAAGCTTGGATTTGTTATGTTGAATTTGCTTTGGAATAATGTTTTATTAAGCTTATTTTGTATAATTTTAAAAGTAAAAAAATTTGCAAAAAATAAAAGGGGTAGTTCCATGCCCGCGTGCGCTACCCTTAAATAGTTTTCACCAGCCCATTTAACCTTGTATCTTTTCAGCTGGACCTGTTTAACTCGTGGACTTAAATGGTCAAGTTGATCTGTTTAACACCCCTATCACCAACCATGCATGAATTGGGTTGTTTTAGAAAATGGTATGATAGAAGCATTAAACATTGCCCCAGTTCAATGAATTAAGTCAAGCCTTCTTGAGGCACTACATCAATTCGAGATACTTTGTTGCACGTAAGTTTGTAGTTTATATACAACTTCAAATGAAAGATACCTACATAAGTTCCTTTTTGTTCAATTAAAATGGGGTATTCACCCAATTACGCTATTGTGAAAAATGTAGACTTTAAAATAAAACGTGGATAATTGTATCAGAAATGTTATGTATTTTCTTGGGTTGCAGTTGGTAATTTTTCGTTATAAATCCAAAATAAATTACCTTCTTACAATAATAACTTGTTGCAGATAGAAATAATTAATATTATGACTCTAGTGTCTCAAAATTAAAAGGGTAGAATGCATAACTCGTTTTAGTTGCCAAATTCGAATTTGTGGATTTTCATGTAACGAGCACGATCATGGAAAAACTTAGATGAGATTATCTAACTTTCATGAGAAACATTCTCTTTAAGTAATAAGTGTTTTTTTTAGGGTCAGAAAGAGGAAGCCATTTTATTAAACTGGATAAGAATGTACATCAAGCAAAGCATGAGTACAGATTTCTAAGGGAGCCACCTCAATCCACACAAAATCAGAAACAGAACAAGCTAACTTAGCAAGCTCATGTATTGGTTTGTTTCCATCTCGGTGTATATGCAAGAAATTGCAGGAATGGAAATGGTTTCTGAGTTGAAGGCAGTCTTCCATAATAAGATCAAAGTAGGAGAGATTCTGGTTTGTACGGACGGTTATGAGCCTGGACCAATGTTAGACAATGATTCCGCTATCATATTGAAAAAACATAGCTCCAAAGCCAAATCAAGAGCCTTCCGCTTGCCTATTGCTTCAGCCATTCTCGCATCACAACAGGCACTGATATTATCCCACGTTGCTACAGCTAAGGTGCTACCATTCTCATCACGAAAAATAGCCCCAATACCCCATGATTTGTTCCTACTCTCAGCTGCTTCAACATTCAGTTTTACAACACTTGTCGCTGGAGGGACCATCGGTTTAAGCTTGTACAGTCTGGATTTGGTGTGGGTTTTGTGGGGGAAACAAGGTAGGAATTGGCTTCTCTAAAATTTTCAAGGCTAGTCAGAGCCTCTGTTAGGATAGAAACATAGTCTAGAACCTTATCTTCAAACACCAATTTATTCCTTACAACCATAATCCATAGGTAATAGAAGCTATAACTTCAGATGCTTACGGTGGGAATAGGTGTCGAGTGTGTATGAACCCCTATGAGAAGGACTGAAAACTGCTTTGTAGGATAAATAGACGCAGGGGAGACGTGTACCAGATATCCCACACCCACTCGCAATCACATAAAGCATGGATAGCTGTTTCCTCATGCTGAAAACACCTGGGACAAAGAGGTAAACAGTGCACACCTCTACGCTCCAGTTGTTTCCTCACCGGCAGTGTCTCGGTCATAGTTTCCGAATGTGTCTCCAAATCTTGTTCTCTTTCTTGTCCAGATTGTTACTCGGTTCTGCTACAGATGGGATCCATTTTTTTATAAAACCATAAGTTGATTTCACCTTAAATAAACTATCCTTTATGCCACCCCAAGTGAAAGTATTTGGTCTGAGAAGATTTGTTAAGGGAATTTCCATGATTTGGGATGCTTCGAATGGTAGGAAAATGGAGCTAATAAGATTTGTATTCCATGATCTGTTCTCTAAATCAATAAGTTCCACAACTACATTATCAGGGAGAACCTTTTGAGGGCTCCAAACATGATGCCCATTTTGGTAGGGTAACCAACCATCACGCCAAATTTGAAAATTTTCACCAAATCCAACCTTCTAAAATGTCACGTCCCAAGTTCGGAGTCTATGACCAACGTGTAACAAAGGCAAACCATATACTAATTTAAGTCTCACAAGCCTCCAATCTTGCAATTCTTGCAGACAGCAAAGAACAATAATAATAGCTACAAGAGGGCCTCAGAAACATAGTTAAATACCACACAAATCATACTTTCAAAAGTCACAGTTAAGCACATCTAATAATTGTAATTTACCAAAATATCAATTAAAACTCAAATATCTATATGAAATCATGCTTGGAGTAACTCTAAGATCAACAATCTATAATATGTTCAAATCAAAATTAATAACAAAATAAAATAAATAAATCTTCAAATTTGACCACATGAATAATGTATTAAGCTTACCGATAGTAAGTGTTTCAAACTCCCTCGATCAAACCAGAGGAGTGGAACCATAATCTATCTCTTTTCCCTTATTTAAAAAACATAATTACAATTAGAGTAAGTCGTAAATAACTTCTACCTACTATAACAAAAATAGAATAAGCGGACACAAATTTTTTATAAACAAATAAAAATATCATATATTTATATATAAAGAAAAGAATCTCTCAATAACAATTTAAATCAAATTTTCAGAAATCCAAACTGAGAATACAAAAGAAATAGAAGCATGTGAAGATATGATGTTTGTCAATATTCCTTTAAGCCAAAAATTCTCAATCAAATATGCGAAACAATTTCAACTCATTTCCAGTTTTCCACTGTTCAACAGATGTATTATATTTCTCTCTTCCCACAAAAATTAAACTGCTCATGAAATGTTAAAAGTAAAACTAAGCTGTCTATTAGACTTAGAAAGTAGAAACAAAGAGTTTGACGCTCAATATCATCTTAATACATTGAATGCACAAATAATATGAAGAAAGAGGCATGAAAGGAAACCACAAAACATCCACTCATTCATCTTTTATTCTGAAACACAAGTTAAAAAAAAAAAAAAGGAATATCCTCGTCAGTTCAAGAATAAATTGCGATATTGAAAATATAAATCTTGTGAAAGACAATGTAGTGCTCTCCCTAAGCAAGCATGTTGCTTCTTCAACATGCAACCCTCAATATCAGAAAGCCTTCTATCTAGGCCAAATTCTTCTCGCCAAATAGATTCAATGACAAGAGCTGCATTCATATCTTCAACATGCTGAAATGAATATTCCAGGCAGCCAACACGAGATTTTTCTCTATCATCTGATCAACTGATCACATACACCCTTCATTGAATCCACCTGCCGAAAATGATGCAATCATATTTCCTTAATGCACAGAAAACTTATCTAAGATGTCTTGGTTGTGATTCAGGCCTGCGCTTATTTTAGTCTTGGCATCTTTATAGCATCAAACACCAGCACAAAACCAGTCAGCAGTGTCAGTTAAAATAAATGCATGGTAATCATCAATCCACAAGGAAATACCCATAGACAATCCTATTTCAAGAAGCATGAGACGTTGCTCCATGTTGCTGCATTCACATAAAATAGCTGAAGCAGCATCCTTGAAAACAGATTGCATCCCAGAAAGCAACGGGTCAGCAGCAAAACTATAAAATTCAGCAGGTGAATAACTGAGACAATCAAGTACAATCCTTGATAGAATGGGTACTGCCTTACTCAGTTTGTACATGTGTTTGCACAACTCACTTCTCGACATACAGGAAGGATGAGCTCATGGTAAAAGTCACCAAATTAGACATTCTAAAAGAATTTTTTATAGCATTCTAAAAGAATTTAGGTTTAAAACTGTGGAATTCAAAAATCTCACTGCAAAGCCTAATTCTTTTAGGTCCAAACATGATCCAATTTTCTTATATAATTTACCACTCAAATTGCCTTTGATTATCTTGAGGAAGCAAGACATTGATTAATTCCCTAAGCATTGGTGAATTCGAATTCACTACCAAGACTCATCTTTTGTTTCTGCATATTACTTTTTCATCCTTCATAATGCATGCAAGATTAATAGGAATAAAAGGATGAGAGAATGTTGCATACCCTAATTCTTCTTGTCTTTTTTATTGTTGGTCATCTTCCCCTGCTTCCCCAGAGTCAATAGGGAGTGACAGTAGACTCTCTGTATACATAGTGGACTTATACCGATAATGACAATATGCACGATGCTCTAGCAGCTCTCCTTTGTCAGTATATTTCCTTAATCCTCCATTGCCTTGAAATCCAATAATTTCACCACCTTTGGTGAAGTATCTAGGGACAAAATGGCTGTCAAAAATCTGATACATGGTCCATGATGACTGCTCTTTATATTCTTTCATCAGCCATATCTCAATTTTATTGTCACAGGTCCAAAAAGACATACTTAGGCATCCTCCCAGTAGCTGCAAACAAGAAGCGTCAACATCTTCTGCTATTGGCACTGGCAAAGGTATCTCCGAAAATGTCCGTGTTATGAGATGGAAGGCAAGAATAATGCATTCCCCATGAGTGGGAGCAAACCAATGAATAGCCCCATTTAAGAAGAAACCAGGTGAAAATGCAGGATCCATATGAGGATCGGGAAGGGTAACCTCAAATTTATTCCATGAATTGGTTCTCAAGGAGAAATACTCGAAGTGGTTATCCCCATTACCATCAGACCAAGCTAAAACTATTAAGTAGTCATCTTTGGATGCGTCATACCCAAAACCATAGAGAAGTGCATCGTGCAAAAGGCTAAAGACATCATTAACACTTGACGCAATATGAGAGTAAGATATTCGTTTGTGGACACCGGTTGTTGGATTCCATACAATGAAATTCCAGTAATCCTGTAACATTATAAACCCTCTGCAAGAACCCCGAATCCTAAGATGAGAAGGTGTTGGAAGTGGAAGAACGAGGCTTACCATAGCAGGTTCATCATGAAATAATGTATCTGGATCAACGGATCGAACATCAGAACCCTGGTAGCAGAGAAATCTATGGGTGGTGGTGGGTGCGGCAGAGAGTGAGAGTTCAAAATGCCATTTTGCAAAGTTGGGATCGGAAATGAGAGAAAGCCATGACTTAGAGACACACTTGAATCGCAAGAGAGATTTAACAGGCAACCTCAACAGGATTTCCAGTATCAAGGGCTCAGGGAGGTACTTGTTGTGGTTATTCCTCATGGCCATGCTATGCTAGTCTTAGCCCTCAGAGAGAATTGAGATCATCGAGAACTTGGATTTGTCGGTGAGGGTTTTGGGAAGAAGAAGAAGAAGATGGGGATGAGAATGAGAATGAATTGGCTTTGGAGTTTGGAGGAAGAAGAATTTATTTGAGAAGGATCAGGATATCTGTGTCCTGTTCTACACATCTAGGCCTTCCATTTATATTAAAACTTCATCTACGGTTGCAAAGGCAGAAGACCACTCTAACGAAGCAAAGTAAATTATTATTCTGGTGCACCACTGGACTAATCTGTAAGTATTTTCATAGACTTTTCTATTTTCTCGCAAGGATTTTTCCTTTTTGTTACTTGACACTTGTGCTAGTCATATTATTTGCTTGTGTTTCCTAAACTCATTCATTATTGATTTTAGTTGTTTATATAGCATGTATGCTTGTGGATTTTGAATTGTGGTGTTAGAATTATTGTTATTTGTTAACGTAGCAACCCACCTCCTGAGACTTTTTATAGCAGTGAGGATACGGATCCAGATCCTTTCTTGTTAGTCAAAAACAGGAAGGAATCCTGTCTCTCACAAAAAGAGAGACAAAAAAATAAAAAAAATAAAATAAAGACAAGTAATTTTTTTTTGCCACCACTCTCTCTATCTCTCTCTTAACAGGACCTTCTTATGTTTTTTGGTAACAGGAGGGGATCCTCATTTGTGAGGATATTTGAGAACTTATCGCTTGTATGATCTTAGATCATTGAGTTTTTATTTTTATTTTTCTATTAAAAGAGGATGATCTGCTTAATTAAAGTAAGTGTTTTCCTTCCTGTTCAAAGATAAATTTAATTTTTAATAATCAAATTTATTTTGGTGCCTTTGTTATTTTAGGTGGATGGCTAAAATCTACTATGGATTTTGAAGTTGTTTGGAAGTATGAAATAAATCTTGTTTATGTTCTTCCTTTAATTTATTATTAGTTGTGCAACAATATTTGCTATTTGATTTTGGCCAACAGTAATTTATGGCACACTTTAGTTACTAGAATATCATGATTTGCTTTTGCTTTATATTTATGTTTTATCTTTTTTCTGTTTTATATATAAATATAATAATAACTGCTCAAATCAAATATAATAATAATAATAACTGCTCAAAACTAAATTTATAATAAATCATACAATGTTTAAATTTCTCATTGTAAATATCATTAAGTAATATTTAAAAAACATAAATATTAATACAAAACATAAATCCGACATGATATAGATACGTTAATACAATAATTTTTTAAAAATTATATAAACAAAAAGTATTTAAAAATATCAAAATATATGATACATATCAAATGTCAGTATAGTGATCATTTTAAAATATTAATGTTATATAGAATAATATAATTATTAAGTAATATAATAGTTAATACAAAGGTAATCTCTAACTAAAACAAAATTCCAAGTCCTATTTATCCTCTCTATAACATTTATCCTCTCTATAACAGCTAGGTGACAACTTTCCATTCAAAAAATTTCTTGCACACGGGGCATAAAGTACATGGACCATATTAGTGAGGATCATATAACACTTTGCACATCTCCAAATTAATTTACTTATTACAAAAAGAAATGAAAAAAATAAAAACATATTAGTGGACAAATCCATTGCTTAACAGAAACTGAAATCAAATATACCCAAAATACTCCACAGTTAAATATATAATAAACTCAAAGTTCTTAACCACAGTTCTCATTTAGGACCTCCCAAGAATCTGGCTTAAGCTCTCTATTTAGTAAGTGTTAGAAAGTAGTTGTCCAATTTCCAAACCTCATTTATGTATTGCACAATAATTGAAGATTCACATATGGGTTTTGCTATCATAGATGAGAATTAGGATTTTTTTGTGAACTGAGTTCATCTACCGAAATAAAGGGTTGTTGTTTATTTATCTTCTTATTTAATTTTTTTGTTAATTTTTTTTATTAAATAAAAATATTAAATATTTATATTTTTAAGATATTATATGTATTTATTTTTTATTTAATATTTTTTATTTAATATTAAAAAAATTATTATAAAAAAATATAAAAAAATATAACATTACTCATTATCTTATAGTGGGGAGGGACAATCCGTTTTAATAAAGCAATGTCAAGGGTGATTTGCATTTTTTTTTCTTCCGAAATTGACTTGTCAATGTTGTGTGTCTTTTTTTTTTTCTGTTAAATTATGCATTAAGGAGTTGATTTGTCTCAAATTGACTTTTCCATATAATTAAAAATGTGTATTTAAATAAATAATATTTAAGTTGGGATAATGAGATAAATTAAAAAAATTGCAATAATTATATAAAAAAAGCTTTCTTATTATTATGTTTTTACAAAGCTTTTAACCGAATCCCTCTTAATTATAAATTTTTAATAACTGAAATCTAAATTTCCACCTTGTCCTATGTTTTTGTTTAACTTATTTGCAGCATTTTAAAAGTCACACTAGAGTTTAAATTAGTGAGACTTTTAAATTATATTTTGATTGATTTAATTAATTAAATTTATAATTAAATTATAATTAAATTGTAATTGAGTTAAATTCAAATTAAAAATATAATCAATTTATAAACTAACTGATTTAATTAAATAATTTAATTTAATTTTTAAAAAATAATGATAGTTTTATACTTTTTTAAAATATAAATATTGTATATATATATTTTTAAAAATATGTAATTAAAAAAATAATAATAAAATAAATATAATAAATAATAATAAATTAAATATAAAAAATATATATATATACTATTTACGGTAGGTTGATTTTTAAAATATTGCAAACTGTCCTGTTTTTAAAATACTACTTGTTTGAACTCTGCTTTTTAAGGAAATTTGAATAGCTAAGGTGACTTTTTCATGTCCTATGAAAAATTTAGAAATAAAAAGTTGTAGTAAGATTAAGAATTTGGGTTGGAAATTACAAGGTGAGATGACACATGGCATTTGGTGTTTGGCCTTAACAGGTTAGGAGTGATGTGGAGTTGTGGTGGCATTTCCTTGCAATTTTTCCACAGGCCATCTGTCTGCACCTTTTCATTTCATATTCATAAGAGTCTATGAGCGAGATGCATGCTCGTGTCTTTTTTATTTATTTTTTTCTCTCAATCTCCCTCTATTCTATAGTCACTACTCACTAGTCTCCCACAATCTCTCACTCTACCCTATAGTTTAATTTAATAAACAAATCTAATCTCTCTCGTACACTGCAGTCAATTCCAGAAAGAAAGAAACCCTAGAAATCAAAAATGGTGAAGAAGCGGGTACCCGACTGGCTCAATAGTTCTCTCTGGTCCTCCCCCTCCGACCACCTCCGCTTCTCCGCCACCTTCGACCCACCCGAACCGCCCTCTCCTACTCCTCCTCCTCCTCCTCCTCCTCCACCACCTCCTGTCAATGTCAGAGAAGATCCTCCAGAGACGCAGAGAATCCAAGATTCGCGAACCAATCACAATCACAATCACAATCACAATCACAATGGCATTGGCACATCTTCATCTTCGTCTTCTTCCTCCGCCGATGACATCTCCCGCCAGGCTCAATTGTTGACCGAGGTAAGCTTCACATTAAGTGTTAGTAACAAAAAAGACACTTAATCATCAACTTTTAATTTTTTGGTTACTAAGTTTGACACTTTTTTTTTTTATTATTATTGTGTTTGTCTAGTTATCTAGGAAGGTCATAGATATGCGGGAGTTGAGGAGAATCGCATGCCAAGGTATACCTGATGCTCCTGGTATTCGTTCTACTGTCTGGAAGGTACCTTACCTTACCTACCATTTCATTTAATTCCTTTTGTTGTCAATGAACAAGTCAATGAAATCAAACAATACTATTGCATTGCAATTTATTCACATAACATTTGCAGCTTTTGCTTGGATATCTTCCGCCAGATCGCGCCCTTTGGTCATCTGAATTAGCTAAGAAGAGGTCCCAGTACAAACATTTCAAAGACGACCTTCTCATGAACCCTGTAAGTTAGTTTCTTAATAGGGACCTCTTCAACAATTAAGTGTGCCTGTGAAAAACATGCCTTAGTTGCGATAACATCGATAATTGAAAACTCTCTCTTGTGGTTGAACTAAAGTCTGTATTATTATTCTATTTGCTTTATCTGTTTGGCTCTCTGAATGTTTCTGTGGCTAGTTAGTCAGAAATCACAAGGAGGATGTACATCTCCACAAGTTATGACACTGATGATGCAAAATGTGAGAGTAGGGGCTTGCTTTCTAGATCAGAAATCACTCATGGGGAGCACCCTTTGAGTCTTGGCAAGACCAGCATATGGAATAAGTTCTTCCAGGTACTATGCAAAGTTTTCTGATAAATATCATCTAGAGGAAATAACATCAGATACTTTTCAGGGCATTTGTACTTTGATATCTGTGATTCTGCATTAATTATGTTGCTTGTACTGTTGCCTTAATAATAATTACAGTATTGTCTATTGTGGGGTAATTTTCTAAGTTGTTAGATGCTATTTGAGTACCTCATGTCATGACTTATTTTATTTGTACAATAATAGTGTGTCTTGAGGTAATTAGGTTTAGCAAATGTGTTAGTGCTACCACATACCACTAATGATATTGCTGTTATCAATAGTTTAATCTTTAATGAACTTTAATGTTCCTTACTATATCACAACTATATAAACCCGATGCTAATGTTCTGTACTCTGGTATGCGAAGGGCTGCAGTGATAGTAAATATTCCTCTTTGCATGTTGTAGGACTCAGAGATCATAGATCAGATTGACCGAGATGTAAAGCGCACTCATCCAGATATGCACTTTTTCTCTGGCGATTCTCAATTTGCAAAATCTAATCAGGTTGTTCCTTTATTTCTTTTGAAATTCATACAAACTTCGTAACTCAAGCCTTTTTATTGGCATGAATGAACCTTTTGATTTGATTTTTTTTTTTTTTGTTTGGGCATTTTCAGGAGGCTTTAAGGAACATATTAATTATTTTTGCAAAGTTGAACCCAGGTATAAGATATGTTCAAGGGATGAATGAGATATTGGCTCCTCTATTCTATGTGTTCAAAAACGATCCTGATGTGGAAAATGCGGTGAGTCTATCCTTGCAAGCTCCCCCCCAACCCCTCTTATCTCTTTAAGTTTGAACTGTAGACACGTGTATTTTAGAGTTATATTTATTGATGAGATTAGTGGGAAAGGGTGTTAATGGTTCATTTGTAAAGTTTACAGTTCCATCTTAAAATATTTACTTTCAATAGCTATCTTGTTTAATAAAGAAATAACTTTATTATAGAGGAAGTACATATAAAGAGAGGGATAAGATATCCTCCCATGCAAAGGCAGCACAACAAAGCAAAAAAAAAAGGCTTTCTAATACAACAAAGCTGTCAAAATTCTAATTAATACTATAACTATTATTTATGCCTTTTGGTCTTAATTTTTTTTTTATATATATTTTCGTAAAAGATCTATATATCCTAATTCAATTGGCTGATTTGGGACAATAAATGTTGCCAAATGTATTACAACGTTGCCATGTACATAATAAAAGAAAAATGAAAACATGTGAAATGATTAATATGACCATGGGAATGTTGATATGGTTTTTGTTTCCAAAAAGTTGCTCAGATTGCAGTGATTGAGTAATGTAGATTCATATTACTCATGTTATATGATTTTAATTTTGCTCAGATGTTCCAATTACAATATGCAGGTCTTTACTGAAGCAGACACATTCTTTTGTTTTGTTGAGCTATTGAGTGGGTTCCGAGATAATTTTGTTCAACAACTTGACAATAGTGTTGTTGGAATCCGTTCCACTATTACAAGATTGTCCCAGCTTTTGAAAGAACATGATGAAGAACTGTGGCGTCATCTTGAGGTCACGACTAAAGTAAGACGGAATTTTAAATACATGTTCTATCTCAAAATAGAATAATCATTTTACGGTGGAGGTGGAGAAGTTATCCTTAGAACGGTGGTGATTAAGTCAATTTGGTTGGCAAATGAATTTAACGAATGATGAATGGGGACATTGTCCTCTGCTATGTTTTATTAAATTTGTTTTGAAAAATTAACTTCTTCTATCCAATATTAATAAAAATAAATAATAAATGAATTAGAAAGTGTGTCTCTTACCTGCTTCCCTGTTTTAGTGATGTGACCTTCTTTATGTTAGACTTGTTCTTTTGGGCATTTTCCTTGTCTGTTTCTACTGTTTTATGGTCCTCTACTAGTCAGTTAAGTGACGTTTGTGGTCTTTAATTAGTCAGTATACTGTTTTGAGTGTACATTTACCAGATGATTTGACAATGTGTTTGCTTTGGCTATTGAGCAGTTTATCAGAAAAATCTCACATTTCTGGTTCTAAATGTTAGGTCAATCCTCAATTCTATGCATTTAGGTGGATTACTCTCCTCTTGACTCAGGAATTCAATTTTGCTGACAGCCTTCATATTTGGGACACTCTTTTAAGTGATCCAGAGGGTCCACAGGTACAATTTTGTTCCTATTTACCTTGTTTTATAATGGACTGACTCCCCGCCCCCTAAACTTTTCTCTACCATTAAAATAAAATAAAATAAAATTAATGGACTGACATTTAGCCTTATGATCCACCACCACAGCACTGGCGGTGACAATGTTAAGAGATTATGTTGGATTTGAAGTTGTGAAGTTACTTTTAGATAGCAAATATTAAGGAAAGGAATTGGCTCTTGTAAAGTGAAGGATGTACTTTACTCATTATACATTAGTAAACTGCAAGTGGTTAACCATTGATGAAAAAAATTAGCGGAGTTAGTTTTCACAAATCTATTGATAGCTATCAGACTGCTTGTACTTTATAAAGTTATAAATTGTTGATTTGTTCATTAACAATAATTCACTGTCCATTTTACTTTATAATGTGTACCCTATTTACCCAAAAAAAAAGTGTACCCTGCATTTTATAGGATCCTAATTGTAAAGGAAAGATGATGAGTCATCATGTTGGATGGTTTTATTTATAGAACATATTATAGTTCCATCTTTTTGTTTGGTGCTTGAGAGTGCTAGGGTATGTTACAACTTGCAAGTCATGTGCTTTTCATGACTGTTTGCTACAATAAATTCCTATTGCTTCTCAAATTGTGTATAGAGCTGATGATGGTAGATCCGGAGCTCGAGGAGCATGGGATTATCTGTTTTATTTTCTTTGCTTCAAAGTACCTAGTAATTCTTTTATACAATGGAAATAGAAAAACAGGAAAACTAACTCATACAACACTCTGTAGGAGACACTTCTCCGGATATGCTGTGCAATGCTAATTCTCATTCGTAGACGCCTTCTAGCGGGTGATTTCACTTCTAATCTCAAGTTGCTGCAAAATTATCCTTCTACAAACATTAGTCATTTGCTCTATGTTGCCAATAAGTTACGTGTACAGTCAGTCTAATGGTTTTTACTACTGAATTTTTTATTTTGCTATTGTATCTTTAACTTAGTGTTTTCAATTTAATGATTGTAAATTACTCTGTAAATTTCGGTTCAGAGCAGCAACTGGTATTTTTTTGTACTCAGTTTTTTTTTTTTAAATATATTGTAAGCCTACATTACTGTGATCTTGGTGAAATTCGCCTGTATTCAGTTATTTACCCGTGCACCCTCCAAAGGACAATAGATTGTTGAGGCCTCTTATTAAGACTATATTTTGTAATATTTAAGGCTTTAAGTTGTGTCATTTGTCCTTGTTGACTGAATTGGTTGTTAGCTTGGTTTTCAATGTTTATGGATGCCTGTCACTCACCTGATTGCTCTTTTTCTCTTCTCCCAAACAACATTTTGCATTCTAGTGCTATGCTTAGTAGAGCAGAATATCAAAGGAATGAAATTAGAATTGGGAAATTGGGAGAAAAACTTTAGTTTTTAGTTAGCAAAGTTGGGACTCAGAAAAATAGAAGTTCTAAATATTGACTCCTAATCAGTTGTGGAGCTAGGCTGGAAAAAATGATAGCTGAGGGGGGGCCATCTTTAAGATGATTACAAAAAAAAAATACATGAGTGTCTTTTAGAAAATTGGGGGCGGCAACCTCCCATAGCATGTATGAGGCGCCGCCCCTGCTCCTAATTAGGATAGAAAATATATTTAGAAAATAAATAAAGATATGGTGTTCCTATATTCTTTCGACATCATGTTCCATTGGATATCTCCCAAATTATGTTATTGCTAAACCACAGTTGTCAAAGCATGCTACAGAACCATTTTTGAGCCTCAGTAACAGTAAGTATTTGAAATTAATTTTTTTATGGATTTAATTTTGTTTCTTTGTGTAATTTTATCGCTCAATGTCAATTCAGTAAAAAAAGTTAACTATGCTAAAACAAATAAACAACTACATAGAAATTGCGGGTAATGGAAACCCCAACACTATCAACCTGAAGCAAAAGAACAAGTTTTAGGTGGGTGTTCACCCAAATTCGAAGACCAAAGTCCTGGCTCCTTTTGGTCGTCGAATATGCACAAGTATTCCCCATTTTATACACCGTTGACTGAAGTTTAACTTTTTCTATTGATGTATCAACATATCATTAAGTAATAATGTAAAAAAAATTATATTAACAATGCATTAAATTTAAATTATTTTTATATGAATTTCTAACATTAAATCTGCACTGCTACTTGCAAGTTATAGGCTGGTGGTGTGAGCTTTTTTAGCATTTATTAAAAGATTGTGGGTATTTGGGCTATATAATTTGTGAATATAATACCTAAATCTATACCTTTTAATAATAAATTTAAAATATTATTTAGATGTGCACGTAAAATATGAGTTCATTTATTGAATTTATAACGACTGGTAACTTTTCAATTATACAATATTGGATCGAATTAGTATATTTAATGATAAACTTAATTTCACTTTTTGAGATAGCAAAAATAATTACGAAGTTCTCGAAACATTTGGAGTTATATATATTTTTTGGGAAAATTAATGATGAGTACCATTAAAGAATAATATTTAATTTAAAAAAATGTTAAAATTATTAAGAAGGATCATTCAATTTTTAATTAAAGAGAAAAATCATTTAATTTTTTTAATAGTCAAAATTACCTCTAATAGAATCTTCATTTGAAAAGTTAGTCACTAAAAGATAATGAATAACCACTCAATATGAAATAATGTCCATTCACAAATTTCTTTCGTATATAACTTAATTTAAAATTGTTAGTTATTCAATGTTAACTAATGACTTCTCAATAAAAAGGTAATAATCAATTGCAAATTTCTTCCTAACTTCATATATTTTACATATTAAACTTTATTTCAAAGGCTAGTTACTTAATGACACTAATTGACTACTCAACAAAAAGTAGTAATCATTCACAAACTTCTTTCATATAGAATTAGAACTTAATTTGAAATAATTAGCCATTCAGTGACAACTAATGACCATTCAATAAAAGACAATAGTCATTTACAATTTTTTTCATAATTTCATGTATTTTATATATTAAATTTTATTTAAAATGTTAATCACTCAGTAGTAACAAATAAACACTCAATAAAAAACAGTAATTATTCGCAAATTTCTTTCATATAAAACTTAATTTAAAACGATTAGTTACTTAATGACAATTAATAACTACTTAATCAAAGGTAATAATTATTTGTAATATTTTTTTAAATTTTATATATTTTATTTATTAAACTTCATTTAAAACGTTAACTATTTAATGACAATAAATGATCACTTAATAAAAAGCAGTAGTCATTTTCAAATTTCTTTTGAATATAACTTAATTTAAAACTATTAGTCATTTAATGACAACTAATAATCAAAGACAACTAATAGTCACTCATTAATAATATTATTATATTTTAAGTGAGATTAAATAATCCTTATCTCTAATTAAATTTAAATGATCTTTTTTTAATAATTTAACATTATATATTCATTTAAATTAAATATTACTCTTTAAATGTACATGTCATTAATTTTCCCTATTCTTATGGTACGATATCTTGTGTTATTATAATTTCATCATATAAAAGTCTTCGTTGTTGTAGACTTTTCTGTAGGAGTTAAATATTCTTTTGATCGCTTATCAATAAACCGACCTTAGCTCAGTTGGTAGAGCGGAGGACTGTAGTTGGAACAATCCCGCAGATGATCCTTAGGTCGCTGGTTCGAATCCGGCAGGTCGGAATTTTTAATTTTTGGGTCCATAATTTTATTTTAGGAGATTCCTAAACCTCATATTTTCAGTGGCATCTATGATATATTAATATACCATTTGGCAAATATTTTTCCTTCTCTAATTTTGTCTTCCTAAATAAGGAGTAGATCTTCTTAATTTTCTGTTCGTTTTGCTGCTGGGTTGGTTGAACATTGAAGAGGCCATGGTTGGTATTGAGAAGGATGATTGATGGACACTACTGAATAGAATAGATAGACATACTCGCACATCTACAAAAGAAAAGAGGAGCTAATTAACCCATGACCTTTTACATATATATAGAAGAAAGATATTGCTGGTAATTCATCATTCTACTTTAGCTTGATGACAATTTGGGTTATAGACCATTGTTCTTTCGAAGGGTCTGATGTTCATTAAATTCAAATAAAAGGGAAAAAAAAAATTACAAATAGCACAGTTGTGTTCACGCATGTTAGTTAAAAGATGTCTAATTATTTTAGTTATAAACGGTCCAAGGAGACTTCATCCCTTTCTTTTCCTCTGTCATTGTCTATTTATAATATATGGTTGAAAGGAGACTTCAACTGTGTTGGCATTAAATATAGAATTGTATGATCTCAACTTCTGATAAGCATGTTCTGTTAAACAGGTATTGAAGAAATTAAGCAACAACCTTTGCAAATTAATTACTGATGGGATTGCTAGCTATTGTTTCCTAAACTATTAGTTTTCACCTTATCCTTTACACCGAAGCAGTACGTAGCGACCATAAACAATCGTGCTCAGCAAACTTTGACCACAACGGAAAGCAAAAAGTTTTGATACTTTGTTACCTCTTTCAAATTCAATTGGTTTTACACATTTCCTTATATATGAAGTCATCTTCTTTCCTATATCTTTCTGTCCATTGAATTTTTATTCTCATATCTATCTCCCCCAGCTCTCTCGTGGGAACTTCGCATTGTGCTACCAAAATGAATGTGAATTCAAATGAGACTTTATTCCACTCAGTTACAAAATTCAATGAAACCACCAACACAGTTTGCTTTGATGCTCCACCCCATATTGTTTCAGATGGCTTTTGGGGTGGCCAAATAAATGGCAGGACTCCAATGAAATCTTTTCTCCCAATGTTTGAGTTGCAGGTGCTTATAATTTTTGCTGTCACTCAAATCTGCCATTTCCTCCTCAAGCGCTTGGGACTCCCTTTATTTATTTCACAAATGATGGTAAGTACCTCCATCTATATATTTTTATGTAAGCATAACTAATTGTTCACATTCATTATTTTATAACTCAAAAATAGGGAACAAACTATAACAGTAGGATGGAAAACTTTTTAAATTATAATATATTTGTGCTAAAATTAAATACACTCATTCCATTTGCAGGCTGGCCTAATTCTAGGTGCTTCACTTCAGCTAGAGTCATTGGGGACATACACGAAGATGTTGTTTCCGTATGGAACTCATGACATTATTTCAACAGTATCATCACTTGGTTTTGTACTTTTCATCTTTATAAATGGTGTACAAATGGATTTTAGCATGATAACAAGGACAGGAAACAAGGCGTGGGCCATTGCCTTAATTGGAATTGTAGTACCGTTATCTATTGGTCTTCCATCACTATTCTCATTCTCTCATCAATTAGATAAAGTCTATGGAAATAAATCCCAAGATATTTATGTTGCTTTGGTATCACACTCTATAGTCTCATTTGCAGTCACTGCTTCCCTTCTCAATGAACTTCAAATCCAAAACTCCGAACTTGGCAGATTGGCATTATCCTCAGCATTGGTGAGTGACATATTGAGCACAACCATTATAACCGTTGGCACTGCGGTGGTGAATAGTTTTCCTCATATGAAAGTGATTTTGGTAAACTTGTTCTCATTGTTTGCCTTTGCTATCCTCATTCCATTAGTGTGTCGGCCAGCAATGTTTTGGATCATCAAACACACTCCAGAAGGAAGACCTGTGAAGGATGGTTACATATATATTATCATCATAATGGTCCTTGGTTTTGGTTGGCTTTCAGTTAACATAAATCAAGAGTTTTTCCTAGGAGCTTTCATTTTGGGATTGGCTGTGCCAGAAGGACCTCCATTAGGATCTGCATTGGTTAAGAAGCTTCAGTTTTTTGGTACATCGTTCTTTTTGCCAATCTTTGTGACTACGTGTATGATGAGGGCAGATTTTTTCATGGAATATTCATCTACACTAGTTATAGCTACTGGTTTGATCTTCTTTTTTACCCACCTTGTTAAAATAATGGCATGCTTTCTACCTGCCCTCTATTGCAACATGCCCATAAATGATGCTTTGTCTCTTTCCCTCATTTTGAGCAGCAAAGGCGTTGTGGATGTTGGTCTGTACTGTGCCTTATATGACAGTAAGGTACTATATTTAGCTCCTCCTTAAATTAGCCTTCCAATAAAATCATAATCTTAATTTCTGGTGTTGGAACAAGTCTTAAATTAATATATTTTATATAGAATTATTCATAATGAGTGTGAAGAGTTGTATCCTGATATACATTAATATTTTGACACCTTTATTTTTATTTGAATTACTGAGAGAAAGAGATAATAATAAATATCAATATTGACATCGCATACCAATTAAACTTATTTTTAGTATTCCCTATCTAGCTAATTCAAATATTAATCTCCTTTATATGCATATGCATGCAGATCATTAATGGACAAACATATGGAATACTGATGATCAGCGTAATGGTCATAGCAAGCATTGTGCAATGGTCTCTGAAGTATTTGTATGATCCTTCAAGAAAATACGCTGGGTACCAGAAGAGGGACATTATGAGTTTAAAACCAAACTCTGAGCTGAGGATATTTGCATGCATTCATAAACCAAACCATATATCACCTATAACAGATGTCATTGACCTCTGTTGTCCAACAACAGAAAATCCTATCACTCTGGATGTATTGCATCTAATCGAGCTGGTTGGACGGACCTTACCTATATTCATTCCGCATGGCCTTCAAAGGCTAAATTCAGGTTCCCAAAAGTCATACTCAGATGATGTCGTTCTTGCTTTTGACCTTTATGAGCATGACAATCTAGGTGCAGCATCAGTACACACTTACACAGCAATATCTCCACCCAACTTGATGTATGAAGATGTTTGCCACCTAGCGTTGGACAAAGTTGCATCCGTGATCATTCTTCCATTTCATCAAAGATGGTCCATTATTAATGGTGTAGTTGAATCTGATGACAAGAACATAAGGGCCTTAAATTGTAGGGTCCTAGAAATAGCTCCATGCTCGGTTGGAATCCTTGTGAGCCGTGCTTCCCATCCAATAAGAGATAATTCATCCACTCGATTAGCCATGGTTTTTTTGGGTGGAAAAGATGATAGAGAGGCTTTGTGCTTAGCCAAACGAGCAATTAGGAATCCAAGGATCAACTTAGTTGTGTACCACCTTGTTGTTAAGGGTTACATGCCAGACTGGGAAGATCTACTGGATAATGAGGTGCTGGAAGATGTTAAGCATGAGAATGAGCGTGAAAATGTAAGCTATCAAGAAATTATAGTGGAGGATGGACCCGGAACAGCTTCTTTTCTTCGTGATATAGTAAATGAGCATGACTTTTTTATGGTTGGGAGACGGCATGGGATCAACTCACCTCAAACAGAAGGACTTACAGATTGGAGTGAATTTCCAGAATTAGGTGCCATCGGTGATTTTCTTGCTTCACCAGATTTTGAGAGCCGTGCATCTGTTTTGGTGGTGCAGCAACAAGTGTCCAAGACACATGCTCATAGTGGGTGGTTATTGTAATTTATGGTTTTAAATTGTAGCCAGGGTCTTAGTAATTTATGCAATCGCCACAATTGTTACCACATTAGCTGTTTTTTTTTACAATTATCAGCAATTGATGTAAACGCAACACAATCATAATTGCGGCCGTAATTATAATTTAAAATTATGTTCTAGTTGTTAAAACAACAT
This sequence comes from Ormosia emarginata, assembly GCA_029884605.1. Lineage (NCBI taxonomy): Eukaryota > Viridiplantae > Streptophyta > Magnoliopsida > Fabales > Fabaceae > Ormosia > Ormosia emarginata. Next base: position 7,612,606 of record JAQQTP010000032.1, on the reverse strand, counting down.
ATATAGCTAAAACTTTATTACCCAAAAAATAAAAAAACTTAGTTAAAATCTTCTGTTTTCAGTTTTGTATTGTTAGCTAAAGATTCATATATTTATCTTTCTTTCCCCCTTAAGGATCATGATGGCCAACTCCCTATTTCGTTTCTTTTGTTTATTAGATCATGTGAGAAGTATATTTTCTCTTTTGTTTAGTTGTGTTGTTATATTTGGAAGTGTTTATGGTCTAATCTTTTAATTATGAGCGTGTATTGTATGTAGCAGCCATGCATATTCACACCCTAAAGGCCTAAACTCTAAGAAAAGCTGATGTTATTCACACCCAAAAATAAATATAATATAAAGGAGAAATTACAAATCTTTCACAATAATCGCTTGCCTGCAGCCCATATATCATGTTAAATTGTAGGAGTTGGAAGAACACATGTCAGTATCTCATATGAAGTGGGACTTTCTTAAATTGGAAGAGTTAAAGGAAGAATGCCTTATAAGCTTAAATGAACCACTGCCTAATAGTTAATTTTTGGGTCAAGTGGTTCTAATTTATAAAATACAACACCTTTATTTCATATGAAAGATTTTAGTACGAAGGGATTCATGAATGACATAACATGAGATATAAGGGCTAAATTAGTCATGTGACCTTCATTCATAACTTAATGCAACCTCTTAATTATAACTAGTATTCTATCCGTATGTTGTACGGCATATATATTTTCTATTTATAATGATTAAAATTTAAATTAAATTGCTCATCATTTGTAAAAAAATTGTGGAATGATCATGATGATATTATGTATATATTGAATGTATCATAAAGTTATTATCAATAGAGTAATGAAAAATATTTAGAATTTTATAATGTAAAATGTACTTAGTATATTGAATGAAAATTAAGCAACAACAAAAAAATGAATAGATCATACATTATATATTTAAATATTACAAACAATACATATATTAGAATAATTTTTTTTAAACATAATTAAATAATACGGATTCCTAATAGTAAATTACACCTTTATTAATTTTGTTATGTATTCATGTCAAGTTTTCACCCTGTGATATGCATGTTTTTATGTAACTTTTTCATTCAATAAACTGTGAATATTAAAATAATTCAATATAGCAAAACAATAAATTGTAAAATAATGAGAATCAACTTAAATCACATTTGCTAGCAAACAATTCAAAATTAAAGAGAGCAACAATTTAAATCACAACTAAGAAATTGAAGGGATCGGATCTTCACCAGATACCATAACAAAAGGACATGCATTAATTAGAAAATAAATGAATTCAGATAACATAAATTGAATAAGCTTATATTATTGCCTTTCATAGGAAGTAATGAAAATTAATTCAACTATCATTCACAACAATTCTTTTAAAGGTAGATAAAATATAAGAATGACATTAGGTAACAAAATAAATTCAATAGGAAATTAACTTCTATAATCTGTGTCCTCATGTCAAAAAATATTGATTGCAAACTGCTACAATTTTTTAGGGATTTAAAACTTTCATTTTGATGAAGCTAGAAATCTTTAGTACTGCATTTTTTTGCTTGGACATAGAAAAATACATAGATTTTAAAAAAATAGATATTCAGATATCTTGAAATAAAATTGTAGCAAGTGTTACATTATCTTGTACCTCAACCCTTAAATAACTGTACTTGATCTTGTAACCTTGTACCTCAACCCCATTTGCCTTAGTTCAAGACACACCATAACACATTCTATCCAGGCAATTAAACATAGTATTTGAGCAAGGCCTAGAAAACATATAATTCTAATTAAAATTACCAAATATAATAAGTTTCGTATCAACAATTTTTAATTCCTAAATTTAAAATTGGACCTCAATGAAAATAATTTTTTTTTTCAGAACCAATAATTCAGTTATCGATCAGAGTTATTGAAGAACTTTCAAAAACCAGAAGCAGGAATTTGAAGCTAGACTCATAAAAATAAAATTTATAACAACTGATAGCAGAAGAAAATAAAGGATTGCATTGGAGAAAACAAACCTAATCTAAAAACCCAAATATTACCTCACATCCAAACTGTGGAGAGAATTGCAAGGAAAACTATTCTTGGGAGAGATCCTGAGAGGATGAAAATCACATACTGAACCTGCATTGGCTTCAAATTTCAATTCCAAATATATATAAGTTTAAGATAAATCTTTAATTAAGATAGAAAAACCCTTATAGCCAATTCAAGCAATGCATATTTATTTACGACAATTTTACGTTTGAAATCTAAAAAATTAAATTTTTCTATAATGAAACCACCTAATATCTTCAAATACCAAAAGATAAGAAATGCATGTAAAAGTAAATTTGTGTACAATGTTGCACAACATGACATATCCCTCTTAACAAACGTATATTTATGAGCAACTTAAGGAGTGCTTAAAAGAGGAAAAAAAATGCAAAAAAATAGGAGACCAAAGCTCAAAACAAAAATGGAGGGGCTAAAATTTGAATTCATTCCTTTGTAAACTCTTTCAATGCAAATAAAAAAAAATACAATATCAATATAGGCCAAACAAAGCAAAGAAAATCTATGCTTTCTATCGTCTAAGAGAGGCACACTTTATATTTTCAAGATTATACTATATTAAAAAACTCCCATTTTATCAAAATTGTCTTTAGTTTTTGTATAAGTAGAGAGAAAAATTTAAAACTCATATGTCATTCATAACCAATATTTGCATAAACAAAATGCCAAATTAAAAAGCCCCATTTAGAAAGCTCATAAGCTATATTAGATAACAAACTTTAATTTTTCAAGATTGTACTACAACAGAAAACTCCTGTATTATCAAAATCAACTTTGATTTTCATATAAGTAGATAGAAAAATTTAAAAACCCATAAACAATATTTTCAGAACCTAAATGCTAAATTAAAAAGTCCTTGATAATCTAAAAAATATGTTATTATGGAGTATAGAATTTTCTTTTAAGAAATAATAACCTTTAGACTCGCCTATCAAATTGAGAAAGATTTTATCTATTAAAGATTAAAATAGCAACCTACCAAATAGATTAAAATACCGATTTTTTTTTCTTGAAACAACATAGCATGCACTACATAAAAATTAGAACTCTAATTATTTGATGAATCCTTCATTTTGCAATGCTTCATAACTTAGCAATATTAAAACTTAAGTTACAAAGATATATACTTAAAATTCAAATTGATGAAAAAAATAAAAGGAAGAACCCCTAATCTATAACTTAATCTACATTATCATAGAGAATATACAGAACAAATAGAAATTATAAGAAAATAGCATCCTACATCATTTTATTTACATGATTACACGATACAGCAGAATAGTAGATTTTATTGCATTATTGATCCATTGTACACTCTAATAAACCAAATTATGCATCAAAAACTCAATAAATAAAGAAGTCTAAGATAACCAGAAAGAAAAATAAAAAATGATTTTCAAACCTTTTGATACTCCAACACGGCTCCAACACAAATTATCAGCCATGATCGACTATTTTAGTCATGGCATTTTTAAGAGTAGTGGATCCACGTAATTAAAAAATATATCTTAATGAATACACACGCGATGGCGTATCACAGTTGGATGCCACGCGTGAAAAAAATTAAAAAATATTACGTGACATGTGCGAAGATATACATGTAAAAATTGGAAATAATGGAAAAAAATTTAAAAAAAATACTTAAAATTCAATCTCATTTAAAGGTATATATACATTTCACAGAGTGCGTCATAAATTAATCAATATTTATAAGTAAGTGTTTGTTTACGATCACTAAAATAAAAAAAAAAGTAAAAGAATGATAGGTTCGAGTAAAAAAATGAAACAAATGTCATTTCTTCAGTGAGTGAAAATTTCCAATTGAATCAAGAAATGATGTTATAGGAGTATTTGAAGAAATGATGTTTGTTTAGCGAAAAAAGTACGTTTGATTATTTAATCGATTAATTATTATATAAAAATATTATTATTATAATCCACAATTATTAAATGTATATTTTATTTTTTTTATATTTGAATATATTAATTAAAAAATAATTTTAAGTTAATCTGTTTCACCGTTTTTGATAATATAAAAAAAATTGATTTTATTTCGCTGACATTAAATTATCAAAATGATCGATATTCATGAAAGAGTAGTGGAGAATTAAAAAATATAATTAAGAGATATACATGGAAAATTGAAATAATAAAAATATGCTTAAAAAAAATTTAAATTAGATAAATTAAAAAATTCAAAATAAAAATAAAAAGACATGTGATAGGTGAGTGAAAAGTAAATGTTAAGTGAATGAAAATTTTAGGGAGTATTTGGTTTAGCTATAAAAATTTGATTATTTTAATAATTAATTATTATATAAAAATTTATTATTATAATCAATTATAATATAATTAGTTTTATATTAAATATATTAGTTAAAAAATAATTTTAAATTAATCTGTTTTGTTTTGATAATATAAAAAAGAATCGATTTTATACATTAAATTAACAAAATAGATATAAAATAATTAAAAAATTATATGATTAATGACAAAATGATATTTATATCTCAAAGTTGAATAATCTAAATTTTATTTATTATAAAAAAATTTTTTAATGGGAAAAAAAAACTAATTTTCGTAATAACTCAAAAATAAATTTTATTTTTAAAAAGTTATTTGGGAAATAATCGTTCACACACTTAGTAACTAAAATTATTAATGATGAGTGATAGTAATTATCACAAATATTTAATAGAGTTGCATAAAAAATAAAACAACAAATGGAGACTTATTAGAAATTTAAATTAAGGTAATTAAAAAATCTCATAAATAAATAAAAATTAAATATAATTACAAAAGTGACCTCAATTTAAAAGGAAAAACAAATCCTAAAATAACTTGATGACAAGACCAAGATATTTCTCTTTTATATATAAAAGATTTGTCATCTCCTTCTTAAACTAATTCGTAAAAGATATATTTGTAATAACTAGCATTCCTCTAATTTTTTATTTGAAAATAACAGTGGGAACCGAAAAGAAAATATAAAAGAATTGAGAACGTTGATGTAAAATAAAATATGGTTAAATTATAATTTTTTTAAAATTAATTATCATATTACAAATATTTTTAAAATAATTTTTATCATAAATTTTTGTTATAATAACGTTAATTAACAAATTTAATAAGTATTTTATTGTTTAATAAATGTTCTTTTGAAATACTTATTCTTTTTAAAAATATATATGTTTTTTCATTCTAATAAAGTTACTTTTAGCAAGTGTTCATTTAATTAAGAAAAAATATATTTTATATTTTTTTAAGAGTGTAGTTATTATATACATTTTTTAAGAGTGTGTGATTAAGTGAGAAAAATAATAGAAAAAAATAAATATAATAAATAATATTAAAAAGATGTAAAAAAAGATATATCTGTTTATTTTGCGATAAAAATATCGAATTATTTAATTAATAGGTATCTATTTAGATGTTTGTTTGTTTTTAATAAATTAAAATGTATAAATTGATGATGTTTTAAAAAAGTTAATGGCCAAAAATTATTTTAAAAATGTTTATAAATATAAAGAATAATTTTTAAAAAATATATAAGAATTAAATTGAAAATTAATAAAAAAACCGAAATTACAATTTAACCCAGAAGTATTGATTAGTTGAAACGAAAAGTTCGAAAAAAATGAAAAAGGAAAATTGGTGGAAACGCGGTCAGTTTGATTGATATGATTTTTGAAAAATTTGGTCCCATAGGCATTCATTCATTCATTCATTCATTCAGGAACACTTTGCTTGTTTGTTTAGCGAGAGAAATGGCAGAAGCAAGTGCCCTCCGCAGGTCTGTCTTTCTTCTTTCTCCACCCAATTCCAACGCCGTAGCTTGCCATCTATTCTATTCTTCTATCTCTCTGACGACGCCCGGTTCTGTGTTTCAGTCGAATCGAGGAGATTCAGAAGCTTTGCAATGATGATGAATTAAACCCTTTAGATGCTCAGATTTTACTAGAGGACATTGCCCTTCACGTCGAGGTATTCTTAATTGTCTTCTCACTTTCACTCCATGAATTCGCTTTTTCTTAATTCACTTTCAAATTTCAATCACACAGAACACAGTGCATCAGACTGTCTCCGAAGTATCCGATTTCGATTTTTTAGGAACTCAAGATTTCGGTAATTCCTTTCTTATCTTATGCAATGCAATGCAGTGTATGTATCTTGTTCTTGTGGGAATTTTAATTTTAATTTTATTTTATTTTTATTGCTCGATTTTTAAACAGATGCTTACCTAGAGCACTTGAAAGAGGAACTTAACAAGGTTAATGCTGAATCCACCCATGTAGCACACGAGATTGAGCTTCTCACCAAAACCCATCAGGATGGTGAGTGAGTCACACTCACACCTTTTTATTCTTATCATTCTAATCTTGTCTTAGTGTCTTGTCTATTACACCACCATCATGGATCATTCCATCAAATTATTATTATTCTCCCTTTCTCCAGATCGTATTCTCTTGGAGGCCAAACTTGAAGAAATCAATTGTTCTTTAGATTATATTACATCCAAGGTTGGTACTTGCTACTTGGTTCTCTTTTAAGAAGCAACTGATTGTGTTTTATACTTCATTCACTCAAAAATGGGAGAAATTCTAGCATGCTCTTGGAACACAATAAATGCATGCTCCAGGAAAGATCTCCACCATTGATTTTAAACAAACTTACATAAATTTTAAGTTACCAATTTAAAATTAATGGTAGAGATCTATCATGGAGCATGCATTTATTATGCTTTAGGAGCATGAAATAAATTCTCCTCAAATGGAGCCCTAGTGTGAGTTAATTATATTGACTTAATTAACCTTCCCTTTGGCTAATGAGGTGTAACGGATTTTCCATGTAGTAATCATATTTTAACATTAGTGCCTTCTAATAATTGTAGGATCAGCAGACAGCCCAGGGTAGTGAAGGCATTGATTGCCCTATGCTGGCAGATGATTATTCGACTTTGACCATTGTGAATCAAGACAAGAATTTAGAGGTGTTGTTGACTAAGCCACACTACTTGCTTTCCATTTTCTTCTTGGGCATTGAATTAGTTTAAAAAATGTGAAGACTAATTATTCTGTGATGATGCGATCCTTTTTCTGGTTCTTTCACAGCAAATTATTTTGGTGATTCTTAACCATAGCTTTTATATTAATAGTGTACTTTTTTCTTTCCTATGTTGCAGGAATTAGAACTTGAAAATAAGATTGATGAAATGAAGTCAATTCTAAAGTCTTTGCAGGATCTAGAGTGTAAGGTCAAATGGTAAGTTCAGCTACTCTCACTTACATTTCAAATACTTATCTGTAGTGCACTATGGCTTACTCATCTTGTTCCTTTGTTTAGGTTTGATGCTGTAGATCAGATTGAGGATGCGTTGACGGGTCTAAAAGTGCTTGCGTTTGATGAGAATTGCATTAGGTTGTCAATAAGGACTTACATGCCAAAATTAGAGGGCCTTTCATACCTAGAGAGAGTTGCAGATACCATTGATGTAGCTGAGTTGAATCATGAGTTATTAATTGAAGTTTTTGAGGGGACTATGAAGTTAAAGAATATTCAGGTATCAAAATAAATCATTATTTCTTAATTTAATTTGTTTGTGAGGATCATTGTTCAATAAATTTAACAATCGGGTTCAGCACTGATGTGGAAACATACTAGTATGAACCGAAAAATCTGTTAGCCAAAAGTAACAGTTTGAATGTCACCGTTTAGATAAACTCTTTAGAAATCACAAGAGGCTTTCATGTCATCAAATAACCTATGCTTTGAAGTTGTTTCTTGTGTTATTTTGAAGTGGATAATGGCCAAGGAACACAGGCTCAATCACTCAAGAAATAATGATTTCTGGTTTAATTTTGATAGTGAACTTCATTCTAATATTCCATCGGTTTTATAGTTATTGTTCTGTCTTGATGCTCTTCGGTTGCTTGGGCTAGAACTAGCTTCCTGTTGAGTAGTCTTCGAGCTTGAAGGTTTTGGAAATAGGGATTGGGTACCTGCAAAGACACTCTAATGTTCAAGTCAGTGTGGTGTGCTACGTTTTGCTATGAGCAGGAAAAGATGCTTACCAACATCCTTAATGTTGCTATTTATAGTGTGATAGAGACCCAGGCCCAAAAGTGACAAAAGTATATGCTAGAAGGATGCACCAGACGGCAAGTAAGTTGGAAAATGGGAGTGGGAAAACAAACTTTGGCTTAGACTAACTAATTGCTGAGTTGGCCAAGGGATGAGTGGAATTCTGTTACGAATGGGTATATATGTAAGGGGAGAGGGAAAATGTGAGGTAGGCAAGGATTGACTTGGGCATTAGGAGGGACTAGGCACTCTACAATTGTCTAGAACTATTTTCTTTTCCCTGTATTTAGTTTTATTCCTATATTTCCATAATATACTCAGTATTGGCACTGATATCATCTTGATATCGTCCAGACATTCAGTATCTTGTTGTGTTATTCTATTTTTCTTATTAAATCTGTTTGGTACCTATCAATTGGTATCAAAGCTTCACGATCTGGGAGCTCGGATGGTTAATACAAGATCAGCCATGGAGTCACGTCTAGAAACGGTGGAGAGGATTTTGCTGGAAAGATTGAAGAAGCAGGAGAGGACAGAGGCCCATTTGGACGAGCTCATACGCTTGCTTAAGGCGCAAAACAGAGGAAACTCGAGGGAACGATTGCGACACAGGAGGCGTCCCAAACTACACGAGGATAATGGCGAGAGTGAATGAGAGAAGGAAAGCAGAGCAAGTTCGGTGCGAACTTGCGATTCTCCTTGTTTAGATCGTGATGGTTCTCGATACTCTCGAAAAATAGAGATATGTAACGGAACTTGTCTGCAACCTGATGAGGTTCCTGTACTATTATCAAAGCGACAATCAGAAACTATGGTGGTGATGAAGGTTATAGAGGAGGAATTTGTGAAGAAAGAGGAAGGTGTGGGTGGAAGTGGAGATTGGGTTAGTGTAGATCAAATCACAACAATACGTCATAGTCTCATGAGGGAGGCGAAGAGGCGTGAGTCATCACACGAAGAGGGGGCTGAGAATGGGGGGAGCTTGACCACAGTGGGCGATCAGAGAAGGAACTGGGCCGCCATGGCCACAAAACTCAGCATCTCAAGTGGTCCGGCCAAGCAACCGTTGCTACTGGAACCACTGGACTTGGATGCTCCATTGGAGGAAGATAGGGTCCCATGCGACTGAGCTTGGGATCCCAAGCGCACCGGCTGATCCTCCACTGCCAGAACCGCCGGACCCAAGTCGTTATACGGCATCCAAAGGGACAATGGCAGAGATGGCTACTGCAACGAGAAGCAGCGTGAATGGGAAGAAAAAGGGAGGGGGGTGCAAGAAAGGGATTACAGAAATTAAATCCACTTTTTGACCTAATGGGCTAGGCCCAATTGAATGGGCAAATTACAAGGGTTTTAAAGATGAAGGCAGAGAGAAAATTGCAAAGGTTGAGCACATTTTCTGACTTAATGGGCCAGACCTAATTCATTAAAAAAGGAGACCAAACCTTTTGGGAAGGAATTGTGTTAAGAAGATTGAGCTCAACAATGACCCAACCTTTTAAAAATTGGAAGAATGCAGGAGAAATCGAGAACAAGCTCGCAATAGCGACAATCCCTGAATCTGAGTATGGGAAGCCATCGAAGGTCATAACAGATGACAATATGGAATTGCGTTTCGAAATACAAGAAAAGGTTGATGGAATTCTTGCAAATTATTCTGGTTTGTTGGTAACTCTCAATGACATTTGCTTGATGCCTTTAGCCGAGGACTGTACCACTCAAAGCATTCTGCAGTATTTTCAAATGGACCCTGACAATTATGACAACTATGGAGGTGTTGAACCTGCTGAGTATTGTTTTCAGCATTATACTTCTACAGAAACATGCTTGAGTGCATTTCAGGCTCCCATTGAGCCAACTACGGCCTTGGAAGGGTTTTCTGGAAACAATTATTCTGAGGCTTTTGCATTTATTATCACATACCCTGTCAAGGATGCAATTATGAAAGTTGGAGATGAGAATGGGAAAGCAATCGCTGGGGAAAAAGCTTTCATCCAGTTAGCTAAGGAGGAATTGTTGCCAATGGAGCAATCTAGCAATCTTACTTGGTCATTTTCAACTAAAAGTTCAATTGAGGAAGAATTAAAGAGAGAAAGCACTGCAGATGTCATAACAATACTTGGGAGCTATAATGTAATGTTTGTTTATATATCGCTGACCTTGGGAGATAGACCACCTCATCTATCTTCTTTCTACCACTCGTCTGAGGATGTTCCAAATGGTAATGCTAATGCTCCCATCCGTGAAGGAATGAATGGTGCAGAAGTTGAACGGAGGTTAAATCAAACAAATCATAAGTCTTTTGTCGATTTAGTTACTCGACTCGTGGCAAACAATGTTGAGTTCAGACGTGAAACTTCTCAGCCAACTGCTGGTATTATTTCAAATGTCACTGGCCCTAGATCTTCAAGAACCCCGATTCCTTGTCAGAAACCTGGTTTGCTTGGACCTCCGGTCAGGCATGATGGCAGCTCGGTTGACCGTGATTGTGACTTAAAGAAAAGACTACTAACTATGAGGCATGGTCCAGATATAAGAGCTCAAACTTCAGCTGAAACCCCTCTTATATTTAGGCCACCCACTCAAACATCACCATCTTTAATGCAGCTACTTAGAGGCTGGTTGGTAGAAGATGATATAAGCGGCAGAGCTCAGACACATAATCAGCCTTTTGCATCTGTTAAAGAATCTAATGTAGTAAAATCCGATAAGCACCAGGCCCAACAGAAACCGTTTTCACCCCAAATTGCTTTACTCTCATAAGCATCACAACGTAAAGCTGAAGAGGCAATTTTTGTATATGATTTGCAGAGGCAGAGTCTTCCATCTAAGTCTCAGCTATCAGAGGAGGGGATATCTCTGAATCATGTGTCTTCTAATAGCAAAGATTTTCAAAGTGAAGCTGGAAAATTGAAGTTTTTACCCTCTCTATCTATTGGAGTGTTGCAAGAAATTGGGAGGCGTTGTAGCTCTAAGGTTGAATTTCAGTCTGTCGTAAGCACCAGCAAAGACTTGCAGTTTTCAGTGGGGGTACTATTCACTGGTGAGAAAATAGGCATTGGTATGGGAAGGACGAGGAAGGATGCTCAACAAGAAGCTGCTGAGAATGCCCTTCTCAGCTTAGCAGAGAAGTATGTGGCACATATAGAGCCTCAATGTAGAGCTGTTGATAGTGAAGATGACATGCTTTCTCTTGAACATGAAAAGGGTTTCTTGTGGGATGTGGTCAATCCAGAATCCAGCGAACTACGAAGAAAAGATGGATTGCTGACACAATGTATGAAGGAGGTTCATGCACCATTTCTTGGGCGACGGGGAGTTAAAATCTTGGTCTCTTATTTATTTGAATTTCACCTTGAGGACAAGGTGAGTCTTTTGGGGGGGGGGGAAGTATTGATAGAGACCCAGGCCCAAAAGTGACAAAAGTATATGCTAGAAGGATGCACCAGACGACAGGTAAGTTGGAAAATGGGAGTGGGAAAACAAACTTTGGCTTAGACTAACTAATTGCTGAGCTGGCCAAGGGATGAGTGGAATTCTGTTACGAATGGGTATATATGTAAGGGGAGAGGGAAAATGTGAGGTAGGCAAGGATCGGCTTGGGCATTGGGAGGGACTAGGCACTCTACAATTGTCTAGAACTATTTTCTTTTCCCTGTATTTAGTTTTATTCCTATATTTCCAGAATATACTCAGTATTGGCACTGATATCATCTTGATATCGTCTAGACATTCAGTATCTTGCTGTGTTATTCTGTTTTTCTTATTAAATCTGTTTGGTACCTATCATAGTGAGAATCTCTTTGGCAGTTAGGAGTGTGTTAGAAAGTTTGTACCCTAAAGGGACCTTAGGTTGTGGCCCCACTTAGGCATACTTGTTGGTCTTTCATTGATCCAACTAGGATGACCCTTTTGCCAAAGGTCATGGGTCACTCCTTTGCTACTAATGGGCTTGGCTATTAGAAGCCCAAAACTCCAGGATGGATCAGTTATCATTAGTATCTTGTTAAGGTTTAGATGGTGACTGATTTTTTTTTTTCTTTTAGTGTCTTCATTCTTCAACTTTTATACCTATGATGATTTATTGATGTTTTTGGTGTTTTTATTTAGGTTTTTCCAAATGATATATATGTGAATGACATTGTTGATACTGCTAAGTCTGTCAGGTTTGTCATGTCCTATTTTTTCCTGTTAGGTTTTCTGATTTTCTCAGTCTTTTACCCTCCGTTCCTTATGGCTATAACTCATACTTCTGGACTATCATTTACAATGCAGTAAGTCCTCATTGCAGTGGTTTATAAGAAAAGTGCAAGATAGAATTATACTAAGCACACTTAGGCGCCTTGTGGTAAAGGATGCTAATAAATCAAGGTGAGACTGTTATATAGTCCTTTGGTTTTGATGCTCTTAAATTTGGATTATGATTTAGTGTTCTGCTCACCATTTTATGTCTCTTTGTAGATATTCGCTTGAACACTTGGACAAAGATGAGATTATAGTAGCTCATATGGCTGGAGGAATTGATGCATACATAAAGTTGTCTCATGGTTGGCCAATATTTGGTTCTCCATTAAAGCTGATATCTGTCAAGGGATCGGATAATTTGAAGAGAACTTCTCTAAGTTTTCATTGCAAAGTTGAGGTGAGAGAATTTCACTCTGTATTTGCTATAAAATTTCTCTGTAATTATTCTTCCTTATGGATGTGTAGAAGCATTCTCTATGTGGTGTCAAAGTTTTCACCCCCAAAATGTTCCTACTTAATCATTTGCTGAACCTATTGAAATTCCAGAATAGCTTAGTCCTTCATGTATTTTTCATTTCTTTTGATTATAACTTGAAAATTACTTCAGTGACTTAGCCAATATGTTAGTGTCTATGCTGTTATTTGTCCTGAGAAGTGTCTATATAGTAGTACTTCAAGATGTGTTAAAGATACTATTGCTATAGGGGTCAGGGTTGGGTTTGAGTTTATCAAATTTTGAAGGGGTTCAAGCCTGAACTTAAATACAACCCACCTACGTTCAAATCCACTTGTTCTGGAGAAAAGAAATGAACTCAATATAAGTTTTTGAAGAAGCAGTAAATTTCCTCCAAATTTTTGTGTTATGTTGGTATCTTTTTATTCCTTGCAATCACACCATATTGGTAGATTTATATTTGATCATATTTAATAACTTTGCAGTTGCACTGATTTCTTGTACCAATATTACATGGAATATGTATTTTTATTGTCAACATCTGAAGTGTTTGCCCTAGTGATGCAAACAGTAGTGGAAGAATGAGGATAATTAAAAAGGATACAATTCTGGGCTAGTGGAATAACCTATGGACTTTTAGAAATTAGCTATGTGTAATTGGCTAATTACTAATTACATGTTCCGAAGTCATATTTGGTGCCTTATGTTCTAAACTTTAAAATAAATGGAGATTGGTGGTAATACGAACTTTATTTTGCGATGTGAAAATTGGAATCTTAAAGTACTCAGCCAGTCAGCCTGCTCTTTCGGTGAGTACCATTGATGTTTCACTTATTAGTATTACTAAAGAAACCCCCAAATAGGTGACTCTCTCCTAGAAGTATCTGTAGTGCATTGCAATTTAATGAGGTCCTGTTCAGACATTATAAATAACGCAAATTTTTGTATGTCAACAATGTGTCAAGAATATGATAATTGGTCAAATATATGGGCACTGGTGGGACAAGACAGCTATAAAGTACAAACTAGAAACAATTTTCTCCCAGGAGTTTACAAGATGGTACTTGAATACTTAAATCAGTGTCAAATTCCTAGTCTGTCATGTGACTCTTTTGCATTCTAGTGTTATTCTGATTATGATCTGATTGATTTTTCAGAAGTTGGCTAACTCTTTAGATACTCATATTCGGCAAAATATATCGAGCTTCGTTGATGCAGTTGAAAAAGTACTTATAGAACAGTTGCAGCTTGATCTTCCAGTCGGTGATAGTTCAGCCTAAGGATAATCTCATATCTGTGATGTTCATTGTAGTTACCTCTAGAATCTCTGTATGTGATTGAAATTCTGTATCACTTGCTCAAACTTCTTTTCTACTTGGTGAAGCAAATTTTATAAATGTTTTGGTAAAGATGATTACTTTTCTTCATTTTAGACTGGAAAATTACATGCTAAATAGGTGTGTTTGACATTCGAATGGTCTTGATCAGTTAATCAGATATTGTGCTGGAGTTTTGAAAATTTTAAATAAGTAATGCTCTATATCGTAATATCTTAACAAACCGGGAGAGATTCATGTTTTTAAAGTGACAAAATATGTCAATAATTGAAAAGCTCATTAATTTCCATTTTGTGTGCGCACATGCGTGATAGCCTGATAGCTATTTACATAATTTCTTTATTTTTTTTTTGACGAGAATTTCTTGATATTATATCTGTTAGTTATAAAAACTGCATCTATAATTTCGACATTGATATAATATAATAGAGTTTTTTTCTGGTAAATCGTTCAATATCCGATTACAAATTCGATATGGAACGGTACATTAAGCAATATCATTACAAACATGAATACAAAAATGAACATTATTCAAGTGCTCAACGAAGCATGTGACGATTTAATCCCAAAAAGAAAAAAAGAAAAAAAGAAAAAAGAAGAGAAAAATAAGATATGTGAATATTGTTCCGGAACTTAGCAAATTTAGGCAATCAAACTGCAACACTGTGGAGCACAACAGTCTCAACAGTGAGGCCAGGTCCAAAACCGAATAGCACACCCCATTCAAGCCCCTCGCCCGTTGTGGCAAGTCCGTCTTCTTTAGACTTCCTCCTCATTTGGTCCATGATGAATAACACACATGCACTTGACATGTTACCATATTCACTAAGCACATTTCGAGTGGCCTGCATTTTTTCAGGTTTCAATCCTAATTTGGCCTCCACTTGATCTAGAATTGCAGGGCCACCAGGATGTGCGATCCAAAAGATGGAGTTATAATCAGAAATGCCTAGGGGTTGAAAGGCTTCAACCAAAGCTTTCTCAATGTTCTTTGAGATGAGGCCAGGAACATCCTTGAGGAGATGGAATGTGAGCCCAACTTCACGAAGGTGACCATCAATGGCCCCTTCACTATCTGGGAGAATTGTTTGTGCAGTCGATACCAATTCAAACAAAGGCTTCTCAACCCCTCGTATGGGGTCTGAACCAACAATCACAGCAGCTGCACCATCTCCAAACAGTGCTTGCCCAACAAGGCTATCAAGATGGGTATCACTTGGACCACGGAAAGTGACTGCAGTGATTTCTGAACAAACCACTAGCACACGTGCATTTTTGTTGTTTTCAGCCAAGTCTTTTGCCAAACGGAGCACCGTGCCACCAGCAAAACAGCCTTGTTGGTACATCATGTAACGCTTCACATATGGGCGCAGGCCCAATAGCTTAGTGAGCTGGTAGTCAGCACCAGGCATGTCCACACCACTTGTGGTGCAAAATATGAGGTGGGTAATCTTGGACTTGGGCTGACCCCATTCCTTGATGGCCTTTGTTGCTGCCTCTTTTCCCAACTTTGGTACTTCCACAACCACCATGTCTTGCCTTGCATCCAATGAAGGTGCCATATACTCACATATATTGGGATTCTCCTTCAGGATCTCTTCCGTCAAGTGCATGTATCGCTTCTTAATCATTGACTTTTCACCTGAAAAATAATATGCAGTTTAGTCTTAGTGTTTTGTGCATGCTACTATGATCAGAATCAAGTACCAAAACTAATTAAATTAAACACATTAAATAAATAAATAGAAGCAAATGAAGATGCATGTGAGATATAATCTTACACATGCGCTTGAATTTTTCTTTGAGCTCCGTCTTGTGCTCACTGTTTGTGATACGGAAATAGTAGTCAGGGTAGGTACTCTGCTCCACGCAGTTTGGAGGAGTTGCAGTGCCAATTGCCAAGACCGTGGCAGGGCCTTCTGCTCGTTGTGCCTTGCGGATCTCATCAACACTCACCATCTTCTTCTCTAAAGTTGCAACAAAGAACAAAACGTCAGTGGTACTGGTAGGTTATCAAGGGAATGGAATGGTTGGTGCTTAGCACGATGTAGCTAAGCTAGCAAAGCAAAGGAAAGGTTTAAAAGATACGATAGGGTGTGTTACAAACTGGTGTGGAAGAGTGTGGATATATATAGGCAAAAGTGGTAGAGATAGTGGGTAGATGGAGGCCAATGCTTGACCAACCAAAGCCTTATGACAATGGAAAATAAAACTTGCACAAAGGTTTATACTACTCGCCGGCTAAAGCAATAATAATAATAGAAAAATTTTAAATATAATATTTCGACTTAACATTAATTGATATTAAATAAAGTGATTTAATAAGTATATAAATTATATTTAAAAGATTAAGGTTTACAATACAATACTCTAACAAGAATTAATAATAATAATAATAGAGTTAGGTGAAGTTGGGCTCTTAAACTCCGCATGTCTACGTAGACCGAAGACACCCTCACTTACCAACCGCAACACATTTTTTATTAGTTAACAAATTGGTGTTTTATTAGGGCTTAGATTTTTTTCTAATGCAATATGTGATGTGGGGAAGTTGGAAGGGACAAAAGATTACAAAGAAGAAAACGATATTTTAATGGTCAAATTTGAAGCTTGGCCAAATCGCCTTCATAGCATTGCAATAGTACTGTTTAGGGAGTTTAATTGTTTTGACAAAGAGAGCCCGTCTGTGGTGATCATGTCGGCTGAGCTTCAATTTCTAAAATTAGGTTGTGACGTAATAAAGATGTTAAAAGTTTCCTAAATAGTGAAATCAAGGAATATAAATATATGCGAGATAATGACTAATAGATTAAATTAACAAATAAGATGTGACTCAGTCGATAACTTTTAATTTTAACACATACAACTCAAGATATATGTAATATCGATTTAATTTTTAAAAGATTGTTGAAATCAACTTAATTAGTTGCTTAATCATGAAAAATGATATTAAAATTATCCTTTTGAATATGAAATGTGATAATAATGTTAATGAAGCATTTAATTAAGAAGTTAAATTAATGTCAATTTTTATAATTAAAAGACTAAATTAATATCATTTTTTTAGATGACAAAATTAATTTCATTTTTTATAATTAATGGAATAAATTAATATTAATTATTTGAAAAACCAAATTAATTTCACCTATTTCCTTGAGAATTAAAGTGAATGTTTACTCTAATTACAAAAGTGCACCAAATAAAAGCCATGGTAGATTAGGTGCAGCCTGCGATATCACCCACAGAATTAGACATGCACGCTATGTTACCAATCAAAGAGAGGGACCGGGCCCGGGGACGAGGAGAGAGAGCTAACTTCATTCCTCTGCTATAAATGTTCTCTTCGATGCCAAAGCTAATATGAGGAAGTAAAATGGAAAACTGCTACTAGCAAATTAATAAATAGTTAATTTAATTCATTAGTGATTATCAAAACTAATAAAGAACTATTTCATAAAAATATGGGATTAATTTGATATGATTGATGTGAAATGGAATTTGATTAATCAAAATTGAACGCGATATTAAACTAGAGAAATAATATAAAAGTACTTTATATTTTTTAACAAACGAGGTATAAGATATGAATCTTCCGAGATTGAAGTGTTGAAAAAATCGGATCAAACAAGTCGGTTCAATTGAAAAACTAATTGAAAAACTAATAAATAGGTCATAGGTCCGGTTCAATTAATTCACAAAATCGATCTGTTTGATAATTGATTAAAATTGATTAAAAATTAGTTGAACCGATAAAAAATTGAAAAAATTATTAATAAATTAATTTGAATTGATTTTTTTAAAATCAAAATTTTTTATAAATAAATTTTTAATTCATTTAAAAAAATGTATTTTTGAATCAAATAAAGATTAAATGTCAAGTTACAAAAATTCACATATAAAATTAAAAAATATGGTATAAGAATGTTTATTATCTTTTAATTTTTATATAAATTGTATGCTTGATGTTTTATTCATTACATAAAATTTATAAGTATAGTTTCATCTTAACTTTCATATTTATGTTATATACTTAAATATTTTATTTATTATACAATGTGAGACTTTAAAATATTAAATAACATAATATAAAATATTAATATATTATTTTATTATTTTATATATTATACAATATTAAAAATATATATTTAATTATCATCCGTGAACTAGTAATATCTTTACCAATTCAATTAAAGTCTGATTTAAAAAAAAAATTGAAAGTGGATTTCTGAAATTCTTAAATAAATTTAATGCACTTGAACTACAATGTTACGCAAAATATTTTATATTTTAAGCATTACGCCATAACATATGTAGTCTTCGACAGGCAACAAATTTAAACGCATGTCCACAACAACAGCAAAGGCACTTGGGTTAGGTTTTCATCGTAAATCATAAAAAAAAAAATCAATCAAGTGACAAATTCATGTACATACATGGATGCATCTGTCACAAATTCGTGGATGATCTTACCATTGGCCAATATTAATTCATAATGTGGACAATGATTTAAGATAAAAAAATATCTATGTGCTAAGTTACATGTACATGGAATTTACAGAACACGTGGTATTGCCGCTTGCGAGGAAAGAGAAATGGGAGACAAGCGCGATTCATTTTTTTATTGCTTTCTCCTAAATAACCTGACTGCGTAACTATGGTTTGTTCAACTATTATAATAAGAGCCTATCACCGCAAATTATGGATCACAATCTTTGGTAAGAATCAAGAATACCAACTAGTCAGTTATAATTTGTACTTTTTCATTGCATTTCAAAATTTAGTTTTACATTAACCACTATTTAGTGGCTTTTTGAATCAAGTTTACAAATTTAGTAATTTGTTGTGAAAAATAAAAGTTTTAAATACTTTTTACAATTTAACCCAAATAATCACATGCACTGATGCACCTACAATAAGAGACTAAGACAAATAATAAGCGGTCCAACGTAATTAAAGAAGCTTAAGGATGATATCAAATTTCAATAAAAGTATACAACACAGATTTTGAAATGTATTGTAGGATGGACTTTTTCTATGAATTTTATTTTTCTTTTAAATTTTAAAGTTTGTATAGTTTAAAATTAAAGGCTGGAACCTATCATAGCAGAGCACTTGTAGAATTATCCGTGACCAAGCCAGATATCTCCTCGTTTCCATTCGGTTTCCTGCCAGTCTTATTTTATTCCTGGTCTGATCCTTTCAGGAACATAATAACCATTGGATATAATATGGGACCCATACAATTAGTAAAAATCATATGTATCCAATGGTGGTTCGCCTTCAAGTTTTATTATTCATACCAAAAAAATTGTGTATCATTTTACATAAATTAACAAGTATTATCTGATTAACAGAACTAATAAATTACTAATATTAGCAATCGAATTCTGATAATAACATAATATATGTTATTAATTAAAAATTTATACATTGTTAATTGTCGTAAAAATATAAGTGATCTTGGGTGGCTGGGTGCATTCATCGTTTTCTTTCTCCTTATTTTAATACCATAGCTGACATATGTTGACCGTTCAAATTTCTAAAAAGATTTTCCACATATAATATATAGTTTGGTGAGTAACAGTCTTCAGTCAATGTAGCCATGCGGAGGTTGAGAATGTAAGTTAACTCACCTACCTCCAATGTTACTGGCAATTGCCCACTGCAAAGCCTGCCACAAGTATGCTTGTTCAATTATTCTTATTTTCAATTCCGTTAAGCATGTGATCTCCATCTACCCACTCTTTCTCTTCCCTTCTCTTCTGACTGAAAACATATATATATATACACTCTCTTCGGGACCAGTTTGTAACACACCCCATCATATATTTTAAGCAGTTGCTTTGCTAGCTTAGCTACATCGTGCTAAGCACCAACCATTCCATTCCCTTGATAACCTGCTAGTACCACTGACGTTTTATTCTTTGTTGCAACTTTAGAGAAGAAGATGGTGAGTGTTGATGAGATCCGCAAGGCACAACGGGCAGAAGGCCCTGCCACGGTCTTGGCAATTGGCACTGCAACTCCTCCAAACTGCGTGGAGCAGAGTACCTACCCTGACTACTATTTCCGTATCACAAACAGTGAGCACAAGACGGAGCTCAAAGAAAAATTCAAGCGCATGTGTAAGATTATATCTCACATGCATCTTCATTTGCTTCTATTTATTTATTTAATATTTTTAATTTAATTAGTTTTGGTACTTGATTCTGATCATAGTAGCATGCACAAAACAGTAAGACTAAACTGCATATTATTTTTCAGGTGAAAAGTCAATGATTAAGAAGCGATACATGCACTTGACGGAAGAGATCCTGAAGGAGAATCCCAATATATGTGAGTATATGGCACCTTCATTGGATGCAAGGCAAGACATGGTGGTTGTGGAAGTACCAAAGTTAGGAAAAGAGGCAGCAACAAAGGCCATCAAGGAATGGGGCCAGCCCAAGTCCAAGATTACCCACCTCATTTTTTGCACCACAAGTGGTGTGGACATGCCTGGTGCTGACTACCAGCTCACTAAGCTATTGGGCCTTCGCCCATATGTGAAGCGTTACATGATGTACCAACAAGGCTGTTTTGCTGGTGGCACGGTGCTCCGTTTGGCAAAAGACTTAGCTGAAAACAACAAAAATGCACGAGTGCTAGTGGTTTGTTCAGAAATCACTGCAGTCACTTTCCGTGGTCCAAGTGATACCCATCTTGATAGCCTTGTTGGGCAAGCACTGTTTGGAGATGGTGCAGCTGCTGTGATTGTTGGTTCAGACCCCATACAAGGGGTTGAGAAGCCTTTGTTTGAATTGGTATCGACTGCACAAACAATCCTCCCAGATAGTGAAGGGGCCATTGATGGTCACCTTCGTGAAGTTGGGCTCACATTCCATCTCCTCAAGGATGTTCCTGGCCTCATCTCAAAGAACATTGAGAAAGCTTTGGTTGAAGCCTTTCAACCGTTAGGCATCTCTGATTATAACTCCATCTTTTGGATCGCACATCCTGGTGGGCCTGCAATTCTAGACCAAGTGGAGGCCAAATTAGGATTGAAACCTGAAAAAATGCAGGCCACTCGAAATGTGCTTAGTGAATATGGTAACATGTCAAGTGCATGTGTGTTATTCATCATGGACCAAATGAGGAGGAAGTCTAAAGAAGACGGACTTGCCACAACGGGCGAGGGGCTTGAATGGGGTGTGCTATTCGGTTTTGGACCTGGCCTCACTGTTGAGACTGTTGTTCTCCACAGTGTTGCAGTTTGATTGCCTAAATTTGCTAAGTTCCGGAACAATATTCACATATCTTATTTTTCTCTTCTTCTTTTTTTCTTTTTTCTTTTTGGGATTAAACCGTCACATGCTTCGTTGAGCACTTGAATAATGTTCATTTTTGTATTCATGTTTGTAATGATATTGCTTAATGTACCGTTCCATATCAAATTTGTAATCGGATATTGAACGATTTACCAAAGAAAATTCTATTATATTATATATCAATGTCGCAATTATAGATGCAATATTTATAACTAACAGATATAATATCAAGAAATTCTCGTAAAAAAAAATAATATCAAGAAATTAAGTAAATAACTATCAGGCTATCACGCATGTGCGCACACAAAATGGAAATTAATGAGCTTTTCAATTATTGACATATTTTGTCACTTTTAAAACATGAATTTCTCCCGGTTTGTTAAGATATTACGATATAGAGAATTACTCATTTAAAATTTTCAAAACTCCAGCACAATATCTGATTAACTGATAAGAAAAGTAATCATCTTTACCAAAACATTTATAAAATTTGCTTCACCAAGTAGAAAAGGAGTTTGAGCGCGTGATACAGAATTTCAATCACATACAAAGATTCTAGAGGTAACTACAATGAACATCATACATATGAGATTATCCTTGGGCTGAACTATCACCGACTGGAAGATCAAGCTGCAACTGTTCTATAAGTACTTTTTCAACTGCATCAACGAAGCTCGATATATTTTGCCGAATATGAGTATCTAAAGAGTTATTATTACTAATTAAAAAAGTTTATAGAAAGGTTATGAATTTTTTATCTAATGGCAGAAAAAAATTATTTTTATTTTTAGGTTTTTATTCTATCTTTTAGCAGAAATATTTATTAAATACTAAACTAATAAAGTTAAATATCACCTTTAAGGTAGTTGCTTTGGTGCAATAAAAAAGAATGTGTCATCAGTGACATTTCAAGATAAGCCAATATCAATCTAACACATAAACAATAAGTTAACTTTTGAAAATTCATGGAATTTTTTTTAATTTCTCAATTGCTGAAGTCCCTTGATTGATTTGAATCCTTTGCTTTTTCTGCCTGAAAAAGTTCAACCTCTAAATTTTTTCTGGTAAAGGTTCACACACACTCTTCAAAATCCCACCCTTCTTCTTCCCTCATTTTCCTTGCCCCCAAACACCTTCTCTCCAAGCTTCACTCTAACATTGCATGCATCGTTGACCACACTTGCTAAATTTTCAATTTTTTCAGATACCCACAATTCCTCCCTTCCTGTTATTTAGTGGGTATCTTTCAATTCTTTAACTTGCACCATTTTTGGACATAATTTTCATCCGGGGAAGTTGGTTTTGTTTGAGCTTTGGCTTGTGGAAGAGGATGGTGAGTGCTCTATGTGTTGTGGGTTCATCGGTGGTGGACTCCCACACTGGATGCTCTGCCCACCACTAGTGTGAATCTCAATAGTGGCAGAGATGTTGTTTTGTGAAAGAATAAGCATTTGATGAGGCGTGGAACCATAGAACTTAACAGTTACTTCATTGATACTGTGAGAGAGTGACATCTTTGTGTTAATAGAAGCTTCAAGAAGCAACGCAGGGATCAGAAAGTGGCAATTGTCAACGAGCTCGGTGGGCAGTATGATGATACTTAAGTGATGACATTGGAAATAATATCATATATTTTTTTGACCCAATTGACAGGAGCAACAAGACCTTGCTGAGAGAGTGATGGTAAAAATTTGCAATATAACCCTCAAAGGGGAGTTTATAAAGCAAAACAATGAGCTTCTTATTCTCTCGATCCTTGAATCGACTTGCAGGACATTCACGAGCGAGTGAATATTGAAACTCAGAAAAATAATAATAAAATATTAAATTATATTAAAATGTTATCGGTGGCACATCCTTTTTAGTTGCACCACCACCATATTTTAAAGAGAGATTTGATAAAAAAAAATAATCAAACTATAAACGAGTTAAATGATCTAAGTCCAAGTTTTATATTTTTTTAAATAAATCAAGTTCAAATTTTAAATTTGACTCATTTATTTAAATGAATCAAATTTAAATAGTCTTTTTCTTTTTCAAGTTAAATATGAACTTAAATTACTTGACATGGTTCTAATCATTTACATAAGTAAATAAAAAATAAGCTTTGCTGTAGGCTCTAATAAGTTACCAGATCTATTATCACCCATATTCACAACTCAAACAATTCCAGAAATTTCCCTAGTTATTTATAAAAATTATTTAATTTCCAATGTTTTTGTATTATGTATCTTTAATAAAAAGATTTCAATAGGCAAGTGGGCATGCCGGAGTAGTTATCGTGTCTGACTAGAAATCTTGTGGGCTCTGTCCGCGCATTTTCGAATCCTTTGCTCACGTCTCTATTTTTCCTCATTTTTTTTTTTTTTGTTCAATTTAATTTTGTTTTTTATAGATTCTCTTAATTTATGGTTTATATATATATATATATATTATATATATATATATATATATATATATATATATTAAATTCTATCAATGATAGTTGTAGGTAAATGATATTATTAAAAATAAAATTTTATTAGTTAGTAAGAGTGTGCAACTATGTGTAGAAAAAATCAAGCATAAATACTAGTAATTATCCTATTGCACGATTTTTGTAAATTTAGTTAAATTTTAAAAATCTAAATTAAAATAAAAATATTTAAAATTAATTTTTTATTTAAAAAATAATAAATTTAACTAGAATTAAAAAAATATAAATTAAAAAATAAAATTAGTTATAATTGAAAAGAAAAATATGCATAATTAAATTTAAAAAAAATTGAATTTGAATTTTTTAAAAGAAAAATTTAAGAATAACACATATTATTCTTTAATAGAAACTAGTATAAATAGATTAAGTTATTGTGAAATAATAATACTCTAATTTAATATAGAAGAATACTAACAATACACTCTTTTATATAATTTTTTTAATATTTATTTTATTATTAATTCACCTCATATATTTAAAAGATTATTAAAAAAGAGTGCTAAAAATACTTATTTTTGAATTAATAATAAAGTAAGTATTAAAAAAAATATCTAAAGAAATATATTGTTATCATTTCTCTTTAATGTATAAGGGTGAATTAAAAGTTTAGTTAAGTTTTTCGTTATTCACTCGAATCACTTTGTTATAAATTAAAAGCTGGGAGAAGATGGGAAAATCAAAAGAGAAAGACTTCTAATCTAATGAAGAAACTAAAATCATGATATGTCCCTAAGGTTGTGAGATATGCTTCCCGTAATCTTTCATATTTCTCGCTTTGATCTTTTTTGAAATTAATTACAAGCTTGTTAGAACCAAACAATATCAAAGCTGTTTTAGCTTGGGAGGGAACATAGGTGAAAGGCTACCACTGTCCAGACAAAATTCAAATTGCGTGGCTCTCAGGTGTCTCAGTAGTCTTAGGAAGTTGTGGACTTGAAAAAGCAGGGGGTTCCGTGGGTTTATTTCCCATATCTTTAGTTTTGTGAAGGAGGAAAGTCCCAGATAAAATTGTGACAAAGCCACACAACTCAGTAGCAATCTGCGATGCATTTTGTGTGTCCCATTCCTGCAGCATAATACATCATCCACTAAGTTGTTATACTATATCCATTTGCAAATTGCCAATCAAGATATTGTAAGAATAATGCAGAAAAGCCTAATAAAGCTATAAAATAATGCAGATAATAAATAACTTGCTCCAATATCATATGAATAGATTCTTATATATAATATTCAGTGTGTCTCGTTGTGACAGATTTTAGGTTTGTACGTTCACTTGTAACTTGTAAACAAAAAGTAAGGCTGCAACTCAATATTTATAAACAAATGAAATTTCAAATTATGATTGATCCAATACTATTGGTGATTGATTGTGACTCTGGACGAACCTTACTTGTAATGTTGTTCGAATCTCAGAGTCATTATTTTCAGAAGGACTTTATCTAATCATCACCCCTAATCCGAAATTATGTGACCAATTGGCCAAACACCTAAACAATACTATTGGTGATTGTGTTTCTCAATCATTCAGTTTTACTTTGCAATCCAGATAATTTAGTAGCATCACCATGTACACCATTAAATTAAAGTAAGAAATGTAAAAAGAAAAATCCAAAACCGTGGAAGGTAATAAGTCACCTTAAACATGATTATGCTGGCGAAGATGGTAAATGATGTAAACATGACGTAGTATACTGGTGATATGACAGCAGTGTTGAAGGTGTCCAAAGCCTGCAGACATGTTTACCAAAATTAAATAAATAACATTACAAAATAGCTGGTACGGTTATTATCTTGAACTGCTATCTGAACATACTTATTTTCGTTAATTTTAAAGCAAGTTTTAAGAGAATGCTGAAACGAAGTAAAGTACAATTGTAAGTCCGTTGGAAATCAGTAGCATAAAAGAGATGCCATTCCACCCCTCGAAGATTGCAGGTTAAGCTTTGTTCATCCTTATGTGAAAACGGAAGGGTGTGAAACGGTTTAATGCTAATTGAGAATAGCAGTACAGTAGCTTTTGAAAAAAAATTCTACCAAGATATCATGTTCTGCAAGTTCACAATATCAGTACAAAACCTTTCTAGTGTCTACGTTTGTAAAGTTGCCAAATGTCACATACTAGATTATGAAATGCAAATTGGCACATTTAGCTGATTATTGAAGCACCAAAGAGTGACATAGCATTAATTTTTAAAGGGTTTTGCTATTTGTTAAAGAAATAAAAGATATAAAGTATTAAAAAGATAAAGCTTTTTAAGTTTTAAATGCTTTACTTTTTATTTAATATATATTTTTATTCCTGAATAAATGTTCTTAGTACACTCGTTACACAAATTCATTTTTAAAAATTACAAATGACCACCTAAATGCTGAGCCTCAAATGCCAAGGACTCAGAAACAGTAGACATGTTTTTTATACTATTACTCTTATCATCAGTAAAAATTAAAGTTAAACAAAAAATTTATTCTTCTCATGATTCGATTTAGTGTAGTCTTCTAAGAACCCCGAAGACACAGCATAATGACAGCCCACACAGTACATGCATGAATATTAGATATAATGTCAAAGCTTACCTTGTTCAAGTAGTTAATCTGCAAAAGACAACATCCTATAACGACCAGTGTAAAGAACCAGGTCTCAAAGTAAATAAATTGATTCATCCCTTCAAATGAAAGCTTCATAGCTATTCCCACTGCTTTCACACTCATAACCTGTGCAAAAACTAGGATCAGCATTAAGTTTATAGAAAAATTCTTACCTAATCATAGTGCACTCAGTTGGGTGCATTAAGTCAATCAGGACTTAATATTTTTATAGACCACCATTAAATTAATTGTGAGACACAAAAATCTATAAAATTATTAAATCTTGATTGACCTACTGCACCCAACTGAAGTACACCATGTTTATGTAAGAATTTCTCTAAGTTTATATATTGAGGGAAAGTTTATGGACTCAACCATGATATGTATGACTATGAGCATTGAACATATAATTAATTAGTACCGTAATTGAGCCCATGAGAGAACATATTCCAACATATACAATCATATGGCTCTGACCATGGCTTCTCGCATAACGGAAAATAAGGACGGAAACCAGTATCACAACAGCGCAAGTGTAGACAAGAAACCCTGTTCATGTAAAAATTAGGGAAAAAAAAAATTCAACCTTAGCTTGATTAACCAGAAATGAAAGGCTTCATAAATACATAAGGATAAGACCATAATGCATTCCACTTAAGCAATTAAAGCTTCATAAATACGGATTGAAATCTTTTATTCATTTTCCTGTCCTCTTTTCTGTCTCCTAATTGAATGATGATAGCTCAGTAAAAAAAAAAAAAATTCTCTCTCTTAATTGACAATAACTTTTCTCTTAATTATCAATTTTTTGTAATAAGTTATCAACATTCACGTGAGAGAACATGGAAAGGATGACAGATGATTTGAATCCAATAAATACCTGGTTCTGTAGCAAGATGCCACACTTCCTTGACAGAGTGAATGTCTCTCTCACGTGGTGCATGCAAAACAATAGTTGTAGATCCCACCATACAGAGAGCACATCCAAGCACGCCAAACATGTGCAATTTCTCTTTCAAGATAAAGTGAGCTAGCACTGAACTGCATCATGATATGAGTTTGTAATTGTTTCTTGCATGCAGGCATCCAGACCAGATTGAAAGTTGAATAATGAAGATGCAGGCCCACATTTGTGTTGAAGAATGTGTTGGGTGAAGAAAACTATGTAACTTACCTGAAAATGATGCTCAAAGCTCCCAAAGGAGTTACAAGTAATGCAGGAGCAAATGCATAAGCCGCAAAATTGGCTATTTCCCCAACGATCACTACAAAATAAAGATTTAAGCATATAATTTAGCATCATCTACCAAAAATCATTTTATGCCTGGATAAAATTTTCTCAAGACCAGCGGGAACAGAAACAAAAGAGATGTTTATAATTACATAATTCTATGAGCTGTATATGGAAATTTTGCACTATGAGAAGGGCTAGAGAGACATAGATATAGCACAGGATTGATCCTTGGCAAATTGCTGGGGAAGATTATCATCTTGCTTAATGATAAATTAGGTCCCACATGCAACAAAATTGGTCAAGAGGAATATTATTTAATACTAATAGGTAGCTTACATAATAGACATTGTCAATAGGGATTGCATGCAGAAATGTTACGTTAATTTTTTTTAAAAAAAAACTGAAAATTACTCACTTGAAATCATTCCAGCCCACCAACACGGTTCATAAAGGTACGAATGCCCTCCCGTGGCTGATCAAAATTAAAGCACAAAAATTCTAATGTTAAAAAAATTAAATTGAAGTTGGATAGTTTTTCAATAAACCAGAAGAAAGGTGGATGGATGTGAGATAGAGATAAGGTGAACCTGCTCTTTTGCCATCATTATTATTGGCAGCTTTTTTAAGACCCATCTTTTTAATGATAAAGCTAGAGCCAATGAAAATGCTGGAAGAGAGAGCCAAAACAAGCCCAATTACGTTGTCAGATGATATCCCCATGATGTAAAAAGATGATACCCAAAAGGTCTTTCAATTAAAGACACAAGCTTGCAGGGCCAAGATTTCCAATCCAATGCCTTGACCTTCATCATGCACAAGATTAAAATAAAAAAAAAAAACAAATAAGTTACAAATGAAAAATGTAATGTTTAGGAGATAAAACAAAAAAGAGAAGGGTACCTTATTGTTTTATTCTTGGCACCCTGCAAACAAGTTTTGCAGCTAAAGCCCCATCTGCTTCACGGGATCAAAAAGCTGCATGCGTTCTTTTGAGTATAAAAATTTAGATTCAGATTGTGGTGTTGGGGCGTTCTCTTCTCTCCAGAGAGAGAGAGAGAGAGAGAGAATTGAGACGTAACAGGTAACGGTAAATTCGTTACATATGCATCCCACTGTCCCAGAAGCAAATGACAAATACAAACCACAATTTAATTAAAATGTCCTCCGCATCCCGCGTTCTCTTTAATTGTCTTCACCTTCACTTGAGTTGGATTTTTAATTCCTTTTTAACCCCTTCATCTTAACATATTTTACAAATTTTTATTCATTTCAATTCACTTATCTTCGAAAATTTATATATATAGTAATTTAATTAAAACATAACACGTAACTGGTACAAACTCAAGTAGATGGAATGGCCAATTTTAGAGAATCTAGTTTCCTACCTTTTTTTTTTTCATTTTTTTGACGGGAGTTTCCTAGCTTAATAAGACTCAAAAGTCTTATTTCTTAAATTAATCTTCTCATACATTATTTGGGACTTCAAGTCTTATTTATACAAGTAGTTAACACTAACTAACAAATTAACACCTAATTACTATTAACTAACTATAATTCATATCAGTAACACAAAATTTGAAATAAAACATAAGCCATTAATGTATTATTATAACAGTAGTTGACAAAAATATTTTGTTAGTAGCTCTTGTTTACTTATGCAGACCATGATACAAGCCTACTTCAAATTCAATATATTTCTTTATACTTGAATTTTTTATGCTACCTCTAATGTAAAACTTTAACATGTGTATAGTTATTTGTTTCTTTACTCGTGGATATGCATATGAATACTGTCGTCCTATTCATTTAGAATTAGACAAACAAAACTATTAGCGACAAACTTTAAAAGGTCTCACAGCCCGGTACAGGACTTCATAAGATATGTTGATAACTATGTCAAGGTGTGCTCATAGTTCATAAGAAATCATGGCTGAAGAATAAGCCTAGTACATGGATCTTAACACCTGACCCACATATACCGCTTAAAATATTTTTATTTTAATATTTTATACATATTATAATTTTCTTTTGAGATGACTCAAGAGTATACTTATTTTTACATTAAAATTATTTTAGTGAATCAATAATAATAAAAACTATTAAAATAACCTATACCATTTAAATAATAATTATTTGTTTATATTTACAAAATCTAATTAAACTTGGCCTGTTAGATGTGACACTTTTAATTTTATGTAAGCATTTTAAATTATTAGATAGCACTACGATATATAATGTCAAATTATCAATTTTTTTTTAAGAATTTCATGTAAATTATTAAGTATCTGCTAATATCTATAGATATTTGTCTCGAGAGAGATTAGAAATGGATATCTCCGCCGTATTAACACTTCTAAATGGCATTATCCAATTCCGACATCAGAGTATAAGGCAAAACAGGAAGCATAAATCCACATACAAGGTGCGAATATAATACAATATTGATACGTGGATACAACAGATTCTAAAAATAAAAATAATAAGACACGATACAGCTAAAATATAACATAAAATTAATACAATATTAACATATAAACACAAATCCTAAATTAAAATAGACATTAATATTTCATAAGACAACTCTAATCATGATAAACACAATAAAATACTATCATTTATCTAATTATTTAAGTATTTCACTTGTATTAATATAAAAATTTAAAAAATAATTAAATATATAAGCTAAATGAATTTAAAAGTATCCAAGAAATACCAGTACCGATTTGATAACCATTTTGAAGAATAGATGCTTCCTAGGCAAAACAAATAAGAAACGAACAACACAAAATCCCAAAGAATATTCTTCTAAAGCTATGCTTATTGCTTACTGAGTTTTTTTTCTCCTCAAGTATGTACAACAAATAACTTGGATAAAAACTCGACAATATTCAGAAAGAAGTCTCACTCATCATTCATACTTACTTCAGAGGCCTTCCTCAGCTGATGGATGAAAAAAAGTAAAGTGCAAGCACGGCAGGTTGATCCATAACCAACAGCTATACCTATATCTGTAAATGGACTTTACTGTCTTTTTCAAAATAAGTTCTCTACCACCTGTCATGAAATTGATACTCCAAATTTATCAAGAAAATTACATAATTTCCCTTCCAGTCATGTCTGTCCTCTGCCTCGTGAGACACTTAAATTCAAATTCAGTCACGATCTCTCCAAACAAGCAGGTGACGGTGACACAGCTTCATTTATACCTAAAAACACTACGTACAAGGAACCTTTATAAGATGGAATCTCCCACATTTTAATTTTCAGCAAACAATAACAAGGGAGATCTCCCTGGAGTGTCTTGGTTCAAAGTAGGAACGGTGGTTGAACGAAAACATTGACAGAGGAGCATTCCTAACGCCTTACTGGAAGCACATGTATGGACCTTTCTCCTCAGACCACTTAACCGTCAATTAATGCATCCATCTCCCCATTTTTATTGTCATAATTTTTCTCTTTTTATTGGCACGATGCTTGGCAGCAATTCTCAACTTCCTTTTGGCATTTCGCATCGGATTGATAACAGCCATGAGCTTTTCTTCTTGTTTCCTCTTATTTCTTTTCAAGTTAAGGTTCTTCCTGGTAAGGTTGTAAATTTGCACAAAGTTCTGAGTACCCAAAATATTCTCTACTTTTCCACAGGTGTCTTCTGCCAACTTCTTGAGATTATCTGGTAAAGAAGAGCCATGCTCAGTAAGCTGTCAGACAGCATTAAAAAAGGAGGAAGGGAAGTGGTAAAACTAAAAATATGACACGAAAGGAGGGCTTGGTAAAGATAAAAGTGAGAAAAAGTAAAGGAGAGAAGTAAAAATTAACAATACATTAGAACATTAGGCATGTCTAGTCACCCCCGCCCCCTTCTCTTTTTTCCCACCCGACCCACCACCAAAACAAAAAAAGAAGGAATAACAAAAAGAAATAGGGAAGTGGGAAGATACAAGGGAAAGAAAATCTTCAATTAGATGATAGGACGGATCAGGATCCTTATAGTAAAATGGCTACCTATCACAGACTTGGAATTTTCTACCATACAGGAAAATAAGGAAATATAAGAGAGGAAACAAGCAATACTTGGCTACGTTTCTACTTTTCCTAGTTAAGAAAAACTAACCAGTGACAACTTTCCCAGCAAATCCTTCACAAACTTTATAGAGAGGTAACAGGACCACGTGTCCATAGCGTAGGCAGTCATCCTGACTAATCTGCGACATAATATTCCCAAAACTGTTGAAGACTATTCCCATCTGTGTTAAACAAGAGAAATAATATTACTGATAAGCACATTGATCAAGATTAAAGAATGAATATACAAAGAGCTTGCATACCAACCTGAATAGCATCCATTTGAAGGGCAATTTTCCCCATTTTTCTGAGCAATAACGAGACAAGTACATATTGGGTGTTACCAACATTCTGCTGATTGTCGTCTTCATATACAGAAGTAAGAGATGAGGACATGAACATGCTTCTTCCTTTTCTTGAATCAAGCAAATCAAAAGCTTTAAGAAACCGGTCCTTCTCATGTTGTTCAAGAGTAGACCAGAATGCAGGGGGGTCTATGCACGCAATTTGCCCCATCAAAGAATGGAAACCACAAATGGCAAAGACAATATTCTGGGTCATCAGGTTGCTGTCAGCATCATCAATGAGTGGCATTTTCAGTTGGCAGCAAAGGGAAGTAGCTATCAGAAATATTCTACTTGGACTCATAAGAAAATAACTTCTTAAGGAGCTTTGATGATTTTCTCTGCTAGCATCTGTTACATGTGCAAAGTATAGGGCTATGAGGCGAACTGATCCGTTGCGTATCCATGAGTGCGGATGCAACAGCATCTCACATACTGCTTCCCATATATCCTGAGATGTGTAAAAGAAATTACATGTCAGTGTGCTTGTTAAGAAACGTGGAAACTAAAGAGGGGGAAGTTGAACGGAAAGTTTTGATTCTTCATGCATTGGTGGTTGTAGAAAGGGAAGGAAAAAAAAAATGTCTGCAATATTTAACTTGAGTACTTAGGCTTAGGCAGCTACAGAACAAAGCAAAACCACTTGGACTTCTAAGTTTTCTGTTTCCCTATATTGTTAAATAATAAAACCATTATTGGGCTTCCGCCGAATAGCTTAAGATTTTAGGAGATTTATTACTTGACATGGTATCATAACCTTGCCATTCCATTGTACATAATTAAATTAAAATGCAGCACAAGGTAAAGTGGATCTATGCATTCTCCATGCATCAAGCCCAAAGTGCTCTTGTATGAGTGTGTTAGAGATATAAAACCATGCCCAGGCCTAACCCTAATAGCTTAAGATTTTAGGAGAGTTGGTCCTTAAAATATATGATAACACCTTCAATTTTCCCTCAAAAGTCCCCAACACCTTTAATGTTTCTCCTTTCCAATTAATTATCAAATAGCCCATCATATCAATCTATAGTAGCAGTTTCTTAAAATTTGAACCATCCCTTTCTCCTTCATAACTTCTGCCTAAAACCCAAAATCAAGTAAAAATTACAAATCAGACCCCAATAAGCCAAACTAACAATCTGCATGGCCTTTTTTAGTTAACAATCAATTGGTCATTTTATGCTAATTTAATACTCTCCAACCCCACACAACACAAGATGGCACAATCTCCAGAACTAATGCTCAGCCTCAACCTGTCAAATTTAAGGCCCAAAATAGCCGTTTCAACTTAGAAATTATTGTGTCCCACATCTCAGTCTCAACTATCCATACTTGGCATATTACACCCCAGCCATCTTTTCCCAGCCAAAGCCCGAAACCCTCAACTCTGTAAGCATAAAAAGCCCTCCAACTAGCCATTTCAGGCAGTCCACCCTATCTATCTCATCATTAATCATTTATACACATCACTATCTGAATCCATATATATTTGATAGACAGTACAAAGAGATTTACCTCAAGATCCTTTGCAAAGCATAAATCGTGGAACTGATGAATCATCTTCTCTAGCATAACAAGAGAATAGTATGCTTCCTTCCAAAGGGGAACAATAGATTCAGCTGAAAAGCCCACTTGCCTGTCCGTGACTGCATCTATGGCAGACTGCAAGATGCTACAAGTCACTGGCAAGATACAATTTATATGTTTATGAAATCCTCTCTTTATTACCTCAATCAGCAACCCCAAAACCTGTATCAGCAATTTCAGAGGTCAATATAAATGGTGCAAACAGGAAAAATAAAATATGTGCTATGCTAGAATAACTTCCGCAATTGAAGACATACAAGAAAATTGGAACTAAATAAAAAACAAGGAATATATTGGTACTTGATTCTTCTGGTGATTACCACTACACCATACCTACTCTGCAGAGAAAGATTCCTCCCTGACAAACCCCTAAGGTCAAATCTTTTGTCTGGACACCAGTTCTCAACAAGATTGATACTAATGATTATTCATACACCACATAAAGCTCTTTCTACAGACAAGTGCATTATGTGTGAATCTAGTTTGTAAACAGCAGACCATTTAATGCAATGCTCAGCAGCCACCTTCATTTGGACCTTTTTTTTTTGGTTGATTCATTTGGACTATGTTATTTGGTATCTTTTGGTGAATCTTGGTGTGTCTGAATTTAGAGAAGTTTCTTTCAATCAAACTTGTGGTGTAATGGAAGGAGCAAAGAGAGAAATGTTTTAAGGCAATGTAGTATCCATCGTGTTCTTTGGAGTACTTGGTCAGAAAGAAGTATTTCCAAAGGTTCTTCCCTATCCATGTCTTCGTTATGGGATAACATTGTCTTCTGCGCTGCAGTTCCACCTATCCACCTTCGCTATGAGGTACTGGGGCTTGTTCTGTTTATGACCATGTTTCATTTCAACTTTTTCTTTTTGTGCCTCTTCCAAAGATACCTTTTCCTCCACATCTTCCAAAGAGATCTTATCACGTACAAAAGTAGGGTTTCTTGCTCTCAAATTGATTTCTTTATGCTAAGGAAATCAGACAGAAAGCTTTGCATGGATTGCAAAGTCATCTCTAGAGAGAGTTTGACTACCCAATTAAGGGTTTGGGTTATGGATGTACATGTTAAGATGAGAGTAAGGAGAAATTGTCAAGACAGGGTCCCAAGGATCAAGTAGCAGCAATTAAAGGGAGGAAAACAAATGATCTTTCAGAGTAGGATTTTGGAAGAAGAGATTTGGAAGGCACAAGGGAGTGCTAACGATATGTGGGACGAGATGGCTAAAGGGATTAGGAAGGTAGCAAAAGAGATGCTCGGTGAATAAGAGGCTTCGGACCTAAGGATAAAGAATCTTGGTGGTGGGACACAAGTGTGCAAGAGAAGGTTAAGGTTAAAAAGGAGTGTTATAAAGCTTAGCACTTGCACAAAAATTGAGAATTGAGAAAAATATAAGGCAGTTAAGAAAGATACTAAGAAGGCAGTGAGTGAAGCTAAAGCTAAAGCGTTCAACAGGCTATGCTAATCTTAAGAAACCAAAGATGGCAAAAGGAATATTTACAGGATTGCTAAAGGTAGAGAGAGGAAGAAAAGAGACTTAGATCAAGTGAAATGCATTAAGGATGAAGAGGGTAAAGTCTTGGTTATGAAACAAGGTATCAAGAAAAGATGGGACATTATTGCACTCAGATATTCTAAACACTAGAGAGAAGACCAAAATTATACCTTCTATCATAGAATTTGTGAAACTCTACCTAAACTAAGTCACACGGTTTAGGTATCTTGGATCTATCATACAAAATGACAGAGAGATAGAGGGAGATGTAAACCATAAGATTCAAGCTGAATGGATGAAATGGAGGAGTGCTTCAAGAGTTATTTGTGATAAAAAAGTGTCTTTCAAGCTTAAGGGTAAATTTTACCGCACAACTATAAGACTTGCGATGTTGTATGGTATTGAATGCTAGACAGTAAAAAGCCACTAAGAGCATAAGATCGGTGTCGCTGAGATGAGAATATTACGTTAGATGTGTGGCCATACAAGACAAGATAAGATTAGGAATGAATGCATTATAAAGAAAGTAAGGGTCGCATCTATTGTGGAAAAGATGAGAGAATCTCGCCTTAGGTGGTTTGGACATATAAGGAGAAGACCCTTAGAAGCCTCTGTAAGAAGAGTAAATCAGGTGGAGGATAACTCAATAACTAGAGGTAGAGGAAGGCCAACAAAGACTATAGGTGAAACAATTAAAAAAGATTTAGATTTGAATGACATTTCTGAAGACTTGGTTTATGATAGGGTACAATGGTGTCATTTGATCCATGTAGCCGACCCCACCTAGTGGGAAAAGGCTTGATTGTTGTTGTTGTATCATAGAATTTGAGAGTTTGAGACAAAAGAAGCACAGAAGAGGATGGACAATGGAAAAGCAATTGGAACAAATAATATACTATTATTTAATGACTTGAAATGTAAAGCCAGATTTGGCTGAACGGGAAGATTCTCTCCTTAATTTTAGGTTCCTATTGTTTGAGAGGCTAGGAGAAAGTAACTCTCTCCCATTGTTTGACGGATGGTTAGCATAGAAGGCTCTAGCTTATAAATGCAAAGCTTTTCCATTTGCAACAACATTGTTAGAATATATTTAGAATATCTTTAGAAAATCTCATTATTACGAGGATATTTTAGAGTATCTTACATAATCTCATAGGAGTAATTTCCTTTTCATTATTTCATGATTTGTTTCCTTATTTAATTAAAATTAGGAGTCTAGTATTAGTATAAATAGGACTATTGGGTTGTCTCTATATCACATCATCAAATTATTCCTATCAATCAATAATATTATCAGTTTACCGTCGTCTCTCTCTTTTCCTTATTCCCTAGCCCTAAACCTAATTCTTCAACATGGTATCAAAGTTATGGTATCTACCTTGACGAGAGTTTCTCCTTTTCGCTATGTAGAGTTCATGGAACTAGTTCGAATTATTACTAATCACCATCTAATACATATTTAGTTTTGTTGTTTTCCTGATCTTTGTCTCCTCCCAAACTCCTCTTTTTGAGTTTTGAAATGTTCTCTTCCTGTCTCGATTGATTCATTGATAGACTGCTCCTCTGCTACGCTCCTCTATTGCGCTCCTAACCAATTCTATCTAATCCAACCTAAAAGATTTGCTCCATCTCTGCTGCTCCAACCTCTGATCAATTCCATCTAATCCAACCTGAAAGATTGGCTTTATTGCAGTTGTGATTTCTCAAATGCAGATTAGTTCCATCCCAGATGCAGTTTGGCTCTGTTCCCATTGTAGATTTTTCTAGATACAGATTGGTTCCATCCCAAATGCAGTTTGGGCCTATTGGCTTTGCTCACGTAGTTTGGTTTCTTTTGGCACG
This sequence comes from Ormosia emarginata, assembly GCA_029884605.1. Classification (NCBI taxonomy): domain Eukaryota; kingdom Viridiplantae; phylum Streptophyta; class Magnoliopsida; order Fabales; family Fabaceae; genus Ormosia; species Ormosia emarginata. The sequence continues at coordinate 7,575,495 of JAQQTP010000032.1, read as the reverse complement.
CTATATTTTTATTTTATTTTCTCTTCGGTGTGTTTAATTATAACAAGCTAAAACTTAGTAAACTTTTGTTTGAGGGGGAGTCTTAGAATATATTTAGAATATCTATAGAAAATCTCATATTATTGTGAGTCTCTATACTATCTTTTCCTCTTTCCTTACCTAAAACCCTCCAATTCAACAAACATAAACTCAAACAGCATCTCTTGGAGAGAAGTTTCGGTTTCAACATCTTCTCTTTTGTTTAATTGTGAGAGTTGAGTGTATACACCAGTGAGGAAATACTAGGTATTTTGGTGCATTTGAGATTTGAGTTTGACTGAAGTGTGACCACTTCTTTTGTATTTTGTATCATATTTCCATATCAAATTGCAATATTCTTCTTTACCTGTGGACGTAGGCTATAAGCCGAACCACATTTGTGCTTACACTAAAGCCTTATTTGCGCTAGTTTTATAACATATACCTATTGAGTATGGAAGTGCCTAGGAGAGAAAGGTATAAGCTTGCTCACAAACTTGTTTAACAAGATAAATGAGGTCTAAGAAAGTGCCAGATTAATGGAGGAGAAGCATTTTAATCGCTATTTATAAGAACAAGGGAGATATACAAAATTGTGCTAATTATAAAGGGATTAAGCTTATAAGCCATACTATGAAGCTATAGGAAAGAGTAATTGAACAGAGATTAAGACAAGACTCATGAGAATCAATTTGGTTTTATGCTTGGGAGGTCAACCAAGAAAAACAATATACCTTCTACAAAGATTGATAGAGAGGTATCGAAGGAAGCAAAAAGAACTACACATGATTTTCATTGATTTGGAAAAGGCCGATGATAGGGTGCAACGAGAGGTTTTGTGGAAGGCTCTGTAAAAGAAAGGAGTTCATATCGTCTATATTTGAGCAATTAAAAATATTTATGATGGGGTTAAAACTAGTATGAGAATACATAGCAGGGTCACATAAGATTTTCCTATAAATATAGGACTACACCAAAGGTCAACTTTGAGTCCCTATCTTTTTACCTTGATCTTGGATGTACTTACTGAGCATATCCAAGAGTCGATGCCACAATGCATGCTGTTTACAGATGATATAGTCCTACTTGGAGAGTCGATGGAGGATATATATGGGAAGTTAGAGCTATAAAGACAAGCTTTGGAAGCACATGGCTTCCATTTAAGCAGAAGTAAAACAGAGTATATGAAATGCAAATTCAACAAGAAACGCGCTAATATTAGCTTAGAGGTAAAAATTGGAGATTATACCATACCACAAGTCACACAGTTTATGTATCTTGGATCTATCATACAAAATGACAAGGAAATAGAGAGAGATGTAGATCATAGGATTCAAGCAGGGTGAATGAAATAGAGGAGTGCTTCAAGTGTTATTTGTGATAAAAAAATGTCTCTCAAGCTTAAAGGAAAATTTTACCGCACAATTATAAAACCTACGATGTTGTATGATACTGAATGCTGGGTGGTAGAAAGCCAACAAGAGCATAAGCTCAGTGCTGCAGAGATGAGGATGTTGTGTTGGAACATGAGTGGACATACAAGACAAGAAAGGATTAAAAATAAATGCATTAGAGAGAAAGTAAGGATTGCACCTATTGTGGAAAAGATGATAGAATCTCACCTTAGGTGGTTTGGTCATGTAAGGAAAAGACTACTAGAAGCCCTAGTAACAGTAGATCTGGTGGAAGATAACCTAATAGTTAGGTAAAGGGAGACTAAGAAAAATTATAAGTAAAACCATTAAAAATGACTTAGATTTAAATAACATTTCTAAAGACATGTTTTATGATAGAACATAATGGTGTAGCTTGATCCATACAGCCAATTCCACCTAGTGGAAAAAGACTTTGTTCTTGTAATAAAATTTCTTTTATCAAAGAAAAAAAAAATTGTGATTCCATGATTTTGAATTGGATTGTCATTTTGTTAGAGGTTTAATCAAGGAATAAGTATAGTTTGGAGATCAAATAGATGATATCTTCACAAAGGCCATGAGCATTGAGTAGTTCAAAAGGAATTGCTTTTCTCAATTACACATCAAGCTAGGCATGATAGATATCTATGCACCAGCTTCAAGGAGAGTAAAAGGGAGCAATAATTGTTAATGTCTTGAGGTCAGTTTGTAATAATTTAGAATTTGTTGTGTGTCCATTCACGCATGCGCATGTGTGTCTGGAGTTAAGTAGGGATTAAGAAACTACTCTACTCTAAACTTCCTCTCATCTTAAAAATCCCAAACAACTGCTAACACTAACAAGGCTGGAAATTTTTATGACAGCTTAAAAAAGTCTTCCCACCTTTGCTATCTTGAAAGGCCCCAAAAATATCTGACATCCTATACAAAAACCTCCTCCGGAACATACAAGACACAAGCCACTTCTGCTTTCATGCCCTAGGCTATAGTAAAGTTGATAGAAACATAAACCCATTAACAGTATCCTAGTGCTCTATTTGACAGGCCAAAGCCTAACTTGCCCATTCCCCACTCTGAAAGATAGAGACAACAAGAATCTAAAACCTAAGAATCGCTCTCCACATCCCAACACCATACAGTTTGATGCCATATTTTGATGGCACCACCTCTGCCATGTAGCCTCTAATTCAATAGGAACCTCCATGGCCGTCAGCCAAGCATACCTGCAATGAATTTTCTAAGACCTCTCACACCCAAAACTTTGTCCTTTATGGCAAAAAGTCCTTGTACCAGCTCAAAATATGAGAATTCGGCTATCAGTTTTTCTACGAAAGTGCCAACTGACCAACTTCTTTCAAACCTCTAAATAATAGGAGGTCAAACCGAGGCTGATTGAATGCCCCATAGAGTAGAATACCCAGATAAATTCCTTTGCCATTTCCTTAATGTTGGTCAAACCAGATGCTTCCTTTCACGTGTCTATTGAGGAGCATTTTGTACGTGGCACCCTTCCTTTCGCACAGCCACTAGGACAGTTCAAACTTCTCGGACACTCCAACACACTAACGGCTAACCACACCTAGGACTGCAAAAATTACTATAAAACCCTAGGATTGAAAATATAAATTTAACTAAAGTAACATCCTACTAAAGCTAATTACCCTATATATATATATATATTTGGACAAAACACCCCAAATAATCATGATCTGGTAAGATCAAGGCATATTACAACCAGATCCAAAATAAAAATCAAAATACTGAGACGATATGATATTTAACTTTATGCTTTCTAATCAACTTATGCTTAACAAGACATTTTAGAGCACGTTACCTGTGCGGCAGCACCCCATAGTTGCTGTTTGCCACCTAAATACCAAGAAAGGGCATACTCAAGAATGGAATTAAGCGAATTTGGACTAACAGAACCAATGAGCTTCTTTATAGCAGCCCCACTCATAGAACGAACAATATTATCCTTATCATTGGCCAAGCAAGCAACCAAATGGACAAATAATGTCTGTGATTGTTCATCCAAAACACTTCTTGGAAATTTGACAATAATAGCATGAATCATTTCTAGAGCAGATTCTCGTCCAGTTGAATGCTCATACCTGTAAGGATTAAAATTTTCAAAAGCCTAAAATCAATCTTCTAAACAAGAAAAAATAAACTAAAATAACCAAGAAATACACAGACTACTAGGAAAAACTTGCCTCAAATTTGATAGCAGGAAATCCAGATGCTGTTGCAAGCGCTTTTCCGAAAGCCGATAATCAAGCAAAAATTGCAACAAAATTTTACTGCATTTCTTGCGAATTGATTCCATTTGACTTGTCACCATCAATTCAGCAACCCTATTAACAAGATCATATATCTCAGGTGCAACCAGTTTGCGGCTGACAATACCCTTTAGAAGTGAAAGGGCCACCAAAGATGGATTCCTTTCAAGATCAAGAAATATAGGAAGCTGAATTAGTAGATGTATCTGATCTGAGGTAAGAGAAATTTTGGTGTTCCGCAAAAGCACAGTCAGCAATGTCAAACATGACTGCATTAAAGGACTGCTGGAGTTCACTGAACTCCGTGCAATATCCAATAGAGCAGCCTTTACTCTCTCAGCCTGCAATTGAAGGGATGGCAAGGGCAGCTTTACTAGTATAGTAAGGCATCCAAGGGAAGCAGACAAGATATCCTCATACTTAGAGCACAAGCCATCACTTAATAGCTTGACAAAAGGATCTAATAAGGATAAAGTATTTTCATCTTTTACATCCTGTTTCATACCCTTCATACGTTTATGCAATATTCTGAGAGCAAACACTGTAATAAGGTGTGAACACAATAAGCCACCAGGAACTACACGGCCTGTAGAAATTCGTTTAGTATTAATACGGCTATCCTTATCTTCCAATTTCATCAATTTATTCTCTTGCCGACCAATTTCATCTTTAAAGCCATCTTTAATAATGCCATAAATAAAGATAAATAGATCAGTCTGATCTACAGATGGATTGCTTTCAATACCAGCAGCTATATGATGCAACATATTTTCCAATTTTGCTTTTACATTTGGTGTGATGTGCATCTGCAAATGTGCCATCACTGGTGCAAGGAGCTTCAGTGCATAGCTTTTAAATGTTATGTTTTGGGCCACCAATTTCAAGCTTTCAAATGACTTTTTCCTCCTTGTTTCTTTCATTTTTGCAGCTATCTTTTCCACCTCCTTTTGCTCAGCAACATCTCCAAGAATGTCATTCTCTATCACAGAAAGGAGATCCTCCAAACAGTAATCTATCTTTCCACTAACTGGACTAGAAAGACACTTGGACAAAATAAAATTAAGCGTGTATCCTAAGACATGAAGTTCATATCCTCGCTTTAAGGTCGATTGCAAAACCTTGACAATGAATTGCAAGTATTCCAATCCAAGTTCTTTCAAACAAGTAGCCAATGCAGACCTAGCTTCATCACGAATGCTTTCTAGATGACTCTTTAAGAAGTTTGAAATTCGATGAACAATAGTTGGAAGATACAAGTCCATTACATCTACTGGAAGTAACTTAAGTAGTTTCAGTGCAGCAAGACTGACATTTACATTGACCCTTTCTGAATCAGAATCCAGCAGCTTTTGTATCTTTGGAAGCACAACTTTATAGAGGCAAGTCTGTATCTCTGTATTCACATCAGAAGTACCACAGTTGCCCAAGATAGAGGAAGAAACAGTATCAGTTATCCCTATGTCAGAAACACCACCCAAAGATTCCTGAGGTTCTTTAGTGTAAGAAAGTTCTGAAAAATGGAATTTATCCAAAATAGAGCAAATCAGGCGTATAAAGAGTTTCTGCTTGTCTGGACCACTGGACGTTCCCTTAAAACATCTGATCAATAATGCATAGTATGACTTCCATCCCATCTGACCTGCTACAGAAGCAATAGTCTCTATGCATGCATTTTTCATATGTTCTGCCTTTCCTTCTTTCTCATCGAACAACATGTTGAAGTAGAGTCGCATGAACACTTTCTCAGTGATGAACTGGAAGCAAACAATAGAATAATTAAATTTCAGTAACAAGGAAAAAAAAATTATTTGAAAGGAAAGAATCACTACCTCTGATAACTTGTTCACGCTGATAACATTCCTAAACAATGACAATGCCTTCACTCTCTTACGGATCTGCAGCACCAAATGTACTTATGTGAGAAGTAAGTTCTGCATGGTATTTAAGTAATTCCACCAAAATTAAGCTACTAACAGCTGAATAATAAAACAATTAAGTTTGATAGTGTTTCTGATTACATTAAGGAAAGGCAGCAGAAAGTTGTTTCATTAGAAAATAATGATGGCAAACATCAAATCACGATTTTTTTTTTTATAGAAATTGAATCATGAAATATTTGGAATAAAAAGCTGCATATATATGAAAACAAATGAAAGGGAGGCAACAAAGAGTAACAACTAAACCAAATAATCCTTAGGTTAAACAGAAACATACCACTGAGTCAGCTATATTGTCAAAAAAGTTTACTTCACCATCCTCATTGTCCAAGACTACAAGGGATTTAAGGTTTGACACCTCTGGAAGCTTCAACACCATTTGATGTAACAATTTTATCCATCCCTGCAATCACGTCAACCGGTGTAGAAACATAGGAATAAGCAATCATTTATTTGTAATTTCAATTTACATTTTCAAACAGCAATAAACTTAGATATACATCTATGTCAGTTTACACTTCCCATCATCCTTGCAATGGTTGGAACTAGGAAATGCAACAAAATGCCTACCTATATGTGACAGACTAGTTGAATATATGCACATACTTGCCTAACTTCATATAACTAGAAATTTAAACAGTACCTATCACTGTATTATGATTTATAACTAAAGTTACCAAATACCTTTCTAACAGAAAGTGATCCATCCATTGCATCTGCCATATGCTTCAAGAGAAATTTCTTTGCTATACGCTGGATGCATGATTTTGTCCAACAATCATCAGTGTTTTTCATCATAGACAGCTCTTGTTCACTGTTTCCTTCTTGGCAAAGGATGAGGGCAGAAAAATCAACAAAAGAGAGCAGTGAACTATAGGCGCTACACATAAAAGTTGTTTCTTCTGATGACATGTCATGCACACAGTGTGATAAAATAAGTAACGCATGTTCCACTTGAACACTTCTGAAGAAATCAGTATTAATGATTCTGTAAGCATTCAAAATAGCATCATGATCAAGCCAATTCAAAGTAGATGTTGCATTCAGCTGACGAAGAAGTTTTGCCTGCATCCCAATAAAAATAGCAGAGAAAAATTGAAGAAACACAGAATGTGGTATTGTTCTGTCCAAAAGCAATATGCATGGATAAAGAGAGAAAAAAGAGAAGGAATTACCACTGAGAGTACAGATGCGTCAGATGCTACAAGAGCATCAAGAAGATCACAGATCCTCAACCGCATATCCAACTCAGCCGAAATGTATAAAGCAGAAATAGCACTCAGAATTTTCGTGGTACTACGATGTCCTAATATTGGTATGATATTTTGAATGACTTGCAAAGCTTCAACACAGATATCTACAACATAACCAACAAAATTTCAATATCAAATGTGGAAATTAATTTTTTTTAAAAAAAGGAAGAAAACAGAGCAACAGGAGATATACAAGATTCTCTCACCAGAACTTAGGGTTTTCTTTTCGAAAAACAGAAGCAACAAGTCCACAAATTGCTTTGCCAACTCTGCCTCCTTAACGTACTTGGGTAAGAATTTGAAAATTCTTATCATTGTCTCCCCAGGAGATTTGATCAGCTTTCTGACCAGGAAAAAAAAAGAAGAGCAAAACATTAATTGCCCAAGTCCCCACTCTCCTATGTGTTTCTTTCAGGCATAATATGGAATCAGTGCAATCAGAAAACAAGGCATCCACCCATTCATATGATAAAATTATTAATTATCATGTTCACACGTTACCTGAATATGTCAGTAATTTCTTAATCTTGTTATTTTTCATATAATCTGTTTGAGTTCACCCAGTCTCCTGCTCTGCCTCGTGCACTAGAACTTCCAATCACATTACGCAAAGGTATTTGTTCCACTTGCAATCCTAATCCTATTGATAAATGTTGTTTGAGCTATCACCGTTCATCTCCATCCTAATATGCCTTTGTATAGTCTTTGTCCTCTATTTCTATACAATCAAGGACCAACTTCCTAAAAGCTTAAACTGTTAGGAGAAAGCACGTGAATTGATTTATATCTAACACAACCCCTCATGCAAAAGCCCTTTAGGCTCGAAATGTGGACAAAGCACAAGTCCACTCTACCTTGTGCTAAAATTCAACTTTTATTTAAAAGAATGGAAGTGGTAAGATTGAACTCCTGACCACTTGGTTAGAGGCTCCCATACCATGTCAAGGACCAATTCTCCTAAAAGCAAGTTGTTAGGTGAATGCACATGATTGGCCAACAGTAGAAGTAAAGCTCTCTCTCACCCATAATGACAGCAAGCAATGATTGATCAGACTGATGGAACAACTGCTTAACACACCAATGACCAGCAAGTCAATTTTCAGTTTTCATTCAGGTCTATACGGTCAAGATTGGTCCAGATGGGAAAATTGATAGTCTGAAGTCTCGCCCTACACGCAGATCTTTGACCTCAATTATGGAGATACCTAGCCCCTTGAGGCAATGAACACTTTTGTTTGCCTCTTGCTCTTCACGACTACAATTCATCACTGCCCCCCTTATCAACTAGACATAAAAATGCTTTCTTGCACGGACAATTACAGGTTGCTGTGTTTTTGTTAGGTAACTTATTTCATAGAGTAAAAACAAAATCCAGTTGCCAAACCCAGTGCAGAGCTGAGTATTGAGCCATGGCAGCAGCAGCATGCAAACTTACATGGTTAAAACAATTACTTCAAGCAACTAAAATTGGGAGAGCTAAAGAAAATGGAACTAATATGTGACAACCAAGCTGCCTTGGATATTGCTTCCAAACTAGTTGATAACTCCATAAACTAGGGCTTGATTTGACCATTTTTGGTGTGCTAAGTCCTTACTTATTGGAAATTTACATGTGTTTTGCGCATAAATTGTTGGGTTGAGGTCTAGCTCTGTCCTTGTGCGAAATGTTGTAATTTTGGCACTTATTGAGTTTGAAATGATAATCTTGATGCATAGATCTCTTATGGATACTTTTGGTCTTTAATTTTGCAGATATGAAGATAAAAGGGACAAAGGAGGAGGCCTAGGAGAAGAGTTTTTGACCCAGCTTGAAAAGTTGAAGAAGAAAATCAAGGTTGACAACTCGCGTCACAACACCAAGCTTGCAGCTGACAAACCAAAGACAATCGCGTCGCGACGCCGCGCATAACTGCAAAAAATGTACTTGAGGCAAACTCGCGTTGTGACGCATGGACGCAATCCAGCCCATGATTTCAGCTTTTTGGTGGATATTTTTGGGGACTTTTCACTACTTCCTTCTTCCCCAATTTTTCTGGAGAGGCTTAGGTTAGGGTTCTTGAAGCTACAAAGAGAGACCCATCTAGATGCTTGGAGATCAAGATCTTGGTGGAAGGCCCATTCATCAAGGATCTACCATCTAGTTCTTCCTCTTCTTTTCTTTCTTGATCTTGCTTGTATTGATATGGATCTCACTCTATCTGTGTTCTTTAATTTCCATGGATAGCTAAATTTGTAACTAGGGGATCCTTTGAATCCCACTATGGATTTTGGATGCTTTGTAATTCCTTGAGTTAATATTAATAATAAGGTTTTTTTTACTCATATCTTCTCTTACTGCTTGCAATTGCTCGATCACCAATTGTTTGATTTGGGAGTTTCCATTGAACTAGACATAGGGATATGGAAATGCAACCATGGGTATGAGTAATGCTTGTTCAATTGCATCTAATTGGTTGGGGTTTGTTGATTAGCCAATGGGATGGAGACATACCCATTGGCCTTGCATAGCATGTGTTTGAAATTTGTCTCTAATGAGTGAAATTTCCATTAATTCACATGGACACAGTGTATTAGGTAAATGTTACATGGTTAATTGACCTCTATTGACTAAATTTGAATTTCGGCTAACAAAACCAAGCCATTGATGTGTGCTTTTGGGAATTGCATGTATTTGATAGAGGCCCAGGCCCAAGAATTACCAAAGTGTATTTTAGGAAGAAATACCATAAGGCAGGTGAGTGGGAATCTAAGGGTGAGAGAAGAACAAACGTGGGATCAGTTGTAACAACCTGCTGAGCTGGTAGGTGAGTGGGAAGGAATCATGATGGGAATTCTGTTATGGGGTATATAGCTGAGAGGGGAGGAAAACATGAGGCAAGCTGGGTTTGGCTTGGGAATTGGAGGGACTAGACACCCTATACTTGTCTAGAGCTATCTTCTTCTTCTTCTTGTAATTTGCTTACTATATTTTCCTAATATACTATCGTACTGGACCGATATCACACTGATATCAGCCAGAATTCAGTGAACTTGTGTGCATTTGTGCTTGTTGTTATTGCATTCTGTTTGGTACCTATCATTGGTATCAAAGCTGTTCATTCTGGGGTCTTTGATGGTCAATACGAGATCAAACATGGAGACACATCTAGAAACGGGGGAGAGGAGCTTGATGGAGAGCTTAACGAAACAAGAGAGGACGGATGCCTGCCTGGATGAAATCATGCGTCTGCTCAAGGAGCGAAACAGAGAGGAATTAAGAGGACGTTCACACCACAGAAGATGACCCTCGCAGCGTGATAATGTGGGAGACGATGATGATGACCAGAGGAGCAAGGCTGGATCGAAGAAAACTCGAAATTCTTCCTACCGGGATCGGGAGTGGTCTCGGAGCTCAGGAGAACACTCTTCGAAAAAGAGTCGACCACCCAAGAGAAACAAAGGAGGACGGAAGCTTGAGGTTCCTTCTTTTTTAGGAGAGGATGCTTATGGGTGGATTAACAGCGTGGAACGATACTTCAAGGTGAATGGAGTGACTGAAACGGAGAGGATTGAATTAGTAATGGTGGCTATGGAGGGGAGAGCACTGAATTGGTATCAATGGTGGGAGGACCAAACTCATAAACCCAGATGGACCCAATTCAAAGAGGCGGTGATTCGTAGGTTTCAATCTGGAATTCTCCAAAACCCGCTGGAACCTCTGCTGAGTATCAAACAAACTGGGTCTGTCATGGAGTATAGGGAACAATTCGAGCTAGCTTCAAGACTTGTGAAGCTTTCTGACAACACGGTTATGAAGGGGATCTTTTTGAACGGATTAAGGGAAGAGCTGAAGGCTGAATTAAAGCTGTACAATTTACAGTCTCTGTCAGACCTCATGGACAGAGCTAAGCTCATAGAGGAGAAAAATTGGGCCTTGAGGAAGGGAGGGATGACTGTGAAAGGAATGGGTCTAGTCAAAACTAATCAAGGGGAAGGGGGACACAAAGCTTATGGAGGATTTGAAGGAGGGAGGAGTATTTACCAGATTGTACCAAGGGTTGCAGCAAGCCAAAAAAACTCAGTAGAACCAAAACCCCCAGATAGAGCTGTAGAAGAGAAGAAAAACTCAGGACCCAGGAGATTAACTCAAGAAGAACAACAGGAAAGGAGCAGAAAGGGCCTCTGTTTCAAATGTGGAGAGAGGTGGAGCAGGGAGCATGTCTGCAAATTCAGACACTATCAACTGTTTATGATGGAAGGAGAGGATGAGGAAGATGGGGAAGTACCTGTGGAAGAAGAGAATGTAAAAAAAGAGTTGGAGGATAGTGCCTTACAGTTATCCATGAAGAGTATAATGGGATTGACTTCTTCAAAATCACTGAAGTTGTGGGGGAAAATTGGAGAGCATCAATTGGTGGTGCTAATTAACTGTGGAGCCTCTAATAATTTCATTTCAAAGGAATTGGTGAAGGAGTTGGGCTTGGCAGTAAAGGAGACTCTTGAGTATACAGTGGAAATATGGAATGGCTGCAAGGTGAGAAGTAAAGGAGTGCGCAGAAATGTGACAATGGTTGTTCAAGGGGTAGACATACAACAGAATTTCTTCCTTTTTGACTTGGGAGGAGCTATGGCAATTTTGGGAATGGATTGGTTGGAGGGCTTAGGAGACATTCAAGCCAACTTCAGAGACCTAACACTGACATAGGAAAGAAATGGAGTCAAGGTAACATTGAAGGGAGAACCATCCCTTTGTAAGGCCCAGGCTTCACTAAAAGCCATGCTAAAGGCTTTAAGAGATGAAGGAGAGGGATACTACATAGAGTACCAAGAGCTGAACCCCGAGGAAGAATTAAAGAAGGAATTGGCAGAAGAAATCCGGGTGATACTACAGGAATTTACTAACCTATTCCAAGAACCACATGAGCTGCCTCCCAGCCGAGAATAAGACCATGCCATCAACCTCAAGGAAGGAGCCCAAATCCCTAACATTCGCCCTTACAGGTATCCCCATTACCAAAAAATGAAATAGAGAAAATAATGGATGAGATGATGGTTGCAGGCATTATTAGGCCTAGTACGAGTCCCTATTCCAGCCCGGTGATATTGGTAAGAAAGAAATATGGGGGGTGGAGATTTTGTGTAGACTATAGAGCACTAAACAAGCTTACCATACCGGACAAATTCCCAATAACTGTGATTGATGAGCTGCTGGATGAGTTAGGAGGAGCAGTAATTATTTCTAAACTAGACCTCAAATCTGGCTACCATCAAATAAGAATGAGGGAGAGTGACATCCCCAAAACTGCCTTTAGAACACACGAAGGGCATTATGAATTTCTGGTGCTGCCCTTTGGCTTGACAAATGCCCCTTCCACCTTCCAAGCCTTGGTGAATAAGGTGTTGAAGCCTTACTTAAGGAGGTTTGTGCTGGGTTTTTTTATGTCATCCTAATTTTCAGTAAGGATCAACAGGCTCATGGAAAACACCTCAAGATGGTGCTGCAATTACTGAGGGAGAATAAGTTGTTGGTGAATAGAAAGAAGTGTTCTTTTGGCCAGAAGCAGCTAGAGTATTTGGGGTACAACATTTCAACCAAGGGAGTGGTAGCAAACCCTAAGAAGGTAGAGGACATGCAGAGCTGGCCCCAACCAACTGATATCAAAGGACTAAGAGGATTTTTGGGTCTCACTGGATATTACAGAAGATTTGTGAAGAATTACAGTAAGATTGCTTGGCCCTTGACCCAACAACTCAAGAAGGACAATTTCAAATAGGGTTTAGAAGCTCAAACTGCCTTTGAAGAACTCAAAACAGCTATGACATCATTACCAGTCTTGGCTGTACCTGATTTTGACAAAACCTTTGAGCTAGAAACGGATGCCTCCGGAAAAAAGGTAGGAGGAGTGCTTATGCAAGATGGCCAACCCGTGGCCTATATGATCCAAACACTATCAAACAGAGCCCAGAACAAGTCAGTTTATGAAAGGGAGCTAATGGCCATAGTGCTGGCTATTCAGAAGTGGAGACATTATTTGATGGGGAGGCATTTTATAGTCCACACTGACCAGAGAAGTCTCAGATTTTTGCATGATCAGAGGATATGGGGAGAGGATCAGCAAAAATGGGTCTCTAAGCTAATGGGGTATGACTTTGAAATCAAGTATAAACCAAGCAAAGAGAATAGGGTAGCAGATGCACTATCTAGAAAGCTGCAATACTCAGCCATTTCTTCAGTACAATTCACTGATTGGGATGATTTGGAAGATGAGATACAGACTGATGACAAAATGAGAGGAATTATTCAGGACTTGCTAAGACAGCCAGATTCACATGCAAGGTTTCAAATCAAGAAGGGCAGGCTGTACTATAAGGAGAGGATGGTGATTCCCGAAACTTCCAGAAAAATTGCTTTGGTGCTCAAGGAGTTCCATGACTCTGCTATAAGGGGTCATTTTAGTTTTTTCAGAACATACAAGAGGATCTCTGGGCTGGTCTTTTGGGAGGGAATGAAGGGAGATATCCAGAGAGATATGTGCAAGCCTGTGAGGTGTGACAAAAGAATAAGTACTAGACCCTCACTCCTGGGGGTTTATTGCAACCTTTGCCCATTCCAAACCACGTCTAGACTGACTTATCTATGGATTTTGTTGGTTGTAGGCTAGCATCCTACCTTGGCAAGGCCCAGGTGGGGTTGGAGTCAGATCGAACCGTGGCGCTTGTTGATGGGCTTAAGTAGAAAGAGTTGCGCCCTGACTAATAGTTATAACTTTTGGCCTAGTGGTAAGCGCTCGATCCAACAGATCTCATTGAGTGACTCCCAAAAACAAGTGGGGTAGATACCATAATGGTAATTGTGGACAGACTCACTAAATATGCTCACTTTATAGCCGTCTCACACCCCCACACAGCCAAGGATATTGCAAAGATATTTACACGAGATATAGTCAAATTGCATGGTTTTCCCTCTTCAATCGTGTCAGACAGAGCCAAAACCTTTCTCAGTTCTTTTTGGGCAGAATTGTTTAAGATGGCAAGGACTCAGTTAAAATACAGCACAGCCTATCACACTCAATCAAATGGCCAAACTGAGGTAGTAAATAGGTGCTTAGAAACTTATTTGAGGTGCCTCACAGAATCTAAACCTAAACAGTGGCCAAAGTAGTTAGCTTGGGCTGAATTTTGGTATAACACTAACTATCATTCATCTACCAAGACAACCCCCTTCAAGGCTTTATATGGAAGAGACCCACCTACATTGATTCGGGGGGATGGAGTCCATTCAGCAGTGGAGGAAGTGAATCAGTTAATAACGGAGAGAAACCAAATGTTAGATGAGCTAAAGGAATGCTTGGCAAAAGCTCAAAATAGGATGAAGATGCAAGCTGACAAGCATAGGAGGGAAGTGGACTATCAACCAGGAGATGCCGTCTACTTGAAAATCCAACCTTACAAGCTGAAACTCTGGCCAAAAGAGTCAACCAGAAACTGAGTCCCCAGTTTTATGGCCCTTATGAGGTCTTGGAGAAAATAGGGCCAGTAGCTTTTAAACTGAAATTGCCCCAGGGCAGTATGGTTCACCCTGTTTTTCATGTATCCTTACTCAAGAAATCTATTTCTCCCTTAACTGACACACAACCCTTGCCAGCTTTTCTTGCTGAAGATTGGGAGCTGCAGGTTCAGCTAGCTGATATCATAGACCATAGGCAGAATGAGGCAGGAGAAGTGGAAATGCTGGTTAAATGGAAAAATTTACCAGACTTTGAAAATTCCTGGGAATTAATGTCTGCCATACAAGTAAACTTTCCTGAATTCCACCTTGAGGACAAGGTGCATCTTTGGGAGGGGAGTATTGATAGAGGCCCAGGCCCAAGAATAACCAAAGCGTATGTTAGGAAGATATACCATAAGGCAGGTGAGTGGGAATCTAAGGGTGAGAGAAAAACAAAAGTGGGATCAGTTGTAACAACCTGCTGAGCTGGCAGGTGAGTGGGAAGGAATCATGATGGGAATTCTGTTATGGGGTATATAGCTGAGAGGGGAGGAAAACGTGAGGCAGGCTGGGTTTGGCTTGGGAATTGGAGGGACCAGACACTCTATACTTGTGTAGAGCTATCTTCTTCTTCTTGTAATTTGCTTACTATATTTTCCTAATATACTACCGTACTGGACTGATATCAGCCAGAATTCAGTGAACTTGTGTGCATTTGTGCTTGCTGTTATTGCATTCTGTTTAGTACCTATCAGTATCCAAATAAAGTAATGGGTGAAGAAGGACCCTCTAGGCCCTTTTACCACTGTTATCTCTCAAATATTGGTGTTTGTGACCTTTCTTTCTCTTAATTAGTTGATTACTTGCTCTTTTCTTTACTATTCTTTTAATTTGCATTGCTTACGCCTGAACTTTAGTAATTGAGGACGATATTCATTACTCTCACTTAGTACTTGTTTGACCCATGCACTTGCAGCTCACTATAAACACTAGTCTTTCATAAAAGGATCAAACACAGATTTTTGCCATTTTGTTAGAAAGAAATGGAATTTTTTTTCACCCAAAATAACTACTAGCTTTGTTAAATCCAATGGCTAGTTAGCAGACATATTTATTAAGTCCCTTTGAAGACCTCAAGTTGATCTTATCTGTGTACCAAGCATGGCAATATGCTTCAGCATGAAAGAGAATGTTAGAATTGTTGGACACACACACACGTGTAAATAATTAGGTCGACTGTAATAAAGTTATTAACTACTGATTATTAGGCTGGAAGTTAAGCTTGTAATAAGCTCCTAATTAGCCCATTGATTACTCCATTGATTGATTGTAATCAAGCACCAAACAATAAGAGAACAAGTGTGTAACCCAGCAAACATTTTCATTCAAACTCCTTTGCTTCTTTAAGTATCACTGTTTAAATGACAGATTTGACCTCACACGGGGTGCTGGATTGCCAAAGGATTTTATTAAGAAGTTTCTCTGACTTCAATGAATGGGCTCTAACACAACAAAGAGATCCAAAATCCGCTATATACAACTATATGCATGGGCATAAGTTTCAGATAAGTATAATAACATGTAACAAAATAAAAGAGGCTCTAATATCTCAGTGGCACTGAAAAATTAAGATATGCCAGATGACAAAAATTGAATACCTACAAGCGTTCATGCATAGAAGATACTTCTCAGTCTAGTATTGCAGGTGGAAGGCTTAGTTAGGAAACTCTACATAACGAATGAAACCTACAACATCTTCAACCTCCCAAATTAACATTAATACTTAATACTTCTAGGAGCTTAAGCGCTAATCAGATTTTTAGAAGTATATTACGCTATAACAAAAATTTTCAGCATATGCCAAAGTTTAGAAAAACAAAAACTCAGAAATTAAAACTTCTTAAAATGTCAACCATTAAACATAAACAACAGCATCATCCAAGCAAATTCGTAAAACAAGCTCATACCTCTTGGCTGCATTATCATTTCCAAATAAACAACACATGCTGTCCATAAGTGCTTTAATGTTGGAAAGTAAAACTCTCTGGGCAGGACTGTCTTCATTATCCAACTGATTGTCAAGGTTTAACAAGTTCTCGACAAACTTTAGAACAAAATATATAACAGCTTCAGAAGCTGTTTGGACAGAGATAATTGAAAATATATCAGGTACAAGACTCTCTTTCCTGCATAATAGTGCTACAAGATTATGGTTTGCACTCATGGCCACAAAGCAAGATAACAGTGAACTTGGTTTCTCACTACTAGCAGCCTCCTGTTTAAATTTATCAATCAGCGGTTTTACTGAGGAAAAGAATCTGTCCCACAAATCAGAACCAAATTCATGATCTTCATACTTATTGAGAACAAGTGAAACAATTTTCAGGCACAGAGATCTCATATCCTTGAGCTGCTTCAAAGTATTGCCAGTCTGCACAAACAAATTCAAAAATAGAAGAATTAAATAAAACAGACAAAAATGATCATAAAAGAGGGGGGGGGGAGAGATTTAATTCCACCTAGTAGCTCAGCTAATCTACTTTCAGTTGCCACCAAGCAACTAGAAGGCAATGGAAAACAATCCAAACAAGCTATATAGGAAAGTAACTGGATGCATCGCCACCACTAAGACATCCATAAAATATTGATAAAAAAACATTAAAGTACTATATCAAAGTTAATTTTATTGAAACACACCAGAGTCAGTGCTTATCACGATTTATACCAACATCATACATGAAACATTCATTTCTTCCACAAGTTCGCTCAGATAGTTCACTACATATAAAACTCTGCATTCAACATGAACAGAGTATTACCAGGATTTGATTTGCTGGAACACAGTCCTCCCCTAGGGAATTTGAGTTGGTGCTAGAATTGCTTTGATCTGAAGGAAACCCATTCAATTTTGTATTGTCAAGACTTGAAGTGCAGCTCTCCAACATCCGAACAACACACCCCACCAGTAGATCAAGAAAAGGTCTAACATGGAATTCATCAAAAACTCCAACAATGTCTTCAATGACACGCAAAAAACCATATTTCTTTTTCCAGGATAAGGTTGCTATGTTGTCCAAAGTAAAGTATTCTAACAAAGATGATGCTTGAAATTCACTAATGGAACCTCTAGGTAAAGTCCAAAACAAGTTAGCAGGCCCATCAGTTTTCTTCACAATTTGCAAAGGCTTTATCAGTAATGCAAAGAAAAGGGGCAGCTCATTGACATCAAGTCCAGCTATGAAACTCAGAATAGCTTTCCGATGACAAATGCTTGCTTTCTGACAAATAAGGAGATGATGAATCATCAGTCTAGAAAGTAAAAGGCAAATGAAAAGCTTATGTGACTGACTAAAAATAGGTTGACAGAAATATAAAACAACCTCGAGGCTCAAATTGTGTATACCTTTCCAGATGCAAGTCCTTTCAGCTTTCTTACTTTTGGCATCAAAAGACGGATAACTAATGGAACAAGATAAGCCCGGTGACATTCTTCAATGATGTCAGATTCTCTGGATAAACTCCATGTTGTTAGTTCCTCCCTTAAATTTTTGGAACTGATCAAGTTTCTCAGATGCTCATTATATGGAGAAAGGTAATCGTCTTTCCAGATTAACAGGCAATCCAGAACTCTCATCTGTATTTCAGGATCATTTTCTTCTAGAATCCTGCCAAAAACACCAAAAACAGAAAAAAGAAGTTTATGTTTAATATAGTGGACAACCAAGATGAAGTTTACGTAAGTAACTGGTGAACAAATAACATTGCCGTGATGAACAAAATACAAAATTAAATTGCACGTCTACCTATTCTGCAGAACCTCCTTAAGAAATTGGCTCCAGTAAAATGACTTAGGATTTTTCATCAGCTTCAACAAGTTTAACCATTCTTTCAAGACGGCCTTCCACTCTTTGCCTTTACAAGCATGAGAATCAAACAATCCCACACTGCAATTTCATTTTGCAATGGAAAACAAGTTATCAAACTGGGAATTTAAGTAAAACTACAAAAGTTCACAAAGTTCAAAATCATGTATCAAGAGGACAAAATCCAGCAGATATTTACCTTACAAGATCATGAGTACTGTATCCTAAAAACTTTAAAAATAGAGGAATAAATTGCCGAGAGCGAGGTTCAATAACAGTTGGAATTTTTTGTAAAGCTTGTAGCAATAATGCCAATATTGTTACAGATGGCGTGCTATCATATGCACGATTGACAAACAATTTGAAACACTCATGCAGACCTGAGAAACAAAATGAACTTTATTACCAAACCTGCAAGATGGAAGATCAATAATATAAACTCAAAAGTCAAGCTTAAATGGCAAATCTTTTCCTTGTATAACACCTCCTAATATAGTAACATTAATATTTTTCTTATTTTGCTTTTATATTGGGAATTTTAAAGGTTAGGAATTTAAACTTTTTAAACAAAAAAAATTACAATTTATAAACATATCCATAAATATTTAATAAGAGTTATTACCAACTAAGCTAAACACAAACGGATTAAACAAATTATATTTTTACAGAATATATTTATTTAACTCAAGTCAAATTCACCAACCAATTACCAATTATCTATAAAATTTAGTGTGTTTCTGTCACCTATGACATCCTATACGCAAAAAAGATTGGCAGGAGGAAGGGGGAACATAATATATGACGTGAATAAAGTTGAAACATACCATTTGGCTGATCAAGCAATGCACCATTGACACTACAATGCAAGTTGCAAGAGGTCTGCAATATTGATTGACACCTTTCCAGATAACCGATAAAGTTATCCCAAACAAGTAAAAAATGTAGGCTAACTAAGACAGCAATACATTCTAACACAGGATTCCAGAGGTAGCTAAATCGATTACTCAATATGCCAAACAATCCATTCAAAACAAGAGGCACATAAACATTAGGAATCCTTCCAGCAGATAGGTCCATCTGTATCTTGGAAATCAATCGCAGAATGCTTCTGCTTGTAGAAATTGACATAGGAGTTGTTTCAATAGAAAGGAGCAGCAGCAGAGCCTGTCATTTCACCAAAATACGCACTGTTATGTTAAAGCTTAAGTTAAAAAAAGTTAGTGGCAGAGAACATAAAAGATACATACATTATTTCCTGTGCAATCTGCATTGGAAGTTGGAGATACTTCAGTTTTCCTTTTCTTCTCAGCTGGCTGATCCACTGAAGAATTTTCCCCATCTAAAAGTTTATAGTGACACAGTATTTTAAGAGTTGAAATGCGAATCTCCCTGTCTGAATGGCACAAATTATCAGCAAATGTTGCCATTGCGTCTGAAATCCTTTCTTCAAGTTCTAGATGATACATTCTACAACACCCAGTGTCTTCTAAAGAAGAACTATAATATACAAGTGAGAGGGTTATGGCGTTATTCAAATACAGAGCTCTAAATATTAGTAAAACTATTGACAAAATTTGACCAGTAAAGAATGGAAATCAACAAGAAATGTTTAGAACCAGATAACTATTAACACACCTCCACTTACCCATAATTGGATTCCAAATATTCAGAAACAGCCAACAACACTTGTGAAGATGACTTATATCGTTTTGCAAGACTTAGAAACCTTCCGGTTTCATCAGCTCCAGGGTTACTGTCGCTATACAGTCTGTTATAAGAACTTAGTGCAGCACCTATAATGCTTTCCCAGGCTTTTTTAGACGTGTCTGCAATGTAGCCTGCGGATAAAAAAGAGAAAAAAACAAAAGAATATAAGAAATTATGTTTTATATTTTATTGCCTACAGAGTTCAGCGGCAAAACATATAAGAATTAGAAAAAATTATTACAGCATCAATGAATACAGCAATCCTAGTGTGCACCCAGGACCAGATATTTTCTTTCTCAGTATGGCCCAACACAGTTCAATATTATGATAGCAAACCCAATATAGTCTAAACATAACGGAAAACCAGCTTTAATATAACCTAGACACAAGGTTCTAACAGGTTGCTCATCAAAAAATCATATTTGAAACAATAAAGAAATGATGAAATACCAGCTTTAACTGTCAGAAGCTGATCTACAGCATCCATGAGATCCACTAACAAGGATGGATTGGCCTCAACAATAGACATATGAGAATAGCAGCTCACAACTCCCCACAGCAGTGCCAACTTTTCTTCATCAATTTGACATGACACATCAGAACGTGCAATATCATTTATTGCTCCAATCCAATAACAGATAGTCCCTTGCAAATGATTGCATATCCTAGCTAGTGATTCTGCACTTGTTCCATCCACAAAGTCCGAGTTTTGTACATCTAATTGCATTTTCTCACAGAAGGATTGTAACAAATGTATGACCTCTTCCTCTGAAATCTCCATTAAATCATTTATTGCACTAAAAATCAAGTCATAGAAGTCAAATATTATAGTCGGAGTAATAAACCATAACTGGTTCTTGCATACACACACACACACACACCATTTAGAGGTTACCTTATAACATTACTTCTGAAAGCAAGTACACAAAGTTCCTTCTGTAGCAGTTCTCTAATAAAACACAGCAAACTGGAACCCAAGCTCAAACATGTCAAGAAGGTAGAGAAACAAGCTAAAGAGAATGTCAATATCACAAATGCACTGTCATAGTCATTACCTTGAGCTTCGTGATTTAAAAATTGGAGCCCACTGGAAAGCACACTCTGATATCATTGACTTACTGTAACTACAGATCCCATTGAGAATGGCCAACATTAATTTCAAAATTTTATCAACAACTAAAGGTATATCTTTTTGTGACTCGATAACTCCAGAAGGTGTGATAAATGTCCACACAAGCAGCCGGACAAGTTCAAGCATAGGCTTATAATCTGCCAAATATAAGTACAGTTAAAATTAGTATGAAAGCACATAAGCAACTTTCTGAAGAAAATAAAATGCACAACATCCTGAGATCCAACATATTACATTAAACTTGGAAAAATTACTGTTAATACAATACACTCTTTGACCAAAATAAAAATATAAAAGAGAATCTCGAGCTACCTGATAGAACCTGAACTCAAACCCATTCACTCACTATTTTATATTACCCATTAATATATGTACTCTGAATAAGTAATGAAGATAATCTAAAAAAAAAATAAAGTAAACGTCATATATATAAGTAAATATCAAGAAAACCAGAAGGAGTAAAAATTTAAAGAATAAAAAAGAAAGAAAACATTGAAGTAGATTCGTGAAAGAAACTTAAAATTCAATCTATTCATTCAATATAGGCTAGCGATCAGCTTCCTACAAGACAACCACAGTATATTGTCCTTATCAACTGGCTCAACTTAGTTGAACAGACCAAAAGAAAAAGTTGGGCAACACATAAAGTATTGTGACTTACCCGACACCTTTTGCCCGTTTTGCATCTTTACAGCTGAGACAAGCACTGATAAAACGCGTTTTAAATGCTGGATGTTTCCCGTATTAACACATTCACTTACTTCCTTATATAAGCAATTCCATACCAAATTCAACTCCTTGGGTTCCATCTTGCATAATTTCTTAAACACGGATTTTACAATTTTCAAAATGGTGGTTGACTCTGAAATAGAGACAGATAGAGATAAGAAACAATTTAATCCAATACATTACAAATAACCACAAACTTAGTTATATTTACAGATAGCCAAATCAGGCGACAGAAGACAGTAAAGGAAACATCAGAAACCTAAGAGAGAAGAAGACTTGTTACAAGAATCACAAACTAAGTTATATTTACAGATAGCCACATCAGGCGACAGAAGACAGGAAAGGAAACATCACAAACCAAAGAGAGAAGAAGACCTCTTACAAGAATCCCAATCATTTGAATAAGGAATATCCTACGGGGGATATGTAAATGAGAAAAAGAAAATTGCAGGCAACAATCAATTACCTGGTTAACTTTACAAAATTAAGAATAGTTGAGTTTCTATCTAAAAGAAATTATCCTGCTGGAGGCTAGATCATCAAAATGGTGCCTGATGCTTATCTCATGTTTTTACTACTATCCATCTAGTGTTATTAATAAACCTTCAAAACGCTCACCACATTCCATGCATTAAAAATAAATAAGCATCTTATGAAAGCAAATTTCATCTCTCACCAACTTCAAATATTTTTATATACACAGCCAAATAATTCATAAAAACTATATGTGAGGGAAGTCTGGAAAATATTACGTTAGAACAAATCAAACTTAAAGTTGAGGTTGCCCAAAGAGATGAATCTTCTGAGTTTTCATTCCTTAAGTTGCTGCTGACTGAGCTTTCATTTATGTTAAATAGTGCTTATTATTGACTTGGGTCCCAGGTTTTTACAACTATCCTACTAGAGTGAAGCATCTAATAATCTGTGTCAAGGAAGAATTTATATAAAAAACCTTAACCAACAGATGTGTTATGCATGTCTTACACTTCAAACAACTTTAGTTTCCTCAATCTAAATCCCCATCCAGATATGTTTATTTGGCCAGAAATCTTAATTTAATCCATCTAGAAAAATCTTAACCCTTTGACAAACTTACTATAAAAACTTCAAGCCATTAAGTTTGACTTTTCAGGTACTGTTCACAGCCCTAAAATCATAATGTTAATAGTCTTCTGTAGCATGTGCTATAGTGATTAGCAATTCACTAAGCACTTATGCTACAGACTTGGGAAGTGATTTTGATATGGGGCACCTGTGGCAGCTCTATATGCTATGGTGGCCATAGTGTAGCGAGTGCTATATGCACTAAGTGAAAATATGCTTCTGAAAATTTAATCCCACCAGGAATTTTACTCTAAACAACTCTGTAAAAGCCCCAAACTACCCTTGACCATTTCTATTGGCACTTTGTGACTATATTGGAGCCCTTGACGCTTCCAGCGGCAACTTGCAGCTCTCTGTTAAGGTACCCATTTGTTCTCTCCCTTAATCTTTGTTGTTCTCCCTCATTCTCCTTGTCTGCTCTCTCTCTCCTCTCTTGTCTGTTTTGTTCTCTGTTCTCGGTTCCCTCATTCTCTGTTCTCTTCTCTTCTATTCTATGTGGTCTTGCTTCTTTTTGTTCCATGTGTCTATGTGGTTTCACAACTTTCTGACTATATTGGAGCCCTTTGACACTGCTAGCAGCAACTTGCAGCTCTCTGTTATGGTACCCACTTGTTCTATCCCTTATTCTTTGTTCTTCTCCCTCATACTCTCTTGCCTATTCTCTCACTTCTCTTGTCTGTTTGTTCTATGTTCTCTGTCCTTGGATCCCTCATTCTCAGTTCTGTTCTGTTCTATATGGTTTTGCTTGTTTTTGTTCCACGTGTCTGTGTGGTTTCACAACTTTTGGTTGATTCTGTTCCATGTGTCTAATCCTTTTGGGATTTAATTCTATCTTCTGTCTTTATTGCATACTCAGTACATCTCTATGTGGTTTTGCAGCTTTTGATCAATTCCGTTGCACTCCCATCTATTCTTTTTGGGTTCTAATTCTACCTTCAATCTCTGTTGCATACTCCTTTTGGATACAGTGATGCTCTGTTTTGCTTATTCCCTTTGCCTCTCTTCTCTTCCTTTACTTTAGTTGTATTCATAATTCTATTACTTTCAATTCAGGTTATTCAAAATGAATAAGAGCATTAAAATTTCAGACCCTACTAGGATGATTTGAGTTTTTACAAGTTACAGTTTTAATGTGAGTTTAGTTTTACATATATATTACCTGTTTTGCAGGAATATTGTTGTCATTTTGAATAGTGTTAAATATATTTTTTTATGAATAGTATTAAATATCATTCTGAATAGTATTGTTGTCATTTTGCAAGTATATATGACATTTTTTATATGTACCCAAAAAAATATTTTTTTAATAAATCTAACTATTTTTCAAAATAGCTAAGCTACGCTATTTGCTATAGCCATATGAGCCACCTATGACTACAAGAGTGCTATTCACTAACAAATATGCCTAGAATAGCACCATTCTCTGTTTGTAAGTGCAATAAAAACTCTCCACATCTTTACAAAAAGCAATCCCTAAATACTTTCCACAACAAATTCTGCATCAATCATCTCCATGACCATTGATGCAAACATAGCATCTAATTCTAAAGTTCGTGTAATTTCTCAAGATATTATCCCTCACATACAGCTTTGCACAGTGGTGTCATTGGACCCATGTAGCCGACCCCACCTAGTGGAAAAAGGCTTTAGTTGGTCAGTTGGTTGGTTGTATCATCGTAAAAAAAAATTTAGTAATGCTTCTCTCTTTTTGAAACGTCCAACTTATTAAACCAGTTCTTGAAATTCACAATGATGTCTACTTTGTATAGGACATTAACAATTTCAATTTTATTTTCATAACAGCAAGCCACAGGCTTTACAGCAGTAGGCCTGAAGCATCTCACTATCCACTCTTGGAGCCAAATGGGGAAATGGGGAAATTGAACCGATGAAAAATCTATTCTCTGATGAACAGTAGATCAATCATATACTGATGATCTTTGTATGCTACTCATACCAAGTAGATTAGTAGCTTGAGCAAAAATCACCCAATGAACATTTCAGCCCAGGATCAAAATATTGTGAAACAAGAAGAACCAAAATAGAATTATAAATTATTCATATCATATATATCTAGAGCTTTAAAGTAGAGAACAAGCTTGCCTTGATAAGCTTTATCACCACTATCATAAATTGCTTCACTTGTCAATAACTGTAACACTCGCTCTGCTTTTGAATGGAACCTTGATGAGTAACCTTTCATAACATTATAAAGCAATTCAACACCTGATTCTATGCAGGAAGATGGATCCTTCACTGCTTCATCCATGACTATTCCAATCCCTGTCCCATCAAACAATATTAAAAAGTTTTGCAACCCAAACAAATCAATAAATACATAGTTACTAAGAGAGAGAGAGAGAGAGAGATCAATATTAAACCAGGAATCAATTTATTCTAGAAGTCCTAGAACATTAGGGAAATTGATTAAAAATATAAAAGACAAGACAGAAAAGGGGGAAAAGATATATAGCCACAATGAAAAACAATAGAGCCATCAATACCTCTTTCAAGCTGCTTATCGGGGGCATTTCTCAGAACAAATGACATTGCCTCTGCCATGAATTGTTGGACATACTTCTTTGGATAATACCTCAATTTTGCCGTGATCCTTGAAGTATCAAATTCAATCAAAAGCAACT
This sequence comes from Ormosia emarginata, assembly GCA_029884605.1. Classification (NCBI taxonomy): domain Eukaryota; kingdom Viridiplantae; phylum Streptophyta; class Magnoliopsida; order Fabales; family Fabaceae; genus Ormosia; species Ormosia emarginata. The sequence continues at coordinate 7,549,945 of JAQQTP010000032.1, read as the reverse complement.
CCAAAGTTAGAAGAATCAGATTTGAGTAGAATGTGTATGTACTATGTAGGTTTTGAACATTTTCAACCCAGTGCCATGTTGTTGGCTAATATAAACGATATGATCAGTTACTATCAGTTTCTCAAACCTTTGTCATTAAAGGTATAATTACAGTTTGTTTAGTGAAAATTATAAAGCTCTTCCGCTGTTCCACATACAGGTTGCCAACAGTGTTGTCAATTGGTTTAACACAACAAACTTTGAGGCTGGTGCATGAGGCAGCCTGAGGCGCATCAAGTTGCATGATGCAAGGGTGAAAGGTCACTTTCCCTGCAATGCAGGTAATGCAGCAAGGTGGTCGTAACTTCAACATTTTGGTAAAATAGCTGTTTTTCCCATTTAAACTAGGCACGATATTTAAAGAGTAATCGAGTCTATTAAAGCTATCTGAACCTAAAAAACAAAGGAAAAACACAAGTCATTCCATTAAGTCTGTGCTGCTGTTGTGCATGAGGAGCTCTATTCTAAACAGAGAGTATCAACTGAGGTTTAATGTGAGTTTCTTGGTAGTTTGGCTCCGTTCTTCAAGCTGTCCTACTTCTCGTCTATTTTCTCCAGCCAAAACACACTGCTAGGCCAGAATCAGCATTTTAAACTTATTTCAACACCTACTAATATTATATTTCAAGTTCCCAGTCCTATATATACCCACACATTTTCTTTGTAGGCCAGCATCATTTTACAATACCAGTCCCCATCTCTGTTTATTTGATTCTGTTCTGTTGCCATTTGATGGCGGTGTGTACTCTGTACTCTGCAGGCTTTAAATTAGGGGTCATCTCATGTTTGCAGCATGACTCTTTGGACTACATTATGATTTTACTACTTTGTTATGACAAAAATTTACATTAGAGTCTTGCTTGTCTTATATAAATTACGGTTTTTAGGCTTTTCGCCTCAACTTGCTTTCCAACTCATCACAATACTGCTCGTTTAGAGAAGTATAAATTTTTATTGCAACAATAAATGTCCAATCAAGAAAAGGGAAAAATATACCATTACTCTCAATTAATTCACCTAAAAAAGGAGATAAACTTTAGTGTAAGTGGTCAGTCCTTGTCCATATCTGAGCTGAAGCAAATTAATTGTTGGGATTTAACAAAGAGGTGCAGGTAAATATCCAGGAGTATTTCAGGGTTTGCAGAATAGTTAACCTCATATGGAAAGGTAAAAACAAAAACTACTAAAACCAAACTCCATCACTCACTTGAGCACCTCTGATGGGTTGTGTATTAGATATTTCTGCATATACATCATAATATATGACCATGATGTGAAAATCTGCATAAAAACAAACATATTTTCAGAATTCAGACTGAAGTAAGGAAACTACTAAATGAGAAATAGGCAACAATATCTCCCCATAAGAACATCGCCAAGACGATAGCTTATACCTGCTCAATGATATCTGGCTCCCTATCACCACCACTTTCTAGAAGAGATACTAAAGAATCAACAATACTTGGCAATTGCCTAGCAAAACCCACATGCACAATGAATAAGTAAACCATGTGAGCATTCTCGTTAAAACATATATGCAAGAAGCAATGCCCATAAGGAAACCTCTAAATTAAGCTAGGCAGAAATTTGACAAGTAAAATAAAAGTAAACCCCAAAAGAGAGAACGTCTAAAAGTTGAAAGCTTTAAGAGAACAGACATTTTCTGAAATACATCGAGCAAAAGTGACAAGCAACTTACGGAACAAATTCCTCCAAGAGATCTCTAGATAAAGCTGCAATTAACCTGTACAAACAAAGGTTTGAGATTTACTCGCAACAGCTGCAAACTTATAGAACACCAAAAATAAGCACTGAAAGAGAGAAAGAGAGAAACAACTAGCCTTTAATTAATAAAGTCCAAGGCAATTTGGTTATTAATAACTAATAATCAGTACAAATCATAATACAACAAAATATCAAACTGATAAATATGTGCTTACAAAAGCAGTATAATTATCAGGGTAGTTAATAGCGGCAAATAGCGCCACTATCACGGTGTCGCGGCGCATCGCAATGCGCCTCCTCCCTGCTACGCGCTGAGCATCGCATCACGTTTTTCAGTAGTGGCCGTCACAGCCAGTTATCGTGGCAAATCGCACTGTGAAATCACATCTTTGCCCCCATTTTCTGTAGTTTCCCGCATTTTTTAAGAAGATTTTCGAGATTTCATCTCCTTTTAGGGGTTAGAACTGTTTTAGGGTTAAATCCCTTCACCTTCGACCAAAACCTTTTGCTCCCACCTCTCTTCTCAGCTTCAGACACCATTTGACCGAACCCTTCATCCCACCATTTTTTCCAGCAAAACCCAGCCATTTTCCGGCGACCCAGTTGCAGCAACTGTCCTCTTTTCTCAGTTTCAGGTATGTGCTCTGCTCTATTCGAACTCCCTTTTTCTTTGCTGTGTACTTTGCTGGCTAAGCCCACCACTGTTCTTTACTTCATTCCTCTGTATTCAAACTTTCTTTTTCTTTCTTTTTTGGTTGCAGTCCTACTGATTACTTCACACTCACAGCCCTCCATTTTTTTTACATCATTCCTCTGTTTTGTTCTAGTCTTCTAGACATCATTCCTTTTTTTTTTTTACTTCTTTCCTCTGTTTTCAACTTCTCATTGCTATTCGCAGGCATCATCTTCTCAGCCACAGCCAACTCCAAACAGCATCTCAGCCTCTACTTGTGGACTGGTGAAACCTATGGGCAAAAATATTGATATGGCATGGCAGAGGAATAGCTTGAAAGATATCAATAATCGGAAGAGTGTGACTGTGACATGCAATTTCTGAGGCAAAGTTTCTATGGGTGGGATTACTAGAGCAAAAAGAGATCAAATGGGCATAAGAGGAGACGTCAATTCTTGTAAAAAAAAATCCACCTGAAATTAAGAAGTTGCTCAAGGAAATTTTTGAGAAGAAAAAGGCTGAAAAAAATGCATATTCTACTAGGTTGCAAGAAGATGGTGATGAGGAAGACGAGGTCCAAGAAATTCGTAATATTCGAAGTGGAAAAAGAGTTGCACCACCATCAAGTGATAATTCTGCTGCTGCCAAGAAAGCCAAAAGTGTGAAAGGCCCCATGGATTTGCTTCTTCTTAGAAATACAGAAGCAACTATTAAATTAAGGAAGGCCAAGAGGCAAACAAGTATAAATGATGCTTGTGATAAACAAGCAAGAGCTAGAACCATTCAGTACATAGCTCGATGATTTTATAGGAACGGAATACCTTCCAATGTTGTGCGTACAAAAAGCTTCAAGTTGATAGTTGAAGGTATTGAGAACTATGGTCCACACCTATAGGTTCCAAGTTATCATGAAATAAGAGTTCCACTCCTTAAAAAGGAATTGGAGTACACAAAGGAAATGTTGAAGGGTCACAAGGAAGAATGGGTGAGCTTTGGGTGTTCAATTATGTCGGATGCATGGGCAGATAAGAAGAATAGGACCTTGATTAATTTCATGGTGAATGGTCTATCTGGGACTGTTTGTGGAGAGTGTTGATGCTTCTGCATATGTGAAGAATAAGGAGAAGCTATTTGAGTTGTTGGATGCTTTTGTAGAAAAGATTGGAGAAAAGAATGTTATTCAAGTGGTCACTGACAATGGCAGCAACTATGTATTGGCCGTTAAGAAATAAAATCAATGTAATTTCACAAGTATAATTGTTAAAATGCCTATTGCTTCCTTTGATAATTGGCAACTCAATTTCATTTAATTTGGTCTTAGGTAAATTATTACAAGCCAAGAGAAGGAATATTTTTTGGACTCCATGTGCTGCACATTGTGTGGACTTGATGCTAGAAGACATTGGAAAGAATTCTCGAGTTAAAAGGACAATACGAAGAGGGGTCACTCTTGTAAGCTTCATTTACAACCATTCATTGGCCTTGAACACCATGAGGAAGTTCACAAACAAGACAGAGTTGGTTAGGGATGGAGTCACAAGGTTTGCTACATCATTCCTTACATTGCAAAGGTTGCACAAACAAAAGAACAACCTTAGAAAGATGTTCACTTCAAATGAGTGGTTGAAGTCTAAGACAGCTAAAGACCCTAAGGGAAAAAGGGCAGCTGACACTGTACTTATGCCTTCATTTTGGAATGATGATGTTTACAATCTTAAAGCTATGGGGCCTCTTGTGCACATTATTAGGCTTGTTGATAATGAAAAAAGGACTGCAATAGGATACATATATAAAGCAATGGATAGGGCAAAGGAAGCTATTCAAAAAGCTTTCAATGGAAATGAAGACAAGTATAAGGACATTTTTGCTATTATTGATAGAAGATGAGAGTGCCAACTTCATCATCCATTGCATGCAATAGGCCATTTTCTAATCCCTGAGTTCTACCTTGCCAATCCAAGAATTGATTATGATCCAGATGGAGGGACTTCATGAGTGCATTGAGAGGCTGAGTACAACTGAATAAGAGGTAGATAGGGCCACCTCTTGAGTTGGTAATATCTAGGAGAGCTGGAGGCATCTTTGGCTTGAAGGCAGCAATAAGACACAGGACCAGTTTGGCTCCTGGTAAGTAAAACTGTAAAAGTTCGTTTCTTGATAAGTTTAATTACATGACATTTCATGTAAATAGTAATGCTAATTAATTATTGCATAATTTGCATTACAGCTGAGTAGTGGACGCAATATGGATCACCTACTCCAAATTTGCAAAAAATTGCCATTAAAGTGTAGAGATTGACTTGTAGTGCATCCGGATGTGAGCATAATTGGAGTACTTTAGAGCAAGTAAGTAGATGCTAAATGATTCTACTTTATAGAGTTTCATGTTGTGATTGTGAAACTAACATTCTTTTTTTAAATTATAAAATAGATTCATTCTAAGAAGAGAAGCAAGCCAAACCATCAAAAGTTGCAAGACTTGGTTTTGTTAAGTATAACCAAGCTCTTAAAGAACACTTTTGACAGTCATGATGTGATTGACCCCATTCTCCTAAATGACATTGATGATAGTAATGAGTGGTTGGTGGGAGAAATGGGTGGAGATGGAGAAGTTGGTGTAGATGAGTTGGTTTTTGATGATGATACTTTGACTTGAGGGGCTGTTGCTAATGTAATTGGGGCTGGTGAGCCTACAACACACACTAGGCAGCAAACAAGATTGAAGAAGAAAGCTACTTCTAGGAAGGGAAAGGAAGTTATACAAGATGAAGAGGAAGAAGAGGCAGATGATGTAGAAACTGAAGAGAAGGAAGATATCTACAAATCTAGTAGTGGTGAAAGTCACAATGATGAAGAGAGCTTGGAAGATATTGGAGATAATGATTTTTCTGAGATTGAATCTGATTGAGGAAAAACTTCTTTAAATTTGATTGTTTAGTTACTCTAAGCCTTAGAGGCTTAAACTTATTTAGGAGTTGGTGTTGTACTCTTTGTTTTCCTTATGCTCCTTGAATTTTATTGTTATTAACTTGTTAATTATGCCTTAGATTGGTGGTGATTGTGTGTCTAGAGTCTCTAGACTATGACTTTTGATTATTAATGATAAATATGTCTTTATTTTTGGGTAAATTTTTATTTTTGAGCATTTATATGTGTGTAGTATAAATTAGTTATATTGTATCCCTAATCTTCGACATAGCGACCATCCCGCTATCTGCTATACCGTTTTTGGGGCAGGCACTATCCGAGATTGACTGCCTTGATAATTATATGGCTAGGTGTCAATACTACTACTACTAATGGAATTCAAAAACAGATTATTATTGTTATTTTTCCTTGATTAAAGCTCATCTTCATCATCTACAACATGGATATAAACTAGAACCGAATTCAATCACTCAAAAAGAATCCCAAATCACTTTATCTACATATAAAACTCCAAACAATAACTGGTCCTGATAGAAAAGTCAGTAATGCACCAAAATTGTTGTTATCACTAATGAGGGAGGAAAAATACTTGTTCCATTCACATCAAATGCCACCACGTCAAAGTTTTTCAAAAAAAAAAAAGAATATTATCTATTATCACCATTTCATCATGTAACACACCAACATCCCTAACCAAGCAAAAAGAAGCAATCCTCAAAACAGATAGCATACCTAAGAATCGGCTCAAGGGATAGCCTTGCTTTTGTATGCAACCTAGAAAGAAGTTTTGAGATTAAAGATTCCTTGTGCAACAGCACCAAGGGCAATGTTTGTGTATAAGGCATAATTTCTTCATATAATGAGATGAAATCCCCAGCAGTGTTCAGTTCCTGTGTTTTGACAATTAAAGCAAATAATAAATACCAAGCATGATGGAGATTAAGTACAAGACAACAACAACAACAACCAAGCCTTTTCCCACTAGGTGGGGTCGGCTACATATATCAAACGACGTCATTGTGCCCTATCATAAACCAAGTCTTCAGAAATGTCATTCAAAAAATAAAAATAAAAATAAAAAAATAAAAGGAAAAAAAAAGACAAAAATTCTCTTATCCCATTCATTTCAAAACCCCAAGGACAAGAATAATGACAGGTAGCACAATATGCAATTTACTTACCATAAAATACTATGAAGTTTTATTGATATATCATTAAAAGAAAAAAAAATTGTTTATGACTCAATTGCTCTTGAATTAATTTTTATTTGCATATGAATTTGTCATTGTTAATTCATTATTGAATTCTGGAAAATAATAATAATAAATTGAAAGAAAAATCATTAATAGAAGAAGTGAAGAACCAAGTACATAATCAGAGCGTAAGAGTAATACAAATTTTCCTATAGAACTGGAATTTTGTGTATGATCAAATATTGTGATGTGATGAAGCCATATAAAATGCTTCCTCCCTCAATATATTACTTTGCCAATATCCCCTAAAAATTAAGGTCTACAATTTTTCTTTATTGCACAGAGAGTGGTACAGAATTATCCTATAAGAATCAATTCGAGTTAGTGTGCAATCCCTTCTCACAAGAGCAGCACCATCATCTATCACTAGAAGACATTGGCCAACACAATAGCAAGATAAGATTTCTTCAGGTACAATGAGGCACGCAACTTATAAACACAGAAATGTTTCATACATAAAGCAAGAAAAGAGTAATTGTATGAACTTGGTATATTAAGGCATACCCTCCATTCTATAAGGCAGTCTCTGAAAAATGAGGAACCCTCAGATGGCTCAGCTTTGAGCTTCTCAAGACTTCGATAGACATTGATATCGATATCATTTACTCTCTCAGTGAATGACTTAAACTGTACATTCAATAACAAAACATGCCAAGCAATTAATACAAACGAACATATAAGAACAAATTTTCCAATTAAAAAATAATAATAATGAACAGCTAAAAAAAGAATAAGTGATACAAAGATTTTATCAATCCAATAAAAAAAAAAAAAAACGAATCCAGTAACGCAGGGTTTAGGGTTTTAGCAGTGCCGTGCCGCCAACCAGCATAAATCAAAGAAGAATTAGTAAAAAAAAGAAAAAAAATTGTTGTTGCATTTGTTGAGGCATTCAGCACAAATAATAAGTTAATTTAGATGGTGAAGTGTGTGCTTGTGAGGGATTTGATTAGTAAGAGAGGGAAAGCTTACAACAAAGCGGCGGCCGCCAGGGGATTTGTTGAGAGACTTGACAGCTTGAGCATGTGACGGCGTCGCCATATGTTCCAACACGAAGAAGAAGAAGAAGAAGAAGAAGGGATGCAGCTGCAGTTTCAGTAGCAGCACCAGATGAATAATGGAGGGAAGAAAACCAACACGGCCACTGGCGCGTGCGTGCTCTAGTGCGAGGATGGAACCATGAATGAGTCCAACTGCAACCTAAACAATGGAGCCATTTTCACCGCCAAAAGTTGGGCTAACCCATGCCCACTTGCTAGGTCTTGACTCTTGGGCCTGCTTCCATTTGGCCTAATTATTTTATGTGGATATGGAAATTTTTGGTCCATTCTAGTTCTACCATGATTTGTGGCCATGTTTTTATTTTTTTACCAAAATGCTTTTAGTGACAAAATTATTTATTAAATTATCATATTTTTAAAATTATATATTAAATTGTCATATTTTTTTATTACATTGACTTTTTTATTTTTTTTCAAGTGACACGTAGATAGCATCAATGTGGTTGGCGTTATCAACGTGAAAATTTCATCACAAATGATGTTATCTACGTAGAAACATCAAACAAAAAAGGTGTTACCTACAAGGAAAAATCAAATGGAAAGGCGTTACTTACGTGGAAACGTCAAATTTAAAGGTGTTTCCTTCATGGAAATGTCTCCTTTCTAAACTCGAAACCAAAATAACTAACTATCATTTGTTTTTTTAATGTAAATACAAATATGATTATTCTCTTCTTCTTTTACCGAATTCACCACTTCTCTGCTCTGTTGAAAAATTTATTTTTCATGGCATAGAAACTTTTAATCATATGATAAATAAATTTGTTTTATAATTTAGCATGTATTTTGTTCAGATTATCTAAACCATCCAACAGCTTTTTTTTACAATTTAAGCTGTTACTTGTTGATGCAAAGTGTTTGGGTATTTTGTCTAATACATCAACAGCTTTTAATTGGGCATAAAAAGCTATTGTAACAAAAGCTCAAATTTGAACATTATCACAAAAGGTTATTGTGATTATTCATAACAGTGAAATGTAAATTTTTTGTCCTCATTCAAATAATTTTTTTAATCGTTTTATACATATTTTAGTAATTTAATGTATAGAAACGATTCTTTTTTATACTATCCAAACAAAACAAATTAGTTTAAAATTATTTTTCAGCTAACATATCCAAACATAATCGATTATTAAAATAATCAAGTTTTTACAGTTATCTTAAACACACACTTACTTGTAACATGTAGCTAAGTTAAAAATAAGTAGAAACAAATATAAATATGTCACAATAATATAGGATAAATTTGTGACTACCCAAAACCAAAGTCATGATCGGTGCATGGGCTAGAATACCAACCTAACAAGTCTATCAAAATCAACTAACCTTAGCAATTCAAACATTCAGATTCTATGAAATGTTTAATAGAGTTTTCCCTAAAAATTAGACGTTCCCAAAACTACACTATCCTATTTAATGAAACATATCTATATATATCCAGATTTCAAAATCACCAGAGCATCTATAAGATGCATAACAAAAATATGTGTACTTATACGTACAATCATTCCATATTAAGCAAATGTAATAAAAGCTAGATAAATTAATTAAAGTATACCCCAATATAATAGACAAGCAACAAAAGAAGTTGCTCACATGAACAAATGTTGGGCTCACCATAATAGACAACAAAAAGCAAGTTAGTAATGACTATATCAATGAAAAATGTCAAGGTTAGAATGTGGTGGTTTGTGAGGAGGATCAAAAGAAGGTCCTGACTGTGATGGGAGAGGATATGATGGGTAACTTATATATAGTGGATAAGAAAATGATGGTGCAAGGGTAAATGTCAAAGGATATGGTGGGTAAGTGTAAGTAGGTGGTGGGAAACCTATAGATGGTGGGTAACCTTAGATAATGGGTAAAATGTATATAGTGATTGAGATGGTGGGTAAGTAGCAGTAGTAGTGATTAGGGGCTGAGTCCTAGGTGCACTTGAAGAATCAAAGTCCTCTAAATGTTGAAGTCATGTCCGAGTATCCGCTAACCCTGTCTTTCTTCTGCAGCACATCCTTTATTCATTGGACTACTTGAATGGTCCTAGAATGTCATCTGTAGGAGGAGTTGAACAAAGTTGCGTCATTATAATGCGATCATGCTCCTTCAATGAAGATAAGATCTGCTGGGCAGATTCTCAAAGGTTAACCATATTAAATTCTGAGTTAGGGTTCGTAGCCCAAGCATATTGATTATCTGCAATGTCAATCTAAGAAACAAATATAACATATGTCATCATTAATACAAAATACATTTAGTAAGGAGCAAATTGCTAAATAGCTTACCACAACCCCAATAAATGCACTACTACGAGAAATCCAGTGTTTGGTAATTATTTTATACTAATGCATGTACTCATAATGTGCATTGAGGGGAGCTTCCAATGACCTTCCAGTAACACACTTCTCCTTACGAATCTCCTAAGTGGCAATGCATACAAGGTGCGTGCTTCGCCAATCCTCATCATGCCTTCTTGTTAATGTTATTGAGTACAAATCATCGAGTTAGTGCGATTTCTTTGGTATAGGTTGGTTGAGACCAAACTGACACATCAATCTATCTAACTAGTGTCACTCAACAATGTGGAAAAATATGAGAGGGACCATTATTAGTATTATTAATTTCTCTACTAGCCATACAAAAAGTTGGTAATGACGCCACAATCTCATCTGTATATAGCTGCCATATAATTTGTAAAATGATATGTACAAAGAATTAAAAAGTAAGATAAAAGTAACTTATTTAAATCAAGGTAAACTAATACAGACCTCATAATTCTTCAATTGATCAAAGAATCAACTATAATATTGAAGCACCCCATTGGGGTTTCACTCAAAATTTTATGTTTATGCCACTTATTTAAATGTCAAAGTCATATATCGTGAATGAAAGTAATATATATAACAAACTAATATAAGCAAATGATATAATAAGAAACTCACTGAAATTCTCATGGACGTAAGTGACCATGACCAGCAGTATAGGCACTAAAAAGGTTAGGATAAGTATCGTCAACCGGTGTAAGGGCAAGACAGGGAAATCTATATTATATCTAATACTGCAACAAGATGCAAGCACCTCTAATCTCGTGCGCTTTGTAGTTTGTGGCTTTACAAAGCTCTCTATACAAGTACGCTAAAACTACAGATCCCCAACTGTATGTTCCAACAATGGTAAAGTCCTTCAACAGGGGAAGGAATATCATGTGCAAATATTTACCAGAATAATAAGGAAATAACAAACCCTCCAATCAACCTAAGTATATATGATTGTGCACACTGCTGCACGTAAACATCATCATCATTCTTCGTAAGTCGTCTACGAAATCCTTTCAAAGCTATGACATATCAATATGTGCACCAGATAATTATGATGCATCCGACTCTGAACCTAACAACTCAACACATAGGTCCATCCAATCATGACGATGGGTACGACTAATAACTGCATCGCCGTCAATAGAAAGTCCTGATATGATACCAATATCCTCCAACGTGATGTTGCACTCTCCAGTAAGCATGTGAAATGTATGTGTCTTAGGGTGCCGTCTTTCAACCAATGTAATAATAAAGGAGTAATCAATAGTGTAATAACTCATGTGGGCAACCCCCATGAAGCCAACATGTTGTAGATATAGAAGCATCCGCTCATATGGGTCCATATACCTAAATTTATGAGCACATCTAACACGCAAATGACGATCCTCATTTCGTTGCCATATATATTATGAAACATGATACTCTTGCAACTCCAACACTGGAGGGTCCTTTAGGCCTGGGTTTAAACAGAATATCATGTCTCACATTGTAATATGGCAAACAACAATGGGTAAGTATTCGATAATGATAAGACACTATGAAAAGAATGTGCATATTAAACATGAGTTATCGAATACAAATTAGAAAGAACAGTTAAAAGCAATATAAAAATAAGATTAAACATAAACAATCAAATGCACATCGTCATTCTTGAAATCCACAATGATAGTCAACTAACACTTATTGATAATCCTCAAATACATAATGATAGTGAACTAACACACACTGATAATCATCATATACACAATAATAGTTTACTAACACACATTGATAGTCCTCAATTACACACTAATAGTCATATAATATAAGAGAATGATTATTAAATTATGTCCTACCTTAAGTATATGGCTCTTCTCCGTCATTCCTCAAGTAAGTTGATCCACTAGGATGACAACTATGAGAATTATGTCCAACTTGATGGCATGCTAAATATCTTTGTCTCGGTCTTGGTTCACGTCAATCCATCTCATTTCTAAGTCGAGTTTATTTGGGTCGACCTTTAGATCTAAGCAATGCACGATCAAGCTCCAATGTAATCTCAAGAGTTGGTGGCCACCATGGTTCATCCTTAATGATTCCCCAATCAACCTCATAAGCTCTGAAGATGTTTTTCAGTCTGTAAACCCTATGCACATATTAGAAATGGTTAAGTGCCCTAGAAGCACATGATGCTATTGCATGAGATCAATGGAAATATAATGCTTGAAACAGCCCACAGTCACACTGACCTTCTTGAAGGTTTAAAGAATATTTAATTCCAATATCTTGTGTTATAGGGTTGATTACCTCTTCGACCAAAAAATTGGTTGATAGTATATCGTATCGATGGACTTGATAGGAGCTCATCTTTTACATGTTGACATTCCAGCTTTTTATAAAATCATTAGTTCATTATGCTTCATCCATAATTTTCTGGTTTGCCTCATCTTTTCAATTAACAAAGTAGTCTACCAATTTGTAATATGTCATATGAACCAGTGTAATTATTGGTATATTTCTACCACCTTTTAACACTCCATTGACACACTCTGACAAGTTCATTATCATATGACCAAATTTGTGGCCACCATCATATATCAAACTCCATTTTCCTTTTGGGATTGAATTAACCCAATTTGTCATATTAGTAGTAGCGGTTAACTTTTCTAACCTAACCTCAAATTTGTATCTAATTGGTTTGTACCCTGATGCAAAAATTTGAATGAGTTAATGCTAGCAACTAAGCTTTAGTATAGTTAATTTAAATATAAATTGGAAAATTTAAATACTTATGTTAATCAGATATTTCTTTAGGGCCGTATTGTGGAAGTTGCTGTTAAAATTGTTACCAATATATCATATGCAATAAACATAATGCACATACAGTGACTGCCATCCCAGATGTGGATTCACCACTGACTGTATGATGCATTGATATTTATTAGATATCAAGCACATGTCCTGTTGTTACGTGACATGTGTTCGAATTAAGACTAAGAACTAACTTCAAGCATACTTTGTTTCTCCTTCAACAATGACAAATGTAATTAACAGAGGTTTTCTATTTCCATCTTGTGTTGTTGCAATCAATAGTTTATGACGATATTTATCATTCAAATGAATACTTTAATTTGAATAATAGGCTTACAATATCGGAATCCAACAACAGATGATTTGAATGTTAAAAAAAAAATAAAAAAACACTTGTCTTGAATGGTCAACTCAGTTGTGCTCAACAAATTCAACGGTTTGCAACTCCACTACTGTGTTTGGCATGTTTCTTTTCATAACAATTAATCATCTAGACAATACCTCATAAGATTTATCTCAGTCCCTAAAAACCTTCACAATGGTAATTTGTTTTACCTTCCAAGCTTTTCGATATGACACTTTATATCTTAATTGACTTCGAATCCTTTCAATAGTCAAACATATAGGTACATCAACTTTTTGTTTAACCATCTCCAGAATGCAAGAACAAATCATAAGATAGTCTAACTTCTTATGATATTATATCATAGATGGGTTGACATAGCGAGGTCTATTATATTTTGTAATTTGCCACATGTTTGATTTCTTACTTCGAATGACCCTAGTCTTAAATTACAACCATCACCATATATGGGGTACTTAGCAGTTAGCATCTGTGTATCATAATCCTCAACCTTGTAGTTTTGATGTCTTCTAAACGAATAATATTTTAGGACCAACTTGACATCATCTTTAAATGGAAATTGCAACCCAACATATAATTCTTCATCTGGCCTCCAAATACCACAATGATCTAATTCAGACAAATTATCAAGTGTACTCAATGCATCCCAATTGATCTGAAAGAATTAAGAGTATGGAGACACAAACACTGATTGAGTGGCAACTAACAATGGCGGGACTTGTTCCTGTAAATTTACTTCAATGTCAAAGTGATCTTCTTCTGAGTCAGTATTTGAATCCTCACCCTCAGACAACTCTTCTTCACCTTCACTTGTATCAGATAATGCATCTTTGATAAGTGGGTTATCAGTTTCAAGGTTCAACCCAAATGATCTCCTTTCAAATATTGCAGATGTAACAACTTCTTGAGGTTGAAGCAAGGGAGCAACATGTGTCATAGACAATTTAGTGTTGATAGGGTACGATGATTCAAGAAGATTAGAAAGATCAGCTTGGATTTCTATCTTAGAATGAGCTTTAACATGCACATTGTGCTCATTCGTTTCTATCTCAACATAGAACTCCATTGAAGTTAAGTTCATATGCTGATCAAAGCAATCTATCATGCAAGCAATATCTTTATCATCTTCTAATGGAAGAGTTATCCATCTCAGTACGTTGCTCCATTGTGGACATCGATACACAACACAGGACACATATTGAATTTCTTGGAGTCTTAATTTTAAATGAAGCTCAAAAGTCATATCACGTTTAATCATGATAGATTTAGCATGATGACCTTCATACATTATACCCTCTTCACCTTCATATATTCTCTTATTGTAGTAAATGAAAATAACAAGGCATTTTGCCATCTTAATTCAACTTTTAAATCTTCTGAATAATAAAACATAACAAGTATGAAATCAATCAACACATATGTTAACTGAAACAAAATTACTACTCATAACAATGAATTCATATTATTATTTTTCGTAAGAAAATTTTTCTAAACCCTATTAATTTAAATTTCAATAAACCCACAAATTTAATCAGTTGAAAATAACAAAAAATATATATAATCAACACATGTGTCAACTAAAAAAATTGTTACCCTGATAATATTCAAACTATTAATTTTTGTACTAACAAATTCCTAAAACCTCCTAACCAACAAAATTAGTCAACCATAAAATATATATAATACACAATTAACATAATTACAATAAAAAATCAGCAATAATTATAACAAAAAAATCAACAATAATAATAACAATAAAAATAATCCAACCATGAATAAAAATACTTTTATACATGATGACCCAAATGTCTTTCTCACAAGGTACAACCAAATGAGGGTTTGGGAGAGAGTTTAGAGAGAGAAAAAGTATAAAAAGAATGTGAAAATTTGATAAATGAAGAATTTGTGCGTGAAAAGGAGATGAGAGGTTTATTTATAGTCGGGCACATTGGCAACGCCAATGCATTTGGCGTTTTTAATGTGAAAGCAACAAATGTACAGGCACTATTACGTGGATAACACATATTGCTCTAGTATTTCCACGTAAGTAACGTCAGCCTTTTATGTGCTATTATTCTTGTAACGCCAACCCTTTTAGCGTAATCAGGTAGAAAACGTCAAAGGCTCTAGTGCTATCTACGTGTCACTTAAAAAAATATATATAGCCAAAAGTGTGACAATTTGATATTTACTTTTTAAAGTGTGACAATTTGATAAATAATTTTATTACTAAAGACATTTTGGTCAAAAAGCCTTTGTGGCCAAAGTCGAATGCCTTACCAAGAATTAGTCTCATACCTATTACCTAACAAGTAAAAAATTAAAAATAGAAACCACTCAACAAAAATAACAAGTAAAAATTGTAAATGGTATTTTTTATTGTTTAAGTAATTGCTTATGCAATTTCAAGCTGAGTGATTGTTAGGTAAAGTTTTATCGAAAGTGGCGACTCCAAAATTCGTAAAAAATAGTGTTTGAATCTTTTTTGTATGGACAAAACTTGGCTCCAACCCAAGTTAGAGAAAAGTCCTCTAAGTCTTTCTAATTTTATGTCATGTGTTATAATTCACTTGTTTCAACTCCATTAACTTAATAAAATAAATACTTATCATAAAATTAGAAGGAGTTGGAGCCAAATTTTGTCATTTCTGTATTTATTTTGAACATTTAAATGAGTAATAAGATGCATTTATAATCTTTTTTATTTATTTATATATTTAAATCTTAACATGAGTAATAAGATATATTTTCAATTTTATCATTTTTTATGTTAATATTTAAATTTTAAAATGAGTAATTAATAATAATATTTTTGAAAAAAATTAGACACCAAATAAAAAATTTCCTTTACAATAGTATGGATAATTAAAAATATTTGATAAATATAAAAAAAATACTATTAGTTGAGATATTTTGTTAATACAACAACAACAACAACTAAGCCTTTTCCCACTAGGTGGGAATTAATTTCATGGATCGACGACGCCATTGTGTCTATCATGAACCAAGTCTTGAAAAAGCCATTCAAATCTAGATCTTTTTTAACCGTTTCACATATAGTCTTTCTTGGTCTTCCTCTACTTCTAACTATTGGGCTATTCTCCATCTGATCTATTCTTCTTACAGGGGCTTCTAAGGGTCTTCTCCTTACATGTCCAAACCACCTAAGGCGAGATTCTCCCATCTTTTCCACAATAGGTGCTACCCCTACTTTCTCTCTAATGCATTCATTCCTAATCCTATCTTGTCTAGAAACATCCTCATCTCCGCGACACCGATCTTGTGCTCTTGTTGGCTTTTTACCGCCCAACATTCAAGACCATACAACATTAAGGGCCTTATAGTGTGCGGTAAAATTTACCCTTAAGCTTGAGAGGCACTTTCTATCACAAATAACTCTCAAGCACACCTCCATTTCATCCATCCAAATTGAATCCTATGGTTTACATCTCCTTCTATCTCTCCATCATTTTGTATGATGGATCCAAGATACTTAAACTGTGTAACTTGTGGTATGATATGATCTCCAATTTTTACCGCTAAGCTAGCATTAGCATGTTTCTTTTGAATTTACATTCCATATACTCCGTCTTACTCCTGCTTAGACGAAAGCCATGTTCTTCCAAAGCCCGTCTCCATAACTCTAGCTTCCCGTTTATTTCCTCTCTCGACTCTCCAACTAAGACTATATCATCCGCAAAAAAGCATGCATTGTGGCAATATGCGCAGATCAACACATCCAAGACCAAGGTAAAAGATAAGGACTCAAAGGCCGACCCTTGGTGCGATCCCCATAGTTATAGGGAACTCTTCAATTTGACCCCACTCGGTGTTCTCACACTGTTTTAACCTCATCATACATATCTTGGATTACTCGAATATAGGCAATACGAACTCTTTTCTTCTCCAAAGCCTTCCACAAGACTTCTCTCGGTACCTATCGTAGGCTTTTTCCAGATCAATGAAAACCATGTGTAGGTCTTTTTGCTTCCTCCGATCCGCTCCGTCAATCTTCGTAGAAGATAGATTGCTTCCATGGTTGACCTCCAGGGCATAAAACCAAATTGATTCTCCGAAATATGAGTCTCTTGTCTTAGTCTCCTTTCAATGACTCTTTCCCATAACTTCATAGTATGACTCATGAGCTTAATCCTCTGTAATTTGCAGGTTTGTATATCTCCCTTATTCTTATAAATAGGGATTAAAGTGCTTCTCCTCCATTCATTTGGCATCTTCTTAGACCTCAATATCTCGTTAAACAACTTTGTAAGCCATACCTTTATCTCCTAGCACTTCCATATCTCAATAGGTATATTATCCGGTCCAACCGCTTTTCCATTATCCATCATCTTCAATGCTTTTTTACCTCAAACTCCCGAATTCTACGATAAAATGTTTTATTTTGGTCTTCCTCTCTAGTGTTTAGAATGTCTGAGTCTCCTAATGTCCCGTGTTCCTCATTAAATAACTTGTGAAAATAACCCTTCCATCGATCTTTGATGTCTTGTTCAAGTAACCAAGACTTTACCCTCTTCATCTTTAATGCATTTCACTTGATCCAGGTCTCTTGTCTTCCTTTCCCTACTTTTAGCAAGCTTGTAGATATACCTTTCTCCGTCTTTGGTGCCCAACGATTGATATAACCCATTAAACGCTTTAGCTTTCGCCTCGCTCACCGCCTTCTTAGTATCTTTTTTAGTTTGCCTTATATTTTTCCCAATTTTCATCATTTTTACACACGTGCCAAGCTTTATAACATTCCCTTTAACCTTAACCTTATCTTGTACACTTGTGTCCCACCACCAAGATTCTTTATCCTTGGGTCCAAAGCCCTTGATTCACCGAGTGTCTCTTTTCTACCTTCCTAATCCCTTTACCATCTCGTTCCACATATCATTAAGCACTCCTTGTACTTCCCAAATCTCTTCCTCCATAATCCTCCTCGAAAGAAAGCATTTGTTTTTCGCCCTTTAGTTGCCACCATTTGATCCTTGGCTCTCTCGTCTCGACAATTTCTCCTTACTCTCATCTTAACTCGTACATCTAACCAAAACCCCGTGTTGGGTAGTCAAGCTCTCTCCAGGGATGACTTTGCAATCCATGCAAATCTTTCTATCGATTTCCTTAATAGAAAGAAATCAATTTGAGAGAAAGAACTCCCGCTTATATGTGATAAGATGCTTCTTCCCGCTTCCTAAAACAAGTGTTAGCTATTGTAAGATCAAACGCTACCGCAAAATCTAGAATCGCTTCGCCTCTCGCATTAACTACTCCTTAACCCCATGCAAACCCTCAAACCCCTTTAACATGACCATTTAGTCCCCACCTAGAAAAATCTTCTCTCCCAATGGTATTCTCTCGCACTAAACCTTCTAAATCCTCCCAAAATTTAATCTTGTAGTTTCCTAACCCTACTTGGGTGTTTATATAATATTAAAAGTCTCATGTTTCCAAACAAACTTTAAAGCTATAATCCTATCTCCAAGTCTTGTCACATCCATTATTCTTCCAATTCTTATCTACTATTATTATACCCCGTTTCTAGATTTTATCTTGCCAGGTAAAAGCTTAAAGCCCAAAGTGTCGAGTTCCTTTGCCTTTTCTCCAACCCACTTAGTTTCTTGTAGGCATAAAATTAATCCTCCTCCTAATAATATTTCCATTAATTTACCCGTAAATATTCCAAGTTCCAAAACGCACCTACTCTTGTGAACTAACTACCCACACCTGTTCACGAAAATGTGGGAACCCTCTTATTTTTCACTACACCTGCGGCGATTACATTTGACACTGTATAGTATACAGCGCGTAATTAACGACCCAAGATTAACACAATTATTTTTTTGATCCATGTCATAAAGATTCGAAAAGTTTTACGTTGCGATCGCTTTAACACAACCCTCCTCTTTATCCTAGCTTGGGGCCATTATGTAGGAAATTTGCAACAAAGTAGTTGAGATATTTTGTTAATATTAAATTTAATTTGAGAAAATAAATTTTTCTTAGATAATAAATAACACAAAAAATATTATTTTTTTTGCGAATTAATAATAATAGTCATTTTTTTTTTTTTTTACATTGGAAATAAAAGAAAAGCTAAAGGTCTGAGGAAAGGAACCCGAGGTATCAGCTAAAAGGTGAATGCTTAACCCAGGGGGAGGCTAATCCCAAAGCAGAAAATGAGCCTGACCATCTGCTCCCATTTTGGCGAGAAAGTAAGCACAAAAGTTGGCCTGTCGAAGAGCATAGAAGATATGAACATTCCAAGAACGATTCAAGGGAGTAACCACATCACTAATAACAGCAAGATAAGCATGAAATTTTGGCAGAGGAGAGGCAGTTACAAGACGAAAGGGCCTCCAAAGAATCAGTTTCAAACCAAACTGATTTGAACCCCATATTCCAAGCCTAGGCTAGCCCATGCTTGATGGCATAAATTTCAACAAGAAGAATAAACACATCCGCAGCAGACCCGAAAAAACCTGCAATCCATGCACCATCTTCATTGCGAATTAAGCCACCAAAACCAATTTTTCTCAGTGAGCCATGACAGCTTCCATCAACATTAATTTTAACAGTGTTTGCAGGAGGTTTAATCCATTGGACAACACGGGGAAAGGTTTTAGAGTTACTTCTAGGAGGGTAGAATTTAAAAATCTTAAGAACAAGTATGCCGCACCTTGTGAATCACACGATGCAGAGGCCATTTATCTTCGCTAAGCAACATGTTATTACTCAACCTCCATATCCACCAAAGCGCAGAGATGAACAAGTCACAAGAAGCCGCATGAACCTGATCCAGCAGCCAAGACATAACATCCGTTTGGAATAAAGATGGGAAAGAACCAAAGCCTAACCTCAACCATATTTCTCTAGAGGAAATTAAGTCTCGTAAGCAATGAGACTGATCTTCAATAGCAGATAAACATCTGCAGCAATTAGGTGAGGAAGAAAGAGATCTCTGGTGGCGAAGCAAATTAGTTAGGAAAACCCTATGCATAGCAAGCCATAAAAAGAGCCTGATTTTCTCAGGGACAGCAAGCTTCCATATCCATGACAAAGAAATATCATGGTTGAAAGTTCTCTGCCTCTCGAGCAAACATTTATAGCCCACTGAAGCATAATACTCCCTAGAATAGCAACACTGCCAAAACCAGCAATCTTCCAAATGACCAAGTGTAGGAATAGGAATTTTAGATATGGTAACCTTTATATGATCAGGTAAAGGAGTTTGAAGGCGCTCAAAATTTCATTTCCCCTCTTCCCAGAGGTCACGAACCTGAAGAGCAGAATCAGATATATCCGCATAATGAACCAAGTAACATAACATCTCATCATTACACCACTTATCATACCAGAGGGATGCCTCACCACTGCCAAGACGAAAGCCAAAGCCGTCTTTTAAGACCGTAGCAGCTTTTAAAATACCCCTCCAAATATAAGAAGGATTAGTTGCTACAGGAGCCTTCAACACAGACTTGCCTTTAAGGTATTTATGGGATAGAACTTGATCTCATAATTTGTCATGTTCATTAATCATCTTCCAAACAAGCTTACATAAGAGAGCAGTATTAGTATTTTGGGCTACACATAGACCTAACCCACCAAATTTCTTTGGGTTAGTAATCGTTTCCCAGTTAACAAGATTAAAGCTCCTACTACCTCCATTAAAGCTCCAAATGAAGTTTCCAGTTAGTAAAACTTAATATCCCACAAGTTAATAATAAAAATAATAATAATAATAATCAATAATAAAAGTTTTCCTTCATCTATCTTAAAGCCTCTCTTTGATTTCCTTCTCAATAATAATAAAAGTTTTCCTTCACAATCTATCTTAAAGCCTATACTTGATCTCCTTGTTGATAATAATAAAAGTTTTCCTTCAAGGATTCAGGTTTTATCAATGCTCCAACTTAAGTTTGGCAAAGATCCTTCGAGTTGTGTGCTTGGTTCAAGCTAAAGCTCACCATTGTTTAAAGATAAAATTAAGGAAAATCAAATAACAAAGAGAATGTGTAGGATTCTTACTCTTGATTAAATTACATCAACAGTAGTTGACAAAATTAATAAAAGCGAATTGTTTAAATTAAGTTGGATGAAGTTCGGAATTTTGTCAAAGTTTATTATTAGTGAATTATATACAAGTACTTTTATAAGTGTTTGACGAGTCTGGAAGCTTATTTTGACCTGGGACTGTCATTCTTAACTTTACATTTTTTTTTCAAAAAATATATATACTAAATTACAAGTCAGATTTCCACCGATGGTACATACTATAGAAAAAGAAAATGTAATGATGGAAATGAAGGAGGTGGAAGAAACATATGCAAAAGTACCCCTTTAATTTTTAAACTTTTTGAGTGACATGCAGTGGGTTCGGGACTCTGGGTTTGCATATTCAATACTAATTATAAGTAACCAGTTTATATATCAACAAGTTGTTTTTCAAATAAGTAAATCATATGTTGAGTAAGTCAAAATTAGCAACTTACTCACGCCATGTAAATCTATCCCTGTGTGTAGTGTGACCCTTGTATGTTATGAGAAGACAATGATAGATGAACTAAAATTGCATAAATTGTAAAGAAAAAGAGAATAGTATTAAGATAGTCAAATGAGTGAGAACAAAATATATATAATAATATTAAATAGTTATATTCATAAAAAAAATGCAATAGTTATTGAAGAATTTTCAACTTTTCATCTGTAATTGTAATAGGATTGCTATTTTCAACTTCTCAACACTAATACAATAATAATAATACTTACATAATCGTCTTAGACAAAAAAAAAAATATTTCAGTATCTCACTATCCTGCTATATATGGGAGGTTAGATTTTTTTATTAGCGTATTGACCTGCATTACATATCTATTAATTTGCATATTTTGTTTTTTTATTAAGATAAAAATATAAATAACGATGAAGATTATTTGAATTTTTTTATATTTATCTTTAAATATTTAAATAGATAATAAGATGTATTTATAATTTCATTTTTTAATATTTTTTTAAGACAAAGACAAGTATTTTTTCTATTTACATTTATTATTTCTTAATTTTATTACATCATTATATTATATTGGTTTATTCTTTCCTTGATTGATTTTCCAATCAATTAGTATTTGTATTTTTTTCTCTCTTTTTTACATCTATTAACTATCAAATCAAATGTAAAATTGTCCTAAGATGAATTAACGATACTATTAACTATAAGTTTCATATACATATATAGTTTTGTTTAAAACTTAAGAGAAAATTTATGAGAAGGTGTCATCTATTTAAGTTAGTAAAATTCTTTGCAGGTAAACATAAAGACTGTTTTCATCCTTCCCTTCTTCTTAGCATGTGGGAATCACTTACTGGTTGAAATTTACTGAATTTCTCAAATAAACTATTTATGACAAAAAACAAAGAAGAGATAATTTATCAAAATATAATTAATATTGAGTTAGAAAAACAATAATAAAATTGTAAAATAAAAAGATATTATAAATTCTATGTGTGTTTAATGTCAATCTTCATCTTCTTTCAACAACATAATAATCTAAACCTCATGTATTAAAATTCTACGACTGCAATGTAGCGATTGCAAAGTAACAATTTCTATATCATAATTGCTACATTTTTTTTTTATTGTAACTATAAGTTTATAATTTAAAAGTTTAGTTTTCTATACAAACATAAAAATGGAGAATACAAAAACAAGTTATAATATGAATGTAAAGATTAGCATTTATTAATTTATAAAGAGTAATTAATTAATTTTGTTCATTTTATTAGTGTTAAACAAAAAGTCATTAGCGGTAATGTTAAGACTATTTTTAACTATAAATATGGTTTTACTAATCATCTACTACTATCAACAAAGTTTTTCAGTACTCAAAAATTAGATTTCATCTCAAAAATTCATGGCAACATTTAACAACGTATGCCTAATGGTTGTCTTTATGGCAAGTGCTACTTTATTGGTCAAAATAGTAGTTTTATCTAAAGTTTTTGAGTTATCTAAAGGACCTGTTGTTGAAAGTAATTATGTGTCAAGGCCATTATCATCATATGCAAAATATTTGAGGGATTATGCTGCTAAGTTACATTAACATTGTGGCGATCAGATCTTCTTTGGGAAATCTTTTGGTAATGAAACATGTAGTACAAATTGTTGCCTCAATCTTGTGCATGATGATAACTACACAAAGTGTAGTTATTTGTGCCCTATATCTGTTCTTTATTGATTGCAAAGTCCTTGTATTCATGCATATTTGGAAGGTTTCATGCTTATATTTGTTATATTCAATTCTGATACATTTCCAGTATGTTTATGAGCAAACTATGCATATTTGATAGGTGATTAAGTGAATTTATATTTGTTACTGATTTGGTATTTTTTCTATCATAGAAAGGACTCCAAATAAGATGATATGTAGAGCATTTGAGCTGAAATGGGAAGAGAAAGTCAAATTAGCATCTCAGCAGACAACGTCGCGGCGTGGCATCTTAATGTTGGGGCGTGACATCCCCTGCATCCAAAGTCAGAGGCTTCGAAGATTTGAACGCCGCGGCGCAAGGATTTAATGCTGTGGCGTATTTGACCTAATTTGACACGCGCCGCGGTGTAGGCATATTAATGCCGCAGTGTGCCTCTGTTTTGCTGAGTCTATAAATAGATTTTGTCATATTTTGTAAAAGGGAGTTTGGAGAGCTCCGTAGATAGTTTTAGGTTTTAGAGGAGCTGCGGCTTTGTTCTTCATTTCTGGGCTGATTGGAGGCCTAAGGAGGTGAGGTTAGAGGTCTTCTTCCTTAAGGAAGAGGATTCAAGCTTCAAGGATCTTATCAATGGCATCCTTCCTCTTCTCCCTAAGTTTTCTTCTTCTCCCTTATCTTTTGAGCACTGTTTTGCTCTGTAATTCGTGTTCAATGGATTAGTAGCTGTATTTAAGAAATACTTTAGATCTTTATATGATTATTGATGTTTATGTTATCTTTTGAGTATCTATTGATATTTAGCTTTGTTCTTCCATGCCTATGCTTAATGCTTGCTTCTGTTTGATCAACAATTGCATGATCTTAATTGATGCAAATGAACTAGACATAGGGATTTGTGGAGATAGACATTGTATGGTTGATGCATGTTCGACGAGTTCAATTGGCTTGGATGAGTTGATTCGCTAACGAGATAGAAATATACCTTTTAGCCATGTATTAGCATGTGTTTGAGAATAGATCATTCATTAGTGGAGTTTACACTAGTCCTCATGCAACCATAAGAACCATAGTGGATTAGGTAAATGACACCAGGGTTGATCGACCTAGACATAGGCTTTTGACTTAATCAGATTCTCAAGCTAAACTAACTAAGCATTGATGTTACTTGTAAGGATTGCATATCATTAGTATGAAGTAGGAAGTGAAGAAGGATTCCCTAGATTTCCAAATCCTTGTGTTATTGCTTTGGTAGTTTAGATTTAGATTAATTGCTTTTCTTTATTTTATATGTCCTTGACTAGAATCTAGCTGAGCTAATGATTGTTACTTAGTAATGAAAACTTTGTCCTCGTGGGAACGAACTTTTACTCTGTATCTGTATTACTTGAACGACCCGTGCACTTGCGGTACACAAATGGTCTAACAAATTTTTGGCGCCGTTGCTGGGGACAATAGTGTATTTCCAAAGTCTTTAGCCTTATTCCTTAGCAATTGATGGGGGATAACGGTTGAATTCCATATTACTAATATCAACAATGAGTTTGGTTAGTTTTAATTCAAGTTGTAAATAATTTATGTTAATTTCAGTCTTCATTCTTTGTAATTATAGGTACAATAAATGGAGGATGAGCTTTATCATTTGAGACCTTTGAGGGAGCTCGAGACCCCTATACGAAGACTTCTATTCAGGCGAAGGAAGGCCTACCATCCAATCCATCACTTTTGCGAACAAACCGGTCATGATTGAAAGAGTTGGCGGGTTTGCCTTGCGAAAGTCCTGCCGGGACTATAACTCAGGCCCTTCTTGGAAGGGAACCTAGGTTTTATTGTTTTTGTTAAATAGTATGTGATTAGTAAGTATTAATTTATAAATATGTTAGTATGTTAATTTTTTTGTAGTTTTAATAGTTTTTATGCTTTTTTTAGTTTAAAGTCTTATAAGTATGTTAGTAAGTTTAATTTATGTAGTTAAGTAGTTAGTATTTATGATTTAGCATGTTAGTTAGTTTAGTTTAGAGTCTTAAATATGTTAGTATGTTAGAGTTTAGTAAGTTAATTAGCTTTTATGCATTAGTTAGGTTTTTAGCTTATAATAGGTTAGTATGTTTGATTTTATGTTTTTGTTAGTTTATTAGGTTTGATATTGTAGTTTAGTTAGTTTCAATTCTAATATATATTTTTATGTTTGATTGTTTTGATTTTAATTAGTTTATATGCTTTTGTTTTGTTATTAATTATATATAGGTTAGTAAGTAGGATTTTCTAGTTTTTATATTTTTAGTTGTACATTTTGTAAAATAGCTTTTTGGACAAGTTTTGCTGCTGTTAGAGGCCACTTTGAACTAATTCCAGCAGCAAAACTATGTTGGCTACTAAATTTAGCAGTCTGGCTTATCACGCCGCGGCGTTGCCTATTTCACGTCGCGGCACCAATGAGTTTTTTTCTGCTTAATTTGCAAAAGCGAGTTTTACGCCGCCAAAATGTGATGATCGATTTGTGTATATATTTTGTATATTTTGTTTAAATTCAATTTTTCTTGTTCATTTTTTATTCTGTTATTAATATAATTATTTTTATTATTCACTTCTAAATTTTAATCTATTTTTAGGCTCAAGAACCCTGGGGTATCATGAAAAGTGAGGACTTTGTCTCACTTAAGTTTGGGGGAATATCTTTACATGCTTTGGATGAGTATGAAGTATGATATATGCATGTGATGATATTTAAAAGATGCAGTTGTGATAACCATCATGTTTCAATAAGTTCGATTTGAGTTAGTTATTACTGAGGAGTTTAAAAAGAAGTTTCAATTTTTATAAGATTGCTGGTGTTGTTTTGATTGTTCATGATATGAAAGGTTGCTATTTACCCCTTTGTGAGTGAAACCTTATGTGATCTTGAAGTATGTGAAACAGTTTAGTTGCTTTTGATGTATGATTTACATTATACTTAGATGCAAGTGTAATTTTGAATATGAGATGAGTGCATGTTTAGAGAAAGTTTATAGATGTACATGTAGAGTTTCGATTATCCTAGAAATTGTTTTTAAACTCTCTTGAGGCGAAATCCTAGATTGTGCATGACTGAGGAAATGATTAGGGCATTCTTTGGACCGATTGAGCCTTAAAAAGCTTACCCTGAATGATTATATCTTTAGGTCCCCTTTGAAGCCTGATAATTGTTTGGCCTTATTTGTTTTTCAAACCATTGCCATCGTTTACCTGTTAACTGTTCTAATGCATGTGAAAGCATTGCATTTTCTTCATACCCTTCATTGTTTGTTAAGTATATGATGTATTATTTCTTGAAGTGAGTTCAGTGAGTAGGGGTATGTTTGAGAAAAATGAGCCTGAAGGAACTAAATGCGATCAAAAGAAAAAAAGAAAAAGAAGTGCTTTGTTAAAGAAAAGAAAGAAAGAAAATGAAAAGAGAGAAAAGCAAAACAAGAAAAAGAAAGAAGAAAAGCTAAAAAAGGAAAAGAATTGCATGGTTCTGGCAAGTTGTGATCCTTCATTGAAGAATACTCTGCTAGTTCACTTGTTCTCAAGTCTTGAAATCACATATTCATGTATTTCAATGTTTATTATGTATCATTTCCCTTCTTTTCTGTTGCTCAATACCATGGCCTAACATTACAAGCTGTAAAGCCCTTTTGATCCTCAGTTGTGTGTGGTCACATTAATGGAGAGAGAGTTTAGGATCAATTTTTGTGGATTTTATGATTCTTATGCATTTATGTTTATAACCTTATCCAGATGTGTATGATTTGAGTTGAAAAAGTTTATCTTGCATGTTCGTGGATATGTAGATTGCATGGAAAGACGCTGAATTATTTGCATGTGAAGGATTAAGTATGTGTGAAGCTGGTTTAGGGACATTTGCACACTTTTTATGGATTGAAGTAATCAGTACATACTAGTAGCTTTGATTTAATTGAAAAACAGAAAGATTGAAACTTGAAAGTGCTGAATGATATGTTTAAATTGTTAAGAAGATTTACTTGGTCATACTTTGTTTTGCTCGAGGACAAGCAAAAGATTAAGTTTGGGGGTATGATAACTACACAAAGTGTAGTTATTTGTGCCATATATCTGTGCTTTATTGATTGTAAAGTCCTTGTATTTATGCATATTTAGAAGATTTTATACTTATATTTGCTATATTCAATTCTGATACCTTTCCAGTATGTTTATGAGCAAATTGTGCATATTTGATAGGTGATTAAGTGAATTTATATTTGTTACTGATTTGGTATTTTCTCTATCTTAAGAAGGACTCCAAACAAGATGATATATGGAGCATTTGAGCTGAAATGAGAAGAGAAAGCCAAATTAGCATCTCAGCAGACAACGCCGCGGCGTGGCATGTTAATGCCGCGGCGTGACATCCCCTGCATCCAAAGTCAGAGGCTTCGAAGATTTAAACGCTACGGCGCAAGGATTTAATGTCGCGGCGTATTTGACCTAATTTGACACGCGCCGCGGCGTAGACATGTTAATGTCGCGGCGTGCCTCTGTTTTGCTGAGTCTATAAATGGATTTTGTCATATTTTGTAAAAGGGAGTTTGGAGAACTTCGTAGATAGTTTTAGGTTTTAGAGGAACTGCGGCTTTGTTCTTCATTTCTGGGCTGATTGGAGGCCTAGGGAGGCTAGGTTAGAGGCCTTCTTCCTTAAGGAAGAGGATTCAAGCTTCAAGGATCTCATTAATGGCATACTTCCTCTTCTCCCAGAGTTTTCTTCTTCTCCCTTATCTTTTGAACACTGTTTTGCTCTGTAATTCATGTTTAATGGATTAGTAGCTGTATTTAAGAAATACTTTAGATCTTTATATGATTATTGATGTTTATGTTATCTTTTGAGTATCTATTGATGTTTAGCTTTGTTCTTCTATGCCTATGCTTAATGCTTGCTTCTGTTTGATCAACAATTGCATGATCTTAATTGATGCAAATGAACTAGACATAGGGATTTGTGGAGATAGACATGGTATGATTGATGCATGTTCGACGAGTTCAGTTGGCTTGGATGAGTTGATTCGCTAACGGGATAGAAATATACATTTTAGCCATGTATTAGCGTGTGTTTGAGAATAGATCGTTCATTAGTGGAGTTTACACTAGTCCTCATGCAACCATAAGAACCATAGTGGATTAGGTAAATAACACTAGGGTTGATCAACCTAAACATAGGTTTTTGACTAAATCAGATTCTTAAGCTAAACTAACTAAACATTGATGTTACTTGTAAGAATTGCATATCATTAGTATGAAGTAGGAAGTGAAGAATGATTCCCTAGATTTCCAAACCCCTATGTTATTGCTTTGGTAGTTTAGATTTAGATTAATTGCTTTTCTTTATTTTATATGTCCTTGACTAGAATCTAACTGAGCTATTGGTTGCTACTTAGTAATGGAAACCTTGTCCTCGTGAGAACGAACTTTTACTCTGTATCTATATTACTTGAACGACTCGTGCACTTGCGGTACACAAATGGTCTAACACATGACATGGGTGACCTTGTCAAGATAACTTGACAAAATACATTCTAACTATAAAATCATCAGAGTTCAAGCAAAAAGAAACTCAAATTTTAAAGAAGAATAACCAAATATGGAATGATTATAACCGCCATTCATCCCACCTTGAGGAAGCTAAAGTTTAAGAATTTGTATGTTTATCATACTATATTATTTGTAATAAGAACTTAAAAGCATCTCATTTATAGTTATTTAACAAGTGTTCTAGACTGGGTTTTGGGTTAGTAGTTCAGGAACAACCTAACCCACCAGAGTAATACTCATATATCATTGTGCGTTATCTTGATGAGTATACATTCCTATTTATTAGATATAAATTTCTCAAAGAATCCTTGATGGATTTGAACACTGATTACATCTCATATAAATAGAAAAATTAGTTTAAAGATATCACAATCTCTAACGGATTATAATCATAAATAATTGTATTCAATACATATTGTATTACATTCTAAAATGCTCTTATAGAGATCATGCAAGGTAAAAAATGTATGTATCTAATCTGATATACACATTATCTTCCTTGCACATGGTCTAACTTGAACGTCGGAGTGTCTTTTACAGGTACCATTCACTCGCACCATCACTACTGGAGCCGTGCCACGAAAAAGTCCACCTTCAACCACCTATTCAGTTAATGCTCTGAATCTAGTTTAGAACATTAGCACTGTCTGTGGGAAAGATAAATTTCTATTCTCATTGTCATCATGGTTAACGCTGCCTATAATGCGCATGGCAGCTACCACGACCCTCTTTCTTCCAAAAAAAACCTTCCCAATCTAGGCTGCTCTCACATGAGGTTCACATTTCCCTCCACGAAAACTCAATCTCAATCCGCTAGAGAGCACCTCCTTACCCTCGTTTCTGATTAGGATCGCGACCTCAAGACCTAGAAGGATCTATATAAGCAAACCTCGATGGTCGAGGCCAGCGACACAATGGCCGCACCAGGCGCCGGTTCAGTCACCACCGGTGATTCCCTCTCCAACAAATGGAGGCTCCTCTGGACCACAGAGAAGAGAACCCCAACAGATGCATCTATGCCTCCCACCTCATAGATCTCGTAGGTCCGACCCATGTAGTACAGGACCAGCTCCGTCAGTGCCGTACTGTCAGAGTTAATGTGCGTCAAGCTTGATGTTACGCAACCACTCCATAAGCTCCTTCCACCACAGCTCATTCGTCTCTTTGGCACGCACGAGGTTCCCAATTGATGAGAAGTGTCAGAGGTAGAAGGCATGTTGAAAAATTGACAAGTATACCAAATCGTACAAGTAATAAAGAGTGAATAAGGTTATCGATCCCACAAGGATTGTGTGTCAATTATCAATGTAAACTAAGAAATCACTAATTGAACTGTAAATATGATTTTGGTAACCTTGAATTGTATTGGGTTTTAAACAAGTATAAAAGAAATGTACTAACAACAGAACAATTGACAAATTAAAGAATGTTTTTAGATTTTTAAGGAGAAGAAAATTAATCAAGAAAAACGGCTAGGGGTCGAATCTCATTGCTTACTCTCTTATGCTACTGATTAACTCTTAATACAAGCAATAATCATGCATTTGAAGTTTCAATCAACAAAATTAGGCTAAGATCAATGCCTTGATTCAAGACCCCTTTAACCCAAATCACAACTCCCAATTCCTTGGGTAATTATTAATTCAAGTTAAGCATTAATAACTGTGATTTCATGGAATACATAATTACAATGATATATTCCTATATTCCATTATAATCATGCCAACTCTACTCAGATCTAACATTAAAACGAATTTTTCAATTTGAAGTAATACCCACATTCAAACCAATAATGATTAAGTATTGATTAGCATTAAGTAAGGAATAGAATGTTCAAATCCATGAAATTAACTTATAAAGGGAAATAAATCAGATCACATAAGAGTATTTACAATGTTCATTTGACCCTAGCCATAAAGAATTTAGCTACTCATAATGGAAGAAAAAGAGATGAGAAAAAACAAACAAATGGAGGAGGAAGAAGCCATTGATTCTTCAAAGTCTTGGTCCCAAGCTTGAATCATCAATGGAGGTAGAAGAAGATGAAACCCTAGCAGAACTCTGGGTAAAACCCCCAAAATTTTGGAATTCTAGAAAAATGAACCAAAAACAAAAGCTCAGTAAAAAATGTTTCATCTGACTATTTAAAATTTGCAAGATAACGGCCGTCGCCTCGGGTTGGCCCAAGCTCGCCTCGCGATGGCCCGCATATGAGGTGAAGCCCATTGTAGCTTCGAGCTCCTTTCAATCATCATCTTGCCTCGCGATGGTTGTTCCTCGCCTCGCGACAGCACGCAACAAAGACATTTTTCTCTTTCTTCTAAATTAAAACCAAACATGTTTCAACAAAAATTTAAATCTTATTAGTCAGTGAACACAAAAACCTAAAATACTCTTAAATAATTAAAACTTATCTAATTTCTACCTAAATTCTTTAATTCTAAAACTAATTTAACCCAAAAACTTACTTGTGTTAGAGATTTAACAAGGCACTGTCAAGAATGGAGGCCGCCAACGACAGAGACATAGGGTCAGTGAAGGAGCAGAGGGTGCAGTAGAGGATTCTTTCGTTATTAGAGCAGAGATGTGGATTGATGGAGCCTTTTCTAGGAGAATTCAGACTAGTACTCGAATATGTTAAAGCAAAATGTAACCCGAGAGTGAAAGCATTTTTCATTTGTGAGAAACATTGCAACGAAGAGGAGTTTAAACATATTAAAGCAAAAAGCTTTTGAGCACATAATTTTGGATTCTTCAAAGTCTAACTTCGACTTCGTCAAGAAGAATATAAGGGACGAAATAATATATTCTTTTCAATTTCTATTAACATAATAACTGTCAACTTGTAGTACACTATCTAACGTGTTTAATGTCATGATTGCCATTCAATTTTTAATTGCCATTAATTCCCTATGTGATGCCATATGTGAAGCTTTCCATATTGATATTCATCCCATGATAGTGAAAAACAGGAAGACTGGAGAGCGAAGGAATACGAAGGAGCTTCTTTTATCAGTTCCTCAAAGGACAGTGTAGGCTGCTGCAAACACAACGGTGGCCAACAGCGACAGAAGAGCATGACTGAATTGTCTCATTTGTCCATAATTGTGCTTGCTTGAGCATTTCTGCATGCTCCATCTCAAACTCCTCTCTTGTTGTTTAGTTATCCTCGTTACAATGCATTACAAAGTAAGGAGGAATTATCTTCCTCACTCGATGGAACCAACGCAACTCATCTTGCAGTTTATATGCATAGCCAACATGGTGTCATCCTCTGTAAAATTCTATTCTCATAACTTGGTGCAAGAAACTAAATGCAGAGTAGGGGTGTATAGGAGCTGTAAATCCATATTGGAGGGTTTAATATCT
The DNA here is from genome assembly GCA_029884605.1 of Ormosia emarginata. NCBI lineage: Eukaryota > Viridiplantae > Streptophyta > Magnoliopsida > Fabales > Fabaceae > Ormosia > Ormosia emarginata. The sequence goes on along the minus strand of JAQQTP010000032.1, from coordinate 7,517,660 downwards.
GGAAGTACCACCATTATTCGTTGTTTGACATTCAAAGTTCTATGCCATGAGTTGTCTTTTCACACTAACAACTTAGTTAGACACTCAACTAACATATGGTTCTTCTTTGCCTCCCAAAGACGATCAATCTCATCCCACTCTAAATAAGGTTGAGCATGTAGCTACGAATATGGCCAGGGTTTCAGACATTGAAATCCAAGCAAAGTAAAAAAAAAATTAGCTGAATTCAGAGCCACAAACTAAACACTTTTCACCACTATGTCGTAGCCTCTGTCAACCTCTGCAACACCGTGAACGAGCCACTGCCCACAAACTCGTTTTCCATATCAGATTGATGTTGATTTTGAAGTTCCAAGTAGTGGTACTTCTCCTAGCATTGTGTTTCAATGCTTGCGGTTTCTATCCATCGATTCTTTATTGATCATCAATTTCGTGTCGCTCTTAGCTTCACTGCCATCTCGATGGTGTGATCTCCATGGTTGGTGATTTTCAAGAGTATGTATAAATGGCAGCAGGGTAGTCACGAATGTACGAGTGATGAACATCAGATGGTGGTAATGACAATAAATGTTTTTCCTTATTAACAACAGCATATATATTCTCATAGTGATCCTTGTGGAACGAGGTTTGAGAGTGTTGGTTACTAGTCTAGAGGTTGAAAGCTTCAAGCATAACACTAAGAGCTTCAGTGGCCCATGCAGCGTGGGGGTCACAGTCTTTAGCCAGAGCAGAGTACTCAGTTCTACAGTAATTGTTTTTGGTTGCGCATATGCCACCCAGTAATCATTTTGTTGCTACGTGTATGCCACCAACCTCGGATTTTCAAGTTGTGTTATTAAGCAGCACGGTATCCAAATCAGAAGTGCGTGAACAAATCATCTGCTTATTTTGCTCTCAACATGTGAATGAAGCCTCATGACCAAAATCAACCCAGCCCTTTGATCTTGGGACCTACAAGATTGAATCACGAATGAAATGTACAACTGTATAATAGTGAGGCAACGATTGAGCTCATGATAACAACAATTATGTCTCACCATTACTGACTCACAAATGGAAACACCCCATGGAAGGACTAATAGTTAAGCATTTTCAAATTAGGGCAGCAAACGCCATCATGCTAGCATCAATGAACCAATTCTTGTTAACCACAACAAGAAAGGCTGAGTTCAAGAAGTTCTTGAATCCCTTTTACACTTATTCCCTTGCCTAGTTTAGAGTCAAAGGAGCAAATAATGGGCACTTTCAGAATCGACATTGTCCTCAAGTGGAATATAAGCCTGTTCCTTATAGGATACGAGGTTTCTTTTTAAATTTCAAGACCCTCAAGCTGGAAAACACCTTGAGAATGTCAACAGAACTCGTTCCTTAGGGGATCCAGGATTAGCTTTAAGACCTTCAAGCTAGATTTCATCTTGAGAATGTCTACATAACTCGTTCCTTATGGGATCCAGGGTTAGCTTTAAGACCCTCAAGCCAAAAAATGCTTTGAGAATATCTACAAAACTCGTTCATTATGGGATCCGGGATTAGCTTTAAGACCCTCAAGCTGGACTCTGTCTTGAGAATGTCTATATAACTCATTCCTTATAGGATCCGGGGTTAGCTTTAAGACCCTTAAGCTGGAAAATGACTTGAGAATGTCTACAAAACCCGTTCTTTATGAGATCCAATGTTAGCTTTAAGACCTTTAAGTCGGACTCTATCTTAAGAATGTCTACAAAACCCCTTTTTTATGGGATTCGAGGTTAGCTTTAAGACCCTCAAGCCGGACCATGCCTTGAGAATGTCTACAGAACTCATTCCTTATATGATTTTGGGTTAGCTTTAAGACCCTCAAGTCGAACCAAGCATTGAGAATGTCCACAGAACTCATTCTTTATGGGATCTGAGGTTAGCTTTAAGACCCTCAAGTCGGACTCCGTCTTGAGAATGTTTACATAACTCGTTCCTTATGGGATCTAGAGTCTCTTAGAATCCATGTTAAGAGGAATAACCCATAAAACAAACTTCTGGTGGTTTTGTTGTGAGTTCTGGGTCCTTACCTAAACCCTTGACACTTGGCCATAATCATTTTGTGATTATGAGTAATTAATTGGCAACACGAGTTAAGACATTCGTGGTCCGTCATTAGGTACCTACTGTGGATGTCTTATGTTAAATTGGTTCTTAACTTCAAAACTCTCAAGTGTTAGGTAATTTTCTAAACTAAACCACTAACATTAAAGACCTCGGCTATGGATCACTTTTTATTTTGCCAAAGTCCTCCAAGGCGTTTTGAGTGCTCAAAAGTTTGGGCATTAGACCTTAGACTAAGGTTTACCCAATTGTAATTCTCCCAAGTCCCTAAATGGCTACCAAATGCACATTAATGATGGGCGTTGGACCCAGTGTAGACTATGAAAAAAGAAGTAAACACGACAACAATCCTAATTTATTCTACAGACCACGGTTGCATACTAGAATGCCTACCTCAAATCACTTGAAGTGTGGACCATGGCGCATCCACGAGTATCAAGTAACTTTATCGTGTTAACACCTCAAAATTAAAGTTCTTCATCCCTTAAGGGCATTGCGGACTCTGGCTTTGTGTAAAGCTTGGGTCTCATAACCCAGGGGCATTAAGATTTACCTTGATACTTAGCTATGCTAGCTAAGCACTAAGCTGGGAGCAACTATTTTAGACTGGGTTTTGGGTTAGCAGTTTAGGAGTAACCCAACTTACTAGAGTAGTACCGAAATATCATTGTGTGTTATCTTGACGAGCACACCTGCCTATTTATTAGGCATGAATCTATTAAAGAATCCTTGATGAATATGAACACTAATTACATCCCACATAAATAGAAAAATTAGTTAAAAAAGATCACAATCTCTAACTGATTTTAATTCTAAATAACTACATTTAATATAGATTGCATTACATTCTAAAACACTCTTATAAATACCCTACAAGGTCAAAAAAATATGCATCTAATTTGATATACACATTGTCTTCCTTTCACACGGTCTAACTTAAACGTTATAGTGCATTTTGCAGGTATCCACCTCATCGCACCATCGCTATTGTAGACGTGTCTCGAAAGAGTTTACTTTCAATCACCTATTCAAGAAATACTTTGAATCCAGTTCAGAACAAGAAGTTTTCTCTAAACTAATGTATTATTGTGTTGAATATCAACTATTCACTTATTAATTTATATAATATGCGTTAATCTAATATTTGGTAACAAAATTATTTGATATATAATAAGAATATCAAATATGTTAATATCAATAAGTGATTCAGGCATATTAAGTATTCAAATAGAAAAATCTACCTAGGAATAGTTTGACAAATCTTTTCGCATTTATTCAAACAAAATATAACCTTTTAAACCTTCTTAGAGCATGTTGGATAATGGTAGTTCTATTATTGTGGTCAAACTAACACAAATACCTTCTTGTACGATTTAATTAAGGAATGATAAATAAAGATTTAAACTTTCTTAGAGAGAGTTTATAAACTAAATCAATGAGATATATAACTTTTGATATTATAATTTTATCAATTGTCTTCCTTTTAAAAAAAATGAGAAAGCATTCCTCAATACAATATTTTATTTTAGTATTCATCAACCTAAAATCTAAGTTTCTACATCTTCTCTAGTAGGTAGTCTAAAATAATTTAAAATCCATGAGTTCATCCAACACAAAAACAAACAAATAATAACATTAAATATTGATTAAATAGTAAATTACTTGTTCCCAAAATCATGTGCCTCATTATTATCAGGATTAATAAGTATTTTGCTTCCATGTCGACCACCCTACATATAGAAGATGTCAATATAGTCATTAATTTGAATTATTTCTTATAACCAAAAGCACATACATATCAAGCATCATATGTTAGAATAAGGAGTATAACTTCTCATATTGCACAATAATCTCAATATCGTTAATGCAATCCAAATCTTGATCTTCTAATCAAGTTTACGTATAGCAAAAACACATACATAACAAACATCATATGATAGAATAAGGAGTATACCTTCTCACCTTGTACAATCATCTTAATATTGTTGATGCAATCTAAATCTTGATCCTCTAATCAATTTACTTTGCACTTGATGCCTGTTTTGGACCGTGGTCTGGAATCCCGCCCTTAGAACGTCAAACCCGGCATGCGCACCACATGACTCCGGAATAAGCACCCCTGTTAGACCGTCTGGACGCAAGCATCGGTCGTAGGTCTTAAACAGTACTCCTTAGGTCTACGCATAGCCTGATTACTACCAAGCGTGACCTTTACAATGTAAGGACCATGACTGCCTGCTACAGTGGTTGATCACTAACGCGATAGTCTCGAGATTCTAGGGATCTGTCTGGACGATCGTGGGAGGGAGGCACCCTCCGTCAGGGCTCTGCCTGAACGATCGTGGGGAGGAGGCACCTCTCCCGTCAAGTCACGATCTCCACGTACCTGCACTCTACGACAAATGCTCAAGGACTCTGCATATGCACTATAAATATCAAGACATACCATTCTAACAAGGTAACTAAAATTCATATGGTCTATTTCCTCTTAGTGCCTCACCTAACTTGAGCGTTGGAGTCCATTTGTAAGTACCCAACCCCCTGTTCAATATTCACGATGGCAGCAGCCGCACAAGAAATATGAAACCACCATACACATGTCTCTTCGAGCACTCTTTGGTTCTACATCAAAATAATGTCATTATAAAAATTAAACAACCTTAGCACCATTCTTTATTTTCAATATGAGACTGTGTTTTTGTGATTTTGCTTTGGATAATTTATAGCCATAATTAGGACACTAATTTTTTATATTATTTTATTGTATATTATATATTTTTTGGCATTATTTCCTTAATTTTATTAAAATATAATTGTTTACCTAAAGCTCAACTCATACCAACACGTGCCATTTTTTTCATTCAGGCTATCATTCTTTTATATATATATATACACACACACACATAAGGATTTATAATAAACTGTGTCTATCCAAACGTTTTTAAATACAATTCACATATAAATATCTCTTCACACTTCACATTATTTTCTTAGATTTATATCAATTTGAGTACCAAATGATTTAAGATTGTGAAAGGAAAGGAAAGAGGTATATCATCACCTTAAAATTATTTTTGTTGGTTGGGAGTTGATTTGGTAAGCATTCATAGTTACACTTACATGTAAATTGGGGAAATGTTTTACATGCTCCAAATTTATTTTAAAATATATTTGAAGCATGGATGCTCCAAACCTTGGGAGATGTAAATATTGTTCAAAATTTGATCAATGGCTAAGGTTCTTCACTTGTAACCTTGATAACAAGTGAAGTTAAATACAAATAATTATTACAAGGGTTTTATTAACATGTGTCATAAAGGCACATATTAAGCAAAAATAGAAAGTATTAAATAAAAGTACAAGCATTTAATACCTTAGAAATCTAAAAAGTATTTAGTGATTTTTTCTTTAAGTGATTTGGATAAGTAATAAATGATATTTTGATTCTTTAATGTGTACCTTTAACAAAACCTTAATTACAAACTTGGTCTTAAAAGGTTGAAAAATTGTGTTTAGCATTCGCAAAATAATCCCTATGTCCTTTAGTCTCTGACTCTAGCGATGCTACATCGAACCCAGAAGACAAGCAACTGCTCATGGTCGGAGAGACAAGAATGAGGGCGTTAGTGGAGAGGCAAGCCTTGTTGAAAACTTTATCAACGACACCGATGACCACAATTGTAAAATAAATTATATATAAGCATTCATCCTTCTATATGTGCAAAGCAAACTTTCATACAAAAGATTAACAATGGAATTAATCATAAGTATGATTGCACTAACCTCCCACCATAGCCTTAGCAATGTTGAATCGGTAGCAAAAATCAACAACGCGCATAAAATCTTCTAGCCTATAACTGACACCTTTGATAGTATAGGGTACTATTTTTCATGCATAGACTAGAGATTTTTATTCATTATGTATAACGGCTTGGAAACTTACCATTAGAGAATAATAAACCACTCTTATATGGTAATGGATAACCCTTATCCCTAAATTCCTCAACAACTACTAACTCTTATCCTATCCATTTGACTCAAAATTGGCTTATCTAGTCAATAAACAAGACTTAATCAAAAGGACTTGAAGTGGGTAGAAAAAAGTAGGACCACTTCAGTTAGTTTTAATTAAATTTGAAATATAATAGATGTAACTATGATTGGCACAATCTTATGACCAATTTTGCCACTTTCTCAAACATATAATAAAATCTACCAGAAACTACCTTGTATCAAATATAGGGTACTACCACAAAAGTTCACAAATTTAACGTTGATTATAGCTCAAATTCAAAAAATAATAGTTGGGAATGATCAATTTTTCTCATGAAAATCCAACAACAAAAATCACAACTTTTAACTCAAAGTGATGTTTAAATTCCAAAAAAAAATGTAATGAGCATGAGCAAAATCACAACTTTAATTCAAGCCTATTAAGCATAACGAGTAAAAATCATAAATTTAACTCAAATTGTAGCTAGGCATAAGATAATATTAAGCCATTGGATGGGGTGAATTCGCCAATGGCGAGTTCAATGCCATCGAGGAGGTGGTTGGGGATGCCATGGCTCTAGTGGAGGGGGATCTTGAGATTTATAGAGCTACATTTTGTTGAGTTGAGGATTTCAAAGAAAGGGAAGAAGAAGGTGGTAAGGTCCATGGAAAGACGCAATTTTCTAAAGTTGGTGACAACGTGATGACCACCACTTTGTATTTCTGCAGGTGGTAGAAGGATGTGACGGCATTGTCCTCCATGCATGGCTAGCGGAGCCTGGTGCAGGGAGTAGTGGAGGAGGATGAAGTGAAAAGGGTGAGGGAAGAATATTGGAGTTTGATGGGGTAATGGTAGTGGCAATAGTGAAAGTTTGATGAGTCCATATTTGCCATTTTACTTCCTCCTTTGATGGTTCCTTTGCCATCTACGGTGGCCCTAACATCATAGCCACCACCATGACTCCAAGTTGTTGCTCGGATATGGTGGTTCTCATGGAGTTTTCTGAAATGAGAACACATAAAACTCATAACAAATATAGACCTATACACATTTTTTTTTAAATGAAGTCTTTTTAATAAATAACAACAAAGTACAATAAAAATAAAATAAAATTTGTGCAATCTATTACCATAAGTCAAAAGTGTGGACTATAGTTGTACAACTCAGACCGGCCAAGCTGGTTTGCTCAAAAAACTCATGAACTAGGTTTTGAACAGGTTTGGTTAGGCTTGTAAACCATTTTTCATTTAATCCGGTCAAACCTACAAAAACCCAGTAAACTCGCGACCCAGTATGACTTGATTATTTCTTTTTTCTTTAAAAAAAATATTGATAACCTATACGACCATCACCAGCAAAAACTGTGATTCCATCATAAGTTTATTTTGGTGGAGAAAACGAGCGATCAAAGCCTGTGCCGCTGTGGTGCGTCGCTTCTATCTCTGTCGTGTGCAATATGCTTCTATTAGGAGCTGGTGTGCGTAATGCATAGCTCATTTCTCTATCCATGTTTGTGTTGTTTGAAGTACAAACTTGATTGGAGATAGAATATGTTCAACAGTATGAAGGGTGTTGTTCTTTATTATCTAGAATTTTGAGAGAATATGAGAGTAAAAAATAAAACAGAGAGAATAAGGGCATGCTTGGCACGACGTATAAGACTTGATAAGATAAGCTTATACAATACATTATGACTTTATCAGTTATTTAGTGCAACTACAATATTATATAAGTTTATTTAACATATTTCTCATATATATTAAAATAACATATAACTTAATCATGTATTGATGTGTGGTTACACCTGATTAAGTTTTGATAGATAAACGCATCTAGCAGCACGAATCAGACGCGGTGGTAACGATGGCGATGCGAACCAAAGGCAGTGGCGACATTGCGAACCATTGGTAGCATCGCGAACCAATGGCAGCATCGCGAACCAATGACGACAATGCGAACTAGTGTCGACCACTCAAATAGAGACAGTGACACGAAGTAGTGGCGGTGATGCAAACCCGTGGCGGTGACGCAAACTGACAATAACTAGGCAAACCAATGGCGGGTGACGAACACACTTGCACCATCAACTCTTTGAATTAGATCTTTAGATCTCCTCTTCATTCTTGTCGTGTTTGATTTTTGAATCTAAGCCATGTAAAGTCAATTTGAAAACCAAATCTTGAAGAGTTTTAGATTTGGAATATTGCTTCATTTCTTGTGTTGACTTTTTGTTTGAATCCAAAATCTAAATCAGATCTTCATTCTTATTGTGTTAAACAAAATTGTTGATTTTTTTTTTAAATTCAAAGTTTTAGATTCTGTGTTGAAGTTTTTATTATTTTTTCTTTAAAAAATATCAAAGTTTTAGACTTGGATGTAACAAAAAAAAAATAGTTTAGATATGAAATATTGTCCTTTGGGTCAGGACAATAGTATCTTATATAATATTGCGTTAAATATTAGACAACATTAAAATTTTATTAAATTTTATATTATCAAATCTTATATTATCAAACTTAATACAATCAGATCTTATTATATTCTACGTACTAAATAGGCTAAAGAGAGAGAAAACAAACAATTGAATGGAGAAAATTTGTGAAAGATTGAGAGACCTTAGATTGTATTTGGAATGAATAAAAAATAAAAAATAATTTGATTTGATTTGAATTGAATTGATTTGATTTAAAAATCAAATTTTGTGTTTGAAACTTTAAAAAAAAAATTAAATTGATTTAGAAATCAAATTTTGCGTTTGGAATTCATTAAAGTAATAATTGATTTGATTTTATTATTTTTCATTTTAACTCTTATGAGAAAATTATTAGAGGTAGTTACTTAAGGATAAAATAATTTTTTTATTTCAAATCAAATCAAATCTTATTAAAATTAATAGAATTTCTAAAATAAAAAAATAAAATTCATAAAATTTTAAAAATTAATTTATTTTTTATTTTAAAATATTTTAAACAAAAAAATTTAATTTATAAATTAAATTATTTTTTTTTCCAAATGCACCCATAAAAAAATGTTTTTCGAAAAGTAAATAAAGTAAGATGAGGTTAGGTCTTTAATGTGAGGTCATTTAATATAGGATAAAGCTATCATATTTTAAACTTCTAGAACAGGGAAGAGAACCTGGAGAAATTTGCTTCAACGTAGGTTCACAGAGGACCCAACTTTGACTCACAATGTTAAATCCCTAACATTTTATAAGTTGGTTGGCATGAACTAGCAGCCGAATTTAATAACCAAATAACTTGTGACTACCATATATAAAAAAAAAAACACTTGTGACTACAAACAACTAATAAGAAATTTATGCTTTTCTACATTTAATCAGATTGATGGTTATATTATTTGGAAGTGTAATATTAAATTATATACTCTTTAAATATTATAATTGAATTATGTTTTATTAAAAATATAAATTATTTTTTATAATATTTTTTATTTATTTAGATTTTTGGATTCAACCGATTAAACCACTAATTTAGTGATTTGATTTTCTGAGATTGATTTATGGTGCGGGTTATTCACCTATCCACACTCCAAACATTATTTGGAGCAAGTGAAACACTACCATAAATTTGTTGCGTATTGTGTTTGTAGAATCCAATGAATAAAGGAACAAACCGCAGGCAAAACTAATGGCCAAACCAAAGCCGCCAACTAAACCTTATGGAGCTTTTTACAACATTTAAAAAATCAAATATATAGCTATATTGAAATCGGTTTTTAGATAAATGTTATATAGTTATTATTTAAATTTAAAAAAATTGATTAATTGAATTTGAGACAAAGTTTATTTTTAAGAAATTCAATTCGACCGATTGATTTGGGAAACTCGCAATTTAGATTTCAAGTCTGTTTAATTAATTTATTGAATTATTTTCTCTTCAACTCAAATTGACTTGATGATCTAGTAATCAACTCAATCGGATTGATTTTTTTAATAAAAATTAAAAAATATATATAATTTTTAAGATTTAAATATTATATTTAAAAACATTTATCATAAAGTATATTTTACTATTAGAATATATATATTTGTTGAATATTATTTTAATTTTTTAATTTATTATATAACTAATAGATTATTATTATTGTTTATTTAAAATTATTTTTTATATAATATTTTTGTTTAATATTTTTTAATATAATATATATTTTATATTACAAGAGGGTGTGAGAGTAGAAAATCAAAGAGAGAGAAGAAGATTAAAAAAAAAAAAACATAGTTGAATGGAGGAAACGTGTGGAAAGTGAAAGACTCCAGAGAAAAGTTTTCCTGAAAAGTAAATAAAGTAGGGTAAGGTTAGGTCTTTAATGTGAGGTCATTTAATATAGGACAAAGCTATCATATTTTAAACTTCTAGAACAGGGAAGAGAAACTGGAGAAATTTGCTTCAACGTAGGTTCATAGAGGACCCCACTTTGACTCATAATGTTAAATTCATAAGTTATCTTACGTGCGTTGTATAAAAAAAATTTGATATTATAAATTAATATTATCAAATTTTATTAAATATTTAATATATTTATTTAATAAGATAATTAAAATTAATTAAAATTTTTTATTTTATTTTAATAATATAATATTATTCTTTTTATAATTTTATGATATAATTTGATAATATTTTTTTTAATTAGTATCTTTTATTTTTAATATTATTAAATTTAAATTATTTATTATTATTATTAAATTATAATTTTATTATTTTTATTAAATTTATTATTATTATTATTATTATTATTATTAAATCTGTAATTATTATTATTAAATTCGTAATTATTATTATTATTATTATTTTATTGATAATTTGACAAGTAAAAAGTGATGGTAAAAAATATTAAAGATAATATAATCATAGTAAATAATTATATATACTATCAAATTATTTATACTAAATGTATTAAATATTTGATAATATAAAAACTTATCAATTTGTTTATATTATCAGACATTATTCTATTATTTTATATTATTATACTTTATATTATCAGATTTCCTAAATGCAGCCTTAACTTTTTATAAGTTGGTTGACATGAACTAGTAACCTAATTTAAAAATCAAATAATTTGTGACTGCCATCTAAAAAAAATAACTTGTGACTACAAATAACAATGTGTTTAGAATTAATTATTTTGGGGTGTAACAACTTTTTTTTCAATAAGAGTTGTTGATGAAAATTTGGAATGTGTTTGACAATTTGCTTAAAAGTTATTAATGAAAAATTTGTATACGAACAACTTTTTATAATAAGTTAAAATTTGGGCATTAAAAGAAAAAATTGTTAAAATAATTTTAATAATAATATATAAATATTATTTTATTTTTAATTAAATAAATTTTTTAATTAAATAAATAATTTTTAAAATTATTTTATATTTATTTTAATAATTTAATACATAAAAATAATTTTTTTTATATCATTTAAATAAAATAAATTAACTTAAAATTATTTTTCAATTAATATATCTAAATATAATGAATTATTAAAATAATCAATTTTTTACAATTTGATTATTAAATAATCAATTTTCATAATTTTAATAATTAATTATTAAAATAATTAATTATTAAAATAATTAAATTTTCATAATTATCCTAAACACGCACTAAAAAAAATTTATGCTTTACTACATCGAATCAGATTTATGCTGTGTTATTATATTATTTGGAAGTGTAATATTAAATTATATACTCTTAAATATTACAATTGAATTATGTTTTATAAAAATATAAACTATTTTTTATAATATTTTTTATTTATTTAAAATTTTCATTTTAAGTACTTAACCTGTGATTAAACTACTCATTTGGTGACTCCATTTTGTTTTGACCGAATTAACTTCTGGCGTAAGTTATTCAACTATTGTGTGGAATATCCATACTCCTAACATTATTTGGAGCAAGTGAAGCACTTTCATGAATTTGTTGCACATTGTGTTTGTATGATCCAATAATAAAGGAACCAAACAACAGACAAAATTAATACCTAAACCAAAACTGCCCAAATAAACCTAATGGAGTTTTTCTCAACATTTAAAAAATCAAATATATAGCTATATTGAAATCGGTTTTTAGATAAACGTTATCTAGTTATTATTTATATTTTAAAAAATTAATTAATTGAATTTGAGATAAAATTAAATTTTAAGAAATCCCACCCAAAATTAGTTTTTTTCTAATTCAATTTTTTTGTGAACTTTCTCTTATAATTTTATTCTCTCTTTCTCTTTTATAATTTGCTTCTATCTTAATATTTATTTTTAAAATTTTTTATAATTTCAAAATTAATTTAAGATAAATTTTAATTCAACTAAGAATAAATTAATAAATTATAAATAACTATAAAATATTTAATGTGAGGTGAGGAAAGTTTTCCTGAAAAGTAAATAAAGTAGGGTGAGGTTAGGTCTTTAATGTGAGGTCATTTAATATAGGACAAAGCTATCATATTTTAAACTTCTAGAACAGGGAAGAGAAACTGGGAAAATTTGCTTCAACGTAGGTTCATAGAGGAGTCCACTTTGACTCATAATCTTAAACTATTAAATTATGTTTAATGTGTGTATAAGAAGAATTTATAGTATAAATTAATATTATTAAATTTTATTAGATATTTGATATGTTTATATAATTAAATCTGATTAAAAATTTTTATTTCACTCTAATAATATAATACTATTCTTTTTATAATTCTATGATATAATTTAATAATATTTTTTTCCACTACTATCTTTTTACTTTTAATATAATTAAATTTGTAATTATTTATTTTATTATTATTAAATTTTTAATTATTATTATTTTTATTAAATTCATTATTATTATTATATTCATAATTATTATTATTATTAAATCTGTATTTATTATTATTATTATTAAATTCGTATTTTTTTTTATTATTATTATTATTATTATTATTATTTCATTGATAATTTGATAAGCAAAAAATAATGGTGAAAAATATTAAAGATAATATACTCATAGTAAATAATTATATATACTATCAAGTTATTTATATTAAATGCACCACATGTTTGATAGTATAAGAACTTATCAGCTTGTTTATACTATCAGATCTTATCCTATTATCTTATACTATCATACTTTATACTATCAGATTTAACAAATACTGCCTTAACTTTTTATAAGTTGGTTGACATGAACTAGTAACCTAATTTAAAATCCAAAGAATTTGTGACTACCATCCAAAAAAAAAAAAACTTGTGACTACAAATAACAGTGTGTTTAGAATTGATTATTTTGGGGTGTAACAACTTTTTTTTTCAATAAAAGCTGTTGATGAAAATTTGGAGTTTGTTTGACAATTTGCTTAAAAATTATTGATGGAAAATTTGTGTACGTTTCATAATAAGTTAAAATTTGGGCATTAAAAGAAAAAGTTGTTAAAAATAATTTTAATAATGATATGTAAATATTATTTTATCTTTAATTAAATAATTTTTTTAATTAATTAAATAATTTTTTAAATAATTTTATATCTATTTTAATAATTTAATGCATAAAAGTGATTCTTTTTTATATCATTTAAATAAAATAAATTAATTTAAAATTATTTTTTAATTAACATATCCAAACATAATCGATTATTAAAATAATTAACTTTTCACAACTTGATTATTAAAATAATCAAATTTTTATAAATTAATTATTAAAATAATTAATTTTTAATTATTTTCATAACTATCCTAAACACGCACTTAAAAATTTATGCTTTACTACATCTAATCAGATTTATGCTGTGTTATTATATTATTTGGAAGTGTAATATTAAATTATATACTCTTAAATATTACAATTGAATTATGTTTTATAAAAATATAAACTATTTTTTTATAATATTTTTTATTTATTTAAAATTTTCATTTTAACTTCTTAACCTGTGATTAAACTACTCATTTGGTGACTCCATTTTTTTTTACTGAATTAACTTCTGGCTAAGTTATTCAACTATTGTGTGGAATATCCGTACTCCTAACATTATTTGGAGCAAGTGAAGCACTTTCATGAATTTGTTGCACTTTGTGTTTGTACGATCCAATAAATAAATGAACCAAACAACAGACAAAATTAATACCCAAACCAAAACTACCCAACCAAACCTTATGGAGTTTTTCTCAACATTTAAAAAATCAAATATTTAAAAAATTATTTAAATTATCTAGTTATCTAGTAAGATAAACGTTATCTAGTTATTATTTAAATTTTAAAAAATTGATTAATTGAATTTGAGATAAAATTAATTTTTAAGAAATCCCACCCAAAATTAGTTTTTTTCTAATTCAATTTTTTTGTGAACTTTTTCTTATATTTTTATTCTCTCTTTCTCTTTTATATTTTTTTTTATCTTAATATTTATATTTAAAATTTTGTTATAATTTCAAAATTAATTTAAGATAAATTTTAATTCAACTAAGAATAAATTAATAAATTATAAATAACTATAAAATAATTTGAATGAATTTCCTTTTTTTGGTAAACTTGATAACACTACACTATATTGTATATACTACAAAGAAAAGAACAAATAAGGTCACGATAATGCCAACATCAAGCAAAACTAATGCACAAACCAAAACCACCCAACTGAACCTTATGCCATAGTTATTAGGATTAAATCGGCTCAGCCGATCGACCTGGAAAACTCGAGATTCAAGCTTAAGGTCAATTTGATCAACTTATTTAACCATTTTTCTAATTGATTCAGATTAATTCGTTGGCCAAATTTTTTTTTAAAAAATAAACAAAAAAAGATAATTTCTAGGATTTGACTATTATATTTGAAGGTTTTTATGATAAAATATATTCTACTACCAGATTATATATGCTTTTGTTAAATATTATTGTCAATTTCTTAATTTATTAAACAACTAATAAATTATTGTTAATGTTTATTTAGAAATATTTTTTTCATGTAATATTTTTTATTTAATATTTTTTAATATAATAATATATTTTATATCTCTTATAATTTTTTTCAAAAATTTACTTATTTATTTGGATTTTCTAGTTTAACTAATTGACTCACGATTAAACTGTTAACCCAATAACTAGATCTTTTGACTATATTAACTTTTGATTCAAGATTATACAATTATGTCTTATGAACCTTTTAAAAAATCAAATATATAGCCATATTGAAATGTTTTAGATAAATGTTATCTAGTTATTATTTAAATTTTAAAAATTTGATTAATTGAATTTGAGATAAAATTAATTTTTAAGAAATCCCACTCAGATTAGTGTTTTTTTTTAATTCAAAATTTTTGTAAACTCTCTTATATTTTTAATGAAAAATGCTTTTTACACATTTTTTTTACTTATATCTTTTACATATGTTTATGTAGCAGAATATACGTGTACATAAAATAAGATGACTTAATTATGATCAAAAAATAAAATTATAAAAATATAAAATAATTTATGTGTAAGTATGTGACTAATATTGTTATATTTTTATTCTATTTTCCTCTTTTATATTCTGCTTCTATCTTAATATTTAAATTTAAAATTTTGTTATAATTTCCAAATTAATTTAAGATAAGTTTTAACTAAATTAAGAATAAATTAATAAATTATAAATAACTTGAGTGAATCTCCTTTTTCGGTAAACTCGATAACACTACACTGTATAGTATATACTGTGTAGAAAAGAACACAGAAGATCACAACAAAAACAAAGAAAGAAAGATATTTCGCAACATAGAGTGAGAGAGATGCGCTGCTATGGCTATGGCTGTGGTTATGGATCAACAACAACAATAAGCGATTCTCGCTTCTGCTCCCACCCTACAAATCCCATATCCTTTTCCGTCAGACCCGAAGCTCTCAAGTTCCCGACCCGAAACGGTGCGGGTTCCCTCAAACTCAAAGCGAAAGCTTCGGTTAACGATGGCTTCCTGGCGTTGGAGTCCTCGAAATCCCAAATGAGCTTCTACGAGCTTCTGGGTGTACCCGAATCGGGGTCGTTGGTGGAGGTGAAGCACGCTTACAAACAGCTGGCCCGGAAGTACCACCCGGACGTTTCGCCACCGGGTCGGGTCGAGGAGTACACGAAGAGGTTCATTGAGGTACAGGAGGCCTACGAGACCTTGTCTGATCCAACAAGAAGAGCCATGTATGATAGAGACATGGCCAAAGGGCTTCACTTCGCCTTCTCCACTCGCAGACGCTACTACTACGATGATATTCATCAGGTATATTATATATAAATATGCTTTTTTTTTTATTATTCTTTTCTGGTGTTCCTTTTCGGTTTCTTCGATGAAAGTTGATATATTTATTATATGGGGTGTGCTTAATTTCTGTTTTGAATTTGTTTTCTGAAGTGGGTTGATGACAAGGTTCTGATTGAGGTGTCGTATACTCTGTTCTAAGCTTATTGTTATGCAGCAGTAGAGATTTCTGCTTGTTTGTTTGGGTCATTGTTGATTTTTATTCTTTATATTTGTTTCCTAACAGGATTGGTGGCCAGTTTCTGATTTTGGTCTTTATTACCCTTTCCCTGGTTATTACAAGTTTTTTGGCTTTTTGCCTTTGATGGGTTGGAATTTGTTCTGAGTTTTTGACTATTTTTTTCCCCCCTAAAGTTTATTATTATGTAGCAGCAGATATCTGCTTGTTTGTTTGAGTTTTCTTGCACTGGTGAAACTCGAGGCATCTGAAGCAAGTTTAGGTGATACTGTTTAAGTTTCGTATCATGGCCGGACTATGGTCGTGTTAATAATAACAATAAAAAATATCAAGGATAATTATAAGGAAAATACTAGACAGTCTGAGTTTTCTTGCAAGAATGATTTGAAATTATTTTTTAACCATTGAATATAGGAGTAGTCCCAATTACTTTGACTTATCTAATCACCATCGTTGAATCTTAACAAATTGTGGCTTATGGCAAATAATTCAAGCTGTGTAGCATCACTCTAATTCTAAATCCAATTTGCTTGACAGGCTCTGGCTTCATCATATAAAGCTTTGTTCTTAAATATTTACTCAATAATACAATCTGAGCGTATTTGCATTAATTGGTTGCACAAGATGGGCTTCTCAGAACCTTGGTAAATAATAGATTAAGTGAGCACCATAAGTGAGAAGACCTACCTAAAGCTTTTTGAGTTAAATTAAAAACGTGATGTCAGGCCTATTACTGTACTGGTTTAGTCATTGATGTAGGTTTCCCTTGACCGCATGGTAACAGCTTGGCTTTTCAGCATATATATAGTCTTCAATAGTTAACAATATCAACGGCTATAAATAAAATAAAGGAAATTATTAGAGGTATGTTATGATGAGACGAACGTGTGATCTTCTAGTTATTTCTTTATTCATATAAATCGGTCTTGGTTTTATAAGGGGATCCATATATTCCTAACTCCCAAGAGATTGAGACCTTTTTAATTTATTGTGTTTGTTAGTTTGTGCTTGTTTACTTGTCCATTTTCCTTTGAAATGATCTCATAGAGAAAGTTTTTTGGTGCTAGGATCATGGTGTTGTTACATGCTAATCTAAGCTGTTGCTTTGCAATCAGGTGGCTGAACAAAAAAATGAATGGAAAACTCGCTGGCAATCTCAACTATCGGAGCTGAAGAGAAGAAGTAAGTGCAAGGACGGTGGAGGGAATATGTCTTGGGCAGCTCGGATGCGTCTAAAGAGGGATGGATTAGCAAATGAATTATGACTAGGATTTTCCTCATCTCTCCTTGTATATACGATCTATGTCCCTACTCTAGATCGTATCATATTAAATATAAGGTTACTCATTGAGAAAACATGTGCCATTGCTCTTCATGGAGTCTCCAGCATGCTTGCCAACCATATTGTTTTTGCCAAAAACGTCAAATTTGTTCCCCTTGGCCAATTAATCTAAGTCTAGGTGATTATTGTACTTCATCTTTTTACGATAAACATGAAGAACTAAACCGTTTCTCGCCTAAATATGTTTTTATCCTGAAGTATAGTACTTTTTAGTTTAGTTCTTTATTATTTTATTTATTTTAGTTTTTAAGATTTTTAATATTTTAAGTTTTAGTCTTTGCCGATAAAGAATTTTTGTTAAGTATTTATATGACAAATAAAAGTCATATTTATTGATGTCGTATGTCAGTGGTTCTATTTGCATGTAACCGAGGTTCACAAACAACAAAGATTAAAATTAATAATATTTAAAAAATTTGGACTAAAAAATATAAAAACCTAAATCAAGAGTATTATATTTTTCAGGATTAAAAATATATTTAAACCAATTTGTCCAGCTCTCTTGCATAAGATTATAGTGTAAATTTGATTCAATGTGAGTATAATTTTTTTACATTATTGTTTAATAATGAATTGACAATAATGTGTTAATAGATCATTAAAATTAAAATAGTTAGACTTCTTAAGTAGTTGTAAAAATTAATTTTTTTTAATAATTTAACTATTCATTATTAAATGATAGTGTTTACATAATCAAAATTAAATTCATAATATTATTGCCTTTGGTTTAATTACAAAGTTCATTTAATTAAACTCTTGATCATTGGTAAAAAGTTATGTACGCATAATTCTTGTATTTATAGATGTGTACTACTGGACTAATTAACAAGGATTGTGACTGATGATAAGTAAGTTGTCTTCCCATAAGGAAGATCTAAGTTTCTAAAGAAGGTATTAAGAGGTCTTTGTTAAGAGGTCTTTTCGGTTGTGATTAGTCTCGTATAAATACATGCAAAGATGACATGATTAAAGAAAAACAAAAGTTGCACCCAAAAAAAAAGAAAAACAAAAGAAGGAAAGTTGTGTACCATTAGACTTTCGGTAATGTTTTGCATGTATTAGTTTGTATCGAGCATTGTTTTTTTTTTTTGAAAGCGAAATATTTGTATAAATTTAGTGTATTTAAGTATATTAGATGAATTATATTATTAATTATGATAATTAATTATTATGATTAATTAATTGATTATATAATAGCAGTTATTTATTAATTAATAATTAATAATATAAATGAAATGATAACTGACAACTCTTTGAAAGACGAAAATGAGGATTTACTTTAATATTTTTAAACAATAAAAATCCTAATATTCTATTATCCATTTCGTAAAGCTCAAGTTGCAACTTGCAACTTGCAAGCCAGGTAAGACAGATAAAGATGGTAGGTTGATTATTGGCCGCAGTTTGTAAAAGTTGTTCTCATCTATTATCGCTTGGGTCTCAACTCAATAAGTTAAATAAGATCAAAGATGGATACATCGTTCTCATCTACAAATCTAGCCGTGTCTGGTTCCTGGAGGCAACGTTATCTCATCGTAGTAGAGCCCATTGTTTCGGTTGTACCAAAAACAAAAAATAAGAGGGCCCATTGTTTCGGTCAATGGTGAGCTGGTTTCTTTTTTTTTTTTTTTTGCAAGCTTCACCTTAAGTTGTCCCAGAAATTTTATAGACATAATATATGTAAAAAAAATTGAAATTGTTCATTGATGTAATAAATGTGAGTTAATAGGATACATTTTACTCCTTAACGATCTTTAACATTAATTTTTCCTACATTTTACTTACATAATTCAATGTCAATATTTTTTTATTGATTCAGTGAACAAATACTTTGTATTCTAAATTGTCAAGTGCACTCTATTCCATTAGGGTTTGGAAGAAGGAACGCTAGCAGATATCTTTTGCCATGTTTGATTTGCTCTAGAAACCAGGTTGAACTCTCAACGGGCTTTGCTTTATGTTTGAAATTGACATGACATGCTTCATGGGACCTCAGTGACTCAACCCTCACCTTGGAAAGTTACGCCTTTTTGTGTTTTTTTAACCACAAGTTGCGCCTTTTTATAATAAAAAAAGATATTTTTTCTTTTTTTAAAAAATATTATATAATCTTTTTATTGAAAAGTAATAAATTATAATTTTTAAAATAATATTATTGATTGTTACTTGCTTTGCCAGTGTAAAATTTGATAAATGTTTATATATATAAAATTGTGATACCTTTTTGCGAAAAAGACAAAAGTTACTTACCTTTTTCTTAAAAAAGAAAAAGTTGTGACAGATTGTAAATGATCTTCTAATAAAGAAAATTTTCAATTTTTAATTATATATTATAGTAAGGCATCATACAGTGGTGATAAAATTTCACATTCTAGAAATTTACTAATTTAATTTTGTAAAAATCCACCCCTATATATTAGAGCACATCTTTTTTAGAATAATTAATTTTTTTTTGTATTATTCTTCATAGAATAACACACAACATTCTTAAATTCTTTTACTTTTTAAATTTTAAATTTAAATCCTCTTTTATTTCTTCTCTAAAATATTCTTTTAATCTAAATATTATGACTATCATCTTTTTTATTTTTTATTTATTTTTTATCTAACTTTTAAATTTTTATCTGAATATAAGAATCATCTGCATTGAACGTGATATTTACTAATATCATACATAATTATAATGATAGTGATATAGGAAATACTTTAAAATTAGAAAATAATTGCATTTACGTTTCTATATTTTTTTTGAACTGACTTACGTTTTAATTAATGCTAATTACTAATTTTTTTTGTCTTTGAACAATTACTTATGCAATTTTAGGTGGAGGGTGACTTAAATTCAATGCCAATCTTTTTTTAATTTATTCAGTGAACAAATATTATGTATTCTAAATTGTCAAGTGCACTCTATTCCACTAGGGCTTGGAAGAACCAGAGGAAGGCTAGTAGATATCGTTTGCATCATCTTTGATTTGCCAAACCGGGTTGAACTTTGAACGGGTTTTGCTTTATGTTTGAAATTGATATATGCTTTATTGGACCTCAGTGACTCAATCCTACACTTAGAAAGTTACGTCTTTTTGTGTTTTTTAAACCACAAGTTGCGACTTTTTATAAGGAAAAAAAGGGATATTTTTATAATATCTTTTAAAAAAATTCTTGTATAATATTTTTATTTAAAAGTAATAAATTTATATGTTTTAAAATAATATTATTGATTTTTTAAAAAATATTTTCATACTTGATAAGTAAGAGATTAATTTCTTAAAATATAATTAAACGTTTAGCGGTGATTTATCAATAATGTTATTTTTATACATAAAAATTTTAATATTAAATTCAAAATTATATACTTAAAAAAATAAATCTTTTTCACTTAAACATATTAATTTATTTGATTGTTACTTGCTTTGTCAGTGTAAACATTTGATAAATGTTCATATATAAAATTGTAATACTTTTTTTGCAATAAAGACAAAAAGTTATTTACCATTTTCTTAAAAAAAAAAAGTTGTGACAAATTGTAAATGATCTTGTAATAAAGAAAAATTTCAAATTTCAATTATATATTATATTAAGGCATCATATAGAGGTGATAAAATTTCACATTCTAGAAATTTATTAATTTAATTTTATAAAAATCCACCCCCACATATTAGAGTATATCTTTTTAAGAGTGGTTAAATTTGTTATTCTTAAATTATTTTACTTTTTCGAATTTTAAATTTAAAACATGTTTTATTTTTATCTAAGTTTTTAAAATTTTATCTGAATATAAAAGTCTTATGCATTGGCCATGATATTTACTAGTATCATATTCATACATAATTATGTTGATAGTGATAAAGGAAATACTTTAAAATTGAAAAATAATTTTATTTAGACTTCTATATATTTTTTGAATTGATTAACGATTTAATTAATATTAATTACTAATTATTTTGGTATTTGAACAATTTCTTACATAATTTCGAATTAAAGATAATAATAAAATTTTCTACAAAGTGACAACTTCAAAACTATCAACCACAATGAAATTATAAATTATTTTTAAATTCAAATCATATTATTGTCAAGTAAATCAATTTAGTTAACCCATCTTTCACATTTACTACTAATTTGATGCATATTACTTTTAATTTATCTAGATACAACAGCCGTTTTGGATTGTGTTTCTGGCATACATACATTATAGAAATAAAGAAATCTCAATAATTTATGTCTTGATGTGCACGCGAAGAGAGATAGTGATGGATTGGGATTTGGGAGTCGATTAATGAATGTGATCAGACGATTGATTTAGACGTGAAGACAGCTTTTGCTTTTTGGTTAATGCTTAGTCTGATAAGTATAAGAGATCAATGGGTCCCAAAATCAACCACATCCTTATAACTGATTGCCACCAGAGTTTGACCCCTAGAATTTGTCTCTTGGGTTGGATTCTATTTTTCCTTTTCACACAGATATTTTATATTTATTAATTTCAATCGTACTTAATTGTCTTTCAAAAGTATTTATAAAAATAGCATTTTCTATCTTGCATTTTTTTTCATAAATAACTTTTGTTGTTTGTCCCTGATTCCCACTCCATGCTACATGTTGGCAAGGTGATCATGTTGCAAACGGATCTTAAAAGACCAAAACAGCAAATGAGTTTATTGAAAGATGAGTTTACAATGATGGCGACGTCGGTACACCTTGAAAGTAAAATTGTTAATTTAATATTATATTAATTTAAAGATAAAAATTAATTATATAAAATTTGATAAATTGATTAATATTAAATAAATTATTTATGAAAAAAAAAATTTATTTCTTTTCTCTCTTTCTCTCATATTGGATGAAATAAGAGTTACGAACTATAAAAAAAGAGAGAAAATGAAGAAGTTGAGAAATATAAAGAATGAGAAGTTCTGGAAATTGAAAAAAGATAAAAGATAAGACAAAGAGAAAAGATGACATTTTAAGGGAGTGAGACATGTTGAGTTGTAATTTGTAATTCAATGAGCATGTTTGGTAGAGATCCAAAGAAGTATCGCAACATCACAAAGAAGTGTCGCGTGAACAGTGCTCTCAAATTTAGGAGTACTGTTTATGCGGCACTTCTTTGTGATGCTGCGACACTTTTTTTAAAAAAAATTTTTTGTTTTTTAAAAAAACTTTTTTAAATTTTTTTTAACTCGAACAAATTTGAATTAGAAAGTATTATTTATGCGACATTTCCAAAACTTCTCAATTCAATATTTATTATTCTTAATAATAGTGTAATAATTTTTATTTTTGGTGAATTGTTCACGCAGCACCTGATGATGATCACGCAACACCTTCTTTTATTTATTTTTTAAATAAAACTTTTACTTTTTATTGTTATTTATTTTTCTAATCTAATTTATTTATAAATTTTGAATTTAAAATCATTTCACCGACATGCCGTAACACTTTTTTATATTTAAAAAAAATTAAAAATAATATTTTTTAGTTAATTTAGGAGTGACGCCGCGTGCACTTTTTTCATATTTAAATTTTTTTAAAAAAAATTATATTTTTTAAGTCAATTTAAAAATTTTGAATATGGAAATACTATTCACGCAGCACTTTAATATGTGATGTCGCAGCACTTTGTTTGGACTGTAACTTGCTATAAAAAAAAATTACTTCCACTAAAATGTAAAGTCAATAGAATATAGTACACCATAACATAAACTGATGTACAATAGCATCCGTTATACTATAAGTTGCAACAGCACAAATTGTTAGCACAATTTGCATCACGAAAATAATAATTATTTATTTAATAATTACATTCTTATTATTTTGACGGCGGAAATTTGTGCTAACCACTTGTGGCATGCATGCAACTTGTGGCATTATAAAATCAAATATAATCATCCTTGTGAAGTATTTTTGTCTTTTTTCAAAATACCTATACAAGCAGGGAGGGCAGATTCAAGTTTCTTGGCAGCTTAGTGTACAAAATCACCTTCTAGGGCGTTAGGAAAGGTTGGATAATGTCAACTTGCAAACTTTCAGTCATGTAAGTTAAATTGCTGTGACCGTACTAATCTCTGTTCTGCATTTCGTGTTAGTACATGACTATGAAATAATCTCATACATTCTGATTGAGAGGGACTGTTGGTTCAGGAACTGGATCTTGGTTACCTTCACTATCAGAAGGTTGAGATTCATGTTTGGCAGCAGCCTGTAACACCCGGTTCTGAACATCTAGTGATGAAGGTGATGTAGGTAGCCCTATGCGGTTTGATTCTAATTTTCCAGCAGCCCATGAAAATGCTTGAGCTCCAAGTCTAACAGGCGTAAGCAACAACCTTTGAAGGAGAAAAGAATACAACGATGTCAAATTTTATAACAGATGATAGAGTAAAAATGCCAAGAAAGGACACACAAACTGATAGATTTGTTAGTTGCTATTTGCTAATATAGATTTGTTAGTTGCTATTTGCTAATCAAAATCTTATCTTTCTACACTGGAAGTTGATTATTTATTTAATTTTTTAATTTCCTATTTTTCTGGGAGAAAATGACATTCCAGATGTCATAATTTCAGGTTTCCTCTTCTCCCGTAACTCTTGCACATGCTTCTGAACAGGTATATAGCAGTTTAAATGTAACTCTCTGTATTATTCATACTTTATGTACAAGAAGTCACATTTGATATCTTATTCATCACTGTACAAAAAAAAAATTGCAATCATGTACACAAAAGTTCCAAAAAAAATTATCTAGGTATCAGTAAGTTAAGATATTTATCACTCTCTTGAATAAAACATAAAAGATAACAAACCTTATGCCTAAAGAGTAGGTTTAGCCACATGAAATCCAAAACGGAAACTTCTTGGGGATTTGTGTGACACTCTCTATGTTTAAGATTGCTTACATCTTCTATGGGGGCATATAACACATTTTCTGATCCTTTTACATCTCTGAAATCATGACTTTTGTGTCTACGCAATGCCAAATTAACATAATTCATAATAGGCAATAGTTCCAGAACATAAAGACGAGAAGCTTGTGACAGATCTTTCATGACTTGAATATTAAGATAACTTATGAGCATATATGACAAGGTTATAAGATAATAATTAAATTACTAAAACACTGTCTAATGTCATTATTATATGACCAGATATGCACCATGAAGTATACTTACCTCACATCTTGCGTAAGATCTTCCGAGTCCTCATATGAAGAAACCCGCAGATAGATGGTCTGGAGAATATGCATTGGACCATTTATGAGGAAATGGAAAATTATGAGAATTTCCCAGTACATGAATATTATGAGCCCACCATGCAATTCCCAACAAAAGTGGATATATGAACTATATTCTTTTAAAAGAAATAATTCAATTGAAGCACTTGCTGAAAGAAAAATATACATACCAAACTGAGGCCAAACGCACCAATAAATTGTAATGTCTTCTCCCACTCTGAGACAATATTGATTGTGCTTTGTCAGATCAGGACAAATGAAAAAGCCTCATCCCACTCCAGGATGGTGAACAATAAAGTGGATGGGAGCCATTAGATTTTCATTTAAAAAACATCGTAGACATTGAGTCACTGATGTACACGATGTTTAATGAAATTAGAGATTCAGTTTAACCTACTGAATCCAAACACGACATAACCTCTTAAACATAATATGAGAAAAAGTAGTCAACTGCACACAAATCTGTGTTTGTAGGTACATATATGCACAGGCACATTTGATTAAAAGGAAAAAGTTTCCTACCAGCTCAGAGTGACTGCCATAGAATTTACATTTAACCCCAAAATACCAGTTTTCAATTATGAACAAATTGATAGTTTATGAAAGAAAATGCACGCACCTACCAATGCATACAACCCTGCAATAAGAACCTGAATCAAAAGTAGTTGCACTTATTAGCACATAATGAAATCGAATATAATCATGTAATCATTTCCAAATCAAATTAAAATATGAAAATAAAGGATGCCTTACTGGTATCAAGGAAATAGACAAAATATTTACTTACAATTATTGTTGATGACCTAGGACTACTCGGTTAATTATATATTCAAGCAGCAATAAGTGAATTTCTGAAACTGATATGACAACAGAATAAATGAAATAACTAGAGACTGCTATCAAATCCTCTTCTTTCTTTTTTCCAATTTTTTTCTTTACATTTCTCGACATAAGTTGCTCCACTAAAAAATGAATTTCTACCCCATGGTTGTATTTTACATATTCATGTTATGAAATGAAAAAGAAATACCACACGCTGTGAACCTTATAAAATTGACTTAACATTTAACATGCAGAGAATCCAACCAAAATGACAGATAACTAAGTTGGAAAAATCAACTAGATGCCATACAAGTAATTTGACACTTACCGTACCATAACCTAAAAGTTGCAAAGGAGAAGGACTAACATCCTCCATAATTGCTTCAGCTTCCTGTAAAAGTACCAGAATAGCCCAATACATATAATCAAACTAAAGTTTCTTTTGTAATCTTTTTACATGCCTTCAAAATAAAGGCATAAAACACACACATACAGAGAGGAAGAATTACGAGAGTAAATAGAAACAAGGCTGCTAGAAATCTTAACTATTCAAGACAATGGCAGAGGTAAGCAATTACTGGATTAGAAATCTATAGTTTCACTTCTTTTGTCCTAAAAGAAGATAGACACCATTTAGACAGCAACACATTCGTGATGAACTCATAAAAGAAATGCCAAGGGACTACCTTAAAGTTTACTAAAATGAAGCAAAATCATATATGGTTGCAGCTTCGGTATTTATTTTCCAGTACCATGGCACACAATGAAACTGGAAGACTACCAATTAAAGGTAGCCAGCCAATCGCTTACTATAGCAAGCAACTTAGTGATTTCAGGCTTTTAGCCAAATGGTCAATTTACAACAAGGAGCTTAAAACCATAGTTCAAGCACTCAAGTAGTAGCACCATTAGTCCATTACCTAACCCTGTAGAGCTTTCATCCCATTATATTTTGTTATGTAAGCTAACAAAATTCATATTGGTAAAGATACAAACAGCAATAGTTTGACATATACCTCATTGAGTATGGAAAGTGCTGTCTCAGTTTTGAGTTCCTTGATGCGGAGACCTTGTTTCATCCAAGATTGAAAGCCACCTTGAACCAAGTATGGATTCTGTAATATCATACACAAGTAGTTAAATTTATGATACCCCAAGATATGGATTAGATTTCATAAGTTGATGATTAAGTGGATTGTACAGGAGGGTGTCTATTAGGTCAACCAGGGCAATACAAACCACCAATAAAGCAGAGACACTTGAATTAAAAGGAGCTGTCTTTGTATCTAACACAAATCTGACAGTTGATATTCGTGTTGACACTGAAGGACTAAGTGCTAGTTTTAACATATATGACTCAGGGCATCTAGAATTCAATCAAATTCCAATTTTTTTTTTAATTTCAATTTCAAACAATCTAAGCCTTTTTTTTTCCTGTGCTGGAGTATTGTGAACTATAGCTCATAAATCACCATATTTTAACTTTGCGGCAGAAGTTCAATCTATTTTCACTTAGAACTGAGGTTAACATTTGCAATATATATTTTGATATTTATGATAAGTATACTGCTAAGGAGGAAATCAAGCAAACACTAACAGAGACTCGAGTTATGTGGAATAGTAGGAGTACATTTGCTGGGATTTTTCTCTATTATTATCTTACTTTTTCCCCATGTCAGAGCTCTTCAACACAAACCCTCAAATACAAATGCCAATTTCAATGATCCTATTCAGATTTGGAAGCAGCACAAACTGTTCTTTGTTATCTAGATCACAAATCTCATTGTACAAAGCTAAAATTTCAGCCAAGAATTCTATGTTATAATATATCACATTAAAATTTTGCAGCAAATATCTCAGCAGGTATAGACAGACTTGCCTTGACCCCAATTTTCCTCAAGGATCTTGCAATGCCTTTAGAACGAGTACCATCAGCATCCAAAACTATAACCTTGGAACTGTCCTATAGGCCAGATAAAATAAGATTCTGAGACATCATTTCTCATACCAATTCCTAACCACATATAAAAAGTATTGATGCAAAAACTTCAAGTCATTGAATATAAATTATCATCTCTTACCATGGACTTTTACCTATCTTGAAGGATACAACATATATAGGCACTTTAAAACCCCATTTAATGTCCTTGGAAAAATAAGATGATGAAACTGCCAAAAGACAATGCTTATTTTATAAATACCACATAACTTTAGTGTTTAGTCATTGATATCTCTCTGAGGTTCAATAGTCTCACACTCTCACTTCATAATATTAAAATGGAGGGAAAGAAATTGAAGGGTATATATAAAATACTGTTTAGCCAAGAGTGTCACATGGAAGAAAATATAAAAAGAAGAGTTACTGGGTATATTCTATGCACTTTTAAGTAACTATATATTCAGTACACTAGACCCTGTTTCAGGGTACAAGGCTACATACCTTAACAATCTTCAAATTTCGAATAATAGCAGCAATCAAGGAGTCATTGAGGTCTCTACCACTCTTCAACAACTTGCGAATGGAGCCATCAACCTGACAATTGCATAATATGTTATTTTAGTAGTAGACGGATTACAAATTAATTGCTAATCCATTCTAACAAGGGACCAAGATTCTGGACTTGTTCCATTTAACAAAGTTAAGGTATACGACAAATATCCATCACATCTTTCAAATATCATCATGCTTTAAACTAACCTCAAGGGGAGTTACACTTGCATAGCGAAACCGAGCAGCCCGTCGAAGATCAGGAATGCCATCTTTTTCTCGCAAATCCTGCAGAAAGGAAAGGAGCAACATGGAACTCCATTGGTCAATTTTGATATCAAAATAGTTAGCCAAACAAAGAGACCACAATTTGAATTTGGAATAAGTTTTGAAGCAAAGATAGAATGGGCATTAAGACACAAGGATAGCTTGACTTTACTTTCATAAATTATATAACTATTTCTCCCTCTTTGAATATAAAAGCCACAAAAATTAACCATCACTTGCCTCAGTACGGACATCTATAAGTGCAGCATTTGTGTCCCCAGCCAAAAGCTCCAAAGCTGATTTAGGGGATAAATCTCCTGAGTAACCTCCATATGTCCACAACCAATAAACAGCCCTGCATATCTCTGACATCTATTACAGATAGCGTTTGTGATGGAAATTTAATTCTCCAATATAGATATCATACCATAATGTTGCTGAAGAGCCCACAAAAACAACAAATGGAATAATTGGGTCATTTGGATCCAAGCCAAGATTCTTCTCCATTGAATAGAGAGTCATGTATATCTGTTTATGGGACATAAATTATCACAATATAATACGTAAATAGGCTAGAAAAATACTAACTAATTTAGAATGTTTGTGAAATGAAACAGCGTATTAAGAACATGGATACAGAAGATTTTGACCGTGAATTTGAACAAATAACTTCCTAAGCTAGAGCAGACGAGAACCAGCCATGAAAAAGATGATTTGACTCATAACTCATTTTAATTATTCAAATAAAGTTTCAAACAAACATTAACCAATATGAGGTTTTCTAGTGAGGCTAAGACTTGGAATCAGGTAAGGTTGAGACTTGGGAGTAAAGGATCCTATACTTCATTAATCTGTAAAATGTTACCTTTTGAGATGCAGACCCAACAGGCCTCAGGAGTTCTGTTGCTTTATCTTCATATACATTGACTGTATCCCTAATCCCAGTGGGAAGGAGCTCCTTGGCTGACCCGTAAAGGTAGACAACATAGGAAGCCCCACTTGTCAAAGAACTCTCTACTGCTAAGATTGTGCGGCGCAACACATCAATAGCCACAGCAGGCACTTTATTTGTGACTCCACTTAGCTCACTTGAAAAGCTAGTAAGTTTCTTATTTGCTAATTCCCTTGTTTGATCAACAGCAGAAAATGCCCCACTAAAAGCATTATCTGCAGATTTAGTAGCATTTTTTATGATAGAATCTATAAAAGAAGTGACTGTATCCAGTGAGCTTCGTAAAGCATTTTCTCCCTTATTGATTGAGGCATCGAATGACTCATTCATTCCAGCAAAAAGGTCACCAACACTTGCTTTTGTACTGGCTACTGATTCATTGTCCAACTTCTCTGGCACTATATCAGTACTTGATATTGTTTCTGGTTGTGCTGGTGCTACTAATGTATTAGATCCTTCAGTTGACTGTTCTGCAAAGTCCACCAATCCCTCCGGCACACTAGATAAATTATAACTCTCTATGTATCTGAGTTCTCCATTACTCAGTGAATGATTCCCATCTGCTGTCACTGGTGAATAACCCCATGCATTTGCAAGGTATCCTGGTTCACTTGGAGAGGAAAAACTACCTGTGACAGTCTTTGTAGCTTGTGCCGTAAATGAATTTCTCAACGAACGAGAGTGAGTTCCATATTGCAAACCCAGATGTGCACCTTCTTCTACCACACATCTGCTCTCAAGATCCTTTCGAATTGGGCACAGGGGGTGCAATCCCCCAAACAAGGGAATCTGCAAGAATAAGATCAAATAGTTACTTGTACACTAAAACTAACTAATAGTGATAGACATGCTAAAACTTGACACGATGAGTAATCAATGAAGAGCACATTTCCAAACACCCACATAAAAAATGAAAAGTATTTCTATCTCAGTGATGCACCAATGACCCAGAACATCATCATCCAGATTCCCAAATTGAGTTCATGATAATGGGACCTCAACTAGAGTAAAATCCCATAAAGATAAGATTTTTCTCTTTGCTTTCTCCATTTTCACCAAACAATGAATTGCTGGCCATGCAAAACAAAGCAGAAGCACAGAATATTGAAGAAGAATTCAAAAGAAATGGATAGAATTTGACCTGGGAAGATGGGGAATAGCTCGGGGTAGCTGAGCACACAGGTAACATTCTCATGTTGACGATGATGAATGATCAGTGATCGGGCACTAAACACATCAATCAAACATATCAGGTTCTGGCAGCTATCTTCCTCTGCTTAAAATCGATGCATGCATTTATTTATTTATTTATTGCAAAACAAATCAGGCATAAATTGGAGTAATAAGAACCATGATTTTAGAATAGCCAAACAATTTTGAAAACAAAGTGTTACTATACTTCAAATTCAAAGTTGAGTTTCTTGATTCTCTCACTCTACTAGATGGACTGAAAAAAGAAACTCAAATTGATTGTCATTCTAAAATGCCATTATGAATATTGAGTTTCAGAATCCCAAGCAAAAGTGAATTAATCTCCAATCCAAATTAACAGACATCTTTAGTATAATATATTTTAATATATTCCAGAGGCACTCACCTTTGCTCCTTTGTGCGTGTGATTATCTCCCTTTTTATTGGTTAATTTATTGTTTGAAATTTGTGTGAGCTTGTGGATTCTTTTTATTTTATTTTATTTTTTTTAAAAAAAAACGTTATTGAGAAATTTTTGTGGAATGTTTTGGTAGATTATCCGGATGGAAAGGGAGGGTATTGGTGGAACACGACCGGCTCATCCTATTTGTTTTCTCATTTTGTCTCTATGCACCAATGACACGACAGAAACTCACATCACATATGGATCACTCATTTTAATTTTTAAGTCCCTCTAATGCGAAATATATTTGCTAGCTAATTTAGAGGGGATGTGACGGAGAAAGAAATTCTAATATATTCTAAGGGTAATGTTGTTTTTCAAGGGCTCAGATTTAATCTTAAATTTATTAAAGAATATTTTAAATTTAATTGAATGACATGTATAGTTATGTAAACCACTTGTCGTATTTTTATTATATTCAATGTAATACTTTTTTTTAAAAATCCAGATTCAATGTAATTCTTTGAGTATATATAAGAATTTCTAGCTTTAACTGGCCTAGATAATTTAAATTTAATTGTTATCGACAACCAAAATAAATCTCTTCGCCTTAGAGGACTTGATGACCTGACTTCGTGTTTAACACAATATAAAAAAAAAAAAAAGAGTGTATTAATCCGAACCAACTTAATGTTTGAGGTCATGTTAATTAGGTTAACCTTTTGTTTTTCATTTTCTTTTCAGAAAATATAAAGCAAGGATTTTAAAAATTGTGTTTCAGTTCAGATTGAGTTAATCAGATTAAACTTCGAAACCCATTAGCATTAAAAAATATTGAAAAAAAATACTTAACTTGATGCTAGTCGAATTAGATTAAATTCGCCACCCGATTAGATTAAATTCATGAATCAACCCTACTTTTATATAATAAATAAATAAATATTTGAAACTAAATTTTGACAGTAACTTTGGAGAAACAAGTCAACCACAATCTTATATATAATAATTCAACTCCACATTGCCCATTAATAGCAAGGACTTGTGCAAAATGATGAAATAACCAAGAAAATTTACAGGAAACTGAATAAATGAATCCGACTACTACTTTTCCCCCCTCTCTATCATACATATTCTTGTAAACAAGGAGTTCTATGTTACAAATCAAAATTGTGGTGGAGTTGCAAAGGCCATATCTAGTTTCTCATATTCTCATTCTCATTCTCAATTAGAAAGAGCTGCACAGGCTAAGCTTTAAGCAAAAATAAAATAAAATAAAAGTTGCACAAGCTTGAACGTCTCCCCTTCTCCACAACCTGCAGCTGCCTTTATGAAGTCTACTCTGTAAATGAATAACTATGATGCGTGTAGTGACAACTGCAACCCCAACCTGGTCTGCAGCAATGCACCGAGCATGCAATCACTTGTGACAGATGTTTCCCTTCCAATCAGTTCAAGATCAAGGCAGTCAGTCAGACATATGTGCCCATCCAAACAGCTTATGATCAAGGCAATCCAGTCACACATTACTTGTTGCTAGAGTACAAATAACAAAAGAATGCTTCAGAAAGTGTGGAATCAATTTCTAGCCCCAGATGCTGCTGTTCCTCCCACATAGGGTGAGCCAACGGAGGATTCCTTGTGCAGTGTGCAGATATTTTTGGAGAATCGTGTGCCACTTGAAATAATCAATCAGTATGGAATGACATACGGCAGAGCAATTACATCTGCTGGCTCTATATGCACAGCTTCTGCCCATACCTGCAGTGTATCCCCAACCTCTGAAGATTTCACCACAGGTTTTCTTTCTTGTGAACAACTGCTGCCAAACAACCACTCTTGGTCATCAAAATCAGACCACTCCTCTGTTTTGGGTACGGAATATACCTGACTTAGGTACTTGGTATCTGGATGGGGTGGTTTTGCAGATGCTTCAGCTACTGGATCAGCTGGCACAGTAGCAGTGGGATTCTTGTTTGAGGAAACTGCAGATGGTAGAGCTTCTATGATGCCATTTATCTTGCGTTCCTTGTTACCTACCTTAACATTAGTGGCTGCTCCTTGCCTATCTGACGCATTCGGAAGGGAAATTGGGCAAGGTTTCAATATCCTTCCATTTTCAGTGAAAAGATGAGAGGAAGAGGGTCTCGGCAACTTACTGGGCCAATTGTCATTGGCTGTAAGAAAATTCAAAAAATGAATTATAACTTGTCAGCCAACAGCAAAATAATGAGTATATAAACTCAAGAAGATTGATCAATGTAATTGAAACAATACCAACTTATTAAAACATCAGTACGTGACATCATTAGAAACCCACCATTATCTCGTAGGATGTAGTATCTAGTATTAGGTCAACAAAATATTATTCTAAACCAAATATGAGAAGCGTCCTATTTGTGTCTAACTACAACTTAATGGGATCATTGAACAGCAATGAGAACATGATTCATCATATATAACACTCACCATGTAGAACTCCATTTGATTCAACGTCCTTCCGTTTCTTGAGATTTTCCCCAATAACAGAATTCTCACTGCTGTGCCTGGAAACCTGTGTGAAAGAATTTAAACCTATCAGACCAGCTTTGTGGTTTTCTTTTAATTTATTCTGCTCTTTGTTTTTATGTTCAGTATGCTCCTTCGCTTTCTCCTCCTTTTTCTTCTCTTTATCCCTGTCTTTGTCCTTCCCATGCCCTTTTTTCTCCTTCTCTTTATCTTTTCTTTTATCTCCCCGTTTATCATTTTTCTTTTCCTTAACCTTTTCCTTTCCTTCAACTGTTGCTTCCAAAGTCCTGTCAAAATTCTTCTCCAAAGGTCTGGGCATTTCATCAACCCTGGGTTGAAAATTTCCAGCATGATTCTGAACTGCTGCATTTCCAATAGGTCGGGCCTCAGTCCAGTTTCCCCTCCCATCAATCTTCCTAGCATCAATACCCTTATCCTGGAGCTTTTCCTTACCAACAGGCCAGGTGCCACTACCCTTAGCCACCAACCTAACAGTTCCCTCATCCTTTCTATGGTCTGCAACTGTAAACTTTTGAACCAATTGATTCCCAGCTCCTCCATCATTGTTCTTAACCCTCCTGTCCAACTCCAGGAGGAATTTTTTAGAATCCTTGTTCTCCTCAGCCAGATGATTAATCTCTCTGGCCTTCTCTCCATTGTTACTGGCATACTGTTTGGTAAGTTTATCCTCAAACAAAACACTCTTCTTATCATTTTGTTTGATTTCCTTTTGATGTAGTTTACCTTCATTGGGTCCCTGAGCTTGTCCTGGAAATCGTTTCTCATCTGTAGCACTGATTTTACTTTTATCTTTATCCCTGTCCTTGTCCTTATCTTTCTTTTTCTCTCTGTGTTTTTCATTTTTCTCCTTTTCCTTATGCTTTCCATCCCTTCCTTCTTTCTCTCTCTTTTCCTTACTTTCCCTCTTCTCTTTGTCCCTCTTCTCTTTTTTATGTTTTTTTTCTCTATGCTTTTCCTGCAAGTTGTATGGAGAAAGTACATATTAAGATTTAAGAATAATAATGAAATGAGGAAACAAGCAATATGACTTCACAACCCCACTCCAACCCTGAAAGAAAAAAATAAGAAAGAGAATAATATCCACAGAAGAAGAACCAAAACAACATGGTCCCCTGAAGATCCAGCAAAAATAACAACAAATAAAGACCATTAAATGCTCACTCTATCTACATACAAATACACAGCAATTAGTTGCAAATCTTAGACATTAATATCCAAACAAAGAGATACAAAAAGGAAAAAAAAATAAAGAAAAAAGATTGCCAAAACACTTCAACACTGCCAACAAATTATAACACACAATTGCCAATTACATGCCTTAAAAACAAAACATTATTAAGACCAAGAAAAAGTTTCAAAACTCAAAAGTCTCTGTAAACAGACAATCATTTTACTTGCAATAAATAAAATCCATCTCGCAATAAGAATCTGGCATCCACTTCCAAAACAGAACCACCACTTTCATATTTGAGATGCAATTTCTTACAACAAAGTAGCAGTAATAAGCACGTAAATAACATCCAACATCTCTCAAATTAACATAACACAAACAATAATCCCAACAAATAGCCTGACAGCATTACTTCCAACACAGAATTACCACGACTTCTCTGGTTTAGGAGCAATTTCTTACTGCAAAGTAGCACTAATATGCATGTACATAAGACCAACCATTTCTTAAATTAACATAGCAATAATAATCACAAGCATAGTTCCTAATAGTACATAGTGCACTTATAGTAACACCTAGCGCTGCACAGCATACCACATGCTATTTCGATTTCAGCTAAAATCAAACTGATCTTGCACGATAATTTCTAGGATCATGATTAATACTCATTTAGATGCGACCTAAAGAACCAGTGCATAATTACAGCCAAAATCTTACCCTCAACACTTATTCTAAATGCAAAGGCACGCCATCAAACCCAAAGATCATTTTTTTTACAACAAAATCATGTTTTTGTCCAACTGTCCAAGTGTGTTTATCATCCATAAAGAAGTGGTACACCAAAAACAATTTTCTCAATGTCCAATAATACATATGTTCTATTTCTCCACAAAATCTTGGTTCAATTACATATGTCCAACTTTCCCACGTTTTGTCAAGTATTACTTTTCCCATCTAAAGGACTCATAAGTTGATGACAAGTAACTACTTGTCAATTCTAATCACAGACTATGTTTTGATCCCTCCCCCTACCCCACACCAAACACATACAGCACTACAAAAGCATGAGTTTATGTTGTATGACAGACGAAGTGCACTTAGCTAATATGTTTTTTCCTTTTTATGAGTGCTAAATATTATAGATGACTTTGAAATAAATGATGGATCAGCATTCCTAGCATGAAAATACAAAATTGAATTCACTTAAAAGAATAAATTTGCAACCCCAGGCGGTAGAATGATGAGGATTTAGTGAAGCTTGTGTGAAGATTAAATTCATTAGAACAAGAAGAGCATATAAACTTTTAATCAATTTCTCTTCATCAGCGACGACAGAATTCCTCCACTTGTTCTTCTTGGAACTTATATGTTCAGCACTACGCATCACAACAGTCCAAAATCCAAATTTTGGAGATGACACAGAAAAACCTAACATGAATCTTGTAAGCATATAAGAAGACAGAAAAAAGGCAACAATTGATCAAGATAAGCATAAAACACTGTCATTCATGCCTCCAATCATCTTCAATTGCACCCAAACCCCAATCGAACAATATCCTTCACTTTCATTATGTATGTGATACTTTGAAAGAGACCATTTCAAATGCTTCTAAGTTATCAATTTACAATGGACTCTAAACAAATCGAATTTATCCATTGTTCAGAAGAAATAGATGAAAATTTATCAAATACATAATTAAATCACACCATCAAAGCATGATAGCAGATATTCTTAAAAACCATTTCAATGGTCCATTTAGAAAAATGACCCTTATCAATGCACATTTAACACTATGCAACTCACAATAAATTCCATTTTCGCATCCCAAATAATGACAGTTCAAACAATATGTACAATGTGAATATACGAAAAGTATATTAACCTTTTTTAGTAAATCCACGTCATCTGTTCTAGCCTTCTTTTCATATCCTGGTGGTGGAAATGGAAAGCAGCGCGACATTGCACAAAATCCAGATATGCCCAGTGTATTCTCCTTGCAAAATTGAGAATGCTCCAATTACTCTCCAGTAGCACTGTTCCAGAAAGGGAACAAACCGGCAACTAGGCTCCTGTCCATGCACCATGTCACCGCATTCATTTCCAGCTTTAATATTCCTCCATAAGCTTCTTACTCACTACAAACACAAATTATGGAAACCACCAAGGTTTACTTCCTTTCACCAAAATATGCAACTAGCTCAAACTAATATTACTGAAATCTGATTCAAAATCAACCTGGAGCACGGCAACCACTCAACCTAACTAACTAACTAACTAACTAAAGTCCTAGTACAATGGTAAATGATTCAACACAACCCCAGTAAGTATTATGCTTAGGATTAGGAGCTCTATGGTAAGGTATTAACTATTAAGCTCAGATTATTATGTCAACCCAAAGGGTTTCTTCAGAAACAAAATTGGACCACTGCAATCAGAACCTTTATGAAGAATCATCAGCTTTTCCTTTGTGTCAAGGCCCAAAACCAAAACCATCCCCCAACACAGATAAAAAAATCAATATACACAATCCTCTTCCATGCTCATAGAAGCAATGTTAAACACCATATTAAGCAATCTCCAAGTACAAATGCTCAAACACCGTGATTCCAAATCCACAATTCGAACCTCTGAAAAGATCGGCGCTGATGCCCATTTCACGCAACACCCCGATGCAGAGAAGAAGGTGCTTTGCTCAAACCCTAATCAGTCCGAAATTTCCAAATTCAGCAAGTGCCAAGTTACGATCCAATGAAACCCTAGAAAATCCACCAACACAAACAAGCTGAGTACGTATCGGGAATCGGGGATACCCACAAAGAAAGAAAACCCTAATTCCAATCCTGAAAATTTTAATCGAGAAAAAGTGCAAAAATTGATTGGAATAAAAGAATAAAACACTTTTTGGGTACCTAAGCAATAATAGGTATCGATCAAAAGGGGGAAAAGAAGAAGGTGTGATTCGATTTCGAACGAAGCGTGAACGGGAAAAACCGTGAAATTGAAAGGATGAAAGAAGAGAGTGTAAGGGAAAATAGTGGGAAGAGATTAACTTGCTCACTACAAAGTGGGCATTGTAGAAGGACAAGATCTCTCTCTTTCACATTAATATTAATTAATAATAATATAATGAAAAATAAAATAGGGAAGAAGAATAAGAAGAAAGAATCGTATTCTGTTGGGTATGGTAAAGCTGGTATGATTTTTGGTGGTTCTAGATTCTGGGTTTTTGTTTTGGTTTTCCTTTCTTCCACACACTGCTTCTGCTTCTTCTGTGTGTGTGCCTCTCTCTTTGGCTATGTTATGTGGGTTTGTGTTGTGTCTCTCTAATATATCTATTGCGCTGCTTGTGTGTTAGTTTTTCTCTCTGAATGAATACAGAGACAACAGAGACCCTCTTTCTTTGCTCTTCTTAAGGGTTTTATATTTTTTTTTCGGATGTTCTACGCAAGTACGAAAATTACTTCAAAGCCCAAATACCCAAATAACAATGCATTGAATGTAACATACACACTTAATATATGTCATATCTCACATTTATATCATTTTTATTTTTAATTTAATTCTATTACATATTTTAATGTAAGACATGTGCTTGCAAAATGATGTCATACGCAAAATATATTGGTAGAGAAAGGGCAACAATATATGTTTATATATAAACGGTTCTTTCACTTTCTATAGACTTATTTGAAATTAAAATGTACAATTATCTATGGACTTCTTTGAATTATGTTTTAGTCATTTGCTTATAATTGCAATAATTCAATGGTTTATTAGATATATATTAACACTTGAATCCTCGTCTCAAAGTTAAGGATTTTGCTAGAGTAAGCTTGAGCGTAGAAAAGTTGGAGCATTGACTCATTATCAGTGCAATATGCATAAGTTTTATTTATTTTTTTAAAATATAAATTAATAATATTAGTATAATTAATTATAATTAAAATTATGGTTGATCACAATTGATTGTAAAAATTATTGTAATTGATTTAGTACGAGTTAGATTGATTTATTATATAAATATTTTTTTTTGTATAATAATCTTTTTTATAAATAGATGTTAATCTTCCTATATACATTAATTCATAAATATACATAAATTTATCAATATTTATCTCTTTATTTCTGTTTAATATAATATTAGAGTCATTGTATCTCTTGAGAAAAATTTTTCTTTTTCACTATATAAAGTTCGTAGAACTCGTTAGAATCGTTACTAATCAACATTAAACTCATACTTTTTCTGTTGTCTACTCCATTTAGACTTCAGACTCCATTTTTCAAACTCTAGACTCCATACTCAATCATCATTCTGGTCGATTCCGTACTTTAGTTTCTAAACTTAAGTTGATTTCTTCTATACTCACTTAGAGTTTAAAGGGAGATGTTAGTATGATTAATTATAATTGAGATTATAATTGATCACGATTGATTTTATATATGATTGTAATTGATCTAATACATAATTAGATTGATTTATTACATAAATATATTTTATTATTTTTCTTTTCTATATAGCAACATTTTTCTATAAATAAAGATTAATCATCCTATATACATTAATTTAGAAATATCAAAAATTTATTAATATTTGTCTCATTATTTTCATTTCTAATAAATAATAAGTTTTTTCTTTTAATTGCAATTTCATAGTGTTTCAATTAATTTGTGTGTATTTTGATTAATTTTTATTGTTTAACCAAAGATAAACAATTTACGTCAGATTAAGATATTCATAAAATATTTTTTATAATATAAATCATAATAATTAACATAATTAAGATTTAAACTTTAATTTAACCGTATGCATGCCTACAAATCACATAGGGTTTTGAAAATTCATGCTTTTTGAAGCATCACTCAAAAGAATAATTTTTTTCTCTCAAACAACAAATTTTTAACTTAATTAGCATCAATTACGACTTTTAAATAATGAAGTATCATAATGATGTTTGAGATTCTACCCTCTATTAGATATATATATATATATATATATATATATATATATATATATATATATATATATATATATGTTATATCATTAAATTTATATCACTTTAGGAGAATGTTTATTGTCACCCATATTTTATTATTTTTTTATGAATTAAATTTTGATTTATTTTGATCAAATGATTCATGTCGCGACCGGATCACATGATAAAGAACTTAAATTAACAAAATTTAAAAGGAGGTAAGGGAGTCGCCACCAATTTTATTTTTATTGGAAAAATTAGAAAACCTAAAAAATGGTCTGCGATTCAAAAACTCGAGTTCGGGGCCTAATTATGCACAGGAAGGGTGGAGACTTAACCCCACAAAGACTTCTACTACATCCGCCTCTAAGACGGTAATACCTTAAATCAATGCAAAAATTTTTATAACTTTTAAAAATATTTATTTTACCCATTTATATAAAAAAAAAATAAACTAAACAAAGAAATAAATTATGAAAATTTAATTTTTTTTTGGCTTGACAGTGATTCTGCTCCTACGTCTTCTCGAAAAGCGAATGAGGAACTCAAAGTCACGTAGTTCTTTTAAAAAAGATTGTGGGTTGTTTATTTTTTTTTAATTTTTAAAATATTTTTGTTTTGAAAATTTATTTGATTTTTTTTTTTATTTTAGAAAGAAAGAATTGTCAAGTCATGGCTCGTAGACAATTCTGAAGGTTACAGGATTAACAATTTGTCAGCGACTACATTAATCCAATTTTATCTTTTCTTAATAAGACTCAAACCTTTAATTCTTTTTTCGAAAACGAACCATCGTTCGTCACAACTCGGATGATTCTAGAAATTACAAGATTAACAAGTTGTCACAACTCAGCTAATCTTGTTTTAGAAAAAGAAAGCTTTTATTATTTCTTTTTTTAAAAAAGTACAAGGTCACTATTTAAAACAAATATCAATAAAACATGTCAATTGCAAAAAAAAAAGGAAAACAAAAAAAGAATTTATTATTAAAAAACAGTATCAAAGTTTTTTAGTGTATCAACAATTAAAGACTCAAAATTCAAAGAGATGAGACAAAAGAGTCACTGGTCCGAAATAAACTAACACCTAAATACAAATAATAACACCCACTAAAAAAAAAAAAAAAAAAAAACCAAATGACTCAAAACCCACAAAACCCAATAAAAAAACTTACTAAATCCTAATCGAAAACATACTAAAAACAACAAAAAACTCTCGTGCCCAACGGAAAAAAAAAAAACAAACAAACCCAAATAAAAAAAAAACCCAAAGAAAGAAAACCAAACCCAAAAAAAAACGATCGAATATTAACAAAAAAAAAAAAAGAAGAGAAAACGATAAACCAAATAAAAGAGAGAAAGAGACATTAAGTCTCTGAGACCAAAAACCAGAACAGAGAACCAGGGGGTGGGATTTCAAATGGGGCTTGGAAGGCTGGGCTGAAAATGGGGGAGGACGGCGTTTCAGGTGGCTCGATGGTGACCGTGCGGTGGCTCGCACAAGGAGCGGCGGCTGGGGCGTGGTTGGGTGGTGTTCCGATCTGGCTCGTGGTGGGTCTTGGGTGGAGGACGGTGGTGATGGAGGGATGAAGTGGGGTTCACGGTGGTTGGGCTCGCGGCGAAAAATGGCGGTTGATGGATTCGGTTTGGTTGGACGGTGGGCGCCGTGGTTGCGCGGCCGGTGAAGGGGTTGCCGTGGAAGAGGTTGAAGGTGAGTTGTTTGGGTGGCCATGGCTGTTTCGGGATGGGTGTACGGTGCTACTTGTGGTGGCCGGGAGCGAGGGGTACATGGTGAGGTGAAGGGTTGAAGGGAGGCTATGGTTCTTTGGGTGGTTCACGGTGGTGGGTCTCGGGCTGGGCCGCGGTGCATTGGGTGGTTGACGGTGGTGATGTGGGAACATGGAGCTTTATGAGTGGTGGCCATGCCCGAGCTTGCGGCGGCGGTGTAGAGGTTCGTGGTGATGGTTGGTGGTTGGAGGATGGAGCAAAACAGAGGTGGGGGAGATGGACGTGGTGGCTGGGCTGGGCATTTTCTGGTTTAGCTTTGGTTATTGGTTGATGGGTCACAGTGATGAAACTTGAATTTGTTTGGGTGTTGGAGAGGAATGGAGGAACTAATGGTGAATTTTGTATATGGTCGTTTTATGGTTTATTTCCTCTTTTGT
This sequence comes from Ormosia emarginata, assembly GCA_029884605.1. NCBI lineage: Eukaryota > Viridiplantae > Streptophyta > Magnoliopsida > Fabales > Fabaceae > Ormosia > Ormosia emarginata. Next base: position 7,475,607 of record JAQQTP010000032.1, on the reverse strand, counting down.
TCATAGATTTTGAGGATTTGCAGAAACATTAGTTTGTTTCTTTTCTGTTGATTTGGGGCTCTTTGCAGCTTTAGCATCTATGAGTGTATATATGATATGAAAATAACTTGAAGAAGGCCACTTCAAACCCAAGATACGACTATATATCAGGAAATTGGAGATAAATATACAGGGTCCTTACCTCTCTGTGACACAAGGTATTAAAACTGGAGACCCCAAAAAAAAAATGCTCTTTCTCTCACTTTTGTTGTCTATCTGATATCTTCCAGTCCACCTTCACCCTCTTCTTACTACTGGTTGCTTCAAAAATCTCTAACGATCAACTCCCTCTGGTTTTCTTTTAAAATTTTTCCAACCTCCTTTGTATTTGCCTTCAAGCTTTCCTCTGATTTCTCTCCAAAAATTTTTCAAAAAAATGCTCCCCCCTCAAACTCTCATTCTCCCTCTTATATAGCCAAAGTCTGTGTGAATACAGACAAAACTTCTGGGGGACAAAAGCTGTGTGTGCAAGGTGGTGCAATGGAGCTGCAGGGGTGGTAATGGGAAGCACACAACAATGTTGGTGCTGCTGATATTGTGTACGTGAGTGAGTGGGTGCAAGGGTGATTGGGTTGTGCAGTTGCTTAGTGAGAAAATGGAAAAAGACAAAGAAGACTAGGAAAGCAACTGGATCCATACTCCAAATTGGAAGAAAAGACCAAAGGGGAAGGAAGAGGACTGCAACGACAGCCTCCCTTCCTTTTTTTTTTAATTATTTTTTTGTTTGTTTTTTTTTCAATTATTCCTATTGTTGTCATTTTTTATTATTTTATTTTATTTTATTTTTTTCATTTTTAGATTTTTTTTGTAAGCATTACTTATTGGGCTAATAATAAAAACATGAAAAGGGCTAAAATGGATCAAGAAAATGGGCTAAATAAAATTTGGGTGAAAAAGGAATGAGCCAAGAGAAAAGGAAACATTTATCATGTTATTAATTAATTTATTTTTTTTTTAAATTTGTATTTCTTTTTATTTATTTATTTTATTTTACTTTTTTTAATAAAGAGAAAATGAATTAAAAAAAGGGTCCTAGACAAAATTAGGTGTTCATTAGCTGATTTTTTTTTACTTGTTTCTTACTAGATATTAAGAATAACTATAATTTTTCATATTATCGTCGTAAGAAACGAGTAAAGACGTGAACTTAAATTTTGTCCCAAGAACACATAAGATTATGTGAATGAGCAAAGCAAAGATGTTGATTGAAAACTAGTGAGTTCAAACGCGAATTTACGAGTTGTCATAGTATCGTTAATCCTACCAAGGTGAAGCTCAACAGTAAAGCCGAGACGCCATCAGATTGTCAATAAGTCATCAGCGACTCAATTGACGTTATCAAGGTGAAGCTCGGCAGTAAAGCCAGAGACGTCATCGCATTGTCAATAAGCCGCGACTCAATTGACGTTATCAAGGTGAAGCTCAAACAGTAAAGCCGAGACGCCACCGCATTGTCAATAAGTATCGCCGCAGCTCAATTGACGTTATCAAGGTGAAGCTCGGTAAAGCCGAGACGTCCACGCATTGTCAATAAGCTGTCACAACTCAATTGACATTTATTGATCAAAAGAATTTTCTTTTTTTTTTTCAGAAATAATGCTGGGTGAGCTCGTGACCTGAAATTGTAAAAGGCAATGGGTTGAGCCCGGAATTAAAAGACAGTGGTTTTGGCCCGCAATTTAAAACGGCAGTGGGCTTCTGTGTCCTGAAAATGAAGTGACAGTGGGCTTCAGTGTCCCAAAATTTAAAATGTAATGGGCCTCAGTGTCCCAAAAATTAAAATGCAATGGGCCTCTGTGTCCCGAAATGAAATGCAGTGGGCTTCTGTGTCCCGAAAATTTAAAATGCAATGGGCCTCTATGTCCCGAAATGAAATGCAGTGGGCTTCTGTGTCCCGAAAATTTAAAATGCAATGGGCCTCTGTGTCCCGACATGAAATGCAGTGGGCTTCTGTGTCCCAAAATGAAATGCAGTAGGCTTCTGTGTCCCGAAATTAAAATGCAATGGGCTTCTGTGTCCCGAAAATGAAGTGACAGTGGGCTTCAGTGTCCCAAAATTTAAAATGACAGTGGGCTTCTGTGTCCCGAAATGAAAATGCAGTGGGCCTCTGTGTCCCGAAATTTAAATGACAGTGGGCTTCTGTGTCCCGAAATGAAAATGCAGTGGGCCTCTGTGTCCCGAAATGAAATACAGTGGGCTTCTGTGTCCCGAAAATTTAAAATGCAATGGGCCTCTGTGTCCCGACATGAAATGCAGTGGGCTTCTGTGTCCCAAAATGAAAATGCGGTGGGCCTCTGTGTCCCGAAATTTAAATGACGGTGGGCTTCTGTGTCCCGAAATGAAAATGCAGTGGGCCTCTGTGTCCCGAAATTTAAATGACAGTGGGCTTCTATGTCCCGAAAATTAAAATGCAGTGGGCTTCTGTGTCCCGAAAAATTTTTTCTTTTTCTTTTTCTTCTCCTTCTTCTTTTTTCTTCTTCTTTTTTCTTTTTTTTTTTAGGAAAGATCATTAGGTCATTGGACCTTATTTATTTATTTAAGCTTTTTCTGTGTTTTTTTTTTTATATAGTGAAGCTTGGCGTGAAAGCCGAAGACGTCACTTTCTTTCGTGAAAAGATATTGTGCTATTCATTCCTGCAACTCAAAATCTAAAGATCATGTCAATATCGTCAAAACTTTCTCTTGCATTCTGGATATTAATTGCTTCCTCGGAAAACTTTGATCCATCAACCCCGGGAGCAGGCTCTTGCAAACTAGGGCTTATCAGCTTGTCTCAAATTCCTTGGACTCTTCAAACATCCGTGTATCTTTCCTTTCTCTTTTGGTCATCAGGAACACAGTTCCCCGTCTTCTTCCTGACAAGGTGGGTTGAATATGGGGTAGACCTAGTTTTCATCCCTCGATTGAAACTTCTAAACCATTATTGGTCTAACTTATTAATCGAAGGATTGCCATTAAATCATCAAATCAAATGATATTGAACTTATATTCCTTTTGATTGAAGCATTTTGTAGTAAACTGTGTGATTTCGCAAATATGAAAGGAACAAACAAGATAAAAGAAAGCAGAAGAATAAGAGAAAAGAAAAGAAAGAGAAAGGTACTTTCATTTATTTGAATGTTCACAAACACATACAGGCATTGAGAATGATAAAGAATACAAAGGATGATATAGACAAAGCGAAAGGTAATTGCCCCAGTTAGGATTCCTTCATTCTATTTAGACAGGACCTAATTCTCAGACGGATATTACAACCATTGACCGCCAATGATACAAATCCTCTTCCATTGATCATCGCTCAAAATTTGCCCCAGTTTTTCTCTTCCATAACTGCTCAAAATTGGCCCAGTTTTTATGTTGTTTCAGTGGGTCCTTCAGGTGACATGCCCTAATTTTGCTTAGGCCGCCCTTGCGGGTTTTCAACCTAACGGGCTTCTTCTCTCCTTTTCTTTTCTTTTCTTTTCTTTCTTCTTTTTTTTCTTTCTTTTTTTTTTTTCTTTAGGCATAGAACTTCTTGATTGCATCGGCATTTGTCGGCCTTGGCAATTCATTTCCATCCATATCTGTCAAAACTAGGGCTCCTCCGAGAATGCTTGCTTAACAATGTAAGGCCCCTCATAACTCGGTGCCCATTTGCCTCGGCGTCTTCTTGGTTTGGGAGTTTTTCTTCAAAACCAGGTCACCTGCTTGAAACTCCCTAGGGCGTACTTTCTTGTTGAAAGCTCTTGCCATTCTTCTTTGGTATAGTTGCCCATGACAAATGGCCTTTAATCGTTTTTCTTCAATCATGTTTAACTGCTCATATCGAGTTTTTATCCATTCTGTCTCTTCCAGCTCAGCTTCCATCAACACTCTTAAGGATGGGATCTCGACCTCTATAGGGGATACTGCTTCCATGCCATATACCAGGGAAAATGGCGTTGCCCCGGTGCTAGATCGGATATTAGTGCGATATGCGTGGAGAGCATAGGGGAGCATCTCATGCCATTCTCTGTAATTGACCACTATTTTGGCTACTATCTTCTTGATATTCTTGTTTGCTGCTTCCACCGCGCCATTTATCTGAGGTCTGTAAGGAGCAGAATTATGATGCTTGATCTTAAACCTCTGACATAGATTCTTAATTTCGGCACTATTGAGATTAGGGGCATTATCTGTAATAATCCTTTCCGGGATTCCATATCGACAAATGATGTTTGCCCTCAAGAACTTGAGAACCACCTTTTGAGTGACCTTGGCATATGAACAGCCTCTACCCACTTAGTGAAGTAATCGATTGCTACCAGGATGAACCTATGGCCATTGGAAGCCTTTGGATTTATTGGTCCAATAACGTCAATTCCCCACATTGAAAAAGGCCAGGGTGCCACCATATTATGCAATGGGACAGGAGGTGCATTAATGCGGTCAGCGTATGCTTGGCATTTATGACACTTTCGAACATATCCTATGCAATCAGATTCCATAGTGGACCAGTAATAACCACATCGTAGGATTTGGCGAGCCATCATGATACCATTCGCGTGCGTTCCACAAATCCCTTCATGAACTTCTGTTAAAATGGTGAGAGCCTCTTTAGATTCCACACATCTGAGGAGTGTACCATCATAATTCCTTTTGTACAAGCACTTCCCGCTCAAAAAGAAAGCCATTGAGAGCCGACAAATGGTCTTTTTGTTTGTCTCATTTGCCCCTGATGGGTATTCTCTAGACTTAATGTACTGCTTGATATCATGGAACCAGGGCTGGCCTTTTTCTTCTTCCTCAACATTAGAACAATAAACCGGTTCACTTTCTGCCCTCACTCAGATAGGCTGCATATTAGCATGAATATCCAGATTGGTCATTACAGCTAAAGTAGCCAAAGCATCTGCAAATTGGTTCTTATCTCGAGTCAAGTGCGAAAAGGTGATCCCTTCAAACTTCTCGACCAACTGCATCAAATATTTCTGGTATGGAATCAACTTTGGATCCTTAGTTTGCCATTCCCCATTCACTTGATAGATTATCAGTGCCGAATCTCCATATACTTGTAATTCTTTCACTCCCAATTCTATTGCAACTTTCAATCCTTGAGCACACGCTTCATACTCGGCAACATTATTGGTGCAATCGAACTCTAACTTGATGGCGACAGGGTATTGCTTCCCACTTGGTGATGTGACCACTGCCCCTATGCCGCTTCCATACATATTGACTGCTCCATCAAAGTACATCTTCCATATGTCTTCTTCATCCGACTCTTCTTCAACTGCTAAAACATCTCCGTCGGGGAATTCAGATATCACAGGTTGTTTGTGATTGAGTGGGTTCTCAGCTAAGTGATCTGCAATTACACTCCCTTTGATGGATTTCCGAGTCACGTGCTTTATATCGAACTCAGAGAGAATCACTTGCCACTTGGAGACTCGTGTGGAAACATGAGGACTTTCAAATATGTACTTTATTGGGTCCATTCTTGATATCAACCAAGTTGTATAGTACAACATATATTGCCTCAACCTTCTTGATGTCCATGTTAGGGCACAACAAGTCTTCTCGATTGTCATGTAGCGAGACTCACACTCATTGAACTTCTTGCTCAAATAGTAGATGGCATGTTCTTTCCTTCCTGCCTTATCATGCTGCCCTAACATTGCTCCCATGGATGTCTGTAATACTGTGAGGTACAATATCAAAGGACGACCAGGCGTTGGTGGCACCAAAATGGGAGGATTTTGCAAATAAGTTTTGATCTTCTCAAAAGCTTCCTGACAACATTCATCCCATTCTCCTGGTTGTTGTTTCCTTAATAGCTTGAAGATTGGCTCGCAGGTGCTAGTCAGATTGGCTATGAACCTAGCGATGTAATTTAGCCTTCCGAGAAAGCTTCTTACCTCTTTTTCCGTTTTGGGAGCGGGCATCTCTTGTATTGCTTTGACTTTGTCAGGGTCTACTTTGATCCCTTCCTTGCTAACGACGAAACCAAGCAGTTTTCCAGTCGATGCACCAAAGACACACTTTGCTGGGTTTAGCCTTAACTTGTACTTTCTGAGTCTTTCGAATAACTTTTGCAAAGACTTCCACGTGGCTTTCCCCTTCTTTGGATTTGGCGACTATGTCATCCACATATACCTCAATTTCTTTGTGCATCATGTCATGGAACAAAGCAACCATGGCACGCTGATAGGTGGCCCCAGCATTCTTCAAACCAAACGGCATAACTGTGTAACAAAAAGTTCCCCATGCCGTGATGAACGTGGTCTTCTCTTTATCATTCGTGTCCATGGGAATCTGATTGTATCCAGAATATCCGTCCATGAAAGAGAATCTATGACCCCTTGCAGCATTGTCGACGAGGACATCGATGTGAGGCAGTGGGAAATCATCTTTAGGGTTAGCTTTGTTCAAATCCCTATAATCTACGCACATCCTGACTTTTCCATCCTTCTTCGGAACAGGGACGATGTTTGCTACCCATTCTGGGTGTCTAGATACTTCCAAAAATCCTGCTTCCAACTGCTTGGTGACTTCCTCTTTGATCTTTAAGGACATTTCCGGGTGCATTCTTCTCAACTTTTGCTTTTTTGCTTCAGCATTGGGGTATAGCGGGATTACGTGGGAAGCTATACTCGGATCCAACCCCGGCATATCTCGGTAAGACCATGCAAAGACATCCATGTAGTCTCTAAATAACTTGATCATGCATTCCCGCTCTGGATTATTCACCAATCTTAACTCTTTCTTGTCTTCATCAGTTCCCATATTGATTACCTCCACTTCTTCTTCATTCAGGCTGAATTCTCTCTCAGACCTTTCTACTAACTTGGCAAACTCCTCAGTAGCGTCTTTTTCTTCATCCGAGTCATAGTTGTCTATATCCATCATTGAATGAGAATCCATCTTTAAGCCTTCAGGAATATCTTCATGGGACAATGACTCTACAAGACTCAAATCCCTGGAAGATTTATTTATGCCAGATTAGAAACTATTGACAGAAGGAAAATATGGTAATTGACAAGGCTAAGAAAAAGATAAGTTGATGATAAAGAGAAGCAAAACAGTGAATCAACTGAGAAACACAAAGTTCATTGCATCGAAAAAAAGATCACATGAGCAGTGAAACACATAAAAACACACAAATTCATTACATTAAAGCTTCAATAAAAGTTAACATAACTTCAACATCACAAAAGTCTCAGATAACATCATGACTAAACAATTACTTTATGGCAATCACATCAATTAACGCCTCAGATCGCCAATTGTCCCAAGGTTTCAAGTTATCGGAGGGCTGAATAGCATGGTATTCTCTTGAGTCTTCCTCCACATTGTTAATGATTAGCCGGACCCGAGGACTGGAGGTTCCATTGATGACTTCAGCAGGAACCGGGAATGTTTCCTTCAAATGAGGAATAGTCCTTTTCACTTTATTCTTCTCATCGAGAGTCATGCCTTGCTTCATCATATCTTCTAAAGATGCATCATATCCCAGGCCATGTCTGCTCTTGTTTTCTGGTAGGGTGATTGTGGACTTGGTTCCTTGTAGCTGAATTCCTAAACCTTTCCCGACTTGATAACCATTCTTTGTCATGATGCGAGTCACAATTTGATGAACATCTTTGGAAGGCGACTCGTCTTTCTCTACCTTCGATTCCACTAACTGGAAGCTGTGCAAGAAATTCTCCACCTCCAAGTCTGTGTTTTCAACATTAGGCACTGAAGTAGGTTTCATTAACAGGATCTCTTCTTCTCCTCAAATGGTAACCAGACATCCATTATTGATGTACTTCAAGCATTGATGCAAAGTTGAGGGAACAACACCGGCAGCATGGATCCATGGTCTTCCTAAGAGCATAGTATATGTAGGTTCGATCTCCATTACTTGAAACAGTACTTGGAAGCAGTTCGGGCCTATCTCGAGTGGAAGGGTCACTTCCCCCATGATCCCTCGTTTTCTTCCATCGAAGGCTCGCACTGTCATTTCTTGAGGTTTCAGATCTTCTGTGCTCATAGCCAATTGGGATAAGGTTGTTCTTGGGAGGACATTCAAAGCGGAACCCCCATCAATCAAAACCATGGCAACCACATATCCCTGACACTTCAAAGTGATGTGCAAAGCACGTGGGTTATTGTTGACCGTACCACTTCTTCTTCAGAGAAAGGGATCACATTGATGTGCCTTATCGGATCCACCATGCTCACCAAGCTTTCTGGGGTAACATCTGGTTTCACATAAGCGTCATTTAACACTTTCTGCAGAGCTTTGCGATGAGGTTCAGAACTCATGATGAGTGACAATAGAGAGATTCGGGCCAGAGTTTTCCTGAGTTGTTCTACAATGTCATACTCGCTTTGCTTCATGATCTTTAGGAACTCTTCTTCCTCATCCTCTTTTGTTTCTAAGAGGCTTGCTTTTCCTTTTCCAGTCTTATCTTATTACCCATAGCACCTACCGTTTCTTGTAATCCCTCCCACGCCTACGACATTTGTCACTGCTTGGGTGGGCTCTGTTATCTGTGTAATAGGGGCTGAAGAGGTTTGTCCTATATCACCTTGCATCTTTACCTTGACATCATACTCCCAGGGCACAGCACGAGAATCACTGTAGGGAAAAGGCGTAGGCTTCTTTATTGCTATGACAACTTTCCTAGAATTTGGGATTTCACCAGTACGCGGCAGTTTGAGGACAAGACGCTCCACAGTATCTATTTTCCTTGTGAGCCTTTTTGCTCGAGTAACATCCACTACCCCCAAAGCCATGAACCTCTGCACCTGAGCTTTAAATTCTTGACAGCTTTCAATATCGTGCCCCTTCTTTATATGATATTCACAGTAAGCTTCAGTATCATACTCAAACCCTACCTCCTCAAAGGTTACTGAAGAACAGTAACCAGCTTGGACCAGACCTTGGAATATTAGCTTCATAGGGGTTCTGGCATTTGCGACCCTTTGAACTCCTTCCTCGTCTTTTTCTAACGCATTTACAGTCCCTTTCCCATGATTCGGAATTGGGTTACTAGTAATGCTAGGCCCTTTCTCCTCTTCAAAGTCTAACTTTCCACAAGCAATCAGTTTCCTAACTATTGTTTTAAATACCTCGCAATCCTCAATTGAGTGGCCTGGGTTATCCATATGGAACTTACAAGTTGCATTAGGGTTGTACCAAGCTGGGAACGGAGGGACCATAGGGCGAGCAGGCGCGCATGCGATCAGGTGTGCATCAAACAATTGTTGAAACAAATCGGCATTGAGATTGGCACTTGGGAAAAGGGGGTAGATTCACCTGGGTCGAGTATACCCTTGGTTTCCATGGTTTCGAGGTGCGGGAGGACGATTGGTATAGGCAGGACGGGTTGGAACGTATGGACGCGGTGGTGGGATATTGTTGACTTGGTATGAAGTTTGGTAAGCTGGAAAAGTGGGTGGAGGAGCTTGATAAGAAGGATATGGTCGGGGATTACGGGGGAAGTATGAGTTTTGGGGTTGCACGTAACTGACTTCTGGTTCCTTTTTCTTTACTGGCGCCACCTTTTTGGGGAAATTGCTCTCTGTACTTCCAGCAGGTAATTTTCTGGCTTTTGAGAGATTCTCGATTCTTTCTCCAGCCACAATCAGGTCCGAAAAATCCTTGTAGGTAGACCCTGCCATCAGCCCAATAAAAGGTGCTCCTAGAGTCCCCATAAAGTACGAGCTCATCTCCGACGGAGTCAATGGTGGTTGAACCTGAGCTGCTAACATTCTCCACCTTTGGGCGTATTGCTTGAAAGTTTCACCCTGTTTCTTCTGCATTGCCCCAAGTTGTTCTCGGGTAGGTGCGGTATCGATGTCAAATCGATATTGCCCCAAGAATTGGTTTGTCAGGTCATCCCAGCAAGAAATCCTCGAATGGTCAAGTTGCATGAACCATTCCAAAGCTGGCCCGGTCAGGCTTTCATGGAAGAAATTGATTAGGAATCTCTGATCCCGTGACCAAATAGCCATCTTTGTAATGTAGGTCTTTAGATGGAACTTGGGATTGGTGCTTCCGTCGTACTTTGAGAAATCCGGAATTTTGAAGTCTTTAGGGATGTTGACTTCAACCTCCGGGCACAGTTCATCAATTCCCACTGAGCCATACAGATTAGGGCCTTGAATAGCTTTGATTTGCTCTTGCATCTTTTCAATCAGTTCATCTCTTAACTTTTCTTTCTCTGAGTTGCCGTTAAGGAATATCTTTACTGGCCGCTCATGAGTACTCTCCGCATTGTTATTTCCCCCTTCATGATTACCATTCATAGAATCGTCCTCCTCATTCACATTGTTGTTTACATTTGCATTAATTCCATGACCAAAAGAAGCTCCATTTGTGGTTCTAAGGGTCTCAGTTAACTGTCTCAGTAAATCCTCGACCCTTGATTGTCCTTCTGCCATCGTATTGATTCTTTCCCTCATTTCATCCATCTCTTGATTCAAATTTCTTTCTGAACTTGACATCTCCCTTAGCCTAGTTTGCAGCCTTGTTTCGTATGTCCGGGTTTGTGCGATCTGCGTTTTCCGAGGACGAGCAATGGTTCAAAACTTTTACCTGAAAATTGTAAAAGTCAAATTATTATTTTTCAAGAGATTGTATTCATTATTTGTCAGAGGACCGTTAGTGATGCCAAGTAGATCTGAAGCGAGTATCTTTGATCTTTGTTTGTCGTGACTATTACCCAGAACGTCTCGTTCGAAAGTATTGAGCCTCAAGTGAAATATGGGATCAGAAAACAAATGTCGAGACAAGCATACTTCATTCATTCAACTGAAAAGATATGACAATTAAGTACATTGCTTCAAGCTGACTACATCATGACCTAGCTCAATAAAACTAATCCCTATTTGAATACACCTTGGCCATTTGTTTCATCTGTCCTATCAGGTCTTTACAGTACTCAATGAAGTCACTGATTTCTACTGGTGTCTCAAAAGGATTAATCATCCTATCGGCCTTCCTCAAATGATATGGGGTATCTGCAATTGCCGAATTAGCCAAGCATGCTAATTTTGCAAAACGACTCCTCCAAACATATGCTTCTTCCTTCCATCCACTGATGTCGCCTCTTTGTTGTTCCACCTGATTCATTAGTTCCTTCATTTTTTCATGCTCTTGTTGTAATGCTGCTTCATATTCTGAGATTGTCTCTTTCATGTGGAGTTTCTTGTTTTTTATCACACTTTCATATTGCTCGGATGTCACTTTCATCTGTTGTTTCATTTCTTCTACCAGTCGCATCGCATTGCCCTGAGTTAATTTGGCATTCTTGAGTTGCTCCTTAAGTTGTTGGTTTTCACCATAACTCTATCTCTTTCTTGCCTTCGGAGTCCTAATTCCTTGTTTGCGGCCCCCGACAATGCTTGGTCTTCAACAGGTAATCATGTTCCATCTTCATCTTTTTGTTAACCCCTTCGAGAATGCGGTCCTTTTCAACATTTTCTCGCTTCAAGGCTGCACATTCATGGCGGGTCTCTCTCAACTCAGCTTCCATCTTCTCCCTTTCCTTTTCCATTCTTGTGATCTTAGCTTTCATTTCTTTTGTCTCTTCATTTTCAATCAAGGCTGAGGCTGAAAACCCATTAACCAAAGGAATTATTGGGGCCTTGAATGGCAACTTGATTTCCTGAACTCTGTCTCTAACCCATTGGCGGTAACTTTCGTTGGCTGCACAGCTTCTAACTCCCAATTCTTTTCCTCTTCGGATGATCCTGTCCTAAGCACTTCGGATCTTCTGAAGTGACTCGATGTTTTCCATGTCATCATAGTAAAGAACAAAAGGCGTTACTTGGACTTCCGCAGGTGGTCCCATCATAGGGTAACCAAGTTGTCGTTGTGCCAAGACTGGATTGTAGTTAATACACCCTCGTGTACCCATGAGGGGTATGTTTGGAAATCCTCCACACTGGTAGATGATAGCCTCTATATCTTTCCATCGAGGATACCATCTGATTTGTTTTTCATCCAGTTCAGCCAAATGGTCCGTCCACTCACGGCTGCTCTTATTCTTTAGCTGGTACATGTTGAAGTCAGCGATAGGACACTCTGTTCTGTATGATCTGTTGAAAATATGAGTTATGAGCCAAACATATAACATCGGCAAGCAACAGAGGATTCTTTTGCCATTCTTTTCGTGGCAAAAGTTCAAGGTGCAATAAACATCTGCGAGAAGGGCTGGAGTCGGGTTATTGGTGTTGAACTTGCAAGCTAGGAACACATCAATCGCTGCATAATCCACATAGTCATCAATGTTAGGGAACAGGACTAGACCGTAAATGGTGAGGGCCAACACATCTATGAAAGCATCCCAATCTTCACTTTTGGCTAAGTGACACATGTGTTCCTCGAGGTATTCTCTCGAGAACCCTTTGGTTCCATTCCTATTTTGTTGCACACCTTGTAGGTCTCTAGCGTGCACTTTCAGAACACTTGCTACTGTCTGGAGGGATGCATAGTGTCCTATATAAAAGTATGGCTTTTTACCCTCCAACGGCAAACCCAGAATCTGCTCAAATTCTTCCAAAGTGGGGGCTAGCTGGAAATCCTGAAAGGTGAGACATCGGAGAGGCGGGTCATAATATTGGGCTGCTGCAGTGATCGCTTCCACTTGCACATTCACTTCTAACAAATCCAGAATCTTCCCATACTTCGCTGCGAGTGTCAAACGTTGGGTCTTCTTCAAAGATTCGGCCCATGACCACCAAGCTCTCAGTGTTAACTTTCTTGGCTTTGAGTCGCAGAGTTTTCTTCAAAGTCATATCCTTGTGTTCTGATCCCATATTCCTTTCCATCAAAGATACTCACTTCAAATCTTGATTGAGTCTAACGGTTCTCTAACAAATTTTCCTGAAGAATGACAAAGAGATTAGAGTGAAGCATGATGCAAGGATGCAAAGTATTATTATTTTTTTATCTTCTTTAAAATGAATGCAATGATAACTAGTTGGTCCACTAATAGTGACTTGCACCCCCTTTTTTTTTAAAAAAAAACTTTTCTCTCCTTTTATTTCCAAGTAAAACTTGTCTTTGAGCGGGGTGCGATTAGGTTTATCACATTAATGGACCACACTACTTATTATGTATATGTACAAAAGCAAATATGACATGGATAAATTCGAAAGTAAGAAGAAGGTACGTTCCCTGTGTGCCCTAAGGGATTGTCTTAAATTTGAGGAATTCTACCTTAAGGTTCTATGGGTCTTTCTGATTCGTGAAAACTCTCGTTGGGTGACTCTTCTACTCTAAAGGCCTCTAGAGCTAAATCTCATTTCATAAGGTTGACCGCAAACAGTGGGTAAACCACCAAGTGCGGGACATCTATGAAAAAGGCACACTCTAGATGAGGTTTTCGCGATAACCAAACATGATGTACATCCAAAATGGCTACCACTACGCAACCTCTGCTTATCTTAGGTTTCACTCAGACCCAGGTATAGGGCCCCGCTCGAATGTGTGTGATAAACGTGTAAGTGCGGTGTGTGTAGGGAGCATACAAACCTTTATAATCCTAAGATCTACCCATATTCTGCAAAACAAACACAAAACAAATTCTAAAGGAGCCTCTATCCTAAGGTTTGCACAATAAAAAAGCAGTTAAAATAACTAATAAACAAAATTAAACAAACAAAGAAAAATAAAATAAAACAAAAAGGGTAAAACAAATACGTAAATGTCACAAAAAATTGCACTACCAACTTGTAAAGGCTTGACTTTCAAAATCCCCAGTGGAGTCGCCAACTGTCGCGACCGGGATCGCGGCGGGATAGCGACTTAAATTAACAAAATTTAAAAGGAGGTAAGGGAGTCGCCACCAATTTTATTTTTATTGGAAAAATTGGAAAACCTAAAAAAATGGTCTGCATTCAAAAACTCAGGTTCGGGAGCCTAATTATGCACAGGGAAGGGTGGAGACTTAACCCCACAGCACCCCTACTACATCCGCCCTAAGACGGTTACCTTAAATCAGTTGTGCAAATTTTTATAACTTTTAAAAATATTTATTTTACCCATTTATATATAAAAAAATAAACTAAACAAAGAAATAAATTATGAAAATTTAATTTTTTTTGGCTTGACAGAATTGTGATTCTGCTCCTACGTACCCTCAGGTGCAATGAGGAACTCAAAGTCACGTAGTTCTTTTAAAAAAAGATTGTGGGTTGTTTATTTTTTTTTTAATTTTTGAAAATATTTTTGTTTTGAAAATTTATTTGATTTTTTTTATTTTATTTTAGAAAAGAAAGAATTGTCAAGCTGTCACAACTCAGACAATTCTGAAGGTTACATGATTAACAAGCTGTCGCGACTCAGCTAATCCAATTTTATCTTTTCTTAATAAGACTCAAACCTTTAATTCTTTTTTCAGAAAACGAACCATCAAGCTGTCACAACTCAGATGATTCTAGAAATTACAAGATTAACAAGCTGTCACAACTCAGCTAATCTTGTTTTAGAAAAAGAAAGCTTTTATTATTTCTTTTTTAAAAAAGTACAAGGTCACTATTTAAAACAAATATCAATAAAATATGTCAATTGCAAAAAAAACAAAGGAAAACAAAAAAAAAGAATTTATTATTAAAAAAAAAGGTATCAAAGTTTTTTAGTGTATCAACAATTAAAGACTCAAAATTCAAAGAGATGAGACAAAAGAGTCACTGGTCCGAAATAAACTAACACCTAAATACAAATAATAACAGCCCACTAAAAAGGAAAAGGAAAAAAAACCAAATGACTCAAAACCCACAAAGCCCAATAAAAAAAACTTACTAAATCCTAATCGAAAAACATACTAAAAACAACAAAAAACTCTCGTGCCCAACAAAAAAAAAAAAAAAACAAACAAACCCAAATAATAAAAAAAAACCCAAAGAAAGAAAACCAAACCCAAAAAACGATCGAATATTAACAAAAAAAAAGAAGAGAAAAACGATAAACCAAATAAAAGAGAGAAAGAGACATTAAGTCTCCGAGACCGAAAACCGAGCAGAGAACAGGGGGTGGGATTTCAAATGGGGCTTGGAAGGTCAATGAAAATGGGGAGGACGGCGTTTCGTGGCTCGATGGTGACCGTGCGGTGGCTCGCACAAGGAGAGCGGCGGCCGGGCGTGGTTGGGTGGTGTTCCGATCCGGCTCGTAGTGGGTCTTGGGTGGAGGACGGTGGTGATGGAGGGATGAAGTGGGGTTCACGGTGGTTGGGCTCGCAGCAAAGCAGCGCGGTTGATGGATTCGGTTTGGTTGGACGGTGGTTGTCGTGGTTGCGGTGCGGGTGAAGGGGTTGCCGTGGAAGAGGTTGAAGGTGAGTTGTTTGGGTGGCCATGGCTGTTTCGGGATGGGTTTACGGTGCTACCGTGGTGGCCGGGAGCGAGGGTACATGGTGAGGTGAAGGGGTTGAAGGGGAGGCTATGGTTGCCGGGTGGTTCACGGTGGTGGGTCTCGGTGCGGGCTGCGGTGCATTGGGTGGTTGACAGTGGTGATGTGGGAACATGGAGCTTTATGAGTGGTGGCCATGCCTGAGCTTGCGGCGGCGGTGTAGAGGTTCGTGGTGATGGTTGGTGGTTGGAGGATGGAGCAAAACAGAGGTGGGGGAGATGGACGTGGTGGCTGGGCTAGGCATTTTCTGGTTTAGCTTTGGTTATTGGTTGATGGGTCACAGTGATGAAACTTGAATTTGTTTGGGTGTTGGAGAGGAATGGAGGAACTAATGGTGAATCTTGTATATGGTCGTTTTATGGTTTATTTCCTCTTTTGTTCATAGATTTTGAGGATTTGCAGAAACATTAGTTTGTTTCTTTTCTGTTGATTTGGGGCTCTTTGCAGCTTTAGCATCTATGAGTGTATATATGATATGAAAATAACTTGAAGAAGGCCACTTCAAACCCAGGATACGACTATATATCAGGAAATTGGAGATAAATATACAGGGTCCTTACCTCTCTGTGACACAAGGTATTAAAACTGGAGACCCCAAAAAAAAATGCTCTTTCTCTCACTTTTGTTGTCTATCTGATATCTTCCAGTCCACCTTCACCCTCTGCTTACTACTGGTTGCTTCAAAAATCTCTAACGATCAACTCCCTCTGGTTTTCTTTTAAAATTTTTCCAACCTCCTTTGTATTTGCCCTCAAGCTTTCCTCTGATTTCTCTCCAAAAATTTTTCAAAAAAATGCTCCCCCCTCAAACTCTCATTCTCCCTCTTATATAGCCAAAGTCTGTGTGAATACAGACAAAACTTCTGGGGGACAAAAGCTGTGTGTGCAAGGTGGTGCAATGGAGCTGCAGGGGTGGTAATGGGAAGCACACAGCAATGTTGGTGTTGCTGATATTGTGTACGTGAGTGAGTGGGTGCAAGGGTGATTGGGTTGTGCAGTTGCTTAGTGAGAAAATGGAAAAAGACAAAGAAGACTAGGAAAGCAACTGGATCCATACTCCAAATTGGAAGAAAAGACCAAAGGGGAAGGAAGAGGACTGCAACGACAGCCTCCCTTCCCTTTTTTTTTTTTAATTATTGTTTTGTTTGTTTTTTTTTCAATTATTCCTATTGTTGTCATTTTTTATTATTTTATTTTATTTTATTTTTTTCATTTTTAGATTTTTTTGTAAGCATTACCTATTGGGCTAAAAACAAAAACAAGAAAAGGGCTAAAATGGATCAAGAAAATGGGCTAAATAAAATTTGGGCTGAAAAAGGAATGAGCCAAGAGAAAAGGAAACATTTATCATGTTATTAATTAATTTATTTTTTTTTAAATTTGTATTTCTTTTTATTTATTTATTTTATTTTACTTTTTTTTAATAAAGAGAAAATGAATTAAAAAAAGGATCCTGACAAAATTAGGTGTTCACAATTCAAATGAGCTAATTTAATAAAAAATTAATAAAATAAGAGTAGCAATAAACACGAAGGAGTAGTAATAAATACTCTCTTACTTCAGCTACAATAATAAAAGTGTGTTAAAGTGAAAAGCAATAATTATAAGAAAAATTTCTTACTTCAAATGAATTCGAAAAACTTTTTATTTTTAGGTGCTTATATTTTTAAGGGGGGAAATTAAAAACTCTTTTTTGATGTTGTAGAAACAAATTCAATAATTATTTTGTTGCTTTCTTATCTAGAAAACAAGTTCATATAAAAAGTTGGTAAATTATGTGAGTTATCTCTCATTTCTTAGTCTCCATTTTACTTCACAAGGAAATCTTATGTAGGCATTATTTATAGACACTTAATAGTTTATATGTGTCAAATTATGTAGATTAAATTAAAATTATATATATTTTTAAAAGAAATTATTTATACATGTTAATTGTTGAATCGAATGTCAAGTGAAGAATTTCAATTTCTCATAATTCAATGGTTTTAGAAAAGTCTACTAACTACTGATAAAAAAATTATAAGTGTGTTTGGGTACGCGTTTTCAATTTTTTCTTTTCAAACGGAGGAAAAATTTTATTTGAGTAAAACTTGTTTGTATTATTTTTACATAATTCTTGTCTCTAATTGGTATTAGAGTGAAAATAAGATTTTTTTGCTTTTGGGTTATAATTTTGTTTATTGAAAATTTTTGTCTCTAATATTCATTTTATCAAATTCATTTTTAAGATAAAATTTATTAAATATAAATTATATTATTACACATTTATTTTCAACTAAACTTAAATTTATAAAATTAAATTAACTCAAATTTAAATTTATAAATTCTAATTCAAACATACATGCACTAAATCACTCCTTTCTTTTACCTTCCTTTTAAGTTTTATGGCTGTCTGTCTATATGAAAAATTTTATCTTTATGATTCATAATAACTAATAACCAGTTAATCACGAACCAACATTTGATATTTTGACTCATAAATCTTACAAGATCCCTGACAATGGGAACTGTTTAATTGCAGACAAACAACATAATATAAAAGAAAGATCTCTTTTGATTTGTTCTTTTGCTTCGCAAGATATAGTCAAATATTTGCAAAAGAAAAGTATATGATTGAGTTTTATAAACAAAACAAAATCAGAAGATTGGTAGAAAAACTTGTGTATAAAATATCCATGATGTCTTTCTAATATAACCATATATGTGACTTTGCAAATCCATATAATAAGACACTGGAAACATAAATGGAAGTTCCTTAATTCTCATTTAAATAATTTTGATATTTTTATCCTCAGACTTGTGGTCACTATTGATTATCTCTTCAATCAAGAGAATCTACATATTTTAGATAAGAAATACATTTTAAATATTTTTCTTCAAAACAATTTAATAAAAATTATGTGGTTTTATTGAATATATTGATTGAATATTTAATGATAAGTGAAATGAAAATGATATAGAATAGAAGGAGATGAAATTGAATAAATGTTTTATACTATTGTTTGGACAATTTATGATGAAATGAAAAAAAAACTATTTCATAATTTAAAATAATAATGAAATAGAATAGAAAAATAAGAAATAATAAAGTAAAAATCTTATTTCATCTAATATCTTACAATTTAGAGAAAAAAAAATAAGACAAAAAATAAAATAAAACAAAATAAATTTCATTTAATATCATCTTATCTTATCTTTATTTTTAAAATCAAAACAATAAAATTATATAATATTTTATTTTATTTCATTCTATTCCATCATTTGACACCCATCCAAATAAATCAAAACACTCTTAAAAGTTTAATAGGAGGGAGAGAAAGTGACAGCATGTCTCAACGGCTCTGAGTGGGGGAAGGCATTTGCAGATTAGCTTAAGCACGTGGGTTGGTTCTTTATACTACAATACCATTCCCAAGTGGCACCACCCCAACCTATCATACAACCTCTGTCTGGCAACATATTTGTTAAATTCCTATTCCCTTTTTATGATCAAGTAGTGTATACTTGCTTAGAGGGTTTCTCCTCTATTTCCCAAGGCCTATAACTACTAAGGGTAGAAAAACTTCGAGTCAAATATGGTGTGATTTACTTTGAAATTATAAACACACAATAAATCGTGGTTTAGAGCCATACCAAACAAAGTATCATATGCGGATTAGTGTTTTTTTTTTTTGGCATGTGTGGATTAGTTTGCAATCTATAAATTGTGAAAAGTTTAAATATGTTTTTTTTTAATATATTATTTTTTATTTATTTTGTTCCTTTAATTTTTTTATTACGATTTGTGTTATTATAATTTTAAAAGTGAGTAAAAATTAATTCTTATCATTTTTAAAAACAAGTAAAATTAGTTCAATTCAATATTTTTTATGTTAAAACTGATATAAGAAAAAAAATTTAATATGAGTGACTTGAATTAAGTTAATTTTACTCATTTTTAAAATTATAAGAACACAAAATAATTATAAAAAAATTGAGAAACAAAAATAAAAAATGAATATATTTAGAGGTAAAAAAACATATTTAAGCTATTGTGACAATATATACATTGCTTTCTAGATAGGTCTTAAATTGAATTCAATTGTCATTTGATTATTGACATAATTATATAATTCGGATCGGATGTTGACTTGGTCAGAAGGTTGAATCATTAGGTCAATAGTTTGATTGCATAGTTAAACGATCGAATCTAAAAATTCAGACAAAGAAGGAAAAGTTTTTTTAAAAAAAATATTATATAAAAAACTATTTGATATAAAAAATATTAAAGAAAAAAATTATATGAAAAAAACATCAAAATAGACAATGATAATAACCTATTAGTTTGATAATAATATAAATTAATAATTTGATAATAATATTAAATAAAAATATATGATCTAATGATAAAATATATTTCATGACAAAAAAATTTTATGTACAATGTTTAAATCTTAAAAATCACATTTTTAAAGTTTCAATTCTTAAAAAAAAAAATAGGTCAACCGCTAAATAAGTCACCAGGTCGGTGGAAAAAACAATTTAATTAGTTGACTAAACTAGTCTAAAACCTAAATCACAAGTTTCCCAAACAAATCAACCAGACCGGTCTAGTCCGTACAATCATGGACATTAGGCTATTCATTACAGGCAAAGTTTAATTTGGATGCTCTGCCTGCCCAACCTTATTTATCTTGCCCACTCTTAATTTATAATTTAATATGATATAAACAAAATTTAAAATTGTTATCCTAGTACAGATTTAAACGAAAATTGTTTTCCTAATAATCGTTAATTAATGCAAAGTCTACTTATAGTTTTATTTATTCATTTTATACAAAAATAATAATTTTTATTAAACATAATTAAGAATTTTATTTTAGTATTTCATGGTAGTTGAATGAGTTACCACTCCAGAGTCAAGAGCAACTTGAAATATGACTCATTTTCAAGAGATGTTTTTCACAAGTTAAGCTTTAAATTTGAGACTTCTTATTATTAAGAGAATCTCAACAACCTTTGCCCCACTTACAATCTTAACTTGCTTATGCTAGACCAATAAACTCACTTGGATAATAATTAATAATTAATAAATATTTAAAAATTAACGAATATATCAATACCTACAAAAATACTTGAGTACCGAAATAATATTGTATGATTAAAATTACCTTTAACTTCTGTTTTTTTTTTTATATATGTAAGAGAATTACCTTTAACTTCATTCCTAACCTAACTTTGCACAATTTCCTATCACGTCTGATTGTCACCACCAAATTAATTTGGTATTTGGTGTGTATAGGCTTTGAGATATGGAAAATCATACTTATTCTCATTATTCTTAGATACCTCTCATAGTCATAGACTTTCATGCAAGTCACTAACTAATTTGATAATTCCTTGAT
This sequence comes from Ormosia emarginata, assembly GCA_029884605.1. Lineage (NCBI taxonomy): Eukaryota > Viridiplantae > Streptophyta > Magnoliopsida > Fabales > Fabaceae > Ormosia > Ormosia emarginata. The sequence continues at coordinate 7,454,824 of JAQQTP010000032.1, read as the reverse complement.
TCCACTATCACTTTTGTTTTTTTTGAATGGTCAAGATATATACATTCATCTTATAGTCTGTATAAAGTTTTTATGGATAAAATCCTTCTAAATATGACCATTGCTCTTACGATAAAGGTTACTTAGTCAACACTTAATTACTTATGCTAAAACGAAAAATTTGAAAAAAATTTAAAAGTAATTTTACAATACCTTCCCAACAAAAGGTTAGATAATAATTATTAGTCTTTTTACTTGTATGTATAATTTTATTATTTAATACCATTAAATATATATTTTTTGAAATAAAATTATTTACAAATAAACACTCAAACATAAATCAATAATTTTAATAGTAATAATTGTTTTAATATTTTTCTTAAATTATTCCCCTTCTAAAATCAAACATATTATTTATCATCATGTTTAGTTTGACAAAATGATTTTCGTAGAATGAGAATACTAGTGAAAATGAAAATGAATAAATAAAATATTATTTTATTCTTATATTTGATACGTTGAAATTGATTAAAAAAACAAATAATTTTTAAAAATGAAATGAAATAATAATATTTTATGATTCAATACCTATTAATATTGAATAAATGCCTCTTTCATTAGGAATGATATTTTCTTTCCAATCACCAAACTAAATATGAGAAGGACTTATTCTCATTTCCATTTTCAATGTTTTTTCCCTCTTAAAGGGTAATTGTTAGAGGTGCCAATTTAAACTTTTGGTAAATATTTTGAATGAAATTAGGCCTAGCCCAGTGGACCGAGCCCAATGTAAATGGGCCAGGACTAATATTTTGCATTCTTTTCATTTAAACTTTTTTTTTTTAAATGCAAACAAACGCAAACTTTTGATAGGTCTACTATACATAATTACATTGCTTCAATTTGTAAAATTTGATCATGTCGAATGTCTTTCTCTCTCCATTTGTGGGAGCTTCCTTCCTCTCAGTAGGAATTAGCGGAGCTTGTCTCAGGGTCTTGTGTTTATTTCCTTGTTTCTAAAGTTTCCTCCCATTCTGCTAGCTTGTTTGCACTAATTGGAAGTCTTAATATGGTAAAGCCAAAATGAACTCTCCTAATGAGGGTGAAGGCCGTGGAGGAGGTAAGAGATCAAAGCTTGAAGGTAACTTTTAGAGCTTGGAAGTGGAAGAATGTGATGCTATGCGCAATTGGCAAAACATATGCCGGTTGGTAAGATGATATGTGATAAGTAACTCAACCGGAATGCTATCAAGGCGATGATTTCAAAAAGCTGGGGGATCCAAAGAGGTTAACAATCTTTGATGTTGGAACATATATATAGATTCATGTTCCATTTCATATATGAGCAGACTTCTCTGAGCATCATAAAGGAAGCCCCTTGGAATGTGATGGGATACCTGCTCAATATTCGATATTGGGTTCCTCAATTGTTGATTCATGAGGTAAATTTCGATCTCTCTCCTTTTTGGTTACAAATCCAAGGCCTCCTAATGAACATGCTAAATATTGAAAATGCCATGAAGATAAGAGGAAGATTGGGCGATATGGTTGAAGTAGAGAACCCTATGGTGGATGGACACCTTCTTCGCATCTTTTTCAAGGTGAGAGTTCTAATTGACATAACTAAACCACTGTCCATGGGGTTTTTGCTACCTAGAAAAGACCTACCCCATGCGTAGGTAACACTAGGCTATGAAAACTTACTAGATATTCTTAGATAAGCATAAATCCAACACGTTAGATTTGTACACATTCACAAAAAATTGAAGAAAAATAATAATTTTTTATTATAAGTAGATTTAGTGAGACTCGTCTATATTTTTTCTCTAATTTTTTGTAAGGGTATATAAATATAACGTGTTAGATTTGTATCTATCCAATAATATTAGGAAAACTTACTAGACTTTTGTTACAATGTGGGAGGTTAGGTCATAACTAGAAGGTTTGCAACGATCATAACTAGAAGGTTTGCAACGATCAAAGAGCTATGTTAGTTCTTGACCCAAGCAGACCGAGATACAAAACTAGGCTTGGGGGTGCCAGAAGCTAAATCTCTTGCCTCACTACAAGCTACAAATTCCCTTAAAAGCAAATCTCTGGTGACTAAGAAAGAGAACTTGGTGGCACGTGGGAAATAGGAGGGAAATGAGCGTGGGCTTTATTTCAGTACCGGTAGTACAGGTATGCTAAGTCACTTAGCAGATAGAGTCTCCAATACACATCCAAGTGAGGACAAAACCAGACAACGGACAAAGTTGAGGAATGGCAAGCATATCCTTGAGGGTTCCAATGACGATAAGACATAAAAAGCATGCAGAGCACCAAAACAAGGTATCTACAACCTTCAAAGCACAAATTGAAGAGAACGCAATATACCTCACAGATAAGGTTAGTTATGATGTTGAGGAGCTAAGAAGTTCAGTTGTGGACCCTAAGTCTAGCCCAAAACAAGCTAGAATTAGGCTCAGCTCTGTTGAAGAGCCTTTTATAGAGAAAGAAGACATTGGACTTTAGAAGCTAAATCTTACTATAGACTGTGTAAGCCCACAAAGAAAAGGCACCAATTCATATGACATACATATGGATCAGGATCAAATCAGGAAATGTGGGGAGTTATGTCTGTTTAGAAGCCTTGGCCCATTTCATTTAGAATACTTTGCACATTTAGAAAGAGTTCATTGGGCTTAATGAACAGTGGTTATTATTGACTTTTTGAGCCCAAAGCTTAATAATAGGTAGCAGGTTTGGTGTTCAATTGTTTTAGGTGCAAGACCTCGTGGCTTTTCTCTAAAAGGAAAACAAATGTTTTGGCAAATATCAAACCCATAACAATGCAGTTTTAGAGATGTGGGTTTACCTGGACAACAAGGAAGGCAACGAAGTTGCTCACGAGGTTGCAAGACCTATATACAGGAAAGCTCTTCTATCAAATTGAATCTCTATTTTGCCTTCATTTGTAGATTATAACTTTGATAGTTACGAGGGAGGGTGGTTTTAATTTTAATATGGATCTTGCAGTGAAAATTCTATAAATAGATTTTTTGACTTTACCTTTTATATAATAAGTTTTAAATTTTACAGTAAAAAGTTAGTTTTTATTATTCTAAAGCCCTTTAACTATTGATGTTTTTATGTGTCTTGTATAATTTTTTCATGCTAGAGAACTACCAACCACCACCATAAAGCCCATTATCTATGTCATTAAGCCACCATGACCAACCATCACTACTTGTTAATCTATCCAAAACCTCCAAGCCACTGGCCGGAGCTCCACTCGACCAGAACCTCAATGACCAGAACCAAAGCTCCATCATGACTAACCTCCTCCATGACCCAGGCGACCTAGAACCTCCAAACAGCCTGCTAGAGCTTCATCTGACCTCGCAGTGCCGCCAAGCTTAACCATCTTTCGCTCATCACCTAATCGCCCTTGAACCAAGAACCACTACTTTGCCTTGCCATATACTACCGTCGCACCTCTCATCCCTAAACAATGAACACCACATAAAATCAAGCTTAGAAATTGTTTGTGACCATTTTCTCAAATAATGCAAAACATGCTCAACAAAGGAACCAAGCTTAGAAATTGCTTCTGGGTCGAGATGTCGTATAGGGGTGTGCGGTGCCCTTAGGTGTTGTGGTTTTGGCTGGTTTGGTTGTGGTGGCACACGATGGTGCTAGGTTGGCGTGTGGGGTTCAACGTGGAGCCATTGCTTCAGCCGACGAGGTTATTTCTCAACCCTAGTGGCTGCGGAGACCACAAGATGATGGAGATTAAAGAAGGGTGGAAGAGTCATTGCTTTAGTCGATGAGGTTGTTTCTCAACCCCAGTGGTCAGCGGAGACCACCCGGTCGGCGACAAGGATTGTGATTGGAGGAGGGTGGAAACCCTATACGAAGAAGAAGAAGAGGAAGGAGAGCAGGGGAATATGGTTTTGAAGGATGTAAAAATATTATAATATCATTGAGAGGTCATTCTACATTATTTATTTTTCTTTTTTATTTAATTACCATATTTTAGGTATTTCTTAACGTATCTAATGGCCCATTCAACAAGGTTTATGAATGAACCTTTAACTACAAGGTCCATATTAAAGCTACCTTACGAGGGAGGCATCTTTGGGCCGAAGGTGAATTTGTGTCTAGTTATGTCCCTTGGTCTTCAACAAATGTGTTTTTGGTTTGATGATGTATTTATTTAACACTTCACACTACTGCATTGCTGGTTGTTGGGCATATTGGATATTTAGAGCTTTTAGGTTCATCTGTTATGACAAATATATATATACATATATATATAACATTGAGAAATAGTTATAAAATGAAATGAAATAAATAACACTGAGAAATAGCTATAAAAAAACCAATTTTATTATCGGGTAAGATACAAAAGTGATATTTATATTTTGAGTTTAAAATTGACTACATAATAATCCAATAATTTGTTAACACATCATTAGAAGAGTAAAACTTCATAAGTAGTAATTGTAATATTTAAATTTTTAATGGTTTAATAATACATAATTAGATGACTTTATAAGAATGATAAATTGTCAATATAAAATTTTCACACTATATATAATAACGTGTTAACACATCATTAAAAGAATTAGACTTTTTAAATAATGATTATAATAGTTAATTTTGTTCACAAGATAATATATAATTAATTAAATATAACAATAAATCAAAATTAAATCTATGTTTTTTTTTTTTTTTAAGTATGAACAGAAATGGTATCACATGCAAAGAGAAAAAAAAATGCCTCGTGGATAGAAAACCTTTGTTTACAGAGCCCTCACATTAAATAATTTTTATATATTATAAGAATATTATTTTTAATGATTCTGTATCTGTTTAAATAAATTTAATAATACTTTATTTTAAATTTAATAGTTTCTATAATTATACAATAACACGTGTCATGATTATTTATTAGTATGATGATGTAACAATTATATAATCATATAATATATAAAAAAATACATATCTTAGAATTTTAACATGTGTTTTTTTTTTGTCATCAAGCAAGTACATTACTTGGTTAACATATAGTAAGTAAAATAATAAATATTTTGTTACATGTCATCTTATGTAGCTATTTTCTATCACATGTGATATAATGTGACATTTTTTTATAATAACAATTGAAACTATAAAAATAATTAATGAGTATAATTTAAATTCAATTCCTATCCTAATTAAATAACATTTATATACAACTAACTAATTAATTGCATGAATCCTTTAATATATTAATTATTATTCATTATATTCTATAAATCTATATCAAAGTTATTTTCTATGAATAATATTACTATTCAAATTTAAATAATTAAATAATAATATAATTAAAACTTTTAAATTTTGAAACTCACCCTTAATGAATGTCATTTGTTTACTATTAAACAATTTATATATAATTAATTAGTTGACTAAACTAATTAATTTTTTAATTTTGCACCATTTTAACTAATAATATTTACATTTAAATAACCCAAACAATAAAAGAATAAAAAAATTTATGATTCGAATTTTCTTCCTAATTAAATGTCATTTTTATACATTTAATTAATTGTCTCAATGAATTAATATATTAATTATTCATTATTTTCTATGAATAATATTACCATTCAAATAATTTAAAACTTTTAATAATAATAATAATAAATAATAATATAGAAAGATAAAAATAAATATCAGGAAGTTCATCCTAAAAGAAAAAAATGGACAATACAAAAACAAAAAAAAATATTCATAGAAAATAATGAATAATTAATGACCAATAAATATTATTACTAAAATGATAACGATTGTAAGTAATAATAATGTTATTGCTAACAAATTAGATTATGGTCTTTTTTAAATTTCATTTTGTGGGTATTTGAGTAAAGTAATATTTATTTGTCTTCTTATGTTTTTGTTATGTTGTTTAGGCCATTAATAATAAATATTTAATAGTTTATTTCATTTTGTAATAATTTTTTTAATAATCTAAAATGCCAATTGTTATCTTTTTTATTTTTTTCCAAGTTATTCATTCAATTAAAGCATTAATATTAAATTAATTAATAATTTGTCTTATTAGTTTCAAATTTGTATTTTTTAAATTTATCTTATTAATTTGTATTAACTGATATTATAATAAATTTTCATTGGTTAAGTTAATTATATTAAGTATGCCAAATTATTTTTTAATTATAATTTCTTTGTTCAAATAATTCATGCACTAACTATTTGTTTATATAAATAATTATTTATCTATGTAAATGTAATAAAATCATTAATCCAATTAAGATTATAAATAATTTTTTTTTTATGAATTTAGTGTATTAATAGTTAGTAGATAGTTTTTGGTTAGATATTTATTTTAAAATTCTTAACCATTCATTATAATTCAAACTTTTGTAAAATATATAAGGTAATTAATAAAAAAATTGTAAACAATCATCGTATATGAATATTTATGAAATGTATATTTATAAAATAAAATATTTCTTTCAAATTTTAAAATATCATATAATTCTTTTATTACTCTTTTTTTATAACAATGATAAAAATTATTTATTGAGTATTTATTTATTAAATCATTTGCCATGTTTTAGTTTATAGACTTTTCAAATTAATGCTTCTTATGTTGCCATAACTTATGTACTCAACAAAATGTATCACTCCAGCTATTTCCATTATCATAATCCTTCAAGGATGATGTTTATTAGTTTATATGATTTTAATTTCTCTTTTCAAGGATCCAAAACAACAAGACTATTTGAATGTGAGGCTTGCATATTTAGGGTTTTGAATCTCTTTGCAGATTTATTTGAATATCCTTAAGATGAAACACTAATGATATACAAATGAGTTTTTGAGGCATTTGTATAACTCCAGGAGCAATTTTGAGGTGTTATAATGACAAAAACATTGAACAACTATTTGGAAGAAAAATAGTTATTCTTGTAGGAGACTTCAGACAAATAGTCAATAATAGTAATTCTAAAAATAAGTAGATAAGATTTTGTTATGATAATAATTAATTCATCGAAGTTATGAAATCATTGTAAAGTATTGAGATTGACTACGATTATGAGGTTACAATGTGCATATATCATATTCAACTTATATGAAACTAAGTCCATTTTTCATATTAGATTATTAACATTAGTGATGACAATTTGAGAAATGATAATGATGATGAAACTGAAATTGAAGTCCCTAAAGATCTTTTGATATTGAATTCTAATAATCATATTTCAAATATTAATGTTTTTGCCTATATTGATTTAATTGTAAATATGAAAGTTTTCAAGTTCTTTAGGAGTATAACAATTCTTACTTCAACCCTTGAGATTGTTGAGAAATCAATGAATTCATTCTTTCATAAGAAGAAAAATAATATCTCAGTTCAAATTCAATTTATGTAGCTGTTGAAGATGTTCGTAATGAATCTGAACGATTTACAATTGAAATTTTACATGAGATTAAAGTTATAGAATCTTAAATCACATATTGATACTAAAAAAAGGAGTTCCAATTATGCTCTTTAGAAATACTGATCAAGCAATGAAATTTTACAATGAAACATGATTAATTGTGAATGAATTGGCATCAATGGTGACAAAATTTATATTCCTAAATTGAGTTTAATACATTTATATATTGGAATCCCTTTAAAGTTTCAAAGAAGACAATTCTCATTAAGTTTATATTTTGCAATGACTATATAAATAAGAGTCAAGGACAATCTTTCTCATGTAGGGTTTTTTCTTTTTTATCAAGACTTGTTTTTACTGATTAATTTTATACTACTGTTTCAAGAATTAAATCAATGAGTGGTTTAAAAATAGTGATTGTTGATTTAATTAACTCAAGAAATGATTTGAATAAATTGAAAATATTAATATTTGTTTAATTTTTACTATTGAATTTTTTATTTTAATATTATATATTTTTATTCACGGATAATTATATAATTTCTTTTACATATATACAAGTCTCAATAATTGATGGAACAATATTATATTTTACCTATATAAAATTTTTATATATAATTTAAATTATATTTTTATACTCATATAATTTTATCAAATTATATAAAAAATTTAAATTAAATTATAAAATTTTTATTTTATTTTATTAGTAATTATTTTCTTCTTAATTTTTGCACAGATACAAAAATTATAGCCTCAAGTTACATGAGAATTTCTCTCCTACATTTGGATAAGAATTGACGGCGTAACCGTATGTTTCAGATACAGCCGGTAGTATTAAAAGTCAACCAAGAATGATTCGAAAGAGTGAAAGCAAACCAATAGAAAGCATACAACAGCAGTGGTTGCAAGGTAAAAACTATAGAATCACCCGCAGAAGATTTCGTCCCTCAATACCACTCACGCTATAAATTGGAAGATATTTACCGAGAGCTAATGCGTGTTTGAATATCTTAGCTTAAACCCTAGCCGCTTCACTGCTTCTCATACTTCTCTTTGGTAAATCCCTTCCTTAATCCTCTTATCTCATTTGATTTTGATGCATCTATCTTTGTGTTTTTGTTGCTCTTCTTTATTCTTCCTATCAATTGCTCTTCTTTTTTTTCTCTCGAAATTTGGTTGATTCGTTGTTTACGTGTTTATTGGTTCCTTTGTTCTTTTTGGGGTTCACTGGGTGTTGATCTCTTTTTGTTTCTCTGTTAGTGCATGTTTGGATTTGATTATTTTGGGAAAAAATGTTTTTTTTAAAAATATTTTTTCAAAAACTCCCCAGAAAATTTTTGATAGTAAGCTTTAAAGTATTTGATCTGATTTGAAATGTGAGTCGATCCTTGTAGAAGCTATAAAGTATTTTTCTAGGTTTATTATAAGAGTTTATTCAAGGTTTGCCATGATTAAATTCATTTGTTGAGGTTGCTGATTTGATTTCTTTACTGTGTCATGCTTGTTTATGTTGTCTCTCACTTGCCATTGTGTTTCTGTTTTGTATGTCTGCCAAATGGTGATGAAAATGCCTAAGAAAGAGATACTCAAACGTTGTTTTGGTTCTGTATGTCTTTTAAAGTGAATCTGTTAACTTTTTAGAATTTGTCATTCAGGAACTCGGAAGGCCTAAGTTTAGGCAACAATCATAATGGCATTGTGTAACAAGCTTGGAAGTCTTCTGAGGCAGAGTGCTGCTCAGAGCAGACAAGAACCTGTTGCATCCATGCTTAATTATATTCGCTGCATGTCTTCAAGCAAGCTTTTCATCGGAGGTATTGACTATCGTTGGAAAGATAGTTATGGATACAAACCACATATGTGGGCACTAATTTTCTTATAGTTTTATTGTTTTGGCTTTTGCTTTTTAGGCCTTTCATATGGGGTTGATGACCAGTCTCTTAGGGATGCATTTGCCAGCTTTGGAGATGTGGTTGAGGGTGAGTTCAGCTTGCTTTACTGTGGTTATATGGCTCAATTTCTGTCACCTGTTTGCTTTAGTTCACCATGTGTTTTCCAGTTCCCTTTGGTATCATCAGAACATCGTATTGACATTTAGATGCACTACTAGATATTTGTTGTATGTAGGAATTTGTATGCAAACGAATGAAGAATTTATTCGGCCATGCTGAGAAATTATAATCATAGCAGGCTTGACATCTGTATCCTAATGTTAAAGAGTTGTGAATATTTTCTTCTTGAGGGCATGATGGGTAATTGGTGCTGGTGCATTCAAGTGAAAATTGCCTTGGTTTTTATTATTTTTAAACTGGAATAAGCATTAGAAGATGTGAGATTTCATGCCTGCACTCAAAGAAGTCTGCCTGGTCTTATTTTGGTTTTGGCATACTCATATTTGTGGGTCTGTTTAACAGCAAGGGTTATCACTGATAGAGACACTGGAAGATCAAGGGGATTTGGATTTGTCAACTTCTCCAGTGATGAGTCAGCAACTTCAGCACTCTCTGCGATGGATGGGCAGGTTGGAATGCTTTTGTGTTTATACAGAACTTTGTTATAGTCATTGTTAGTTGACTGACATGCTCTAATTCTTTAGGATCTAAATGGGCGAAACATTCGCGTGTCCTATGCAAATGATAGACCTTCTGGACCTCGATCTCCTGGTGGCGGTTACGGTGGTGGTGGCAGTTATGGTGGTGGTTATCGTAGGGGTGGAGGTGGTGGAGGATTTGGTGACCCAGTCTTTTAAGTCGTGGTGCCTTCTGCATAGGTTCACAGTTGTTTTGGTTATGTCTAAAACTTCAATTCAGGTTGCTGCTCAAGTGGTAAATTAGCAACTAGTAGAATGCTTTGATTTTAATCAATTTCTTGGTTATGTTTTTCCGTTATATTAATGGAGCATTTGTTTCGGTCTATTGTGCATGTCTTAATTCATCGTTTTTTTAGGGAGGGGGTGGATTTCGAATTATTTTTTGAGGTTCAAAATGTGCTTTTTTAAAACTGCTAAAATAAAATCGTAGGATCTTAGGGGCGACTTGGCACTACCTCTTCTTTTCTTGGTGTGACGTGGTTTCTTGTGACATAATGTACCCCCGGGGGCGTGTGGGTGATGAGGGTGGATTTCGAATTATATTCTTAAGGTTCATAAAGTACATTTTTAAAACCCCTAAAATAAAAGGGTTGGATCTTAGGTGGTTTTCAATAATTCTGAATTGTTACTCTAGCCTGAGAAATTAGCACTACCACGTTTTGTGGTGTGACATGGTTTCTTGTTACATACTGTACTGTAACAGTTTGTGAAATTTTAATGTACACGGGTGTTGATCAAGAATGTATATGCACTGTAACAATGTATATCTTTCTAATTCACGCCTTTAAAAAAAAATAATAATCGAGAGATACACTTCAAGTTTCAGTAGTTTTAATTGTCTCTTCAATTGTATGCATTCAAAGGCTTACACTTATAAAAAGCACGGATATGGATGTCGGGTATGACAGGAATATGAAATACATTAAATTTAAAAATTGTAAGATATACAGTACATATATATATATATATATATATATAAAATTCAAAGTAAATTAAAAAATTTAGTTTATACATATATATAATTGTAAAACTAAAAATTATAATTCATTAATATTGTTTTAATAAGTTTGAAGATTTATAATATTTTAATATATGTTATATCAATATTTTTTATTTAATAAGTTTTTAAAAAATATAGAATATAATTTTTATCGACGTGTTTTAAAAAATTTTAAATTAAATTTTTTAATAAAATTAATTATGTATAAAGATAATGTATGCATTTAATAAAAATTAACTTCGAAGGAATATTGATGAGGCAAACTTTCGGTAACGATAAAGTAAAGTACCGTTTGGTGGTCAGGATAGGATAAGAAATAGATAGGATAAGAGAAGCAAGATAAAGTAGGATAGGATATTAGCGGGATAAATCATTATCTTATCGGACGTTTGGTGTAACACCAGATAATCAATAGGATAACATTATAATTTTAGTATGATTTTAAAATTTTTCTTTTTATTCAGAATGTTTTCATATTTTATTTGATTTTATTTTTTTATAATTTTAATTTTTTTTAAATTATATAAAAATACAAATTTATCCTTATGATAAAATTATATATAATTTTTAAAATTTTGAAAATATTGTTTAACTTAAATTAATTTTTTATAATTTTAAATATTCATTTTTAGTTTTTACTTTACATATAGTTAAATTATTAGAATAATTTTATATTTTTTAGTTTTTAAAATAATATAAATAACAAAATTAGCGTTTCTAGAGACAAAATAAAAATAATTTTTAAAATTAATTATTAGTATTTTATTATTTTAAATATTTTATATTTATTATATATTTTTTGGTAACTATGTTATATTTTATTATACTTTAATTATTTTATATTTAAAATATTTTTTTATATCATACTTTAAATCACCTTATCCTATCCTTCAGTTCTAACTTAAATTTCTTCCTCGGATAAATTTGAACTAAATAGTCGGATAGGATAAGTGACAGGATTAATTTATCATATCCTGCTGGCTCACCAAACAATAGTTTCAAATAGGATATGATAGTTTATCCTATCCTGTCTCTCTTATCCTGACCACCAAACGAGCCCTAAACAGCTTGGATGTAGGAAGAATAGATGAAAATAATAGTGCGTAAAAAGATAAAATTTAAAAGTCTAATAATGACATGTGAAATGATAAAATTTAAAATATTAGTTTGTGAAAATAGTAATTTGAGATGTTAGTTATGTGATTGAACTTAGGTGAGTTATAGACTTATTAATTAAAAATCATGGAGACTAATTTTTTTTAAAAAAATATTAATGGGTCGTGTCTTATATTTGTTTAAGTGTGCTTGAGACGTGTCCAAGCGTATTCAAAATGCGTCTAAATTAAAAAAATAATTTTTTTAATCAGACATATTTAAATATGCAAAATATGTATATTATGTCAATATCTCTATGTATCTAACACAGACACATGTCTAACAAGCGGGAGTATCCGTACTTACACATGCTTATACTTATCAGACTGGTAAGAGCTGGCGGGTTCGTGCAGCACTTGGCGATATCGTTTTCCCCATAATAAATTTACACAAGTACACTTAATAATATGTAAGTGTGAAAAAGTTGAGTTCAATATGTATAAGTTCATATAACTAGTAAGGTATGCCGAAGACCAAACTTCTATAATATATAAAATAGAGATGGTACTGCCTAAAAACTATTGATAAACCGGAAAAAATAAAGTTCCTGATTATGGTTTTGGAGTGAACTTCAATTCGCGTGGTTTGATGTCCTCTACCAAGAACTTTTCGAGTTTGTCTTCTCAGTTATGGTTTCAGACATGGGTTGGGTTTTTGAGGGTATGCAAATCATTAGTCTGTTGTCTGACCTTGTCCAATCTTCAAACCCACATAAACAGATCTTTTTTTTGGGACCACAAACAGATTCTAAACCTGTCCATTCAGTCCAATTACATGGGCCTGAATGTTGATCTCCATAGGCATTTTTGCAGCAAAAATATCATTTTTGTTCCCTCTCCTCCCCCCCCCCCCGAAAAAAAAAGGAAGGAAAACCCCCGTATTTTGTATGATGTATTGAACTATTGATGTGCGGTATTGCAACTGCATATTTACTTTTTTAGTAAACCCAGCGTTCGCAGGCTGTGTAGGGATGAATATGAGAAAATAAAAGTGGAGGAGTGAAAATTGTTATAGTATATACACATGATATAATTTTAGAATTTTAGATATAGATATTCTCTCGTTTTAATTAATGAATATAAAAACATCTATAAAAGATTGACATATGTACATGATGAATTATGGTTATGCCAATGATTTTTTTTTTAAAAAAACATTAAATTTAATTCATTGTTAATGTCAAATTTTTTTAATAAATAAGAAAGTGTTACATCGTTGTAATAATTAAAATTTAGTACTTGCAGTAATTCATTTGTAGCGTGATATTTTTGGTTTTAGTGTTTTACTGCTCAAGAATTCCTGAACATAGTAAGATCCGTGCTGCTAACAAGAATAGCAGAAAACATGAATCACAACGCAGGTAAGTGTGTTGGAAAATTCTAATATAGAACACTTATAAAGTAGTTTATGGATGGATTAACTAATTTAGGTCATTAATTTATTATTAAAATAAATTAATAGTTTAGATTAAAAATTAAATTTTTATAGATTTTAATTAATAGCATTTAGATTTATACAAAAATTTAGTCAGATCATATTTTTTTAATTAATAAATATAAATATAAAAATTTACAAATTTTAATTAATAATTTTTACATATATATAAATTTAAATATAAGTATTATTAAATAAAAAAATAAAGAGTCCATAGACCCAAACTTGTTGGGCCATAATAAACTGCTCCGTTTTTTAGTGGTTTTCGTGAGATGGAAGGCCTACTCAGTGTCGGTAAGCGGTCATAAATTTCTGATTAGGTCAAACAACATGGCATATCATATCTTGTCTAGAGTTTTGAAGTGAGATGTCACCCTAATGTGGGGGCATGTGCTTATGCACCCTTGTGAGTAGTGAGAACAAAAGCTACACTTGCATCAAATTTGCTTCACTGAGATTGTACTTGCCCAACGTGGTTGTTGGGGCGTCTGTGTCTCTCCTAATTCTCAAATTTGTCCACTTACATCAACATCATAACCATACAAAGCCAACACCTTACTAATCACTGTTCAGGGCACACGACTTTGGTGGTGGAAGGTTTTGTTAACATTCACTTATTCATAGTTAGCTCTTCAATTGAATGATCTCATATTACAGCACTTTTTTTTTAAAAAAATATCCTGAAATATATCCAGATTCCATTCCAATTGTGTCATCCAGCTGGACTGATGTACCTTTCAAGCAAAAATTTCATTGCCTGTGCTTGCAATCACATCAACCCCGTATTACTTTAGTGAAAAATATAAACCTGTCTGTGTCATCAAGTAACTTCTTAATTGACCAGTGATACACTTCATCATATATGTAACAAGATACTTATAGTGACGTAACTGTATGGACAAATATACTATCGTCTTTATCTACTGATCATGGTGCTCAGTAAAAAGAGAGGCATTTTCATTGTGTGTTAATCTAAAAAAAATTTACTAGCTAGATTCATACATGGATTTAGAACTTTAAAAGCAGCAAAGTTTGGTATTATTGCAACTAATTTTCAAACTTCATACTATATGATTATGTATTTTATTAAGGTAAACGGTTTAGTGACTCCTTCGCTAAGTGGTTCCCTTACACACATTAAAAAAAGAAGAAAAAGATCATTTGCGTTGACATTACTTGTAGATACTCATACAGCTTCTAGGCTTCACTAACAAAAAGGTGGAGCTGCTTGCTGGTACCTACGAAGAAGTCAGAATTCGTTCTAATAGATATGTATAGTTTATACTGTTGTCGAATTTTTCCTTAATAAAATCAAATTACATGTTAATTATTATCACCAATCTTCATAAAGATATATGATGATTAACTGAAAAGAATTCGACGACCTTGGTAGTCAACTAGTTTAGAAATAGAATACAAGTGACACGACGTCCTAACTCCTAACTCGTTTGATTCAATGGACAAAGTTCTCCATGGATTCTTATTTCTCGGCTTGAGGGCTTAAGCTAGTCTCTAAGTCAGAAATCAGGGTTGATGATAGACACACAATTCCAATTCAGTTAGGTACAGGTCCATCCATATAATGGTAAGGCATGCTGCCATTTGAATCCATCTGTCATATTTTAACTAATATAATCTAATTAAAAACAATGATAAAATATCGCAGTAATTACACTAACATTCTTTGAAGTTAGAGTTTATTAGACGTAACACTTCTTTATTTTTTTTAAGACCTAGGTTTTATCTTGTGTACTTAGTGAAGGGATCCTTGGATGACCTCTTAATGATAGCATTTGGGATGGAAATTGAAGAGAAAGAAATTGATATGAAGAGTATTTGTAAAAATTAAACTACGTTACTCTTTTTACATATCTCTAACTCTTACAAACTGATATTAACATGAGACGATACAACACTTTTTTTATTTGAAAAATTATATCTATATTTCTTATTTTATGTACAATTCTTACACACGACACTCACTCTTCTTTGTTTAAATTATTATAGCTACATTTTCTACTTAATTTTTCAAACAAACAAGTATAGTGTGTAACAAGCGCCACGCTCAAAAGAGATCTTTGCCATTATCCTTAAAAGATATTCTAGTTTATTTATTCCATACATAGCATAATGAATGTGCTTATATAACAGCAAAACATCAGTTGACAAAAGGGGGGGGGGGAGGAGAGAGGATTTTGGCATAAAAAATGAGTATTTCGATTAATGGTCATTGATTCTATAAATGCACCAATAAAGGCCGATAGACAATTCATGTTGATAAGTTACTTAATCAAGTTTTCGCTAAATCTTGGATCACACAAAGATCATTAATTAGATTATAAATTGGCGAAAATCTCGCAGTAAAGACATACTATTTATCTACTTTTTCATCAATCGCTAGTATATATAACAAATAGGGAGGAGCTATAGAGCCCGACTTTTCCTAACATGGATAATTTCAGTTAATAAAAACATGAGGGTGAATTTGAGTGGGTAACACTATATAGTTATAACTGATCCGTGCTATTTGGGATGATATACATCTGTACTGTGCAGCTTTTTCCTAACAAATGAAGCATGTGATCATGGAAAAAAAAGTGCATGAAATCACTGTTAATTATGTTAGTAATTGTTTCATCATTAACGAATAAAAAGTATCACATTTAAACCACATAATAGTAAGGTTGTTCCGGATAGTGACCTAGGTTTAGGTTGGAAGAGCGAGAAGGCTTGTTGGAAACCTATGAAAATGGCGAAGGCGAGGGCAACCGTGGACCTAGACCGTACAAATGAAAGCTAGGATACTAGGTTGGTAGGCTCAAGTATTAGGAGAGAAAGCGAAACATGTCTAGTACACGCTACCAACTAAGCTTAAAAAGGATCCTAGAGGCTGAACTCTCGGCACCTGCCTGCCATGAGTAATTAAGGGATTCGAACATTGGGTGTAGGTTAAGCTAAGTCGTCTAGGCTCCAACTTGTCGACGATTGTTCCTCGCCTGATCACCAACTATTGTACCCTTATGGTCAATCCTAGGAAAGAGCGACGAACTCGAGCAATTTGGTCACATGTGAAATGCTTACTGGGCTGATCGGGTTCTCGAAACGTGACTTGGATGGTCCGACTTGAATTTTCATGGGACAACCTTGTGATAGACATGGAAGAGACCCAGGTAGGTCAATATTTGATCGGTATGATTAGGTCCATTGCTCTTATGCCTGTGTTCACATGAGAATCGGTCGATCTTATAGATGGCCGGTTGGATGATGGGCCGATACGACTTATAGCGCCCAACTTAGGTAACCATAGTATGGTTGTTCGAGCTTAATGCTGGCTGGAAATCACACATCACCTTAACTCAGTGAATCAGTCATTGCTAAGTATGGTTAGTTATATGATCGTAGGCTGGGCTATGTGAAAATGAGTGAAGGCTATGTAGGTCATTTACAATCGACGTGGTTATAATGGGTTCATGCCTTGGCTTCGTTCTGCGCGAGCATGTTCCTTTTTATGCTAGCATGCCATGTGTTGCATGTTGGTTGGGTGTGCAGTTACGTCACTAACTTCTTCATAAATGTGCAAATCGTAACTTTTGAGGGGTGGGTTTGGTCTGTTGTATGTGACCTTTGAATTCCATCCATTAGATGTAATCGATGACTACGATCACAGGCTCTTGGAATGCCACTTCCATAGCCGTTAAATCCTTGACGGTTTAGAAATCCTTTTTAAATTCTAGAGAAGCTCATAACTTCTCACTTTCCTTTTCCTTTGTTTCAGCTCTGTTTCCTTAAGTTCATAGAAGCTCGTAACTTCTCTTTATTTTTTTTTTCTTTGGTTCAACTTTGTTCGCTCAAGCTCATTCTGATTACTTCACATGTTGTGTCTCCTAGTCATCTGCTGAGTTTTTGTCATTCACTTAAAACTAGGTATTTCATTTCTTTATTTTTCTTACTATTCTATTTTTTGGGATTTTTTTTTTCGTTTTTCTTGTTTTTGGAATGATGAGTGACGGGGAACTTTAGATGATGGTAGTGGCACATCTGTGGTGGTTCGGAGCGCATTTTCGCCACAGATGTCGAAGTCCCACTGACGTCTGGCTAGAGGGCACATAAAGTTTGGTATCAAATTTTGAGGATCTTGAGGAAATTAATCCTCATTATTTGAGAGTAGGAGATGGTCCGGATTGCGATCCCTCAATGGGTAATTTAAATACAACTTTTGCTGAATATAGTCCTGTTATAGATATATCCGACCAAGATATTGGGATGGTCGACTAAGGTGCGACTTTGAATCAGACCAGGCTCGTTGTGGCGGTTGTGTCTGGTAATTTGGGCCCATTCGGTTAGGTTCATGTCGATATGAAGAAATATCGGTCTGCCTATGATATCACTGATAGTATTTTTATGTTACAGAGCTGTACGTCTTTGGTAAGAGATAGGGACAAGAACCAATTTGTTTGTCATCCTTGCAGTGCTGAAGAAAGAATTTATATGTCTCTAGTTCGTGGAGATGAGCTCAGATGGGTGTACATGTATGATGCATTTTTTATCCTGCTCAATTTAAAGTTACCTTTTATGAATTTCCAATGTTCTATTCTCTCCTGACTAAACATAGCTTCAACCCAATTGCATCCAAACAGTTGGGCATTTATGTGTGCTTTTGAAGTGTTAGTGAATTATCTCGGTAGGGATCTAAGCACCGTGGTATTTTTTTTTTCCAGTGCAAACAAGTTAGTAAAGGTGGTTGGGTTGTATTGAATGGTTAGTTTTAGTGAATGGTCATCCTTGGAAAAATCTCTTTTCAGCATTTGATTCTTCATATAAGAATTTTAAGAACAAGTATTTCTGGGTTAGCTCTCGACTAATTGATCTTGCATTCTACTTAGATCAGTATGGAGTGGAAAAATTTCCCCTTTATTGCCGCAGTGAGCCTACCTCAGTTTTTAGTGTGGAATATCGTGGTCTCCCTATGGCCAACCACGTTCTAGTTGACTTTCTTGAAAAATCATCAATTTTGAAATTGTAGTGCTATTGTCAAGTTTGGTGATGATTCAAATGAAGTAATGAAAATAATGTGTAAGTTTCAAATTGTGTTAGTTTGATTACCATTATTTAGATATGCTGACTTTTAACCACGCCTGAGTTTTTTAGGCGTTATGGCTCCTCGATTAACTCCTTGAGAATTGCATAAATATATAAAGAAGAAAGAGGTCGTGTCAACGACTGAGAATGCAGTCAATGTCAGACCAAAGCCAGTGCAAGTAATTGGTTTGATTACTAAATCTTCCAAGACGCAGTTAGAACCACTGGTGAGAAAGCACACTCGAGCAAAAAGTGAGGTGTAATCAAAAGATCAAACCAATACTGCTAAAAAATCTCCAGCGTCACACAGAACTTTAGGTTAGGATGTATAATTTCCTAGGTTAAAAACTCAACATGCTTTTGAAGCACTTAATGGTTTTGACGAAAATGCAAATGAATCTTCTTTGTAGGGAACAAATTTTCCCTTCGAGCATTTTCTAGATACTCAAATTGCTATTCCTGGTGACAAAGAAAGAAAAGAGAAAGTCGCCGAGCTACTAGCGCTACTTGCTCGGTTGAATTTGAGCTTGAGGATGCCAAGAAAAGATTAAGAAAAGTTGGTCGAGTGTATTGGGTTGAATTGGAAAAAACTTAGAAGCTTCATTTATTAGAGGTTGCTGAGCTCAAAAAGCAAGTGGAACTTTTAAAATAAAAGGCTAAGAACGTTGAAGATCTTGAAAAGGAAAAGAAAAAAAAGCTAAAGATGACCTTTTCGAGCTCCGGGAAAAAGTGAAGAAGGATAAACTTCTGAGCGACCATGCACTCAAAGAGTCGCTTGAAAGAGAAGCCAAATTGGAGGCCGAACTAAAAGGTTTTAAGGATGAGGCGGTCAAGCAAATAGTAGCCAGCTCTGAAAATGGCTTGAAGCAGGCTAAGTTGTCGAATCTCATTGGATGATCAATTAGAGGAGCTGGGTGCTTTTAAGGAGGCAGTTGATGGCCGAATAGTGGATCCAACCGATGAAGAAGAAGAGGCCGCTTGAGAAATTTCTTTATGTTATTTTAATTTTGCAAAGGTATCATAGGTTTCAGGTTATTTTGTTGATTTGTAAGAGACTTCTTGTCAAAGTTTTTTTAGTTAAAGTGATTGCTAGCTGAATTGTGAACAAAGCTCAATTTGGGCTCTTCTTTTTTTTATTCGTTTAGCAGATAATCGACTTTATATTCCTAAACGAGTTAATCGACTTTTATTTTCCCAAACAAGTCAGAGTGTGTAGTTTCATACCGAAAAATTTTCCAATCTTAGCTTTGTTTTGGTTTGGCCATTCGCATAATTGTAGCTAAGTTCATTTTGACCATGATCTCAGATTTTTCTGAGCTTGGCCGATAATAGCTTGGGCATTATGGATTAACTATGTCCTCAGATTTTTTCGAGCTGGGCCGAGAATAACTTGGGAATTATGGATTGACCATTCGCATAATGGCAACTAAGTTTATTTTGACCATGATCTCGGTTTTTTTCGAGCTGGGCCAAGAATAACTTGGGCATCATGGATTGATCATGATCTCAAATTTTTTCAAGCTAGGTCGAGAATAACTTGGGCATTATAGATTGAGCACTATCTCAAATTTTTCTGAG
Source organism: Ormosia emarginata (assembly GCA_029884605.1). Lineage (NCBI taxonomy): Eukaryota > Viridiplantae > Streptophyta > Magnoliopsida > Fabales > Fabaceae > Ormosia > Ormosia emarginata. The sequence goes on along the minus strand of JAQQTP010000032.1, from coordinate 7,434,579 downwards.
CTAGGCCGATCTTATTAACTTGATAACGAAGCTTGAATACTGATAACGACTACAAGACAAATTTTATTAATGAGAGCAAGCTAAGACGTGCCTCATTAAAACCTTCTAGACAAAACTTAGTGGGAAAAAATCTTGGTGAGGAAAAAGAGTACATCATCATAGTTCCTATACATTGATTATAGTTTGAAAGATACAATTGACTAAGAGTAATATTTATGTGGACTTAACTAAAGTATTTCACAAAAAGGCTGCATTCCAGGCTCTGGGGAAGCTTTTTCGGTGAGATTCGGTAGGGTCTTTCCCAATTAGCCGCCAACTTTCCTTCACCAGGTGGTTTGCTGGATTCCTCGATCTTATGCAAGACCAAGTCTCCCTCCTTGAATTTTTTTGTCCGAACTTTGAGTTATATTTCCTAGTTGCCCTGGCTTCGATGTTTTCTTCTCGAATATGTGCATCTCTTTTTCTTCCTCCAGCAAGTCAGGATTAGTTTTTTTTTCCTTATTCATTATCTTATTCGTTGAATGTTATTCTCCTAAAGCTTGGTTCCCTAATTTCAACAGGGATCATTACATCAGCCTCGAAGGTTAGCCTCAAAAGGGGTTTCCTGTGCTAATGACTGTGTTGTGGCATGGTGTGGCTAGAGGACACTCGGTAACTCTTCTAACCATTATCCTTTAACTTAGTTTAACCTCTTTTTTGAACCTGTCAAGATGACCTTGTTTGTCGTTTCGGCCAATCCATTCGTCTGGGGATGTTTGACTGAGGTGAAAGCCTACTTTATTCCATACTTTTGACAAAATTCCTGAAACTTTTTGTCAATAAATTGAGTACCATTATCAGATATAATTACAAATGGTAAACAACATCGACAGACTATATTTTTCCAAACAAATCTCCTTACCTTTTCTGATGTGATGCTAGAGAGAGGTTTGACCTCAATCTATTTAGTGAAATAATCTATTACAACTACAATGTATCTCAACTGTCCAGCTGTTGCTGGAAATAGGCCTAAGAAATCAATCCTCCATCTATAAAATGGCCACATGGTCTCCAAGCTATACAACTTCTCAGGTGGAACTTTGTGTAAATTTATAAAATTTTGACACTTTTCACATTTTTGGACGTACTTTAGGCAGTCGACCTTCATGGTTGGCCTATAGAATCCCATCCTTAGTATTTTTCCTATTAGGGACCATTCTCTTATATGACTGCCATAAACTCCTTTGTGAACTTCTTCTATGATTGCCAGAGCTCGAACTTGGTTGAGAGAGAGGGAAAAACCTTTTTTGAAAAGCTCATCTCCAACCACGGTGTAGTAGATGGCTGACGTCTTTAGTTTCTTTGCTCTCTTATCATTAGCCGATAATTCACCATCCTGCTATTTGATAATCAGCTTTAACCAAGAGTTTGAATTGTCATTGATGGCAAAGGATTCCTCTACTTCAATGCTTGGTTTCTCAATTACCTCATGAATAACAAATCGGTTATTTCTTGGTCCTACAATAAGTCAGCTCAGGAATTATGATCTCTCAAGAAGTGGAGGATCTCGAACTACTCAAACTTGTTGATAGCATTCTGGACCCTCATAAGGTACTTGGTCAGTTATGGATCCTTCGTCTGATATTCTCCTTTGACCTGTCATGTTACCAATTTAGAGTCTGATTTAAAAATTAACTGGGTTACTCCCATTTTAGCTGCCAAGCTCAGCCCTGCTATGAGAGCCTTATACTCAGCCTGATTATTGCTTGCCTTAAAGTTGAAGCATAAAGATTGCTTGATCAACACCCCATTTGGTTCGTATAGGATTATCCTTGCCCCACTTCTCTTTGTGTTGGAAGCTCCATTGACAAATAAAGTCCAAGCATTACTATTCATATTATGTTGAATGGGTGGGAATAATTCAACTAAAAAGTTAGATTATACCTATGATTTTATTGGTCCTCTGGGTTAATACTGTATTCCAAACTCAGACAATTTGATCGACCAAGCAATCATTTGTCCAACCAGTTTAGGCTTTCATAGCACTTGTTTAATATGTTAGTCAGTTCTGACGATGATCAAATGACTTTGGAAATATTGTTGAAGTCCCTGAGCAGTTACCACCAAAGTGAGTGCCAATATTTCAATTTTTTGGTACTTAGTCTCCGGTCCTTGCAAGATTCTACTGACAAAATAAATTGGCCTCTACTCATTGCCATCTTCCTTAATCAGGATCGAACTTATAGCTTGGTCGGAAACAAAAATGTAAAAGAAAAGTTGATCACCAAGTTCTGGCTTGGTCAGGATAGGTGAAGTGGATAGCAAATGCTTGGGTTCCTAGAATGCCTTCTCACAATCTTCAGTCCACTAAAATTTTTCCAATTTCTTGAGGCACTGAAAAAAGGAAGAGCTCGGTTGGCCATTGTCAAAAGAAATCTTGACAAGGCAACCTTTGTATTTCTTTTTCTGTGGTCGAATTTCTCATCTCCATAATAGCTTTGTATTTGTCTAGGTTAGCTTCGATCCCCTTACTGGTAAGAAGAAAACCCAAAACTTTCCAGCCTAGACTCCAAAAGTACATTTCTCCAGATTAAGTCTTATATTATTATGCTTTTTGAGTTGTCCGAAGATTTTCGCGGAATCTGAACAATGATATCCATTTACTGGTGTTTTGGCTACTATGTCATCTACATAAACCTTGATATTCTGACTAATCTACTATTCGAACACCTTGTTCATCAATCTCTAATAGGTTGCGCTGGCGTTCTTTAAGCTGTAAGTCATGACCCTATAACAGAAGTTTCTGAATTTGGTAATGAAAATGGTTTTCTCCTCATCATCCGACTGTATCTGGATCTGATTGTATTCAGAATATTCGTCCATAAAACTGAAAAAACTGGTAGCCAAATACTCAATCGACTAATCTATTGGGAATTACGGATACATCACACAGCGAAAAAACAAAAATTCCCACTAAGGATCCATGCAAAAAGAGAAGCCATGAAACATGTTTTTCGAGTTTACCTCTTGAAACCTGACGAAAAACAAATCGAGCAAATCACAAACACCGAAATAGCAACGATGCCTCTACGTAATTCACACGAATAGACTTGCAAAACGTCTAACGTCTGTAGTCTTAGAGTCCCACCTCTCTGCGTCAGTGCTAGCTGCGAAGAGAAGAGTTACCTATCACTCTCTCACTCACTATTTTTGTCAGGTGCGACTAGGATTTTTTTTTTATGCATACCTTGACAGTCCCTTAGCAGTGTTATTTATAATAGCTGCTGCCTTATGCGAGTGAGAGCAGTAGTATGTAAGATGTGCAGCCTAGGCTCTTCTGTTATGAATCTGACCCGTGATTGAATCTCAGTCCAGCTTGGATCCTTATTGTTCCAACTAAGTCTGTTGTAAGTGTGCGACCCTATAAGTTCTCATGACATTGACAATAATATTAAAATCTTATTTTAATATTATAAGTAATGAGCAGTATCTAGCAATACATTACTACTACCTAAGTAATGAGAATGTTAGTGATTTGATATAACCTTTTCGTGATCAATGTTATCGTGTAGTTTAGTCTTTTTGTCCAGATATCTAAATTGAACACAAGGCATGGAACGTGTCACCCTTGTATAGTTCAATCTTCCGTTTCCTGATTCTCGAGTAGACATAGAAAAACAAATGAGCTCAATATCTCATATTGACTCATTTGAGTATGACCATACATTTTGTGGTCTCACTCAATTAGGGGGCCCGAAGATATTACACCTGTTATATAGGAGGGACAAATCCTATCTAGGTCACTCACATCCCTTCGCATAATTTGAGGTATGTCCAATAATCAACTTTATAATCACCTTGTTACAAATAACGTTTGATGAGATTAAAACATGCAACTTCTCATGTAGGAATCATAGTGATTTCAGATCAAAAGATCACATATACCATTGTCACTATGAGAATTGCTTATGACATTCACGTAATGATTCACACAGTATTCTCACGGCGGATCAATCTAATACATCATTACTCTAATATGTACCTATATGAAGACTTAATATCTCATAGTCATATCCATGACCCATGAGATGTGGCCATCAGTCTACACACATCCCTCCGCATAATTCAAGGTATGTCCAATAATCAACTTTATAATCACCTTGTTACAGATAACGTTTGATGTCATTAAAACATGTAACTCATCATGTATGAATAGTAGTGATTTCAGATCAAAGGACTATATATATCATTGTCACTATGAGAATCGCTTATGACACTCACTAATGATTCTCACAATATTCTCATGCCGGGTTAATCCAATGCGTCATTACTCTAATATGTACCCATGTGAAGACTTAATATCTCATAGTCATATCCATGACCCGTGAGATGTGGTCATCAGTCTACACACAAACTAGTCTCAATGTATTATTATCGTCCTGATTAACAATAATACTTAACTAGGAATATTTAAGAGTAGTGTTCTGTTTCTATCTAATAGGATCTTACAATCAAGTCATCCACTTGATGTCTTATGGCATCGAACTTATTATTCTAAGGATTTTATTATGTATATCATAAATAATACAATAAATAAAATGCCTCATATATTAAATAAATAGTAAAATACAATATATGTAAGACGGTCAAAGTAAATTGGCCTCTAGGACATATACCAACTTAATCTATCTATGCTAGGAAGCAGGTAGGAATCTTTCAGACATACCTTGTTAAGGTCGATAAAGTCTATACACATTCTCCTTTTTCTCGATGATTTCTTCACCATTACTACATTGGGTAGCCAGGTTGTGTACTCTACTGCCCTAATGAATTCGGCTTCTAAGAGTTTCCTAGTCTCATCTGCTACAACTTTCTACCTTTTTGAACCTAACTTTCTCTTTTTTTGGGTGACCAACTTTGCTCTAAGATCCAAAGACAACTTGTGCTAGATGAATTCAGGGCCAATCCCCAACATGTCAGCAGTAGTCCAGGTGAATAAATCTAATTTTCTTTACAAAAGATCTTCCAACTCTTGTTTGTAGGCCCTAATGTAAGTTATTTGGTTGGGTTTTGGACCTGAAGAGACAAGATTTAATTCATCATTTGGTTGAGGTTGATCTTTAATGTCATGCCTAGGTCTAGCTCGGTCAGGTTGATGTCATGGAATGGTCATTTATCTATGTTATTTGTATGGTTGGTCTAGTTTCTTGGCTTTAATTTTAGGGTGGATTTGTAACAAATTCTTGCTTTGTTCTGGTCTGCGTGCACTACTCCTACCTCATCCTTTGAAATGAGGAACTTTATTGTTAGGTGAGGTGTTGAGACTTTTGCGTCGAGAGCGTTGAGCGATGGTCTCCCCATAATTGCATTGTAGGGAGTGAGGCAATCAATGACCAAGTATTTAACCGAGATACTTTTGAGTAAAGAATATGTTCCAAAGGTTGTTTGGAGCTCAATATATCCTTTAACATTCACTTGTTCTCCAGAAAATCCAACTAGGCTTCCATTGAAAGAGGTTAAGATATTTTCTGGTATTTGAAGTCTTCAGAGAGTGGACATGTATAATATACCAGCATAACTTTCATGATCCACTAGAACTCTTCTAATTTGATAATTTCCAACCACAATGGTAATCACCATTGGATCATCTAAATTTTCGTCTAAGCTTGCAAAGTCTTTGTTTGAAAAGAAAATTATCAGTCATTCATCATGTTGTTTGGTTTGGAGAAGCGACTTGTTAACTTGATTATACTTTATTTTTATTTGCGTGAATGACTGACAACAATCGATATTTTGTATACGTATTGAATTTGAAGAAGGAAACCGAATTGGGTGGCTTACCGACATGATTGCCCTGAGATGACATTTTTTAGCTGAATTCGAGCTTTCTCCTCTTGTGAATCCATTAGCTATTGAATCAATCACGCCTCTTATTACCTAGTCTCGCACCTCTATTATTGTCGTGACTACTTTTCCTTTTTCTCTTGGACTCAGGCTCCTTCTTTTAGATTGGTCACCTTCTTTTGATTCCCTGCTTTTGCTTTTTCTTCTAAAAATACATTTCCATGGTGCTTTTCTCTAATCAGTTGTTCAATCTTGTCTTTTAGGGTGATGCACTCTTCGATTGTGTGACCATACATCTTGTGATAATCACATTGCTTGTTTTTATCAACATTGAGCAGAATTCTCTATTGTCCTGCATTTTTAGGTGGTTAGATAAAACCTGTGTTGTAAACCTCCTTGAAGATTTGCTCACGTTGGGTGGTTAATGGAGTGTACTGTAACATCCCGATTTTCGTTTTTCCTGCACAAATATTAATTTTTTAATTTTTGTGATTTTTGAAAATTTTTCTGAATTTTTTTTAGAATAAAAATATTTTAGTAATTTTTGGTCATCTGTGGAACCCACAGTGGACCCAGAAACACTAAAAAATTTTATTAGCCAGAAAATTTTGTACTATTAATATGGGGTCGGAGGATCTTACTAAACTCAAAACCGGATACAGTTACTAATTTTTTTTATACAGTGAATTTATTATTCACTGTATAATAATTATTAGTTTGTGAGCTGTAAATTTTATTATGTGAATAATAAATTTTTATAGCCTTAGCTAGGTACTAGTCATGTGATGACTATGTGTCACTAGATAGTAGAAGTCAATTTTAGTGGCTAGTCTTAATAATTAATCTATGGTAATAAGTCAACAAAAATGACTTGTTTAAATTAATTATTAAGCTAGATGAATTAATAAACTAATCTAAACTTAAATGGTCACAAAATTGAAACAATAATTGGTATTAAATGGCAAGGACTTCTACGACCATGAAGTGATATTTTTTTGGACATGCAAAAGCTAATAATTCATCAATTGTTGACTAAAAGAAAGACTTGGTGCCATGTGCTTGAATTGCATAATTTGCACTTGATTGATTATGCAATTATTTCTCCACTTGACTAGCACTCCACGGCAAAGACCATTGAGTAGGCTATCAATCACAAATTCTATCATTTTTGTCTCCTAAGCTATTATCTTCATGTTTTCATTTTCTACACATTGCATTTTCTCTCCATTTCTCCTCGAAGACACCATTGGGCCAAGCCTTCCAAGACAACCCTCCAAGCTTTCAAAATTCTATCTAACCTTATTTCCTACATCTAAACATCATTCTAAGACACTTCTATGTTGAAGACTTAAGTAAAATCCTTCATTTTCTACCATTTTTACAAGTTAGTGTTCTTGAGATTTCAAGGTAAAAATTCTTCTTCTTTGTTTCTAATTTGCTTCTTGAATTTCTAAACCATGATTGTTCCATGGTTTCTCTTCTTCAAGTTTTGTTTGTGACTTTGGATGGTTTAAGTTTGTTAGGATTTTGTGTGGTGGTTCACGAAATTCCTAGAAGATCAAGCTAGAAGAAGTTTTGTTTTCCTTAAGGTAAGAGGGAAATTACCCTCATCAACCATATGTTGGTGGTGAGGAGATGACCTTGTTTGTAGTGAAAAATCCATAAGGATTTATTCACTTGTATGATTTAAGCTTGCTTTATTTATGGTTGGTTTATTTTTAAGCTTTGATTATATGTTTGTTTATTAGATTATATGCTTGTTTATTTGATTATGTGCTTGTTTATATGCTTATGGTAGCATGATGAATATGGTGTGAAGTTTATGTGATGAGGAAAAATTGATGAAGGTTCCAAAGAACCTAGGTAGGCTCACGGTTTTGAACCTCACTAAGGGAACAAGATGTTTCAAATTATTTCTTAAGTTATTGATTAAAGAATTTGAGGATAAGAAATTTGATTGAAAGATTTTCTGATAAAAAAATGATTAAGTATGTTTTATGAGGCATAAAATGAATTTTTGGGCTACTATGTCAAATATTTTAAATCCAAGAGTATTTTACTAAGCGTGGACTTTGGTACTTAGATAACACATATTTAATTTAATGAAGTTTTTTTTTTAGTAGAAAAAGGCAAATAGATTTAATGTTTGGAATTAAATTAATATTTTTGTAAGAAAATCAAGAAAGACAAGTTTTTGTAAAGAATTGAAGAAATTATTATGTTATAGATTTTTAGAAAGGAAATATTTCCAAGAAAGTCAAAGTGCATATTTTATAGAAAATGATATGTAAAGATTTTTTAGTAAGGAAATATTTTCAAGAAGGCCAAAATGTATAATTTATGTAAAGAATTTTATAAATAAAATTAGAAGGTTAAGAAAATATTTTACGTAAGTGAAAAATATTTTACGTAAGTGAAAAATGTTAAAATTCATTACACAATTTAAAAACTACTATTTTTAGACTACGCACTTGATTTTGATTTTACATTACGTGATTGAAAAATGATTTTTAATGGTTATGCAATTTAAAAATGTTTTGAAATATTTACGCTATTTAATAATGTTTGAAAATATTTATGTGGTTTAGAAAATGTTTGAAAATATTTATGTATTTTAGAAAATGGTTAAAAATATTTATGAGATTTAAAAATGTTTGAAATTAATTACGTGTTTGTGAAAACGTTGAAAAATAATTACATTAAAAAACATAAGAAAAACGTCGTCTTTGTTGTTTCAAAAATATGATAAAATAATTATGCGATTAAAAATTACAATAGTTGGGTGAATCGAGTTGTCGTTATGTTACATTACGGTTACACCTTGGTTGCGTAGTTACGTATCGGGGACATGTTATGGTGGGCCTCGTTATGTTGAAAAGTGATCTTTTGTCGAGTAATGACGCGTATTTGTGAAATACCGTAAAATAATGGTTGTATGTATTTTTGAATCATACATCATGCATAAAAAACATGTCAAGTAAGGCGATTGGCCTGAGATGGAAATTACACCTTTGTGCGGGTGAGAATCGCGTAGTTACGATCTTCGATGATCTTGGGAACGTTGGGGTGTGGAATGTCATAAGTGACCAGTTGTAGCACCAACTGTATCACCACTAACGCGTCGGCGGAGATTATTGTCTTGTAATAGCCATATGATATCCTTTTTGAGGCTAACAAACACATGTCTACTTCGACGGTCTCGACGGAGTTCTTGTGCTCTTTTCGTGATATGGTTGAGAGTGTCTTGTAATAGTCATGTGGGCGCCATGATATGATGAAACTCACCCTTTATGATTTTGAGTATGTAACGATATACGAAGAAGGCATAAGTCCTTTTACTTATCTTATCTTATTTGCATTAGTATCCGAGAGACGTCAAGTTTTAGTTTGTCACGTTCTAAGGTGGATTGATGCTGGCGGGTTAACTTAGTCGGGAAGGTTTGTGTTTACCGACTCGACATTAAGTGTGTACGGTATATATAACTTTTGGAGGGTATAATTATGTAAATTATTTGTGAACAAGGTTTGTAATATGTAATATATAGTGTGTTAGTTTTTAATTGGGTAGTTAGTCTTAAATGTGATACCCTACTATGAGTGTTGCATGTACACGTCATACCTTGGTTAGGGATTATTCAGAGTTGCTGAGCTGTTACGATTAGATTGGTCAAATCGTATTTCTGTATTTACCGACCTTCCTCTTGAACTTGTACCTCTGCCCTAGTACAGTTGGTCTTGGTAAGTTGGGCAGATGGATATATGGGGATTACTTCTAGTTTCCCTGTCTTCAAGTTGGAATAGTTCATGGTTCATTTGTTTCCTTGTGGTTGCAATTTCCTCCATATTTGATGTAACCCATTGACCTAGTCCTCATATTATCTAAGTCTATAGGTGGTCTTCTGGCAAGCGAATCTGTAAAGGGGCTGGGTTTCAAACTAGTCATGCAAGGATACAACAGGGTTCAAATCTATTGCATGTACACGTCATACCTTGGTTAGGGATTATTCGAGATTCTTTTGGATTTTGTTACGATTAGATTGGTCAAATCGTTATTCACTTGGTATATTTCATGGGTCGATATTGGTGTGACAATTATGCATATTTTATTTGTTTTCTACGATATGATATGACTTCATGAGAACTATATGAGATATTTTGTATCGTATGCATTTAATCAAATCGTCATTTTCTATATTGCTTCTAAAGGTCATTTGGTATTGATGAAAGGGGATCTCACCTCTTTATTATGTTGTATTTGTGTATTGTATGTATCTGTTTTCTAACGACTACTTTCAGCCTCATTTTCTGGTTCTGCATGTTGAGTCTCTTTATTGGCCATCTGATCAATTCTGGTCTGAATGTCACGAATGACCTGCATTAGGGTTTCAATATTGTTCGGTTGGAGATTTTCTTGGTTTGCAACCTTATTTTTGATGTTGCTTCTGATGGTGACCATGGTTGATCAAATAGGTGATTTCTACGGTGGGCGTCAAATGTTTCGGATAGTGACTTAGGTCTAGGTTAGAAGAGCGAGAAGGCTCGTTGGAGACCTATGAAAAAGGCAAAGGCAAGGGCAACCGTAGACCTAAGTCAGACAAATGAAAGTTAGGATACTAGATTGGTAGGCTTAAATGTTAGGAGAGAAAGCAGAATATACCTGGTTCAAACTGCCAACCAAGTTTAAAAAAGACCCTGGAGCCTGAACTCTCTGAACCTGCCTACCATGGAGTAATTAAAGGATTTGAACGTTTGGTGTGGGTGACGCTTGGTCATCCAAGCTCTAACTTGTCGACGATTATTCCTCGCCTGATCACTAACTATTGGCGACGAGCTCGAGCATTTTGGTCATGTGTGAAATGTTTACTGGACCGATCAAGTTCTTAAAATGTAACCTGGATGGTATGACTCGAATTTTCATGGGTTGACCTTGTGATGGACTTGGTGGAGACCTAGGTAAGTATGTATTTGATTGGTATGATTAGGTCCACTGCTCTTATATTTGTGTTTGTACGAGAATGTGCCTATCTTAAAAATGGTCAGTTGGACGATGGGTTGGTACGGTCCAAAGGTAAAACTTGACCAAATTACATATATAATGCACTACACAAATTTATTCATTAAAGGATGAAATTAAAAAGTAGTGTATTATCATTTATCTGGAGCTTTATAACTAATATTATTATCAATCGAATAAACAAATAGGTGATCAAATTTCGAAGTCAATAAACTAATAGCCAAATTTCTAGGGGATTGATGTTTCATGTCACAATTGAGTCTTCTATTTATATATACATTCATCTAAATCTAATAATATTCTGTATCGCGTCAGCTATGACTGAGCATCGCATTAGTGAAGAAGTTAAAGGCAAGTTGTCACTAGAATATTGCAGTCCACGCGTCTTGATCTTAACATTCAACCTGTCATGGACAAACCTCCTATGTCTCCTAGCTCCGTATGGCTGAACAAATTGGCTAACTTCTCTCTTCCATTTGGTCAAAGTTTGGGCCTTAGGGAATAGAACAGGAGAGTCTTGTTTTGGTGTATACGGCATTATTTTGGTTGTGTTGTTGGGACACAGTTATGCCCTCTTTGGTCGTCATTCGTCACACTTACAGATTGTAACAATGATCCGTTGATATGCCTATACCTAATTATTTATATTGTTCTTCAGAGTTGAACCTAATATATAATTATGTTATATATGTTTGTTTTAGTCATAACTATAAGTTATAAAATGGATCGATCCCTTCCTTAAATTCTTTTTCATTGCTGATTAAGATAGAAATTGGGTGTTTCACTGCTAAAGAGATAATGACCATGTGAAAATACATGCGAAAGGAAGAGTTTTACATGACAAGAAGTTTGCCACACAAACTGGGCAAGTCTTAATTTACTGTGACGCAACTAGCTAATTGTGGCAAGTTTGTGTGAGGTCTGACATCAAGTCACATGAACTCCACTTCGAGATATATATATATATATATATATACTTTTTGGTTTTGGCACTTGCATGGCAGCAAATTATAGGATATGGCAGCAAATTATAGGATATTATTGTGGGCTTATGAGGCATAAACATTACTAATTGAGTTAAGTTGAATATTCGTATTTACTAATCATATTTTTTTGAAAAATTAATAATTTTTTTTTAAAATGTGATCAGGCCCTACAATTTCCGTTCACTTTAAAGCTTAGTACTATCTCTCTGGTATGATAATACAAAAAGTTCGTCAAAATGACATGTCTTCCATTTGAGGCTTTCAAATCGAATTATTTGGCCAGATAAAAAAAAATGGAATGATTTGGAGAACTCAATAAAACCATAGTTCCTTGTGCACTTTCGGAATCATTTACTTGCATGAAAACAATTACAGTCTGAATATGGCAAACTATAACGAAACGAGATAGTTTTAAGTGAGTATAAATATAACATATTATATTTAAGTATATTTATAAAAAATTAAAAAAAATAATTTAATCTTATTAAACTTACTTATCACATTAAATTATTATATTTCTCTAATTTTTATGAATATATTTAAATATAATGTTTTATATTTATATTCACTTAAAAATATCACTAACGAAACAAAGTAGCGTGTCGGTGTGTTTTCCTTTGTACTACAGCTTTGATTTCACTGTAAGAATGTACGGAAGTTGAAGGTGACGAGGTCTTAGCTTGACAAATGATAATACAATTAATTTATGATTAATTAATTACATGACACTTATATATATTAAAAAAAAAATTATTTTATTATAAAAAAAAAAATGTACAATTATTAAATTTATATAAATGTGTTAAAATTGATAAATAAAAAAAATATTATAATTTTTAAGTAATTTTTAATTTTAAACATTAATATATAATTATATAATTAAAATTTACTATTTTTTTAATAAAAACTTCTTCAATATATATATATATAATATATATAATATCATGTAAGTCTTTTTTCGACTTTTAAAAGATAATAATATAATTTCTCAAATTAATTTTCATAAAAATGAATGTAATCATTAATATATATATATATATATATATATATAATATATACTATAGGGGATCGGTTTATATCGATTTTTTTTTTAATAAAATCCATTTTATCTCATTGATATATTAAAAAAAAAATAAGATATATATATATTTATAAGTATAAGTTTTTAATAAATTGATCCTCCCTCATATATATAAATAAAAAAAGTTTGATATAAATTGATCTTCATATATATATATATATACTTTTAATTTGATTCTTCATAGAATAAAAAAAGTAACAAACATAAAAGAAAAGGAAACAGACAATAATTAATCAGAGACCCTAACTGTTGGCATAGTGCACATACAACTAAGAGGCGTTGTGAGCTCGAATAGATCATGCTCTTCTTTTACGCGTAGGTCTTCGACTTCAAGCCTGTCTGCTACCCGAAACTTCCAAGGTGCCATGCCTTTTCTACATACATTACCTGGCTGAGCCTTCCCCAATCTTTTATAGAGATGAGTATTAGTGGCATCATAATTTTACACAAAAAATAAAAAATACTTTTAACGACCAAATTAATCCTCGAAATAAAGATTGGCTGGCATATATATGTTATTGTTTTTATTTTATTTTCTCATTATATATATATATATATATATATATATATATATATATTTATATATATTATTATATATTAAAAAAAAAAAAAAAAAAAGCGCCTAGGTTGCTAGTTCCTGCTAGTGCCATAATGCCCGTTTGGATTGGGACCAACCCTGAGGGAATAAAGGATTTAAAATGTTTAAGGCACTTGATAATGACAAGTATATAAATATTTTATTTTGGGATTCCTTTCGGTGAAGCTATTTTAAGAAAATCTTATTATTCTTTAAGTATATAATAATTTTAATATGGCAACATATAATCAATGAGTTACTATTTTTGCATTGCTTGAAAATTGAAATACTTATGGTTGTATTGCGTCTACACACATATTTATCTTCTCTAATTAGGAAAAACTATTTATCATTTTAGTTATAAAAAAGATAAGGTATAGCCTGTAAAAAATAATAATAATAAGAGTATAAGAACTTTAGTGTATAAACGTTGGGATTATTTCCTAAACTAACAATTTTTTTGTTAAAAATATTTTTTACTGTTTATAGCATGTTTAAGTAATTTTTTAACAGCTTTTGTATAAAATTTAATATATTATAATAATTTTTTATCTTAAAAATTAAAATTTATGATTTTAAATTATAGATTATTTTAAAAATTTTAAAATATAAATATTATTTTATTTTCAATTAAATGTTTTTTAATTATTTTATATTTATTTTTAATAATTTAATACATAAAAATAATTTTTATATATTATCTAAATAAAATAAATTATTTTTTAATTAATATATTTAAATATAAAATTAATTTTATTATAATTAATTATACAATAATTAATTATTAAAATAATTAAATTTTTTCACCTAAACTAAGGACACCTTAAACGTGAAATGTATTTTTATAATAAGTAATATTATATTTTTTTATTAAATTAATAATTTTTTAATATTAAATAAAAAAATAAATATATTTAATATTGAACATAAAAAATATTTAATATTTTTTTATTTAATAATTAAAAAATTTAATAAAAGAATTAGATAAAAAAATAAATCATTTTTCTTTTATAATGTACGTGGAATGAAGAGCACTCGGATGTGTTGAGTGTAATTCTGGTGAAACGTACCACATCACATACTTGCATCATTATTCGTTGGTAATAGATGGTTAATGTTTAGGCCAATCAAGCATATTTCATTCCAGGGATGTCATCCTTTAATAACCACCAATTTATGTCATGTCCTTCTTGATAGTAAAGTAATTAAATTGTTCCCTAATGAGTTCCAAAGTCATTTTGCATAATCCAACCATCCATCTCAGGGTGTACAGATATAGTTATGCTAATCAAATCAATTTTGGTGAGTTCCATATGACACGGTTTGTAATAGTTTTCTTGAGAATGAGTCATGATTATGAAAGCATCTCCAAAAGCCAAAGCAATGAGCAGTAACCTAGAAAAGTAACATTCAATGATGAGCTAAGAGAAAATTGTAAATAATATAAATTAGAGTAATTTTTTTTAAAATAACTTAATTCACTTATACTACTTCTCTTTATGCTTCATTCTTTAATTCTCTTTTTTCTTAAACAAATTTGTAAATCTAAATTCTCTTTTAATTTAACCATGCATACTTTTAATTTTAGTTTTAAGTATTTTTATTCTAATATATAATTTTTTAAATTAACTTATTTTTTAAATAAAAAAACATTTTAATTTTAAACATTTTTTTTATTTATTTTTTAATTCTAACTAAATTTAAAAAATATATGCGATACTAGGGATTCTCACTAGTAAACAAATAGACAAGAAATAAGAAGCTTTAGATGACATATAATTTGTTCAAGGTAACATCTTTCTTTTTCTTTTTTTTTTTTCTAAAAATATATGAATAAAAAAGAGTGAGATCTACAACCTTTGTAGCAGACCCCACAGACTTATTACACCTCCCTTCCCCAGCTGACAGATCTACACTTCCTCCCTTTCTTGCTTGTGCTTTCTTTTTCTTTCACATTTAACTCCTGCTATACCAGATTTATATGTCTATAATTCTACACCAACACATGCACTGGCACTTTGATACAGTGCACCGTCATCCTCATCCATGGACAATTGGACAAGGACCACTACAATAATAATTAACAACATTTAACCCAAAAAAAATTTAACAAAAGCAAAACAAGAAAAAATGAGAAAAATTACAAAAGAAAAAGGAAAGAGCCATGTGACGATGTAGCAATCAAGCGGAATCCTCGGGCTGCTCATGGTTAACGTGATTTTCCTTTTTTACCCTTGACTGAATCCCGTAATAACCAACGTACCACTTCACGAACTTCCTCAACCCGGTGGCCAGATCCGTGGTGGGTTTGTATCCGAAGTCCCTATAAGCCAAGCTGACATTAGCATGCGTGTACGGAACGTCACCGTTTCGTGGCATCTTGATCACGTGCTTCTTCGCCTTCGTGTGCAGCAACCCTTCCAATATGGCCACAAGCTTCCCCACTGGCACCGGCGACGTGTTCCCAAGATTGTAAATCCTCAACTGAGCTGGACCACGCTTCTTTCCACCGCTTCCAGTGCTCTTCTCCGCCGTGTCCAACGCCCCCAGGCACCCCTTCACGACATCATCGATGTAAGTGAAGTCACGCGCCACCTCCTTTCCATCCTGTGAAAAAACAAGTCAAAATTTTATTAAATAATAAAAATGTGTACTTGTGTGATTGAAAATCTCGATGATACTCTAATAAATACGAGTTGTCAATTTTATAATATATATTTAAAAATAATAAAATATTTCATAACTCAATTTAATATATAATCACAATTTTTATATTATTTTTTACAATTATAATATTTTTATTATAAACAATGTATATATATTTTTTTTACACTTTATTTAATATCATTTATTATATTTATTTATTTTTATCATTTTTTCTCTCTCAATCACAATCATTTAAAATAATATAAAAAATAATATTAGTTCAAAAATAATATAGAATAATCATTATTATATTTTTTATATCACTTAATTTTTATATTTTTTCATTTAATTATAATTATTAAAAAATGATCTAAATTAAAAATTGATGAAATAACATCATTTTCTATTAACATAATACATTATAAAAATAAGTATGAAAACATTTTCTTGTGTGACTTAGATAGAACATAAAAGAATAATCAATTAGTTACAACTAGTAACTAATTATGGATTAAACAAAATAATCCAACTAATCTCAGTAAATAACTCAAGTATACCTGGGTTTGGTAGACATCAATGGTCTTCCCCTGAAGGATGTCCTTGGTGAAGAAGAAGTAGGCCATGTCAGGTCTCCCCCAAGGGCCGTACACGGTGAAGAACCGCAACCCAGTGAGGGCAAGACCGTAAATATGGTTGTAGGTGTGGGCAATTTCCTCGCCTGCTTTTTTAGTGGCGGCGTAGAGGCTTGCCGGCTGGTCGGTACGGTGGAGCTCGGAGAAAGGGTTCTCAGTGTTGATGCCGTAAACGGAGCTAGAAGAGGCCCACACGATGGAGGGTTGAGGGTTCGCAGATTTCGCAACTTCTAGAAGGTTCACGAAGCCCGCGATGTTAGAACTGACGTAAGATTGCGGGTTTTGCATGGCGTAGCGAACCCCGGCTTGAGCTGCTAGATGTAGGATGTGAGTAAACGGCACCACGTCGAAGAGTTTTGAGAGCAACGGCTTGTCGTTTAGATCACCTTCGACTACGAAGATTTGGTGTTTTGAAAGGAGTGCTTGTCGTGCTCGCTTCAACGACGGGTCGTAGTAGGAGTTGAAGTTGTCGAGACCGAGGACGCCGTCGCCGCGTTTTTTAAGGGCGAGGGAGCAGTGGGATCCGACGAAGCCAGCGGCGCCGGTGACGAGTACGGACATGCCGTTGGGGCGGCGGGGGGTGGAGGAGTGGCTGACTTGCTTCTCCCAGGAGGCGCCGCCGCCAAAGGCGGAGGAGAGGAAGTTTGTGCGGGTGTGGAGGTGGAGATGGTGGTTATTGGGGTTGTCGGAGGAGAGGGGAGGGTAGTTGAAAGTGAAGAGGAATACGAGGACGAGGGCTACGAGGAGAGTGGCACGGAACAGGAGCTTGGAGGATGCGTTGAGGAGTTTGGTGCTGTTCACTCTGCGGATGTAGCTGTTGTAACGTTCCAGCTTTATGGTCTTGCTCGTGTCTGGTGGAGAAGCCATTCAGAAATATTTGATCTGATCTCAATTGATAGATAGATTAGATATCAATATTGTTATTGCTATTGCTATTGCTATTGGTGTGTGTTTTGGAAAGAACTACACAACAACAGCCAAAAGGGCTTAATTGATCAAATGTGAGAGCTGATTTAAAGTTGAGCCCTGAAGATTGAAGGGTGTGAAAAGATTAATATAGAGAGGGGAGGGAAAGAGAGAGAGATGGGTTGGTGTTGGTTGGAGACCACTTTCTTTTTCTTCTCACCTCTTCTCACTATCACATTTATGGAAAGTGCTGGTACATGTATGTAAATAATGTAATGTAATTGCCTGCATTAATAACAAAATTGCATAATATACCAAATATATATATTTTTCTAAAATATTTCCACCCAATAAACTCTTTTATATATATATATATATATATATAGATATATGTATATATATTGGAATTTCATAGTCCCTTCTTGTATTGTAATATTAAGTATTATGCTACGTAGGCATTGCCAATGCCAGCTATGGTTGGGGAAAAACTCGCACCATGTGCTCTGCACGTGTTCAGATGTCAACATTTGGACAAAATTCACAAAACCAAGATCACCATTGGCATTCATTAACTTGTGGGTAACAAGTGACTGTTATTATTCTTATTTTTTTCATTTATTTTTTATGTGTAAGGTATACCCCACTAGTGTTAAATTGTTTGATGTAAAAAGCATTATAAAATGGAGAGGCTTGGCCAATGACCCATAACCAAACCCAGAGAAAATAACAAGAGCGTGGAAAATGGAAATGGATTATAGAAATTAACTTGTGGGTGATAAGCGACTATTATTATTTTTATTTTTATTTATTTATTTTTTATGTGTAAGGTATTCAGAAGTGGAACGAGAAAGGATGTGTATGAGTGTGATCTTTCTCAATTTTGAATATTTTTCTTACATACACATAATATATTTTCTTGGTGACCTCTTTAATAAAAAAATAAATATTATATTTCATTTTTACAAGTTATAAAATAAGTCGTACACTCTTATTACATTTTTATAAAGTAAGTTTGAAAGAACTTAATAGTAAATTTAATGAACAAGCGACAGAACTTATCGTACTGAATATAATTTTAGATCCTAAAGATGACTACAAGTCATTTAATATTGGTGATATATATAAACTTGTTGAGAAATTTTATCCTTTAGATTTTTCTAAGCAAAAAAATATTCAGTTGGAATATGAATTGCAACATTATGAGTTTGATGTCTTTAAACACCTAAATTTTTAAAATTTGTCTATTATTGCTAACTTGTGTCAAAGATTGGTGAAAATTGAAAAATTAAATGCTTATTTTTTGGTTGATAGATTATTTCAGCTTGTTTTGACTATTCTTGTATCAACAACAACTACTGAATGCATTTTTTAATTATAAAAATTATTAAAATAAGGTTGTGGAATAAGATGAAAGATGATTTTCTCATAGATTACATGATTATTTATATTAAAAAAAATATTACTAAAAAATTCACCATAAATGTGATAATAAATTACTTTTATTTTATGAAATAATATCAAGTACAATTTAAAAATTAAAAATATGTATTTAAAAGTATTTTATATTCAATTGTATATATTATGAATATTTTTAATTTAAATCATATTAGTTATGAATTGAATTTATTTTTATATTTATATTATATAATAATTAATTTTTTTAACTTAAATATTTAAAGGCATATATCTAATTTTTAATCTTATTTTTTAAGATTAAATTCTATCTCCGCCCTAAAGGTATACCACTAGTGTTAAAATGTCTGATGTAAAAAGCATTATAAAATGGAGAGGTTAGGCCAATAACCAATAACCAATAACCAAACCCAAAGAATATAAGAAGAGCGTGGAAAATGGATATGGGTTATAGAAATCCATAATTGGATTCTGGAGGCTGATGAGATTTACTCAAAGTCAATGGGTTGAAAGTCTGAATGTACCTCCAGTCCTCAAACTCATTATCGAGCAAGATAATTAGTTATTTTTTAACAAAAAAAAAGTTTGTGAGAGTGTGACCGTTGGCCACCGACAATAATAAAGAGTATATCGTTTTCATATTTATCATTATTTTATTATTTATATAATACTGGTATTATTGTTAGCATCTTTAATCTTGTTTTAACATTTTGCAGTCATCACGTTAAATGATGCAATCAAAGCCAAATTTGACAATAAATTGCTGTCTTATCTTAATATTAGCAATCTAATCGGTGCTAATAAGTATAGTAGAAAGTTTAGTTACTTTATGTTTCTTAATTATATTCTTCTGACTCGGAATTTGATGTAATAAAAATATGAGAACGGCCTTGGTCAGCTGTCTATATCACCGTTTCTGGAATGACCCGAAAACTTGCATAAAATCAGATTTATACCAAAACTTTCTCTTTATTCATTGCTATACGTAAATCTTTTCTTGAACAAAAATGTTAATACAAATAATTTAATTAAATGAGATTAAAAATAATAAATAGAGAATAATTAAAGAGATTGAAAGAAATAATTGAACTTAAGTTTTGTTCAAATTTACTCTCTCTAATCCAATAGGGTGAGAATTATAAAGGATTCTGATTCGATTTATGAGGTCGTCATAAACCATGTCTAATAAATTGGCTAATATGTATGGAGCCCCACTTGTATTAAATGTAGATGTAGATTCAACTTATATAGCAGTTATATTTCATTAAAGATAGAAACCTACTTATCGTATTACTATCTTCTATGATGTGGCTTTGTATATTTTATTATTTAATACTAATACTTTCACTCAATATTTATTCACAGCTTAAACTTATTTTGTGTGTAATTATTCATCGCTTAAACTAACAATATTTCGAAGCATTACAACCGTAATTTTCAGTCTTTCATCCTAACAATACTTTGATTTTTAAAATAACAATACTTTTTTAAGTTTGCATAAATATAAAGTGTATAAACAACATTCTTTCCGTCCAAATGAGAATTGTTTTCTCTTATTATAAACGGTATGGATGATAACAACCAACAGATATTTTGGGTCACTTTCAACGCATGCAATACTAGTTCTTATCCTTTATAGTTGGGGTCCTTATTAGAAATAATTACATGACGGTGGAAGAAACTTAAAATATGATATTATGATGGTAGCGACTTCAATGATCTTAAAAATATTTAGACCAGGACCAAATTTATATATTATTAATTCAAAAAATTAATGATTGAGATAGATGACCTAAAACTTGTTGAAGTGATAATAAACAATTTTTATAAACTGCAGACTTAGTCTTTAGAGTAAAGAGATTCAATTCTTTTGCAACCGTCGTCGCCTTCTCACTCCTCACTGTTGCTGGCCTTCGCCGCTCCACCATTCATTCATTCTCTTCTGTGCACTTCATCCTCATCTTCTCTGCCTTATTCTTCTCCACCACATTCCTAGCCCTATTACCCAAATCATGACCTGGGTTCGAATCTAGACCTAAAATTTCTGGGCTCGAGTTCTTTCTCTCTAGATATTATGTTCGATCTACAGAGGCACGAGAAGTTCATGGATGCAGGAGGCTATGAAGATGCGAACTAGAAGATTGACTACGTGTTCAAGGTGGTGCTAATAGGTGACTCGGCAGTGGGGAAGTCGCATATACTAGCTTGTTTTGTGAGGAACGAGTTTAGCTTGGACTCCAAGGCCACCATCGGCATTGAATTCTAGACTCGCACTTTGGTCATTCAGCAAAAGAGCGTTAAGGCTCATATCTGGGTTTTGTGGTGTGGTTCAAATGGGGATTTTGGCAATGATTCAATGAAGCAATTGTGCACTATTCCTTCTCTGTCGGTCTCACTCCACCGACACTCTACCATGTGTAACATTCTAGAAAAACATGTTAGGCTTATATATGGACATAGAGGTAACATAATATTTAGTTAACATGTCTGTTAAGTTTTGTGACTGTTTGAACACATTTAGTTACTTTGTTGCAATGCTATGTGTGAAAAATAGTTATTTTTAGCTTCAGAAATGACTTAAATTGCTTAGTTAATGAAAATAAATGTGGAGACTTTATTTTTAGGTCACAAATGTGTGAAGTGTGCTACAGTTAAAATTTGAGGTTAATCGGAGTTGGTTTGACATTTTTAAGCATACTGGTTGTGTGTTTTAATGCCGGATTGACCCCTAACAGATATGAAAAAGTGTGAAAATGGTGAAACAAGATTTTTTTATGAATCTTAAGATTTATTTGAAACTTGTTAGAAGTTAGAGAATTAGATTTGGTGAATTCTGAGTATTTTTAACAGATCAATGTTTTAGTATTTAGCTATAAGAAGCCAATTTGGATTTTTTTCTTCTTCATATCCCACGGTTGGGAGAAGGAAGGAGCAGAAAGTGGAGAAAGAAGAAGGAGAATGAGGAAGAAAGAGAAAGAGGAAGGGATAACTTGGATCTTCCATGACCCATCATTGGCTTCATCTTCATCTTCAAGATCTTGAGGTAGGGGAAACCTTGTCTTAACACTTATTTCTTCATTCTTTTCATCTTATTTCATGAGGATTCTTGATGAACCAAAATGGATTTGGGGTGTGGTTTTGTGTTGTTCTTGTATGATACTTATTGTAAGACTCAAGAATGACTTGATTGTGATTTTTTTGATACTTGGGGATGAACTTTTTATCTCTTTACACCTATAACTTCAATTGGGATAAAAAGGGGTTTTAGGTTTTTATTATGATGCTTGATGCATAGACTCATTTTGAGTTGTTTTAAAATTGGTTTGAGAGTTAAATCATGATTAGGGACCTTATTTGTAATTGGTAATCACTTCGTTTGTAGGTTTGAATGATTGGAAGGCCATTGTTCCTTAATGGAACACTGGCTGTTTTATGTAGAATTTTGCAGAAAACTCTGTCGTAGGGTCACGCCTAGGCGTGACTGAGTCACACCTAAGTGTGGGTGAGACAGAGAGTATCACGCCTAGGCATGACAGAGTTGCGCCTAGAAGTGGTTTTCCAGAAGTTACAGGGTTGTTGTCGTGCCATCTTCACGCCTAAGCATGGGAGGGTGGCGCCTAAGCGTGGCTTCCAGACTTGGAAAAGAGTTGAAATGTGATGTAATGGAGCCTGTGAAAGGTGTAGTTCCTTCTTTTATGCTTCTTAATGAGTATTGAGGTTCTAATAAAAGTATTTAATGAAGTGAGAATGTGATAAATCAAGAATGATTTGTAATGCTAAATATGTGAGGTAATTAGGCATGAATATGTATACATACATAAATTGTGTATTGTGATATTGAGAAAATGAGTTTCCTTAGGAGTTGGAATCATTCATGTATACTCTTTTAAGAATGTTGAAGTACTTTTAGAAATATTTGGATGAAATGTTTATGAAATAAATTTGAGATGCATGTAAATCATTTGTGGAGCTAATTATGGGAAGTAATTAGTAATTGTATTACATGTGATGTTTGTGAAACATTTTGAGGTGAGTAATATCCTCTCTATGTTATTGAGTAAGGAGATGAGTAATATCCTCCTTGTATTGATTGAACAGTGATGTAAGTAATTCCTCTTTATGTTGAGGTAAGTAATTCCTCATCATGATTGTTGATTAGTGGAGGTGAGTAATATCCTCTTTATGTTTGTTGAGTAGTAAATGTGAGTAATATCCTTACTACTTTTGTGATGTTAATTAAGGAAAATAATTAGACGTGATTGTATATATGATTGTATTATTTTGCCTTTATTAAAAGGTATGAGCCCCATAGATGAGGGTAATCTATATTAGGCAAGGTGGATGATATCCTTCCTATTACAGTGATTTGAGGATGGATTTCCTCTCCGATGTTGAGACCGAGTAGTTGATGGATTTCACTACCAATAGTGTTAATTTCTGGATGGATTTCCAGTGCTTGTTTGAGACTTGGGATGAACTTCCTTTATTTTGTTAAGGACTCATGCATTCATGACATTACCATGAAATTGGAGTTCCTAAATATGGTATCATGACATTACCATGGATTTTGTTTCATAACATTACTCATTTCATATTTAGGATTTGCATAAACATAAAGACTATACATAATTTGACATAGCATGACAATTGTATGGGCGATTGCTATCATGACATGAACTCATAACATTGCAATTGTATGAGCAGTTGTGTATCTCTGAGATGGAGATGTTGTTGTTGTTGTTATATCTCTGAGACATAGATATTATTGGTTGTGTCTCTGTGATAGAGATGATGTTTTCGAGAGTGTGGTGATCACTTGAAACCTGTTTGTGATAAATGAGTTCTTATGTAAACTTATAAAATGAGAATCTATCTCGGGAAGAGAAATGACATAGTTTTTAGCTTTTGCTACCTTTCTAGCTTGATATGTGTGATACATGAGTTTAGAAATGTGTTTTTTCCCGAAATGGTTGGAATGATTGTGATGACATATTTTATGGATTTATCTATTGAGAATTTGTGATTCTCACCCCTTGTGTGTGTTTACATGATGATTCCAGGGACGAAGACTTGTGGAAAGTGAAGTGCAAACATGAGCTTGGAGTGCTTAACTTAGTGTAGTTAGGTACTTTTTCTTTTGATATTATGTACATATTGTATTTTTGAGAAATATAGTTGTGATGTAATATTTATATATTCATTTGTGACTCGTATTTTTTATATAATGCTGTTATGTTATATTAAAAATTACATAGCTATAAAGTAATAGGTCTGAATCTAATGACTGTGATAATATATTATGGTTATTAAATTCAAGACATTACACCACGGATGGCATTGTTCATCTTTTCTCAACGATGCCATCTCACTCTTCACTGTCGTTGGCCTTTGCCGCTCCACCTCCTCTGCACACTTCATTAAAGCCACCCAAGTCTCCGTGTGATTATTAGAAACTAAAGTTCTGGAAATTTAATTCTTAGAAGGACTACATTGTAATAAATTAAGCTTTTAATAAAAAATTCAAAATATTGGTTTACCTGTTACATAAAAAACGACCATAGATGGACCCAAATTTATTAGGTCAATTATAAAATCCTCCTATTATGATTGGTGAAAGAAAACAAAACTTATCATGTAAGAGTTAATATTAATGTCATGATAAAATAGGGTGAATGCTCAAGAGATTTAGGTCAAGTCGTACTAAATTCTTTTAGAAATTACTCACCTTTAGCTAAGTCATAGAACTAAAAAGAGTTTGATTTGATGTGCTATTATTGTAAAACTTAGAGTTTGAGTTTTGCTATATTTTCTTAAGAGTACAACTATTTCACACGAAACATTTTTCATGAAAACTATACAAATATAGTTATCATGTCCAATTTGCTTTGTCTTTGTCAACAAATAAAAAATTGAAAATAAAAAACAGGCATGATAAATGGGGGTGACAGTTCGTAAACGATATCATGAGTAACTAATTCGTACTATTTAGCATTTTTGTTTCCTTAATAATCAACATAATATTTAATAAAAAAATTATTAAATTAAAAAAGTAAAACATTTTGAGAATATAAAAAATATTTAATGCTTTCTCTATTTACTAATTAGAAAGAATATTAAGAGAATTTAGAATTATTCTAAAGTTTTATACTATTATCAAATTTTGTATTAGCATCTCATTTAAAGGGTTTGACTATGTTAATAATTATTCCTTTGATTCAAAATATGTGTCGTTTAAGGTAATGCACAAAGATTAAAAAAGTTATTAATAACTTCAATTTTAAAAAATATAACTATATTTGACTAAATTACCTTTTATTAAAATACTCAAAATATTATTACTTCATTAATGCTCTCTTATTTTATTTGGTGGAGATAACAAGTAATAAGGATAAAGATAGAAAAACATAATTAATACTTTATTAATTTTTTTAAAGTGACAAATAAATTGAAACAAAACCAATTTTCTAAAGTGATACTTATTTTGCACCAGAGGGAATACATAATATATCAAATTCATTAAATGATGTGACAACAAATCATTAGATGCAATAAAAAAAATTATATACAATTACATGTGGAAATATGCTAAACAACTCATTGGGGACTTATGACCTAACCTATTTAATGCATTACCTGACCTAGCATGTTTAACACAATAGTCATGTTGAAAATACTAAAGCTCATCAGACATAGTTTCCAAAATATGGTTATTAGTGAGAAGTTGAACACTTATAAGGAGGATGATGTTGGAAAGGTAACACATGTGAAAGTAATTATTCTTGATGATTCTTGGTGGGACAAGGTAGATTATATTCTTTCTTTCACAAGGCTTATTGTGATATGCTTCGATTATGTGATACTAATAAGCCTACACTTCACTTAATTTATGATATGTGAGAGACTTAATGATTGAACAAGTGAAAACTATAATATTCTACCATGAAAGGGTCGAAGAAGGAAGAACATTATCCTTCTATAGTGTTGTTTATCAAATTCTTATTGATTGGTGGACAAAAAGTTATACAACATTGCATTGCTTAACACATTCACTAAATCATAAGTAAATTCCAATTATTCTTTTTTAATTTTATTTTTTAAAAATTAATTTGTTGTATTTATGGTATTAATATTAGTTAAGTTTTCTTCTTTATGAAATACATATTATAGTCAACAATGGCTTCAACAAGGGCCAATAGAGTTCCTCCACATAGAGATAATGAGATTTCCACTGAGAGACAGATGTGTTTAAGAAAATATTTTATTGATCCTGATGAAAGAAGAGAGATAACAAGAGAGTTTTCTAAATTCTCTAGAGAGCTAGACAAACTCAGCCTTCAAGATTCTTTAGCAGATAGAACTCTTTTGGAGCCAAAAGAGTGGTAGATAACTTATGGTTTAGAAGCCTCATTACTCCAAGACATTTCCTTGAAGCTTCTTGGACAACCGGGTTCATCATTATGTTGTGAACGGAATTGAAGCTCCTACTCTTTCATTCACTTCATGAAGAGGAACAAGATTAATCCTAAAAGGGCTAAAGTTTAGTATATGTACATACAAATCTTCGGCTTTTACCTAGGAAGAATGAAAAGTATAATAATGGAGAAAGTAAAATGTGGGATCTTGGTGGGGATGAATGGGTGTCATTTGATAATGTTGAAAGCCTTGAAGTTGCAAGCTTATCACTTGATGAACCAGTGTTAGAGAAACGATTATTATTTGCGAATAATGAATAATTTAATTTTCAAGAATGACTTTAGTATTTAATGAAACTATTTATTTGTACTTTGGGTTTTTTTATGATTTATCTGCGGATACTTAATATTTTGAATTATTTAAATAACATATTTTATATTTCTTACAATGACTTTATAATGTATTTTATGATTTTTTATTAAAATTTATGAAATTATATATATGTTATGTCGTATTTTATCATACTTATATCATATTTTTTAAAAATTACTGTATTCTCTGTTAGAAAAAATTCTCCACCCACAAAAAATCAAGTAAATAGACAAGTATAACAGCGTAAAAAAATTAACGTAGTTCGATATTCACTGTTTACGTCCATGACTTTACAAATTAATCTATTAGATTCAAATAACAATTACAATCACAAATATTAAAATATTACTCACAAACTTAAAAAAAATCAATACACCAAATCTCATAAAATAATATTTTTTTAAAAAAAATTCTCAAACAAAAATATCATCCCTCACAAATTTACTTTACCTTACCCAAGATCATGATGCTTCCAATTTCTTTATTGCAACTCTACACACACATCATGCCGGTAAAATTTTCTCCACCTATCACAATGCCATTAATGATGGCTTCCGTCCTCAAATAAATTCTAAGCGCACACCTCATCACGTCACCATCAGGAACGGCGTTGCAACAACCAAGAAGTAGAGCAACCCAACTGTAAAAAACCCTCACCCTCTCACTTTTTCATCTGTCACGTACCATTACAAAGTCAATACTTTTTTTTTTTTTTTGGTTTTTAACTTCTCAAATAGACTTAATTTAAATCCAACACGAGCCATAATCCAATGTTCTCATACCGTACTTATACTAGATATTCATAGCATCTTAGGCAACAACTTATGTCCATTCACTGCATCGCCTACAAAAGGGTGAAATAGGTATGTAAGTTCCATCACTGGGCTTTTTATCAAAATAGATTCTATTTCTCAACTCTTCCACGTTTTATATGGTTTATATATATACTCTCACCCAAGTACTACACAAAGACACTATCACAAATAAATATTGTTTCCTAGGGTCATAGCTACTCCAACAACTCATAGCAATGTTAGACTTTTTTAGTTATAGTATATGATTTTTTTTACTTAGGTTGCAGACGACAGTACTTTTTTTAAATAAAAAATTATGATAAAATTTGAATTTTTACTCTAATTATTTTTTTAAAAAAAATTACATCTGATTTTAGTAAAGGTTTGAAAAATTAAGATGATGAGTAACTCTTTCATTATCCTAAGAAGCATAAATACAAATACATGATATATGAATATAGTAAATTTTAAAAATTATAAGATGCAATATAGTTAAAATACAACATATAAATTTAATAAATATTAACATAAAAACATAAATTTTAAATTAAAATAAAGATATCAATATTTTATAAATCAACTTTAATAATTATAAACTTGATAACATATTATTATTTATTTAATCATTGTGACATCCTACTTATATTGGTGTAAATATTGAAAAAATAATTAAAAAATATAATTTAGGAGTATTCAAAAATATATGAAAAGTTTAAGATATAATACGTATCGGATACTGATATAATAATTATCTTGAAATATGGTGTTTCCTAAACATTATCTGAGCTAATTAACATTTTATTAGTGTAAATTTTCAACCTTAATAACACATATAATGAAAAAAAAACCAATGATATTCCAATAAAAATAAATTGAAATTGATTTAAGATTTAAAATTCTTTATAAATCAAAGGGAAAATATTTTGGATAACTATATAGTAGTTTTCTTATAAATTAGAGAAATAATTTAAAACAACCTAAGCAACATTTTATCAAAAATAAAAAAAAAAAGAATGAGTATTGAAATTTTTTCGCATGCATGTAAGCAAAATACGCAAGACATTATTATAAATGCCGTAAAAAGTTAGTAATTGCCATAATTACAATAACTCTTATTCTTTTCCCAATGTACGATTGTTTTCGTACTGTTGCACGTGAATAATTTTTGTAGTACAATTGGGAACAACTGTCTGAATGTGCATTTTTTTTAATAATGTTATTTTTATCTGATTTTTTTTTTTAAATAATGTGATGAAACCTTGAGAACTTTGTTCTGTACCTAAAACTCAAACTTGATCTCTGATATGATGTCAGACAATGTCTGTATGTGTTATATTATCCCGAAGAAATGACTTCATGGTTCAACGATTTTAATCGTAAATACATGGTGAATAGACACTGAACATAGAGAGTGTTTTATGAGTCTGTTCAGCTGACTAAATACTATCAAAGTGTTATTTATTGTTATGGTGAACCCATGGCTAAGATCGCTCATATATACATACCTCTTCTCGAATATATGCGGATCCCTTTATTTTCTAATTGACACAACATAAACCTCTTTTTTATGTCAAGCTAAAGAGTTTATTGTTTCAATTGCATTTAAATTCAGTTATAATTACACTCACTTGCCCAGTCAAAAAATAATAATAATACTCCTTTGATCCATTTTAAGTATCACTTTAATTTCAATGCATAAGAATTAAAAAACTTTAAATCAATTATGTTACTAATTATTTTAATTAATAAATAAATAAATATTAAATATTTTTTATATTTTTAAGATATTAAATATATTTATTTTTTATTTAATATTTTTTATTTAATATTAGGAGAATTATTAAAAAAAATTATTAAAAGATATAACTTTACTCTTTTTATTAAACTATCCTTCTTCATTTTAATTAATTATTCCACTTTATCATATTCATTCAATTTTCATTTATAGTTGAGATTGTTAAAATAAATGAGTAAAAATAAAAAATATAACAATTTATATTTTATTGGTATACAAAAATATCACTTATAATGAACTAATTTTTTTTTTTTATCAAAATGACAGATAAAATAATTGGTGGGAGTAATAATTACACTTTGTTCAAAATCTAGAAAAATCTCCCTACCTTAACATATAACGAGGTATAGCAAAATATTATAATAATTTTTTTTATAACAAACAGTAAAAGGATGGAATTGTTTTTGTTTTAGATGAAAATAAACTTTATTAATGAACTGACTCAGTTAACAAAATTTGAGGTCTTTTTTATCCAAATTTTGAGGAATTTTAGTAGAAAGAGTCCATTTAACTAACCTTTTGTAAAACTTATGACAATAATTTAGTATTAGACGAGTATGTAATATATTGATAAATATATTGTTATAAATTTAAATCTTAATTATGTCAAAATTCATTGTGATATTAAATTACAATAAATATCTTTATAAAAGATGACTTGAGGTGTAGATTAGTTAAAGTGTGATAGTTCAACAGCAATAAAGAAAATTAACCTGTATAAATTCATTATAATTTTAGGATATATGAATAAGTGTAAGTGATATAGAATGGAAAAATTGAGATCAATTGCCAAACATCAAATAAGACTAAAGCCCAACTCAAAATGATCTTCACCTAGCTAGTCGGTTCAAGTCTTGCGCCACACCTTCATAGTCTGACTCAATTATATCATATCTTGAAAACTTATATTAAAGTCATATCTCATCAAATTTTTAATAGTCACAACTTCCATTAGTCGAGGGGAATATAGCAGAGATTAAGGTAATCTGTTCCCAAACAAGTAGCATTAGAATTAAGTACAACTCATGCTGCATCTACATTAAAAGACTTTTGAGAAATCACAATATTTTTTTTAAATCCTTAAAAATAATCCTCGCTTTGATTTTAGTGACTTGTCTTTTGAACAAACCTTATTGGAAGAACTCCATTCAGCAAAAGTATCTGTTTGGATGAGGATTATCATTAATAAACGTACAACAAAGAAGGGGACGATGTAAAAGTGGGGCTTTCAGTGATGAACCCAACCACATGACATATAATATGATGTCATTTTCCAATTTCCAATAGTCGAAGATGTCATCGCCACAAAGGGAAACGCACAAGAAGGTTCATAAGCCATGGGCATAGGGTATCGTAGAGGAATTTATCATGGAGTTAATAAGTTTAAGTTTATAGATGAATTATTTTTTTTAATTTAATAGTATTTATATATAAATTTAAATACATAAAAAAATTATTAATTAAAATTTATAAATTATTTATATATATAATTATTTATAAAAAAATAATTTAACTAAATTTATGTGTGAATTTAAATATTATTAATTAAAATTTATAAAAATTAATTTTTAATCTAAACTATTAATTTATTTTAATAATAAATCAATAACTAAAATATTAATAATCCATCTATAAATCAAAATTTATTGAGTCCATATTACACTTTCTCACCATACAAATGTAGCTTTGTGGTTGTGGGTATGTCACTTCTGTGATCTGTCCCTTCTTTATTTTGTGAGAAGTCTTCTATCTATCACATGGAAATACCGGTGTAGTCTACATAAAATGGGTTACCCATTAATAATTAGCAGAAATATTCGATAAATATTAATTGCGTTATGGATATATTCTAACAATAGAGTGATAAGTACGGTAATTATGAAGAATGGTACCCTGCAAAGTGTTTGGGATAATGAATGGAAGCATATATGGATGTGTACATTTTTTTTTTTCAATTCTACAGGCAAGAGATCGTAACATTTTATTTGCGAAAAACATGTAGTCTCACCATGATGACTTTGCAACTTTTTTTGTAAAATAATGAGTTACACTTCAAACATATCTTAATACTCTCTTTGCTTTCTTTAAGATAAAAAAGACTAACTTATTTAAGTGGAGAATAAGCTTACTATTAACACTATATTCATCTTGTTGCTATTGGATAAAGTTGATTTCCAATCAATAGACTTCTATAAAATGTAGAATCTATTTTTTTTATCTCGTCACGTTTCAATTCCTTCAATTTCTCTCTCATTTCCTCCTCTTCTCACAAAGAAGAGATGCGCTCTTGAAAGGGAAAGTAAAGCATAGGAGATTTCGTTTATTTCTATCACAAGTACCTAATATATAGCATGCGACAAGCAATGGGATATGGAAGAAAAGAAATTGAACATGAAATTGCGGTGGTTAATTTCAGTCACCACAAAGAAAACTGAGAAAAGGAACGTAGATTAATTAATTAATTAATACAACTATGAGGTAGGCTATCTATATGGGTTACTTTCTTTCTGGTTTTTTAATATAAATAATGTCATTGGCATTGCTTTTATGAAAAGCTAAGATTGAAGAAGATGCTGATCATTGCTCGGTGGAGCCGAGTGTTATGACTTTATTTACCATTTGAGATAAGACAGAAGAAGACATGGTTCTCCCCAATGCTTCCTCATAGCTATATCAAAATATAATAGAATTCCATATGACTTGCATTTCTTGTAGTGCAACGAAACTATATATACTTTTGGCCCTTCGGCATCCTATGGGTTTTTCTAACCATGTTACATATGCTATGTTCTGCTTTGCCCTCTCAATATGATAAGAGGCTAAGAGCATGTTTAATTTTATGGTGTATACAAATTTGTTTGAGGGGCAAACTACATTCTACACTGTCATCGAATGTATTTTGAGTATTTTATGAGATGTTTCGCTTTTGGGTTAGAATTAACTTTGCATGGGGTGAACATTCACTGGGACACTTTTGCCTCAACTTAAGTCGGGACAAAATGAATTCTCTTGACTAAAAAAAAAAAAA
Source organism: Ormosia emarginata (assembly GCA_029884605.1). Lineage (NCBI taxonomy): Eukaryota > Viridiplantae > Streptophyta > Magnoliopsida > Fabales > Fabaceae > Ormosia > Ormosia emarginata. Next base: position 7,402,099 of record JAQQTP010000032.1, on the reverse strand, counting down.
GGGAATTCTCTTGCCTCTACTGTACATGAAAAACTGAGTTTAGTGAAAAAAAAAACTTAAAGACAATTATTCCGGGCTTGAAAATTGTTTCATTGCAATGCAAAGAATTGATCCAAATATTATCGTTTGTGTTCTTAAACAGGATTCTGAATTTTGTTTTTTTTTAAAAAAAAAAATAAACAAAACAGGTACATACATGCTGTTACATGATTTTTTATCCAAGTAAAGTACAAAAAAGGGTAAATGTTAGCGTAGCTTGCTTTTGATCTGTTTATCCTATATTTTAATGTTGCTGTATATTTACTTCGATTATTCCTCTTTTCTCTTTTGCATGATTGAGAAGGAGATTCGTTGTTGATAATTGGTTCTTTTTAGTCAATAATATTGAAAATCACGTAGTCAGCATGATATGTGAGAGCACCTTTTTTCCAATTGCCACCACCTTAAGAAATGAGTTGTCGTTTTCTTTTCCATGTTGTTAAAATGTTCATACATAACAACTTTATCCTCTATCTTTCCGCTGTCGGCAGCAGAACCTTCCTTCATTCCATTAATAAAATTTAAATGAATTTTTTTTTTTAATGGATAGTTAATTTAAGAAACTTTGCCGATTTCAACCTATAAATTACTTACACACAGTAGAGAGGGGAAGGATGAAGGCAAAATTTAATATCAAAGTCCTGGCACCTTCAAATAAAAAAGAAATTATTGAGAAAAGCTTGTTAAACTTTTATCATAATATTTTAAAAATCTACTTCACTCAATATATACTATTTATTAATAAGTTTTTCTTTTAATAAAAAATTTAAGATTAAGAGTGACTATCCCATCTTAAAATTAAAATATGTCCCCAAACTCAAGGAACGCTTAAGGTGAGAAATTGGCATTGCCATCCCGACATCATTGCCATTATAAACCAAATAATTTATCATCTACAATATATTGGGAGATAGACAACCTTCCCCACAGCATTGCCATTATGACTAGCATGCGGTTAGTGAGAAGAAGAAAGGCAGAATATGAGTTTCCATCCGAGACCAACGTGTATATACAAGTTATTCATCATGCAATCAAACTTTTTTGCAGAGGATCAACCACCAGAAAAAACAGATTTACTTGCATTGAATAAATTAAAAAGTGTTGTTAACAAGTGCTGTTAGGGCATTGATTAAAAAAATTAAAATATTTTTTTTAAATAAAAACAAATATTCAATACATTAAAAATTGAAAAAAATTATCATTTACTTTATTTTTATCTAAATTTTTTTATTTCATCTTCTTTAACAAGTATCCTTAAAGAAGACACTTATTAACAAAACTCATAAATAAAAACAATTTAACCTGGCCTCAAATAAGTGTGTGTTTGGATTAGAGTTGGTTAAAAAAATTAAAATATTTTTTTTAAATAAAAACAAATATTCAATACGTATTTAAAATTGAAAAAAAATTATTTTAAAAGTATTTTTATCTAAATAAATTTTTAAAAATTTATAACTAATATTATAACAAAAGTATCCTTAAAGAAGACATTTATTAACAAAACTCATAAATAAAAACAATTTTTGTTTTTCAAGAAATTTCAACGTCTGGCCTCAAATAAAATCCAAACACGTGTTCTTTCGATTTGTAATATGGAAAATAAAAAATAGAAAAAAAAAAACTGCTCTCTCTCCGCGACTGTTAAAACCCTGTCACATTGTAAAACCTTTAAAGGTGTTTCTTAATTATTAACAGGTCTCTCTCAATCTGAAAGTGAGAGCTGCTAACAGCACGTGTTACAGTGATGGGTGGAGGTCTTGAATTGAATTGAGGTTCATTCACCAATGGGGATTGGGGGTGCTGGGGACGGTACGAACTATCCCATCACCTTCAATTATGCAAGCCTTTCATATATCACATTGGGAATGGGAAGGGAGCAAAGATCATAGAATAGCAATTAACCCTACAGTTTCCTGTTGCAGGTTATATATTGATGTTGGCTAGGAACATGATTTCAAAATGACGACGAACCAGTTTCTTTGGTTGCGTTTATTGCTGATTAAAAAGCAGAATCTGATTATTCTTCGTGTTTAAAATAATGACAATATCATGATATCATATCTAGGGTGATATTGTTTACATAATTTTTCCATTTATAACCAGCACAATTTTATAGGCACATTTATTGGAGTATTCTCTATTTTTTTTATTTGTATTAAAATGTAAGATAAAGCTATACAAGACTACAAGTTAATGAAAGCTTTAACATTTTCAAGCACCCTATTGACTTTAGTGGTGCTAAATCAAAGTTCACTTGATTACAGATGAACTTTCCTGCTAGAAATGAGCTCAAAAAAGAAAAATAAAAGACATATCAGGTGGGAACAGGGTATGATCTTATGAAATGAGACCCTTACACCATAAGTGTTCAATGCTTTAAGTTCAATGTATGAAACAGTGAAATGAACAATAGGGAGTATTTCCTAAAGCAAAGTGACCAATTTCTTTCATTTCTTTTTCCTTAGTAACACATACACCATCAAACAAATACAAAATAATGGCCAGAATTGGGAAGGTTTGATTTCTTGGGACATTCTCAAAAGATTACAAGAGACATTTAGTACATATAAATATAATTAACAACAAATGAAATTTGATACACAGACTAAAGATGTAGTCATTGTTGCAATACACCTTCCACTTCGCAACTTCTGTCAGTAACTTCCTGGGCGTCTGGGAGATCTTTAATCGCCTGCAAAAAATAAAAGAATTCCTTGTATCAAGTGACAATAACATGGCAAGGTTGAGGACATTACTTACTAGTTTGAAAACAAGATGAGGTTAATAATTATTGAGTGGTGGTTGGTATTTACTATTTACCTGATAGAGATACCAAGAAGCAAAAGCGTCTGTGGCAGCATACTCTAGTTGCTCCTTTGACAAAACAGGAGTCTCCCAATTTCCCAGTCTTATTTTGTTGGGCTTTTTAAGCTGCAAATTTAACAAGCTTGATAAATATCCTCCCAACATAGTTCTTCACCTTTTTCAAGAAAGCAGTTGAAACATCTCACTGCCCCCTTCAAATTTTGTTCTCTCTCCAGGGGCAAAGAAAATAAAAAAGATTGAAAAAGTTAATAAAAAAGGACAATGACCAAGCAGTAATATGCAAATTAAATACTTAAATGGTCGTCCCTGTTTTGAGTAACAGCAGGAATACAGATGATTCAGTGAGGAGAAAATGAACAAAGAAAAAATAAATATGTTATTACTATGGCATTCATTTTTGTCATTTGAATGTTCCCAACACGCCTACAAATTCTGCTGGTCTGACAACCTTTTTCCCTTTGAAGAACTTAAACTGCATTATGAAAAACCCAACCAGCCCCTAAATTGAAAGGACAAAAATCAATGGTTTATTCAGAATTGAACTATGGCTTATGTGCAATAAAGTAAATGCATGTATTAAACTAATTTTTAAAAAATTAAGAACTTTTATTAACTTTGGATGATGCCTATTCTCATTATGGCTCAAAGAAAAAGTCTTACGCCCTTCCAAACTGGCTGGTTAACTGGAAAACTATTTCCAGTTGAATGTGCCTGCCCCTTCTCAAGTTTTCATATGGTAGAATCCTTTTAAAAATGGTGGCTTTGTTGGGTCTTGAATTAACCACACATAGGAAAGTGGCCGGTCCTCTCACCACTAAACCAATGCTATATTTGATGTTACATATGCCAACTAATATTTTGTTATATTCCTAAATCAGTATATAATTACAAATGTTATAATTAGTATTTTTTGCCATAAATATTTTTAACTATTAGTAGTAGTTAAATGAGAAATGTTTTTAATAAGACTTAAAACACACCTGTTTGGATAAAAGTTTTTCAGTCAACGATGCAAGACCCCACTTCAGAGGACCTCCGCCTAGCTTTCGATTAGCATGAAAAGAAAGATCTTCCACACCTTTAATAGATATGTTATAATCTCTAAAAACCTTACCAGCATCACTGCGAGTCCCAGCTCCAACCTTGCACACGTCAAACATTGTGTTAATACTTATTATAATTGATTAGTGCCCAGAGATAGAAAGGATAAAATAAGAGAAAAAAAACATCCAGCTTAAACGAAATAAAAACCTTCAAAACCATGGGATCTTCAAGCAAAAGCTGTAGATTTGGAGGGATTCCAGAATGAATTAGATGTAGAACATGACATTGACTAATGCCACCACATATCTGCATCACTGCTACCTTCCCAGGTGGAACACCTATAAAAGTTTTATACAATAATGATTCAGCAATTGTAAGTCACGGTAATCTTCTATTTTCAAAGAATTATGGTTTTATAAGGGCAAAAGGGAAAAGCTCTTCTTCTTCAGAAAAGGGTGGCAATGTCCCTCTCACCATAGGGGAAGAAAGCTTTACAAAAAATATAATCCATAAAATCTAAGAACACTAAGAAATCAAATATGTGATGGAGTAAAGAGCCAAACACTTGGCTAGAATGAGGAAGTTCAATCCCCCAAAATACTCAACTCATAAGTCCTAACCTTCATCCACATTGCAACACAAAATGAAGACGCTCTGCCTCCCAAGAATTTTAAAATTCCTCATTGTGACTATCCATTGCCAAGTTGTAGAAGCTTGAGCAAGAATCTAGACTAACTTAAAACATTCTATATGATACAAGTTCCAAAACCAAAACTAGTTAGATAACAACTGGCACAATAGGCGGGCAAACAATTTCCTTCACTCTTGTTCACATATTAAACCAACAAAAATATCTTAATATCAGATACATCATCGATATTATCATGTTAATGCTGCAATTCTAATAGACCCAATGCAAACAGGTAAATGCCAAAATAAACTATTGCGAAAAAAAAGAAGAAGCTGAAGCTGCTGAACCAACCTTTCTTAAAGGTAGGTCTCCACTCAATGTCAAATCCAAGTGCAATTTGCACCATCTCTCTTTTCATTTCTTCCAGAATTTTTGTTGCGGCTTTCTCTACTTCATCAAAAGTCCTGCTATACATAATTTGCCCACAAAACTTCATTACAGGCAATCTCATCCTTGAATGGCCTGTGTAAGAATAAAAAAATAAGTTTGATTAGAAAAATGAGAGGAAAAGTAGATACAAATTCATCTAAAATTCTACTTAGCAGAGGAGAAGAGAAGATAAGTATTCAGGGCTTCCATTGAAGTGAACCATATTTGGAGTTTCAGGCTCCCTCGAAGTAGCCTAATACTATTTGATTTTTTCCAAGCCAGTAACAAATCACAGCATTCTCATAATCAAATGGAATTCCTTTCAAGCATCACTACGCTAACCAATATAACAAAGAGTCAAAAATAGCCTAAGCCCTCTCCAGACAAGCATCAACATGCATATCCCTTTCTTAAGAGGGGAGAAATCAGAATTAAGTTGTGAAAAGAGAGCCTGCACTTGATCATGGACATCATTATGATTATGATTATGATTATGATTATGATTATGATTATGATTATGATTATGATTATGATTATGATTATGATTATGATTATGATTATGATTATGATTATGATTATTATTATTATTAAGTGCTAGGCTGCTAGCCAACATGTCAGGAGCTGTAAGAATGGTATTTAGAATCAAATTTTTACCTAGAATATAAAATTCAATAGTGGCTGCAATCCGAAAAAGAACTAAATGTTGACTTGCTTCCGAACAGAATGAACCGGAATAGTTACTGATCACTGTTAAGTAAGCATATGTGATAAAACTTGGGAGCACATTTCCATGTACCATCGATGTGAGCATAAGCATAACATTCTATCAACAGCAGCAGAAAAGGTATGCAAGGAATAAGCTGATTGTTGAAATCCAGGACTTACTAATGTAGGTTTTGACATTGTAGATTTCAAAGGAAAGCTTAGAATTCGAAGCCTTTAGAGTACAATAACAAGCAAGTCTTTTCCCACTAGGTGGGGTCGGCTACATGGATTAAACGACACTATTGTGCCCTATCATAAACAAAACCTTCAGAAATGTCATTCAAATCTAAATTTGTTTTAATCGTTTCACCTATAGTCTTTCTTTGTCTCCCTCTGCCTTTAACTATTGGACTATACTCCACCTGATCTACTCTTCTTACGGGAGTTTTTAAGGGTCTTCTCCTTACAATATCCAAACCACTTAAGGTGAAATTCTCTCATCTTTTCCATGAAAGGTGTTACCCTTACTTTTTCTCTAATGCATTCATTCCTAATCCTATCTTGTCTTGTATGGCCACACATCCAGCGCAATATCCTCATCTCAGCGACACTGATCTTATGCATTCATTCCATGGAAGACATGATAAGATAAATGAGAATAGAAGAAAATAAAGACAATAATTAGGGAGTTATTGGATTTGGTTTGACATCACATGACAATAGATCATTCATAGTGTGATAGTGTCATTGTGTCAATCAGTGCGCACTCATTTTGTCTATTATATAAGAGGAAGTCACAAATGCATGAAGAGAATTATCATATATGGGTTATGTATACTAGCAACACCAGCATTGATCAACTAACTTATAAAAATGAAAAATTATAACTTGCTGGAAAATTTGAAAAAATAAAATAAAAAATGATAATAAACAACTGCACCCACCAAAAGAAAAGAAAAAAAAAAAAGACAGCGGTGCGGGAGCTGCAAAAATGAATGGTTAGCGACCCAAATTGAAAACCCCAAACCCAAAGACAAGTTGTATCGTTACATTTTCAAGATGATGAAAATGATAAAGTGGAATGAATACCTTGACAAGGAGACAAGGAAAAAGCAGTCGGGTGTTGGAGAGCGAGAAGCGATGTCGGCAAGCGGCGGCGTCTGCGGCTACGGCGGGGGAAGTCAGGGGAGGTTGTATCGGCAGTGGCGTCGTCGTCGTCTTTGGTAGGATTAAATGGACGTTTGTTGGGTTTGGGGAGAAAGCTGGCTTCGATGGCTTGGATGGCTTCAAGGTCTTGATCTGAGAAAGGCTCGTCTTGGTCGGAGTCACACACGAATGAGGCAAGTCGCGAGAAACCCTCCTCCTCCTCCTCCTCCTCCTCCTGTCCTTGCAACCACTTCATCTCATTCTAAACCTACTTTGGAATTGGAGGGAAGGAATGTAGCCAATTCTGGAGGGATATGTCTTTCGAGTTTTTTTTTTTTTTTTTTTTGGTTTTGAACAGGTTTGAGTTGACGATTTTTTTTTATTGATATGAATGTTGAAATTGAACCCAAAATTATATCGAATCCCTTTCCTCATGAACGGGTATAATTGATGTTTGAGTTGATTTAATAATAATGCGATTCGGTTTATATTATTATTGGATTGGATTTGGTCGAGTTTCAAAACTGTTTTGCAAAAAGGCCCAAAAGCTTTTAAAGAGTAGTTTAGTTGGCCCGTGTTGAATTCTCAGGACTCAGAAGTCAGAAGTAAAAGTGTTGAGTTGAGTGGGGGTAATGGGGTATAGCTGAGGCTCACTCACTCAAGTATGAGACTATGAGCTGAGCTGAAATGGTGTGTTTGAGAGAGAGAACAGTAGCAGTAGCAGCTGCAGCACACAAGTTGGCGGAGTCCCCTCCCGCCTTTTTGATTGACTTGAATGAACTGATTCATTTCTCACTTCGTCGTTCGTTGCGATCATATTCATAGCATAACATAAAGCAAAAGCAGGAATCTCAAGATGAGTACGGTTGATAAGATGTTGATAAAAGGCATCCGGAGCTTCGACCCGGAGAACAAGAACGTCATCACCTTCTTCAAGCCCTTAACCCTAATCGTTGGCCCCAATGGTGCTGGCAAGACCGTATGTATATAAATAAATATATATATATCACTTCATACCCTAACACTATCAATCAATCTCACACACTTCTATTCTTCCATTTCATCATTATTATTATTATTTATGCAGACAATCATTGAGTGCTTGAAGCTTTCCTGCACCGGTGAGTTGCCTCCTAATGCCAGGTCTGGCCACAGCTTCATTCACGACCCCAAGGTACACATCTCCCTCTCCCTCTCCCTCTCTCTTTCTTCAACTTTTATTATGATTATTATTATTTACCTGCTTCACCATTTGCATTTGGAACTTGTTTCGGAAGGTTGCTGGGGAAACTGAAACCAAGGGACAGATTAAGCTCCGATTCAAGACTGCCGCCGGCAAAGACGTGGTTTGCATAAGGTCCTTTCAGCTCACACAAAAGGCATCCAAGATGGAATACAAGGCTATTGAGAGTGTGCTTCAAACCATTAATCCTCATACAGGCGAGGTACATTATCAATTTTACTCTTCAACCAAAAATGATGTGTTTCTTTTACTTGTCCTTATATTATAATTTGACTCGAATTAGTTTTTGGTGTTACTAATTCTCGAATTAACTTGATTTATTTGTTGTGCTCTGTCAGAAAGTTTGCCTTAGCTATCGATGCGCTGACATGGACCGAGAAATTCCTGCGCTCATGGGTGTTTCAAAGGCCATTTTGGAAAATGTTATATTCGTTCATCAAGATGAAGCCAATTGGCCACTACAGGATCCTTCTACATTAAAGAAGAAGTTTGACGATATCTTTTCCGCAACTCGGTATCATCTATGTTCTTATTCAATCCCTCTTTCATTAGTCTCTCCTGTAACTCAGGTTACCTGTCACAGATCTAATTTGGGACTTTCAGCTTTGCCGTGAAAGCACTATATTAATTCATTTAACTTATCTTTTACTTAAAGTGTTTGATTATTACATTCTCTCCTCTCAAATTACCAAGTTTCTCATCATTATGCAACCCAATGTGTAGCGCCATCGAGCTCACATAGGTAGTACAGGAGATCAGCTTTGTTACTAGTTGCACTGGCTTAAATAGTTACTTGGTATAATAAGTAATCACTTGTCAACGCCAGATGGCTTAAATAACGTAGTTGTCATCCTCCATGAAATGTACCAAATCCTGTGTTTCACTGCAAAAGAACTAGTGAACTCCAAAAGAAATAGCACAAAAATGATGTGGGACTTGACTCAATGTGATGCAATTCAAGGAGCTAGGAAATTTAAAAGATGCTTAAGGAAGTGGTTAGGTGCTTCCTGTGCTTGTAGCAATCACAAGATTGCTCTCTTCAGTTGCTGCTTTCTGATCTTTACCATTTAACATACTAGATAACACTGAAAATGCTGGTGCTTATGTCTTAGAGTTGGTAGTTAATATATGCTCTTGTACTGAGCAGATACACAAAGGCATTGGAGGTTATAAAGAAACTTCACAAGGATCAGGCCCAAGAGATAAAGACTTACAAGCTGAAACTGGAAAATCTTCAAACTCTGAAAGATGCTGCTTATAAGGTCATTTTCCTCTTCCCAAAATTAGACAACTTCACAGATAAAATCTGTAAATTATCTTACCTTCTTTATTGTAATGATCTTGAGCTTGAACTTGAACTTTACAAAATCCCTGATGGATACCTCTATTTCTCGTCTTTTCTAAATCGTAAGTAAATTTAAACAGCTAAAAAGTGTTTGAAAACTTATATTCTCTTTAGTTCTGCTTTGATGTGCCCATTTGGTGCTGCCCATTTTTATTATTTGTTTTTGCATTCTCACCATGGAGTGCTCTTGTCTTCTAAATAACTAAACTAAAAATTAAAGCATAGCAGAACTTTTGTACTCTGTTCAAACACACATGAAAAAACCACAATGTGCCAAAATAAAAAGGAAAAAAGATCTAATCATTTAATTTTTTCTTTTTATAGCTTCGAGAAAGCATTGCACAGGATCAGGAGAAAACAGAATCTCTAAAATGTCAGATACAAGAGTTGGAAGGAAGCATTCAAGATGTGGATGCTAAAATTCATCATGCAGAGAAAACATTGAAAGATTTGCGGAAGCTGCAGGACCAGATATCAACTAAAACTGCTCAACGAAGCACTCTGTTTAAGGAACAACAGAAACAATATGCAGCTCTTGCTGAGGAGAATGAAGGTGTGTTAACCATACTATATGTATCACCGTAATTGAGCCTGTTTTAAATTCTCTCTTAGTTTTCATAGGGTTTACTCAAATATAACAACAACAGCAACCAAGTCTTTTCCCACTAGGTGAGGTCGGCTACATAGATCAAACGACGTTATTGTGCCCTATCATAAACCTTTTAGAGTTTACTCAGATATGACCTTCAAAATATATTTATCAGTTTCTCATGATTTCTTCTGTTTCTTATATTGATTAGACACTGATGAAGAGTTGATGGAATGGAAGACCAAGTTTGAAGAAAGGATTGCAATTTTAGAAACAAAAATAAGCAAGTTGGAGAGAGAGATGAATGACACTGACACTAAAAGTTCTTTCCTTAAGCAGACCATCAATGATTCCATCTGGGAGATTAGCAAGCTACAAACTGAAGCTGAAGTAAATGAATTGATACACAAGTTGATGAGTATACAGCCATCCAGTTGTGTGGAATATTGTTGTAATTTTGTATCTAATTTGAACTGCAGGCTCACATGTCTTTGAAGAATGAACGTGATTCCTCCATTCAAAATTTTTTTGCTAGGTATAATTTGGGATCTCTTCCAAAGTCACCCTTCAGTGATGAGGTTGCTTTAAACCTCACTAATCGTGTAAAATCAAGGTTGGTGGATCTTGAGAAGGATCTGCAAGATAAAAAGGTGACTCTTCTCTTCTCCCTTTCCGGTTATATATTTACACTTTAAGGTGCCTATGATTGGAGAGAAATGGCAGAATTTTCAAGGATAATTTCTTGCTGTTACTGCATGTTTGGGTTAAAGTTATCTTCTTAGCTTCTTTGTGGTACTCAGCTAGTGGCTATTGCCTATTATAGAGGGTTTCTTCGCTGGATATACAGAGTGGTTGGAATGCTTTTCTCACTTGATGTGTCATTTTTTTTAGGTGTTTTCTTTACCAGGATATCTTATCCTATGCTCCTGTACTTCTTTCTTTCTATTCTCTACTGAATTTATTTTCTTATTTAAAGATTCTTCTTTAAATTGACCTAATTTTCAAATTATTTTCACCATTTCAAAAAGAAGAAAACAACATGATTATTGAAGATATTAATAACGTTAATATTCTAAAATGCCCTTGGAGCTTCTGAATCATGGGGGGGACTGACTATTTTTTGGCTTCTTTTGTGCAGAAAACAAATGACAATGAACTCAAGATGGCATGGGATTGCTACATGAATGCAAATGACCGTTGGAAAAATACTGAAGCCCAAAAACAAGCTAAAATAGAGATCAAGGTTTGGTGTTTAAATGCATCCATTTCTTGTCAAATGTCTGTATGTTACTTGTACAATGTTTAATAGTTTGTTATACATGCAGGGCGGCATTTTAAAGCGCATTGAAGAGAAGGAAAATGAACGTGATTCATTTGAACTTCAAATTTCTAATGTAAACCTTTCTCACATAGATGAAAGAGAAAGAAATTTGGTGAGTGCAGCCTGCTCTTTGGTGGTGTTTGCTAGTTTATAACCTTAATTTTAGACATCTGGCAAATTAGATTAACATAATTTTAAGTAATGCTTGCAGCGAATTGAAGTTGAGAGGAAGACAAACCAACTCGCTGAAAGAGAATTTGAAGCAAATATACGTCAAAAGCAAAGTGAACTATATAGTATAGAACAAAAGATTAAGGCTGTCAATCGAGAGAAGGATATCATGGCTTCTGATTCAGAGGACAGAGTGAAGCTATCTCTTAAGAAGGCAGAGTTGGAGAATCAGAAGAAGAAACATAGAAAGATGTAGATCCATTTTCTTTTTATCTCCTTTACTTTTGCCTTTTTGTTTTCAGAATAATATTTGAAGTTGGTGGCCATCTGTTTATTTTTCTTTACAGAATTGATGACCACAAGGATAAAATAAGAAGGGTGCTAAAAGGGAGGGTTCCTTCTGACAAGGATGTGAAGAAGGAAGTGACAAATGCATTAAGGTTGGGGAAACCTTTTTTTTTCATTGTGTATGTCTTGCTTTGTACTATCTTTAAGAAATTTCTCTTTTAGTGTTTCTGTAGCTAGTCTGTTCTACTACTATTTTAATCAGAAGAAATGTGTTGGAGTTTCACTTTCTCTCTTAAGAGTATAACTTTTTGATTTGGATTATCAATTATGTGCACACGATGCCTCTGTTTGCCTGATTATACTATTATTTTTCCAATTTAATTTTTAAAAAGGCAAACTGGCCTAGCATTTTATGTTTCTTCATCGTTTTTGTCTTCTGATACAATTATTTATTGAAGGTAGAGCAGAGTGCAAAAGCGAAGGATTAATAATCTTCCTAAGTTAAAACAAAAAGCAGAAGAAGAAAAATAAAACTAAATTGGCTCAAAGGAGCTCTGCAATCCCTCTACAAATGAAAAATGGAACTCCATAATGAAACTAGGTGCAGAAATCCGAAAAGAAGCCATGAAAACAACCCTATCTTTTAGATTTTGTATGGCTAGAAATTTGTTCTAAAAAGTACAGCATTATACTCTGACCAAATTCACCACAGTCCAGCTAACATGTCTACTTTCCTCCACAAAGGCTGATACTCCTTCCTCCACACAAAACCCCGATAATGAACAGAAAGGAACTGCTTCAAAGTGTCAGGACAAATCCATTGCTCTAAAAAATGCTAAAAAAAACATTGTAAATATGCAAATCAAATTCACATTGAAGGAAAAGATAATTTCTATTCTGAGCTTTAAGTACAAAACATCAGGACAATGTCTTATGTGGCCTGCGCACCTGTAACAGTTTGCTTGTGATTATTTTCTTCAGTACCTCACTACAAACAAGAAGGCTTAAACTTGGATGGAACTTTAACCTTCCAGAAACAGGTGTTAAGAATAATGTTTTGATTACTTGAGCTCCCATAAGAAGGTGCCAAAAGTAAGATTATATAACATAATAATTACAAATATAATCTAATAATAAATATGATGAATGATTAAACCAATAAGAGTGGATTCTGGAATTATAAAAAGGAAGCTGGTTTTGCTTTGTAAGCTGGATGTGAAAAATGCTTACTGTTATGAGTGGCTTGTATTTAGTTTTGGGCTTGAACCAACAAGGAGTTTTCATCATATCTTGTAAATTCAGTAGTAAGGTTATTCCATAATATCTTTCACAGTTGGATTAGGTTTGAGTGTTGAGCATCTACTCCTTGTAATCTTCATTGATCATAGTGAATTTTCTCTGTTTTGCCTGTGGATGTAGGCCTGCGGTTCGCTGTAGGATGAACATGTTATATTCTGTGTTGATTTCTCTTGTCCTTATTCTCTGCTGTGTGCTTGGTTATAACACTTACAATTATGAAAATTGGAAATTCATGATTTTTTGTTGAGATATATGGATTTTAGTATCAAATGGATTGAGTTAGGTGCTTCTAATTTTGTAATTCAAACATCAGAGAGACCATGGGCATGGCATTTGAAAATAATATTTTTATTCTGCATGCCTTAGGTGCTTTTGGTGTTAACTTTTTGGTTGTCATATTTCAGTTTATAGAAAAAACTGTCTTTGTTTAAGTAGATCATGAATTCCCTTGGATTGATGCTTTTTGCGGTGCAGGACTGTTGGAGCTGAATTTGATGACCTGAATGCAAAGTATCGTGAGGCTGAGAAGGAAGTCAATATGTTCCAGATGAAAATACAAGAAGTTAATAGTAACCTATCCAAACACCACAAGGATTTGGAGTGTGAGTGCTATCTATCATTCGAAGAAGTTGTATATGAATATTGTAGTTTTTAAGTGAAATCAGTGTTTTGAGTTCTGCATCTGTTATGTTGCAATGGTTCATAGGTAGTGTACTTATCTGGTGAATATCTTAATGGAATTTTCTTTTAAATAAGGAATTACTTTAATTTTTAGTTTTAGTGTTGTTTGTGTCCTTTACATTCTCTAGGTACATATTTTTTCATGAATAAAATTTTGCTGGATGGTGCCTCATGTATTAGATTACTTTAGTGATAACAACTTTGATACTGGCAAATCATCTACCTTGCGTTCTTTGCCTGGCAAATCAACTATGAAAGTACAAGAAATATGGGTTTCTAGGTTGGAATGTCTATATGGTTTTAACAGTGCTATTGAAAGCCTCATGATTCTGCATATCAAACATCTGATAATAGTGTGCAAGAGAATAGAAATAAGCATTGCATAGTTTAGCATTTTTTATGTCTCTTTACATGACTGATGATACCCAATTGATATTTGCATTTCTTTATGCTACTTCTCTTTTGTCCTATAGTCTAGTGTGATTTCTTTCTTCCAGGGTGCAGAATTACTGAACACAATGTTTTGCACCATTATATTTGAATAATTTTGTTGCAGCAAGAAAGAGATTTATTGAATCCAAGCTTCAGTCTTTGGATCAGCAATGTTCTGGAATTGATTCTTATCTCAAAGTTTTAGAGTCTTCTAAGGAGAAAAGAGATGTCCAGAAAAGGTCAATTTATGCCATACTACATTCACGAAGTCATCTTTGTGACCACATCAGACTGTTGTTTGTGTTGTCACTGTTGTGCTAGTCTCAAATGTACTAATACTTTATCTGGTGATTGCCTGCAGCAAATATAACATTGCTGATGGTATGAGACAAATGTTTGATCCTTTTGAAAGGGTTGCTAGAGCTCATCATGTTTGCCCTTGCTGTGAGCGCCCTTTCTCTGCAGAAGAAGAAGATGATTTTGTCAAGAAGGTTGGTAGAATTCACATCCTATTGTAATGTACTAATACAATCTATTGGCTTTGACCAAGCACTTTATATGGTTTTGAATTGGCTTATTTTTCTGTAATGACAGCAAAGAGTGAAGGCTGCTAGTTCAGCCGAACATATGAAAGTTCTTGCTGTGGAGTCCTCAAATGCAGACTCTCATTATCAGCAGTTGGACAAGCTTCGTATGGTTTATGAAGAATTTGTTAAACTTAGCAACGAGACAATTCCTAATGGTGAAAAGGATCTCCAGCAACTTGAGGAAGAGATGGATCACAAATCTCAGGCGCTTGATGATGTAATTATCATAATTTCTTTTAAATATTTCCTTGAAATTTCTTTTAGGTAGACAATCCCTACATACTTGTCACTTCCTTTTTTTTTAATTTGGTTTGCGGATGATGATTATTAGTTTTGATGAGTCATTTAGTATTTGTTTTTTCCTTCCTTTCTTGGTGTTAACTTGTTCTAGCCTATATAACTACTGTAATTCTTTTCAGGTTTTAGGTGTTTTAGCTCAAGTAAAGACTGACAAGGATTTGGTTGAGGCACTGGTGCAACCTATTGAAACCGTTGACCGGCTTTTCCAAGAAATTCAAGCTTTGCAAAAGCAAGTTGAGGATTTAGAATATAAGCTTGATTTTCGAGGACAAGGAGTGAGGACTCTGGAAGAAATTCAATTGGAGCTTAACACATTGCAGAGCACAAAGTAAATAGCTTCAATTAATTACTACTTTTTACTAACATGGTCAATTTTATAATCTAGATCCATGAAGATAATTGATTTTCATCAACTCTTCATCATCTCCCATTCCCTTAAGTGCATTTATATCCAATGGGTTTTACTTGGTGCGATGTTGCTTATTCTTACCATTATTTCCATGCATATCTTTCTTTACAAGGGACACTTTGCATACTGAATTGGAGAAGTTGAGGGAAGAACAGAGGTATATGGAGAATGATCTATCAAACATTCAAATACGGTGGCACACTCTAAGGGAGGAGAAAGTGAAAGCAGCTAACACCTTGCAAGATGTTAAAAGGGTAGAAGAAGAATTAGAACGTCTGACTGAAGAAAAGACCCAAGTTGATCTTGATGAGAAGGTTGTTTACTTATCTGAGACATTGATGGGTACTTAATTTTAAGTTATAGGCATGTGCAATTACCCTTTTACCCCACTCCATGTATTTCAGTACCCTACACACACACATATTCAAAAGAAAATTCAGTAAAATGATTGATTCTCTCGACACAGAACATGCAGTTATCTGTTTTGTTTTTTTCTTTCTAAATTATTTTTGGTTCATTATATTTAGTTCATCTTCCAATTCAGTATGTTGTATTTTTGTTTATTTACAGTAAAGAAATTAGACAGCTTTTTTTTTCAAAAGAAATTGTCTCTTTCAAAATTCTCAAGCTTAATGATTGATACATACATTTGTTTTTAGTTTATCTTCCAATTCAGTATGTTCTATTTGTGTTATTTACAGAAAAAAAAAATTCTGACACCTTTTTTTTAAAAAACATTGCCTCAATAAAAATTCCCAAACTTAATTGATACATTTGTTGCTACTCTTTTTAAAACACCGAAGTTCTCTCTCTCTCTCTCTCTGTGTGTGTGTGTGTGTGTTGAAAATGGTCTACCAAGTCAAAAGGCATAATTCCATTCAAAATCTTGGTATTTGCAGCATTTGGCAGAAGCTCTTGGACCTTTATCCAAAGAGAGAGATAAATTACTTGCTGACCATAATGAACTGAAAATTAGACTTAACCATGAGTATGAGGACCTGGCTGAACGGAAGAGAAGTTATCAGCAAGAAGCTGAAGCACTTTTTAAAATAACTTCTAAAATTAAAGAGTAAGCTTTATCAACTTGAAAATTGTTATTTTAAGTTTTTAAGAGTATGTTTTATCACAAGTTTTGTTTATCCAGGTACTCGGACTTAAAGAAAGGAGACAGGTTGAAGGAACTGCAGGAAAGGAAATCTCTATCAGAATCTCAACTTCAAAGTTGTGATACCAGGAAGCAGGAAATTTTAGCTGAACTAAACAAAAGTAAAGATTTGATGCGAAATCAAGATCAATTAAAAAGAAATATTGAGGACAACTTAAATTACAGGAAAACAAAGGCTGAAGTAGATGAGCTAGCACATGAAATTGAAACACTGGAAGAAAGTATATTGAAGGTTGGTGGGGTTTCCACAATTGAAAAGGAACTCCAGAAACTATCACAGGACAGGGAGAGGCTTCTTTCTGAGGTATTTTCAAATCCCTGAATCATACTTCTATGCATGCAATCTATAAGTAGTTCAGCCAACCTTCATGATTAGTGGACATTTTATCATTTGTGTTCACATCTTCAAAAGGCATTTACTTTACCTTCTAAGTATAGAACTGACACCTTGTTTCTCCCTTTTTTGTTTTTGGTTGTGTACGTGTACCTTGGTAACAGTTAAATAGGTGCCATGGAACAATGTCTGTTTACCAGAGCAATATTTCCAAAAATAAGATTGATCTTAAGCAGTCTCAATACAAGGACATAGATAAGCGATACTTTGACCAGCTTATCCAGCTTAAGGTGTAATATATTGTGATACTGTACTTGTATGCTTTCTTGTTTAATACTCATTCTATATTGTTAACAACTCAACTTTTCTTCACAGACAACTGAAATGGCAAACAAGGACCTGGACAGATACTATAATGCACTTGATAAGTGAGTTTCTTAAAATTGAGTAATGTTTACCATTACATCTGTCACGTATGTATTCTTTGTCATGTGCTAGTCATGGCTATGCAATGTATAATCAAATCAATAAGGCTACCTCTTTTGAGCTTGTAAGGCCATTTCTCTCATTGTTTGTTTCATGTGCTTCAAAAGCTGTGAGACATATAGCCACCTCATTTTGCATTGCAAGGTGCCGAGGTTTCTTGGCAGCTTTGGTATAAGCTGTTTGGGTAGTGCTGGATATGTTTGTTATCTGACTATATTTATATTATGTTTTGCTTTGCCATTTGCATGCTCAGGTGTATATTATGTGTTGGGTGTATGTGCATATGCATTATTCTTCCCGACTTGGAAAGAAGGATAAATCAGAATTCAGGTCCCTATTCCCTTTAAGCACTAATATTTGAATTTGATCCCATTAGTTAGTTAGTTTTAATTGCGACAACAATGTTGTCCCCCTAGTTTTCAAATTGATGTAATTAAGTCCCTTTCTCTGATTGACATTGACATAGTGCCCTTTGCTGATGTGGCACTGTGACTTGCCATTTTGACCTTAACAAAGTCAAAGTGCCACATCAGCAAAAAATCATTATCAAGTCAACATCTGGCTGATAGGGGGCTTAATTGTATCAATTTGAAAACTATGAGAATAACATTGTGGCAATTGAAACGAGGGGGACACAACATCAAACTATAGTAAAACTAGGAGAACCAAAATTATATTTAGGTCAAAGCAGGGACATCATTTCTTTTCAAGCAGTTCATTAAATTGGTATATCACTTTTTGTGTTTGTCATCTGTTCTTCTTGTTAGCTAATTTTCACGTCTAACATACAATAACAAATGATGAAAGGAAAGCATATTAAACGGACCATTTCTGGTCCTTAAGTATTAACCAATAAGGTTACACTTCTTAACAAAATTAGATACTTTTATGTGTTAAATGATTAATCAAAATCTTCTTTTGTTTGTTTTCCATATGATTCATCAAAATTAGAGCACTGATGCGCTTCCACACAATGAAAATGGAAGAAATCAACAAAATTATAAGGGAATTGTGGCAACAAACTTATAGAGGACAGGATATAGACTATATTAGTATTCATTCAGATTCTGAAGGTGCTGGGACCCGTTCCTACAGTTACAAGGTTTGACATCTTTATATTGAAACACTGATTCCTTCAAAAGCTGTCTAATTTTCTCATACAATTTTTGAAATATTGTTTCTTTTAAATTCCATACAGGTTCTCATGCAGACCGGTGATGCAGAGTTAGAAATGAGAGGAAGATGTAGTGCGGGTCAGAAGGTATGTTATTACTGTAGGAATTAGTATGTCTAGTATTCTTTTTTTTTTAATATTAAAAAATATGCTTGACTTAATTGTGAGGTTCCAGGTCCTTGCGTCTCTTATCATACGGTTGGCCTTAGCTGAAACTTTTTGCCTCAATTGTGGAATACTAGCACTGGATGAACCGACCACGAATTTGGATGGGCCAAATGCTGAAAGTCTGGCTGCTGCTCTCCTAAGGTGTGAATAGATTGTCTAGTTCAGAGTTAATTGCTAATAATTAATTATTGTTATTCATCTGCCATTATCTTCCTTAACATGCAGGATCATGGAGGACAGGAAAGGCCAGGAAAATTTTCAGTTAATTGTAATTACTCATGATGAGCGTTTTGCTCAACTGATTGGTCAGCGCCAGCATGCGGAGAGATATTATCGGGTCGCAAAAGATGACCAGTAAGGACTCCAATACTAGTGTTTCAGTTGTTTTCATGTTACTCCTGTATCACGTATTCATCACTTTTCTTTATCATATTTGCATGAGAAATTCTGTGTGCCGTGCTTCCTTAACTTCTCGTTCTCACATTTTCAGTCAGCACAGTATAATCGAATCTCAGGAGATATTTGACTGAAGGACGTATTTTATCAAGTTAATTACTCCTTCGAAGTAGCTTGTTGGAGGATTGGTGGATCTGTAAAAACCAGAGCCCAAAGGCATAGGGCACTAAAGATGGGTGGTCCCAATTAATTAAATTATTTCAACACTTGTCTACGACTACAATTTGTATACTAGTTTTCTGTAAGCATGTTTTAGTTTTGTTGATAGGCATTTCATCCTTGGGGCCTACTGAATTTTTGGAACCAGGCATGTATAGAAAAAAGAATTAATTGATCATCGAGTTTCGACATTGTTCTTGGCTTTTGTATTAGACAACTGCTCTGCAGGAAGTATTGCATTAAAACTGATACAGTTTCTTTTTACTGGTGGCAAGTATATTGATAGATTTAATGCCCGGATGATGCCAATCATTGCAAAAGCCTCAGAACAAAATCATTTTTCATAGTTAATATTCAGTCTTCGTTGTATCAAATAGATCTTAATAGATTAGTCCATTTTTCGGCGCGGTTTAATGAACTACAACAAATAAAGCCCTCCAGGACAAATATAGTTTCTCCAGTATTGTATCAGCTAAAATTCACTAGCTTCTAAATAATACACGTAATTTCAATTGTTATTAAGAAAATATGATATCAGGCTTACAAAAACATGAGAGCAAAGACAACGAAACTTCAAATTGAATCGAAAAACCATCGTGCTAACCTATGTGACACCCAAAAAAATGAAGACACTTCTCTTTTTCTCCATTTCCCCATCTTGTAGACATTAAGACATTTGGGAGGCGATTTGCATTATTCAGCCTAATCCTTGTACTTCATCTCAGATACCAGGAAGCCAGGCATATCGAATGAGGCTGCAAACTTCTCAACATCAGCTTCGAGATCTTCAATAGCCTTGTTGTTCACCAAGCCCTTGTTGAAATCCTTCAAAAGTTTGCCATACTCCTTCTGGATCTCCAGTGTGAGAGTCACCGCACGGTGAAGGAACTCTCCAATCTGCTCAAAGTCCTTTTCAACCAACCCTCTAGAAGTCATGGCTGGGGTACCTGTTAACCGAAACTCCTGTCAGGTACTCATGCAAAATGATGAATTTTGGCAATACATCAAAATAATTTTCTCAAGAAAAAAAAATTATGAAAAAAAGGCTGAATAACGCTTCTTTTCTTATAATTGTTTTGGCAATCACATTTGCATAAACAAGGACTTCCAATTTTGGCTTTCCAGTGAAAAAAATATGATGTGTCATGTTCCCAATTGCTTAATCAGGCCTCCCTGAAAGTTCAGCTAGAACTAACACACCATTGGTAAAGCATTAAAAACAAATGTACCTTCTATTAGTATATAAAAGAATTAGATTCCCAATAACAAATACAAATTCATATAGGGGTTCTTACCAATACGTACTCCTCCAGGAGCCAAGGCACTGCTATCACCAAAAACAGCATTTTTATTCACAGTAATGCTACAGAGGTCACAAAGTTTCTCCACCTTATTACCTGCAAGAACATCAAGCAGTGATGAAAATTGCATTAACAAATTGATGCCAATTTAAACCCAGTGAGCTTGCTACATTTTCTTCTAGTTAGGTATGAGTTATCCTTTACCAGTCAAGCCAAGAGGGCGGAGATCCCACAAGACAAGATGGTTCTCAGTTCCTCCAGTGACAAGACTGTATCCCTTGCTGATCAAGTAATTTCCAAGAGCAACTGCATTGGCCTTAACTTGCTTGGCATATGCCTTGAACCCAGGTGTCATGGACTGTTTCAAAGCGACAGCAAGGGCACCGATCTGGTGATTGTGAGGACCACCCTGAAGGGCTGGAAAGACAGCAAAGTTGATTTTGTCTTCAAAATCGTAAACTGCATTCTCAGGCTGGCCCTTCTTGGGTGGCTTAGGTCCCTTCCGGTAGAAGATCATACCGGCCCTAGGACCCCTCAAGCTCTTGTGGGTTGTTGTAGTGACAATGTCACAGTACTCAAAAGGATTATTAGCTTCCTGTAGCCACAAAAAAAAAAAAAACTCATCATTCAGACCAAAAAAACACAGATCATTAATTAAAACTTTTGACATTCAAGAAACAAACTTTGAGGCATAAATGAAACAAATAGAGTTAGATTCATTTCTGTTAGCTCATCCATCTCAACAAAAACAGATCTAGACAGAATAAAAAAAATAAGTAATTAACAACTTAGTTACTGGAATTATTCTTCACTTGCAGTTTAGTCCCTGAATTTATTTTAATTATGTGTATCTGAATCAAAGTTGTATAACCTGAATTAGAGGTCAGTCTGATCAAAAGGTCAAATCACTGAATCATCGGTCTAACCGTGGCTTAAGTGGCCGAATCAGAAAGCATGAACAAAGAAGAATTTTTTTAAAAAAAATATTATATGAAGAAATTAATTCATATAAAAATATTATATTAAAAAAATATTAATGACAATAATAATAATATAAATTATAAAATTGAGAATATTACTCAATAAATGCACGTGGTTTAGTGGCAGGGTGCATTTCATTGCAACAAGGGTCTTCCGGTTACTATGTTCAAACTTCACAAGTTACATTTTTGAAACACCATTTAAATATATAAATAAGAACTAGGGTAGACCGATCTGACCTGTCCAGGCTGTTCACCTGGGTTTTGACCGATTCAGCGTGAAAATTCGTTATGAGCATGAACCAGACCAGCCAAACCAGGCCAGTTCGTAGGAGTAAGTTGCTAATTTACTCAATAAAAAAGACACAAGTTAGAACCAAGTTGGCACCAATCAATAATGTAGATCTGTAACTCTATCCTAGCAGATCCATAAACAAAACACAAAAAAAAAAAAAAAAAAACAAAATCACACATTCATTGTAAGCACAGTTTCTGAAAAACAAAACAATAACACATAGATAGGTATGATTAGATATATATACCTGAGCAGCAACGAGGCCACTAATGTGAGCCATATCACATAGCAAAAGGGCACCACACTTATCAGCAATCTCCCTAAACCTAGCATAATCCCAGTCCCTAGGGTACGCACTGCCACCACAGATAATCAACCTGGGCCTGAAATCCAAGGCCTTCTCCTCCAACCTATCATAATCAATATAACCAGTGCTCGAATTCACCTTATAAGGTAAACTCTCAAAGTAAATAGAAGTCGCAGATATCTTCTTCCCTCCAGAGGTATAGTACCCATGGGTCAAGTGCCCTCCGGAAGGGAGATCCAGCCCCATGATGCGGTCATGGGGCTGAAGCACCGCCGTGTAGGCGGCGAAATTCGCTGGAGAACCGGAGTAGGGTTGAACGTTGACACCCCATGATTGGGAGTCGAGGTGGAAGGCTTGGAGGGCGCGTGAGCGACAGAGATTTTCGATTTGGTCAATGTATTGGTTGCCACCGTAGTAGCGGTTACCGGGAATGCCTTCAGAGTATTTGTTGGTGAGGGCGCTGCCGAGAGCTTCGATGACGGCGAAGGAGGTGAAGTTTTCTGATGCGATGAGTTCGATGCCACGGCATTGGCGACGCTTCTCTTTCTCTATTAGGTCGTGGATCTCTGGGTCCACTGCTGCCAGGGACGTGTTCCCCCACTCGCTCACTGGATCCATATGCCTAAGGGCTGAGGCTGAGTCTCAAGAAAGAGAAAGTTAAGGTAAAGATGCAGCTGCTGTAGTGGTTATGCTGCGTTTGTCGATTTTAATTTCTATGGTGTGGTATGGTATGTGCCCTTTTAAAGAGTTTCCCATCCAACCATATGTAAATAAATGTACAATTCTAGCCTTCTCTTTTTCTTTTTCTTTTTCTTTTTGTTTTGGTTGTTTAGGTAAGAAAAATGCTGCGTACTTATATACATATAAAATAATAATTCTGATATCTTTAACTTAAATAATGTATGTATTTTTTATATTTTATTTAATAT
Organism: Ormosia emarginata; assembly: GCA_029884605.1. Lineage (NCBI taxonomy): Eukaryota > Viridiplantae > Streptophyta > Magnoliopsida > Fabales > Fabaceae > Ormosia > Ormosia emarginata. Next base: position 7,378,860 of record JAQQTP010000032.1, on the reverse strand, counting down.
TATTTATTATATTTTTTTAAAATTTTTTAATTATTTATTCTTATAAAAAAATGTATACAATACTTACACATTTAAAAAAATATAAAATTATTATTTTCTATAAAATTATATATATATATATATATATATATATATATATATATATAAATACATGTATTTAATATTATTCTTTAAGTAAAGACTATTTCTAATCATGCAAACTTACATAACCAGTATTTCACTTCTTCATAATTTCTATTGTTAACAGCTGATTTAATTTCATTGTTTGCATACTTGTACTCTAATTATATTACATACTTCCACATATCCATACTTAAAGATATGCAAGATGCGTTTTATTAGGTAAATTATAAATTTTCTTTTAAGTTAAATTATAAACTTTTTTAAAAAATTGAGTTAATACTAATCTCATGAATATAAAATCATTATCAAATTAGTAAGGTAAATAAATGTGTCTTATATATCTACATTTAGCTATACATAATTTTTTTTTTCTCTTTGCACTTTGCATTTTTATGGATTCAAATTATAGAGACCCTTAACTTAAATTTGTTTATCACTTAAGTTGCAACCTAGTAATTTGCTACACATATTTAAGTTTAATGCTTAAATATTTAAGATTTAAAAATGAAATCTTCATTTCCATTCTCTTATTCATCTCTTGATTTCAATTGGAATCCTTAATATTTTTTACAACATTCGCATGTGTTTGCCAATGTCTATTGTAATAATTTAGGTGAAGAATTATATAAATTTTATTTTGTTCAATGAGATTGTTCATCATTTTAACCATGTATTATCGCATCTCGTATTATAAGAAACATATTTTGGGCTTGTTTAGAAGAGTTTTTAAAATAAGATTTTTTTATGTGATTTTTTTTAAAAAATCTTTTAAAAAAGTAAATATTATTTTATGTTTAAAAGTAGTATTAGAGAAGTGTTTTTTTAATATTTAAACAAATATGTTAAAAATAAACAAAAATACTTATTTATTTTAAAAAAAATCTTTTTTTTAATCTAAAAAAACACATCCAAACAAGATCTATGTAAATTTCATCGCGTAAGCAAAACATGCCATTTTTCTTAAAACTACTTTTATTTTGTACAACCCATGAAACATTAAGACAAAATTCAACATGAATAGTATACAAGTATATTATATTTTAAAAACAAAATAGAAAAGGCACACCAACCTTGAATAGAGGTGTTAGAAGGTATTTCTCTTGATTAATAAGAAATTTAAAACAATCATCCATGTGTTAATTTAAAGGTGTGCTAGGTGTACTTATTACGAGAGTGAAGTATTGTTTGATAACTTAAATTTTTTGTGATAAATTAATTAAGGAATTAAATTTTTATTATTATCAATTAATGACTTCAACTTTATGAAAATATATTTTTATTAATAAAAATATTAAAGACAAAAACATTCAACTTTTTAATAAAAATAATTTATAATATGAACAAAATATATAATTATTATGATATATATATATTATATTTTAATTTTTTTAATTGAAAAATATTATTAAAATACTTTTCATTAAAATTAAAGTCATTAGTTAATAATCAAAATAAAGTTCAAATCTTTAATTAATAAATTTTAAAATTAAAGTCTTGAATTAATTATCACACTATAGGTACAATACTTTTCTCTCCTTACTACCATAGATTAACAAGGTTGACTTGTTCTCAAACCTTGGGAAGAGTTAATTTTCATTTGAATTTGGAAGTTTGCTTCCATCCCAGGAGTCATTTATGCGATTTTGTCAACCGTCACTTCATTTACTTAACATAAGATAAAGCCATAATTAAATTGTCCCATTTATTTGACTGCAAATCTGAATGTGATGTCCAAACTCCGGAGTATGTGGTTGTAAGCTTTGGTAGTGTAAAGAGAATTTTGGCGTAAAACTGAAAACTGGTTAGCTTCTTTCTCAGTTCCCACTTTTCTCCAGTGTTGTTGGTGACATTGGCAATTGGCAAATGAACGAGAGGTTGGTTGGTGAGGGTGATATAGTCAATTTATTCTCACCAACCCCAATCCCATTGATGCTCACGATTTCCTTCCCCCACAATTGCTTCACTAATACGTGCGTGTATTGGATGAGCATGACTGGGAAGTGGTAACTCTAAATATTTATTTATTTTGGTACCAAACTCATGAATGTTGATTTATGAAATTGAAGTTTAAATTCAATAGGAGACACAAATGTCTAAGATTAATATAATTAGGATTTTGTTAAAAAATGTTTTAAGGACATTTATTAAGAAATTCAAATATAATTTTTTTATAAAAAAATAATATTTAATATATTAAAAATTTAAAAAATTACTTTTCTTATAAATTAATAAATGGTGTTTTTGGCTTGATGAATAAAAACACAAAGTAAATAATATAACTTTTGGTTAGGAGCAAAAAATCTTAAGAATAAGTTGATTATATCACCTTCACTAACCAAAAGTTACACCATCTACCCCGTATCTTTATCCATCAAGTTAAAAACAACTTTCACTAATGAGAAGGATAAACCAGTAGGTCTTCATCAAAATTTAATAATTTATGTAGCAAACAAACAATTTAATTATATGTACACCAAACAAATAATTACATTATATGTAAGAATATATGCAAGAATATATATATATATATATATATATATATATATATATATATATATATATATATATATATATATATATATATATTATCTTTAACCAATTGCTACAGGTAAAGTTAAGTTTGTCCGAGATTGTAGTTCACAGTCCACTTAAACTATGACCAACTACTGTTGGGTATATGTTATATATGTTTGATTTAATTTATTTTATATTCAAAATAATTTATAATTGAATCCTTATCAAATAATTTAAAAAAAAAAACACATGATTTTTTTTTTTAAAAAATAACAATCTAAACATATACTTCCTCTTGTCATATTTACTTCAAATATGCAATGAAGAAGACTTGTGATTGACTTCGAATATAATAATCAAACGTTGCAACGTTGCACTTATAATTATTATTTGTTTTTTTTCAAGTAAGATATTTATGTAAATAATTATTACTTAAGAGATATTTAGATTAAAATAATATTATTTTATAAATATCTTTTCATAAATATATTCTTATAAATATCTTTTCATAAATCTCTGCTCATAAATATATCTATTAAAATATTTTTAATCTCTTTTATTAGTAACAATTATTGTAGAATAAAACTAAATAGAATATTCAACTTAAAGAAATTAAAATTTTATTTTTCACAAAATATTTCATAAAAAATAGGATGTTATATTTTTCTACTCCTTTTAAGAATTTTGTTCCCAAAATTCACTAACCTGATCGAAATAACTCTGGATAAGACTTTTGCATATCATATTCTAATTCTCATATTGCCTCTTATTGTAATAGTCCTTCTCAAATCACTTTAACTAAATGAATTTCATTTCCTCTCAAGTGTTTGACAAATTTATCTATGATTCGTACAGGTTTTGTGTCATAAGTCAAATCATCTCTTACTTGCATTGTTTCATGTTTTATGATGTGTGAATGATCAAAACAGTATTTTCTGAGTTGAGATACATGAAAGATATCATTAAGATTTGAAAGATTTATGAGAAATGCAGTTTAATCGGCAATAGGTCCTACCTTTTTTAGAATTTAGAATGGACCAATGAATCTGGAATTCAATTTTTTGGTTTTAAGAGTTTTGTCAATCTCAGTAGTAGGAATGACTCTGAGGAAAATATGTTCCCCTTCTTCAAATTTCAGAGGTCTTATTCTTTTATCAGCATAATTTTTCTGCTTACTCTGAGCAACAAATAATTTTTCCTTGATAAATTTGATCTTTTTTATGGTTTGTTGTACTATATCACGTTCTAATAAACTCTTTTCCCCTGTTTCTAACAAGCAAAAAGATGATCTACACTTTCTACCATACAAAGCTTCAAATGGTGTCATTCTTATGCTGTAATGGTAACTGTTATTATAGGCAAACTCTATTAACAGTAGATGGGTATTTTAACTTTCTTGAAAGTCTAACACATAGGCTCTAAGCATATCTTCTAGGATTTGAATAGTTCTTTCAGTTTGACAATCTGTCTAAGGGTGATAAGATGTACTAAATCAGAGCTTAATACCTAAAACTTTTTGTAAGGTTACCCAAAATTTTGAGGTAAATATTGGGTCTCTATCTGAACTATGCTAGTTGATATACCATGCAACCTTACAATTTCTCGAATGTAATCATGAGCCAACTTGTACAATGGGCAACTGATCCTAATAGGCAAAATGTGAGCTGACTTAGTTAACCTATTAACAATTACCCATGCTGCATCATAACTTGATAGAGTCCTAAGTAATCCTAACACAAAATCTATTGATATGCTATCTCATTTCCATTCAGGGATATTCAAAGGTTGCAGTAATCCAGCAAGCTTCTGGTGTTCTATTTTCACCTTTTGGCAAACTAGACATTTAGCTATAAAACTAGCTATGTCTCTTTTCATCCCTCTACCAAAACAATTTCCTGATATCCAGATACATTTTAGTTGTACCAGGATGCATAGTATATTTACTACAATGTGCCTCAGATAAAATCTTCTTTTTCAATTCTTCATCATTGGGCACATATAATCTTTCTTCGTACATCATAGCCCCTTTTTCATTAGCATGAAAATGTTCAAGGTGTTCTACTAGAATTCTTCTTTTAAGAGACTGTAAAAACTCATCATTTTCTTAGGCTTATTTTACTTGGTCTTTTAAATCACACTCTATTCTTAGTTCACTGGCATACAAGTAGTGAGGTTGCAAGGACACTGAAATCTTCAAGTCCCTGAAATCTTCTAACAACTTTTGTTCCCTTATCATTATTGAGGACATGTACAAGGACTTCATGCTCAAGGCATCAACCACTACATTGGCTTTACCAGTATGATATTTCAATTCAAAATCATAGTCTTTTAAGAACTCAATCCATCTGCATTGTCTCATATTTAACTCTTTTTGGTCAAAAAGATATTTTAAACTCTTATAATCACTATATACCTCAAACTTGACTCCATGTAGGTAATGCCTCCAAAATTTTAAAGCAAAAACTATTGCAGCTAACTCTAAGTCATGGGTTGAGTAATTTTCTTCATGTGGTCTAAGTTGTCTGGTTGCATAGGCTACAACTCTACCATGTTGCATATAAACACATCACAAATCCTTCTTAAATGCATCACAATACACTACAAAACTTTGTCTAGGATCAGGAATTATTAAGACTGAAGTGGAAGTAAGTTTATTCTTTAACTCCTGAAAACTTGTTTCACAAGCTGAATCCCACTCAAAAGGGTGATTATTTTTAGTTAACCTGGTCAAAGGGTAAGCTGTCTAGTTGCATTGGCTACAACTCTACTATGTTGCATCAAAACACATCACAAATCCTTCTTAGATGCATCACAATACACTACAAAGTTTTGTATAGGATCAGGAATTATTAAGACTGAAGTGGAAGTAAGTCTATTCTTTAACTCCTGAAAACTTGTTTCACAAGCTGAATCCCACTCGAAAGGGTGATTCTTTTTAGTTAATCTGGTCAAAGGTAAAACTAGATGAGAGAATCTTTTAATGAATCTTCTATAATATCCTGTCAATCCCAGAAAACTCCTAATCTCTTTAATTGTCTTTGGCCTTTCCCAATGAACTACAACTTCAACTTTACTAGGATCCACAGTTATGCCTCCCTGAGTAATCACATGACCTAAGAATTTTGCTTCACTCAACTAAAATTCACATTTTTCTAACTTGACATACAACTACTTTTCCTTTAGGATTTATAGCACTATTCTAAGGTATTGTTCATGCTCCTTCTTAGTCTTAGAATAAATGAGTACATGTCATCTATAAAGACTATTACAAGCTGGTCAAGGTAAAGTCTAAAAATTATATTCATGTAATTTATGAATATTACAGGAGTATTACTAAGTCCAAAAAACAACACAAGTTATTCATAATGCTCATATCTAGTCCTAAAAGATGAGTCCCAAGAAAGAGAAAGTAAAGACGAAGATGCAGGTGCTGTAGTGGTTGTGCTGCGTTTGTCGATTTTAATTTCTATGGTATGGTATGTGCCCTTTTAAAGAGTTTCCCATCCAACCATATTGTAGATGTACAATTCTAGCCTTCTCTTTTTCTATTTCTTTTTGTTTTGGTGGTTTAGGTAAGAAAAATGTTGGGTGCCTATTAATAAAAAAATTAAAACAATCATCCATGTGTTAATTTAAAGGTGTGTTAGGTGTACTTATTACGAGTGAAGTATTATTTGAGAATTTAAATTTTTGTGATAAATTAATTAAAAAATTAAATTTTTATTGTTTTCAATTAAGAGCTTTAATTTTTTGAAAATATATTTTTATTAATAAAAATATTAAAAAGACAAAAATATTCAACTTTATAAATAAAAAATAATTTATAATATAAACAAAATATATGATTATTATAATATATATCTTAATATTTTTAATTGATAAACATTATTAAAATATTTTGTATTAAAATTAAAGTCATTAATTAATAATCAAAATAAAATTCAAATATTTAATTAATAAATTTAAAAATTAAAATCTTTAATTAATTATCACACTAAAAGTACAATACTTTTCTCGCTTAGTATCATAGATTAACAAGGTTGACATGTTCTCAAACCTTGGGAAGAGTTAATTTTCATTTGAATTTGGAAGTTTGCATCCATCCCAAAGTCATTTATGCGATTTGCGTCAACCGTCACTTCATTTTTACTTTACATAAGATAAAGCCATAAATTCAATTGTCCCATGTATTTGACTGCAAATCTGAATGTGATGTTCAAACTCCGGAGTTTGTGGCTGTTAACTTCGGGAGTGTAAAGAGAGTTTTGGTGAAAAACTGAAAACTGGTTAGCTTCTTTCTCAGTTCCCACTTCTCTCCAGTGTTGTTGGTGACATTGGCAATTGGCAAATGAGCGAGAGGTTGGTTGGTGAGGGTGATACAGTCAATTTATTCTCACCAACCCTACTCCCATTGATGCTCACGAATTCCTTCCCCCACAGTTGCTTCACTAATACGTGCGTGTTTCGGATGAGTATGACTGGGATGTGGTAACTCTAAATATTTATTTATTTTGGTACCAAACTCATGAATGTTGATTTATGAAATTGAAGTTTAAATTCAATAGGAGACATAAATGTCTAAGATTAATATAATCAGGATTTTGTTTTAAGGGCATTTGTTAAAAAATTAAAATAGAATTCTTTTATGAAAAATAAAATATTTAATATATTAAAAATTAAAAAAAATACTTTTCATATAAATTAATAAATGATGTTTTTGACTTGATGAATAAAAACACGAGATAAATGATATAACTTTTGATTAGTGGCCGCAAAATCTTGAGAATAAATTGGCTATATCACCGTCACTAACTAAAAGTTACATCATCTATCTCGGATCTTTATCCATCAAGGTAAAAACAACTTTCATTAATGAAAAAGATAAACCAGTAAGTCTTCATCAAAATTTAATAATTTACGTAGCAAACAAACAATTTAATTATATGTACACCAAACAAATTAATAATTACATTATATGTAAGAATTATAAAGTTTCATACCTTGAATACAGAATTACACTCAGAGTTATTAATAATTTATTAATTTGTAGAATTTGTAGAATAAAGAACTATTTAGAATGGGTCTAATGCTTCCCCTTTTTGTTTCCTTTATACTAAAAAATAGTATATCAAATTAGATCCTAAACAGTATTATTACTATTCATGTACTAGGCAGTTAGCACGTCTCAACCTCTTCCAGACCTCAACCACAAGTACGTGCCCAGTACTTTTTGAAGCCATGTTATGAGGCTGTGATTCAATTTATAACTTACCTTATGCTGCTCAATGTCCCTTCAAGTTCAATCCACGGTCTAGATATAGATATTTGGTTAAAATTGACTTCAAACTTGCACCCAAAAAACAGAAAAAATTGACTTCAAACTGTTTTTGTTCTTGGGGGTTATTATGATTAAGAGCATAACTAAATGATATTTATAAATGAGGATTAAATTAAGGTTATTTGGTTTTAACTTTTGTTATTTGTATCAATAATATGATTATGTTCTAAAATAGATTCAGATGGTACTTATATAGTGGTTTCTTTTTGTACATTGTTCTTCTTGACGTATTGAAACGGGGATGAAGTGCTTCAAAGGACTCCAACGCTTTCGAGTCGGATAGTCTGTAAGTAGGATTTATGCAATGAGATAACAAATACCTTATTAGGTTAACTTGGCCTGGTACATATAGAGCGTAACTGGAATCCTCATGCGATTCGTACTTGATGCAAGTATTTTGGGATCATGTCATGACAGAGGTATCAGCTCACGATCGTTGAAGTTCGTCTTTGACCTGTCAAGGCTGTCCCCTTAGTGGCCAATCCTTATTGCATGCAGTTATGGTCCCCACATTTAGAGTTGTGATTGGCAATAATGAGAATCTGTGTGGAGTCGACGTTCGTTATAGTCCAACGACGTGGTTCGAGGTTGTAAGGCCTTGGCCGGGATGTTTATGGCGGAGTCCGGTGGTTCGTGTGTAGGGTCGATCCTTCCGAATGGGATTCTGGACTACGGTCTAGAACAGTTGCCCCCAACTTGGCGCTTAGACAAGACCTAAGTGTCAATGTATAGGATCATCAGGCTCGCAACGGACTACGCCCTAGCTTTGGAGTTAGGTTTCGCGGTGTCTTGTGTTGAGGCCGAGGTCCATCGTTGAGTACGAGGTTCCTCCGAGGTCTGGATGTGGTTGGAGACCGCGATGAGTTCTTGTCTACATCACCATTCTTTATTCTGAGGTTTACCTCTTGTTGCCCCCGAGTGTGGTTCACGAGGTCTTTCAACTTGCAGCAGCGTCCTTTGTTGGTCTAGGAAACCGTTGCTTTGATTTCCTCAAGAGTTAAGGAGCCTTTAATGGGGAACGTCAGCTTCGCACAATTTCCCAACCGTCCGATGCTCTCGTAACCAATGGGAAAGGGAGAGCATTAAACACAAATTTTATGGTTTGACAGGTTATTCCTTCCTAGGAATCAATCGGAGCGTTCCATTCTCTTTATAAATAAAGAATGTTTGTATTCGGCTTTGACATTCCCTTCTTCCTTTCTGTGTCTCCATCTGGAAGTGACCTTTTCTCAGGGAAATGGTTCTTTCTTTTCCTGTGCATTTATGGAGAGTTTTGCCTCTTGCAGGGGTTTCCTTCTTTCCCTTCTTTCTCACAGACGGCGCCAATGTTCTACAATAGATTCAGAGGGTACTTGAGATAGGTACGTATATGGTGATTTTCTCCTTACACAACTGCTGCCAAGCGTATTAAAACAAAGGGGTGGGTACCTGCAAAGGGACTCTAATGCTCAAATCAGATAGTGCACAAGTAAGGTTCATGCAATGAGATAGCAGATACCTTATTAGATTAACTTGGCCTGATACATATAAAGCGTGATTGGAATCCTCATGCGATTTGTATTGGATGCAGGTATTTTGGGATCGTGTCATGATAGAGGTATCAGCTCACGATCGTTGAGGTCCGTCTCTGACCTGTCAGGGCTGTCCCCTTAATGGTCAATCTTTATTGCAGACAGTTATATGGTCCCCACATTTAGAGTTGTGATCGACAGTAATGAGAATCTACATAGACCCAACGTTCGTTATAATCCAACGCCGTGGTCAGAGGTCGTAAGGCCTTGGCCGAAGTGTTTATAGCGGAGTCAGGTGGTTCATGTGCCGGGTCGATCCTTCCAGATAAGATCCCGAACCACGACCCAAAATAGATTAATAGCTCCTTTATTGTAAATAATATCAAACGTGAGTCCTTTTTTATTATAGAAGAAAACTCTTGCTCTTGTCTTGCTTTGGATAAATTGTAATACTATATTATCCTTTATTTTAATACTAATAAAATTATAACTACTAACTTGTTAATTCATTTAATTTGTGTTTTTTCATCTATTAATTTACTTGTTTTATTTATTTATTTATTTTGATGAAGATGAATTATCACATTATCAAAGGTCCAACAACAATCACAAATTGAATAAGAAATATTATATTTAACAAGATAAAAAAACAAATACAATCAATATTTTAAACTTAAATCTAGAAGAAAGTTCAGTTCCTAGTTCGAAAATTATTAATAACTAAGCATATTTCTCAATATAGTTCAACACAAGTAGTACTATTATAGAATGTATCTCAACTCCTCTCAAATTATATATGAATATCTTATCTACTATCAAGATTGTAGAAACAAAAAGAGTCATAAAACGATTCATACAAATGACCCGAATAAGGGAAAAAAAATCTAAAAATAGACCACAAAAAAAAAAGACAATAAATATAACTCAACTCTAACAAATTTGAGTGAATTATTAGAAAGAAAAGTATAAACATAAAGAGAAAGACAGTAAGGACTGTCATTAGAAGAGAAAGACAACACCCCTGTTAATCCAAAGAAACTGCTTAAAAACATAAATTAGAAAAAGAGAGCTGCCATAAAAAAAAGGAAGATGGTAAAGACTGTCATCGGAAAAGAAAGACAACACTGCTTCAAAGAAGCTATTTAAAAAACAAAAATTAGAAGAAGAAAAACTAAAGAAAGAGATAGAAAGACTAATTTTGGTTAGAGTGACCGGAGTAAAATAACAATATTTTAAAACTTGGATCAAATAATCGATCGAGCCAAACCAGCTATGTCTCTTATTTGATTATTTCTCATTTCATTATTGGATTTGATCACAAATTTACATATTTGTTAAGAAATATTGAGTAATTTTATTTTATTATTTATTAAGAATAGAATCATTTTTTTTTTGTTGTTTAACTTATATATAATTTCTTTATATTTAAGTTAAATTATCTTTTAGTGTATGTTTGGATTAGAGTTTGTAAACTTAAGTTTGAGTCAACTTGATTTTGTAAACTGAAGTTTAGTTGAAAGTGAATTTATAGTAACGTAATTTATGTTTTGAAACTTTCATCTCAAAAGTGAGTTTGACAAAATGAATGTTGTTTGGATTAAAGATTAAAATCACTTTTGAAGCAAGATTGAAAGGAAAAATACTTTCCAACAGACTTTTACCCAATAGAAAAGTAAAAAATTCTTACTTTCACTTCAACTGAAATTTAAAACTATTTTCCGTTAAAGTTAACTGAATTTTATTAATAAAAAAAATTGTCAAACATGTTAGCACATCTTTCAATAATCTAAACTTACTTTTAAAAAACTCAAACTACAAATCCAACACACTCTTAATATTCAATTACATTATAAAATGTTATGAATTCTTAACATTCACTTTACAAATCTTCTATATTTTTCTTTATTTTTTTAGATTATTTATTAATATTAAATTAATTAAACTATGATTAGACATCTAGCTGATCGATTTTCTTTTCATTTTTTAAACAAACGAATAGTAATGAAAAACATAAGTCATGTTTTGACGTTGTCATAAATATAAACTAACGCACATATAGTAATGTCTTGACACACCCTTATCAATTTATTTTTTAATTTATTTAATATTTAAATAAAAAATTCAAACGATTACATATGTATTCATCATGAATTTATTTTTTAAAAATAAAATAACTAATCACTAATTGTGTTTGTTTTAAAGTAAGAAAAACCAAATAATAATAAATTACCTTTTTCAGATAAAACAATAAATAAATTTTTCTTTTTGTAAAAAACAAATAGCTTGTTTGGTAAAGATTATTTTTTGCCAAAAAAAACCATTTCATGAGTTAAATTTATTTTTTTATGTTAAAGTGATATTTGGGTAAAATTGCTTAAAGTGACAAAAAGTTTTTTCATTGATTAAAAAGCTTTTCTTCATAATCTCTAGTTTTGAACATATTACTATTTTTTTCAAAAGTTTATTATGTCATGTTTTTATCAGTAATCATAAATCATAAAATATAATATAATATAAATACATCATTTCACATCATTTTTAGTAAATTATTATACAAAAGTAATTTTTTCATATAATTGAAATTAAATAAATTATTTTAAAATTATTTTTTAATTAATATATCTAAATATAAAATTGATTATAATCGATTATAATAATAATAATTAATTATACCATATAATTATTAAAATATTATTTAAAAATTAATCCAAACATACTTATATTTACATAATTTTGGGTCAAATTGTAGTTGAATAAAATTCTTTCTAAAATAACCATAAATCTCTTTTTATAATAGAGAAATACTAAAATAATTTTGGTCGTTTGATGTGGTCATCATAACGATTCTCCAAATAAGAAGGCCGTGCCCTCGACAACAGCCGACAAGAGAAGCCCGTGGGTAATATTCCTATGAGATGGGACAAAATCCCCCTTGTCTTGCACTATATTTTTTTTAAAATTTTTTTCGTTATTGTTAATTATAAAATATTTTTTTTAAAGGAAGTTAAGAAAAAGAGAAATTATTTCATTTCAGATTTATTATTGATTTCAGCGATGAACTTACAAATCTTATTGAGAGGATTATTAATATTGAGAATCTAATTTAGATTTTACAAGTAAAATATTCAGATTATTATGGTTGAACCAAATTGAATTTATTAAAATTTGAGTTTTGTAAACAAGTGATTTTAAAAAATAAAAACATTTTTTAATAAAAATAAGATAAATAAAATATCACCATGCAAACATGTGGGCCCACATTTTGATTGGTCCAAAATGCGGCAGGTACGCTCCATGAGTTGGGACCACAGACTTGCTGTCCTTTTTAATGTGAGTAAATCTTTATTTTGATCTCTAAAATTATATGTACCGATACATTTATTTTTGAAATATAGAAACTTCTATTTTAGTCTCTGAAATATTAATTTATACGGTTAATTTGATCTTTTTTTAGAGACTAATGTGATAGGAAAAAAGACTAAATTGACTATATGAATTGATGTTTTAAAAATTAAAGTAGAAATTTTCATATTTTAAAGACGAATGTGACTAGTACATAAAATTTCAAGAACTAAAGTGGAGGTTCACTTTTATAATGTTATTAGCCATGCTCTGTTTCTCACCAGGAGTGTAATCAGTGGTTTAGTTTTATTTTTTTAAAAATAATTTAAATTAAATTAATTAAATTAATTTAATTTAATTTATATTTTATATTTTTTGATAGTCCAATTTGAAACAAATTGGATTGAATATCTGTAGATTGGTTTAGTTCAAGTAATCGAATTGGTTTATTTTTTTACATGAAAATAAATTAAATAATTAGTTTTTCGTAACAATAAAAAAATATTCTTAGTTCGGTTGCAGTTACAGTTAGCACTAGAGTTCAAAATTTCAAGTATTCTTAATTCGATTCTCTATATGATAAGTAAAAAGTTGACTCAAATAATCTCTATCCTCTCCCTATATATCTCCAATTCTATTAATAAAATATTATTAACTATTAATACCAAAAAATATCAATTAAGGGACACATTTAATTCTTTCTTAATTAACCGTATTTTATTAGAAAATTATGGTTGAGGACAGTGAGAGAACACAAATTAGCTGTGACACTCACAAAATATTTCCAGACTCAGTGAGGGCATGAGCAGCAGAACGGTGGCGCCGTGACACAGCAGAACAACTGAACAAATCATGCGAATCGCGACACCATGGCCCAGCGACGACGATGAGAGGTTTTTGTCAAAATGAAATGGCAAAGCAACATGTCAACTTTTGTCAAGATATTTATATATTTAATCAAAAGCTTTTCTCGGGCCAAGCTATCATATTTAATCCTCCGTCACTACCAAACCATACTGAAGAACAACAACTTTAAATCGTGTCATCTTCAATCCTCCATTTTTGTTCTTGATACGCTCTTCCTTTGGTGCGTATTGTGCTAGACTTGAGCCCATGAGACTGTAGTTTGTGTGACTATGTTAGCGATTGAGCAGTGATCACTATGCTAGTGATGATGATTGTGCAAGCAATGAGCTCTCCCCCGCGAATCTGCGATTCCAACCTTAGTGTCTCATCTTGCAACCATCAAGGTGGGGGTGGGCGTGATGGTTCTCAATGGTTATGGGTTATAGTGGCTAGAGGCTTCTTCTTGGAGGTCTTTGGTTGTGAGTCATAATGGTTAGGGTCTCTAGTTGGCTATGATGGCTTGTTCGTCATGGCTGCAAGAAAGCAGATGTATAAATTAATGAACTTACTAAAACTTACTCAAGTGAAGATTAAACAAATGTTTTATATATATATATATATATATATAAAATAAAATTTTAAATTCGAGAACCGAATCAATTAAATTTTATTTAATTTAGATTTTACTTAAACTAATCAATATCACCTCTCAAATCAAACTAATCTAATTAGTTCGATTCGGATTAGAGGATTGGTCGATTATCCTAACCAATTTACACTTCTATTTCACACCACGTTCATGCATTTTTGGAACCGAATCATAAATTAGTTATATATTTAATTTAATTATAAATTTAATTAATTAAATCATAATTAAAAAATTTATAAATTTATTTTTTATTCAATTTTTAAAATATTATTAAAAATTGTAATTTCACCGACACAGGTAGTATGAGTGTTTCATTCTTAATTCTTATATTCCAAATTGACTAATATAAGAGTTATTATGGAACTTATATATTTTTATTTAAATAATTTTTTTTTATTAGATTGAAATATATTGTTAAATTGTTAAAATATTAATTAATTATTAATTATATTTAACATTTATTTTTAAAATTTTTGTTATAATAATTAATAAATATTTTATAACTTATTAAAAATATTAATATAAAATGCAAACATAATGTCAACTCCTTTTATTTAGTTATAGCCAAATGAATCATAGAATTAATTGAGATTTTCTATTCCAAGTGGCATTGAGACTAAATTTTAAATAGTTTATTGATAAAAAACTAAATTTACGTTTTAAATTTATTAAGTACAATAAATCTATAACAAAATATTAAATCTTGTTAATCTTATGTCTTAAGTTTTGTTTTTGTACATTGGAAAAGACCCAAAGAAACTAGAAGTTGTTAATTGTTATAAACACTTTTTTTTTTTTTTCTAGAGATAGTCAAAGCTAGATTGTGCTGTATTTATATAACACAAATTTAAACTATTAAAATTTCTGAAATAAAATTGAGAAAGCATAAGAATGATAAGATATACAAAATTAGAAAGTGGTCCGTAGGTGGGGGTGGGTCGTGGTGGTGGTGGGGCTACTGCGTCCCCGATATTTTGTCAAATCTAAGACCCACCAACCGCGCAGTCATGATCGGAAGTTGCTGACTGTTGAGTGTTGAGTTTGTGGTTTCCAACAAAACACTTGCGACGAGGATAACAGGTGATACTAGCAAGTAGCTTTAAAAAACAACAATGATATTTTTCCTTTAAAAAAACAACTCACATGTAATGATGTTGTCATCATCTCTTATTTTCTTTTATAATGCTAGATATGAAAATATGATATATTTACATGATTGAAACAATTTTTATAAATAACATTAGTGTATTATTAAATAAACAATTTAGGTAGTGTCATATTAATAGTTTATATATAAAATGTATCCCGTAAAAAAAAGTTAAATATATATGTATATACCACACATCCCTGGTTAACTACGATATTAGGTAGCCTTGTTTATTGATGATAATAATAATAATTGACAAAATGTATTGTACTTAATAATCATTGGACAACATTTTCAATTTTCAGAAAAAAATAACAATTTGAAAAAACTGTTATATTGGATCGAACTTTTGTCATCAAGCCACGTACTATAATTATTATTATTTTCATTAATTTCATCACTTCAAGCACCACAATTTTCAAATGGTCAAAAATCAACGTGTACTTAACTACTAATCTCTAAAGAGTTTCTCTCACAATATATTCATGTATTTGTTTTATTTTCATCATGCCATGGCGTCTCCTCCTCAAACACTTAGACATATGTCATAGTTTCGATGGTCAAGCAATAAAAAGATCTACTACGTATGTTTTGGTGCAAGGAAGTCATAAATTTAAGGTTCATCAATAAATTAAAGTAAAAATATCATAGTTGGATTGCCTTGCGAGAGCACTTGTGGCTGTGTGTTTAGTAGAATCTCAATAAGTTCAGAGGAAAAAGGTAGAAAATCTAAAGGTCAAAAGTAAAAAATATTATATTTTAATATATTTATTTTAAAATCCATCTATCTTCATTAGTTGTTATTCAGCTATGGCATTGCTGGTGGAGAAAACCACAAGCTGGCGCGAGTACAAGGTGAAGGACATGTCCCAAGCAAACTTTGAGTTTTGTAAACAAGTGATTTTAAAAATATTAAAACATTTTTTTTAACAAAAATAAGATAAATATTTTTTAAATTTTTTTTTAATATATTAAATATTTTATTTTCATAAAAATTTATTTTAACATATTTAATAAGTGTTTTAAGTAAAATCTTTAAAATTTTTAGCCATCTAATATAATTTACTAGATCACCGGCAAAATATCACCACGCAACCATGTGGGGCCCACATTTTGAGGTACGCTCCATGAGTTGAGACCACAGACTTGCTGTTCTTTTTAATGTTTTAACTTTAATAATTTTATATATATATATTTATTTTTATATTTTATTTAATATTATTTATTATATATATATATATTAATTTTTTCATTAAATCTTTAAAAAATATTAATAATATCTGTACTTCTTTTAAAAATGTAAAATTATCTTGTTTTTAATGTTTTTAGCCATATTCCATTTCGCAGCCCCATTTTTTAGAACCAAGTAATGTTTTAAAAATTAGATTAAATTTATTAAATTAGTTACCTCATAAATTGATTATATTTTTAATTTAATTATTATTTAATTATAAATTTAACTAATTAAATTAACTAAATCATAATTAAAAAAATTATAAATTTAATTTTTATTCAAATTTTAAAATATTATAAAAAAATTGCAATTTCACAAAACACCGACACAGGTAGTACGAGTGTTTCATTCTTAATTCTTATATTTCAAATTGACTAATATAAGAGTTATTACGGAACTTCTATTTTTTTATTTAAATAATTTTTTTATTAGATTGAATCATATTGATAAATTGTTAAAATATTAATCAATTATTAATTATATTTAACATTTATTTTTAAATTTTTTTATAATAATTAATAAATATTTAAAAACTTATTAAAAAAATTAATATAAAATAAAAACATAATATCAACTCCTTTTATTTAGTTATAGCCAAATGAATCATAGAATTAAGGGAAAACTCTAAAAAAAATCTTTATACTATACGTCATGTGCACTTTGATCATGTTATTTTCAAAATGTGAAAAAAAGACCTATTATTTTACGTTTTATGCAAAGAAGTATAAAATGGTAACAAATGTTACATTTTGGATGAAAAAATGCATGTGCGTTGCACATGCGCGAATTAAAAACCTCTTGCCAAACACAGTATTCTTCAACCTCTTGACAGTGGGAAAACCTACAAAAATAGGGGAGGGGGGTGAAAAATTGGGGGTTTCAATTTACGCACGGGAATATCAGGATTTAGGACTTGAAAATTTTGAGATTTCAGTGTTCGCTGTCTAATCTCAGAAACCCAAATCCAAAATAGAACCCTTAAAAACCCAGATCCAACTCGCACGAACCACCACCGCGCACCACCTGTAACATCCCGGGACTGCCTGCAGGATTGACGAGTGTCTCCACAAACCAACACGAGTCTTTTCAGCGTGTTTTGTCCTCACTCACCCGCATCCTAGGAAACTACCCAAGAGGTCACCCATCCCACAATTGCTCCAAGTCAAGCACGCTTAACCTTGGAGTTCTTATGTTCTAAGGCTCTCGAAAAAAGTTGCAACTTGTTGATATGCTTACGCCTAATCAATTCCTTTAAGTCATCCTCAATTATGCAGTCCCATACCTGCACAGTCTCTGAATCCCTCTCATTCTGGTGCGTATTCAGTTCATTCATGGGACCCTTCGCCTAGAAGCCTGTCAGGAGCCGCTCCTTGTATGTGCTTTTCTTGCACCGGCTTCCACTCCCCGCCCTCGTCGGCCCCGGGACACCACATGCCCACCAACTTCCGCTTGGTTCGTCCCCGAACCACACCGTACTGGGAGAGGTCCCGTCTTTGATACCATATGTAACATCCCGGGACTGCCTGCAGGATTGACGAGTGTCTCCACAAACCAACACGAGTCTTTTCAGCGTATTTTGTCCTCACTCACATGCATCCTAGGAAACTTCCCAAGAGGTCACCCATCTCATAATTGCTCCAAGTTAAGCACGCTTAACCTTTGAGTTCTTATATTCTAGGCTTCCGAAAAGAAGTTGCAACTTGTTGATATGACTACGCCTAATCAATTCCTTTAAGCCATCCTCAACTATGCAGTCCCATACCTGCACAGTCTCTGAATTCCTCTTATTCTGGTGCGTATTCAGTTCATTCAAGGTACCTTTCGCCTAGAAGCCTGCCAGGAGCCGCTCCTTGTACGTGCTTTTCTTGTACCGGCGTCTACTCCCCGCCCTCGTCGACCCCGGGACACCACACCACCCGTAAGTCACCGCGCTCCACCGTTCCAAGCCACCACTGCGCACCACTATTCCAGATCCGCAACCCACGAGCTCTATCGCATTGCCCAAATCTGCCATTGATTCCCCAACCGCGGTGCATCCATGGGTCTCTACTGTCCATACGACCCACTATCCAGCCACCCTATCGCAGATCTGTCCAGATGGGTCTCTACTCTGAGGTTTCATGTTTCGTTGGCTTAGAGCTATGGAGTTCTAGGCTTTCAAACGAAGAAGAACTTGTTCTAGCCAAATGAATCATAGAATTAAGGGAAAACTCCAAAAAAATCTTTGTACTATACGTCATGTGCACTTTGATCATGTTATTTTAAAAATGTGAAAAAAGGACCTGTTACTTTGAATTTTGTGCAAAGAAGTACAAAATGGTAACAGATGTTACATTTTGGATGAAAAAGTGCACGTGCGTTGCACATGCGCGAATTGAAAACCTCTTGCCAAACACAGTCTTCTTCAACCTCTTGACAGTGGGAAAACCTACAAAAATGGGGGGGTGAAAAATTGGGGGTTTCAATTTACACACGGGAATCTCAGGATTTAGGGCTTGAAAATTTTGAGATTTCAATGTTCGCTGTCCAATCTCAAAAACCCAAATCCAAAATAGAACCCCTAAAAACCCAGATCCACCTCGCGCGAACCACCACCCGCAAGCCACCGCGCTCCACCGTTCCAAGCCACCACTGCGCACCACTGTTCCAGATCCGCAACCCACGAGCTCTGTCGCATTGCCCAAATCCGCCATTGATTCCCTAACCGCGATGCACCCATGGGTCTTTTACTGTCCATATGACCCACTATCCAGCCACCCCGTCGCAGATCTTCCCGATGGGTCTCTATTCTGGGGTTTCATGTTTCGTTGGCTTGGAGCTATGGAGTTCTAGAGTTTTCAAACGAATAAGAAGAGGTTGAATAAGACCGCGTTTGTCCTTCAGAAATTCAGATGCGCACGTGCAATGCACGTACACGTTTCCATTCAAAATGTAACGTTCGTTACCATTTTATACTTTTTTAAACAAAATGTAAAGTAGCAGGTCTTTTTTGCATATTTTTAAAGTAATATGACCAAAGTACACATGACGTATAGTACAATGTGATTTTTTTTAGAGTTTTTCCTAGAATAAATTGAGATTTTTTATTCCAAGTGGCATTGAGACTAAATTTTAAATAGTCTATTTATTATAAAAAACTAAATTTTACATTTTAAGTTTATTAACTACAATAAATCTATAACAAATTATTAAATCTTATTAATCTTATGTCTTAAGGATTTTATTTTGTACATTGGAAAAGACCCAAAGAAACTATAAGCTGTTAATTGTTATAAACACTTTTTTTTTTTTTTTTAGAGATAGTCAAAGCTAGATTTTGTTGTATTTATATAACACAAATTTAGATTCTTTCAATTGTTTTTTAAAAAGGTCAAATAAAAAGGAGAAATAAATACAAAAATTATAAAACAATTCACATATTACAATTAAGTCTTATTAATAATTTGTTTATATATTTATTTCTTTTTTCTATTTAATTATTTGAAAAAAAAATTAAGAGCATCTTAGTCTAACTACTTCACCATATTTTGTCAAATTTAAGTAAAGGTGGCCAAACAGCGACCCAACCTAACCCGTCCCACACCGTCTCAATCCATCAAAATATAAGGTGAGTTGGGTTGACCCGTTTTAAGAAATAAGTTGAAAAAATTAACTCACACTGTTTTAAGGCGAGTTGATGAGTTGACCTATATAAATGATAAAATAAAAAAAATTGAAATTAACGTCAACTCGCTTAATCAGCTTAAAAAAAAAAAAAAATAAATAAAAAAATAAAAAATATTATAAAAGGAGATACAAAAATAATGAGTTATGAACTCACTCATAAAAAAGTAGATACATATTTAGAATTAAAAAAAAACTAAAAAAAAAAAAAAAATAAAATAACAATATTTTTTAAAAAAGTAACAACTCAACGAATCATACAATTTAAGCGAAATGAATTATACAATTTAAAAATAAAAATAAATTTAAATATTAAATTTAATTCACTTAAAAATAATAAATTAATAATTCAACTTAACAGATTAAATTGCTTTTGTCAACTCTAAGTGCGTGTTTGGGATAATCATGATTATTTTCATAATCGATTATTTCAATAATCAGTTGTAAAAAACTTATTATTTCAATAATCGACATGTTTGGATATGTTAATTTAAAAACAATTTTAAGCCTAATCTGCTTCGTTTAGATGATATAAAAAAATTATTTTTATGCATTAAATTACTAAAATAGGTATAGAATAATTAAAAAAATTATTTGATTGATTAAAAAATTATTTAATTAAGGAAAATGATATTTACATCTCAAAGTGTAAAAATAATCTAAAATCTAAAATCATAAAATTGAAATTTCAAGATTATAAAAAAAGTTGTTAAAATACATTAAATTTTATATAAAAATTAAAATTAATTTTATCAAATATAATTAAATATTATTATAATAATTTTTTTAAAAAAAAAATTGATCCAAACACTCCTAAATCTAAGAGCCACCAACTCCGTCGTCACCATCGGAAGTTGTTGACTGTTGAGTATTGTGTTGCGGTTCCCAACAAAACACTTGCGACAAATGCAACAGGTGATACGAGCACGTAGCCTTGTTTATTGATGACAATAATAATAATTGACAAAATGTATTGTACTTAATATTCATTGGACAACATTTTCAATTTTCAGAAAAAATTAACAATTTGAAAAAAGGCAAAATTTATATTTATATTTTATATTTTTTATGTTTATTTTATTATTTAAATTATAATATATATTTATTAATATTTTTTATCTTATTTTTTTAATATACACATATCATAATTTAATTAATAGATTAAATATAATAAAATTAAAAAAATAAATTTAATTTTTGTCCTTTAAAAAAATTGTTATATTGGATCAAACTTTTGTCATCAAGCCACGTACTATAATAATTATTAATTTCATTAATTTCATCACTTCAAGTACCACAATTTTCAAAAGGTCAAAAATCAACGTGTACTTAACTACTAATCTCTAAAGAGTTTCTCTCACAATATATTAATGTATTTGTTTTATTTTCATCATGCCATGGCGTCTCCTCCTCAAACACTTAGACATATGTCATAGTTTCGATGGTCAAGCAATAAAAAGATCTACTACGTATGTTTTGGTGCAAGGAAGTCATAAATTTAAGGTTCTTCAATAAATTAAAGTAAAAATATCATAGTTGGATTGCCTTGCGAGAGCACTTGTGGCTGTTGCCTTGCGACAGCATTTGTGGCTCTGTGTTTAGTAGAATCTCAATAAGTTTGGAGGAAAAAGGACGAAAATCTAAAGGTAAAAAATTAAAACTATTATATTTTAATATATTTATTTTAAAATCCATTTACCTGTCATCTTCATTTCAACCAAATATAAGTTTCAAACATGGAAGACAATGCCTCGGACTCCAAGTTCTTAATTAAGTTCTCAAGTTGTAAAGAGTACTCAAAATCAGTAATTAATCCCTCCAAAAAAGAAAATCAGTAATTAAATAAGAAGCAAAATCTGGCTTAGGCTAGTTAAGACATAGAGTTCAAATAAATAACTTGTTTGGAAGATTTTTTTTTTTTTAGTTTATAATGGATAAAATTATTATCAATGTGATGCCAGTCAATACTCTTTTTATTTTGTTAAGATAAAAAAATTATAAAAAGCATTTGAAGTAAATTATGATTATATATCAAGAAGTTGATAAGTGATTAAACATAATATAATTAAAGAGTAAGAAATTCTGCAATTTATATTTGTATATTTATCTTTTAATATTTAAATAAGTAATTAATAATGTAAATTAAAAAATAATTAATTAATAATGATAGTTTAAAAAAAATTGAAAAAACAAAGTGAGGAATTTTTTTAATATGATAGTATTGATTTAATTTGAGCTTAACATATAACAAAATGATTTAATTTAAATGCACCGTCAATAAAAATTTTTTTACATTATTATTCAATCAATGCGTTGTCATATCATAAAAAATTATTTGACTCTTACAATATATTTACATCGACAATATATCAAAGTTGAACTAAAAAAATTACTTATGAATATAGTAATTAATATTATTTTATTTTAAATAAAATTTGAACTATTATTTAAATATGCTATATCTATCTTTTTCTTTTAAGAAAGAAAATTTATTACGAGCAAAGCTCAATTGTAATTACAAATGGGAAAAGATATATCAGATATAGAAAGAAAAAAAAATAAATATAATCTACACTTTAAATTAATAATGATCAATAATTCTGCTCTTTGCCTTAAAACTATCATGTTTAAGCATTTTTTACATTAGAGACAAATATAAAAAGTGTTATAAATTAAAAAATATATTATATTTCTTCTTTAAGTAGACCTAAAACTTGTTCCTACTAGCAAGGCTATCAGGATAGGGATAAATATAAAGGAATTGATAAAAGATATCTTAAAAATAAAAAATTAAATACTCATAAAAAAGATAACAAAATTACAAGGTCTGTTATTGAAAAAAACAAATCTCAACAATTAAGCTGAAGATCTAATAGACATGAGTAAATTATTGAAAAACACATAAAAAAATAAGAAAAAGAGATAGTTGCTACCGAAAAAAAAACGATATTCTTCTGCTCTTACACCCTCACAAAAAAAAAAGGCGTATAATGAGAGAGATTGGTAAACATGATACATTAAATTTGAGCACATGAGACGAATCCTTCACATATATATACTTAGTAATGTTTCATAAATACACCCTTGAAGAACCTTAAATTCTTTCTTTAATGTGGTGGAATTACACTTTATACATCAAGGGTAAAACTAAAAGTATGAAACACTGTAACGAAACAAAAAAAAGATTTAGATCATTTCATATAATCTTTTTTTCATATAGTCAAATAGAAGAAAAATATAAATATAAATATATTTATTAATCGAATTTAATTATGATTCATGATTTTTTTTATAATATTTGTGTTTATCTTTTTTTATTTGATTATATAAAAAAAAAATAATATAAGATAATTTAAATCCACAAAAAAGTATGCGACACAAAAAAAGATTCTCTCATATTATTTTTTTAAGTAATCAAGTGAAAGATAAAAAAAAATACAAAAACTATAAAAAATATACATATTTTTGTGAGAATATATGACATAATGCGGACACAAGAGATAGTTAAAGAAGCGTGTATTTTATTTTAATAGAAAACACATGTACTTTAGTCATAATAAAATAATAATATCACATCTCATACATAATCTCAAAGAAAAATTAAAAATATGATAGCACAACTAATGAACTTTGGAGAGTCGAGTGTCTTATTGGTCAAAAACCAATGTTTTAGGAAATTAGAGGTGGATACTTATTTCTTTGCAACATAGTTTACGGCTATTATTTTTCTGTGTTGATTCAACTCAGAGAGCTATTCGCTTAGTCACATACTCTGCCCCAAAACACCGGGCAGCTCCAAAATCTCCTTGGTTATGGAGCCTCCTTCAGCAATCCCGTTTTCCCTTTGCTTGTAATTGAAAATAAAAATGTATGTTTGAATTAGATTTTTCAGACTTAATTTTGGGTAAATTTTATGTTCTTTAAATTTGAGTTACCATTCAAATGATTTATACGGGTATTAATTTCCATTAAAATTGGGTTTTATTAACTTATATGATTAAAATAATATTTATTACCTATTTTAAAAAACATTAAATATTTGTATTTTTTATTTTTATTCCTTATAACACATACATTAAGAGTACACATTAATAAAATTAGTTTAAATTTTATTAAGAAGATTAATTTTATTTGTTATGGGTGGGTAGATCCAGCGATAGATGTTGAGTCACCAACGGAAAGTAAAATATGCATCGTCCATTTCATCATTCAAACCTACTATTTATACACACCCTCACAAACACACTCTCTTCGCACTTGCCCTCTCTTACTCTCACACACCAACTCTTCATCTCCAGTTTCCATCTATCTTCATTAGTTGTTATTCAGCTATGGCGTTGCTGGTGGAGAAAACCACAAGTGGGCGCGAGTACAAGGTGAAGGACATGTCCCAAGCAGACTTCGGGCGTCTCGAAATCGAGCTGGCCGAGGTGGAAATGCCCGGTCTCATGGCCTGTCGCACAGAGTTCGGTTCCTCTCAACCCTTCAAGGGCGCCAAAATCACCGGCTCCCTCCACATGACCATCCAAACCGCCGTCCTCATCGAAACCCTCACCGCCCTCGGCGCCGAGGTTCGTTGGTGCTCCTGCAACATCTTCTCCACCCAAGACCATGCTGCCGCCGCCATCGCCCGCGATAGCGCCTCCGTCTTCGCCTGGAAGGGCGAAACCCTCCAGGAATACTGGTGGTGCACCGAACGCGCCCTCGATTGGGGCCCTGGCGGAGGACCTGACCTCATCGTCGACGATGGCGGCGATGCCACGCTCTTGATCCATGAGGGTGTTAAGGCTGAGGAGGTTTTTGAAAAGACCGGGCAGTTACCCGATCCGGCTTCGACGGACAATGCTGAGTTTCAGATTGTGTTGACAATTATCAGGGATGGGTTGAAGACTGATCCAAAGAGGTACCAGAAGATGAAGGAGAGGCTGGTTGGGGTTTCGGAAGAGACAACAACTGGGGTTAAGAGACTCTATCAGATGCAGGCTAATGGGACTCTCTTGTTCCCTGCTATCAATGTCAATGATTCTGTCACCAAGAGTAAGGTATATACTATATATATATATATATATATATATATATATATATATATATTTTTCTGCTATCAATGTTAATGACTCTGTCACCAAGAGCAAGGTATATATATATATATATATATATATATATATATCATGTGTTCCGGGGTATGTTAGGTTTAGTTAAAGTTACAGTATGAAAACGGATATAGTATATACCTTGCTCTTGGTGACAGAGTCATATATATATATATATGTGTGTGTGTGTGTGTGTGTGACTCTGCTAGATCTGTTGTGATTTTGCTTTTGGATCTGTTTTGGATATTGGGTTGTTATTTTTGGATCCACTGGGTTTTACAAGTTCCAGTGTTGAATTGGATTCAGATCTATCATGTGTGCTGGGGTATGTTAGGTTTAGTTGAAGTTACAGTATGAAAACGGTGTCAAATTGACAATTTCACTGTTCATGTTTGGTTTTGATTATTTTTGGAGAAAAAATCTTTTTTTTTTTCAAAAGGTGAAAATTTCATGGAATCTTAAATAGAAAGTTTTATATAAAAAGTACAACTTTTTTAATTACTAATATATTAAATACTTACTTTTTATGAAAATTTCATATTTTAACGTCAGCTTATTAGCAAAATTTAAACTTTAATTATGTTATTTTAGATACAAAATAAGCTAAATTATATGTATGCGTTTGTATTGGGTATAAAATTTCTGTGTTTTATTCGTCAGATTGTATGTTAAGGAACAGTTATTGATTAGGTTGTTAGAAAACAGATTCAAATCTTCTGTCCTTTTTTTTTTTGAATATTGATAACTCATTAAAAAAATTGACAAATAAGAGAAAAGTTGTTACCAATTAAAAGAGAGTGAAATACTGGATTATCATCATTCAATTGGAGGAACAGCAACAGGTAAAAGGGACATAAGATTTAGATCCCTTAGAAATCAACAAGTGGGTCTGGGAAATTGAATATGTACATGTGAATTACTCGTCATTCTATGGGGTCAGTCAGTGTATCTAGTTCTGCATTCAAATCTGTTTGTGGTCTGTCATTTTCTGGTCTAACAAAGTTTTTTGCTTTGATCTGTCTCTGATAACAGTTTGATAACCTATATGGCTGCCGTCACTCCCTCCCCGATGGACTGATGAGAGCCACCGATGTCATGATTGCCGGGAAGGTCGGGGTTGTCTGTGGATATGGAGATGTTGGCAAGGGTTGTGCTGCTGCCTTGAAGCAGGCTGGGGCTCGTGTGATTGTTACTGAGATTGATCCCATTTGTGCCCTTCAGGCTCTCATGGAAGGTCTTCAAGTTCTGACCCTGGAGGATGTTGTCTCTGAGGCTGACATCTTCGTTACCACCACCGGTAACAAGGACATTATCATGGTTGACCACATGAAGAAAATGAAGAACAATGCCATTGTTTGCAACATTGGTCACTTTGACAATGAAATCGACATGCACGGGCTTGAGACATACCCTGGCGTGAAGCGCATCACTATTAAGCCTCAAACTGACAGATGGGTTTTCCCTGAGACCAACTCGGGCATCATTGTCTTGGCTGAGGGTCGTTTGATGAACTTGGGTTGTGCCACAGGGCACCCCAGTTTTGTGATGTCCTGCTCCTTCACCAACCAGGTCATTGCTCAGCTTGAGTTGTGGAAAGAGAAGGCTTCTGGCAAGTATGAGAAGAAGGTTTACGTTCTGCCTAAGCACCTTGATGAGAAAGTGGCTGCTCTCCACCTTGGCAAGCTTGGAGCCAAGCTCACCAAGCTTACCAAAGAGCAGGCTAATTACATCAGTGTGCCTGCTGAGGGTCCATACAAGCCTGCTCACTACAGGTACTGAGATGATCAAGGGATGATATTGAGGGAAAAGAAAAGCGATTTTATCTGTCGGCTTGATTGTCTCATTTTCCTTTTTGGATTTTTCTTATTACAATTTTCAGATTTGTGGTAGAATGGTAGTTTTCTGATTTTTGTAGGATCATTATTCCATTGGGTTGGAAGGTTAAGAGCAAAAAAATCTATTGGTCTCTGTGAAATGAGACCAAATGGGTTTGAATAAGCCTTTGTTTGGGGCTCTGTGGGTAATGATTTAGTAGCTATAATTTGTGTTTCTGTCCATTTTCGAAATATGAAAAGAAAATAAGAAAAAAATGAAAAAGAAAAAGAAAAAGTACTTCCTATCTGTTACATGCAGTTTTAAACTATCTCTTACAATTTATTTTTGCTAATTCGCTCACTTTAGCAAAAGCACTTGGCAAAAGGGGTAATGGACCTCAAACAAAACTGAAAATTTAAGACTAAAATAAAAGAAATAAAGAATTTAACTGCTTTGCAAAGGATAACAAGTCTGCAAGTTAGTTATGTTAGTTATACTGATAGTTAGGTTGTCAAGCAACTATTTTGATATAGCAAAGTTAGTAGATAAGTTTCTATTCATATATAATGAAAACTATGTGTATTACATTGATCAATTAATCAATTCAGTACGTTTTCTTCAAACTCTCTTGTTTCTCTTCTTCTATTAGCTTGAGTGTTGATACTTTATAGTATCAGAGATTCAAGGTTCACCTGTGGTTTCCGATTCATCTCACACGTCTGATCCTTCTCATATTCCATCCTCAAGATTCATTTTACATAGCTTTTCAAATGCAGTTTCTTTCAAATTAGATGAAAACAATTTTCTTCCATGGAAGCAATAGATTCTTGCAACCATCAAGGGATTTCAGCTTCAAAAATTTGTCCAAGGTGCTAAAGCAGCTCCACAAGAATTTGATTCAGAAGACAATGCTCGAAGAGGTATTCAAAGTGAAGAGTTCCTTAATTGAGAACAACAAAATCATATTCTCATGTCATGGTTTCTTACATCAATGTTCGAATCTCTCATTGTTCGCATGGTGGGATGTGAACATTCTTATCAAATTTGGCAGCAACTTGAGACGTTCTTTACTGCTCAAACTAGAGTAAAAGTGAAACAACTTAAGGTTCAGTTGAGAAACGTGAGAAAAAGAGGCTCCTCAATATCTGAGTATTTTTTACAGATTAAGAAAATTGTGGATGTTATTGTAGCAGTTGGAGCTCCAATTGATATTGTTGATCACCTTGATGTCATTTTATATGGACTTCTTGAAGAATATGATGGCTTTGTCACTTCAGTTTTGTCTAGAACTGAACCTTACACAATCATGGAAGTTGAAGCTTTGTTGATGGCTCAAGAGGAACGTTTAGAGAGACATAAAAGGACAATTGAATTTTTTGGCAGTGGTTCTGAAATCTTGCAAGCAAATATGGCACATGCTCCCTCACAGTTCAATAGAGGAAGAGGAAGAGGATTCTTTCGAGGCCGTGGTCGTAGTGGTAGAAGCTTTGGTCAAGGTGGCAAATCATATGTTAATTCTGGTAGTGGCAGTTATTCACAATTCAATGCTGATCGTCCCAAGTGTCAACTTTGTGGCAAGTTTGGGCATGATGGATGGTCTTGCTGGCATAGATTTGATCAGAACCTACCAAATCCAAGTTTAGGTTTTCATTCTTCCTCCTCAGGTTAATCTTCAGGACAAGTTAGAGCCTATTTTGCTGCACCCAAATCCTCTGAACCTACTGTACAATCTACTGCACCATCTTCTTTTGATTCATCATGGTATGTTGATTCTGGAGCCACCGCACATCTCACACCAGACATCAATAATCTTGCAGTGAAAGAAAATTATACTGGACATTATATGGTGCACCTTGGTAATGGAGCAGGTTTGGCTATCCATCACATTGATCATAATGACATTGCTAGTAACTCCTTTAATTATGTGCTTCCCCATTCAAATATGTCTTTTTCCAATTTATTACATGTGCCTCATCTCACTAAATATTTGATTAGTGTATCTCAATTTGCCAAGGATAACAATGTGTTCTTTAAGTTTCATGCTAATTGTTGTTTGGTTAAATCACAGGTGTCCAAACAGATCCTTTTGCAAGGAACACTTAGCAATGGTCTATATGTGTTTGACAACTTGAAGCTCAAATCACCCAAATTGTCTTCAGCATGTGTACTTTTTGTTTATGTAAAAAACACACCTAGTATTGATCATAGTGTAGTTACTCCTTTTGGTAAAGTTTCTTTTTCATTTTGGCATTCCAGACTAGGACATGCTTTGATGAAAATTGTACAACATGTTTTGTCTTCTTGTAAGATACCAGTTACTGTTAATAAACCAGATTCTATGCCTTGTTCAGCCTGTTGCATTGGCAAGTCACACAAGCTGCCTTTTCCTAATTCTGATTTTGTTTACACAACACCATTGCAATTGGTATATTCTGATATTTGGGGACCATCCCCACTACTTTCTGCATCTGGTCATCAATATTACATTGTGTTTATTAATGCCTACTCAAAATTTAGCTGGATTTATTTCTTAACTCATAAATCTGAGGCATTTTCTGCTTTTCTTAAATTCAAAGCACTTGTTGAATTGTAACTGGATGCAAAACTAAAGATGCTACAAACTGACAATGCTAAAGAGTACTGTGCACTCACTAAACAATTCACCAATTGGGGTATTGTTCACAGATTCAGCTGCCTACACACACATGAACAGAATGGGGCAGCAGAAAGGAAACATAGACACATTTCTGAATTTGGTCTCACACTTTTAGCTGAGTCTTATGTCCCTCACAAATACTGAGTTGAAGCATTTTCCATAGCAACTTATGTTATAAATAGACTACCAACTCCAGTGCTTGGTTTCAAATCTCCACTTGAAACTCTTTCTGCTCACACACCTGACTACTCATTTCTTAGAATCTTTGGTTGTTCTTGTTTTCTTCACCTTCGACCCTACAATAAACATAAAATGGATTTTAGATCTCAACAATGTGTCTTCCTAGGCTACTCTGCTTTTCATAAAGGTTATAAGTGTTTATCTCCATCTGGTCGAATTTTCATCTCCAGACATGTGGTCTTTGATGAAATTGTCTTTCCTTTCAAAATAACTCCACATTTCTTGACTCAACCAATTTCTTCAACTAGTCAATCTTCTTCTTCAGTTCCTTATCCACCCCTACTTCTAGTTGTTGCTACTAGCAATTTTCAGCACGTCCTAAGTGAAGCTAACCAACACTGCACATTTCCACTTATTACTAATCTTAATCATAGTCATACTATATCACCTGCAGGGTTTGTTAGTGCAGGAACTCTTGATTTAGACTCATCCATTGCAGCAGGTTCATCCAATTCTTCAACACCAGAGCCTACTAATCTTGCTTCTGCACCTATGTCTGCCCTTGACAATGTTGCTACTAGGGGTGATCACAGGTTGAGTTGGGTCAGGTTTAAGGGAAAAAAATGTCTGAACCAATTAATTAAGGTCGAGTCGGTTTAGGTCGGGTTTTTGTAAAAAACATTGGGTAACCCGACCCGAACCAA
Organism: Ormosia emarginata; assembly: GCA_029884605.1. NCBI lineage: Eukaryota > Viridiplantae > Streptophyta > Magnoliopsida > Fabales > Fabaceae > Ormosia > Ormosia emarginata. Next base: position 7,348,048 of record JAQQTP010000032.1, on the reverse strand, counting down.
CCCGATTATAATCGGGTCAATTCGGGTCGGGTAATCGGGTAGGGAATTTGAGAAAGGAGAGTGAAATTGGGAATGAAATGAGTGTGTCAGAGTCAATTAGGTCAGTTCAGGTTGGTTGGGTTTGCGGGTCGGATCAGACCCGTGAACACTATACTTAAGAAATACCCAAAACGAAATATATCCGGGTTGGTTCGAGTCATCGGGTCCATTCAGGTCTAACCCGATTTCTAATTGGTTCGGGTGACGGGTTGAGTAATCCAACCCGATGACCCGACTACCCGAGTAAAACGACGTCGTTTTACTCGAGTAGTCCGGTCATCGGGTTGGATTACTCAACTCGTCACCCGAACCAATTAGAAATCGGGTTAGACCCGAATGGACCCGATGACCCGAACCAACCCGGATATATTATATCGGGTCGGTTCGGGCTGGTTGGGTTCGCGGGTCGGGTTATGCAGCCCTAGTTGCTACTACAACTACTAATATTCATCAGATGCTTACTAGAGGCAAAGCAGGAATTCACAAATCGAAAGCCTATCTTGCTACTATTGAACCAACAACAATAAAAGAAGCCTTGTCCATCCCTGAGTGGAAGGCAACAATGGATCAAGAATACCAGGCCTTGATGCAGAACCAAACCTGGACATTAGTATCTTTACCACCTCAGAGAAGACCTATAGGCTACAAGTGAATATTTAAAATAAAAAGGAATCCTGATGGTACAATGCAAAAATACAAAGCACGATTAGTAGCTAAGGGTTTTCATCAAAGAGAAAGCTTTGATTTCACTGAGACTTTTAGTCCAATGGTTAAGCTTGTTACTGTCAGAGTGGACCTAACAATTGCACTGTCCTTAGGCTAGCCAATTCACCAAGTTGATGTGAATAATGCTTTTTTGAATAAGGAGCTCAAAGAAGAAGTTTTTATATAGCAACTAGAAGGGTATGCACAGGACAATGGTACTCTAGTTTGCAAGCTTCATAAGGCATTATATGGCCTCAAGCAGACCCCGAGAGCATGGTTTGAAAAATTAGGCCATACACTATGTCAATTGGGTTTTTAAGCCACAAAATGTGTCACTTGTTTGTTTGTTCAATTTACATAACACATTACTACCTTTGTGCTAGTATATGTAGATGACATTATCATCACTAGCAATTCCCAACAAGTTGTGTCCTCTCTCATTTCAAAGTTATATTCAACTTTTGCCTTAAAAGACTAAGGCAAGCTGCATTATTTTTTGGGAATAGAAGCTAAACCCACTTCTAGTAGTGGTATTCTAATGTGTCAAGATAAATACATTGCAGACTTATTGATCAAAGCCAATATGCTACATGTTAAACCTCCTATAGCAACTGGACTCAAACTTACTACTATTAGGATAGAAACTGTGACAGATGCTTCATTGTATAGATCCATTGTTGGAAGGCTACAATATGCAACTATCACCGGACCAAAAATAGCATTTAGTGTGAATAAGATGTGTCAGTTTATGCTAAATCCTCTAGAGCCTCATTGGAAAGTTGTGAAGAGAATTCTAACGTTTCTACTAGGAACTCTTGGATATAGATTGCATTTAAACAAGTCACCTAATCTAGACATCACAACATACTCAGATTATGATTGGGGCTCAGATCTTGATGACAGGAGAAGCACATCAGGCATATGTGTATTCTTGGGATCAAATTTGGTTAGTTGGTCCTCCAAGAAACAAGGGGTGGTATCCAGATTAACCACAAAAGTTGAATATCGAAGCTTGGCTTATGTAGTGGTAGAAATCCCTTGGTTGAAGTCTCTGCTAAGTGAGTTACATGTCTCAGTAAAGGAAGCACCAGTAATTTACTGTGACAATCTCAACATAGTGATGTTAATTGCTAATCATGTTCTTCATTCCAAAACAAAATACTTTGAATTGAATTTGTATTTTGTAAGAGAAAAAGTGGCTCAACAGATCATACGAGTTGTTCACATGCCTTCAGCAGAACAAGTAGCTGATGTTCTCACCAAACTAGCCTCCAACTCTCAGTTTCCCTTCGTACGAAACAAACTTAGAGTTGAACACTTCAACTTGTTGAGTTTGCAAAGGGAATGTAAATGATAACAAGTCAGCAAGTTAGTTATGTCAGTTACACTGACAGTTAGGTTGTTAAGCACCTATCCTGATATAGCAAAGTTAGTTAGATAAGTTTCTATTCATATATAATGAAAATTATGTGCATTACATTGATCAATTAATCAATTCAGTACGTTTTCTTCAAACTCTCTCTTCTTTGTTCTTCTATCAGCTTGAGTGCTGATACCTTCAGAAAAGGACAGAATCTAACATAATGTCGTTGAAAATTAAGCTAGCTGTTGGAAGCAAGAATCCAGAGTAATTAATAAGCAATTATATTTAATTAAACGAGCAATTTCATCAACTTACTATTCGAAAATAGAAATAAAATAGTTTTAGAAATAGAAAATATTTGAAAACTTTGCGTAAGATTAAAAAAAATAAATAGAAACTATGCTTAACAAAATTCGTAAAACTCAGAGAAAGTGATTTTATCACCAATCTAGGACATCGCCCAAAATTATCCAAAACCTGATTTTTTTTTTTTTTGCCAGTGTGAAGGCGTTTATACGCTCAGGTATTTACAACATAAGAAAGTTTCTTTATTTTTTTTATTTTCACTATAAATGCATATATCCCCGTAGCTTTTATCCAACCCAAGTGTCACCAGGCTCAAAGCGCTCGAGCTTCTAATAGCAAAATCTTTATTATTTTCTTGTGCTGTAAAAGATAAAGAAAAAGAATTAATAGCAAATATGGAATAAAAACTACACCATGTACAATACGAAGATTCTAACTCTTAGGAGGTGGACCAATCCAATTTAGACACAAAGCATCCTATTTTACGTCCAATTTTGTAAGACTACCTGTTGGTTGATTCCTTTTCTTTAAAATGTGGCTTAAAATGACAACCAAAAACTCTTTACAAATTAAATCATTTGACCTTGAATGTCCTCAAGAAGAACCCGTAATGGGTGGGAGACAGGAGATCGAGAGTTCCCCTCTCATACTGTTACGGCATCTGATGGATCAGATTCAATATTCAATACTAATTTGACCAAAGCTCTTGTTAGTAAGAAGATTAAAATGAATTGCCATAAACATTTGCCTTCATATTCGTTGCAATGCCATGGATCAAGTTAATTCAATCAGAGTATGACACATTTTTTCCCTTGCATTTTATTAAGTTGTATATCAAATATTAGCGCCAAAAAAGTTGTATGTCAAATATTTGAAACTAGTAAAAATAAAGGATGTTGGAGAAATGGTCTCCTAGATGACGATTATAAGTTACAATATATTTTTCTATCAAAATAGAAAGCATTCTGTTACTTTATAATAAAATGTCTTAATAGTTGTATTATATTTATGTGGAATGACTATTTTAAAATTTTGATTTCTAAATACTGACCTCTCTACTAGAGAATCAATTAGTCAAATTAATAGTTAGCGGAGCGAATTGAAGATTGATTTGTTTTTAATAAAAAAAAAGTGCTTGTTCAGATGTTCTTGAAGTTGACATGAACATTAAATATTAGTGTTTGTTTGATTTTTAAAATTGAGCATAAAATTAGAGTTTGGAATTGGAATTAGATTTTTGAATTTCAATTTTTATATTTAGAATGTCATTTAGAATTGAAATTGTAATTCCATAAACCAATTCTATAGAATTGAAAAATAACTAAGTTAAACATTTCTCAATTCTTAGTCTATATCTTAAGAATTATTAATTTTAAAGCTTAAAAATTAAACTCTTTCTCTCTCAACATTTATTTATGAACAATCATATTTATTAAGATTTTATATTTATATAGAAAATTATTTTTATATTTATATAAAAATTATTATAATAGCTATTTATTTATTTTTCTAAAAAATTCATAAAAATTTTTTTTATAAAAAAATATGACTATTATATTATAAAAATATTATTATTTGAATATTTTTATTAATTTTAATATTTTAGATCATACCTTTAAACAATAAAATTATAATTGAATTTAAGATTATAATTTTTATCTTAATTTTTGACAACTCTAAACATAGAATTTTAAATTCTGGATCAATTCTAATTCTAAAAAAATTAGAATTGAAATTAAAATTCTATATTTCAATTCCAATTTCGCTGTCCAAACGGATCCTTGAAGTGAAAAACTAAACGATCTGCTTTTCAAAATTTTAAAATTGATGAAAGTTAGAGCTTTCTCTAATTCTTTGAATAGCAAGCTTCCACATATGTTGAGTAAGAATCTTGAAAAGGCTAGCATGAGATAAAAAATACATTGAATAATAAAATTTGATATAGACTTAATAATATAAACATGTCATGTCAAGTAAATTAAATTTAAATTTAATAAAAAAATATGTGAGAATAATTGTGTTTATATACAAACACAAGAATAATATATTTAGATAATGTATATAAGTATATAGATATAATTAACTACGCTTGCTTTGTTTACTTGTCACCAAAAACTTAAAAGTGTCGTGCCTTCCATATTCTCCAACAAATAATAAAATAATAGTAAAGAAAAATGGAGCTGATACTCGTAACTCTAAGGGTTGGTATAAAGGATGGTGGGCTAAGCGTGGTAGGCGTATTAGCATATAAGTCTTGAAAACAAAGAACTCCTATAGTCACAAAAGTTTGGCATCTCACTTCTTTGAAGTGAAGTTGGTATAGCATTATCTTAATCTATAATTAAAATGCTATATATCTGTGCTTTTGGACTTCCTTCTAGATAAAGATAATGAATGGTCTTACGCTACCTTTGTGGTAAGTGCACCAAACCCACTCCTCATCAACTTAATCGTAACAAATGCTCATTTCTTTCATAATTTAATCATGTCATTCATATGAGCTAATCTAAAGTTTCCGCTGTTTGTGAAAACGAGAAGCTCCATTTTGGAACCCAAGGCATGTTCGTTTTCGCCAAAGACACATGAAAGGTGGGTTTATGATTTTTCCTGTAAAATGGGGTGACTACAAAAATAAAAGTTGAAATAGCTTCCATTAGGTTCGCTCTAATTTTTATCTCATTACTCCCATAGAGACAAATTTAAATTCATTACCCTATACAAATATGAATGATACGTATGCATACCCTCCTTGTTACTTGATTTTTCCAAGAATCTGTTAATCCTAACATTGCTACTTCATCGTCTTATTATTTTTTACTATTATTATTATTGGTTGCAAAGGGGGTTGGTTATTTTGGATTTGGAAATTGGTGTTGAAAAAAGAAAGTATGATATGAGAAGGTGGGTAGTTGGGTCCTGTTTCTATGTTGGCACTACGAAAGATGATGTTTCACATGTGCCGGTGAAGTGTGGACTGTGGATCCAGCAGGCGCACCAGTGCATAGCCCATTAGCCATTACTTTAACTGTCACTTGGATGGAAGAGCTTGAAAGTGGCGCCTACCATTACCAATAGGCAATAGTATGCTTGGATATGTCAAGTGATAAGCACAATTGGCATTAGAGGAATTTGTCAACCTTCAATGAGCTCCAGCCAACATGTTTCCCCTTAGAATATATGGGTACCAAAATTAAGGTTTACAGTGGTTCAGGCTCAAATCTAATCAGCAAAGTCAACGTTTTCAGACTAAAACAAAAGATTCAGACCCAAAAAATAAAAAAGGATTAAAACAAAGGACATAAAAAAGAAAGAAAGAAGGAAAGAAAAGCAGAGATAGCTCAGTTTGGAAGTTAAGCATGACTACTAGCATATGACTTTTTGGTGTAATTGCTAATATAAACAGTGAAACAAAATTGAAATACTGTGGTCTCAATTAGTGCTAGTGATCCGCTGCTAATTTAATTAGTTATAGTGCATTATTAAAAAAAAAAGAGAGTGGGTGGTAGGGGTACACATCTTCCATTAGTGCAGCACAGCTCACCATGAAACATTGTAGCATATGCTAACACGGGCTGGCTATTGTATCGTATGAGCACTCATACTCTAAGGTTCAGCACATTTTCACTTCCATATTATTCCTAACCAATTCGGAGACATTTACAATGTTCTTAATAACTTTTTGAGCATTAATGTTTCACATGTTTTTTTATCGTAGATCTTGTTTAATGATTGATCAATGGCTTAGAACATTTATTTATAACCTGTATAACATGTAAACTTTGATACAACAAGTAATTACAAAGTTAATCATTTTAAATATAAAAAATTATTTTTAAAACCCCTCATTTATAGATTTCATCTTCTTCCCCAACACGCCGCAGTGGTCGAATGGGACGCAGGAGCTAACGATGGCAGGTGACAGTGTCACGATTGGGTGGTTGGTGTCGAGCTTCCACCACATCTCGTCGTCGTCTCAGCATCACCTTCACACAAACCTACGACCAAATCCATTGTCGTCCTCACCAGAACAGGTGACCCGCGAGCAAAACCAGACGACCCATGTTGATCAGAGCCACCACGAGCCATTCTTTGCCTCGATCCACACGAACCCAAATGTAGACGCGAACCACCTCGAGTCGCCGTGCCACACCCGACCTCCACCTAGAACAGTCGCGTGCGCACCTCAGACTTCCATCGCGCGACCAAGATCCTGACGCTACCAGGACTTCCGTCGCTCTGCACTCCACCACCGAGCTCGCAATTTCTCCTCCCCTGTGAGTGTCCATCATTTGACCCAAACAACGTTCGACGACGTCATCAAGGGCGTGTTCGCTAACGCGTTTGATCGTTGGTCAGAGGTGACGACGATAACATTTGGTGAAATGCCATTGTTTGGGTGGCATGGTGGCTGTGGTGGCAGGACAGATCTGGATGGCTGGTGCATGGATTGAAGCTCGTGGTGAGGTGTGGAGGTGTTTGGGTGAATGGCGGCGCATGGGTGGTAGCTCTGAGCATTTCCAGGGGTGAGGTCGTGGTTCGTGGTGAGTGTTGACAAGTGTGAGGTTTGGTTGCCAGGTTGGGTTCTGGTCTTGGGGTTGACGATGGTGGCTGCGTGGCCATTGCAAGTGGTTCTGTTTTGGGTTCTGGTTGCGCATATAGGAAAGGCGTCGTCGCTCTCCAACGAGGAACCATTGGTTGCGAATGTAGAGGGGGCGAGAGGGGTGGTCAGTGGCGAGAGGGAGTCGCTGGCGAAGGTGACACTGTGCAGCAACGGTGAGTGCGACGGGGTGAAAAAAGTGTAGAAATTAAGAAAGATATTTAGTTGAAGAGTTAAAATTAAAAAGAAAAAAATATAAATGGTCAAAAAATAAATAATTTGAATACTTTTAATAAATATTTAAAACTAATAAAAGAATGTAACAGTAACTGTTCCCCTTCTTTATTCTCAGCCATTAATTTAGATTTCTTCAAAATCAATAGTTCTCATACTTGGAACATCAATGCTCAAAAAGTCATTAGGAGCATTCTAAATGTCTCCAACCAACTCCCCCCACCATTAACCTAATGCAACATGTAACACCTTCATACATATACATATCTGTCATTGTTATTGCTATGGACCTATGGTCGATAAGAACACTTAAATGTGTGATATCTTAGTCCCATGAAGATCCCATAACTATAAGTGACCAAGCATAACACAGAGAAGAGAGAGTTGAGTAAATGTGAATGATTTCTAGAACTTGTTGAATCTTGTTCCATCTTTCGAACTTTGAAATGAGATACTATCATTTCAGGTAAGCTTTTACCAACATCAAGTAGAAAATATGGTCCCCCCTTTTTTTCAACTAACTAAAAGGAGTGTTACCCATTTAAAACAATAAAAAATGAAAAACAGAACATAAACAAATACACGCAAAAACTGGAGATTATAATGCGATAGAAAAAACATTCAACCTACTACAATAATAACAAAAGATCCAAGCCACTCATCCAGTAGGGGATGGCAAGCAGCATCTTCTTTTCTATGTTCATGGTAATGATTGAGTAAACTTTACCTTATCAGAAAGCTCAAAAGCAGTCCTAGATGCCAAGTTTCCAACAGGCTATCCAAACTAGCGTTAAAATGACAAAAGCGTGAAGATGGACAGGCACAATAATTATATTTTTAACACTTACTTTACATATTTTATAGTACTAGAGGCCTAATTTTGTATTCAGTAAAATCTTACACCAGATATTCTAAATAGTAATGTTATATTTACCCTTGAAAATCTCCATATGGTTACCAATGTGTTAATTATTGGTTATCAACGTTTATCATATAGTTAACGTTTACCATTTATTGTTAAAAAAACATGTTATCCGGTTAACCATACGATAAACGTTGGTAACCAATAACAAACTCATGGGGAACCTGGTGAAACCCAGATATAGATATAACATTACTGTGTTCTAAGATATCACTCTGCCCTTCTCTGCTTACCACGTTTACACCTAAGGTGAGCTCAGATACAAGCACCGTTCAAGCCTTCAAGTAAAACTCATAAGTCACATAAAGTATGGGATTACAGACTTTCTTATCACATAACTCAACTTTCATGATGGATTAACTGTGCTCTTCACTTGGATTCACATTCCTACCTGGTGTTAGGCTTACAAATTTAAGGAATATAAGTTATAACTCGGTTAAATGTTCAAACTGCAGAGGCTATTAGGTGATCAAAGATTAGTATAGTCCAACATATGTTGAACAACAAGATAAGACATCATCTTGGCTTGCCTTTGAACCACAAAATCCCGCTGTAGAATCATTAACGAAAAAGAGCAGTAGGTAAGACCTGCAGGAGTTGTTTATATAAACACAAGATTCCACAACAGAACTCAATCACCTAAAATTAGATCATGGCAAAGACCCATGAAATTTGATGTATGGAAACAGCCAATAAGAGATTGTTTTTAAAAAAGTTGGTTTTGCATTTCATATTTTTTGGTTCTTGTTATCTCTGTCCCATATGAAGAAATCAACTTCTTTTCCCTTGCAATCAAAATCCGGTATTAGGAGCTGCAGAATACGGTTTGACTCATTATGAAGAGCCTTGTATTAAATCAAATATAAGCAATTTTTTCCATTGCCTCATGTAGATTGAATATCCCCTCTAAAACATGTTTTCTTCCTGACAAGAGAACTTCTAGAAAACATATAATAAAATAAACCTAGCTTCCGGGAAAGTATTTATCTTAACATTTTCCATCCTAATAATGGAAGGCTATCAGGACAAATTCAAGAAAAATTTAAATGTTGCAACTAATTTCTATAAATAGTTGTTGCGCGAGCATTTGGTTATATTTTTTTGCAAAAAGGATATTATTTAATATTTCTAGACTTGGTTCTTACTTTCTAATAAAATGATGTTGTCAAACTGAAATTGTAACCCCAAATATCTATCAAAACTATTTTGTAACAAATAGGCATAATAATGCCAAGGAAAATGTCACATTTGCAGTCATATCTTCTCGAAAAGAAAAGTTAAACATTTTCAATTTTCATAGATAAGTATGTTTAGATACAAAGTAAATAAAAAGCATTTAAAATCATAATCTTAACTACAGAGGAAAGCTCATAAACGAAACAAGACAGGATTAGATGGTGGAGAAAAAAAGAAAGGGCAAAAGAGAAGTAGTGGGGAGGGAGAAGGAAGAAGAACATACAGCCACTTGGCTCACTTTCCTTCATCCATTCTAATGACTCTATTATCAAGTCTTGATACCTTGAACACCTCTTGCACATGCTGTAATTACCTCACAGCCTCTTCTATAAGGATTTGCTTGTCTTGGATGACAATTGTAGTAAGAAGCTCCAGCTGTATCACATGGAACCATGTCCCTCTTCAGTGTATCATAGCTAATGTACCTTTTCTGCATTGCCAGAATTCTTCTATTGGTCTCTGAATCCATCTCTGGCTCTGTCAAGCTCAAGCACTCCACAATGCTCTTGGTGCAAACCCTTTTGGTCATTACATCCATTTCACTGTGTTTCAACAAATTGAGGTCCACAAATGATAGGCCATTGCAGACTGGGAGATGGGTGTGAAGCACAACAAGTGCCAGATAGAGGAAGGTCGTGAAAGTGAATCTGGGTTGGGACATTGTTTTTGTTTTTGGAGCTTTCTTGTTTTCAGTTTGATGTTGGGTTAGTGAAAGTGAGATGCTTGGTTGGTGGAGGTCATAAATGTTGTAGGACTCGGAGCATAAGTGCGAAAAAAATATAATCATTACATCACTTTTTTATACAATATTTTTTATAGTAATTAATGAAATATAAATTTATAATTAATTATATATATTAATTAATAAATAAAAATTATATGTATTAATTGATTAATAAAATATTTATTAATCAACATATATTTATAATTATTTATAAATTTATACTTTATTAATCATTAAAAAAAATAATATAAAAAAATTGACGTTGAAGTAAAAATGTTCCAACTAGTCAACTATATTAGTGCCATCATTACTGTCAGCAACCCAGAATGAAAATGATTACAGCGAAGAATTAGTATACAGTGAATGAATTTGATTAAGAAGAATGAGTCATTAATTATTTTGAGTGGTTTACTGGTTACTATTTTTACCAAGTAATGAATGATTGATTTGTTAATTGATTAATGAATCTTTCTTCATAAATAAGTTTTACATTTGGTCTTATAATGCAATAAAAAAATTAATATTTTCTTAACGTGAGCCTAATATGTTAAAAAATAAAAATTTAAAAATAAAAATAAAAATTATTATTTTAAAATTTAAAAAATATTTAATATTTTTTAAATAATTAATAAAAATAATAAATATTATTTTTAATTCTTAAAATGCACTAACAAAATCTTTTATTATGATTTCTATAATATAGTTTACTTTTACTAAATAAATTGATATACTATTTAGTATTTATAATCTTGGGGTTTTTTTTTTTAATTTTCTTTTACGTTTTTTTATCTGATATTTTTGTTTACAAATTATAATTGTCATAATTCAATATTTTAATAAATTAAATAAATTTTTACTTTTTTAATTTTGAAATACTCACCTTTCGTTTTTGTCGTATTGCTTATTTAGTATCAATACCTAAGGCATTAATAGAAAAGAAAATAGAGTAAAAAAAGAAGACAGTAAATTAGTAATACACGTGACAGGACAGAATAATGTTATTTACACAATAATAAAAAAAGGCTTATTAACTCTTATATTTTTAATAAGCTTTTTTTATCTTATTTTTTTATCTGATATTTTTAATAAGCTTTAGTTTAAGATTTTTAAATAAAAATATTTAATACTAATTAGCCTATACATTTAGGGATATTTATATAATTATTCTAGTCACAATTATATATAATTACACCGATAGCTCCATTGAAGTTTTGTTACTAGTCTTACTTGAATGTGTTTGGTGCTTTTTTTTTTTTATTATTTTGGGTGCAAGTATGGAGTAAGAATAGGCTATGCGGCCCATCAAGGACTTATCATTTAGTTTATTTTTAGCTTATATAGGCTTGACCTATTAAACAAGAAAGTTAAATTTAAACTTTTTAAAAAATTTATTTAATTATAAAAGTTAAGGTTTGAGTTTTTGAAAAAACTTATTTGACCTATCAAGTTTATTTATTTCTTTAATATTTATATATAATTAAGAATTTATAATGCTTACATAATAATTATTAATTATATATTAGTATAATATATTTATTTTATATAAATATAATAATTTGTCAAGGGTTATACTTATTTAAAAATTTAAAAGTTTAAGTTTATTGATTTATATAAAAGTTTTCATATAATATAAGTTTTTAAACATGTTTTCATATCAGGTCAGACTTCTATATTTTCATAAATAAGTTAGGACGAGAAAAAAAAATGATAAGTAACATAACAAACTTACGCCGATACATTATAAAATAGGTCTAGACCTATTTAAGCAAAGTCTAACATAGCACAACCTATTTCCACCCTTAAGTGCAACTCTTACTCGAATGTTGTTGATTTTATTGGATTCATATGGATAATTGTGATTCTAACATACAAATAAGAAAGGTTTTGCTAAAAAGTATCCTAAGAACACTTGTTAAGAATTTAAAATAAGAAAATTTTCATAAAAAGTAAAGTATTCATTGCATTGAGAATTGAAAAAATTTTATTTTTCATGTATAACTTCTTATTTTGGATTCTTTAACAAGTATAATTGCGACACTCATTAGAAAAACTTAAATAAGAAATAGTGAAACTTTATATAATGCATAGGCATATAATTTATTAAAATGGCAGAAATTTGTATATATCCAATAATAATTAAGAAAAAGATACTTGAGTTAAATAGAGATAGTTGAGATGAATAAACATTTGAGTAAAGATATGGCAAAATTCAAAATATGTTTATAAACAAAAAAGTATAACGAACCTTCCTTTTCTTTTTGTCGGGGGGTGCCAGATTTAGCCTTTTCCCAATCAATATGTAAGCAAAAAGAATAATGAGAAAGAGTGAAAATGAATCATGCAAACTAAACAAGCACAATAGTATCTTTATTTACTTTTTTTTTTATAAAGATAAAATGATGCATTTTGGCTGAAGTTAGCTATTTTTAGTTTAGAGTGCATTTGTCAAATTTCAAAAATCAAATAACTAGCTATAAAACCATGAATGAATTACACCGACTTCTGAAGTTTTCAGAACAGGGAGTTGTGTGTCTCAAAAAAATTCAACCAGTAATGGAGTTTAGAAGCTACATGAAAATAGTGGTTCGAAGAAGGCAATAAATACTTGTGTTTTCCAGCCTCTTCAGAAATAAAATGGCCAAAGAAATCCTCGTTATTGCGTTCAGCAGTCTCAATCACCTTAACAAATAGTACTATTGGTATGAAAATAGCATCATGCATCCTGGTCATTTGTCCAGCAGCACTGTTCAGGAGCTGTATTCGGGGCTGATGTCATCAAAACTTTCCATCATATAAAGGAGGTGAACTTTAGTGGAATATAAAATAGAATGATTTACAATGAATGGATTGAAAATGAAATGAGAAAGGATAGAATAGAGTGAGATTTTTTTTTTGTTGTTTAAAAGAAAAATGTGGAAAGAGATGCAATGAAAACTGCAAAATTGAGGGCCACGTCCCCACTCCACTTCACTTGAATGGCAATTAAAGTGTAGAACAAGGTGGCATTCTATCATATTCCATTCCATTCCATTCAATCCTCTACTATCCACCCAAACAACAGTACGTAATGTTATAGCTCTACAACCAAGATAAGCCACGCAATTATTCACAAAGAAGTTTACAGGAATACTGGTTGTGTTAAAACCATTCAAAACATGAATATCTATAAAACTGCCAAGTACCTAATTACATTGTATACATCAGTGATTTAGTGCCCAAAGCAAATACAAATTATCCAGATTTTACACAAAAGAGGCATCAGCCAAAAAAACCTAAAGTATTTTTTTCATTAAATAATTTCAGCCCCTTGCGTTACTATTTGATAAATTTCAAATTATAGTATATTTATCATACAAATCTCACATACCATTACTAAAAACAAAACTAGTGAGGCTCCAAGACAAAATGCTCAAAGTGTGAGTTGATTCATATTCTTAACGTATTTAGAAATGAACTGACCGCCCTTCATCTTGCTCATTTTTCTGTGAGGAACTGTTCCCAAAACACATCATTTACTCCAACTGGAGCAGCTGGGGTCATTTGGTTGTTACTTGGAGTATCCTGTGAGGAATTGATAACCTCATTAGCCAAATTTCTGTTTGAAGAAGCTCCACCATCAGATTCTTTATTATTGGCATAAAATCTTGATTCTGCCAAATTGCCAATTTCCTGACAGTCTATTTGGGGTGATCTAGCTGAGTATGAAATTCTGTTGCCTTGCAATGAAGAAGATGCCAGAGTTAAATTTAGATAGCAGGATAAATGACTATCGCCTTCTTCACTACTTGGCTCCAATGAGTGCAGTTTTGGGTTCTCAACAGCTGTTGTTGTTCCTGATAAACATGAATCCATCTTAAATGTAAAAGATGCTCCAGTATCTGTAAGCTCTAATGTTTCAGGTGCAAATGCAAGAGCTGTTCTTGGTTCTCCTTCAGATAGCATCTTTTGTGGGCTTTCCTCATCTTCATTTGAACTCTGTGTGCTATCTGATACCAAGTTCATATCTGAAACGGCTGGTGACAATTCCAGTCTGAGTTTATTCGAGAAATCTTGATGGAAAACATTCCCAAATTCCGTTCTAAAACTGCTTTGATTGTCAATAAAGTTACTTTCAGCAGCAGGCTGCAAGTGATCAAACTGAGGCAATCGTCTTTTCTTGTTATATGCCGACTCAATTTTGCGAGAAATTTGTTCAACAAGAGCAGGATTCTGAAGAGCCTTTTCAAAGAAGTTGAGCAAATTTTTCTGCCTCTTCTCCATACCATCTAATCGCTGCTGTAGCTCTTCCAGATGAAGCTTTGCAGCTGACTGGTGTCGTTCGAAGCTAAAAATATTGGATTCAATAGTAGTTTTCTCACGTGAGAGTTTCTCTATTTCTTCCTCAAATGCTGACCTTTCTGGATCCACAAGAGAACCTGGAGGATGACTGTGACTGTGGATAGGCTTCCTGCGATGAATATTCTTCAGAAGATGCTTTTGGTCTTTCACAAAATCATCATTAGCAAACTCCCATCGCTCAGGATGTATTTTTCGAAATCCCTGACAATAGAACACATAAATAACCAAAAACAAATTAAATTAGGTGCTATAACTTTCAACCCCCCCCCCCTGTTGAAAAAAAAAAAAAGGAAAATGGACAGAGCTTAATAAAATCAATTGTGTGCTTTCTTTGAATCTATTTTAAACACTTGATGTACAGCTGACTGAGATTTTTATTTTTATTTTTTAAAAAAAGGTATGAATAACTCCACTAAAAGCATAAACATATAAAGATAAAGCGGGAAAAAGTTTCTGATGCAAGCAATGGTTTTCCAAAATACTTTACAGTATCAGCAACCAGAAGGATAAATGGCCATAAATAATTATTTGTCTTTGTTCATAATCATATGGTCTTTCTTTGCAACAAACAAAAACCGCCAGAAAACAGAATCAGGCAGTAGGCCTTACTTAAATTCCCATGGTTGTCATATGTGCATGATTTCCCACCTTATCCAAATGACAGGACTGGACCTCCATAAAAGAAACTAAGGCCTACAGGCTACAATACAACCTGGCAAAAATAGCTGCTTGTGTGAAGTGCCCATCATGCAAAAACTCGATTTATTTATTTAACTTCCAAGCACTAGAGAACATGCTTCACCAACCATCATATTCCCACCAAACTAAACCAACTGAAAACCGCGCCTTTTTGGTTGTGTGACTATAAGAAAAATGTAAATGTGAAAGTGAGCGTGTGAGAAGTGAGAAGTGAAGTGACATAGACATACATAGGTATTGAGCTGACGGATGAAGCTGGAGAAGTTGTTGTGCTTGAAATAGGTGGGAAGAAGAAGGCGACCGAACTCAGCGGGGTTCCACACGATGAAGCTGTTGCTGGCGGAGCTCCACGATACTATATCATCCGTTGACGAATCCTCCACCATCTCGTACGTCTTCAGAAGGAACGGTGCGGGACCTCCGCTTCCGCTTCCGCTTCCGCCGCCTCCAGACCCAGACCCAGACCCAGACCCAGACCCAGACCCTCCCTCCATTTCTTCTTCTTCTTTCTTAGCGTAGAACTTGATGGAGACTATTGGAGAGGCAGAGAAAGTATGAATGAGTAGAAAGCAAAGACTTCCAATTCCAATCCAAACACTGATGCGTGAGAGAGAGAGAGAGAGAGTTTGACTTCAACTTTGTCCACTATTCAACACGTAGGCTGCAGTCGTTGCCTGTTTGCCAACCTGCTCCCAGTTTCTGGATTATTTAACGCTCTAAAATATCGAAATGTAAATGGACTTACAATCGTTTGTAATACTTAAGAATAACGCAATAATATAATAATCAATCAATCTCAATCAATATAATTAATATCTAATAATAATAATAATAATAATAATAATAATATAGTAATATAGAAAATGATGACATTTGCCTTAAAATTCTATCATATATCCATCATAGTAAGTAAGTAAAGTTTTAATTTTTTTTATTATGTGTTAAATTATTTATATTTATTTTAATGTCATGTATTTTTATAAATAAAGAAAAATTATAATACAATGTTGACATATTTATACACCTAAATAATACATATATAAATACTAAAAATTAAATATTAAAATAAAAAAATCATTTCACAAATAAAAAAACAAAAAAAAATTAAATATTCAATGCCAATATTTTTAGGAGATTCACATGGAGCGGAGTAGTAGTCAAAAGCACACACAGTGCTTACTTATTTTAATGACGTGTTTTTATAATTATAAAAATTATAGCACAATGTTGACATATTTATACACATAAACAATACATATATAACACTAAAAATTAAATTTAAAAAATAGAATTACTCTATCAATATTATAATACAAAAAGTAGATATAAATGACCTAAAATTCCGTTTAATCAAATAAGTTTTTCTTTGTTATCTCTGTTTAATCAAATAATGACAAACGTATTATAAATCAACTCTTACTTATAAAGAGTTAGATATAATGATAAGTGAATTAAAAATATCGCTTCATACTCGAGTGAATTAATCTTCCATCAAGAATGATGTGGAATACCTTAGAAAACAAAAATAAAAAATCAACTCTTATTTAAGGATAGCTTTCTAAGGAAAAGAAAACTAATCTGGTAAATTCACTAAATTTAAACTTACTTTAAATAATATTTAGTTTGTTCCAAATTTAGATGTGAGAGCAGTACAAAAAAAAAAATTTGTTAGAGCAGTACAAAAGAAAAAAAATTGTTAGAGCAATGCCATTTCACGTATTGACACATGACATTATTAGTTATCGTTAATTTTTGTGGTATGTCTTATTGAGTTTGGAATCAATCAATATCCTCTTCTCCTAATTTTTTTTTTTTAAAAAAACCTGACAGTGATAAGTTTCTTAATATTATTGATTTTGTGGAATAACATAAGCTTGTAAAGTAGAATTATCATTATTAGCCAAAGATTCTTACCTTAGGTAACAACACAAAGTATTTTGTTCTTGATCCAAGATTGAATGACTGAATCCTTTCAGATTGCTTGTTTTCACTTTACTTATCATTCCTTCTTCTTCACACTAGATCGAATATCTCATTTTTAAGTTTGTAACTTGTAACCAATAAAAGAGAATTATCATAGTTAAAATATGTTAACTCGCTTGTCTTATTACAATTTCGAGTTAGGTTGTCCTATTTTTTAACACTTAATAATAAAATAAAATACGGATAGATTGATTTTTTTTTGGTCCAGTACACAACTTTTTTTTTAGCAGAAGTAGACTGTTATATTGGTCCTTTAAAAAATATACTATATTTACAATCTAGTCATGTAGTTTAGGAAAAAGCACTAGGCCTCCTTTTCAATTTTCATCCTTCACAGTCTACCCGTAATAAGCCATTTGAGCTAATTCACTCTAATTTATGGACGTCACTTGTTTCTTCCTTTCAACATTACAATTATTATATATTATTATTAGATTTTGGATTTTTTCATTACGCAAGAAATCTAAACCTTCTCTCACATTTCTACATTCTTTACTTGAGTTCAAACTCAATTTAACACTACTATTAAATCCTTCCAATGTGACAATGGCACTAAATATAATAATTCCACATTTATTATATTCTGCCATGATAAAGGTGTTAAGTTGCGTTTTTCATGTCCATACATTTCTTCACAAAATGAAAAAGTTGAAAGAACGCATTGTACTCTCCTTAATTATGTTCAAACTCTCCTAATTCAATCACACTTACCACAAACCTTATGGGCTGAGGCCTTTTTTACTACTGTTCATACAATGCCTTTATACAACGCCGTCAGATTATTCTTATCTAAGAATTTTTGGTTGCCTTTGTTATCCAAATTTGACTGCCACTACCCCTAACAAGTTGTCCTCACATTCTATCCCATGTATTTTTATTGGTTATTCCTTATATCACAAAGGATATCGCTTTCTTGATCCTAAAACTAATAAACTCTACATTTCTAAGCATGCTATATTTCATAAGTCTATTTTTTCTAATCCTAATTCTTATCCAAAATCCTCTTCTTCTTCTTTCTTTTCTTTTAAATTACTAAATCCTACCATAATTCCACCTTTCTTGCCAATGCTATTTGACACGCCTACTCCAACTTCCTCACACATTATCCCAAATACAACCTTATCTTTACCCTTAACTTCCCAACACTCACATACCAATTCCTCATCATTGCATCCATCTCCACCTGCATGCCTTATCATTTATCGTTTACCTCATTCAGTCCCTACTCAAAAATGATCTCATCCAATGATAACTAGGAACATGGACGGAACCAGTAAGTCAAAGCTTAAACCTTCTCTTTTAGCCTATCCACATCCCTTCCCATCATAGAACCAACCTCAATCACCTCATTCCCACCAAAGAACCATCTTCATACAAAGAAGCTTCTTCCTTTCTCATTTGGCGACAAGCCATGCACGACGAATACTCTGCCCTCATGTCAAACAAAATCTAGACACTCGTTCCCTGTCCTCCTAATGTAAAAATTGTTGGTTCTAAGTGGATTTATAAAATAAAATACAAGGCTGATGGCTCAATTGATAAGTATAAAGCCTGATAAGTGGCACAAGGGTACAACCAACAACATGGTGTTGATTATGATCAAACTTATTCTCCTATGGTCAAACCAGCTACTATAAGAGTTGTTCTTTCTTTCGCTCTCTCAAAGCATTGGCAAATTTGACAACTTGATGTAAAAAATGCTTTCCTCCATAGGCATCAAGATTTTAAATCTCGGTCATTCAGCGTTGCAAGGCGTTGCGAGTCTTTGCGATCATCGATTATGATCCATTTATGGCGTGAATTCTTCATAACTTGGCATAAATTAGATTAAATTATCTATTTTATTGTAGAATGTATCATAACTAATAATTTATAATTTTTTTCATTAATAAGAGATATCCAAAAGTAATAAATTAATTAACTAATATTAAAACATAAATAAATTAGTAATTACTCAACATAAATAAATCAATACCTACTCATATATTTAACAAAGTTCATATATAAATGATTACTTCAACATAAATAAATCAATACTTACTCATATATTTAACAAAATTCATATATAAATGATTACTTCAACATAAATAAATCAATACATGCTCATATATTTAACAAAGTTCATATATGAGTGATTACCTCAACTTCTAAACAAATCATTAGCTACTAATATATTAAACAAAGTTCATACATGAGTGATTACTTCACCACATGGTAGAATGACGTGCTGGATCATAACCTCCACTTTCACTTTGGTTATCATTATATCATGCTCCGTCAAAGACATAATAAAAAAATCCTGAATTTCTTGGTGGTTCCATTTGTTGTTGTTGATCATAGGAAACATGTGATGATGAATACTGATAAGGCTCTTGGTAATTCATGGAAGACTGATAATATGGTGGGGCTGGCATAGGTGGATAGTAGCCATGAGACATATAAGAAGGATGCTGATAATATGGTGGATAGTTGCCTTGATTGCCTTCAAATGATGCACCAATACCAAAATCACCAAATGATTGTGATACACTAGATGAGGAAGAATCATCTAACATAGCATTTTCACGCCTTCTGTTTTTCCTAGGTTAGGATCCACCTCTACTAGTACCACCGATTACATCATCAGAAGGATCTACATCCACCTCCATCCTATAATTTGTCATGTCAATCATGAGATTTTGATCACGTCTGAAGTATGGTTCTTCCTGAAAAGAATGATACGACCCTTCACCTCCTTCTTGACTTTGTTCTGTATTACCACCACTACCAGTGTTATTACTTGGTGGACTTAATCCACTATCATGACCTTGACTAGGTGTTTCACTTGAATCTAAATCATCCCCACCAGCTATTCCTTCACCATCATCATCAGAATCAATAGGGAGCCATTCTGAGTTTTGGATCCCATCCAATAATGGTCCTTCTCTCTCCTCAAGCCATGGAGATAAAGGATCTTCTTCCTGAAATATATAATCAAGATTAATAGGATTGAAGCTAGCATCAATCTCTTCTTGACTTCTCCTCATAGAATCTCTCTTTCTCAGCTTCATGTTGTAAAATGTAAAGACAAGTTTCTGTAATTTCTAATATTTCAATCTATTTCTCGTCTTTGTATGAATATAGCTAAATGTACTCCAATTTCTCTCACAGTTAGAAGCTGAAGTTGTTTGGCTGAGAACTTTTATAGCTATGCATTGAAGCTCAAGGGCACAAGATCCATATATCATCTACCATTCAGCTGATTAAATAAACGATTGTCCATTAACCATTATTATATATATTAATAAAAAAAATAAAAGGTAAAAAACATCTTGCACTTACACATCAAACACCAAAAACTACAAAATCTTACCAGGATTCATTTGTGACAAAGCTCTTTGAGTTTGTGTTGTACCAAATGTCTCTTTCTTATCTCTAAAAAGTAACAACTACAAGTACCAATAATTCATATAAGTCTTCAAAAACTATAAGTTTCTAAACATTAACATATCACAGTTTGGTTCTTAGATGACAAATTATGATATATTTCAAAATCTTAAACGCAAATTAATTCACCTGGTTGGTAGCTTTGATTTGATGATCAATGTTTGCCTCCAATTTGCTTATTACTTTTGTAGTTCCATCCAAGGTTTCCCTTGCTACATCTCTTCCATGTTCAACTCTAAATTGAAATTGAGGATTTAGAAAATAACCTTATGAATAAAAATAATAATAATTAGC
Organism: Ormosia emarginata; assembly: GCA_029884605.1. Lineage (NCBI taxonomy): Eukaryota > Viridiplantae > Streptophyta > Magnoliopsida > Fabales > Fabaceae > Ormosia > Ormosia emarginata. The sequence goes on along the minus strand of JAQQTP010000032.1, from coordinate 7,327,182 downwards.
ATCTCAAAATCAAATATAAGCGTTTGAAAAAAAATTTAAATTAAATATATTAATATACCTGCAGCATGCAAGTCAGAGTGCATAAAGAATCATCTTTTGTCAATGATCTCATTATATTGAGTATGATAACGACAATTTTTTTGAATGGATTGCTTTGCTCTATCAATTGCTTCATAAACAAAGTCCATTGTTGGTTTGTCATCACCATCCACCAATCTCAAAATCTTGACAATTGGCTCAAATACCTTTATAATATCACTGGCCTTACTCCAAAAATCTTTGCTCAAAACAATTTTTTTAGCTTCATATGCAGGTCCTGATTTATCCTTTCCCCACTTAGATTTTCTGAATTCCTCAGACTCAAATATATTCCTCAAAGCATGTTTTTGCTTCACAATTGATTCAACCTGCAAAAAACTGTGTTTACGAAATCAGTGATTCTTTGGACGAATAATTTCCACCCACTGTATACTTCTTCATAACATTTACTGTCCAAATGTGGTTGTAGATAAATAAAGTCACTTTCTTTGCATCATCTAGTATCTTTTGGACATTAGATTTTTTTCCAATATCTTCCAAACACAAATCCAAGCAATGAGCTGCACATGCAGACCAATAAAGATGTGGTTTTTTCTCCATCAATTTCAAACTAGTAGCTTTTAGTGCCTTCTCATTATCAGTGACCACTTGGACAACATTATCTTCTCCGACTTCTTCCATAACTTTATCGAGAAGCTTAAAGTAATAATCAGTGTTTCTACTGGGAACATTAGAAGCATCAACAGATTTTAAGAACACTGTTCCATTGCTGCAATACACTAGGAATTCATAATGTGCATGTGATTTATGCTATTTGTCCAGCCATCACACATTATTGTCACCTCTCTTTCCTTCCATATTAGTTTAAGTTCTTCATCTATATACCGTCTCATAGACTGATATTCCTTTTCCAAGTACACCTCTGAAACCTCATAAGAAGTAGGAAATTTAACTCTTGGTCCCAACTATGCAGCTTCAGTGAGTAAAATGTGTAGCCATGGAGAATTGCATAAGTTCATAGGAAGACGCTCATATATTATCAATTTAGAGACCGCTTCTACTAACTTATTTCTTAGTGTTTTCATCATGCTTGTAGTAATTTTGGTCTGTTTCATACTTTTACTTCTAGTCAAATCAACATCCACTGACCTCAATCTGCGTTCAAGATCGCTTGGTTGTTGTTGACGAGAAGCTCCGCTACTGCCACCGGCATGAGAGCTGCCTCCACCTTCATATATAGAATCCAATCTTCTAGTTTGTTGTCTAAATCTTTGTCTGTCTTCCCATTGTCTCTGTGATACAATGCTTTCTTCAGTAGCTTGCCTTATAACCCTGTCTTCATCAAGAAAACCTTCAATATCATCGTCCTCATCTCCTATTAAACGTGCCACAAGTTCTTCTTTTCTCTTTCTAAAGTCAATTTTCTTTGCTTTATTATCAAACAAAAGCTTCATCATATTTTCTCTGACAAAAGTTGAGACCCTAGCACAACCTTTAACTTCTCCTTGCATGTGTGCAAGATGTTCTTTCAACCGAGTAATTCCACCCGTTAACATTCTACCACAGAATTTGCATTGTACATTATTTCGGTTTTACCAGTGTACAAGTCTTCCAAAGTGCCAACCAATATCTTCACTTGGAGCACCTTCTGCTTTACCTGTTGGAAATTCTTCTCTTGGCGGCATTGTTTAACCAACCTACATATAAACAGATATGTGTTTGTAATTTTTTTAAAATAAAATCAATGATAAATTATATAATTAAAACTTAAATATTATAACATATACTTTAAGCTAATTCTTAAAATTTGTTAACTAACAAGTTAATTGAAAATAAATTTTAATTTAATTCTTAAAATTTTCTAAGTTTCTCTAAGAATTTATAACACAAAATTTTTCTCTCATCCTCAATTTTCTATTTTAAATCTTTAATTTTCTTTCCATAATCTTAAATTTCTCACTTTTTAACTAATTTTTTACACATTCCCTCAATTTTTTCTCATTTTTCATAAATTTTCAATTCCCTCCATTTCCCCCCCTCATTTCGACTTCCTCCACGGTTTCTTTTTTTTTTCCCCCATTTCCCATAATTTCCGTCCCCCCTCATCTTCCTTCCTTCCTTTTTCTCGGTCACCACCGTCCTCTCTCCCTCATCTCTCGAAATTCCTCCATTTCCGTTCCTCACTCCCTCCCTCACTCCTCCAAATTTCCCTTTCCCGTTCCTCACCCACCATCCGTTCCCTCACCCACGACAACCTTCCCCTTTCCCATTCAGTTGCTCCTCCTCTCCTCTATTTTGAGCTCATGATAGCCATGGCCGCACGGAACAGGGCACGGCGGCACGACACGTAAGCAGGCACACACACCGCACGAATGTTGACACAACACGGCAATGACCACACCCAAATCAACAACAACCACACACAAATCAACCATGGATAGGATGGGTTACCTGAGATCTGAGTTGCTGCAAGCCTGCAACTTCAAATCGAAGAAGAACAGAGCTCCACGCCTCCAGATCTGAGCTGCTTCATATCAGAGCTGCTGCAACCTGAACCGGAGATGCGGCTGCAGAGATGCGACGGCAGAGACGCGGGGGCAGAGATGAGGAGAAAAATGGATGTTTGAGTCTCTTAACAAGTTAGAATTCTGTTAGGGTTGATTTGGTGTTCTTCTCCGTTCTATTTTTTGCTTTTTATACCGAGAAAAATGGAACGGAACGGTGTTGGTCCAGTTGGAAGTCCTAAGATCTGAACGGAGGTGTGTTGCGGTGGAAACGCTGTTACATTTCGTCTGTTGCGATCGTAACACCGTTCCGTTGCGGCCGTCACGCGTGAATCTCAAGCTCAGCCGTGTCATGGGCTGAAGCGGTACCGACGGTCACCGCGACCATTTTGTCGCGACCGCTACAGTCATCTCGGACCGTTTTTTGAAACCTTGCTTCCTCTTGTAAATGCCTATCAAGGTTTGCAACACAGTTTTTGCAGGTTGAATCAATTGTGAAGCAAAAACATGCTTTGAGGAATATGTTTGAGTCTGAGGAATTCAGAAAATCTAAGTGGGGAAAGGAGAAATCAGGACCTGCATATGAAGCTAAAAAAATTGTTTTGAGCAAAGATTTTTGGAGTAAGGCCAGTGATATTATAAAGGTATTTGAGCCAATTGTCAAGGTTTTGAGATTGGTGGATGGTGATGACAAACCAACAATGAGCTTTGTTTATGAAGCAATTGATAGAGCAAAGCAATCCATTCAAAAAAATTATCGTTATCATACTCAATATAATGAGATCATTGACAAAAGATGGTTCTTTATGCACTCTGACTTGCATGCTGCAGGTATATTAATATATTTAATTTAAATTTTTTTTCAAACGCTTATATTTGATTTTGATATGCTAATTATTATTATTTTTATTCATAAGGTTATTTTCTAAATCCCCAATTTCAATTTGGAGTTGAACATGGAAGAGATGTAGCAAGGGAAACCTTAGATGGAACTACAAAAGTAATAAGCAAATTGGAGGCAAATATTGATCATCAAATCAAAGCTATCAACCAGGTGAATTAATTTGCATTTAAGATTTTGAAATATATCATAATTTGTCATCTAAGAACTAAACTGTGATATGTTAATGTTTAGAAACTTAAAGTTTTTGAAGACTTATATGAATTATTGGTACTTGTAGTTGTTACTTTTTAGAGATAAGAAAGAGACATTTGGTACAACACAAGCTCAAAGAGCTTGGTCACAAATGAATCCTGGTAAGATTTTGTAGTTTTTGGTGTTTGATGTGTAAGTGCAAGATGTTTTTTATCTTTTATTTTTTTTATTAATATATATAATAATGGTTAATGGACAATCGTTTATTTAATCAGCTGAATGGTGGATGATATATGGATCTTGTGCTCCTGAGCTTCAATGCATAGCTATAAAAGTTCTCAGCCAAACAACTTCAGTTTCTAACTGTGAGAGAAATTGGAGTACATTTAGCTATATTCATACAAAGACGAGAAATAGATTGAAGTACCAGAAATTACAGAAACTTGTCTTTACATTTTACAACATGAAGCTGAGAACGAAAGATTCTATGAGGAGAAGTCAAGAAGAGATTGATGCTAGCTTCAATCCTATTAATCTTGATTATATATTTCAAGAAGAAGATCCTTTATCTCCATGGCTTGAGGAGAGAGAAGGACCATTATTGGATGGGATCCAAAACTCAGAATGGCTCCCTATTGATTCTGATGATGATGGTGAAGGAATAGCTAGTGGGGATGATTCAGATTCAAGTGAAACACCTAGTCAAGGTCATGATAGTGGATTAAGTCCATCAAGTAATAACACTGATAGTGGTGGTAATACAGAACAAAGTCAAGAAGGAGATGAAGGGTCGTATCATTCTTTTTAGGAAGAACCATACTTCAGACGTGATCAAAATCTCATGATTGACATGACAAATTATAGGATGGAGGTGGATGTAGATCCTTCTGATGATGTAATTGGTGGTACTAGTAGATGTGGATCCTAACCTAGGAAAAATAGAAGGCGTGAAAATGCTATGTTAGATGATTCTTCCTCATCTAGTGTATCACAATCCTTTGGTGATTTTGGTATTGGTGCATCATCTGAAGGCAATCAAGGCAACTATCCACCATATTATCAGCATCCTTCTTACATGTCTCATGGCTACTATCCACCTATGCCAGCCCCACCATATTATCAGTCTTCCATGAATTACCAAGAGCCTTATCAGTATCCATCATCACATGTTTCCTATGATCAATAACAACAAATGGAACCACCAAGAAATTCAGGATTTTTTTATTATGTCTTTGACGGAGCAAGATATAATGATAACCAAAGTGAAAGTGGAGGTTATGATCCAGCACGTCATTCTACCATGTGGTGAAGTAATCACTCATGTATGAACTTTGTTTAATATATTAGTAGCTAATGATTTGTTTATGTTGAAGTTGAGGTAATCACTCATATATGAACTTTGTTAAATATATGAGCATGTATTGATTTATTTATGTTGAAGTAATCATTTATATATGAATTTTGTTAAATATATGAGCAGGTATTGATTTATTTATGTTGAAGTAATCATTTATATATGAACTTTGTTAAATATATGAAAGGTGTATTGATTTATTTATGTTGAGTAATTACTAATTTATTTATGTTTTAATATTGGTCAATTAATTTATTATTTTTGGATATCTCTTATTAATGAAAAAAATTATAAATTATTAGTTATGATACATTCTACAATAAAATAGATAATTTAATCTAATTTATGCCAAGTTGTAAAGAATTCACGCCGCAGCGACCGCAATCTGCATCGCAGCACTCGCAACGCCCGCAATCGCAAAAACCGCAACGCGACCGCGACCTGGACCGCGACCGAGATTTAAAACCTTGAGAGGAAGTCTTTATGAAGCAACCTCAAGGCTTTATTGATTGTTCTAAACCTGATTTCATATGTTGTCTCGATAAAGTCATTTATGGACTTAAACCAGCACCTAGAGCTTGGTTCCAACGGTTTGCTTAGTTTCTTTTCAAGCTTGGTTTTCAATCTAGTCGCTCTAATAGTTCTATGTTTGTTTATCATAGCTTGGATGGCATGGCTGTACTTCTTTTATATATGGATGACATTCTTTTCACACCTTCTTCTACTTCATTATTACAAAGGATTTTGACATTGCTTGGTTAGAAATTTACCATGAAGGACTTGGGTGATGTTCACTTTTTTTAGGGGTCCAAATTCTATCTAATTTGGCTGGTTTGTTCTTGTATCAAAGTAAATATGCACTTTCATTGTTAGAACATTGTGGGTTTCAATGCTACAACCCGTTAAGACTCCATTATCACCGAAGACACCTCTTTTTCATGACAATAGTCCTCTCCTTTAGAATGTCACTAAATATAGAAGTCTTGTTGGTGGCTTGTAATATCTAACTTTTACAAGATTAGATCTTGCTTTTGCTATCAATCAAGTCTCTCATTTTATGCATATTCCAAGAGTACATCATTTACAAGTTGTGAAAAGGATTCTTCGTTATGTTAAAAGGACAGATTGGGCTAGCTGTCCAATTACTCGATGTTCCATTACAGACTATTGTTTCTTTCTTGGTAAAAATCTTATTAGTTGGAGTGCCAAGAAACAAAACACGGTATCTCACTCTAGTACAGAGGCAGAATATTGTGCTTTAACTTCTTCAGTAGCTGAATCGTGTTGGTTACGTAATCTTCTTCATGAGCTTCACCTTCCTACTTTCCACTTATTTAGCATTATAATCTAGTCTTGCACCAGCGCACCAAGCATTTAGAGATTGACTTACACTTTGTTAGGGATAAAGTTTTGCATAAAGAAGTTCAGTCACAATACATCTCTACATATCAATAAGTTGCAGATATATTTACCAAGGCTTTATCTTTCTCCAAGTTCTATGATATTCGAAACAATCTGACAGTAGTTTCTTCTACAACTCAGATTGAGAGGAGATGATAAGATAAAATATAATTCAAATGTACATTTGTTATGATAAGATACAGATAAACTTTTTTTGAATTTAAAAATAAGCTTCTACCTTCTTATTGACTAATGCTGATAATTGGTATTTTGTTGTATTATAAATATCAAATCAACGAATGAACAATGTGTTTTTCCCTTTCATTCTTTAATTACCAACTTGTTAGGGACTGTATTTCAGGTTATATTTATGATTCTGGTCCAGTTGATTTTACCAGTCATTTGGGTGTTCAATTTCTTCTACACCCAACTATTTTAAAAATGTTTCATCCACAAAGATTTGCTTCATGGGTTGCAAATGGCATAGCATCTAGTCTTGATTCTCTTTTCCTCAACCAATTTGAATCACAACGTGTATATCTGTCAAAATGGGTTGGCCCGACTCATTCAGGTCGGACTATTTTTGTGTAGGGCTAAATCGGATTATGTAAATTTCAAGTTAACATTTTGTTAGTCCAGTCCATCCTTATATAATGTAAACAGTCTGGATTGGCCCGACCCGTTACAGGCTAACCCATTCAGACTATTTTTAATTTTGAACTAGCATTTTGTTAATCAAACTCGTTCATTTTATTGAACTATTCGAATCGGTCCATCGAATTTGTACCATTTTAACAGCTCTAATAACTTGCATAATATTGACAAACTCTGTACTCCACCGCTGTAAGCAGTTAAGAATACATGACATCTAATCGACATTTTATTTTATTTTTTCTTTTTCTTAGGTCTCTTGAATTATCTGCTTATCAAGTGATATGATTTTGCAGAGTATGCAGGTCCCATATCTCATTTTTTTGTGCAGAAAACGATGATCTTGCTCCTTTTCAAGTTATTTCAAATTTTGTCCATCTACTGAAAGACGTTGGGGGAGATGTCAAACTAGTAAAATGGAGTGCCTCTCCTCATGTAGGTCAGTATCTTGACTAATTATACCTAATAGTGCATGGATGAGATAATAAAATTCTACTTGACAAACAGATGCCTAGTTGAATGGTGAAGCTCCTATTTTGATTTTGTACTTCAAGATATAACAGCATATATTAAAGCTTTGTTTATGCTAACTTTCATGGTCAATATGACTATTTATTATAGGAATATCCGTGTGATATGGGTACATGCCTTCTCCGCAGAGCATTTGTTTCTTTTAATCTGTTACAGTAAAGCTTATTTATATAAACATTTTACATCAAGTTAATATTTCTGGCAGAGACATGCAACTTCCTGGTCCTTTTTATTTTTCTTGCCTGTCTTTCTCACATTTAATGAGACAAAATTCATTGTGGAAAATGTCTAGTCTTGGTACAGTTGGCAACCTCCTTCCCTGAATTTAGATTCCAACTCAAGTTTGCATGCTAGGCTGCATAAGAGGTGGCTATACTGGTTGAAGTCCGTGAATCGACCGACACATGTAACCCATGGCTTGTGCATGTTAGAATCAAATAAAATATAGGTCCATTAAAATGTGAGTTTATAGGCCTAATTCATTTAACTCGCAGGTTACAACCCGCTTATCTTGCGAATTTTTGGACTGACTCATTAACCTTATTATTATTATTATTTTATTTTAAAAATCTATTATAGCCAACTATAAGATGACTTTACATACATATCTGACCCAACTCTTTTATCTAATAATAAAAAAAAAAAGTTGCCCAATCAAATAATGGTTCAAAATAGCTTTCAAATTGAACCTACAAATATTTTTAAAAAATACTAGAAAGTAAAATAACAAAAGATTAAACATGTGTTTAGATATTTTTTATTAACGAAACGAACAAAATAAATGAAAGATGAATTAAAAAAAATAAAATATAATTATTTTTTTTTTTAAAGATTTATTAATAAAATAAAATGAAAGTATACTAATTTTTAAAAAAAAAAATTAAATATTTAAAGAAAAAATAATTTTTTATATTTAATTTCGTTTTATTCTTATATATTTAAAAAATAATAATTTTTTTATTTCTTTCTTTGTCTCTCGTCTAAACATAATGTAAAGAAAAAAATAAAAAAAACCCTAACAGTAGCAGAAAGATTCCTCTTCCGCGGTTTCTCTCTCTCTCTCTCTCTCTCTGCACCGTCGCGAGTCTGTTCTTCGTATTCAACTGTTCGAGCCACCCAAAATGGAAGCTCATTGCTCCATTCCGTATTTGTACGCGACTACAGCGCCTCGGAGTTTCAAATCTGCACATGCCCGTGCATAAATCAATCTTCCTTTTCTTTTTTATTTTCCTGTTAATCTGAATTCCCAACGATGGACATGAACCTTGAGTCGGAGGAGGAGGAGGAATTCGAATTCTCAAGAAACTATTTTCTGGCGAAGGAATTGGGGTCCTCCGGAAAGAAATCAACTCACAAGCTTACCGACATTGATGTTGTGGAGGAACAGGTAACGGAAAGATCCATTCCCTTTTTATTTTATGATGATGTGGAGTTTTGCTTCTTCTCTTATCATACCAAGGTTTCGTATATATATTGTAACATAGGAATTAAGGGCAGCGGCATCCCAAATTGAACCCAAGCACCAGAATGAGATTGCCGCTTTAATGGATAGCTACACAAATATGTATCCCGAATGGCTTCTTGCGCTAAGGTATTGCTATGTTATACCTTGATCTAATCTCCACCTTGGGAAAATTGCATCTTATACCATATTGTAGATTGGACATTCACTTTTTTTTTTTTTTGGCATCAATGAGCCAGGTGTGGTTTTGCTCTTCTAATGTATGGCTTTGGATCTAAGAAGGCTTTGATTGAAGATTTTGCTTCAACTGCACTGACTGAGTATTCTGTACTTGTCATTAATGGATATCTTCAGGCCTTTAACTTAAAACAGGTTTGTTTTCCCTCTTGCATTGTACACCCCAAAGATGATTGTGTTGCCTGTGATTGTTGTATCACTGTTATTTTCATATATGTATATTTCTTTTATAGTAAAAAGAAAATGCTAAAAGGAGACAAGTAACTAAATCTTTATCTATAAGATCATATCAGTGCACTCTAAGAATACATCAGAAATGCTATATTTTTTAATTTAGGTTGTGATAGCTTTAGCCGAAATTCTGTGGGATCAAGTGAAAACTAGACGAAAGGTTTCTAGTCGGGAATTGCCCAAAAGCCAGCAGCCATTCAATTCTCAATCCATTGAAGATCTTCTTACATTTTTAGATGAAGTGGAAACAGACAAGGACAATTGTTTTGTTTGTGTTATCATTCACAATATTGACGGGCCTGGATTAAGAGATTCTGAAACCCAACAATATCTTGCTCGGCTAGCTGCTTGTACTCATATTCGTATTGTTGCCTCTATTGACCATGTGAATGCTCCTCTGTGTAAGTATAGTTATGTCAAATTATCTGCCTTAAATTCATGCTGTACTTATATAATTTTCTCAAGGTTTGAATTATTATACTATCTTAATTTTTTTTATAAGAGATTAATTTTGAGGGTTTGAATAGAAGTTCAATGATGCAATCTATAATCACTTACTTTATTATTAATTTACAATAAAAGTATAAATACCCTTTTAAAACCAAATTAAAATATTATTTAATTTTATGTTTGATCTATTAGAGATCCTCTGATCAAGATACTCTTTTCTCTGTTTTAAAGTGACACTAGGACTAAGTGGTATCACCTTTTCAAAAAATTGAAGAACCAACCTCTTCTTGTCCTTGACTAGAGATTTATAAATTGCTGCTTTGTTTGCTATGGGAAATTAAACATTATGAGCATTTTTTTTTCCTGAGACTTAAATATGAATTTTAGAGTGTCTTTGTCTATTCCATAAAAAATTCATCTTGACTCTGTTGGTAGTTTGGGACAAAAATATGGCTCATACACAGTTCAAGTGGTGCTGGTATCATGTTCCTACCTTTGCCCCTTACAAGGTTGAAGGCATGTTTTATCCTCCGATTCTTGCACATGGTGGTGCCAACCAAAGTGTCAAAACAGCAACAATAGTTTTGCAAAGTTTGACACCCAATGCCCAGAGTGTATTCAAAGTTCTTGCAGAACATCAGCTCTCTCATCCAGAAGAAGGCGGCAAGTTCCTATAATTTTCCATGGATATGTGCATCTAATATCTTATCTTTGTTTCGTTAAATATTTTGCTTTATTTTTCAGGAATGGCTACTAATGATCTTTACTCAGTCTGTCGAGAACGTTTCCTTGTTAGCAGTCAGGTTACGCTGAATTCTCATTTGACTGAGTTTAAAGACCATGAGTTGGTCAAGATTAAGAGGCATTCTGATGGTCAAGATTGCTTGTACATCCCTCTGGCAGCTGAAGCACTTCAGAAAGTGTTGCTCGAGATCAGTTAGTAGTGTGGATTATGATTCAAATGAAATTGAATGGTAGAAAGGCCAATTTGTTCTTGCAGTGCATTTTCCAATAGGGGATAGGTGAAAGAAGTTGCCAGTGCAGTTTTCATATGAATTTTCAAATTGTTACTTCATTTGATGAAAGAGCATCTCAGTGCTTCATAGTTGATGTTAATGGCGAGAAAGGAATGTATACTGAAGTCACTGAATTAACTAGTCACTAGATTTTTCAGGCCCTACTGGTCCTGAACATACTCGCTTCACCATGCATAATTGGTAACCCCATCATTGCACGCTGTAAATAAATTTAATCATTAACTTCTTCTCTATCGTCAGGAAAGAAACTTATTGTTAAGAAGGGTGAAAAAGAATGCTGCATTCTGCATTGAAATGATGAGCGAAAAAAGTTTCTGGTCATGCACATTCTTCCAATGATAGTCAGGAAGCGCATATGACATGGTAATCAAATGTCCTGAACATCCTTGCTGAAGAAAGCCGAATGTTTAAATTTTCGACCTAGTTTTATGTGGATATAGAGAAAGTCTTATATGCGGATGGAGGGAGAAAAATATTGTCCACCAGAATTTCTGTCATTAGATTCATGAAGTTCTTACTGATTATATATTGGAGACCCACATGAACCCAGTTACTAAATTTCTCCCGTTCTCGGTAAGAATATAAGAATTTTCTATCAATATAATCCTTTTACCAGCTTTGATTTGGAAAATGCGTGGCGGGTTGATATTCTGTTGCTTCTTATGTGCCCTTGGGCAGCAAAAGCCTCTATTGATAATGAGCCGGTAGAATGAAAAATGAAAAGGCAACGACCAACCAGTTTAATTTTGATGTAGCCATAGTATAATTTCTTTTTATTATCATCAAATATAATATATATATATATATGGCCTTTCTACTGTATCTTTATTTTTTTAAGGGTGTGTATCTTTTCAATCAAAATGTGTCATTTGCATTTGTAGGGTAAATTTTTATTTTAATTAACTTTTATTTTAATTTTATTTAATTTTAAGTTTGACTTTGAATTTAAATATTATAAATTCTAACTTTTTAAAATTTAACATTTTATTCTACAAATCTTATGCTTAGAATTCTCATTGATTGTGTTTCTTAAATTACGAGGAGAAATAAGAATAAGTCATACGATGAGAAACATATATATAAACCAATATATCAAATTACATGTTATTATTAATTAATTTTTTTATAAAATTAATTAATTATATTATATTAAGTTAACAAGGTATCGGTATCTTTTAGTACCCTTAATAAAAGTTACCGAAAGAATTTCATATATATATATATATATATATGTCATTTAATAATATTTTGATACAAGTGGATAAGTCTTTAAAAACACTATTGTTTAAAGGAATATTGAATCATCTTATTTGTTACTTTGCGTCAATTATTAAAGCTAAATCTTCCGTGGAACAGCTGCCAATCCAATGGATCTGGTATGGTGTAAGATAAGAACAATCATACGACGCGACCCGATATTATCTTCATCTTCTGCTTTACTCAAAGCAAAATGAAAGATTAAAAAAAAAAAAAAAAAGAATTGGAGTCCAAATAAAAACCCAAATAAAATGTTGAACAGCAGACTCACTCTAGTGTTCTCATATGTGGGTTTAGTTAGATGCTCAGATGTATATTTTATACTGGTTGTCTGCTCCACTGTTCCACTTTTCCCGCATTTCATGTAATGTCTACTTCCACTCAATCTTTGATTTGTTGTGCTTATATGCTTATGTATTTTATTTGCTCTCTTCGCACTTCTCCAATAAAAAAGTTCATCAGAAGCAGGGAACATAGTTTCTTTCGACTTTCTTTGTGGAAACTTCGCCAATCACTTCTTCCTAGCTGAAGCAAATCAAAAGCTTTTAGATACAGAATTTGAAGCTTCTCCTATCTGGTTTATCATCCCATTAAAGAAAATTAAATTACAACTTATTCTCAAAGGGAAAAAACATAAAAGCAATTCACCTCCAGCAGATCAGCTTGAAGCTGAGTGGCATTATGGTAATCAAGTTTTCAAGAGGAAAACAAGACCTGTAAACAATTCAAGATATTTGCAATCTTACTCTACAATCTTATGATCAAAATATTGGAACTATATTAAGCAAAAGCTCCCCGGAGAGGACATAAATTAATGAGTAAAATTCATACTTATTAATATTTCATAATCACCTCCTGGTTAAAGTGAAAGTAAAATTCATATCATGTTTTTTCACTTTATTAGATGTCCTTTACCAAAAGATATCAAAGATTTTGAAGGGTATTGATCAAATCACGATCTCACTTGTTCCTATGTTGAAGATTACGAGACTAAACAGGACTCTCTATTTGTCAATAATGATAGGAATATGTCATGCTATCCACATTGTTCTGTTTCTTCTCAAATAAAATGTTTGTTTCTAACAAGCATTTTGTCAAGCATAGAAAAAACAACCAAAACAAGAACAAATAATTAAAGCTCAAAACAAACGAAAGAGGGAAGGTTAAATGTGAAGATAGTTGGAATGAGATTGCACCTAGAGCGTGTGTGTTTGGATATAATACGAACTGAAGGTAGTTGGTACGAGATCACACCGTGACGAGAGACGGAGGCCAAATGAGTTGACTAAGTCGAATCTTGACGAGGGATAGAGGCCAATGAGTTGAATATTATGAAGAAAGAAGACAGAGAGGGAACATTAAAAATGTGAAGGTAGTTAGAAATTTATTATCCCATTTAATTTTTCATTCAAATTTTAACCAACGGACAAATATTTAACACAAAAGTAAGAAAATTTTGCTTTTGTACTAACGTGAGTTGGAGAGTAAAATTGTGTTGTTGGAGATGAAATAGGAATTTGCCAAACAAAAATTGAGATGTTCAAGACGGACAAATATTCAACACAAAAGTAAAAAAATCTTATTTTTATGCGAACGTGAGTTGGATAGCATAATTGTATTATAAGAGATGAAACGAAAATTTATTAATCGAAGATTGAGACGTTCAAGGAAGAGACAAAAATCTGTTTGCTATGTGAAATGACAAACCAAACACACACCTAACATATGAAAGCATGACAATTTGACTCTCGCCTGCAATTACCCATCCCACCCCACTCGCATAGGGTGGGTTTAAAATTCGTCCCACTACGGAATATGTTAGATGAGAATTTGAAGTCAACTCATCTTATCTTGTTCAGTAATGCGCTTTACATTTAAATAAATATTATATTTATTTTAATTATTTAAAATATTAATTATATTACTTATTTTTATTAATTTAATATTTTTTTCTATATTTTTAAATTTATATAATATAATGAGTTAATTTTAAAATACTAATTTATTATTATATAGATTATTTTAAAATATTTATAAGTATGGGATGAAATAAGATAAGTGTAGATTTTATTTTATTTTTTGCGAAGTAATACAAATTTTAACCCTTAAAAATGTGGAATGAGGTCGGATTGAGAAAAACCCGCCCCTTTCCCTTCCGTTGTGAGGATATAATCGCATATTACAATCCAATCCATACCCTGAAAAAAAAAGATAAACAAGAGTTAAAACAATTTCGAGTTTAGCACAGGATAGTATCAACTTGTGGATTCTGCAGGCAACATAAAATAAAGTGGGTGAACCAATAGAAAATGGACAGCGTAAGAGGGTGAGGGAGCGTTAACAGTTTTCCCGTGGAGAAATTATAGCATAGACTAGAAGTATCTAACAAAGTTAAGTGTAGTAGGTTAATTATAATATTGTTAAGAATTTTAGATTGTCTGTCTTAATTTTTTTTTTATATAATTTATATATTTATTAAGTTATTTTATTTAATTTTATGACAATCTTATGTAGTATTAAAATTAAAATTTTATTTTTATCACTTATTTTATTATGTTTGTTTTTATTTATTTCGTTAAATTAGCCTATTTTATCCAAACATTTATGAAAAAAATGTTAAAAGTCTCATATTATTTATTTTAATATTTTAAATATGATTTATATATTTATTAATTCTTTATTTAATTTCAATTAATTTTAAGTTAAAATTTTATATAATATCATGTTTATATATCTCGTAGATCAATATACTATTAACCAATAATTTTAAGTTAAAATTTCAAAAGTATTAGTTGATAGAGTTAACTAAATTATCTATTTTTTAATTATGATAATAATCTATCCATTAATGTTGTAAATGACCTAATACTCTCGATTTAAATGTATTAATTTTATGCAAGAATTTTTCTTTTATGTGATACCATATGGATTGCGATCTGACTGTGATACGGATTCACATACAGTAACACCATTTGCCTTTCCTCTGGTGAAGACAAAACAAAACTTGTACTGTACCCAGGTCGCTCCATAATTCTATAACGCCCAACTCCCAAACCCAGTGAAAGGATCTAGCTTCATTAGTTTGGACATCCGAGACTGGGGATTTTAGTTTAATCTCCAACTCTGGTTTGCGAACAGAGCAACATTGAAAGCATGAAAACTTCGAAATCCAGACCCCCTTTATTTTTGGTTCACATAGTGACCTCTACCTAACCCAATGGATATTCCGTTCTCTTCCATTGCTACCCCACAAGAAGTTACTTATCATAGATTCAATCTATTGGCATAGCTCTAAAGGTAACATAAAGCAACCCATTATGTATGATGGGTGGGATGGATTGCGCCACTATCAGGACCTACATTCCCGCTCTAGATAAGTATATCTCCTTTCAACCTTTTAACTTCTTCTAGACCTTGTCTTGGATAAAGTCAAATACCTGTTTCTTTGACTTTCCTGCAAAGCAATCCCAAATATTCAGAATGATTTTCCACCGCCTTAACCTCAAGCCATCCATGAATCTCATGTATTCTGTCAGTTGAAACATTTTGGCCACGAGAGAATTTTGATTTGTCCAAATTAACCAGTTGACCAGAAGATTTCTAATAGGCTATAAGGATCGATTTAATTTCTGCAATTTCCTGATGTGTTGCTCTAGTGAAAATGATGCTGTCGTCGGCAAAGAGGAGGTGGTAAATCTCAGGAGCATTTCTAGCAATTTTTATTCCATGAAGTGCTTTACTTTCTTGTGCACTCAGCAATTCGTCCGTTTTTTGTCTTATTTAGCTCATAACGTCGATTCACCAACTTTGGCGATTTGGGTCGGGTTCTATGGCATGGCACTCCAGATCGCAATAGTACTGCGATTTGGTACCCCGCGAATTAGTACGCATATTGTAATGGGTATGGGCGAATTTGGTAAGTGGTAACTATGCTATGTACTAAAAAATATCAATAAAAAATAAAAGCAGCAAATGCAGCAAATCTTTTCATTATTTTGGAATGTCTGTCTTTTATTTTTAATTTTAAGTACTTTCTCTTGTGTCCGTTTCAATCAAATTTTACTATTCCAAATATTTAATTATGCTTATCATCATAAATTCCCGCACGGTTGAAATGCACTATAGGTATGATGATAATAAAAACTGAATCACACAGACAATTTTGGACATAAACTACCTTAAAACCCAAAAACAAATGGTAGTACAAGTATTGGCAATTTGTTGACAAATCACAAAACATATTGAACAGGAAAATTGAAAAGGCCAGTTATTAAAGTAAGAGAATATATGCTATCGATATTGCAGAAAAATAATTTAATGTAAATAAATGTTTCGAAGTTTCATTGCAGGATTTCTTGTTCAGCGCTCACTAAACTTTGCATCTATATAATTATATTTATTGCGATTAAGTATGTTTAAGTCAGTTTACATCTATTTTAATTAATCTATTTTTTTAATCTGATAAAAAACAAGTCATTTACATCACAATTAGGAGATTCATAAAAGCTTATTGTATTTGAGATTTAAATATGTGATTACACACTCCACTTCACATGTTCTACTAATGCTAGACTTAATTTTTTTTTTTTGATATTTTTTTGATACATTACAATTTATAACATCATTATAACAATTGAGTTTAAAAGGAAATGGCTAAAATAAAATAATCTTAAAAATTTTCTATCCAGTGGACGGACACCAGATAAAAAATTTAAATAAAACTATTAAATTAAAAACTTAATATTTTAAAAATCTAAAGCGGAAAAGCCTTGTAGCCCGGCTTACGGAGCCAGGAACATTTCTCGGATGAACACCTGCCAATTACATATGTCATGTGTTTTCTTTTTATAAAAAAAATAATAATAAAACTTCCTAATTTAGTCAGCCAAGCAACAACTAGACTTCCAAAGCCGGGCTGTGTAACAATGCCCAATCTAAAAAGTATTTATTTTTTATTACTTTTTAATCGGTATACCAGCAAGATTATAATATTGACTTTGAGTGAAAATAAAATGTCTTACCCATATTTTTTTTGTTGTATTGTGGTCAGGAGTGTTTGAATTAAATTGTGTAAATTTTGATTAATTTACTTTCTTGATTTGATCAAAGACATATAATTTACGTTGAGACTAGATCATTTACAAAAATATTCTTTATGATCTAACATTAAAAATTGACATAATTAAGATTTAAACATGTAATTATGTGTCTATTCACACATTACATGCTTGTATAGCGTTAGTACAATTCATTGGGATTAAAGTCTTACTTATTTAATTTTATTAAAAAAAAAATCGATCAAGAAGTTTTCCAAATATTTTCCATTTCTCATAAAACTATCCCAAATGAATGTGTACACTGTTTTTTGTCATTGATAAAGTATTTCCACTAATATTGCTGTGAGACTAACTTTCGACTAAGAAATTCTTGTAACAATTATTTTTTTCAAGATTTAAACTTTGGTCCTCTCGCTGGAGGTGCAGCTTGCTTATCACTGCACACAATCCTTGTTAGTGAATGTGTACTCTAATAAATTCATTCTTTTTTTTTTTTGAATTTTTGCATATTAAATCTTGTTGACAAATTTTAATAACAATTTTTTTATAGTTTTTATTTTATTTTATTTAGGTTACATCCCCCACTATTTTGCCTAGCATTAAAATCTGCCAACAATGTAACAGATGTTTGCATATCAAGATCCCCTAAAGTTCTTGAAGAACTTTACATTGTGCAATTGGTGAGAAAAAGAAACAAGAAGATAGGTTTTATAATTTTTTAAATATAAATTATTCTTTTTTTCATTTCTGTGTCTCATTCTCTTTCCTACTTGTGGGAGATCAAAAGTACCTTAGAGGATAGTCCCTTACACCGTGAGGCTCATTCATTGGGCAACCCTTTTAATTTTATCCTTGTCATGACAATTCTGAAAGATAATATTGTATATGTACACGTTTTCACTAATGCACATGATCACTCACAAGCTTCCTAGCAGATTTCTCTTGAAGATCAAATGGAAAAGCCAACCATGATGGCTTGAAGCTGCAATGGTCATCAATTCTTGTTTGCAATTCTTGTCTCCTTTCTCTTGTGCTTTTTACTACTATGCTTTCATTATTCTGCTACCTTTGATGATGGGGTCACTTTCTTAATCAACAAACAAGCAAACCCATTTGTTACTACAAAGAATGGCACCACTTTGAGTACCAACAAAAACTCCAACACACATTCCTGCAGTGGTAGGTATGTTTACATTCATGACTTCCTTCCCGCTTCAACTCCTATTTGCTTGAGAATTGTCACACCATTACTAAAAGCACTGACAAGCCCAACATGTGTCCGTACATGGAGAACCTTGGTTTCGGTCTAGAAATTGAGAACTCAACCTTGGTTTCGGTCTAGAAATTGTGAACTCTCAAGGGGTTTTCACCAATAAGAGTTGGTATGCCACCCGATAAGTTTTTGAAAAAATTCTTGCATAAATTTAAAGTACACAAGCTAGTTAGGTATACTTGATTAATTATACTATTAATTAATAGATAACTATTATACCTAATTAATAATTAATTATCATAATTCACTCTAATTAATAATATAATTGATCTAGTACCTCTAACTTAAATGTTCCAAGTTTATATATATAAAAATTTCTTCTAGATCTTGTTAGAGGTGATTTTTCACAACAGGATGAGGTAATATGAGTGCTTGACCAATGATTCGTACTTGGCCAATGCAATTATTGTGCCGTTCTATGCTGATCTTTATGTGCGTCATTTCTTTTGGATTTCTAATGATTAGATGTCACAATCCAAAGGCTGCTGGGCTAAGCTTTATTAAGCTCAAATCTCCAACCCCGATCACTTTATATTTGTGAAATTTAATGTCAATAACAGACCCCAAAAAAAAAAAATTGTCAAGAAGAGAACAAATGGTTGGGGTTCATGAACATATCTTTAGCAAGTTATGCTAAAAGTAAATTAAGGCAAGAGCTACAGGCAAGATATGATTAACTGTAGTATCAATTATCATTTTTATGAAGTTATCTATCTGTACTACTATAAAGGATGCACTCAACTCGATCTCTCCTTTCTATTTTTTATTTTAAAGAAATAATAAAATTTGTAGCTACTATTAACCTCCTCATCCGATCATCTCATCTTTAATAGAATGTAATTTTCCACTTTAAACATGTAGACAATGATTGAAAAGAAAATGAAATATAGAAAGTTGAAATAATTTTAAAAAAGCTTAAATATATTTTTGGTCTTTTTAAATATATCAATTTTTGTTTTTAGTCTTTTAAAAAATTTTGTTTAGGTTTGTGTTATTGTAATTTTGAAACTGAGTAAAATTAGTCACTGACCTTATTTCAAAAGTGAGTAAAATTAACTCAATTCAATTTCTCATATTATTTTTTCTTAACCCTTGAAATGAAGAAATGTTTAATATGAGAAGATTGAATTGAGTCAATTTTACTCATTTTTTAAATAAGGACAGAAACAAATTTTATTCAATTTTAAAATTACAAAGATACAAATTATAACAAAAACTCTTGAGAGCCAAAACTAAAAATTAATATATTTAGAAGGACTAAAAACATGATTAAGTCTTTTAAAAAAACATATATTAATCAAAAGTATGAACAGAAAATCAAATTAACCTGTATAATTCGATTTTCATACCTGTAAAAGCAGTGCTACCATTGATTCCTCTGTCTTCACATAAAATCACTTATTCGATTTTTGATGATTACCTATTCAAACTCACTTGTATGCAAAATATAAAATCCAATCAAATAGACATTATATCTCATAAAACGAGATCATTATGTATTTTCCATCTCATTCTAAAAATTGAACAGTCCCATTCAGTAATCAACAGTCAACTAATGTAGGAAATTAAATGGTCATTTGGTGTTTAATTTCAGATCAATTAACAAGTAAATTACACATTTATCTACCTGCACAGTAGTGGCGCCACGCAATGACAACAACAACTACTTCAAAAACAATGCCCTTCATCTCAGCCACACACGGTGGAAACAACCATGACCAAGAGGCAATGATTCACTGGCTCCATAGAAACACACTAAGGAACTCTTAACATCACCTTCGCTTCCTTCCTCCTCCTTGCTCCAACCACACAAGCATCATGACAATTCACTTCACGTGTCAGTGCCGACCCTTCTGGCCTTCCCTTAGAGCTCATCGTGGAAATCATCTCATGGCTCCCAGTGAAGTTCTTCCTGCAACTCAAGTGTGCATGCAAAGTCTCATCGAAGTAGTCATGGAAATCCTAGGCCAATGTAATTTGTCTTTCTGTGTTGGTCTTGATGTGAGTCGCATCCTTTGAGTTTCTAATGATTGGATGTCACACCCCAAAAGCTGTTGGGTTAGCCTTATTAGGCCCAAATCTCAAATCCGGATCACTTTATATTTGTGAAATTTAATGTCAATAATAGACCCAAAAAAAGTGTCAAGAAGAGAACAAATAGTTGGGTTCATGAACGTATCCCCAGGAAGTTATGCTAAAAGAAAATTAAGGCAAGAGCTTCATGCAACATATGATTAATTGTAGTACCAATTATCATTTTTATGAAGTTATCTATCTATACTACTATAAAGGATGCACTCCACTTCATCTCTCCTTTCTACTTTTTATTTTAAAGAAATAAATGAAACTAGTGTATGTCTCGTGCAACGTACAAGGTGATTAAGAAAAAGTTATATGTGTTAAAGATTTATGTAAAATAAAATATTAAATGACTTAATACATACAAAAATAAAAATTTGATAATATTAAAGGACTGAAATACATGTTTATAAAAATATAATGGATGACATCTATATATATAATTTGTATTAAAAATTTATCTTATATTTTATTAAAGTAATAAATATAGGATAAAGTAATTAATTCATAAAAACACTTATATGCAAATTTATATTACATATTCATGAGGTAATCAAATTCCCTTCTCCCTTTTCAAGGATATACCAAATTAACTCATAAGCAAAAATTATACCACACAAATAATCTATTGTGAATAAATGTTGAATATTCTTTGATCACTTAAGCTACGTAACTAAAGAAAAAATATGGCCTTTGAACTGTAAATTCTTGGATTATTGAATTTTAATGGTAAGAAATTAACTTATACCCTTTAAAAAAAATATTTTATAATGTTTTTGTTTTGATATAATGTCATTTATCAAAGTAAAAACATCTTTACCCATTAAGTCTAGCATAGAGGCTTTTCACAATTTTATGATCTTCTAAACATATGGTCAATCAAAATAGGTAATAAAAACCAAATAATCATAAAAGAACTTAAAGATTAATTGATTTAATGTTTCCTACTAAGTAGTCTATAATATATTAGAGAGTATCAATTTGTAATTTACAAACCATGCAGGTAGAACTTCCTAAAGAGTTTGACACAACCTCATTATAGCTTATAGACCAATCCTAATTACAAAACTTTTAGATTGTTTAAATACTCAAAAAGCCTATAGCCTGCAAGACTTCAAAAAAGCTGAAGGCTTTCCCATACCATTAAATACATGCATCATCAGCCATACCATTAAATACATGCATCATCAACTTTGTTCCCATCCACTACATTAATTTGAAAATATTCCTAGCAACATCTGTTAAAAAAAAAAATCATATGTAGCAATAAACTAAAAGAGAAAACTAATAATATAAACAAGGCTTCAATTTCAGAAGAAAATGATACAAAATCCCGAGTTCTAACAATTTAAACTCCTCAATCTAACTTTTTTTGTTAAAAGGCCTTGCAGCAAATAGGTTAACTAAAAATGATAATAAGGAAAACATAGTCAGATAGAAAATCTCATTAACACCTTTAGTAGAGACAAAGGACACTGTGACAACTTTCATTAAAAGAAGAATACTCTAAACTCTTCTAAGTAAGTTTATTTAAAAAATCTAATTCACTCCTGAATGCCAATTGAAATCCAAACTTGAATCCAAGACTACATAATGAAAATTTAGATCCTTACTGACAGCATACATTAAAGTTGAGAGATTTTTATGTGAGAAAGAATAAATAAAAAAATAAAAAGAAAGAAATAATAATTGTTAAATAAGCATCAACATGTTTAAAAGCTCTTTTTTAGTCAAAAACAAAAATATGTTCAAAAATATTTCAACAGAATTAAGTTTAAGCTCCCTAGCCCTCTGAATATGTTCTCATAAAATAGGAACTATATTTGTCATTAAGGCATAGCAGACAAAAAATAATGAAACTATAAAATTGATAGCATTTTAGTTTATAATATAACACAACAAATTATAATAAGATATAATTAACCTTTTCACCATTTGTTAGGAGATAACGATACAATAAACATAATGTGTAACAGAGAACATGACAAGCAATTGCAAAGAAACATGCATTTGATATAAATATATATAAGAAACCAATTCTAAAGACCTTTTCGAACAAAAAAGAAATCAAGTAAGTTGAAAATAGAGAAAACAAAGTGCTACCTCAAGAAAATGGTTCCAATGTTGGCAATTATGCAAATCAAGTAGAAAAACATCCTTTGCAATCTACCAAAAAAAAAAAAAATCGATAGTCCAATTGTAGATATCGTAGATTTCCATTCTAATAATCATATGAAAAACATAACCTTAAGAGTTGTTCTTTAAGTTTCAAGTTTTTCTCACCTCGTCTGAGCTCTTTTCACTACCCCCTGAAGAATATTTCATCACTGCGAAAGAAAGATAGATCATGGACAAAGTTTTTCACACATAAAGCTTTAAAAAGTAAATTGCATTAAATTTTTCTTCACATTCTTAGTAATAATAAAAATTGTCATAGAAAAGTGAAACAAACAACATATTAAAGCTAGTAACAGAATAAAATTATCTTGCTCCCCACTGATTCAGCAATCTATAACACATTCAAATTGCAATTAATAAAGTAACCTATGTATCACATTCACCACATGGGAGTAACAACGTTCACAATTGTACATGCCAGAGTCTGTTGTCACTGCTTTGTTGCACCTACAAGCTGTATATCACCAATCTGGCCCATTGATAACACCCTTCACAATAGCAAACACTATATAGAACCCATCCTAAAATGAACATTAATAAGATGAAATTAATTCTTAAGTATAAAATTGTAAAAACACAAGTATAGGAAGAAATATTTAATAACTGAATTCATAAAGAAACCACATACTTCTTTGCTGTCTTTCAATTCCTCAATTGACTTCCTAGGAGTTGCTTTTAGGAATGTCGCGACCGGGATCGCGGCGAAATAGCAGCTCACGTGATTTTAAAAATTGAAAATGGAGTCGCCACCAATTTTATTTAAATTTAGGAAAAATTGGAAAACCTTTTTAGAAAATAGTCTTTGGAACCAAATCGGATTCGGGAGTCGGTTATGGACAAGAAAGGGTGGAAACTTAATTCCACAGCACCCCTATCACACCCATCCTAAGACGGTACCTTAAGTCAGTTGTGCAAAAACTTAATAATCTCAAATTTATCTATTTTACCCTCTTAAAAGACCTTGCAATTATTTTATTTTATTTTTCTATTTTTTATTCTTATTTTATTTTTTTGCAAAAATTCAATAATTTCAAATTTATTTATTTACCCCTTTTAAGAAGACTTTGTAAATATTTTATTTTTATTTTAAAAGAAAAGAGAAACCAAATTGTGAAAATTTAATTTTGGCTTGACGAATGAAAATTCTCGCTCCTACGTACCCTCAGTGCGATGAGGAACTCAAAGTCATGTAGTTCTGTTAAAAAATAATTGTGGATTAATTAATTTTCAATTAGAAGATTTTTTTTTAAAAAAATGATTTGAAGATAAAACCATTTCTGCACAGAATTTAAGGTAACACTAAGCTACTCAATAAATCCATATGATCCTAACAACATTAAAGATAGCATCCGCTATTCAATTAACATTATTGATCATTGCATTTATTTTAAAAAAAAGTTTATTTTTATATTTTTTTATTTTTTATTTTTTTTTAAAAAGGTAGGCTTCATTTGACAATTTTTTTTATCATTTTAATAACTGAAAAGAAAATGAGAAATATGCATTAACCAAAATTTAACAATTAACATTTACCATCATATCATTGAACAAACGTACGAGAAAAAATGAAAAGAGAACTAAATCTAAAATAAATCAAAATATTTTCCTCATTTTTTGTTTTTATTAATACCATGTCATTTCTTTTTTCTATTTTTCTAAAGAAAATAAATCTAAAAACTCCCCAAACTCCTTCTTCCAGAAATCTCGTTTTCACTTTTATTAAAAGAGCAACAAGAAACCAAAAAAAAAAAAAAGCTCACCTTCCCCTTTGTTTAAAGAGAAAAAGCCAGTAGAGGAGTGGAGCTCCTTTTCCTCTAAAAAGAGAAAGGCACACGAATGGGAGGCTGGTGCGTGACGGCAACGAGGTGGCGTAAGTCAACGGCGCGACAACTAGCCAGGCTCTTGGTGCGGGGGAAGCGACGGTGCCGTGCGGGTACAACACAGTACGTGCGGTAGAGCTCCAGTCGACGGACTGGGTGACGGTGCCGGATTGGAGAAGCTCCGGATCTGGTTCGCTGCGGCGGCTTCGTGGGAGGTTCTAACTCGACCTGGCACGGCCGGATCTAGGCGGTCTGGTTCTGGTCCTTGAGTCGACGGCACCTGGCTTCTGGTGAGGGACGGTGTAGGCGCGGGTCGGAGCGGGGTGGAGCTAGTGCGACTATGGTGGACCGCGCGGAGCAGATCTGGCTAGCTCGCGAGCGGCTGGTCCGGCACGACGGCGGGCGCGGGTGGACGATGCTTCGCGGCTCGAGCAGAGCGGCTCCGGTGAGTGGGCAATGGGGTTGACAGTGGGCGACTGGCACGACGGTGGCGCGGTGTGCCGGCGTCAGGGAGTGCGGATCTGATGGGTGGACCGTTCCGGGTGACGAGCGGCTTGCGGAAGGTTCTGGGATGTTGGTTTTCTTTTCTCTTTTTTTGTTTCCGATTATTGGGTTGTTATGGTGGGAGGTTTATGATGGAGGGTGGTCAGTGGTTACTGGAAAATGGTGGTTCTCGGTTGATTATCGCCTCGCCCCAGAAAATGCTCCCTTCTTTTTTTCTCTTTGCCAATCGTTCCCCCCTTTTGATGAAATGATCTTCCCTTGTAAGCAGATCTCTCTGCCACCCTTCCCCATAAATCAGCCTTGGCAGATAGAGTGGCTGAAGGCAGCCAAAGGTGTTTCCAATTCCATGTATTGTCTTTAGACTTGTGACCTTCTCTTGCACCGCCAATCTCTGCGATTTTGCCATTTTTGGTTGCTTTGGGCCTTGCAAATCCTTACGTTGCGACCTTGGATTGGTGATTTGGCGGAGCCAAGCCACCAGCAAGAACCTCCTTTTTTTTTTTTTTTTTTTTAACGAAATCAGACTTCTTTTTCTTTTCTTTCTTTCTTTTTTTTCAAAATAATAAAAACGAAAATCAACATTTTTTCTTAAATTTTGGTGAAAATAAAATAAAATAAATAAAATCAACATTCTTTTTTTTAACTTTGGTGAAAATAAAATAAAATAAATAGAATAAAACAAATAAATAAAATATATGAGATAAAGAAATTAATCAAAGGATGTGCACAAATATTTATTTATTATTTTTTGTTATTTTTGGTCTGGACAAAATTGGGTGTTCACAGTTGCCCCTCTTTACTCATTTCTTACTAGATAATGAGAAAAATCGTGATTTTTCATGTTATCATCGTAAGAAAAGAGTAAAGATATGAACTTCAATTTTGTCCGGCAAAACAAAACAAAGCAAGAAAATAAAACGCATGGAGCCGATGCATTCAAAGATAAAAGGCGATGGGCAAGCAGACAATGGGTAACTGCGTCTCGAAAATTAAAAGGCAATGGGTAACTGAGTCCCAAAATTTAAATGACAATGGGCAACTGCGTCCCGAATTTTAAAATGCGATGGGCAACTGAGTCCCGAAATTAAAATGCAATGGGCAACTGGGTCCCGAATTGTAAATGACAATGGGCAATTTTAAAATGTGATGGGCAACTGAGTCCCGAAATTAAAATGCAATGGGCAACTGAGTCCCGAAATGTAAAATGCAATGGGCAACTGAGTCCCGAAAATTAAAATGCAATAGGCAACTGGGTCCCGAAATGTAAATGACAATGGACAACTGCGTCCCGAAA
Organism: Ormosia emarginata; assembly: GCA_029884605.1. Classification (NCBI taxonomy): domain Eukaryota; kingdom Viridiplantae; phylum Streptophyta; class Magnoliopsida; order Fabales; family Fabaceae; genus Ormosia; species Ormosia emarginata. Next base: position 7,300,727 of record JAQQTP010000032.1, on the reverse strand, counting down.
ATTAAATGGCAATGCAATGAGCCGATGCACTCAGAAATTTAAAGTGCAAGGAGCTGATGCGCTCAAGGAATTAAACTGCATGTAAAAATTTTCTTTTCTCTTTTCCTTTCTCTCATTTTCTTTTCTCTCCTTTTTTTGTCATTTTTTCATTTATTTATTCAAAGTCATCTTGACCAACGACGATCCTGGGAAGCTTTGACCAATCAAACCCTTTGTCCACGTGCTTTCTTTCATCAGACCTTTTGTTAGCTTGAAAACCCCGGGATTTTCTCATTTCTCTTTTTTTTCTTTTTTTTTTATTCTGACCTCCTTAATCTCCTTGGCAACATATTGCAACCCATATCTTGAGTTACTGAGATCCTTTAATCTAAATTAATCATTGAAGGATTGCTGCACAATTGTCAAATCAAATTTTCGATCCTAAGTTTATTTTATTTGAGACATAGATTAATGAGTAAACATGCATTCATGAATAGAAAAAAATTTGTTGAATGAACAAACTTCCTTTTATTATTTTGGTAATGTAATCATACATGAACTTTTGACAAGACACATACTTGAAAGATAAAAGAAAGATTGCAAGAAAAATAAAAAAAATTTGCCCCAGTATTGATTCTCCGTTCCTCATTCAATTGATTCACTGCAAATGCTTGACAACTCAACCGCTGCCTCTGCTGATACCTTCGTCAACATGAATCCTTTTTAATTCCTCAAAAATTTTGCCCCAGTATAGCCAATTCAATGCAAACAACTTGCCCACGTGTAACGATTGGACGCACATCCAAAATTCCCCGGTTTGGTGAATTCCTCGAAGAGTTTCGGGCCTGCTTTCTTTGAGATTTTGCCTATTCATTTGCCCTAACTTTTGCTTAGACTGCCTTTTCAGGTTTTCAGCCTAACGGACTTTTTTCCTCTTTTTTTTTTATTTTTCAATTACTCTAACTTTTGCTTAGGCCGCCCTTTCGGGTTTTCAACCTAACGAGCCCCCCTTTTCTTTTTAGGCATAGAATCTCTTGACAACATCAGTATTCACGGGCCTCGGCAATTCTTCTCCATCCATATTCTGCAAAACTAACGCTCCTCCTGAAAATGTCTGCTTGACTATGTACGGGCCTTCATAATTTGGAGCCCATTTTCCTCTGGCATCCTCTTGGTTAGGGAGAATCTTTTTCAAAACCAAATCCCCTGAACGGAATTCCCTGGGACGAACTTTCTTGTTGAAGGCTCTGGCCATTCTGCTTTGATACAATTGCCCATGACAAATAGCTGTCAATCTCTTCTCTTCTATCATATTCAATTGCTCATGCCGAGTCTTCACCCATTCAGATTCCTCTAACTCTGCTTCCATCAAAACCCTTAAAGAAGGGATCTCGATTTCTATTGGAGAGACAGCCTCCATCCCATATACCAAAGAGAAAGGCGTCGCCCCAGTGCTTGATCGTATATTGGTACGATATGCATGCAGAGCATAGGGTAACATTTCATGCCAGTCTTTGTAGTTCACCACCATCTTGGCAACAATTTTCTTGACATTCTTATTTGCTGCTTCAATGCACCGTTCATCGAGGCCTGTAGGGAGCTGAATTATGATGCTTGATTTTAAAATTTTCACAAAACTTTTAATCTCAAAGACCATTGAGATTGGTACCATTATCTGTGATTATCCTTTCGGAATTCCATATCTGCAGACAATATCCCTTTTGAGGAATCTCAAAAACACTTTTTGAGTGATGCTGGCATAAGAAGAAGCCTCTACCCACTTGGTGAAATAGTCAATCGCCACTAAGATGAAGCGATGACCATTGGAAGCTTTGGGATAAATGGGCCCGATGACATCTATTCCCCACATTGAGAAAGGCCAAGGAGATACCAAATTATGCAAAGGGAAAGGAGGTGTGTTGACTCGATTTGCATATATCTGGCATTTTTGACACTTCCGTACATAATCTATGCAGTCTGTTTCCATTGTGGACCAATAATAACCACTCCTTAGAATTTTTCGAGCCATCATATGACCATTAGCATGGGTTCCACAGATTCCTTCATGGACCTCAGTCATGATTATACGAGCTTCACAAGCATCCACGCATCTAAGTAAAGTACCATCATGACTCCTTTTGTACAAAACCTCTCCATTCAAGAAAAAGGTCATCGCCAACCGGCGACAGTCTTCTTATTCACCTCACTTGCCCCTGTTGGGTATTCTCATCTTTGAATATACCACTTAATATCATGATACCAAGGTTTACCATCTGGCTCGCCTTCCACATTAGCACAATATGCAGGTTCACTGTGCGTCTTTACTTGGATGGGTTGGACATTATTATGAATATCCAACTTGGTCATTACAGCCAAGGTGGCCAAGGCATCTGCAAACTGATTCTTGTCTCGGGTCAAGTGGGAGAAGGTCACCTCCTCAAACTTCTCAACCAACTGGATCAGATACTTTTGATAAGGTACCAACTTCGGATCCCTGGTTTGCCATTCACCATTCACCTGATAAATGATGAGTGCTGAGTCTCCAAATACTCTTAACTGCTTGATCCCCAAGTCAATTGCAACTTGTAAACCATTAGCACAGGCCTCATACTCCGCAACATTATTGGTGCACTCAAATTCCAGCTTGATAGCAACTGGGTATTGTTTTCCGGTTGGTGAAACAACCACGGCCCCTATGCCACTACCATGCATGTTAACCGCTCCATCAAAATACATCTTCCAGCCAGGTTCTTCTTCTTCTTCTCCTTCTTCTGCCATTAGTATTTCTCCATCAGGGAACTCAAATGTCGCTAGTTGTCCACCCTCAAGAGGGTTTTCAGCTAAATGATCAGCAATCGCACTTCCTTTTATAGATTTCCGAGTCATGTACTTGATATCGAATTCTGATAGCATCACTTGTCACTTTGAAACCCTTAATGAAACATGAGGACTTTCAAATATGTACTTCAGAGGGTCTATTCGGGAGATCAACCATATGGTGTAATAGAGCATGTACTGTCGTAGCCGCTTTGAGGTCCATACCGGCCTGAACAAGTCTTCTCAATAGCCATGTAACGAGCTTCACGGTCATTGAACTTCTTACTCAGATAATAAATTGCTTGCTCCTTTTTTCCCGATTCATCATGCTGTCCCAACATTGCCCCCATCGAGGTTGGCAACACAGTTAGGTACAAAATTAAAGGGTGACCCGACGTAGGGGGTACCAAAACAGGAGGCTTCATTAAATAAGCCTTTATCTTGTCGAAAGCTTCCTGACATTCTTCATCCCATTTCCCTGGTTGATGCTTCTTCAACAACTTGAATATAGGCTCACGGTCTTTGGTTAAGTTAGCAATGAATCTAGCGATGTAATTGAGTCTCCCGAGAAAACTTCGCACTTCACGCTCCGTCTTAGGGGCAGACATCTCTTGTATTGCTTTCGTTTTATCTGGATCCACCTTTATTCCTTCTCTGCTAACAATGAATCCGAGTAATTTCCCAGTAGATGCTCCAAAAACACATTTAGCGAGGATTCAACCTCAGTTTGTCTTCTTGGGAGTCTTTCAAACAACTTACGCAAAACCGCCACATGACTTTCTCCTTCTTTAGACTTGGCTACTATATCATCCACATACACTTCAATTTCCTTGTGCATCATGTCATGAAACAGTGCCACCATGGCACGTTGGTAAGTAGCCCCAGCATTCCTTAATCCGAACGGCATCACCGTGTAACAAAATGTTCCCCAAGGAGTAATGAAAGTGGTCTTTTCTTTATCATTGACATCCATGAGAATTTGATTGTATCCTGAGTATCCATCCATGAATGAGAACCTATGATTCTTAGCAGTGTTATCAACCAGAACATCAATGTGAGGGAGTGGGAAATCATCCTTCGGGCTGGCCTTATTCAGATCTCTATAGTCCACACACATTCTGACTTTTCCATCCTTCTTAGGCACTGGCACGATATTAGCTACCCACTCTGGGTGTCTGGATACTTCCACAAATCCCGCTTCCAACTGCTTAGTCACTTCTTCCTTGATCTTCAGAGACATATCAGGATGCATCCTCCTCAACTTTTGTTTCTTTGCCTCAACATTCGGGTATAGTGGAATTTTATGCGATGCTATCTCTGGGTCTAACCCAGGCATATCCCGATAAGACCAAGCAAAAACATCCATATATTCTTTGAATAGTGTGATCATCTCTTCAAACTCCGGGTTTGCCACTACTTTCAATTCCTTTTTCTCTTCCTCTGTCCCCATGTTGACCACCTCTGCTTCCTCATCATTCAAGACAAATCCCTTCTCTGAGTATTCCAGTAACTTTGCAAAATTTTCAACAACATCTTCCTCTTCCCCAGATCCAGGGTCTTCTTCATCAGACATTGCAAGAGAATCAATTGATGAGTTTTCGAGGTCCCTCTCAGGAGGCGAATTTTCTGTGAAACTCAGATCCCTGGAAAGCAATTTTGCGTGGAGTTGGAAAAGCAAAATAGAGTAGGAACGACAAAGGAAGAACAAGATATAGTACATAAATGTAAAAAGAGAATTGATAAATGCGAAAAGTCAAGCCAAAGGGTACGACAAAGAAGGAATGCTGAATATTCATGCAAATTCATTTAATCAATGTCTCAAATAACATAAACCATAAGTTCCAAACATTTGCTCAACACAATATGACTAGACAATTACTTTGAAACAATCACATCAATAATTGGTTCAGATTTCCAGTTCTTCAGCGACTCCTCATCAGCGACAGGACAGATTGCCTTGTGCTCTTCTTGGCTCTCTTCATGCAAAGCATTGATAGTGAGACAGTATTGAGGGTGAATGACCTCGTCTGGCATGATTACCTCGGCCGGTGCTGGGAATGTTTCCTTTAAGTGGGGAATATGCTTCATCTTGCCCTTGTCACCCTTTCCTCCAAGCGTCATGCTCCTCATATGCTCCTCTAGAGATGCTTCGTACCCTATCCCAAACTTGTCTGACTTTCCTGAGAGTGACACTGGCGACCGAGCACCTTGTAGCTTTGAGCCCAAACCCTTTCTTTCCTGGTATCCACTATTAGCCATGATCCGGGCCACCACCTGATTCACACTTGGTGCGAGAGATTCATCTTTACCAAGTCCAGTCTCAACTACTTCGAAACTGTGCCACAGGTTCTCCTCTTCCTTTTTTGCACTCTCCACATATGGTACCGAAACTGGTTTTGATAGCATAATATCTTCCTCTCCATGTATGGTGATGACCGACCCATTCTCAATATATTTAACACTTTGATGCAGGGTGGAAGGAACGGCACCAGCAGCATGGATCCATGGTCTCCCGGTAGCATGGTGTAGCCAGGCTCCATATCCATGACTTGAAACAAGACACACGAAAATTACTTGGACCAATCTCTAGCGTCAACATTATTTCTCCCATAATGCCTCTCCTATTTCCATCAAAGGCTCGCACCACCATCTCCCGTGGCGACAGTTCATCCTCACTTATTGATAACGAGGCTAGAGTTGACCTGGGAATGATATTTAATGCAGACCCCCCATCAATCAAAACTTTTACAACTATGTACCCTTTGCATTTGAGGGTTATGTGCAAGGCCCGCGGGTTCTTCTCAGATTGAGAAATGATCTCTTCATCAATGAATGTGATCATGTTAACGCGTTTCACGGGGTCCACCATGTTAACCACACTTTCGGGAGTAACATCGGGCTTCACATAGGCTTCATCCAGAATTTTCAATAATGCCTTCCGATGCGTCTCAGATGTCAAGATGAGTGACAAAAGAGATATCCTGGCCAGAGTCTTTTTTAACTGCTCCATCACATCATACTCGCTCTGCTTCATTATCTTCAAGAACTCCTCTTCACCTTCCATCTCTCTCTCCTCTTCTTTTGACATTTTCTCCCTACTTCCTTCTTTAACAATCTTCCTTTTTTCTAACTCTTACGGACCATAGCATCGCCCACTCACAGTAATTCCCCCTACCACGACTATATTAGTCACCAACTCCTTATCTTTATGCACTTCAGCAATTCGGGCCTTCGACGTCTCTTCCCTTACTCCTTTTGTTTCTACCTTGGTTTCGTAATTCCATGGCACCGAATGAGTGTCATTATAAACAAAAGGTGCTGGTTTCTTGATTGTTACCACTACTTTCTCCGGTGTTGAGACTTGATTGAGAGGTGGCACCTTAAGCACAAAGCGTTCGACCACATTAACCTCCTCGGAGGAGGCTAACCCTTGTCTTGCATGTATCACTCCCAAAGTAAGCAACCCTTGGACTCGAACCTTGAAGTCCCAACAATTCTCAATATCATGTCCCATTTCCCCACAATGATAAGCACAATTTGACTCTGTATCATATTTTTCCTCTTTTTTCATCATGGCGGCTGGTGCAGTGATATTATAACCAGCTTTCTTCAACCTTTCGAATATCCTTGCCATCGGTGTACGCAAGCTCATGACCTTTCTTATGGATGACCCTTCCGCCTCTAAAGCATTCACCACATTCCTTCCACCATGATTAGGAATTGGATTGTTAACGATACTGGGTCCAGCTTCTTCTTGGATATCAAGCTTCCCGTAGGCAATTAACCTTCTTACTGCGGTCTTAAAAGCCTCGCAATCTTCAATCGAATGCCCTGGGATATCCATGTGATACTTGCAGGTTGAGTTCAAGTTGTACCATGATGGAAATGGTGGTTCTAAAGGACGCACAGGAATTCTCGAAATAAGGTGAGCATCAAACAATCTTTGGAATAGGTATGCATTCGAAATGGATAACCTTGGAAAGGGGGGGAGGTTTTGAGGACGAAAGCGGCTTTGGTTTTGGAGGTGCGAGTGAGGTTGTGAGTGGTTTGGGTAATTTTGTGGAGGTGCAGGTAGGTATCGGGCATAGGTTGGGCGAGTTGGTGTATATGGCGGTGGCGAGAGGACGTTGTTGACTTGGAATTGTGGTGTTGGGGTGAAATTTGTGGCCGGTAAAATTTGGTGGGATGGATAATGAGGCGATGGCGGTGTTTGGTATGAAAAGTGAGGGTTGGGGTTGTATGATGGTTGATGACTTGGGCTATATCGCGGTCTGAAATTCTGTTGAGGTCGGATATAATTCACCTCAGGTTCTTTTTTCTTCGGCTGGAATCCTTTCTTGAAAGTAGTATTCTCTGTGCTACTCATTGGCAACTTCCCAGTTTTGGCCAATATTTCAATTCTTTCTCCAGAAGTTATCAAATCTGCAAAATCCTTATAGGCCGCCCCAGCCATCGCCCCAATAAAAGGGTTTCCTAGGGTCCCCAAGAAATACGAGCACATCTCAGACAATGTTAATGGGGGCTGGACTTGAGCCGCCAAGGCTCTCCACCTCTGTGCGTATTGCTTGAACGGTTCTTCGTTGCCTTTTTGCATTGAACTCAACTGCTCTCGGGTTGGGGCTGCGTCAAGATTGAATTTGTACTGGTCCATAAACAAATCAGCCAATTCTGTCCAACGCAAGACCTTTGAGCGATCTAACTGAAGATACCATTCTAGGGCGGGACCTGTAAGACTCTCATGGAAGAAACTGATGAGGAACTTATCATCCCTAGACCAAACAGCCATCTTGGTTCCATAACTGATCAAATGGAAACGAGGGTTGCCGCTCCCGTCATACTTCACAAAATCAGGAATCTTGAAGTTGTTGGGGATCACTACATCCGTGGTAGGACACAACTCCTCTATCCTCAAGGGTCTATAAGCATTTGGGCCCTTTATTGCCTTGATTTCTTCCTCCATTTTCTCCATCCAATCTTCTTTCATTTTATCCTTCTTAGTCGTGACGTGGCTATTCCCAGAACAAGGCATGGTCACATGTCCTGGAATAGACACATGAGGTGGTTCCCAAGTAGGCCCCGCATAACCAGGGATTTCATTGTGGGCGCCTTCCAGAGCGCGATACCCTCCCCCAATGGGCATGACTATTGATCTTTGTTTGAGGTGGTTGCTCGTGGATTCTGCAGCAATGCACGAGGTTATGGCCGGAAAGATCGGAGCGATTATTGATGGTACGTTTGCATACGTTCCAACCCCACTTGCATTTCTATTTCCACGATTAAGTGGAGAGACTCCCTATATCTTGCAATATCGCTTCCAACCTCGCTTGGTTCTCGACACCTCATTTATTCTTCCTGTTACTTCATCGACCTCCCTACTCAAGTTTCTTCCTGTCTCGAAATTATCGGCGGCCATCCCGGTCCGATATCCGGTATTGTGAACTCGGGTTAGATTGGTCTCTTCTTTCCTTGGTCGCGCAATGATTCTGAACCAAATTGATTTATTAAAGCAAAAAGCACATTAGATAAAAAAAAAAAAAAATCAACACTATTGTGAGGATGCTTGGCGATTGTGGAGAGATTCACATGGTCATTCAATAGCAAGGTAGGATCCCAGATTTGGGCATTAGCAGGTTCACCAATGGTGCCAGCTTTAAACAATGCAATCATTCTTTCACCAAAAACCAAGATTCCCGTATTTCGCTAAAGGACAAATCGTCTCAGGGCGAAAATACGGTTGACAACCTATTCAAGGGGCAATTCACCCCTCAATGAATAGTGCCTAAATGAAAAGCAATAACATCAACATTCAAAGCAAAAAATTGTAACTGGTCATTCATTTCATTCCAAAGTCAATACAAAGTCTCAGTCTCCTCGAAGTGTAACGTAAACTACATTACATCAACAACTTTGTTTGTTTCTTCCTAAGACCTTTAGCAAGACCTCGACAATACTTCATAAACTCGGCTATCTTCTGTGGTAGTCGTAGCAAGGGATTCATGCGAATCTGAAGGTCTGCCTCATCAAAACGATTAACCAGTTGCGTAGTGTGATACTGCAAGCTGTTAGACATGTCCTCATATTTATTCATCCAATATTCCCTTTGAGCCCTTTCATTTTGAGCTGCCCATTGCCACGCGCTTTCACTTTCTTCTTTTTGCAGTCGTTGCCTCTGCGCTTCGAGTCTCCATTGCTCCTTTTCTTGCTCTAGTTCTTGAGCTTTCAACTCCAAACGCCTTGCTTTCTTGTTTGCTTCCTTGAGTGAACTATAATATTCTGCAGCCAAAACCTGTTTTTGATCGGAGCGTCGTTTCACCTCAATCAGAGCTTCTTGTAAAGATCGCATCCTTTGGTCTTGTGCTCTAGTATTCGCTTCCAATTCTTCTTTCTCTTGCAGAAGCTTCTCTATCAATTCTTCTTGAGCGCTTACTTTCACTCGTAGCTCTTGGATTTCTAAAGTGGTCTTATTTGATTCCACCTCTTTTCCTCTTCTTGCTCTTTTTACCCCGGCTCGGGGCTTCAGCAGCGTCAGCTTGTGCATCCTTTAAGTCTTCAATCTTGTTGGCTAACTTCTGGCACCGACTTGAGTGAATGACGACTTTTAACTCAGCGGCTTCCTTCCCTTGTTCCAAAAACTGCATCTGTGCTTTCATCCTCTCTATCTGTGTGGTCATTTGAGATATAATTGGAGAGTGATTTTCATCACTTGACACCACCTGAGGGGTACTATTTTGAGCCCTCCTTGTTGCTCTCCATTGTTGGTACTCAGGAGTAGGAATTACCACACGTTTTCCCAGTTCTTTCCTTCCTACCCTATGGGTATTCTTCCAAGCGTCCCTGACCTCCCTTTCCTGCTTGGTAGTGTTTCCATCTTTCCCATATAAAAAGCTAAATCCTCTGAGTTGTGTCTCGTCAGGCACGTCCTGAGTCCATTGGGCCGTGTCTAAGCACAAGGACCGGTGAGAACGATACACAACCTCTCACGCCCATTAAAGGAATGTTAGAGAAGTCACCACAACTGAGCAATGTCTCTTCCCCATGATACCATGAGCAAACCCATTTGAAAGAGTCCGATCCCATCTTCATGAACTCATCTTTCCATTCATGGGCTTTCTGCTGCTTCACTGGAATGCGACCAAAATTTCTTAGCGGATCAGGTAAGAGACCCAAGCGATTGTGTACATCCATGTGCGTCATGATCCAAACATACAACATGTGTGTGCAACATCGGATCATACCCCCTCCTTTTTTGTGGCAAATCTCCATGGTTAAGAAAGTATCAGCAAGAATAGCAGGGATTGGATTTGACCTATGATTCTCAAACTTGAAGAAAGCATCCATTGCCGCTTGGTCCACCACATCTGAGGTGAATGGGAATAACACCAATCCAAAGATGGTTAGTGCCAATGTTTTGTTAAAGAGATCCCACCTTCCTTGCTTTGCGCTAGTAGCTCAAGATGTGCTTCCAGGTAACTCTTCTTCAATCCTCGTGTTCCTCCTCTCTTTTCCACGCCTAATCTGACTTGCCCGAACCCCATGAGTTCTGCTATTTTTCTTCGACATATAATGTCCTCCATAGAGATAAACATTAGGGTATTTGCTCATTGGGAGTCTCAACATGATGGCATATTCTTCTATGGTCGGTGCAATATCCAAGTCGGGCAGCTCAAAACATTTCAGAGAACAATTCCAAAACTGGGTCAGGCCACTCAGAACAGGTTCTTCAACAGGGATGCGCAACAAATCTAGGATCTGTCCATAACTGCTTGAAAACTCTGATCGAACCTTAGGGGTCATGTGTTGAGTAATGTCCTTCACACGCCTCAGATCACTGCCATTTACTGTAATCTTCATATTCCTCTTGAGGTCAACGGCATTGCTGGTGTTTTTCCTTTAGCCTATCTCTTCCATTCCTTGCTATTGAATGAGCACTAATCTTTCCACTTTACCAACTAAACTCACCCTACAAAAGAGTAAAAGAAGAATGTAAGCAAACCAACAAAAAGAAGAATGCGTCCTAAGGGTACCCCTCATCGAGGTAACTCGAAAATGTATCCTAACATTCTACATGGAGAAATCCTTATAGGGTCGTAAACCCAAAGGATTATGCATGATTTGCTGATGCATGCCCTCCTTATTTTTTCTTTATGCAAGAAAATGACATGGAACTGTAAGATGATGCGTCTATTTTTTGGGTGTGTTATGCAAATGCATGGTAATGCATGTCCTTTTTTATTTTTCTTTTGTTTGAGAAATGCTATGAATGTTATGCAGATGATATGAAAATGCAAGATGAAATATTCCCTTTTTTATGATTTTTTTTTTAACAAAGGATGAATGATATGAAAAAAAAAACGAGATAAAGAAAAAGCATGCTCCCTTGTGTCTTAATTAGGTGAAACTTAAAGGTTGGATAAAGTCATAACTCTAATTTTGACACCACTAAGTTCCATCTACCGGTGCAAGGTTTTTAGGACAGATCTAGACCTCTAAAAGTTATGGTCCCAGTTGTCCTTATCTCGAAAGACAAGGATCCAATTCATGAATTAATCACAAGTAGGGATAAACCCTCTCAATATGATTAGTCCATGATATTGGTAACAATCTGAGTGGTGTCTCAACCAATGTCAAGTGAGCATGAAGCCCCTCAATAACAAAGATCGAGACCCTCCTATTCCTCGGGTTCGCACTGAGACTCGGGTATAGAGCCCAAAAATTGTGTGAGGTAAGTGGCGTGGACGTGTGTGAGGGAGCATACAAACTGTACCAAAAATTAAAAAAAAAACCAAAAATTACCCCCCAACCTGCAAAACATATATACAACAACCAGAGCGAAGATCATCTACCCTATGGTTTAAACAATTAATCACAAACTACATACAAGTCGAAAATATACTCGAGAATCATGATATTAAATATTTACAAAATAAATAAAATAAAATTTATTTACGAACAAATAAGAAAACAAAAACAAGAACAAAATGGGTAAAATAAATAAACGAGAGATTATTAACAATTTGCACAACTAACGATAACTGGCTTGACTCTCCAAGTGTCCCCAGTGGAGTCGCCATCTGTCGCGACCGAGATCGCGGCGAAATAGCTGCTCGCGATGATTTTTAAAAATGATTAAAAATATGGAGTCGCCACCAATTTTATTTAAATTTAGGAAAAATTGGAAAACCTTTTTAGAAAATAGTCTTTGGAACCAAATCGGATTCGGGAGTCGGTTATGGACAGGGAAGGGTGGAAACTTAATCCCACAGCACCCCTATCACACCCATCCTAAGACGGTACCTTAAGTCAGTTGTGCAAAAACTTAATAATCTCAAATTTATCTATTTTACCCCTCTTAAAAGACCTTGCAATTATTTTATTTTATTTTTCTATTTTTTATTTTTATTTTATTTTTTTGCAAAAATTCAATAATTTCAAATTTATTTATTTTACCCTTTTAAGAAGACTTTGTAAATATTTTATTTTTATTTTAAAAGAAAAGAGAAACCAAATTGTGAAAATTTAATTTTGGCTTGACAGAATGAAAATTTTGCTCCTACGTACCCTCGGTGCAATGAGGAACTCAAAGTCACGTAGTTCTGTTAAAAAATAATTGTGGATTAATTAATTTTCAATTAGAAGATTTTTTTAAAAAAAAGATTTGAAGATAAAACCATTTCTGCACAGAATTTAAGGTAACACTAAGCTACTCAATAAATCCATATGATCCTAACAACATTAAAGATAGCATCCGCTATTCAATTAACATTATTGGCTCCATGTTTCTGAATCAATTAAGATGATTTTGAATAAATAAAAAAAAATAAAAAAAAATGACCAAAAAGAGAGAGAAAAGAGAAAAAGAAAAAAAGAAAAAGAAAAGTGAGAAAAGAGAAAGAAATAATTTTAAGTCCATGTTTCTGTTGAGCGCATTGGCTCCATGCATTTTCATTTTAATTTTCGGGACTCAGTTGCCCGTTGCCTTTAAATTTCGGGACACAGTTGCCCATTGTATTTCATTTTCGGGACTCAGTTGCCCATTGCATTTTAATTTCGGGACTCAGTTGCCCATTGTCATTTACATTTCGGGACACAGTTGCCCATTGCATTTTAATTTCGGGACTCAGTTGCCCATTGCCTTTTAATTTTCGGGACGCAGTTGCCCATTGTCTGTTTGCCCATTGCATTTTAATTTTAGGGACGCAGTTGCCTATTGTCATTTAATTTTCGGGACACCGTTGCCCATTGCATTTTAATTTTGGGACTCAGTTGCCCATTGCCTTTTAATTTTTGGGACGCAGTTGCCCATTGCATTTTAAGTTTCGGGACTCAGTTGCCCATTGTCGTTTAAATTTCGGGACTCAGTTGCCCATTGCCTTTTAATTTTTGGGACGTAGTCGCCCATTGCATTTTAATTTTCGGGACGCAGGTTTGCCCGTTGTCAGTTAAGTTTCGGGGCACAGTTGCCCATTGCCATTTAATTTTCGGGGCGCAGTTGCCCATTGCCATTTATCTTTGAATGCATCAGTTTCATGCATTTTTTTCTTTCTTTTTTTTCTCTTCTTCTTGCCTTGTTTTGCATTGCTGGACAAAATTGAAGTTCATATCTTTACTTATTTCTTACGACGATAATATGAAAAATCACGACTTTTCTCATTATCTAGTAAGAAACAAGTAAAGAGGGGCAACTGTGAACACCCAATTTTGTCCGGGTCCAAAAATAAAACATAAATAATTGTGCATACTCTTTGATCATGTTTTTGCCTTATTTAATTTATTTTGCTTTGTTTAATTTTATATCTGTCACAAAAAAAGAAAGGAAAAAAATGAAAAATGAAAAATGAAAAATAAAAAGGAATGCTTGATTTTGTTTGTTTATTTTAAAAAATAAAAAAAAAAATAAAAAAAGTGTTTTTTTCGGTTGAAAAGAAAATGAAAAAGTAAAAAAAAAAAAGAGGAAGTTTTCCAACGTCTCTGCAATCAGTAGAGATAGTTGCTCAAGGCAACCCAAAAATGGCAAAGTTGCAGGAGATGTGAGGGTAATAATCTCAAAGGGAAAAGACATCAAAACGGAAGTTTGATTAGAAAGATCAAGCTGAGCTATTTTCTTGGGGGAAGGGGTTACAGAATGGAGGCTTCTGTTCTACAAAGGGGTCTCAGAGGAGCTAACAAGGGGGATGGGCAAAAAAGAAAACGAACAGAGAGCATTTTCAGGAGAGAACGAACGGAGAGATTTTTCGTTTTAGGAGACCCCATTTGCACCATCTTCAAGCTCTCTACCAATTTCACCACCATCATCTCTGCCCTTCATTACCTCACTTCCATTTTCTTCACCCACAGCCATCAATATTCATCTTCTTCCAAAAATCAACCCATTACCTTTACCTTCCCTAAACCAGCCACCACCATCTTCCACCACAACCACCCTCTCCACCACCAACCTCTATTGATGTTATCAAATCACCACCCCAAACCACCAAACTTCATCCACAACCACCATTAACCTCCATCCAAACTAAATAACCACCAATCACGAGAAAAAGGAAGAGGAAAACAGCTCCACCAGGACCGACTAGCGCCGGCACCGAGCTCACCGGAACCTCCGCCGTCTGTGCCCAGATTGAACCACGCCGCTCCGCCGCCTAACTGTCAAAACCGCACCACCGCAGTTCGCGTTCCAGGTCTGTCCGCACCAGCCAGAGCCCAAGCCTGCACTCAACGACCAACCGAACCGCGAGCTGTCCAGAACCGCCGGAGCTCCGCCACTGCGCCCTGCACCTCGAGCCGCCACGCCACCACGCAACCGGATCCGCGCGTTACCTGTCCGAAGCACCGTCCAGAACCGTCGTCGGACTGCAAGCTTTCAAACCAGAGCTCCGCCGTACCGTCTCCTCCCCCACGGCACCGTTCTTCCAGAGAGGTTGGCGCTTCCTGTTCTCCTTCTCCCTTTTGTTTTTCTCTCATCTTTGTTGCTGTTCAGTTTCTCGAATTTTCGATTTTGAAGCTTCCCAAAGAAAGCATTTCAAATTCTAAACACAATTGGGTTGCAGCATGTTTAGCCCACGTTACGTGGGTGGATCCATTTGTTTGGATAGCAAATGAGGTGATAGTAATAAGAAGAAGTTTGGTTGATCTGATAGTTTTTTTTTTTAATTAACAATAAATGAAAGAGGGAAAAATGATGAAAACGTAAAAAAAAAAATGTATGGTTTTGGAAGTAGCATATTAACAAGGCTTTTTTTTTTTTAATTGTTGCACCACCCAAATTTCACGTGGTACGTATTTGGCTTTTTCCCATTTCCTTTTGGACATTTGAAGTAATAATATTAAATAAATAAAAGAGACAATTTGATTTGGTGATAGCTTTTAAGGTAGGAAGGATTTATATTTATCTTGTTTAAATAAATAAATAAATAAATAAATAAATAAAAACTAAAAAATAAAAAAATAAAAAAATTAAATAATAATAAATAAAATAATAATGATAATAATTTAATCAATGCAAGATCCGATGATGATGATTGAATAGCGGATGCTATCTTCAATATTTTTTAGATCATAAAGGTTTATTGAGTAGCCTAGTGCTACCTTGAATCTTGTGCAGGAATGATTTTTTTTTTCAAATAAATTCTTTGTTTTTTTTTTTCTTAATTAAAATAAATCAACTCACACTTATTTTTTACAGAACTACGTGACTTTGAGTTCCTCATTGCACCTGAGGGTACGTAGGAGCAGAATCTTCATTCTGTCAAGGCAAAAATTAAATTTTCATAATTCGGTTTTTCTTTCTTTAAACAAAAATATAAAAAATAAAATAAAATAATTGCAAAGTCTTTTAAAAAGGATAAAATAAATAAATTCGAGATTATCAAGTGTTTGCACAATTGACTTAAGGTACCGTCTTAAGACGGGTGTGTTAGAAGTCTTTGTGGGATTAAGTTTCCACCCTTCCCTAACCATAACCGACTCCCGAATCCGATTTGGTTCCAAAGACTATTTTCTAAAAAGGTTTTCCAATTTTTCCTAAATTTAAATAAAATTGGTGGCGATTCAATATTTTTAATCATTTTTAAAAATCATCGCGAGCAGCTATTTCGCCGCGATCTCGGTCGCGACAAGGAAGTCATCCTCAAGCGAATAGTATGGAGCATCAGATAGAACATTAATAGTTTAGGAATTTTTATCAACTGAAGCAAGCAGCCTACAAAAGAAATAAACCATGAATTAAGGAAAATTAAATAAATGATCTTAATACATGAGAGGAAGAATTTTTTTTGCAAATATAAACAATTAGACACATTACTTACCTTTTTTTGAACTCAACAATCTCAGGATTGAACAACAATCTAATACCAAGCATAACATTTTGCAGCACTATCTTGCCTAAAAAAACAAATTTAATTAGTCTTAATTCACAAAAAATCATAAATGACTTTTGAAGAAAGACAATCAAATTAAAAATTATAAAAACTATGAATAAAAACTTAATCACAATAGAAGCAATAGAAGCAAGTGAATGCTCAATTATAAAAACTTAATCATTGAGCATTTTATATTGAACAAAAAATGACTATTGAACAAACACAATGACAAATTAACAGAGGGATTGAATTTTAGTTCTTTGAATAAATTTAAGTTATTTGAACATGCTCTAAATGCGATAGAAGCAAATGAATACTCA
The DNA here is from genome assembly GCA_029884605.1 of Ormosia emarginata. Lineage (NCBI taxonomy): Eukaryota > Viridiplantae > Streptophyta > Magnoliopsida > Fabales > Fabaceae > Ormosia > Ormosia emarginata. The sequence goes on along the minus strand of JAQQTP010000032.1, from coordinate 7,284,256 downwards.
AAATGAGATACTATTATTAGTTCTTGGTAAATAATTATAACAAAATGCAATAGACCCAAAACAAAAAGGCTATAAATACTCTGAAAAAGTAGCAACTACTTCTAACTCTATAAGAATTCAATCCATATTATACACATTAAATCAATCTCAAAAGTTCATTGCAAGGACAACAAATTTGCGCATAATAATGGAGGGAATTGGAATAGAGGACAACAAAATACTCATCAAGCAGTACAAAGAATAGAGGGAATTGGAAATTACCAAGAAGAAGCAACCGATTATCAGTATAGTAGTTTTCGTCCAAAATCGTTTCTTCTATAAGACCATAGTGGGAGGATAGGAATATGAGACACCTAGCTTTTTAGAGGAGCATAATTGTGTGTACGTCTTTATTGGACCTCTTAAATTCCTTTTTTTATTATTCCTTTTTTGTCTCAATTTTTTTTTGTCATGACTTATTTTGTTTTAATTGGGTAGAAAATAAATAAATAGTGATAATGGCTGACAACTATATATCATTAGCTATAATAAATTATGAATATAAAAATTATGTAAAAATAGAATGAAAATAGTATATCAAATTGTTTAAACACTGGTTAGGATGTAGAAAAAAATGAAAATGAAGAAAAAATCATATTAGAAAAAAATAAGTAGAAAGTATATGGAAAAAGAGGAAAAAAATTCTGAAATTTAAATGGATAAACTGTTCATTTACCTCAAATAACCCAACTCAAGCTTTGCAAATTATAGGACAGAGCTTTACCTACTCAAAACCAAAAGTCAAACAATTAAAAACATATAAAAGAAGTTAGTATAAAATAAAAATAGGGATTAAGAAAAATTGCAGAAAAATGTAGTTCCATATGTAGGATAAATCATATATAGTTAACATAGGTATATAATAAATTGTAAGTTAGCTTCTTGAAATGAAAAATAAATAAACTAAGAAGATCCATTTGCAAATCCAATCTAACTTTCTTTTTTTTTTTCTGTGGGTCCTCTTTAGAGAAATAAAGGAAAAGACCATAATGCAATGTTAATTCAAAAGTCCAACTGACCACAATGATATATACTACATGTCAACAACATTTTTCAACAACAACCTCATGAGACAACAATAGCTTTCTTACTCAATTGGATCATGTTCCAATAACCATATAAGCCAAGAAAAACAAATGAAAATACATTCATCAATAATAAATTAATGCCAAGTAGGAGGGAATGATATACCTATCTCACACCTGAAATTTAATCACATGGATGGTATGTGCTATCAGGATGAGACAGAGAGGCTATGTCCATTTCAAGATTCTGAACAGAATAAAAAAGGTTGAGAAAATAATAAAAATTCAACAAAGCATATGATGTTTCACAAAAGACCCAAAGGAAATAGGAGCAATAAATTTTCACCTATCTTATTAAGCATCAATAATAGAATTGAGCCATCACAATATAAAAAGTTAATAGTGCCATATTAACTATAAAGAATGAAAAAAGTATTGAAACAATCCACATACAAATTGAACATACCTGTGAGTTATTCCTCCCTGTTGTGATATTTGATGTATATTATCCTTGATGCTTCTTTACAACTTGTTAGCTTCAAAACACTTGTATGGAACAACCGCTGGTTGTAACTAAGAAACAAAAAAATTATCATTTACATATACAAACTGGAGTGATTACAGTAACAATGAGTAAAAAAAAGTTACTCCTTGAGCTAGATGGAAGAAGTAGACATTCTTACAGCAAGAAAAGAATGCTCCAGCACTCCTATTTATGCCATTATAAAAAGAGAGAATATTGAGAAAAAAAAGAAAGACCAAATCAAGAAGCATTGTTTATAGGACTTGAATAACCCAATATAAAATATAAAACAAAATACCAAAATGATATTAGAATAAAGCAAAAAAGTACTAACAGATTCATTCATGAAAGTCATCTCAATGTTATTGATGATTTGGTTGTTGTTGAAACTTGGAAGGTATCACAGACGTACAACCTGCACCTTGACCCTCCAACACTCCCTTATCGGAGTGATTTTCTCCAATGCATCAAATCGTGTAGCCATGGAACAGGTGAAAAAACACAAATTAAAGAAACAAAAATCAAATTAATGAAAACTTATAAGTAAAAGCAAAGAGGCTACACCAACTGATAAGAATTACAACAACAATACATTAATTTACAGGCAATAACATAGGAGAGAAAGTTAAGGTTGGAACCTAACGCCAATCAATTAGCCGCCTTCATTAAACCCTAATCAAAACCAACAACGAATACCATTGGTGAAATCAAATCCACCACCATCAATTAGCTGGAAAAAATTACGCATGGAAGCAGAGTTTGAGGGAGGAAAACGTAGAGACGCTCACGGGAGGGAAGAGAAAAAAGACTACTGAGGAAGAGGGGAGAGAGAATGGAAGTAATAAAAAAGAATAAGAATAGAAAATGAAATAAAAATGGGGTTAAAGCTGTTGAAAAATAATAATAAAAAGTGTTGAACCTTCGTAGAATCTTTGTTAATTGAAATTGGTTGACAACTGTATTCCATAAAAATTAATTGGACATTCATTGACAACCGTACCCTATAAACAGTAATAAAGAATGGTTTAAAAATTATTCAATAATTTAATTTTATTTAATAATTAATAATAAAAATTAAATTTAAAAACTTTCTTTAAATAAAAAGTTTTGGGTTATAGAGGAAAAAAAAAACTCTACTTATGAATGACACTTGACAAGACTTTCCTTGAAACAATCTCTGAAATATAGTATAGATTATAGATGTTATTCAATTAAGTAGGAGTTTGAAATTTGAATTTGAATTCAGGTTATTAATTATGTTTGTTGGAAATAGTTGACATCTTTAAGGAAGAGTGAGATGTGGAAATAGGTTTGCCCCAATGGTTTAATATGTTAAGTTTTGATGATGACAAATACAAGACAAAAAGAATGATGCTTATGCTTGATAGATGTGCTTTATAGATGACAAATGCATTATAAAAAGAATATTAATCATGTTACATAGATGTGCCTAATGAGATATATATTGTATCATGCATATGAATATACTGAGTTATGAATTTGAACTAACTATGCTTGTGTTAAGTGAGTAATACTTTGTAGGATAGTCCAAGTATCAAGAATGAGCATTGCAACAAGAAAGCAAAAGATCACAATCATGCTCAACTCAAGAAGAATGAGAATGATAAAGATGTTCCAAGCAATTTACAAGATTTGAAGAGAAGAAATTTATGGAAGCTTGGATTACATCAAGAAGCCTAAGGACTAGAATTGGTATATTTTTCTTTTAGGTTTTCTCCTATGTAAAGATAGAGGTTTTACAAGAAAAGAGCTCAAACATATTTTTAAATCTTTAAAAATGGTTCTTACATATTTAAATGCCCAACAAACTATTTTTGGAAAGTTAATCTTGGTGGTAGTTCACACATTTGAAAAATAGCCAAGTTTTTGTTTTGCAAAACTGACATTTGGTTACTATTTTTATCATAACTTTTAAAATACTTTGAGTTTTGTTATGAAACGTATTTCATATGAAAATAGACTCAAATATCTTTCCAATGAATGGTCATTTACTTTAAACGGATAAGAAATGAAGAAGTTATGACCATTTGCTTTAAACTATGAAATATAGTCAAGTTTGAGTTTTGAAAAACTGACCTTTGGTCACTCTTTTGATCATAACTCTCAAAATACTTTGAGTTTTGTTGTGAAACTTATTTCATTTGAAAATAGACTCAAATATCTTTCCAATGACTGGTCATTTGCTTTAATCGAATAAGAAATGAAGAAGTTATGACATTTTAAAGTCAGATTTCAAAACCAGAAAAGCTGTAATCGATTACACAAGTCCTGTAATCGATTACAACAATGTCAGAAGCCATGTAATCGATTACCAGAAGTGTGTAATCGATTACCAAGTGCCCAGAAACGTTTCTAACGGCTATAAACGGCTAGTTTTCATAAAAAATCATTTCTAAACACTACCAACGGCTATTTTATCACTTGGGCTCTATATATAAGTGTTGTATGAAGCTTATACACCTCTTGAACACTTCATTTGATCCTTGAATCACCAAAATCATATTTTGAGCTCTTTATTGCAAAATCATTCTATTTCTTTGTTCTTCAATTTGTATTATCCACTCTTGAGAGAGTTTTCTATCATCCATACTTTGTTCTTCAAGTTGTATATCTACTCTTGTGAGAGTTTCTATTCTTTCTATTCACCTTGAAATCATTGTAAGAGGGTGAGGTATCCCTCAAGAGAGAAAAGGGTGAGGTATCCCTTGTAGTGAGACTCAAACACAAAGGGTGAGGTATCCCAAAGGTGTTGTGAGTGCTCTTGATTGTAAAGGTCATCAAGCACCTGTGAAGCTTGAAGAATTGGAGGCTCTAGCACAAGGGTGAGGTATCCCAAGGTGTGAGGAGTACTCTTGTTTGTACAAAGGTTTTCCTAGCACCCGTGAAGTCTAGGAGATAGTAAAGAAAATCTCAAGTTAAGCTTGGGGACTGGATGTAGGCTACAAGTGGTTGGTGGCTGAACCAGGATAAATTCTTGAGTTTGATTCCCTCTTCCCTACACTCTTTAATTTCAATATTTAGTGTAGTATATTTATCTATTGCATATCTTTTCATCTTGGTGATTTGATTCTATGAACTTGATATCTAGCTTATTTGCTTAATTCATTATATATCCTAAGTTGTATTTGAGTAATCTATAATAGTTGTACCTTTGTTGTGCATGTTCCGCTGCTTTTATTACTTGAGTGATTCAAAATGCTTAATTTCTCAAAGGTGCATTAAAATTTGTAAACACCCAATTCACCCCCCTCTTGGGTGATGGTTGCCATGGCTAACAAGTGGTATCAGAGCTTCGTGCTCTGGTAAAAGCTTAATCGCTTGGAGTTAAAGATCCTTGTTTGTTTGGCAACCATTAAAAGCTTTTCAAATGGAAAGTTTTGAAATTAATAAACCACCATTCTTTGATGGTGTGAATTTTGTTTATTGGAAAGCTAGAATGGAAATTTATATACAATCTATTGATATTGATTTGTGGGATATTGTGCTTGATGGATTTACTTGCAAATCAAAACAAACTTGGAATGCCTATGAAAAGAAATGCTTTTCTTTTAACATTAGAGCTATGCAAATTTTGAGAAATTGTTTAAATGATGATGCTTATGCTAAAATTAAGAATTGCTCTAGTGCTAAAGATATATGGGATGCTCTTGATTCTATCTATCTTGCTAATAATGATTTTGTGTATAAAGTTGCATATGGAGAGCAAGAAGAGCAAAAACCTCTAGAGGAAGACAACTTTGAAAAATGTCTTCAAGAACATGTTCAAAGCAAGAAAATGAGCTCAATGCCTCTTGGTGATGATGATGCTCAATTTGAAGAAGAGGCAAAGCAAAACAAAATTGAGAAAGATGATGTTCTTGAATGCTTGATGGACAACAATAAGAAAGATGATGATTTCCTCAAAGAGCCAAGCATGCTACAAATTAAGACTACCTCCTATATGGCTATAAAGGACTTTGAGGTAAATAATGCTAAACTAGAATATAATCCTTCTTATTATGAGCTACAATGTGCATATGATGAAATATATGATGGTTTGTTGAATTTAGAAAAGAAAAACTTATCTTGTTTGGAAAACATTTCCTCCATTGAAAATGAAATTGAAACTTTGAAAAATGAATATGCTTTTCTTGATGAGGAAATGCCTTTGAAAAGTGAAACCTCAACTTCTTGTGAAAAGTGCATTGATTTAGAAAATAAAGTTGAGAACTTATCTTTTGAATTTGTCAAAGCTAATGATTCTAATTGCTTACATTCTATGCTTGTAAATGAGAATAAAATCAATGTTATTCCACATGAAAACTCAAGCAAGGCTTATGGCAAAAATAGTTTAGAATGTAAAAATAACAAAAGGCTTAAGTTTTCCAAAGATGATTTTCAAAAGACCAAATCATCATTAAATTCAATTGTTTGCAATTTTTGTGGTCATCTAGGACATATTTCTCATTTATGCAATTATAGAAGAAATCCTTATATAAGAAATACTATGGTATGGGTTCCTAAAGATCCTAAAGGCCCTAATACTAACATTCAAGGACCCAAGATAAAGTGGGTACCAAAAAGTCCTCCTAGTGTTTCAACTATGCAGAAAATTTCTCAAAAGGATAGACAAATTGGTCAAAGGATAGAAGAACCATCAAGAAGAATTCTTCCAAAGCCTAATGATAGAAATTTTGGTCAAAGAAGGAAGATGACTTCAACCAAAGCTTCTTAAGTACAAAATGTAGGACTTGTAAAGTTCAAAACTCCAAAAGAGAAGCAATGGGTAAGAAAAAGTATTTCCTTGATTACAAAGGCCAAGGTATCAAAAGTTTTGACCTCTTATATACATTCACTTATAAAGTCAATGAATTTGAGGTATATTCCTTGTAGGCCTTAAGTGAATGATAGAATCATGTGTACTTGGTAAAATATGCATATATTGTTTAGTACTTGATTATGTTCATTCTTATTGTACCATAACTCATTAATTTGTTATACATCTTGGTACATAAAGTTCTACAATGCCTAAGTTCACTTCTTGTTTGGAATAGCTCATTTGATGAAAATATCTTAGAACTTGGCATATTGGATCAATCATGCATCTAACTCTTGCTAAAAATAATTTTTGCTGCATAATTCATCACTTAGTTGCATAATTTGTCCCTCTGCTGTATAATTTGTTTTCCTGCTGCATAATCTGAAATTCGCTGCTTAATATGGTGTTTCTACTGCACAACCACCTTGATTAAATCAATTGTGAATCGAATAATGACTTGAGCGTTGGAGGTTCCCCTTTAGCTATTTTGCAGGTACTACATTATGCCAAAGATCCTCAAAAAGCTCAAAAACTTCACCAATCCATCAATGATGTAATTCTTGGTAAAAATAACAAATTTGCATAATTATGTGTTTTGGTTCACAATCTAGTTGGATTATATGCCTACATGCTGTTTGAAATTGATTTGGAATGCTTTGGAACAAATTTGAAAGGTTTAAAATTGATCTTTTTCTGTTCAAAATGTAAAATCTGAGTTTTAGCAAATTGGTAATCGATTACAATACCTTTGTAATCGATTACAAGGGCTCTGCCAAGCATTCCAAGCCAAGTCAGAAAGCAGGTAATCGATTACACCTCCAATGTAATCGATTACAACAATTCCAGAAGGCATGTAATCGATTACACCACATATATAATCGATTACCAGGAATCCAGAACATGCGTAATCGATTACACATACATTGTAATCGATTACACATGCTTTAAAAATGAGTCTCAGTGCGCAAAAAGCCATATTTCCTTTGTTACTCACATTTTCTCTTAGTATGTGCTTAATAATCAATGAAATGAAATACTTTTGCCCTTGTGAACTCATTTATTATTATTTGCTCATGAATTTGGTACAATGACTAACCTCTATGGATCCAAAATTGGTGGATACCAAAGAAAGTTCTTTGAATTGAGTTGTAGGGTGACTATTTATTCAAGCATGCATTGAAGTGAAATACAACTACGCCACTTGAGGTTGAAAAATTTGAAATAGTCCAAGTTCTCCAAGAGTAATGAAAACATAAAAGGATGGCATGGAGAACCACAATATTCTCAAGAAGCCTTGATGCATATAAGTTAGAATCACCTACAAAAACTCAAAGAGTACACTTTTGGTGACATCAATCTCTTATCCTTATCTATACTTTAAATTGAATATCATGTGATATTTGGAGAAGTAGAGAGTTGTTTTTACATGCCTTACATGATCATTGTTTGCCTCAAAATGCTTATATATGTTTTGATGATGATCATGTCTTTCTTGACAAACTTGAATCTTGCTTTGAAAATGCTTAAACTATGCTTTTTGATTCAAGTATATATATCCTTCTTTTGTTCTTGTTAAAGCAAACATTGCATGGTTGATAATGTGGTACATGTTTTACATTGTATATCAACCTAAATTATGCTTGTAAATAAGTTTAAATGATATTTGATGCTAACCCATGTTTTAGAGAACTTTTGAAATATAGTCATCAAATATTGAAATGTCAAGCATATGTGGATAAATGAGAAATGTTGAAGGAAGAGGAACATGAGGAGACTTTCTTCAAGTGAAATGGAATGAAATACTCATTGGAAGAAAGTACAAACTCAAAGGACCTAAATGAAGAACATTCTAAAGGAGCATCACTTTCTATCTAACTCAATAAGTATCTCTATCCCTAAACTGTTGTGGTATTCTATATGCTATGGATTATATGATACTTGTTGATGAATTGATCTTAAATGATTTGATGTTTTCCTTACATGAGAAGTATGATTCGCATTGACAAAGTGCCTAATTGAATAATAACTTGCTAATTTTTGTCATTGCATATAGGGTGGATGATATTAGTACTATACATACTTTGATCCCTATAGCATATTTCCTCAATGTAAATGTTTGATATAAATGATTCTCTTGATTTATGTTTTTTTTTGTAGTATAACACCTATGAGAATCATGCTCTTGTCTTGAAAAGAATATGTGGTTTCAATATAAAACCCTTCTACCCTTCTAAAATGCTTTTGAAAATATAATGTGGTCTTACAAAATTCCTTTTGAAAGGGGGAGAAGTTTTAAAATAGTTTTTGATTGATAGATTAAGAATATAATCTTTATGGTAATGTGCTTACATGGTCTTGACATGCATATTTTCCTTTATCTATCTTGTGCTTCAATAAGGGGGAGCTTATCTTACATATCCTTCTTCCATATCCTTGTTAACTAAGAACATATAATTTGATTTTCATACCTCTAAAAGAAGTGAAAGCAGTGTTACCTTGAATCCTCCGTTGTCACATAAAATTTTTTATTCAATTTTTGATGATTACATATTCAAACTCACTTGTAAGCAAAATACAAAATCCAATCAGACGGACATTATACCTCATTAAATGGGATCATTATGTATTTTTCATCTCATTCTCAAACTGAGCAATCCTATTCAGTAATCGGTAGTCAATTAATGTAGGAAATTAAACAGTCATTTGGTGTTTAATTTGATATCAACTATGAAGCACCGGTACGGCTCTCAGGCCGCCGTACCGGTGTCCGGTGCGTACCGGAAACGGGAACGCGTACGGATCGCCAGAAAACGTACAAATAGCTCCTTTTTTTTTGGACAAGTTCCAAAACGTTCTGAAACTCCCCAAAACGGACAAAAACGTGTAAATGGCCAGTGAATCCAATCATTCCGAAAAAATCGTGATTTTAATTCGAAAAAAATCAAGATTTTAATTAGAAAAAATCGAGATTTTCTGGGACTGAACTTATCCAATTGATTCAGCCTATTTAACTCACCGTAGCCCTAGATTTGAGTCGAAAAATACCCATTCACCCATAGTTTTATAGATCTGTGCAACCTCCTTCTCTGATCTTTGACTGGCCGACTGTAATTTTTCTGGTGACTCCGATCTTCGTCTCCGACCACTGCTGAGTAGCTCGCTGCAGCACTGAATCTCGCTCTCCATACTCGAAGCTCTCTCACTCTCAGTCTCCCACTATCCCTGCTCAAAGCTCTCACGCTATTTCTGCATTAAATTGTTTCTTCACGCTGTTTCTCACACTCTGTTTCTGTTTCCTTTCTCCTCAAAACAGAGACACTATAAATTCAAAAGACTCTCCACTCCACTCTTCAGAAGGTACAACACGTGAAGGCATAAATTGTTAGTCTTTTGATATGATAGTCTTTAAAGCCATTAGACTTTTCACTTCTCACTTGATGACTTTAAAGAATAACTTATTCTATTGCAACTGCTTGTGACTGCCTTAAGAATAACGATGGATTTCTGAATAAGCCTAAGACAATTATCTTTTTTATTAATATTATAGTTTTCACTTTTCAGATACTTCACGTTGCAATCTATCATATAGTCACATTATGGTAAATTGGTAATGCTGCATATTTATGAGTTAGGACGAAAAACGAAAAGATTTTAAGTTTCAACATTTTAATTCATTTATTATTTTGGAACTATTAATTTAATTATGATAAAAAAGTTTTTAAAATTTTAATTAATTTAATATTTTAGAATTGTTAATTTTTTAAATTTTTATTGTGATTCTCTCTTTTTAGTTATAATTTTTAATGTTTAAATATTTTATGATTGATAAATTTTAATATGTAGCTTTAATTTTATGATATTGATTAATTTTATAAATTATAATTTTTTCTTATTAGTATTATTCTCTATTTAGAAGAATTACATTTTATCTTATAATTTTATGAGGTTAACTCAATTTTTTTATTAAAAGAATTCAAAGTTTAATAATATATTTTTAATATTTAAATGAATTATAATTTTTGGGTTTAATTTTTAGTTTCTAACAAATTTTTATTTTTATTTTTTAGATCAAGCTCTAAGAATGTCTGAGGCTAATAGCAGTTCTAACAACATAATCAATAAATTTATTGTTGATGACAAGCAAAAAACAACTACTCCTCTTTGGACTTATGTCATAAGAGATGAAGTCCCTGCTCCTGGAGGTGGTGGAAATAGAGGATGGGTATGTAACTTTTGTCAGAACCATTATTATGGTTCATATACTAGAGTCAAGGCTCACTTGCTTAGACTTACTGGTGTTGGAATTGATAGATGTCCAAAAATGAATGACGAATACTTAGCTGAAATTCAGAAAGTTGTTGAGTGTGCTGAAGAATCAAGAAAACCAAGAAATGTTCCCCTTCCTCCTACATCTATTATTGATCACTCATTTCAACAATCATTACAATCTGCGTTAGGAAATAAAAGAAGGGCAAGTAACCCTTTAAATAGAGCTTTCAATGCTGGAGGTAGAAAGCAACTTAAGTCTGAAATTGTTAGGATGTTTTATTCTGCCGGTTTGCCTTTTAATCTTGCACATAATCCTTATTACATTAGTTCATATCAGTTTGCTGCAAATAATTCTATTACTAGTTTTATTCCTCCTGGTTACAATTCTTTAAGAACTACATTGTTACAAAGGGAAATGACAAATGTTGAAAGATTACTTGAACCAATCAAAGGGACTTGGAGTGAAAAGGGAATAAGTATAGTAACTGATGGATGGACTGATGTTCAAAGGAGGCCACTGATTAATTTTATGGCTGCTTCGGATGGGGGTCCTATATTTTTAAAGGCCATTGATGGTTCTAAGGAGATAAAGGATAAGAATTACATAGCAAGTCTAATGAAATCCACTATTGAAGAGGTTGGACCAAAAAAAGTTGTCCAAATTATCACTGATAATGCCCCTGTGTGTAAAGCAGCTGGACTTCTTATTGAAAATGATTATCCTCATATTTTTTGGACTCCTTGCGTGGTGCACACGCTCAATCTTGCTCTGAAAAATATATGCGCTGCTAGAAATACAGAGAAGAATGAGGTTGTTTATGAGGAATGTCATTGGATCACTTTAGTTCGTGATGATGCTATGTTTATTAGAAATTTTGTCATGAATCATTCTATGAGGCTTACCATATTCAATGAGTTTGTGACTTTAAAACTACTTTCCATTGCCGAGACAAGGTTTGCTTCCACAATAGTCATGTTGAAAAGACTAAGGCTCATCAAACGCGGTCTCCAAAATATGGTTATTAGTGAGAAGTGGAACACCTATAGGGAGGATGATGTTGGAAAGGCAACACACGTGAAAACAATTATTCTTGATGATTCTTGGAGGGACAAGGTGGATTATATTCTTTCTTTCACAAGGCCTATTTGTGATATGCTTCGATTATGTGATACTGATAAGCCTACACTTCGCTTGATTTATGATATGTGGGACTCAATGATTGAGCAAGTGAAAACTATAATATTCTACCATGAAAGGGTCGAAGAACGATGGACATCATCTTTCTATGGCGTTGTTTATCAAATTCTTATTGATCGGTGGACAAAAAGTTGCACACCCTTGCATTGCTTAGCACATTCACTAAATCTTAGGTAAATTCAAATGATTCTTTTTTAATTTTATTTTTTTAAATTTAATTTGTTGCATTTATGGTATTAATATTAGTTAAATTTTCTTTTTTATTAAATAGGTATTATAGTCAACAATGGCTTCAACAAGGACCAAATAGAGTTCCTCCACATAGAGATCATGAGATTTCCACTGAGAGATAGAAGTGCTTAAGAAGATATTTTAATGATCCTGATGAAAGAAGAGAGGTAACAAGAGAGTTTTCTAAATTCTCTGGAGAGCTAGACGAATTTGGCCTTCAAGATTCTTTAATAGATAGAGCTCTTTTGGAGCCAAAAGAGTGGTGGATAACTTATGGTTCTGGAGCCTCATTACTCCAAGGCATTGCCTTGAAGCTTCTTGGACAACCGAGCTCATCATCATGTTGTGAACGGAATTGAAGCACCTATTCTTTCATTCACTCTATGAAGAGAAACAAGATTAATCCTAAAAAGACTGAAGATTTAGTATATGTACATACAAATCTTCGTCTTTTGTCTAGGAAGAGCGAAAAGTATAATAGTGGAGAGAGCAAAATGTGGGATCTCGCTAGAGATGAATGGGTGCCGTTTGATGGTATTGAAAGCCTTGAGGTTGCATCCTTATCACTTGATGAACCGGAGTTAGAGAAGCAGCTTTTATCCGTGGATAATGAATAGTTTAAATTTTAAGAATGATTTCAGTATTTGATGAAATTATTTATTTTGTACTTTATAATTTTTTTATGATTTATCTGCTGATAATTAATACTTTGAGTTATTTAAAATGACATATTTTATGATTTCTTATATATATGTTATGACGTATCTTGTCGTACCCGTATCCTAATTTTTAAGAAATTGTCGTATTCCCGTACCATACTCGTATCGTACCAGATACTCGTACCTGTATCCGTGCATCATAGGATATCAATTAACAAGTAAATTACATATTCATCTACCTACAAAGTAGTGGCGCAAGGCAACGACAACAACAATTGCTTCAAAAATGATGCCCTTCATCTTAGCCACTCACGAAGGAAACCACCATGACCAAGAGATAGCGATTCACTGCCTCCATAGAAACACACTAAGGAATTTTAACATTACCTTCACTTCCTTCCTCCTCGTTGCACCAACCACACACGCATCACGATAATTCACTTCACGTGCCGCTGCCGACCGTGCATGCAAAGTCTCGTAGAGGTGATCAGAAAGCCTCTAAATATAGGGTGTGAGCTGTATGAAAACACAAAAAAATAATGAAAATGATGAAAACTAAGGTAGATTCAATGCTGATTCTTACCTTTTGCCTAAACAGTAGATACAACCAAAAGGGAGGAAAAATGCAAGAAAAATGAGCTAAAAGATATATTTGAACTAAAGGAAGCGATTAAGGTGTGAAAATGAAAAGAGAGAAAGTAACCATTGATTTGGTTTGGTTGGAGATACAAAAAGTCGTTGCAGGGAAATACGGTAAAAAAACATCAAAAGATTAACTATTGAAGGAAGTAGAGTTGACATCCAACATGAATGGGAAGGTGAAGAAATGAGAGAAAAAAGCTTCTCTCATACAATTCCCAAAAATCCAGACTCAAAAGAAGGGATAAATGAGAAATAGATGTGAGAAAGAGAGAAGCTTCTCTGATGCGTTGTGGTTCGGAAGAGTTAAAAAAAATGAGATATAATTATATAAGAGCTTATTTGATAAGCATAGTTCTAAAATTCAAACCGGATCATCTGTTCAATCAGTAAACCGATGAACCAATCAAGTAACCGGTTCGAATTCTCTATTTGGATTTGTTGTGTAGTCAACTCGATACACATAATAATTATTTTTATTTATTTGAATCATTATTATTGTTTTATATTTAATGAATAATAATATTTTTTGAATTATATTATTCTACATGTGATTTCATTAAAATGCATATACAAAGTTTGCGTGACAACTTCTTATGTATTATTTGTTTTATAGTTATCTTTCTTTGTATATTTTAGAGTGAATTGCCTCATAATTTTTTAAAAAATTCATTATAATTTATGTTTTATCTTTCATATCTCTTTTTAATTTACTCTTTTATTATGTCTTAGTTTAGTTAATATTTATTTGTTTTTATGTCTATATTGCAAGGAGAAGACATGTTATTATTATTAAGTTGTTCAACTGTTTTTTAAGTAATATGTATCATTATTGCATCTTTAAAATTTGATATTTAATTTGTGAAATTTAACCGAGTGACAATATTAATATTGAACACATGTTTTTTACTAAATTCTGACTTATTCTATCGTATATGTGACCGTTTATCATATATTAATGTTGAACACATGTCTTTTACCACATGTATTTCATTTGTTTTCTTGTTTTGTTTTCTTTTTATTTTATTTTATTTATTATTTATTATTTATTATAATATATAAAAGTGATTGTTTCAAGGATCTCTTTTATCACTATTTAATTTTGTTTATTTATCTTTATCATTTTTTATAATGATGTGAAACAAAAATATTAACCATATTATTATCTATTTGTAGAGTTAAGTGACTAAAAACAATTTTGATGAAGACTTCTAATATAATCGTTATTTTCCTATTTTGCTTTATTTTTATTTTAACTATTATTTATTATAATATATAAAGTAATTGCTTCATTATGTGAATTGTCTACTGTCTTAATTTTATTACATATTAATTTTTTCATACTTATATTATCCATAGAATTGTACAAAAATTCGATTATGCTTTATATATAGTATAGAATAGATATATGCTATAGATATAATATGTAAGTAAAATTTTTAGAGATTCGTAAAGTAATTAATGATCCTATTATTTATTAATTATATTAAAATGTAAAAATATATATTAATTATTAATTATTATCTTGATATTAATTATTAATTAATTTCTATATATTATATATAATACTATTATAATTAAGAGATAATCAACTTATATCAATGTAAGTTTTTTTCTCTTATACTTATTTTTAACTTTAATTCTACTTTCATATAATAGTTGATATTATTTCATTAAAAATAATTATTGGATGAAAATAAAACTAATAGTTAAAACTATGTATAAGAGAAAAAAAGACTTACATTGTATAAGCTGATCCTCTCATTATAATTAAAATTTCCTTGAGATTTGTAAAGGAATGAATGATCTTAATAATTATTAATTATAATAAAAAGTAGAAGAAAATTTTAATTAGAAATTATTATCTATATCATTATTATTATTATTATATAAGTAAAATTACCTTGAGATTTATGAAGCAATGATTGATTCTATTAAAATTGTCTTGAGATTTGTAAAGTAATTAATGATCTTATTAATTATTAATTAAAATTAAAATCAAAATAAATATTAATTATTAATTAACTTTTATATTATATACATCTACCAAAAAAATTTTTATATTATATACTATATTAGAATATTGTGCTATAAGTAAAATTGTCATGAGATTTATAAAGTAATTAATGATCCTAGTAATTATTAATTATGTTTAAAAGTAAAAAAATTAGTGATTATTATCTATATTACTATTATTATTATATAAGTAAAATTACGCTGACATTTATAAAGTAATTATTGATTGTACTAATTATGAATATATATATATATATATATAGAGAGAGAGAGAGAGAGAGATTGAATTGTTTTATCGAAGCATTAATGACTTAAATTTAATATATATAATTAATAATTATTGAAGTAATTAATTAATATATATATATAGGAGAGATCGATTTACACTTAGTGTAAGTTTTTTTTGACTTACATTTATTTTTAACCGTTTGATTTATTTTTATTTAATAGTTGAGATTATTTCATTAAAAGTAACCATTAGATGAAAATTGATCTAACAATTAAAAATGAAACAGTAAGTTAAAAAAAATTTATATTAATATAAATTGATCTTCCTTCATATATATATATATTAATCATTGAAATAATTAATATATATATATATATGTATATATATATACATATATACATACTTGAAATTAACAAATCCATATATATATATATATATATATATATATATATATATATATATATACACTTGAAATTAACAAATGTTTGGATTTTGCTAGGGAGCGGTCCAACATTCTAACACTCGACTTTTAACACATATATGGGGCAAGCATATCTCGGGACCACTTGTTTTTAAAGCTAAATGTGATGTTTTATGACTGATGACCAATGAAAAGTTAAAGTGTTCCTAGGCTCGAGCTTTTGTTAGCATCACCCAAAATGTTATTGATAATCTTTAAATCGTGTTTTTATATTATATAATTAAATAAGAAAATTAATTTTGTCACTTTCCTCTTACATCACACATTTATATACACCTTAATAATTATTGAAGTAATTAATATATACATGCATATACTTGAATTTGATAGAATCATTAATGACTTAAATTTAATAAATATAATAATAATTTTGAAGTAACCAATATATACATTCATATACATTTGAATTTACTAAAATTTATTGATGATCTTTAAATAATTGTTTTATATTACCTAATTAATTTAAAAAAATAATTTTAGGACTTACCTCTTAAATCATACATTTGTATGCACTTTAATAATTATTAAAGCAATCAACATATACATGTATATACCTGAATTTTTTTTGGTACATAAAAAAAAAACAAGCTAACTCCTAGGGAAACAAACACCTAAGCAGTCACCAAGAAGCAAAGCATCCATCGCTGCAAGGGGAGAGTGCCAAAGCTTCAAAGGATCTGAATTCTGAGCACTTTGTTTTGGCAAGAAAATATACAAAATTATTCCCTTCACGAAGGACATGAGCAATGCGAACTTCCCAATTTACCGTTAAAAGAGCCAAGATATCCTTGATAATACATGCATTCTTGTGGTAAGGAGAATATTTCTTTGTAAACAACCCAATAGCATCCAAAGAATCAAACTCATAAATTAAGCAACGAATGCCAGAATCCCATGCAAGTCGAAGGCCATGCAACAAAGCAAGCAACTCAACATATAAGTTTGTAGTAACTTTTACAGTTTAAATAAGTTATGTATACAATTTAGTTAGTTAGTTAGTTGATAATAGATAGTTAGTTATTATTAGTCAGTTATGGAGCTCAAACTCTGTTAGTAGTTCTGAGTAGTATATATATTTGTACCTTTCATTCATTCTTCAAGTAATGAAAATTGATTTCTTCTATCATTCCAGACTTAATATGGTATCAGTGTAACAATTCACATTCCCTACGATTTTTTCTCTACAATCTTTCATTAGTCTCAATCTTGAGTTCTTCTTCTCCGTTTCCATTCTTCAATTAATGATGGCAACTCATGTAGATGATGCTTTCAACCCTTTCTTTCTACATCCTTCTGATCATCCTGGATTGATTTTAGTTTCTCAACCGTTATCAGGGGAAAATTATGGTTCATGGCAAAGCGCAATGAAGATGACTCTCAATGTCAAGAACAAGTTTGGATTCGTGGATGGTTCCATTTCTCAACGAGTTAATGATCTACGTTTGTTTTCTTCATGGCAAAGGAACAATGACATTGTATGTTCCTGGATCTTAAATTCACTCACCAAAGAGATAGTTGTAAGTGTGATTTACTGCAATAATGCAACTGAACTATGGAATGATCTTCGAGATCGTTTTCAGTAGAAAAATGGTCCAAGAATATTTCAGATCAAGAAAGATCTCATGATCACTATCTAAGGATCTCTCACACTGAGTCAATTCTATACCAAGCTCAAGACTCTTTGGGAGGAGCTTGGTGAATACAGACCCATGAACACCTGCACATGTGGTGGTGTTAGACCTTTCATTAAACATCATCACATAGAGTATGTGATGATTTTTCTTATGGATCTTAATGATTCATTTTCTCATATTAGGGGTCAAATCCTCCTAATGGATCCAATACCTCCAATGACCAAAGTTTTTTCACTAGTTGTTTAAGAAGAGAAACAACAAGAACTCAGTACAGTTGGGTCCAATTTTGGTGCTCAGTTGGCTTTTGTTGTCAAGAATATTCATGATAAATCAAACTTTGATGCACATGGCAAACAAGTCAAGAAAGATCGTCCTTTGTGTACTCATTGTGGCATCTTAGCTTACACCAAGGATAGGTGCCATAAGTTACATGGTTTCCCTCCAAATTATAAAAAGGGAAAGTTCAAACAATCAATTTCTGGTTCAGTTAATCAAGTCTCAAAAATTGTAGTCACTGAGTCCTCTAACACTGAATTCAGTACTAATTCTCCATCTCTTCAATTAACCAGTCAACAATATCAACAATTGGTTAATCTTTTGCAAACCCAGATAAATCAGGCAGTTCAGGCTAATGTGGATTCTAAAAATTCTACCACAACAAGTATTGTCCTTTCTGCTATTGATACTGTTTTTTCTTCACAGTCACAATTATGGATTTTAGATTCTGGTACTACTAGTCATATTGCATGCACCTTGTCTAATTTTCTTTCTTACAAGTCTTTAGAAAATTCCTTTGTTGTTTTACTTGACAATTCCAAAACCCCAATCTTTGCCATTGGTTATGTTTAATTATCAGAAAATTTAATATTATATAATATGTTTTACATTCCATTGTTTCATGTTAATTTGATATCTGTTAGTTCCTTGTTAGTTAATTCTTCTTATTCTGTGTTGTTTTCTTCTAATTCTTTCACCATCCAAGCATCCAATCCATCGATGATGATTAAGAAAGGTGAAATAGTTGGAGGATTATACATCATCATACCTAATGTCAAGCCTTCACAATGTGGTGTGAATTCTTCAATGCATTTTGCTTCTTATTTATCTGTAATATGTAAACATGTTAATACTTGTCATACAAATGTACCTAGTTTTCTTTCCTGTTCAAATTCAATTCCTAGCGTTAATCACGTTTCAGTTCAAACGTGACATGCTAGATTAGGTCATTTGTCTTCAAAAGTGTTTAAATCTTTGAGTAATAAAATTCTTTTTCATCATTCTATTTCTTATCTTGATTTTACATGTGATATATGTCCTTTAGCCAAACTTAGGAGATTATCATTTGTCTCACATAACAATTTGTCTCAATTCCCTTTTGATTTGATTCATTGTGATATCTGGGGCCCTTATCATCAACCTACATATGATGGTAAGAGGTATTTTTTGACATTGGTTAATGATAGTACAAGATTCACTTCGACTTACTTAATGAGACATAAGTCAGATGCTACTGCTCTTGTTATTCAATTTTTCAAGTTGGTACAAACTCAGTTTGGAAAAAATAGTAAAACACTTTAGATCTGATAATGCCAAGGAGTTAACACTTACTGAGTTTCTGTAAGAACAAGGGACTTTACATCAGTTCTCTTATGTACAAAGACCTCAGCAAAATTCTGTTGTAGAATGAAAACACCAGCATCTTCTCAACACAACCCGATCACTCTTATTCCAGTCAAAGGTACCTCTTAGTTTTTGGGGTGAATGTCTAGATACTGCTACATTTCACATAAACATATTACCTTCTCATGTACAACAAAATAAACCACTTGTTCAATTGATGTTCGATAAACCACCAGATTATTCTTCAAGTTGATGTTCAATAAACCACCAGATTATTCTTCATTAAGAGTTTTTGGTTGCCTTTGCTTTATTTCCACACTCCTCACAAATAGAATAAAATTTACTATTAGAGCAATTCTAGCAATTTTTATGGGATATCCAGTGAGGTACAAGGGCTACAAAGTGTATGATCTCCAAAAGAAAATTTTCTTTATCTCTAGAGATGTAATTTTTCATGAGTCAACATTTCCTTTTAGTACCATTACTCCTTCTCCAGACCTTCTAGATTTCTTTTCTGATTTAGTTGTTCCCAATCCCATACTTGATTAGTTACATACTCCTCATACAGTTACAGAAGTTGATATTTCTGATAATTCTGATAATTATGATTTCTCTTCTATTCCATCTTCCATTCCCCTTATTCAACCAAGGAGATCATCTAGACAAGTGAAACCTCCATCTTACTTGCAAGATTATACATATCAAACATATGTTACCTATCCTATTTCCAGTCATATGTCTTTTAGTAGACTTTCTATTCCATATAAAAATTTTGATTGTCAAGTCTCTTTTATATATGAAGCACACTTCTATCACCAAGCTAAACATTTACCTGAGTGGCAGCAAGCTATGACAGCTGAACTACACGTCATGGAGGCCAATAATACATGGTCAGTAGTTCAGTTACCTCTTGTAAAACACACAATTGGCTGTCGTTGGATATATAAAGTCAAATACAAGTCAGATTGTCCTCTTGATAAATATAAGGCCAGGTTAGTAGCCAAAGGTTACACACAAAAATCTGGGATGGATTTCCTAGATACTTTCTCATATGTTGCCAAGTTAACTACTATTAGAGTCCTCCTTATTGTGGTTGTTGTTCAGAAATTACATTTGTTGCAATTAGATATAAATAATGCATTTCTTAATGGAGACTTATTTGAGGAGGTATATATGGATCTACCTCAAGGATATCCTAGTCGAAGCGTAAGTTTTGTGTGTAAACTACAAAAATCCATATATGGACTGAGACAAGCCTTAAGGCGATGGTTTCAAAAATTCTCTTTTGCACTGCTCAATGCTGGTTTCACACAATCAAGGTGTGATTATTCTCTATTCTCCCTAGGAACTGGATCAGATGTGGTTTTCTTACTAGTATATGTAGATGACATCATCATTATTGGTCCTAATCAACACATGATCAGTAAAGTTCAGCATAAGCTACAAAGCTTGTTTAAATTGAAAATGTTAGGAGAACTAAAATATTTTCCTAGTTTGGATTTGACACATTACTCTAAAGGGATAGTGTTGTTACAAAGAAAATATGCAGTAACTCTGTTGGAAGATATTGACTTCCTTGATTGTAAGCCTTCTGTTTTGCCTATAGATCCTAATGTCAAGTTGAATACATCTGATGGAGATCCTTTGTTTGATGCTGCACAATACAAAAGATTAATAGGAAGATTAATGTATTTGACCATTTCCATGCCTGACATCAGTTATGCAGTAAATAAATTGAGTCAATACATGTCCAACCTGAGGTCTCCTCATTTACAAGTTGTGCATCATTTGTTGGGAATTGCAGATACATCACGTAACTGAAAATATAATTCCCACCAATGATCCATGCAAAAAAACCATAATATGAGTTTTTAAAATTGTTTACCTCCTGAAACGTGATCAAAATAAATGGCGTGAATCACCAACACCTTAATAGCGATGATGTCTCTGTGGTATCCACACGAACAAACTCACGAACATTCAACATCTGCAAATAGGAGTCACGCCTCTCTCACACAGTGCTAGCTACGAAGAGAAGAAACCTGTCACTCTCTCACTCACTGTTTCTGTCAAGTGCGGTCAGGGTTTGTAATACATGCCTTGATAACCCTTAGCAGTGCTATTTATAATAGTTGCTACCTTATGTGAGTGAGAGTAGTAACAAGGTAAGCTGTGCAACCCTAGACTCATCTGTTATGAGTCCGACCCATAATTGAATCTAAGTCTAACTTGAATCCTAATTACTCCAATTTAGTTTGCTCTATGTGTGCAACCCTACAAGTGATTGCGGGATTTAAAGGTGCAAACCCAAGTGCAGGTTGTCTCAAGTAATAAATTTCTCAGGAGTCCGAGGTCGATTTATAGGGAATTGATGAAGAAAAAATAATTGAGGTAAGAAAATCATTTGTCACAACACTAAAAGTAATAAAAGATGTTCACAAATGAATTTAAGAACTTGCTTGGGTTAGGAGATCCACTCTTGGTAATAAATTAAAGGTAAAATTATTTCTCTTTATAATTCAGTTGAAATCCACATACAACGGAGGTTCCAATCAGAAAATATAACATTCAAAGTTTAATTATATATGCAATCATATTATGATTCCTTTAATTATCTACTAACATTTGTAAATGAGTTCAAACAGTCACTGTGTCAATCCTAATTTCTACAATAAATCAAGATCTCCATTATACAAAGAATGTTTCTAAATTGATTGGAAACAAAATACAACACATATAATGTTTATTTGATAATATATCATTCAAGCACAAGAAATAGAATAATCTAACCATATTTCATTACCAAGAGCTTCACTCTTTCACTTCAGCAAGATGAAGATTTAGTTACTCATAGATAAGAAGAAAGAAAGAAAGAAGAAGAGAAAGATGAACATAGCTTCAATTTAGAACAAGAGAAAATTACAACAAAAGAAAACAATAAACAAGCATAACCTTAACTTGTAAAAGCTAAGCCTATCACCAAGAACACGAAATGATCAGCCAATGGTGCCTTTTATAGAGGATTAGGGATACAAAATGACAAGTGGTCTGATTAAGAGTAGGTGGATGAGTGGGTGGAGTGGTTTGATGATTGGTTGAGTGGTTGGATGAGTGGTTGAATTATTGAGATTTTTGGTCTCTAAAATCATTCATTGCTGAACTCATAGATTTCGTAAGCAAATAAAAAAGTGGTCTTCATCAAAGTTGTAGCATTTTGTCTTAGCTTTCCAATGCCACTAATTTCAGCTCAAAATTCTACCTACAGCCCGAGATATGACCCAATTACTGAATAGTGTTCAGGCCCAAGTACAACACACTTGTTCTGATTTCAAAGCCCAATATCACTTTCAAGGAGTTTGATCTGAGTTTTGTGTTCTTCATGAAAGTTATAGATATGGATCTCAACTTTCAAGTATCCAAGTTTTAGCCCAAGAAAGTTCTTATATCTCGAGTTATGCTTTGATTACTGCATACTATTCAAGTTCCAGTCACAAAACTCGTATTCTGACTTCCAAGCTCAATTAGCTCCTCTAGATGTCCATATTTTACCTGGAGCTCTCATGAAAGTTGTAGAGCTCTATCTTATATTTCCGACAAGGTAAGATACATAATTATTACACTTCTAGAACTCAAGATATGACTGAAATACAGAAATAATGTAAGACCCAAATAATGCTAACAAAATCAATTAAGTCCAATTTTGAGTCCAAACTTACAAAACATAACCAAACTCAATCAATTAAGTACATGAAGAGTGTAAATGACTAATAATGGGGGTTTATTAATGTATAAAATATGTTATTATCAACAGATTCTCATAACATTGACAGTAATATTAAAATCACATTTTAATATTACAAGCAGTGAGCGATATCTAGCAACACATCGTTGCCACCCAAGTAATGAGAATGTCAGTGATTTAACATAACCTTTCCGTGATCAATGTATTCGCATAGTTTAGCCCATTTGTCCATATATCTAGATTGAACACAAGACATGTAATGCATCACCCTTGTATAGTTCAATCCTTCGTTTCCTCATACTCGAGTAGACTTAATAATAACAAATAAGATCGATATATCATATCGACTCATTTGAACATGGTTATGTATTTCGCAGTCTCACTCAATCAGGTCCCTTGAAGATATCGCTCCTATTATGTAGGAGGGATAAATCTCATCGAGGTCACTCACATCCCTCCGCATGATTCGCGGTATATCTAATAACCGACTTTATAATTACTTTATTACAGATGACGTTTGACGACATTAAAACACACAACTCTTCATGTAGGAATCGTAGTGATTTCAAGTCAAAGGACCACATACACTATTGTCATTATGAGAATCGCTTATGACACTCACGTAACAATCTATGTAGCGTTCTCATGGTGGGTCTGTCCAGTACATTATTACTCTAACATGTACCCATGTGAAGATTTGATATCTTATATCCATGACCCGTGAGATGTGGCCATTAATCTACGCACATACTAGTCTTAATGCATTATTGTTGTCCTAATTAATAATAATATTTGACCAAGGACATTTAAGAATAATATATTATTCAATAGGATCTCACGATCAAGTCATCCACTTAATGTCTTATGGCATCGAACTTACTATTATAAGGACTTTATTATGTTTATCATACATAACACACAATAAATGAAATACCTCATATATTAAAAAAAATAGCATGATACAATGTATGTAAATATAGATAAAATGTATCGGCCTCTAGGGCATACACCAACATCATCTTCTTAGATACTTGAAGAAGTCTCCTGGACAAGGCTTATTTTTTCCAACTGCAGACACTCTACATCTCTCTGCATATACAGATGCTGACTGGGAAAGTTGTAGTGATACTAGAAGATCAACTACTAGTTATCTGGTTTTTTTAGGTGATGCATTAATCTCATGAAAATAAAAAAAACAACTAACAGTTTCAAGGAGTTCTGCAGAAGCTGAGTATCGGTCCTTGGCATGTGCAGCAAGTGAACTTACATGGATTAGAAATCTGTTACAAGATTTTACATTCAAGTTGGAATCAGACAAGTTTTTTTGTGATAACCAAACTGCTATCCACCTTGCTTCTAATCCAACTTTTCATAAAAGATCAAAACATATTAATATTGATTACCATTTTGTTAGAGAAAAAGTGGCTGCTAGCATTCTCAAACTCATACATATTCCATCCAAACATCAATTGGCAGATCTCTTAACAAAACAAGTGCAGTCTCCTCTTTTTCATCAACTATTGTCCAAGTTGGGAAGTATAGATATATATTTTGCAACTTGAGGGTTTTTTTTTTACAGTTTAGATAAGTTATGGATACAATTTAGTTAGTTAGTTAGTTGATAACAAATAGTTAGTACCTGTTATTAGTTTACGAAGCTCAAACTTTAGTAGTTCTGAGTAGTATATATAGTTGTACCTTTTATTTATTCTTCAAGTAATGAAAATCAGTTTCTTCTATCATTCCAGACTTAATAGTAACACCCACATATCTGAGAAACCAAGCATCCATGACCCATTTTCCTTGCTCAAAAGACCCCCAAAACCAGCTTTATACCAGCATTTCCAAATACACTCCCATCTACATTAAGCTTATGGAATCCGTGAGGGGTTTGGACCAACTGAACATGCGAACATGATGCTAGGAAGGAGGAGCAGTATCATAAACGCTCTTAATGGTGTTATGCAGCTCGATGATACGGTGAATCATTTGATCATCCGTCCACTGCTCTTTAGAGATCGTTTCAGCATTATAGGCACGCCAGATCCACCATAGCCCCAGAGAGAAAAATAGCAGAATGGGTTAAAGAAGCAAAACGATGAACTCAGTCCTTGATATTCAGGGTGTTCTGAAGTAAATTCAGTAGGATACCTGTGATAGGCACAATGCGGTGGATTCCTCCGTAGCTTGGCAGCGGCAACGGTGGTGTGAGTGGGTGGGTACCTGCAAAAGGCACTCCGACGCTCAAGTTAGACCGTGCACAATAGGGATAGCTTATATCTCAGAGGAAGTGCTTACCTTTGGCGCTTGGCCTAGTATTTATAGGAGCATATGCAGAATCCTAGAAGGACTCGTCTTGGATGCGGGTGAATCTGGATTGATATCTTAGTGAAGATTATCCTTCCTTTATTGTAGGATATATCCCTATAATCTGGGATTAATATAAGGAAGGTATCCGATCATCTGAGATATCTATAAATCCTATAATATCGTGAACTGACGATTGGCAGTTACGTATATTTAGGGATTTATCCTCAGAATAGATTAGTCAGCCGTGGTCACCTGCTGTCTTGACCCGTGGTCCGAAGCGTGTCGTGAGTCTTTCTCCACGACGGCTGGGGGAATCCGGTTACGCGCATGCCGGGTTGATCCCATGGATCGGGATCCCGGATCTCGGTCCATAACAATTGCCCTCACCTTGGCTCTTGGATGAGACAGACCAGAGTCAAGTTTAAGATGGATCAACCACCACATGGCTGACGTAACGATTTACCGGGAAGGTGTTAGACCTCAAGTTATTACCGACGTCCTTGTTTTACTTGGTTATGAGCAAAAACTACTGTTTTCCAGTTCGAGTACTGAAGATATATTCAATGCGAATCCCGAATGTGATCTCTGGTGACTTCAGCTTGCGATTCTCTGGGAAACTGATACGTGGACTTTATTGGGATATAAAGATTCTTGGGAAATAACGATTCTTTTTTAGAGAAAACGTTAGTTTCGTGGGGATTTCCTTAACTGCTCCCTATCTTTGTGGCCAATAAAAGATCGGAACATTTATTTTGGCTGACTTCATGGGATCAGGTCGCCCTTCACGCGACCAATCAGAGTCCTTCATTCATGCTATAAGTACTGGATGCTTCTTCATGAGCTTGCATGCTCTTCTTCACCATCGCGCAAAGATGATTTTTTCCCAGGGGTTGAGTGTAGTTCTTTCTTCTTTCTCCTCTGCTGTGAAGAGAGTTTCATCGTCTATAGAAACCATACTCTTATTTTTCCCAAAGTTCTTAAAGAGATTTGATCTTCCCCTCGCGTTTTTTCTTCCCGACAGAGGCCTTTCTATCTTGGCGTAAAATCGGGTTGCTATGCATTTGGGGAGGCGGAAGCCTTTCTATCCTGGCGTACACGGGGAAGTCTGACCCTACGTGTTGTTAGGATGGAATCATGTTTCCGTCCTCCGTTGCATGGGGACCCGTTGGAGCACACTGTTCTTCTCTCCGTCTTCTCGGCGGTTTGCTGGCAGGCATCCGGCCGGTCTTTTTCGAAGTAACGGCTGGACATGCAAGGATGCCTGGCCGAAGGAGTGATGACTCCTTTGGGGCAACCTGGGGTGGTCTGCTTTCTTTGGCTCGCTACGCAGGAAGCAGCGGGTATCCGTTTCCGCCGCTGTCCGTTGAGAAGGTGGGAGAAGGACGGGTGAACAGAGGGTTTCTATTCCGGAGTGGCTTCAGTCTGTTCCGGGGTGGAAAACCCGTTGTGGCCGCTCCATGACTTGAGGCAACTCGGAATGGCTGACACCGGTGGAGGATTCTTCAGCTAGAGAGGCCGGGCTCCCTTCCAACGAGCGCTAGAAGATCCCGGTCTTTAATTGCATCGCGGATAGGTCGTGCAAAGAGCATTGGCGTTCTTTCCGTGGTCACGATCCCGGTTGGTCAATATTCTGCAAAACCAATCCACTTTTTTAAGAGACCGTGGTTTGGAGATGTGGACGGGGTACCAGCCAGGTGGCCGAAGATACTTGCCCCCTTTTCCGGGACTTCCTTATGCTTTCCTTGTCTCAAGATTTTGCTTTTCTTCTTATTCAATTATGACGATGTGTGGAATGAAAATGATTCAATATATGTTTTTCTTTTTCTGAATTTGTTCTATATTTCTGCTTGACCTTTTGTCCCACGCGATTCTGCCGGGGTGAGTCCAACGCTTATCCCAGCAAAAACCAAATAAAGACATTGCCGGGTTGTTTCGATTCCGGCCCTTAGTAACGGCTATAAATATGCCTCGAAATTAACACGTCGTGTGTAGTAGTTAATTGGTCCCGAATCCGTGGTACCAACCCGGGTTCTCATTCAACGACGCTTTAGATTACTGTGTAATCGTTTTTCACCAAGCTACTACATGTGGGCTACGTGTCGCGTTTTTGTTGGAGGGACGTGCCTAGAGCTCCGCGAGCCATGATGGGCGTCTTTTGAATTTTGCCTTGGAGGGGACGGGAATGCCCCTAACCGTTCATCCGTTGATGGACCCTTTATAAATAAGGGTCGAGATTTTGTCTTCTTTACTCTATCGTTTTCAAACACCGCCGCAACTTTGCTTTGAAAGCTTTGGCTCCTGTTGCTTTTCCATTGTTCTAGCACAGCTTCTCTGCGCTTTATGCTTTTACCCGAGAAGTTGCTTCCTTTCTAATTTCTTGTCGTTTGCGCTTTTCGAAAGTAGAATAGCTAGGTGTTTCTGGTTTTTGCTTATTTTCAAGTTGGGCTTAGTAGTTTAGGTAGATACGGTCACCTCCCCGAGGCACCAACTGCCGCGCTGCGCGCGCGGCGGGGAGTTCCCCCGAATGCTTTATTTCCTGGTGGGACGGGAGGTCGGTAGGGAGGTTAGGGTTACCCCGCTCTCCCCCGTGTCCGAATACGTGAAACTATTGATTCGACGCTTTTTGCCGACTTCTTTGGATGTTCTCGGGGTTTCCATGGCCAAGGGAAAGAAAGCTAAGGTTCAGCCCCACTTCACGATGCCCGTGATCCGGCGGTGAGACGAGTTAGTTCGAGTGCGGCGGGGTCCCGGGTTGGTATGCACTTGGGTGGTGGATGACATATGGGAATGTCAATCTAGGTTTTCGAGAGAGGCCGTGCTCGAGAGTCCTCTTTTGCCTTGGAGTTGACCGTGAACAAGGCTCGAGACGACGAGTTTGAAGTTGTCTCGTCCGAATTGGAACGAGAGGGTGTGTTCCCGCCGGAAGAGGGCTCACATTTCATGTTCCCGTACGAGCCGCTTTTCCTTAAGTTGGGACCGAGGATGCCGTTCTCGACTTCCGGATGGATATACTCCGCACTCTTCAAGTAGCCCCTTCACAGATCCATCCTAACGGTTGGGGCTACATCATTTCGTTCGAGAGGTTTTGTCGGTTGATGGGCCTCAAATGCTCGGCGAAGACCTTTTTTTATTTTTATACAAGAATAAACACCCAGGGGTCGGTGAGGCGGCAGACGAGCCGGGCTTGTCATTCGATCCCGCTTGGTCGTAAGTCTTTTGATGTTTTCGAAGAAAGCTTCAAAGGGTTTAAGACCTCGTTTTTCAAGATAAAAGCCGAGGAGGGATGCCATCCTTTCTTCCTCGCCGGATGGGGAGCCGGAATTTCCGCATTTGTATTGGACGCGTCGGTCTTCTGGGACGTGCCTCTCAACATGATTGAGAAAGAAGAGGGGGATCTCGACCCCGAGGAACTTAGGACCGCGAAGTTCATAACCCGATATCTTTGAGAAGCATGGGTACATCAACATTAGAGATGTCCTTCAAGTCCCCGGTGATGATCTTCTTTACACTTTGTTAGGTAGGATTAGGGCGTTTAGTGTGTCCCTAGGAGTCTTCATATATCAATGTTTCGAGATGTACTTGACCGTATTTGTTTTGTTTCTTTTCGCTTAGCAATATGACGTCGGGATCTTCCATGATTGCACTGCGGTCTTCAAGAACCGGAGGAAAGGGAAGAAAACCGCGGCTTCTTCCTCCACAGCCGCTCCGGACTCATCCGATCGGGGTGTGGGCCGCGATCGAAGAGCAAGACGAGCCGGAGTCCCCGCCCCATTCTTAGGTCCCGAAAAGGCAAGCTGTCGAAGGGCCCTCGAGCATGATGGCCGGTCGTCGGAGTGCGGCGATAGGGAAATGGCAGACTTTTTGCCGGTCATCACGGGGAATTCTGAGCCCGGGCCCTTCATAGATGGGCGACTCCTGAGTGGCGAGGTGAGGCAGCATATTGCCGAACAGGGTCTGCGCCAAACCTTAGCCGCGCTCCCGAGAGACAGGCTCTCTCGGGCGGCAGCGAGATCCGTGTGATTGAGGTCACTATCGAGAATGCTTCGCCAGCGTCGGCGAGCCGAGGCCCCCGAAGAAAGAAAAAGAGGAGACCGAGTTGGCCGCGTCCCTAAAAGCCGGTGAAGACAATAGAGAGAGGCCGTCGAACTGGAGAACAAAGTCGCTGAGCTGGAAAAGGCGTTGGCGGACTCGAAGCTCGCTAGGAAGGCCGAGAAGCTTGAAGCCGACCGAAGCATTGGCGCTCTGAGGGCCGAGGTGGCGGAGCTTGAGAAGGAGGTGGAGGAACTGGACGGAGTGGCTGGAAACGTTGGGGAGGAGCAGTTCCAAAATGCTGTGAAGCAGATCCAACACTTCAACCCCGGGGTTGACCTTATCGACGGAGCTGCAGTGGTGTTTAATTTTCAGACCGGCTATTAGCTCCTCGAAGGCTTTGTCTTTGAACTGGGTTCCGTTGTCTGTGACTACAGATTCTGGTATGCCGAACCTGGTGATGATGTGGCGCCAAGTAAACTTCTGAATTCGGGCCGAGGTGATGGTGATCATGGGTTCGGCCTCGATCCATTTGGTAAAATAGTCTCTGCTACCACCAAATATTTAAACCGCCCGGGGCCCAGGGGAACGGACCTAGGATGTCCATACCCCACCTAAAGGGCCATGGGACCGACGTCGTGGACAATTCTTCAGAAGGGGCTTGAAAATGATCTGCATGACGTTGACACTTGTAGCAAGTTTGTACGTGTGCGTGAGAGTCGGCTTTCATCGTTGGCCAATAGAATCCTGCCCTTAATACTTTTTGGGCTAGGGCTTTGGCACCTAAGTGGTGACCGCAGCTTCCTTCATGTACTTGCCTAGGGCGTACTCTGCTTCTTTGGGGGTCAAGCACTTTAGAAGGGGGGAAGAGAAACCACGCCGGTATAGTCGACCGTTGTAAATGGTGTACCTGACCGACGTCTTTACTAATTTGGAAGCCTCCTTTGGGTCCGTTGGCAGCTTTCCGTGGTGCAGGTAGCCCAATAGGAGTGATCCAAGATGGTTGATGATCCTCCACTGGGATACGCTATGATCCGTGATGGAGGGTTGGGAAAGAGTTTCTTGAATTACAGTACCGGTTGTTCTTTGGGGCTTTTTGTGCTTGGCTGCCTTAGATAAGAGGTCGGCTCACCTCTGGAGTTCCCCTTCCTCGGGATGTGCTCTATCCTGACTTCTTCAAAATATTTTAAAATTTCTTGGACCTTGCTCAAGTATCTCTGTAGGAGGGGCTCTTTAGCTTGATAGTCACCTCGGATTTGAGAGGTTACTAGCTGGGAGTCACTGCAGAGTTTGATCCGTGTTGCCTCCAGATCCTTTGCCATTAGCAGTCCGGCGATACAGGCCTCGTACTCGGCCTGATTGTTTGAAGTTGAGAACTCAAACTTCAGGGAGTGCTCCAAAGTCAAACCTTCTGAATTTTCGACTATCACCCCGGCCCCGCTTCCTTTGGGGTTCGACGATCCGTCAACAAAGATGGTCCAAAAGGCTTTCTTTGGGTCGCCGTTGTCTGTTGTGAGTTCTGCCAGGAAGTCGACAAAGCCTGGGCTTTTATTGCAAGTCGTGGTTCGTATGTAATTCCAAATTCTGAGAGTTCAATCGACCACGCAATCATTCGCCCGGCCAGGTCCGGTTTGTGTAGTACTGTCGGATAGGTTGGTCGGTTCTCACTACCAGAGGGTGGCACTGAAAGTATTGCCGAAGTCTTCTTGCAGTAATGATGAGCGCGAAGGCGACTTTCTCGACCTTTTGGTACCGGAGCTCAGGCCCCTGGAGGACCTTGCTCACGAAATAGACAGGCTTCTGTCCCTCGTCGGTTTCCCTGATCAAAACTGAGCTTACGACTTCATCGTGGACGGACAGGTACAAGTAAAGTGTCTCTCCGCTGTCCGGCCTTGTCAAGATAGGGGGGAGGACAAAAGACTTTTCAAAGATGTGAAGGCGTCCTCGCACTCTTGAGTCCATTCAAAACTTCTTCCCTTCTTGAGCAATTTGAAGAGGGGGAGAGACTTGTAAGCGGCTTTGGCTAAGAACCTTGTGAGGGCCGCTATACGCCCCGTAAGCTGTTGTACCTCTTTGACATTGCGGGGACTCCTCATGTTGAGGACGGCCTGGCATTTATCCGGATTGGCCTCAATTCCTCTATGCGTTAGCATGAATCCCAAGAACTTACCGGCCGGGACCACGAAAGCACATTTTTCCTGTTTAACCTCATATGTATTTCCGGATTTGTGCGAATACTTCTTCGAGATCCGCCGTGTGGGAGCCGGTGTGTGGGGTCTTGACTATCATGTCGTCTATATAGACTTCTAGCATTTTTCCCACTTGGTTTTCGAAAACCTTGTTCATCATCCTCTCGGTAGGTGGCTCCTGCGTTCTTTAGGCCGAAAGGCATGACCTTGTAGCAAGAGGCTCGCCCTATCGATGATGAAAGTGGTTTTATCTTCATCCCCAGCGTACATGGGAATCTGGTTGTATCCGAATATGCGTCCATAAATGATAACCATCCGAACCCGGAGGATCCGTCTACTAACTTTGTCCACACGGGGGGAGTGGATATGGGTCCTCAAGGGGCGAGCTTTATTCGGTCGGTATAGTCTACGCACATCCTCCATTTTCCGTTGGACTTTTTACCAGGGACCACGTTGGAAAGCCATGTGGTGTAGGAGATTTCTCGATGAAGTTGCCATTTAGCGCTTCCTTAACCCGGTCTTCGACGACTTGTTGTCTCTCGACCAACCTTTCTCTTTTTTTGCGCGACCGGCTTGGCGCCTTCTTTGATCGACACCTGGTGGCAAATGAAGTTGGGATCGAGTCCGGGCATGTCGGAGGAAGTCCAGCGAAAAGGTCCTTGTTTTTCAACAAGAGTTCGAAAGCCGCCGCTTTTCTCCTTCATCCGACGAGCTCCGACTTTGGTTACCCGCCCAGATCGTTCCCGAGTTGAAGGGATTCTAGTTCGCCTTCGGGTTGTGGTCGGGTATCCCGGTTTCTTCTCGACGTCCAACTCGGTCATCGAATGTTGACCTGGTCAATAGTCGGGGTAGATACATGGGCGGTTTGATGTCCGGGGTATTTTGCAAATCTTCAAACTCTCATTATAACATTTTCTCGGCGAAACCAGTCGGTCGCTTTAATAGTGACGACGTCATTGTTCTTGTTGAGGAACTTCATCACGAGGTGAGTGGTGGATATTACCGCCCGAGAGCGTTGAGAGACGGACGGCCCAGATAATGTTGTAGGCCGAGGGCGGTCCACGACCAGGAATTTTACCTTCACAAATCCCGAAGAGTGTAGATGACCCCGTGGTTAGATGGGTTTCGTAATATCCTCTTCGGAGTGATCTTCTCACCGGTGAAGCCCGTCAATTCTCCAAAGATGGGGGTCAAGTCGGATTGCGGGAGTTCCAATTTTTGGTAAAGGTCTAAGAACATAATATCGGCCGAACTCCCTTGATCGACGAAAATTCGACGGACTTCGGCGTTGGAGATTACCCCGGAGATGACGAGTGGGTCATCATGATCCGGGATTATTCCGCCGTAGTCTTCGTCTGAGAAGGTGATGAGAGACGCTTTCTTATTTTCGACCTGTGTTCTTGATCCTGAGTGGGCCACGCTAAAAACTGCCATTCTGAGGGCTTTCTTTCGAGCTCCGTTGGAGGATCCTCCGCCGGCGAAACCACCGGCAATGGTATGGATCGTCCTGTTGGGCTCGGCGCGGTGATCATTGTTGCGGCGGGGGAGTATTCCTATCCCTGCCCCGTCGGTCACCGTTATTACGCTGAGGTGGAGTCCGGATCTTCTCCTCGGACTTCTCGTCTTTCTTCTGCGCGGAGGGGACGGACTCCGTCTTTTGCTGTCTCCGCGCCTGTCATCTCCTTTGCTGTTTTGGGCACGGAGGACATACTGCTGCAGGCGCCCGGCCTTGATTAGAAATTCAATGGCGTCACGCACCTGATGGCAATCTTATGTATCGTGGCCATAGGCTTTGTGCCACGTGCAGTGTTTGGAGTGATCTTTACGCCTCGCCTCTTGATAGGGGTGGTCTCGGGACGTTACTGAACTCCGTGTTCATTACTTCCCTCAAGATCGTTTCCGGGTTGTGTTCAAAGGAGTATAGTCTCGCATAGTTTCTTCGGGGTGGGCTACCCTTTGGAGGTCGTGACCTTGAGGGATTATAGGGCTTTTGGTGAGGAGGTTCGCTTTTGTTGTCCCACCTCCCGTGGTCTTCTGTTGCCTCTTCCAGATAGACGTACTTCTCGGAACGTTTCTGGAAGTCGGTCAGATTGTCTGGCTTCTTTTTTGCCAAGGACTTGAAGAAATCGGAGCCTATCCGGAGACCGCTTCTGGCGTAGTGCAAGGCTATTTTGTCCTCAAAGTTTTCTACGTTGGCGCAGGCAGCCATAAAACGTCTGACGTAATCCCGGAGGCTTTCATCCTTTCCCTGGCGGACCTTGGCCAAGGATTCGATGGATTTAGGCTGTTCCTTGCTCGTGGTGTCTTTGCCAGAAAACGCTGCTTGAGGTCGGACCAATCCACGATGGTCCCTCGTGGCTGGCTGGTGAACCATTTGAGGGCCCCCTTTTTGAGGGAGAGAGGGAAAGCTCGGCACAACAATTCCATGGATCCGCCGTAAAAGCATAGGGATTGCTCATAGGCATTGATGTGCTCCTGAGGGTCCGTGGTTCCGTCATAAATTTCGAGGTTTGGAGGAAACTTGAAGTTTCTCGGGCAGGAATTCCATAAGCTTGTCGGAGAAAGGTTGTTCTATGGTTCCTTGGTTCCTTTGTTATCTCCATTATGAGGAATTTTCTCATCGTCGTGGGCCCTCGTCATGTTATTTTCCATGTCGGTTCGTCGTCACGTCGGCGAGGCTCGTTGACCTCCATGCATGGCGCGGCCGCATGTCTTCGAGTCTCCTAAACCGGTCGTTGAGTAGATCCATATGTTGTTGCGGATATCCTGGAGTTGGCGTTGAGAAGCCCGAGATTGGTGCGTGTGTTCGGAGTGTGACGCTCGATCGTCGAACTCATTGCTCGGGTTTCCCAGCGTTGGTGTACGAGGTTCTGCGTTCTTGAAGGCTCGCCGCGCCGCTTTTGGGCAGGGAATTCAAGTCTATCCCGACAGAAATCTGCGTGACGGGTTAGGAGATTCCTCGAAAAAGAGGTGGAGTGCCCATCACGTCGGCTTCCCGGTCCTGGGCATTTGGTTTCTCACGGCGAGGCTTGAGCCACAAGCGGAGGTAATGGCGGTGGTGGATGCTGCATGTCAGGATCTTGTCTTTGGTTGACTGAGACTTGAGCAGCGTCTCTCCTGGAGTTTTGCCTCGTATTCACCATGATTGGGTGGGATTAGAATTTTAAAGTTTCCCACAGACGGCGCCAATGTTCTGAAGTAAATTCAGTAGGGTACCTGTGGTAGGCACAATGCGGTGGATTCCTCCGTAGCTTGGCAGCGGCAACGGTGGTGTGAGTGGGTGGGTACCTGCAAAAGGCACTCCGACGCTCAAGTTAGACCGTGCACAATAGGGATAGCTTATATCTCAGAGGAAGTGCTTACCTTTGGCGCTTGGCCTAGTATTTATAGGAGCATATGCAGAATCCTAGAAGGACTCGTCTTGGATGCGGGTGAATCTGGATTGATATCTTAGTGAAGATTATCCTTCCTTTATTGTAGGATATATCCCTATAATCTGGGATTAATATAAGGAAGGTATCCGATCATCTGAGATATCTATAAATCCTATAATATCGTGAACTGACGATTGGCAGTTACGTATATTTAGGGATTTATCCTCAGAATAGATTAGTCAGCCATGGTCACCTGCTGTCTTGACCCGTGGTCCGAAGCGTGTCGTGAGTCTTTCTCCACGATGGCTGGGGGGAATCCGGTTACGCGCATGCCGGGTTGATCCCATGGATCGGGATCCCGGATCTCGGTCCAGAACACAGGGTCTTGAAATGAGGAAGATTGAAGAGAACCAACAAAGACCAGATTCTAGTCGCTTTGATATAATGTCTAAGGCAATGAATAGTATCTTCCATAACACTGTAACAACGGTGGTAAACAGTATCCACAAGGAGATGTTGTCGAGTAAGGAATGACTTAGTGAGGATAGCTTCATGACTGATGAGTCACAAAATGTTTTCAGGAACTCTTAAGTTTCCATAACCATAACCAATCTCATTGATCAGTAAAAGTGTTATTTTGATTCATTAACCAGAGATAAGCAGACTAGGCTAAATAAATTCCAATCACTTATGGGGACCAAGTAAGAATATCATCCAAGTGTTCAAAAATAACCACAGGAGTTGCCTTGACAGCAGCTTGAATATGCAAGGGTAAGGAAGTAGCTAACAAGTCTAGGTTCCATGTATTGTTGTTGTGAATGTCACAAATCCGAAAATCTACATATTGAATGTCAACAAAATCAACTAAGTTACATAGGGTCCCAGTGTCCAGTCACTTATCAAACCAGAAGGAGATATGGCCATTTCTCACCATATACTGTAACCACTTTTCAAAATTGTCACTGCTTTGGTGATGGATCTCCAAGCGTAAGAGTCACCACTCTTAGAAACCGTATAAAGAATCCCAGTCCCATGGAGACACTTGTTGCCCAAAACCTGAACCAGAGCTTTCGTTGATTATATATCATCTGCCTCTTAATCTGTAGTTTTTTTTTAAATATTAATATAAAAAATTATCATTAAAACATAAAGATGTTAGAATTCGTGATTCTTACAAATAAGAATGTATGAAAACATAAATATTTATTCATAAATAAAAAGTGAATTGTATTTCAAGAATATTAGAAATATCTTAAAAACTCACTTTATATTCATTTTTTTATTCTCTTTTTCTACTTTAGTGATGATGAAAAAGAAAAAATTCTTTACGTCCAAAAACAGGACCTTGAATTTTATACATAAATTATTTTTTAAATACTATTAACTTCTATCAAGTTAACAGTTTTTATAATTTCAAAACTACTCTTTTCATTTTACTCAATAAAAACTTAACACATTAACTTAATTTAATTATTTATTAAACTAATAAAATAAATCATATATCCGAAACATTTAATTTAACAGTTCCAAATTATTTTACCCAACAAAGCAACATTGGCCGTACGAGTTTGTCTAATGCCAAGCCCTCCCCAACGTTTAGGCCTAGTAACTAAATGCCACTTAACCAAGTGAATACCACTGTTATGATGTCTGTTTTACCAAATAAATTTTCTCACCACAACATCAATGTTGCTGCAAATCCCTTGAGGAACCCATAAGTTTTGCATTCAATAAAGGGGGACAAAATTAAGGACTGAGTTAGTTGACACAACTCTTCCAGGTTTGTTTAACACTTACTCTTCCAACCTGTTGGACGTCTCTGCATTTTTTTCACAATAAATTCAAAATCTCTTTTCCTGACTCTACCAAGCAACAAAGGGAATCCCAAGTACTTACCTAAGTTGCTTGTTGAGTGAATAGAGGACATAGCAGTGAATCTCTCTCGTTTTGAATTCGACATGTTTTTAGAGCACATAAACTTCGATTTCTCAAGATTAACTTTAAGGCCTTACGCGCCTTGCAGAACTCTTGAAGAATAGAAGAGATAATGCAAACCTAGGAGCACTTCGCTTTGGTGAAAAGAAGGCAATTGTCTGTGAAGAATAGATGACAGATGGCTGGGCCATCCTTCGAGATTTTAACTGGTAGCCAAGCACCTTCATTCACTTTTTTTGTGATTTAGAGGGCTAATTTATCCATGCATAAGACAAAAAGATATAGAGACAAATGAACCCCTAGGCGGAGACCCCTTGACTCTACATATTGATTGATTATCTTTAATTAAAATAGGAATGTAATAAATTTTGTGTTTGGAATGTTAAAAAATAAGAAATGATTTGATTTGTAAATCAAATTTAATTAAATTTTGTGTTTGGAATGTTAAAAAATAAGAAAAGATTTGATTTCTAAAATCACATGGATTTCATTCTTTTTGTTTTAGAAATTCCATCAATTTTGATAGAATTTGTTAGGATTTGATTTGATTTGAAATGAATAGACTATTTTATCCTTAATAACTACATCTAACTACTTTTCATAAGGGTTAAAATGTAAAATAATAAAATCAAATCAAATTAATTCTTATTTTAATGAATTTCAAACACAAAATTTGATTTATAAATCAATTCAAATCCTATTTTTTTTTTTTAATTCCAAACACAAAATTTGATTTCTAAATCAAAAATCAAATCAAATCATTTCCTATTTTTATTCATTCCAAACACACTCAAATTGTTTTTTTTATATTATCTAATTAAACAAAAAAAATATTTATCACTTCTTAAATTACACATTTGTATGAATCAATGACAAATTTGAAAACTGTGTTATGAGGCAAAAATTAAGTTAGACTCCTAAAATGTCTAACCACTGTCTTTTTTTATACGAGGTGATGAGAGATTGGAAGGAAAAATAATTAAAAAAAAATGAATATCTCCTTATTTAAGAGTTTAAGAATTTATGTAGAAATTAGAGATTGCGTCTATTTTGATAAAATGTAATGAGAGTATGACAGGGAAAAATAATAAAAAATGAATATTCTCTTTATTTAAGAGTTTAAAAATTTATGTAAAAATAAAAGTAAAAGATATAAAAATGGGAACATAATATAAGGGAAACTATATCTCTTTAATGCAAGTATAAAATTATAACAACTTTTTGTTGGGTTTACACAAATTTAGAGCACATATTATTATGAATTAAAAATTATGTTAGGTTCCTAAAATACCTAATTACTGTGTCTATTTTGATAAGAGATGATGAGAGAATGAATGAAAAAATAATAAAAAATGAGTATTTTTTCTTATTTAAGATCGTTTAAGATATAAGAATGACAATAGAGTATGAAGAAAACCATATCC
Organism: Ormosia emarginata; assembly: GCA_029884605.1. NCBI lineage: Eukaryota > Viridiplantae > Streptophyta > Magnoliopsida > Fabales > Fabaceae > Ormosia > Ormosia emarginata. The sequence continues at coordinate 7,245,871 of JAQQTP010000032.1, read as the reverse complement.
CTTTAATGCGAGTATGAAATTATAATTTTTTTTTATTTGATTTGATACTTTAGATTACATAAACACAAATATAGAGCACATATTATTATTAAATTATTTTGTTAAAGTATGTAAATGTAATTTATTTTGTTATTTTTACATGTTTAAGGTTTTCATTATTTCAATATATATTGATTCTATTAACATGATAAAAGAAAAAATATTATACGTAAGAAAATCTTCTATAAATTAAAATGTTAAAGTAAATTTTAGTATTATATTTGTTGATATATATATATATATATATATATATATATATATATATGAGTTCAAGATCTATTTATTATTATATAAGTAAAATTCCCTTCAGATTCATAAAGTAATTAATGATCCGATTAGTTATTAATTATAATAAATAAAAATTAAAATTTTAATTAGTAATTATATTATCTATATTACTATTATTATTATTACTATTATTATCATCATATAAATATAATTAAAACTTCCTTTAGATTTATAAAGTAATTAATGATCCAATTAATTATTAATTAAGATAAAATTAAAATAAAATTTTAATTAGTAATTATTATCTATATTACTATTATTATTATTATTATCATATAAGTAAAACTACCTTGATTTTTATAAGTAATTATTATTCATATTAATTATCATTATCAATTAATTATAATAAAAAGTAAATTTATTAATTATTAAATTTTAATTACTATACAAGTAAAATTACTTTGAGAATAAAAAATAAAAAGGAAAATTAATTAGTAAATCAAAGTATAAACTCTTGAGAGTGACATAATCTCTTACTCTACTCTTCATCAAAAAGTGACACATGTTATTCTTGACATTTTTTTCTTTTAAATCTCAAATTTAAATTATCATTTTAATTAAATATACATATCTCTTTTATAATTTTAAATAATTTTTTATTTTAATCTATATTATTTTAGGTTCTAGCTGAATAAATTAATTATGTATCTTATTTATAATTTTAAACATTTTTCTCTTTTAATTTATATTTGTTTAAATACTATCTGAATTTTAAAAAAAAATATCTGTGTAATGCATGTGATACTTACTAGTGCAAATTTTATTTCAAGCAGAAATAGCAAGAAATTAAAGCCCTAAGATAAAAGGTTATAATGCAAATAATTAGTAAATTCCTTGCTAGGAAAAAAAAATGAATTTTATTTTTTCCATATCATGCTCATTATATTTTTTCTCCAATAATGGTGCTTCTACAATCTATATATAAATTGGCTTCCTTTCTCCACTTTTCACTTCACAAGTACATTTTAGCCTCTCTTATCTAGTTAGATTTGATCACGTATAATAGTATTAGTGGGTTTTTTACCTCAAAGATGAAATGCCTATTTGCTATCCTTTTATTGTTTGTAGTTGCTTCACCTGGCTTGTGTGCTAGAATAACGCCTCATGTAGATCCTAGCTTCAATGTTGTTGACTATGGTGCCACGGGGAATGGCCAAATTGATGATTCACAAGTATGTTCGCCAGTTTCATCTTTTTTCATATAATTATGTTTTTACAGATATATTTTTTGTGAGACTAAAGTTTCTCTCATCTAATACCATTTTAAATTATTTGGCAACTTGTAAAGGCTTTTGTGAAAGCATGGCAAGACGTGTGTAATGCAGCTCAGGGCAACCCAACGCTTCTCATACCCGAAGGGAAAACATTCATGTTGCAGCCTGTGTCATTCGAGGGTCCTTGCAAGCCTGCAACCCTTAACATTAAGGTAAATCATAAATGAATTACTCATAGCTCTAGTAGCAAGGAAGCATGTGTGAGTGTGTTATATATGCATGTCTTTAATTCAGCTAATGCTTTTTCACCAAAAAAGTAAAAATAAAAAAACTCAGCTAATGCTTTAGGATATTAAAGTCAGTAGTCAATCATATGATTTTTTCTCATTTGACCTACTATTAATTACTCAATGTATTGTTCGGCTTGACAGCTTCAGGGAACTATCATTGCCCCAAACAGCGTTGAGGCTTGGAAATGGCCAAATAATTTCAGGAACGCATGGATCCAGTTCTCAGGCATAAGTGGCCTTGTTATCAATGGAGGAGGTAAAATTGATGGCCAAGGTGCTGCATGGTGGAATTTATTAAAATCTGACACTGAGAGGCCAAGTGTAAGTTGAAAAACATGCATGATGGACTACTTACTCTTCTTTCTTAATGAAATTTAAAATGAATGACAAACACAAATAGTTGACCACTAAATATTTCACTTTAGATTCAAATCTCATTGAATTAATAATATATTTGTTTGAAAACATATGCAGGCCCTGCATTTCCATAAATGTGAAAATCTAACGCTTAGCGGATTGACTCACCTTAATAGCCCGAGAAATCATATAGGCATAAATGAATGCAATGGCTCACACATCTCCAGTCTTCACATTATTGCACCAGCTAATAGCCCAAACACCGATGGGATTGATATCTCAGGATCTTCCAACATAACGGTTCAGGATTCTAAAATGGAAACTGGTAACTCATAAGAGTCCCATATAGAGTCTTCAATTCAAGAATTCTTAATTCCTATCCTACCCCCATCATTATTTATTATATACTATGTTGATATTAAAGTTAAAGAATTAATGGAAATGACCATAACAATACAAAATAATTAACCATTCAAAATGACCAATGAATCATTTCGAATGGTCATTATTGATATAAAAATGGTTATTGGACCTTCACTTTTACTGTTGTATTATTAACGGGTCCTTCCCATTAATGGAGATTTGCATCTTTTACTTAATTATAATTTATTATAGGTGATGACTGCATTGCCATTAATGGTGGTTCCTCCTTCATCAACATAACTAGTGTTTATTGTGGACCTGGCCACGGCATCAGGTCAGTTCAAGTAAATTTCCTTTGTTTCCACATTAAGTTATTAAGTTGTTTGATCAATATTGAAGCTCTAACTCTCTCTGGGGATGTGTTGGTGAATCCTAGTATTGGGAGCCTCGGAAAAAATGGAGCTTTTGATACAGTAGAACAAGTACATGTGAAAAATTGCACCTTCAACAGAACTACAAATGGAGCCAGAATCAAGACATGGATGGTAAGATTCGATCGGTTATAGTTGGTTGGATGAGCAACTGTCACTACTGAAGCAAGTGATTAAATCACATTAATGTTTTATGTTATTTTAAATCAGGGTGGAGCTGGGTATGCCAGGAAGATCATATTTGAGGATATTCTACTTGTCGACGCTAAGAACCCTGTGATTATTGACCAGCACTATGACCCTCTTAATAGTGTAGCAGAAGCAGTGAAAGTGAGTGATGTTACATACCGCAACGTGAGGGGAACCTCAGGTAGCGGGGATGCAATCCAACTGAATTGTGACCATAACATAGGTTGCACTGACATTGTAATGGAGGGGATTGACATAACCCCTGCTGATGGAGAGAATATATTTGCATCATGTACAAATGCACATGGGATTAGCTCTTCGTGTTTTCCAAACGTCCCGTGTCTTTCTTGAGGGTGACCAAGCTTTTGTTGTACTTTGTGTCTTTGTATGTATCAACCCAATTTTGTTTGGGTAAAAAAATAAAATAATGAAAGCAATTAATTTGTCTTTTTTTAAAAAAATAAATAATAATAAGAAAAAAAAGAAAAAGAAAAGATAAAAGGAAAAATTTTGTTTTGTACACCAAAACTTGTTTTCGCTCAAAGTGCACTTTCCTTTGAACTCAGATCTCACCTTCCGAACTCAGTGTAATATGTAAATCCATAACTCAAAAAGAAGAAAAAATAATTGAAGGTCCTTCACGCTGAAGGAAAAATGGTTTTTAGTCATTTGATAAAAGGCAGCGGTGCAGCCTGCAAAGAAAAAGGGGGGACAGAGCAGGGAGCTACTCATTTTTTCTTTCATCCTCAACCCTTTATAAAAAATAAAAAAATCCACTCTTTGTATCAGATTCTCACTCACATCACAAAACCCATCTTCACAACAACCATGCCATGAACCACCATCATACTTCCAAGCTCCAAACGGCCGCCACAACTTCATCAACCTCTGCCACTTAAATTAGGAACCTGGATGACCTGCCTCTGCCTTAAACCAACACCATCTTCATCATCATCACCAAACTATTTTCACCACTTCCCTTCAGCATAACAGTTACCTCTGCCGTCGTCCCACCTCGCCACCGGAGCTGCCCACCAGACCCAGCTGCCGTCTCACCACCGTGTTTGCGCCACCAGCGCCGCCACCCCTGACACCGTCCCTCCTCCAACCCTTCTGTGCAGGCACGTCTCGATGAAGAGCCCCCTGCGTTTTGGCTTCTGTTTCTTCGTTTCTGCTATTTTCATTTTTTTTTTATTTTTTTATGTTGTGATTAAGTGGTTTTTTAATAAAAAAAATAAAAAAAGAAAGAAAGAAAGAAAGAGAGGCAGTTGGGTTTAATTTGATGAAAAATTGAACTAACGGTTATTCTTCATTTTGGACTCAAATGAATCTAATTAGTGTTAGTTTTATCTCAAGTGAGCTAAATGATCTGAATTCTGAGGACCTGTTTTAGCAAGAAAATCTGCACAATTATTCCCTTCACGAAGGACATGAACAATGCGAACTTCCCAATTTGCTGTTAAAAGAGACAAGATATATATCCTTGATAATACATGCATTCTTGTGGTAGGGAGAATATTTCTTTGTAACCAACCTAATAGCATCCAAAGAATCAGACTCACAAATTAAGCAACGAATGCCAGAATCCCATGCAAGTCGAAGGCCATGCAACAAAGCAAGCAACTCAACATGTAAGTTTGTAATAACACCCACATATCTGAGAAATCGAGCATTCATGACCCATCTTCCTTGCGCAAAAGACCCCCCAAAACCAGCGTTACCAGCATTTCCAAATACACTCCCATCTATGAGGGGTTATTGGACCAACTGATCAAGCGAACATGATGCTGGGAAGGAGGAGCAATATCATAAACGCTCCTAATGGTGTCATGCAGCTCGTTGATACGGTGAGTCATATGATGATACGTCCACTGCTCTTTAGAGATCGTTTTAGCATTACGGGCATGCTAGATCCACCATAGCCCCAGAGAGAAAAATAACAAAATGGGTTAAAGAAGCAAAACGATGAAGCCAATCTTTGATATTCAGGGTCCTAAAATGAGGAAAATTGAAGAGACCCAACAAAGATCATATATTCTAGTAGCTTTGATACAATTTCTAAGGCAATGAATAGCATCTTCCATAACATTGTAACAACGGTGGCAAACAGTATCCACTGGGAGATGTCGTCCAGCAAGGAACGACTTAGTGGGGATAGCTTCATGACTGATGAGCCACATAAGGAATTTAATATTTTCTGGAACTCTAAGTTTCCATAACCATAACCAATCTCATTGATCAGTAAAAGTGTTATTTTGATTCATTAACCAGAGATAAGCAGACTTGGCTAAATAAAGAATATCATCCAAGTGTTCAAAAATATCGACAAGAGTTGCCTTGACAACAACTTGAATATGCAAGGGTAAGGAAGTAGCTAACAAGTCTAGGTTCCATGTATTATTGTTGTGAATGTCACAAATCCGAAAATATATATGCATCTTGAATATCAACAAAATCAACTAAGTTACAAAAAGTCCCAGCGTCCAGCCACTTATCAAACCAGAAGGAGATATGGCCATTTCCCACCCTATACTGTAACCACTTTTCAAAACTGTCACTGCTTTGGTGATGGATCTCCAAGTGTAATTAAGAGTCACCACTCCTAGAAATCGCAGAAAGAATCCTAGTCCCACAGAGATACTTGTTGCCCAAAACCTGAACCCAGAGCTTCCGTTGATTATATATCATCTGCCAGATTATTTTATCCAACAGAGAAACATTGGCCATACGAGCTTGTCGAATGCCAAGCCCTCCCCAACGCTTAGGCCTAGTAACCAGATCCCAATTAAGCAAGTGAATACCATGTTATGATCTTTGTTTTGCCAAATAAATTTTCTCACCACAGCATATATCAATGTTGTTGCAAATTCCCTGAGGAACACATAAGTTTTGCATTCTATAGAGGGGTATAGAATTAAGGACTGACTTAGCTAACACAAATCTTCCAAGTTTGTTCAACAGCCTACTCTTCCAACCTGCTAGGCGTCTCTGTATTTTCTCCACAGTAAATTCAAAATCTCTTTTCCTGGCTCTACCATGCAACAAAGGGAATCCCAAGTACTTAACTAAGTTGCTTGTTGAGTGAATAGAGGACATAACAGTGAATCTCTCTCGTTTTGAATTCGACATATTTTTAGAGGGCATAAACTTCGATTTCTCAAGATTAACTTTAAGGCCTGACGCGCCTTGCAGAACTCTTGAAGAATAGAAGAGATAATGCGAATCGGGGAGCACTTCACTTTGGTGAAAAGAAGGCAACCGTCTGTGAAGAATAGATGAGAGATGGCTGGCCCCTCCTTCGAGATTTTAACTGGTAGCCAAGTACCTTCATTCACTTTTTCTGTGATTCGGAGGATTAATTTCTCCATGGACAAGACAAAAAGATATAGAGACAAAGGATGTCCTATAGAGACCCCTTGGCTCTACTATTGATTGATTATCTTTAAATAGTTTTTTTTTATATTATATAATTAAACAAAAAATTAATTTTAGCACTTAACTCTTAAATTACACATTTGTATGAATCAATGACAAATTTGAAAACTGTGTTGAGTCAAAAATTAAGTTACACTCCTAAAATGTCTAATCATTGGGTCTATTTTGATACGAGGTGGTGAGAGATTTGAAGAAAAAATAATAAGAAATGAATATTCTCTTTATTTAAGAGTTTAAGAATTTATGCAGAAATAAGAGACTATGTCTATTTTGATAAGATGTAATTAGAGAATGACAAAAATAATAATATGAAATGAATATTCTCTTTATGTAAGAGTTTAAAAATTTATGTAAAAATAAGAGTAAAAGATATAAAAATGGGTACATAATACAAGAGAAACTATATCAATTTAATGTGAGTATAAAATTATAACAAATTTTGTTGGATTTACACAAATATGGAGAACATATTATGAGTTAAAAATTGTGCTAGGCTCCTAAAATACCTAGTTACTGTATCTATTTTGATAAGAGATGATGAGATAATGGATAAAAATAATAATAATAAATGAATATTTTTCTTATTTAAGAGTTTAAGATATAAGAATGAATAGGGAGTGTGAAGAAAATTAAATTCCTTTAATGCGAGTATGAAATCATAACAAATTTTATTTGTTTCGATACTTTTTGATTGAACATAAACACAAATTTAGAGCACATATTATTACTTAATTATTTTGTGAAAGTATGTAAATGTAATTTATTTTGTTATTTTTACATGTTTAAGGTTTTCATTATTTCAATATATATTGATTCTATTAACATGATAAAAGAAAAAATATAATATGCAAGAAAATTTTTTATAAATCAAAATGTTAAAGTAAATTTTAGTATTATATATATATATATATATATATATATATATATATATATATATATATATATATATATATATATATATATATATATATATATATATATATATATTAACTATAATAAAACTAAAAGAAAATTTTAATTAGTAATTATTATCTATATTACTATTATTATTATTATCATATAAATAAAATTGCCTTGATACTTATAAAGTAATCATCAATTTTATTAATTATCAATTATAATAAAAAGTAAAATTATTAATTATTAAATTTTAATTACTATACAAGTAAAATTACCTTAAGTTTAATTATCAATTATAATAGAAAGTAATAGAAAATTTAATTAGTAAATCAGCGTGCAAACTCATGAGAATGACATAATATCTTACTCTACTCTCCATTTAAAAGTGACACATGTCATTCCTGATTTTTTTCTTTTAAATTTAAATTTACATTTAAATTATCATTTTAATTAATTATACATATCTCTTTATAATTTTAAATAATTTTCTCTTTTAATCTATATTTTTTAGATTATACCTGAATAGATTAATTATGTATATCTTATTGATAATTTTAAACAATTTTCTCTTTTAATCTATATTTGTTTAAATACTATTTTAATTTAAAAAATCTGTATAATACACAAGACACTTGATAGAGTAAATTTTATTTCAAGCATAAATAACAAGAAATTAAAGCCCTAAGATAAAAGGTTTCAATGCAAATAATTAGTAAATTCCTTGCTAGGAAAAAAAAAAGAATTTTCTTTTTGTGTGTTTGAATCTCTGATTTTGTATTTCATATCATCGTTGCTGATTATAATTTTTCTCCAATAATGGTGCCTCTACAATCTATATATAAATTGCCTTCCTTTCTCCACTCACAAGTCCATTCTAGCCTCTCTTCTAATCTATATTTTTTTAGATTCTACCATAATAAATTAATTACGTATATCTTACTTATAATTTTAAACATTTTTCTATTTTAATCTATATTTGTTTAAATACTATCTTTTTTTTTTTTAAAATGTGTAATGCATAGGATACTTACTAGTGCAAATTTTATTTCAGGCAGAAGTAACAAGAAATTAAAGCCCTAAGATAAAAAAAAAAAAAGGTTAGAATGTAAATAATTAGTAAATTCCTTGCTAGGAAAAAAATGACTTTTTTTTTTCTATGTTTGAGTCTCTAATTCTACAATCTATATCATTATTGTTTATTATAATTTTTCTCCAATAACGGTGTTTCTACAATCTATTTATAAATTGTCTACCTTTTTCCACTTTTTACTTTACAAGTACATTCTAGCCTCCCCTTTAATCTATATTTTTTTAGATTCTACATGAATAAATAAATTATGTATATCTAATTTATAATTTTAAACATTTTTCTCTTTTAATCTATATTTGTTTAAATATTATTTGAATTTAAAAAAAAATGTGTATTGCACAGGATACTTGCTAGTGTAAATTTTCTTTCAGGCAGAGATAGCAAAATATTAAAACCCTAAAATAAAAAGTTTACAATGCAAATATTAGTAAATTCCTTGCTAGGAAAAAATGATTTTTTTTTTTTGTGTTTGAATCTAATCCATATCATTATTACTGATTATAATTTTTCTTCAATAATGATGCTTCTACAATCTATATATAAATTGCCTTCCTTCCTCCACTTTTCACTTCACAAGTACATTCTAACTTCTCTTATCTAGTTAGATTTGATCAGTGGGTATAATAGTATTAGTGGGTTTTTTACCTCAAAGATGAATTGCCTATTTGCTATCGTTTTATTGTTTGTAGTTGCTTCACCTGGCTTGTGTGCTAGAATAACGCCTCATGTAGATCCTAGCTTCAATGTTGTTGACTATGGTGCCAGAGGGAATGGCCAAATTGATGATTCACAAGTATGTTTGCAAGTTTCATCTTTTTTCATATAATTATGTTTTTACAGATATATTTTTTGTGAGACTAAAGTTTCTCTCATCTAATACCATTTTAAACTATTTGGAAACTTGCCAAGGCTTTTGTGAAAGCATGGCAAGACGTGTGTAATGCAGCTCAGGGCAACCCAACGCTTCTCATACCCGAAGGGAAAACATTCTTGTTGCAGCCTGTGTCATTCGAGGGTCCTTGCAAGCCTGCAACCCTTAACATTAAGGTAAATCATAAATGAATTACTCATTGCTCTAGTAGCAAGGAAGCATGTGTGACTGTGTTACAAATGCATGTCTTTAATTCAGCTAATGCTTTTTCACCAAAAAAGTAAAAATAAAAAAACTCAGCTAATGCTTTAAGATATTAAAGTCATTAGTCAATCATACGATTTTTTTCTCATTTGACCTACTGTTAATTACTCAATGTATTGTTTGGCTTGGCAGCTTCAGGGAACTATCATTGCCCCAAACAACGTTAAGGCTTGGAAATTGCCAAATAATAATAAACGCCCATGGATCCAGTTCTCAGGCATAAGTGGCCTTGTTATCAATGGAGGAGGTAAAATTGATGGCCAAGGTGCTGCATGGTGGAATTTATTAAAATCTGACAATAAGAGGCCAACTGTAAGTTGAAAAACATGATAGACTACTTAATCTTCTTTCTTATGAAATTTAAAATGAATGACAAACACAAATACTTTTTACCATTGAATATTTCACTTTAGATTTAAATAATCTCATTAGAATTAAGTATATATTTGTTTGACAACATGTGCAGGCCTTGTTTTTCCATAACTGTGAAAATCTAAAACTTAGCAGTTTGACTCACCTCAACAGTCCGAGAAATCATATAAGCATAAATGGATGCAATGGCTCACACATCTCCAGACTTCATATTATTGCACCAGCTAATAGCCCAAACACCGATGGGATTGATATCTCAAGATCATCCAACATAACGGTTCAGGATTCTATAATGGAAACTGGTAACTCATAAGAGTTCCATATAGAGTCTTCAATTCAAGAATTCCTAATTCCTATCCTACCCGCATTATTATTTATTATATACTATGTTGATATTAAAGTTAAAGAAGAATTAATGGGAAGGACCATAACAATACAAAATTAACCATTCAAAATTACCAATTAATCATTCCAAATGGTCATTGCTGAGATTTGCATCTTTTACTTAATTATAATTTATTATAGGGGATGACTGCATTGCCATTAATGGTGGTTCTTCCTTCATCAACATAAATGGTGTTAATTGTGGACCTGGCCACGGCATCAGGTCAGTTCAAGTAAATTTCCTTTGTTTCCACATTAAGTTATTAAGTTGTTTGATCAATATTGAAACTCTAACTCTCTCTGGGGTTGTGTTGTTGAATGCTAGTATTGGGAGCCTCGGAAAAAATGGAGCTTTTGAAACTGTAGAACAAGTACATGTGACAAATTGCACCTTCAAAAGAACTACAAATGGAGCCAGAATAAAGACATGGATGGTAAGATTCGGTTATAGTTGGTTGGATGAGCAAGTGTCACTACTGAAGCAAGTGATTAAATCACATTAATGTTTTATGTTCTTTTAAATCAGGGTGGAGCTGGGTTTGCCAGGAAGATCATATTTGAGGATATTCTACTTGTCGAAGCTAAGAACCCTGTCATTATTGACCAGCAATATGGCGGTATTATTAATGGTGCAACAAAAGCTGTGAAAGTGAGTGATGTTACTTACCGCAACGTGAGGGGAACCTCAAGTAGTGGGGATGCAATCAAACTGAATTGTGACCATAACATAGGTTGCACTGAGATTGTAATGGAGGGGATTAACATAACCCCAGCTGCTCATGGAGAGAATATATTTGCATCGTGCACAAATGCACATGGGACAAGCTCTTCGTGTATTCCAAAAGTCCCGTGTCTTTCTTGAGGATGACCAAGCTTTTGTTGTAATTTGTGTCTCTTTCTGTATCACCAGCTAAACACACAATTTTGTCTGGGTTAAAAAAAAATAAAAAAAAATAACAGCAGCAAATGCTGCAAATCTTTTCATTATTTGGAATGTCTGTCCTTTATTTTTAATTTTAATTATTTTCTCTTGTGTCCGTTTCAATCAAATTTTACTATTCCAAATTTTCAATTATGTTTCTGACCATAAATCTCGGCTTGGTTGAAATGCACACCAGGTATGGTGATAATAAAAACCGAATCACACAGACAATTTGGGACATAAACTACCTTAAAACCCAAAAACAAATGATTGTACAACAAGTATTGGCAATTTGTTAACAAATTACAAAACATATTGAACGGTAAAACTGAAAAAGCTAGTTATTAAAAAGCAAGAGAATATATGCTAATAAAATTGAAAAAAATAATTTAATCTTATGCTAATGTAATGTAAATAAATGTTTCAAACTTTCATTGCAGGATTTCTTGTTCAGCGCGCACTAAACTCCACATCTATTAAAAGAAAATTATTGCCGTCGAATAATGTTTAAGCTAATTTACAGGTGCTTTGACTAATCTATTATTTTAATTTACTTAAAGATAAATTATTTATGGCAGGGTTTGAAGACTCACAAAAAATTATTGTAACTGAGATTTAAATATTTGATAATACATCTATTCACACATCACATATTCTTCTATCACTAAATTTAAAATATTTTTTGATACATTACAACTTACAACATCATTGTAACAATTGAGTTTAAAAGGAAATGGCTAAAATAAAATAATCTTAAAAATTTTCTATCGACCAGATGGACACTAGTTAAAAAATTTAAATAAAACTATTAAATGAAAAAAATTAATGTTTTAAAAATCCAAAGCAAAAATGCCTTGTAGCTCAGCATGTGGAGCCAGGAACATTCTCGGATGAACACCTGTCTGTTGAGAAATTACGCAAAATTTTCTTATCATCAGATTTGTAGAAAGCGAAATAAATGCGGAATAATAACACACACAAAATTGATAACGGAGTTCAGCCAATTGTGCCTACGTCTCCGGACTGCTGCAAATATTTTACTGATAAAGAAAATATAAAAGGTATTTACAAAACACTCATAACCTCTCACAAAACCCACAACCCAGTTACACTCAAAAATATTTCTCTAAATATTTCTCACAAAATTCCCTCACTGGAATTTTTCTTCTCTTCCTCTCTCGGATGAAACTCACTACTTGTTGGAATGAATATTTTCTCATCTCTCGACTTCCTTTTATAGGCACTGAGTGGCCAATAGTTTTATTACAAATCTATGGATGGTTGGTGGAGAGTGATTGGCTCCCACGGTTTCTGCCTCTGGTTTGTGGGTGGTGTTGAAAAAAATTGCACCGTTCCTTTTTCTTCTTTCTTCATTCGGTGCAATTTAATATGGGTTGTTTGACTAACAATCTCCCACTTGAAGACTGATTTCAATCGGTCTTCACACCTCGATCATGCAGCAGCCTTTCTCTCTCAGTCTATTATTCTAGCAGGCCAACTAAAGTTGAGCACAACTTCAGTTTGTTGATAGTCACCACTTTTGTTAACATATCTGTTGAATTCTTACTTCCTTGGATTTTCTTTAATGTTAGCACCTCATCCTCAAGCAGAGTCCTGATGAAGTGATAACGAAGATCAATGTACTTTGTTCTGGAATGAAATGCCGAGTTTTTCGCCAGATGTATCGCACTCTGACTATCACTGTGCAAAACACTCTTCTCCTGTGTGAAATCCAACTCTGTTAACAATCCCTGAAGCCATATCAATTCCTTGCTTACTTCTGTTACTGCTACATACTCAGCCTCTGTACTGGATAAAGCAACAATCTTTTGTATCTGTGACATCCAACTAACAGCTGTTGTTCCAACGGTGAATATGTAACCGGTGGTACTTCTTCGGTGATCAACTTCACCTCTGAAGTCTGCATCTACATAGCCTTGCACTTTTAATTCTCATTTACCA